>OV743716.1:43457008-44707008 GCA_928272305.1 Volucella inflata | reverse complement strand
TAAATGAACGCACAAGCCAATCAAATTATAAAATGCAATGACTTTTTGAATAACCCGATACTACAGCAGATCTCCCGCAATTACAAATCAATACTGTGGAGTCACCTAAAGTCTTACCTTTTAGCCTATACTGTATAACATATAGACCCAGAAACTAGTTTTTTTAATTTCAAGAAATTCTGCTTCCACATCTCTGTGCTATACCGCATGATGGGGAAGCAGTTTTAATTAAATTTTCTGATAACACTTGTATACTAGCAGTAGGTAAAACAATCGGGGTTCTACCGAAAATGCTTAAGAATTGCGTGAACAAGACTTTTCGACCATAAACAGTTTTCCAAATGCTGTTCTGATTCTTAGACAGCAACATATTCACGTTTAACATAGACTGTATTGCTTATGGTTTTGCCGTAAAAATTATAGATTTAAGTAGGTAGAATTCTTGTAAGAGAACTCTTATGTTTAACAAAACAGGTGAAAACACAAAATAAAGAAAATAAACTGGACTAACGCATCCTTATCTTCTTTTATGGTGAAGTGGAACTCTGATATTTAGTTAAGCCTCCAATTAAAGTTTTTACTCTTCCTCTTATATTTAAAAAGCTTGATGACATGACCTTTGCTTTTCATTGTTCTTATTATTGTTTTAGGAGGGCTTTACCTGTAATTATTTTAGTGGATTTGTTATCGAAATTATATGTATTTTTTTCTAAATGACTTTTGTTACTATCGCCGACGAATTATTGTGTTTTTCATTTATATGATGTTGAAGCATTTTGTTTGCGTACAAATGTACGACTATGTCGAAGCTAAACATTATCGTTAAACTATAAGCACAAATATATGCACACATTGTATAGAACAGAAAACAACCTGCAGTTTCACCATCGCGAAATAAATTGCCTCATTCCCATTACGCTGTGAGTTTATTTGGATATTAGATGCACCGACCAGCGTTAATTGAACGCTTGGCAAAAAAAAAACTGTGATTCTAAAGATTTCACGCCATATTCACTTCGTTTCATCTTAATTTTCCAAGAGGCAAAAATACAAAGAGTTAAGTTAATTTTTCACCCATAGCCATACTATACGAGCATGTTCATGTACATTTTGTTTTATATATCCCTGCCCTCTGTAGAGTAGAAGAGAAATATAATTTTGTGCCATTTATGTGTATCCCAACTTTTTTGAGCATGTTTTCTCTGTTTCCTTCTCTTTCCGATAAAGAATGATTAAATCAGAAAGATAATTATGCAGATTGATAACAATACACACACAAAAAGCCAGCAAGTGTTATTGTTCATTTACAGTGAATCACAAAAATGTTCGTACATTGCGATTTAAAAGTTGTTATTCAAAATTTTCAAATATTCAAAAGTTTAAAAATAGACCACAGCATTGAAAGTTTAACAATGTGTTAAAAGGAAATGATCTATATGACACGTCTTTTCAAAGGATATTTACTGTTGGGCATTAGTTCAATATCGTGGTAATTGAAGTGCTTCAACAGATTGGTGTACGTTCCTCGTAATTATTCGGTTATGAAAAGACAACTCAGTAACTGATTAGGGTAATGTTCTTATCATTTGTCTTTCAACTTTAATTGCCTGATTCCATGTATATGTTTAGGATTACCGTGGAAATGGTCGAAAATATTGATATCACTTACATACTTCATTAGCTGAACAAGAAAAATATTGCTTTAAATCAAGATTAAAAACTGATATACCCTCAATAGTACAGATCTGTTAGAACTTTTAGGATTTTTAATATACAAAAGTAGTTATTCTATTTTAACCTGCTTCAAGGCTCTTTAAAAACTTCAAAAATTAATTTTGTTACTCATTTACTTTTTTAAACATTTTTCTAACCATTAATTTGCCAGTTTATTATGCCTCTATTTGTGCGATCTAAGGACTAAAAGTCCAAGTTTATATATAGCCATATACAAATAATTTGATGGCTTAACCCACAAACTGCAATATGTGCTGGACATTTTTATAGTCGGGCATACTTTTGTGACCAACTGTTAGACGGATAGAATTCTATTCGGTACGGTAATCAGCTATGCTGAAGTATTTCATTTAGTCAGCGTAACTCGTAGCCTACGTGTTGACTATTGCCCATTTGTTTTGACCTTTCTAATTTATCTTAACCCGTACGAGAGAATAATGCAGTAATCATTAAATATGTTGGATGAAATGTCCCAGAGATGTAAGTGCTTGTAAATATGTAGTTCAAAGCCGAAGCTAGCATTGCGAATGGAAATGGAAATCTTTGTGATTGTCGGGTCAGTCTGCCGGACACCGTTTTATTTATTTATCAGTGCAAGTGTTGGTGTAAATAACGACGGAAACGTTTTTTTACATTTTTTTTTCTTCTTTGATAACCAAGTAAAATTTTATATGCATTTTCGCCGGGTTATACGTTAATTAAAAACAAATTCGAAGTTAAATTTGTACACTTAAAATCGAATGCCATATCAAAAGAGGAAGAGAAATGCTTCAGAACAGATGTAACTTATACATAAGTAATCGTATTCAGTTGGAGTTAAGATAAGTGAATTTTTAATTGAATATAAATGTGTATTGCAAACATGCTTTAAGAAAAAAGTTGTGGAAGCGATAAGGCAGCAAATATCTGAAATATACATTTGCATTTTTTTTTTTTTTTGTTTCCTTGATATTCAACCTAAAATGTGGAATTAATGGAAAACTGTGTGTCAGTATCACTTGGTCTATGTAATTCGAAGATATTTTTGAGAAATCTAAATTGTTTACCATTCTGATTTGTTGATAATTGAGCAATCTCAAGTGTTTAAAATAAATCAAAATAAACCTCTTTCAATTTGTTTCTGCTTAAAGGTGGCTGACCTAGGCATTTGCTTGTTCTATTGACAATTGATATTACCAATTGAGTTCTAAGTACATTTCAATAGTATTGACATGATTGACTGTGTACTTAATTGATATTCGAATCACAAATTTGAAGTAACAAAGTATATCCGGCACTCCTCTATGCGGCGAATTATGCGTTAGGTTTTTCAAATATTATTTTACATAACATGTGTTTAAGCTTTAAGGGGTGTTTACTATTTATACCCTCGATTCGTTATAATGCTGCAGATGCGATTTGCTGGTTAATCGACAAAAGAATATTTGAAATTAAATGTGAGAGTACGTGGAAGTCAGATAAGGAAACTTTTTTTTTTAAATTATTTATTAAAAAAAAAGTTAAAATATTTACTCGTAGGAAAATAATGTTTTGAGCATATTTCAAGGCCATTGTGGTTTATACGTTTATACTCTTTTGATGTACATTATGTCTGTATACTTTGTACAAGGTGACGCAAAATTAATCATCCAATTTTGTTTTTGAATTAATTTTTTACTAAATAAAAAAAAATGATGGAAATCTTTATATGGAGCTGTACAATTTTTTCTGTTAAGTGATAAAGATGATATCCGCCATATGGCTGCCGCCAGTGTTGATACACATTTGTGCTGGTTTTGTCGCATTTTCCATGACTTTCCGCAAGATTTCCTGTGATAATTGTTCTCATTCCTGTCGAATATTTTCCTTAAGGTCTGCGATTATCTGAGGCTTGTTGGCATAAACCCGTGAAAGAAGTCTGGGATGGTTAAATCGGGCGATCTTGCTGGCCATGCCAAATCGCCAAAACGGGAGATTACGCGACCAGGAAACGCTTCCTTCACAATAGCCATTTTGGCTCATGCTGTCTCTGCGGTTGCACCGTCTTGTTAAAACCACATGTTCACCAAACCCCGCTCTTCTAATTCCGGCAGTAAGAAGTCTTTTATCATGGCCCTGTAGCGTTCGCCAGTAACAAAAAAATACGGCTCAATCAATCTTCCCGGGTGAAAGCCGCACCACACAATGGCTTTGAGTGTAATGTAATGACTCTTCGTGCATCACACGCGGATTTTCAGTGCCCCAGAAACGAAGATTTTGCTGATTGACGAAACTGCTTAAGTGGAAATGCGCCTCAACGCTCATGATGATTTTCGAAACAAAATCGTCCTCTTCGTTGTTGAGATTGAGGATGGCTTGACAACGGAGTATAGCACTCCATTGCTTGTCTGTTTGTATTCTGCAGCTGTCTAGTTCACAAATGTCAAATATGATTGACGTACGACGCCATTTGCAAAAATTATAACATATTCCGATAGTATGATTAATTTTGCGCTACCTTTTATATTTCTATTTTTCCTTTGGTTGATAAAATTTAGTTCATGTTTTTGGGCTTCTTGTGATTAATAACTTCAAACTCTTCATACATGTTATGTTTGTATGCGGATTCTTAAAAATTATAACTGATCATTCAAAGTTAGTTATCAATTATAATAAGCGAATCAATTATAATATAAAGGTTAATATTTTTATCAGGGCTTACGAGCGATTAACGTTTGGTAATTATTGAAAATTACTACCGAAATTTCGAGTTTATGATCGTTGCTTTAAGAGCGCTTAATTAAAAAGCCGTTGCATTCACAAAAAGTGACCGTGTGATGCGATTGGCTTGACATCAGTGATATGTGGCCTATAGTTAAATTAAAGTGTGTTCTACACCTGAAATAAATTTTAGCCCGACATCTTAGTTTTTTTTTGTTATTAAAAAAACTTAATTGCCACTTCAACCATTTTTACTTAAGTACATCAACATCAATGTTTAACATATACTCGTATGTTTTATATATACTCTTACATATATTCATATACAATGCAAATAAACAAATATTATTCAATATTGGTATCCTATTAAATTTATTTTTGCCCACGTTAAGCAGTTAAATCGAAAACTGTTTTTTAACATTAAAAGAAAAATGTTACTACAAAAAATATATAAAACTAAAGCAAAAGCTATTGATACCTGTTAGAGATTAAAATGGGTAAAATTCATTGATTTTCCTTCTGCAACAACCCACGAGTATGGCTATCTAAAGTGATTGAACTCGTAATACCCTATATTCCTATATTCATATCCAAAATATTTCATGAGCTTAGTAACAAGTAGTGTTTTGTTCGAAAAATCCCGAATAATCCAACAGTTTGTAAGCATTTTTCAATACTCACGATCATTTGCAAATCAAAATGCACTGTATATTTTGTTTTTTTTATGTTGCTTTTTTGTAGGGTTTTGGAAAAAATATCACCAACTTGGGTCAATATTATGTACCTACCTTTCTTTGTATTGTATTAATAAGGATCGTTGAAGGTTACATACCTTGTAAGTTAAAGAAAAAAAGTCCGGAAGAAATACATTTTGGTAAAAACGCTTTTAAAAATAAGCGTGGGAATAACTGACATAGCCCAAAGCACTTCTGATTTTTTAGGAAAAATTTCAGACCAAAAATCCTTAAAATCAATTCAGTAATTTCCACTAGATTCGTGTACAAAGCTCGTAACAGTACAGATTTATAGTTATCAAGCCAGCCAAAATACCTCATTGCACAAACTACATTTACATACATATGTATATACTCGTAAACGACTCAAACGTTTGCAAACGATAAATTTATTCCATTGTTTGCAAATAATCATACCGAATATACTCAAACTTGTTTGCATTCAAACTCGCAAGCAAGCATACTTATTTGAGCTCGTTCGATTTATGCTCTGATTTACAATTCATCAATTTTTTATTTTTTATTTTTTTGGTGTGGTCTCTGTTTTTTTTTTTTCGAACGAGTACTTGATCAGTCTCTGATACCTATTCAGAATCGCCAAAAAAAAAGTTCATCTCTGTGTCCAAGCCTTCGCTGTGTAAATCTACTTTACCCCACTTGTAAATGAGCCCAGGCGATCTGTAGTATTAAAAAGTTGGCATAAGAGAGCCGTATTTCAATACGTTACTCCTTGAGAAATATTTATTTGTCTTTATGTGTTGTGTCCTTGATAATGACGTGCACAGCATAGCTGACATGATAACAAGAAGATTCTTCATTCTTCACCGAACGAAACAAAGCATATGGCTTAAGCTCTGAAGATGGAATCAATGTTAGAGAAAACCATTTACGGCCACCAGTCCCGTACCAGGTATCAGTTCCCAATGAAGCTTTTCAATGACTTGCTTTCTTGGCAGTAGATGGAAATTTGATAGCTTGTCTCACCGAAATGAGACACTTTATCTAGCGAAAGAAAAATAGTTGTACTTAACATTTTAAAAATTTGACAATGTTTTGGTAGATAATTTTTGTTTCAACCTTTTCACAAATAAATGCTAGTTCAGCCAAGGGCTTGTAGCGAACATTGGATACCCAGCTGTTATCCAAAAATGCCACCGAAGAACTTTCCATTTTCTGAAAATGAGAAACTCTTAGAATTAGCACATTCTTATACGATGAAAAAATGCAGGGAATTGTCTAAGTTTCCGTTACCGATTTAATGTCTGATCAATGACCAATACATTACGTTTTTGTTATTTTAAAATTCAGAATATATTATGTTCCTATCCTATCAGGTGCTCCTAGATCTCTCTCCAACTGTTGAACAAGATTCTTAAGTTAAAGATTACGGTAAGCCCAAAAAACTGACACTGTTTAATACTAACGAAATATCCCTTCTCTTACTTTGTTCTTGCTATTTGTTCGTCACCAAACGAAATTTATCAGTTCACCCTTCAATCGTTTAGAAAAGAGCTGTTTTACATGTTGTCTACAGTTTAAAGTCGGCAAACGCAGTTCGAACAGAGCTTTCGCGTACTCAAATACTCTTGCAAAATATCGTGTACACCATCTGATATTGATATCTTTACAATATACTCGTAATCTATCAAAAGCAATTTCACTTTATGGTTTTTGGTTTTGTGTATTTTTGTGAAATTTTTCAACGTAACAGCTTCATTTATGCGCCCATGACGTTGGATTTGTGTGTTCAAAACCATTTGCCTGAAACCAGTGACAAATGGGTTCTTTCGACGAAACCGATTCCTTGTAACACGTTTCTTGATTGCTTAAAAATATCAACAGCTGAATCGTTTCTTGAGGGTTTGATTAACTTCGTCTATAGTCGATGTCTTATTTTGACGAATTTTGTTTTTTTTTTTCTTTGCCGAAGATTCTCAGAAGATCCCATCTTGGTAGAGACCTAAGCATTTAGCATCTTAAATGGTGATAATGTGTTTTTTTTTTGTGACGGCTAAGGACAAATTTTAAAGAGTTGAAATATTCCATTTGCAGATCCGATCGGGGAGATAAGTTACATTAAGTTGGCTGGAAAACTGATTATAAGGTGCTCCACTTTGACCACATTCTGCATACATAACCTACTTACTTACTTAGGAGGAGCTACAGTTTATGATAAACATAGGCCTCAATTAACAAGATTCTCCAGTTAGCCCGTTCTTTAGCCAACTGCCACCAGTTGTGCACTTCAAATCGGTTGAGGTCGACTCGTCTCTTTATGCGTCCTTAAAATCGATGGAAAGATGTTGGGTATAGATTTTGACTTCTGGAGCTTTTTACAGGATCTCCCAGAGTGTGAGGAATTGGGTGATTTTTAACTTTCCTTGTCTGAAGCCACACTAATATGGGCCAACCAGGTTGTTTATGTAGGGTTTCAGACGTTGCTTTACCCAATAAAGCTAAACCGAAGAAAAGGGTTTGTTTTGAATTATACATTTATTTGTGGATCTTTAAATATCCTTTTGTTCAATTTTGTTTCCTTCATCATATACTTTTACATTTTCTTAACTTTACCTTTTTATTAAATAAATGTATAAATATATATAATGAATTGTTATTGATGTTGACATGCAGGTAATGTGGTGGTAGTGAGTTTTAACGATGTTTACATTATTTATTTAAAAATGTTATTATTAAATAAATCAAGTAGTTCATTTATGTTCATATGTTGAGAAAACATCACACGGCATATACTCATAATCGATTGAATTATTTCTTTAAAATAAATCTCAAAATTTTCTATTAGATAACATCGTTTGTCTCCTTTTGCCTCCACATTACCTCTTTATTTGTTAAGAATAGGTTTTTTTTCTTTTTTGTTTTACAAAGACCAAAGCAAAAATAATAACGCTTTGTGCAATGTTTAATGAGAATTTAAAACTAAATTAAAAAAAAAATTAAAACAACTTACGTCGAAACTCACTCACCACCCACTACTTCCCATCAACAAACAAAAACAAATCTCACAAAGAATTAACCAATTCAAAAGAAATAACTGGATATTATTAATCACCATTTCAGCGAATGGACAAGAATTAGATGCTCACATTGGAACCAAGTAAGACACACCAGAATCTCTTAAAAATGGATTGGATAACAAATTCTAAAATGGAAGTTAAAAGCGAACCGGAAGACAATGATAATTCACAAGAAGCAACAACAAAAGATTCTGTAGCAAGGCATTTTGAAGAATCTCTGCGACGACGTTCACAACAGAAGACCGTCCTCACATCAAATGGATACCATCCACATAGTCGCTCAAATGCATTTGCCCCAATTGTGTGCTTGAAAAAGGTAGATATAGACGGTGAGGGTTTAAAAACAGAAATTAATTCACAACCACGTATTGAAAAGCCCACAACGAGTATTAAAACTGACGACGCTACTCAGCAGCAATCAGTCAGTAGTACGTCACAACGCAAAGATCATCTAACAGGCTCGTCCAGCTCAAAATTGGGTGTTGGGCAATACGATGTGGAAAATATATCACAAATTCTTAAGACATTTGATTACAATTGTTTTCTTAATTCGACAATTCTAAAGCAAGAGATAAAAACGGAATCACCCGATTCAACTGACAACATCAGTAGTGAGATCAAACCGAACCTAACTGGGGGTGGGGCGATAGTTTGGTCTAACAAAATAAAACAAGGTTCGCCGCTATTAACGGTTAGTACAGATGTTGATATTGAGGCGGAATTACCATCCACTTCAATTAAGCAACGCCCTACACCGAAGAAAAAGCCCGCGAGATCACGTAAAAATGGAACAGTTCCAAAGGAGAAACCAGTAGTACCTCCAAAACAAACTTCAAAACGTACGTCCAAACGAAAGACAAACTATCGCGAGGCATCCTCTGAAGATGAACATAGCGCAGCAAAGAGTTCAAGGAACAAATCAGGTCAGAATGCCATAAAAACAGAGAAAACAGAAAGTGAAGCCGAATTGGCTATCATCTCTGAGGTTAAAGTTGAATCAATGGACACCGAAATTGTTGATCAAAAAATAAAGACAGAAATTGAATCAGACGTAGCGACTGAAATCAAAACAGAAATTAAGACAGAGATCATAGCAGATGATGAATTAGTAGTTATAACCGAAATTAAAACAGAAGACGAAACTAGATCTGAAGCAGAAATTAAAATAGAAATTAAAACAGAAGATGAGACTGAAGCTGAAACAGGAATTGTTACAGAAGTTAAAACAGAAGTCGAAAACGAAGCAGAAACATTAATTATAACTGAAATAAATACAGAAGTCAGAAACGGAGCAGAAACAGGAATTAAAACGTATTTAAAAAAAGAAGACGAAACCGAGGCTGAAACAAAAATAAAAACAGAAGATGTGACTAAAGCTGAAACAGGAATTGTTACAGAAATTAAAACAGAAGTCGAAAACGAAACAGAAGTGGGAATTTTAAAAGAAATTAAAAGAGAAGTCGATACTGAAACTATGACAGAAATCAAAACAGAAGTTGAAATCAGAGTAGAAACAGCAGCTGTAACAGAAATTAAAACAGAAATTGAAGCTGGAGATGAAAAAGAAGTTGTAACTAAAATAAAAACAGAAGTTGAAGATGGAGCTGAAGCAGCATCTATAACGGAAATTAAAACCGAAATTGAAGATGGAGTTGAAGCAGCAGCAGTAACAGAAATCAAAATAGAAGTTGAAGCTGGAACTGATACAGGAACTATGACTGAAATTAAATCAGAAATCGGACCTGACGTTGAAACTGAAATAAAAAAAGAAATCGATTCAGCAACTACTGCAGAAGTCGGAGAAGAAAATATAGAAATAAAAACTGAATCGTCATCTGAAAATATTGACCAAGGCATTAAAATCGAGCCCTCGACAGAAGCAACTATTTCAACAGAGGTCAAGAAACCTGTAAGGCCAAAAAGAGTACGGAATCCAGCAGCAGTTGCTGCGGCAGCTAAAAACAAAAACAAATTGCACCCTTTAACGCGCAAAGAGCAAATGATGATGAATAAACTGATTGAAAGTAAGCAACCATTCCTGCAAAATGTTCCATGTCTAAAGCTTGCTTCAAGAGTCAGCAAATGCCGTGAATGTCGTTGCGCTTCATTTCGGAGCGATAGTGTATTTTGTCGTTTTTACGACTTCCGCCGTTTAAGATTTAAAGAAAAGGCGGTGCTTTTGGTCGATGGATTCTCTGATCCACACAAGGATCCGGGACCAAATGATATCAATCTTTGGATGCCAGGGCCCGCACCAAAAGACATTGATTTAGATATATGTCGTTTTATTTTGATGCATGTCGGCGATCAGTTTTGCCGCATCTGGCAAGAAGAGCAGAGCGCTGCAGAGGAACATATGTCGGCGAATAAGACAATCGCTTGGAAAAAAGTCGTTAGAGGGGTCCGGGAGATTTGTGATGTTTGTGAGACGACACTATTCAATTTTCATTGGACTTGCAGCAAATGTGGATTTGGTGTGTGTATTGACTGCTACAAGGATAGAAAGAGAAAGTTAACCAAGAAGCTAGATAAGCCTCCTAGAGGTTTCGATGACTATGGCTGGTTGGTTTGCACATTCCGAGAAGACCATGTGCAGGAGAAATTGATGCTTACGCAGATAATTCCGGGAAATGCACTGAACTTCTTAGCTCATCGCTTGCACGAGGTTTGTAAACTGTGGAAGATCCCTCAAAAATGTGGATGCCCGCTTAGCATAAGTATTAAGGAAGAAAATTTCACATCCAAGTTTGTCGAATCAGCAAGTAAAATTATAAAGGATGCGTATTTGCGTTTCTACAGTCGAGAATGCGAAATTAAGTACCGTGAAAATATAAAAGGGTTAAATCCACGCAACTTGTATGACAATATGTCGATTATGGAAGCAGAAACGAAGTTAATAGAAGAAGCAAGATCAGCCGGTACACTACCAGTTGTTTTGGTAACAACTTTAAAACATCTCAAACTTACCCCACATGCACACGCATTGGCACCCACAATAAGCGAAGCAGACGATATAGTAACAAAGGAGTATAAAGCAGTGAAAGCCGGAGTAAAATCGCAGAAGTATTTGCCACAAAAAATTATGACTTCAAGACTATCTCAAGAAATGTTTCCAGGTATTGAGCACGATTGGTTATGTAACGGAAAGTTATTGCGTCTACTAGATTCACGTAACAAGAGAAATGTGATGCTATTTCAGGAGGTATGGAAGCGAGGTCAACCAGTCATGGTATCAGAACTGTGTAAGTTTCTTAACATTAACCTTTGGCGTCCCGAAGCATTTTGCCGTGATTTTGGTGAAAAGAAAAATGATCTCATCAATTGTATGACAGGAAATTTGGTACCGAACCAACCAATGAAATTATTTTGGGAGGGCTTTCAATGTGTAAGCAAACGATTACTAGATTCACAAGGACAACCAATGTTATTAAAACTTAAGGACTGGCCGCCGGGTGATGATTTCGCTGAAATTCTCCCGACTCGTTTTGCTGATCTAATGGGTGCACTTCCATTACCAGAATATACATTGCGTACTGGATGTTTAAATATCGCCAGTCGCTTGCCAAATATTTTTGTTCCACCTGATCTAGGACCAAAAATGTACAATGCCTACGGATCTGCATTACATCCGGATAAGGGAACTACTAATCTTCATTTAGACATTTCCGATGCCGTAAACATCATGGTCTATGTGGGCATACCGTCAGATGCTTCGGCAAAAGCGCAAATTAAGGCAGCAATGCGAGCAATTGATGGTGGAGGATGTGATATCGCAACGCGACGGAGAGTACGTGCAGAGGGTGTATTGCCTGGTGCTTTATGGCACATTTATTCGGCCAGAGATGCTGATAAAATTCGAGACTTACTTAATCGTGTGACTATAGAGCGTGGCTATCGCCTAGAACCTGACCATGATCCCATTCACGACCAAAACTGGTATTTAGACAATGAATTACGTGAACGACTTTATGATGACTACGGCGTTGAAGGCTTTCCTATTGTTCAATGCCTAGGTGATGCTGTTTTTATACCAGCTGGTGCACCACATCAAGTCCGTAATCTACACAATTGCATTAAGGTTGCCGAAGATTTTGTTTCGCCAGAAAACATACAACATTGCTTTCACTTGTCACAACAATTTCGTAAGCTTTCCATGTCTCATACAAATCATGAAGATAAGCTGCAAATAAGAAATGTAATTTACCACGCAGTGAAAGACACTACGTCTTATTTGACATATTTGCTAAATCGGACATTGTAAACGTACTAATCAGAAACGGATGGAAATTTAATTTCTGTCATAATGAATGATTTTAAGACGAAGGAATATTTTTTATTCTACTCATACTCATATATGTATTAGCCTCTTAGAGCTTAAGTGTGATACAAAATAATCAAGATACATAAATATTTTTTTTAAGTTAAACAATTTATTGATTTATTTTAAGCAGCTGAAGATGTATTATTCTTTTTTTTATTTTGAAATAAAATGATATTGATGTGAACATTTTGGAAGTTTAATGAATTTGTAGCTCATTCACATAACAATTTTAAAGGTAAGCTTAATAATAATGAAAATTCCAATACCAATGGCAATTCATTTTAGATTCTATTACGGTAACACAACGTAAAGATTGGCAATCCTGAAAAAGTGCCTTCTTTCTATTTCCCATTGGCTAAAGAGATATATCAAAGGATATTGATATCTTCTGCCAGTGATAAATCGATATTTATGTATGATTTTGCGTCCATAAAAATAAATGCTTGTGTTTTCATATATTTTTATCTATCGTGAACGATACTTTTCAATAGATCAGGACCTTTTTAAACTGATCAATGCTTTGTAGAAAGCAGTTATTCGTCTATTTATTAAAGTTTCGAGAGGTTAATGCTTAGAGGATCTTGATTCGAGTTCTCATAGAAAATTATAAACAATGTTTATCCAATAACTTTTCTCTCTAGTTAACTATGAGAGCATTAACCAAAGTCAATCAACATGCACCTTAGTAGCATAGTAGACATTATGCTCCTCAAAGTGGAAGCTTTACTTTAAAATTAAAATATTAAATAAATTATCGGGCTACAGTTTGTGGTAAACCAAAACATCGTATTTTATTATATATGTCATGTTAACGAAAAGTGTCATTCGCTTTGTCATTTTTTTCACAATAACATGAGAAAGTTACGATGTGCTCCATTAATGGATTGCAGTTCAAAGCAGAATAGCCGATGCAGAAATTAATTTGAATGCTTAGCCATGTCTTGCTTGGCCATTGTTGGTTCGACGATTGAGACAATACCTATAGTAGCGAGCGAAAATCAAACAATGCAAGTAACGCAATTACCCAAAAATCTCAATTGCTGCCATGAAGCAAATTTGTCCTAAGCTCACTGTTATATGTGATTTTTTATGTCGACACTTGATCTATTGTAGTTAGAGATTTTTAGCTCTCGTACTTATTAAATTTATAAAAAAAAAAAACCCCCAAAATCAGAAAGCATGCGAAAAATGTCGGCTTATGGTAAAAAAAAAGTAAATATTTGCCCTCGTAACTCCAGTTCGACCACAACTTTTAACGGATGGTGATGGTCGCCTGGTACAAATCGGGTAATGCCGCTGCAAAGAGTATGTTAACGAATGAACGACCTGTAGGGCACTCTGTCGGATTATCCTGATGCAGTGAAGGGGAAAAAACAGCTTTATCAGACTAGGGTTTAGTTTAGTACGAGTTGGATGGTAGAAGATTGGAAATATTTCATTTGGTCAGATGAAACAAAAATAAATAGTTTTCATTCGGATGGAAAGGAATACTATTGGTTTTGATCTATAGTGACGTTTTTTGAGCACCATTTTTTTCACGAAGTCTTTATTTTCTTTAATTACTGTCGTTATGGGCCGCCTCGGCCCCCCATTCAAATTCTTTCTTTAACAATTTCAATGCGTCCGGCAAGGAATTCCGTTTGCAACAAAAAATTTCAAACAAACTGCTAAATATTTTTTTTTCAAAGTAAAAATCGCCGATAGCATTTAAAGTTGATTAATGTCTTTGGCTACTGACAACAAACTTGTGGACAGACTCAGCGTTTAATGGCTCGGTTCCTGTCACATTTTGACAGAATGTATACAAAAAAGTACACCATAAAATAAAGAAACAGTTCTGAAAATATCAAAAAAATTCTTTTTGAAAATTTTTATTTATTTTTTAAAAACTATGAATTAGCATCTAGGTTGGTTGTTTTATGTTTTGCATTACTATTCATTTTGTACACAAAATTTCCTACGAATTTAAGCTCTCAACAGATCTTGTCGATAATTGAAAATAAATTGAAATGATTAGTGTATAACTAATAAAAAAAATCTTTAACACAATGGTCCGGGTTGGCCTAGGCCGAAGAAGAGGCTTGCTTAACGCGTCGATGAAATTTTCTGAAAAAAATTCCTCTTAATGTTCGAGTGCCATGATCACTTCTGATCATAGTAAAAAGTTGATACCTTTGTAATATCATAGTGAAAAAAAATGCGAAAACAATTTTTTTTTTCGAAAATTTTCACGTTTCAATCGACCATATTTTTCTCGGTGTCATATCGAAATTTTGAGCTCAGATTCTGAAAGTACATCAAATTTCGCGTAGAAATAGAGGTATTGCATTATTTTTTTGGTCCGATAACATAATAAATAAACACGTTGAAAAGTTAGTAAAAATTCTGATCACCTCGGCGTTAATGGGTTAAGACAATCTACAAAAAACAAACGGTTTTGGTTGGAAAACTGTCGAACATCCAGTGTATCGTCTTGACAAACAATATAATTTCAGCCCAAGGTCAACAAGTGCAACAATAGAAAAAATCAAGCATCCAAAAATGTTTGTAAAGAAAGAATACGAGATGAACTTTTACTTCTTTTTTTTTGAATGTATCGAAGATACATATATCGATATCGAAGTAGAGATTTTTTGACATTCCGTCCAAGATTCAGAGGTTTAATATAAAGCACAGAAGTAAAAGTAAAGTAAAACACAGGACGCTGCCCTGTGTTGACTTCTATTGAAAATGGCATCCTTTAAATTTGCATGTATGGTAAGAAATATGTTATCTCTGAACTTGTAAATATAAGTACTTTAATGGTTTTAAAGTAAATTATTCCCTTAAATCTGTCTTCATTCATTTAAGGTCAAAATGCTTTGCTTTTTAAGAAAAATAGTCCCTATTTTGTAAAATTGAAACATGTACTATATGTAGATATATTTACAAACACAAAAAGCCAGTAGTCATTAAATCAGTAGGTTTCAAGATATATACCATATAAAAAAAAAAAAAAACACTGGCGCTGGCAGCCCGGTATAGGCCATGGCCTAACTTCTTGACATTCATTTGTGTTGCTCATGTTTTGATTTTTGTCACATCTGAGCGGGGCCTACGGTTTATCGCCGAGTCCGAACGGCACTCCTTAGAAGCTTTTTCGTAGGCAATTTTACTTTCGGGAGTTTGCCATTGCCCGCCGAAAGGGGATGGCGATTTGAAAAATTGTTGGTGACCCAGCCAGGAATCGAACCCAGACTGCGTGATAATCCAATGAGCTAACTATCGCGCCATCGCCATCGCCGATATATACCAAATACATATATACGAGGTATGATCAAAAAGTAAGGTGACTTTTTAAATTTCGCGCGCTCAGTACACTCTAACTCAAAATTTTTTTGTTGTTTTGTTGGTTCACTTGTCACGATCATATGTTTATAGTTTTAACCATATAGCAGTTGTTGTTTTTATGTGAGAGGCATAAAACTTGGACGTGTTTTGCTTACTAGGCGATTTTTTGTGGTTAAAAGTAATGGAGCAGAGAGTTTGTATTAATTTTTGCGTAAAAAATGGTATTAAGTGCTCAGAAACTCTGGAAATGTTGACAGTAGCGTACGGACAGTCAACTTTAAGCAAAAAAAATGTTTATAGGTGGTATAAATTATTCCAAGAGGGCCGAGAAAATGTTAATGATGAATCTCGCTCCGGACGACCTAGCACGTCAAACACAGACGAAAATGTTAAAAAAGTTAAAGAAATTGTGTTGAAAAATCGTCGAATCACGATTAGGGAAATAGCGGATGATCTTGGCTTATCGTTTGGCTCAAGCCAATCAATTTTAACGGATGTTTTGGGTATGAATCGTGTGTCATCGAAATTCGTTCCAAAATTGCTTAATTTTGATCAAAAGCAGCATCGCATGAACATTGCCCAAGACATGTTAAAAATAGTACTTCTATCATGCCTCAGCCACCGTATTCACCAGACTTGGCCCCCTGCGACTTTTTTCTCTTTCCAAAGTTGAAAATGCCCATGAAAGGACGAAGATTTGCAACGATTGAGGAGATCAAGGCTGCATCGCTGGAGGAGCTCAAGCCCATACCAAAAAGTGCGTTTCAGAAGTGCTTTGACGACTGGAAAAAGCGCAAGCACAAGTGCATTGTATCAGAGGGGGATTATTTTGAAGGGAATAAAATAAATTTGGATGATTAAATAAATATATTTTTTTAAAAATGAAAAGTTACCTTATTTTTTGATCACATCTCGTATATATTTGATATATTATTGAAATTTAAGGAAATATAAATATTGAATGCACATTTTTAGTTTTAACATCAAACATTGTATCATATCAATTATTTAAAGTGCAAATTGTTGCTTTGTATGTCAGAGCTCTATCTGAGTTTTGTCTCAAATATTACAATTTCGCTTGTCGATCGTTTCCTTGCAGAAACCATATATAGTACATAAACCGTGCCTACATACATATTCTTGTATTGAAAAGTCCATCATCGAGGATATTATTAAATTAAACGTTAATATCTAGATTAAAAAACGCGAAACTGGTTACGCAGAAATGCTTTCTTCTCCACTTATAAACTTTTAAAGAACATTTTTTCGACAGAATTTTTATCTAATCTACATTGCGCAGTACTTATTTACTAAATGTATCGCAACTATCCGGCGTGGATTTGCTCCTCAACCAACAAGCGTCTTAAGGCCAGCTCGATCTCCAGCTAGCTGCCTACAGATCTCCTTTTACTTGCGTACGCCATTTGAGACACGGCCTTCCTCTACTAATGCATTGTCTCTCGGTGGCGGCTTCAAATAATTTACAGACCGGAGTATTGGTGTCCACCCGGTATACATGATCCAGCCATTTCAGTAGTAGCACCTTCACTTTTCTGGTTAAATCAACCATTTTTGTTTTGATTTTACTACAAAATCTGTTGATCGTATGTAAAAAAGTTTCTAAACATAATTTTTAGGAAATTTTGCAAGGATAAGAATTTCAGAAAATTGTTTAATTTTGAATTTGACAAGCCATGACTTTTTTTGTTGCTGCGCAGATGTACCCAAAGCATTTAAAACTTGTATGCACCACTAAATTATCTTTTCGAAATGTTTAAAACTTTTTTTTGTACCTGTACTTGTTTAGACGGTATAGCCCCACAGGTCTCGGTGAGTTCTTTACTGACCTTGATGGAGCCGCGTTCATTCTCCATTGCCATCCTTTACAAATGACATTTCTGATTTTTATATTCTGAGTTTCTTGGTTTCAATGATGCAAACGTTATTTGATGGCTTGTTCCTCTGATTGGAAATCATTTTCACAGTTAGTTATATTGTCAATACCGAACATTTTATGAACTTAACATAAGTTGCCGTTTCGGTTTGACAAACGAAGTAAAAGGACATAGTTCCCGTAAACAAATTCGAAAAGTAGAATAATTGGAAGCTGCAGACAACAGATTTAAAAAAAATTTAATAGGTTGTGTGGGACACTTGTCATATCAAATTTAAAACCCTTCTAAATTCAAGTTCAATTAGTTTTGGACGCTAATCCATTGGAAAAGAGATTTATTGATGTTAAACTACCCAGTTTCGGCGAAAGAGCTTGATGCCGAAGACTCAAATACGACTGTTTCGCTGTATACATAAGTGCAGACCATATTTTCTGTCAGACATACTCTCTCTTGTTGTTGCATGTTACGAAAACCGTACTGCTGGCCATTAAAAAATTGTCATCTCTCGAGATACAATGATCTGCTGGTTTTTGAGATAATTGGACTTACATGCAATGTGTTTGAGTATGTAGAGGGAGAGAGAGAAAATTCTCAGGAATTGTATGTGGATGTTCTAATACCGTGTTGAAAGACAACAACAACACCTTTTTTAATCGTCAGTTTGATCCGTTTTCTTTTAGTTGAACGGTGTAATATCTTGAATTGTTCAAAGTTTAGCTAAGAATTACCGTTTGATCATTTGGAATAACTCCCCTACTCCCCTCAACATTGCTGATATGCCTATCTTGCTTGAACTTATCAAGAATTTTATCAGTTTTTGAGTGATTGAAAATATTATCTTCATTCGGGTGGCTAGTCCCTTCCGGTTTGATTTGGAAAAGCATTGATATTGATGTTGGATATGTTTAAAATGATTTTTCAGAGCCAATTGATAGGGGCCTATCAAGTCATCAAAAAAAATGTCATAAGGTGAAGGTGCCATCATTTTTGAAAATTATGTCAAATGTCATTGTGCTTTGACAATTATATTGTAGACAGAAAGGGAATTAGTTGACAACAAGCACTGAGGAACGGGAGATTACTGTGTTTGAGTGTTATTTGGGGTCATTTTGGAATATGTATATACAAAGTGAGGCAAAGTAATGTCCAAATGTGAATGTGCAATAATTTTTGCAAATGACGTCAAATGTCATTGTGCTTGTGGTATAGACATAGTCAACATTGAAGAAGAAATCATAAATTTTGGGGCCAAATTTTTTCCAGAAACAATTCAATGTGCCATAAAATGAGCACAAATATCCATGCCATGATTTTGCCAGTTGTTTGTTTTTTTTTTCATTTCTTTCTTTCATAACTGTGCATGAAGTTATCAATGTTTTCAGTTATTTTTTCTGTGCACACTCATATTTCACAAGAAGTTCAGGTTACAGAAGTTGTGATTCCTCTTAAAAAATATTTTTGTCCGTGCCAAAGCGACAAAATGAAGAAGTACCGCATTTCGTCTCAAGAAAAATGAATATAACCTTCAGTAGAAAAGTGGGAAGTCTATCAGAAATATATGCACAAAAGAGGAAAATATAAAACTTCTAAGTGCATTTACGAGCGTTTTAAAATCGCGACTCACCAGAAAATGAAAAAAGCACTTGTTAACTGGTTCCTGGTGCAACGAGAGTATCACATTTTTGTGAACGCTTTTATATTCTTTTTTCTTTAAGTTGTTTTAATTGTTTTAAATTCATTTTTTGTTATGGTTTTGTTCCTTTAAAAAGAAAAATTTTTCGGAGATATAGACATGAGTTTCTATTTTGAGAAATACGAAGAAAAACAGTTATTCAATCTTACGAATTTGACGATGGTACGAAAATGTTTGACAATACGAGTATATCATTCGTACGAGTTTTAATCCACATTATCCAGCGCATTGAAAAACTACGCCTCCTATCCGGCGAATCCCCGGTCGATCAGTCTCCTTCAAAACATCAGTAAGTCATCAATAGAGTCCTGACTAAGTGGGTTGAGGACATACAGTGCGTTTAATAAGATCGTATACGGCAAAACTCGTTTATGAAAACCGGTTTGAAAGTAGCATTTGCATTAGCAGATAAAAAAATACTTCTCCTAAGATGCTTTGATGCTAAAAAAATTTAAAGAGTGTTCAATTTTTGTCAGAGACGGAACTATTTTAAAATGAGTGTCGCGTTTGCATCACGTTATGAAGACCGGACCGACACCCGGCAAAGGTGCACGTTTGGGGATGCTTCTCAATACAAGGATTTGTTCATGTTTACAAATAACTTAAACGCACCCAACATGGTCAAAATTTATAAGAAGGCTTTATTACCATCTGCCCAAAGGTGGTTTAAAAGAAGGAATGAGAATTGGTTACTGCAAGAAGATAATGACCCGAAACATCGCAGTCGTTTGTGCAGTGCGTGGAAACAAGAAAATGACGTCGATGTTTTAGATTGGCCATCACAGTCGCCGGATGCAAATCCCATTGAAAATGTTTGGGCATTCATGAAGCTAAAGCTCCAAGGAAAGAATATCTCGACGGTCAAACAATTATCACGAAAAATACGAGTTTTATGGAGATCTTTGTCTCAAGATTATGCTATAAGATTAGTAGAACGCATGTCTCGAAGACTCCGAGCAATTATCGATAATGGAGGAGAGTGGACAACATATTAATTGAAAAGCATTCAAGTAAATAAACAAAATAAACCAGTACAATTGATTTTTTTGATTATTATAAGTTTTTCTTTAATTTTTGTTGGGTACGATGTTATCAAACAGAATGTAAGTCCCGGATAATCAATTCCGTTTCAAGGCGGGGAATTACGTTATTCATGTAGCGTCGGAACTGGTTTTGGATATCCAATGAAATAAAGCAAATAAACAGTGCACGGCTGCCTGCCTGATCGACTTGGAGAAGGCCTTTGATACCTTATGACTAGAAGGACTCTTCTACAAGTTATTTATAATAAAGTAATTCTTTAAAAGTTTTAAATAACTACTTTGTTTTTGCAATTGGTTTTTTAGTGTATACAAATTTGTTTAATATTATATTTTCCATTTAGCTTGATGACGCTCTACCATCTTTCTGGAAACTTCATGATTTCGCGCTCATAGAACTTCTGTTCTATGGCTTTGGCGATTTGAATGCAAAGCTAGGAAGAGAGGACATCTTTGATAGTACTGTTGGATGATATAGCTTACACGACACCACCTTCGATAACGGATTCAGGCTAATGAACTCTGCGGCGGGATGAAACATTGTCGTAGCTAGCACGCGGTTCCCACATCTCAATATTTACAATGGGACTTGGAGAACTCATGATCAATCAGCCGTCAACCAGATTGACCACATTGCGATCGACTCAAAACACTCCTCCAACATTATGGAGCTAACATCGATTCAGTCCATTACATTGTTGTGTACCCAAGTTACGTTTGCGGATAACCCGAACAAGATCAAGACAAGCTAATACTGTGAGAAATTTCGACATCAGACGGCTACAATCGCAAGAGATCACCAAATCTTTTGCTGATCGAGTCTCTCTTCATTTCTTAAGAGGTCCCTTGCCGCCAGCATTAAGCATCGAAGACAAATGGCAACACTGTCAAAAAGCCATCAGAGATGCCGCCACTGATGTGCTGGGTTTCACTCAACCACCACAACAAAACCCCTGGTTTGATGATAAATGCCTACAAACACATCCAGTTTAACAAAATGCATACAAAGCCGCGCTGCGTAGGAGGACTAGAGCTGCTCATGAGCTCCATGAGCAGACGAGGAGAGACGAACACCGGCTTTTCAAGAGGGAAAAGAAAGAGCATGAAAGCGCGCGATCGAGGAAGTTGAGAGATGCTACTCCAGGAATGAGGTTCGGAAGCTTTACCAAATGATAAAAAAAAACATGCCACAACATGACACAAGCCCCGAACCGAAGCCCGTAGAGACGAACAAAGGAACATCGTAGTAGAGTCGCAATCGATGCTGAGGATTTTAAAAGCTCAGAGATAGACTTTATAACGGCGATGACGAAACAAATATCGCTGTCAGGCAGAATGAACTTTCAACCTGAACGATGTAGACCAACAATTGTTTCCACCGGACCTAGATAAAGTGAAGTTAGCAATATCTTAAGTCCAATAAAGCTGCTAGAGCAGGAGATGACTTGGTAAGGAGCATGCACCAACTCATCTCTAAAATATGGTCGGTCGAAAGTATGCCCTATAAATGGATCCTCAGCATTGTTTGTCCAATCCTCAAGAAAGGTGACCCTCTGAACTGCGCTAACTACAGTCATCAGTGTTCTTAACATCGCATACAAGATCTTATCTGCTGTTTTGTGTGAACGCCTTGTACCACATGAAATGATTTTCGCTCAGTCGGAAATAAGAAGTTCTCGAGTGAACATTTGTGTCAGAACGTCAAACTTTCTTTTTTTTATAAAATAAAGTAGTACGTGTGCTTGATGTGTGAAAATTGTAGGGTTAGTTACAAGTACCGTTATTTTTTTTTAGGAATTATTTACCATTCTGTCGGCAGTTCAAATTCGAACCTTCTTCCTTTACGAATTTAAAATGGGAGATAATGCGTCATTGGCAATAAAAAACATTAATGATGCAATTGCGGATGTAGGGGTAAACGAACGCAAATGAACCACGTGGGAAGCCGGAAACGATTCGGACCCAGAATCGGTGCGTGAAACATGGGAGTATCCCCAATGACAATAAGTCGACATCTTTTTCTCATAGCAATGGTGAAGAAACCCGATAAGTGGGTACCCCATGAACAAAACGAATCCCAAATACTACGCCGCCTGTAAATCTACGCATCGCTTACAATACGAAACCAAACTGAGCCGTTTTTGCACGTGATGAAAAGTGGATACTATATGATAATCATCAAAGATCTGCGCAGTGGTGAAAAACCAAAACATACAGATGATGCAGATGAAAAACCAAAACATACTCCCAAGCCCGATCTTTACCCAAAAAAGGTAATGGTGACAATTTGGTGGACATCAAAACGACCAATCCACTTTTCATTTCTCCAACCAGGAGAAACGATAAACGCTATCAAATATTGTGAGGGAATCGACATATTGCATGCCAAATTGGGTGAAAAGCAATCTGCGTTGGTTAATAAATACGTTCCGATCCTTTTGCATGACAATGCTGGACCCCATACCTCACAAGTAGTGGTGCAAAAACTGTTGCAGTTGGGATTTGAAATTCTTCCGCATACACCATACTCTCCTGGTATTTCCTCAACAGACTACCATCTCTTCCACAATCCGAAGTCAATTTGCCGGGAGAAGGTCTTCCGGAACCGAGCAGAGGTCATAAAAGCCTTTGAAGATTTCATTGCTTCAAAAAGTCAGCACTTCTACGAAAAAGGAATATTTGACTTTGTATCACGTTCGAAGAATGTCATAGATGCTATCGGATCCTATTTTGATTGAATAAAAATGTGCGGAAAAATAATATTGGCTTTTAAATTTCTACTATAAAATCGGACATTTCATGTGGTACAACCCAATACTTCAAAGAATAGTGCAAAGCTCACGAGCGAACACAAGAGGCACAATCTTTCAAAAGTCCGTCCAATCACTCGCATACGCCGACGATATTGCCATAACCGGATGTCAGAGGCGCTTTCGCGAGTATTTAGACGGGAGCGGGGAAAATGGGTTTAGCGGTCAACGAGGCCAACCCCAGGTATATGCTGTTAAGCAAAAAGGACACTAAACACCGACGTCTCGGGCAGAACGTCACCTTTGACTTTGTCTGCCTAGGCTCCGCTATAAATTCAGACAACGACACCAGCGCTGAGATGAAACGAAGAATAACTCTTGTCAATCGCTACTTCTTTGGGCTAAGAAGGCAATTGACTAGGAAAACCCTCTCTCGAACAACAAAAGTTATCCTATATAAGCCCTTAATAATCCCAATCCTGCTCTATGGCGGGGGTGCGCTTGGCTGCTTCGAGAGGAAAATTCTTCGAGTGATTTTCGATCCCGTCTGCATTGACGGTGAGTGGAGGAGGAGATACAACGACGAACTGTATTGACTGTGAGAGAGAGAGAAGATCCATCGACTAAGATGGCTGGGTCATGTAGAGCGGATGAACACCAGTGCTCCGGTCCCAAAAGTTTTCGAATCCATCCCCGAGAGACAGCGAAGTAGAAGAAGACCTAGTTTCAGGTGGCGCACGCAGGTACGAAACGGATCGGGCTGGCTGGAGATGATCGTTGACTGGGAGGCCCAGGTCCACTCTGGACTTTAGCGCCACCGTAAGTAAGTTGGTTAGGAAAGATACTTTAAGAAGATTGGTTTTTAAAAGTTAATGTGTTCGTTTCGTGTACATACTAAAACATTTGCTAGTACTAGGCACAAATAGCATTTGAATGAACAAAACAAAGATAAATTATCAGAAGAACTTATCTTAAGTCGTTTAGACGTGTCTAGGTTAAATATAGTTGAAATTTGTCTATACAAAACTGTCTAAATCCGCTCGCTTCCTTTTTAAGAAATTTTCTTTCCTAAAATTTGACAGCTTTTACATATTTAGTATTTGTCTTTATTGGTATTATTTTTTATTCTTCTCAACAGTTCTATTTAAAATATTGAAGTTAGGGATGACCCTATTTAACCCTAGGTACGTGTAAATTCTAATAAGTTCAAAAGTTCTTCTGATAGTCGATCTTTGTACTGCTTGCAAATACCCAAATACAATTTGTAGATGCAATTTCAATTGAACGTAATTCTCAAAACTATTCAATTTAAAACTAATTGTTGTGCGTATGTATACAACAATTAATAAATGTTTCTCTGTTTTTTTTTACAGATCTTTTTCTCCTGTAAAAACTAACTTACCAGAAATAAAATAAAATAATATCTAAAAGACATCGCAAAAATTATAACCCAACTGGTAATGATGTCCAGCAAAACACGAAGCCCTTCGGTGTTAAGAAAGAGCAAAATAAACTTAGTACAACTAGCACATAACAAAAATCACTGACTGAACAGCAGCCATAGGGTGCACGCAATCGTCCTCATTTGCGAAACTTTGTCAATTATTATTGCATTCATCATTTTTATATATTCAAATTGCAAGAAGCAATCGGTTTGACAACACACATAAAGACTTATATCAAGATGACGGTGGATTTCAATGATTATTTTTGGGTAAGTGTACTCATAAAGAGCAAACATTGCTCAATAATTCATAAAAATTATATTCAACTTTCAGGGCGAGAAAAATAATGGCTTCGATGTTCTTTACCATAACATGAAGTTTGGCGTAGCGGCAAGCAAGGATTTGTCAGAGTTCTTTCGTGAGAAATCTAATATTGAAGAGCAGAACTCGAAATTAATGACCAAATTAGCGCATAAAGCTGGTTCGGGCACATTGAATAGTACATTCGCTCCGGTATGGACAATTCTGCGGACATCTGCGGAGAAACTATCAACTTTGCACTTGCAAATGGTTCAAAAGCTCACCGAGCTAGTTAAAGACGTTGCAAAGTATGCAGATGAATTGCATAAAAAACATAAACTCGTCAAGGAAGAAGAATCTCAAACATTAGAGTGCGTTCAAGCAATGCAATTGTCTACAGCTGCTGTGCAGAAATCTAAGGACCTATACACAACTAAGGTGTTGGAGTTGGAGAAGTTACGGAAAGATAATGGATCACCCAAAGATATTGAAAAAGTCGAGGCGAAGTTGAAGAAATTACAAGAAGACTATAAAGTTTTGTTGGATAGGCATAATCCAGTTAAAGCGGAGTTTGAACGTAAAATGACACAAACTTGTAGGGTGAGCTTTCATTTTATTATTGTTGTCATTTCTAGTGCAAATATGATATAATGTTAATTTGTTTTTCTTTTTATATATAGAGGTTCCAAGAAATCGAAGAAGTTCATTTAAGGCAAATGAAGGAATTCTTATCGACATATTTGGAACTAGTGCAAAACAATCATGACATGGTTGGACAGGTAAACAAATTGTAAATTAAGTTACCTTTGACAATATTACATAAATGAATTAAAAGAAAAATTGTCCGCAAATAAAATTTATTATACGAGTATTATAATGAAATATCGACAATATGATTTGCAAATACGAGTAGGAACATGAAATAACATTTGACTCAAGTTGCTTATTTTCCTCCTGCTTTTGAATCATATGTTTTTCAATAACTTTGAACAAGAGCATGCTACAGCGACCCGATCTAAATCATTAATTACTTTACGCATTTGTTTTTCTGTTTGGGGTACAGCTATTTTGTTTTTTACATAGTCTAGTTATTAGAGTTTTGTATAGTATATTGAATAAAATTATATAATTGGTTTATAGAACATTATCATCGTTATGAGGTGCCTATAAATGTTTGTTCTTATCTTAGAGCTTTGTTTCCCATTTGTCAACCCAAGATTAAACAAAGTTAGAGAAATACAAAGTTGTGATGGCCATAATCTAATAATTTTAAGATTTGTGTAGTTTCCAGGACTCAAGGGAATTATCAGATTGCGTTTGATATGTTGGTTCGAAATATTGTTTGAGCATTAAAACAACTTTAGTTTCACACTGTTTGTGTTCAAGCCAATATTTCTTTGAAATGACAAGGAATCCGAATCCATATCTTCTACTGCCGCTGTTCTAATTGAGCTTACAGTTTCAGAATAAGCTTTGGTTATATCCAAGCTTCTAACGAGACTCATATGATCATATTTTGCAACAATTTTAATTCCTCAGGTCATCTTAAGATCCAAAAGCTGTTTTCCGCAAAACAAAATTGTAACAGAAAAACTAATAAAGACTAAGCTAACAGTGTGGATGTTGGCTGTCAATTACTGTACTGAATTCAATTTGGTTGATCTTTTTGGACAGATGTCATACAATCTTTTTTAATTTTAGTCATGGAGTCGTTTACCATGCAACCACATATTTGTTATTCAATCTTATTACAAAAATGGGCGAGATCAGTAAAAGTAACATTTCGTAAAATTAGTGAGATTTTCGGTCAACATAATCGCGCTAGTGAGTTTGGAATTCGTGCAATGGCAAGGGGCTTTGACCAACTCCATATCAACATGTTCGGCCAGCATGTACAGGCCAAAACAACAGTTTAAGCGAAAGTGTTTAAAATCAGTACGTCACTGAAGTCATAAATTGAGCCTCACTTATGTCGAATTTTAAGAGTTAATCTTCATTTGCACGCCTATAAAATCCAGATTACACAACAATTGAAGCTTTTGGACCATCTACGGTGTCATCAATTTGTTCACTTGATATTAGATCGTCAGGACATTTGTTACCGAATTCGATATTTACCAATGGAGCACATTTTTGGATGGATGGGTACGTAAATAAACAAAATTGTCGTTTTTGGGGACCGGAAAACCCATACGAGATTCAAGAAACACCAATGCACCCCCAAAAAAATTCACTATATGGTGCGGTTATGAGTTGGCGGCATCATTGGCCCGCACTTTTTCGAAGATGAGGCTGGAGAGGCAGTTACAGTGATTGGTGAAAGTTACCACAACATGTTGGCCAGCTATTTTTTTCAAAATTGAATGAATTGGGTCTAGACGATATCTGGTTTTAATAGAATGGTCAGGATGGTGCCACCGCCCATACAAACCAATCATTTTATTGCGTACAAAATTTGAAGATCGCATTATTTCGGTTAGAGCAGATCTATTAAAAAATAGGCTCTATGTCAATATCCCAGCGACAATTCAAGATCTCAACCATAACACACAAACTGAAACTGCAGCCATTGATCCACTTATTCTTCAAAAAGTCATTAATAATTTTGACCTTCGGATGATCGTTTGCAACAGAAGCCGTGATGGTCACAGGGACGACCCATGATTGAATTAGACTGAACTTTATTAATCAATAAAATTCTACATTGATTTGACAATGGTCATAATAAACAACATCCAAAACTCAATTCCATTTATTATTATATTTAGTTAAATGAAAACTCTTTCAAACTGCTAATTTGATGTTAACAGTTAGATTGATTAAAATTAGAGCCAGACTCGCAAACACAAAAAGCACAAAATAAACCAGCTCATAATTTAAATTTTAAAAAATAATTTTAAACTTTTTTCTCGCGTTTCTAGTTAAAGAACTCTATCCATTGGCGAGAAGGACAATTATCGGTTTAAAAGGTGTTCCCATAGTTGCACAGGCTTACTAAAGAACATTCTATGTTTATATGCTTAAACTGTCCATAAACTTTTCTAGAACATTATAACTTAACATGATTTGAAACATGAAAAAAAATTGAAAAGAATGTGGTTTATAACCCACACCTTCACAGTTGTTACAACGTTCCAACTTGAGGTCTGCGTTTGGTAATCGATTTTCATTTTTTCATCTCATAATGACTATACATTGCTTTCTTTTCTTTTTTTTTTTGCAAACTTCATCGATAGCCTTGCTTTGGTATCACTTTAATTATGACTTCTGGTTTCAATTTGTGTTTACATATTTCCTTAATATCGTCCTTGCTTTCATCTATGTTTCTTTAGAAATTGGCAAAATAGTGCCCTGTACGATCGAACTTACCGCTCGTTACTTTCTTCCATCAAATCAGAGTATCTGAAAATATCCTCTTGTGTTTTACGTACTGCCACATACATTTTCATGACTAAGACAACCGTGAAAATCAATTAAGAACAATGTCTGAATTTTTCATCTGAGATGAATAGATTGGCAAAAATGATTGCCAATCATTCACACTAGCTCTAGATTTTAGATTTACAAAACCAATATATCAAATTGCGTGATTAGCCTTTTGACTTTTTATTTGTTCCACTTCTCCAAGATAGTAAAACGTACAAAAATATTGCCCGGTTTTTAAAAAGATCTTTTGAAATATGGCGAAAACGACATCTATTCCTATCGAATCTTAAACATAATCTGAGGCAATTATGTGTGTAACACTGTAATGTCGTTGAATCCACCATATAGCACAAAAGCATTCATTTGCAATCGTTTGTCGTTCAAAAAATTACACAATACGTTTTTTTTTTTTATTTCAATCAAGTTCACGAATGAAAAAACGAAAAGAAAAGTTATGCTCATTACGTAATAATCAATTTGTGTTCAATACTTCCGTAGGTTCATTCTGATTTCAAACGCCAATTCCTTGATATGACTGTTGATAAGCTATTGGAACAATTTGTTCTTAACAAGTATACCGGCTTAGAGAAACCAGGTAAGTAAACTAATTCATTTAATTTGATTTTGTTTTTATGCAATAAGAAAAAAA
This sequence comes from Volucella inflata, assembly GCA_928272305.1. Taxonomy (NCBI): domain Eukaryota; kingdom Metazoa; phylum Arthropoda; class Insecta; order Diptera; family Syrphidae; genus Volucella; species Volucella inflata. The sequence continues at coordinate 44,677,977 of OV743716.1, read as the reverse complement.
GAATTATAAAACATATTTGGCAATAATTAAAAGGTTTGTGCAGTTTGAAAACGGAGTATTACTAGTCTTTCAGACAACACATCACAAGTCCTTTTAAGTTTTGTAATTGCTTAGATTAGATAGGCCTACACATACGAATTTTATACACTTTCATATACACATAAATATGTATTTATATGTGATCATATTGATTGATGTCTTTTGATTCTGAACATAATCACAATAAATGATAATAAAACAAAGTTCTTAATAAACAATTTGTTTTTGGTTTTGCAAAGCCAATAACAAAGGAAATCTGTAATTGTTTTGGTTTTTGTTGTATTTTTTTTCAGTTTCTTTAATATTTTTGATTGCCGAGTCTCAATAATAAGGAATTGATGCCTGTAATTGCAGCATGTTTGCTTTCATTGAAATTGGTTTTGTTTAATGTTAATTTGCTTTTGTTTTGTTTCAGTTTGGATGTGAATGTTTTGCTGGTTTAATCTTCTTAATTTGCATTTTTGTGCTGCACAATGTTAATTATAAAAAAAAAAAATTAATTGGCGTCATCTTTGTCAATTTATAAGTAACTGTGGAGAGCAGCTATTGTACATCAAACTTTATTTTGATATTTCTAAGAGACACTTATCCAATGAAGGCCAAAATGATGGCGTTTTGTATAATTCTTAGTCTTTTAATTTGTGCGAATATGTTTTTGTAAACAATTTACCTTGCTTAATTTTAAACTTATCTGAAACAAATAAATAAAATATCATGCTCTCGATTCACAGCAAAGGCCCTTTAACCGATTTGTGTAGGCTTTCACGTGATGTTATAAGACTGTCTGTTGCTATCCATATACAGCTATGGACGAATATATTAGGCATTCCTGAATAATCATTTATAATTGAAAATCATTTAAAAGAAATGCAATGGGTCTTATTTGTATTATATATTTATATATTATATTATTGCTTTTGCTCGCAGTATGACGCGGATCATTGCCCTGTTGGAAAATGACTTGATTTTTTGCTATCCAAATAAATTTCCAATAGAAGGCTTCAGGTCCCGAATATAGGTCTGGGAGCTCCACCGTACGCAAAAAATAAACGCAGTTGTCACTCCGTCGGACGTCATGCAAGACAAAATCATGATGTTTTACGATAGAAACCATACATTTGGGATTATAAATTACCCTAAACTCTGTCACGTACGTGTACTGTATCAGAAAAGTCGAAAGGGTAAATAAAAGCAAGCAAAGACGGAGTTCAAATCGAGAATACACATTTCTCATGTTCTTATGTTTTCAGTTAAGATTTGTGAATTATTGTGATTTATTATTAACTATTTTTATACTTAAGTAAGCAACTGCTTATGTCCGTCCTTTTTAGCTTTGAGGACAATTTAATCAAGTCGTCTGCCAACAGTTTTAGAGGAAATACACCGACTACATGGTGACTTCTTTGCCTAGACGCTGTCTGTCGACGATTGCTCAATGCTTTCCCTGCGATGAGGCGTTTTTCTCTGATTGCGGTTTTACGTTTTTGTCCTAATCCTGATTTAGTATTTACTCCGTGGTTCTCATAACTTCTTTTGATTGTAGCTCTCACAGCACAACGCAAGCATTTCGCGTGTTTTGCAATCCGAACCTGAGTACTTGCCAAAGTATTGATCATCGTTAGCTACGACCTTTCCCCATTTTTCTTGCAACTAATTGATTCTATGTCAATATCACTACTTTTCTGAGGCTACCAATTTATAAAGCCACTATTTCACTTCTTTGTAAGAATGAAAGGCTGTTCCTAAAGACCGTACTGCATCGATCGAAACAAGTAGTAATCAGGAGTCCAGTCTGGCTAACACGCCAAATGGGAGGGCAGAACCCCCAATTGATGTTTACCAAATAGTTTTTTGCTTGGTTTGCAACATGCGGACGAACATTGTCATCATGGATAATAACTGATGAGTGTCTTTGGGCATATATTAGGAAAATACAATACTTTTTCGACAACCTAAAAGAAATAGACGGCACGAACTTTAAAGGCCTTCTTGGCTTTTGCAAAGAATCTGGATATTTTGCCAGGGAGATTGTTTAGCCCTTTCAACTAGTTCCACATGGATCGCCGGCCCGTTTTGGCGGCTAGTGTTTGTAGTATGGCATATTTATCATACCCCTGTTTCAACTTTAACCTTGGGTATAGTCTGATTGTTTTTGCTTTCATGCTCGATTCAATTTTATTTTGTTATTCTCTTCGACCGTTATTCCCTCGCAAACGGATCAGGCAATCATTTGAGGCTTGAATCTAAGTTAGAGTTGTTTTTTTTGTAATTGATGATGCAACTCATTTAGTTGAGCTTAAAACCAGAAATTTTTTTTGTTTTTTCCTCCCCAGTCAATGTTGCAACATTTAAATATTGGATTTTTGTTTAACACTAAGCAGGGCCTGGCGGTAACTCTATACCTAAATTAGGTTCCTTTTTATGACCCTAAATATATGAAAATCTGAGTTATAACGCCATCTGATTTTACTTAAGAGATGTAATTTCACTGGTCAACTTTGCGCAGCCTTATTCGCGTTGCAGTCAAATAATACATACTTATTCTTAAAATACCCTCACAATTAGATGGAAAATTTGGCAATTTATTCAATGTATTTCATTATTTTATCGAAATACACCAGCGGCTATAATATTTCCTCAAAGACCACAAAACCAGGGATCTAGGTCTTAATATGTTAATATGTTTCATGATTTTTAATTGAAAAGAAGTACTCGTAATTTAAATATTTTCTTGATATTTCGATTTTTTCAACACTCCATATGTCACTATATGTATTGTTTTAATAGCCCTGGGTATTTTTGTGGTGAAGCCCCTCAACCACTTGCACAATAAAATGAAACTTATTTTAAAAATTATTTAAAACTTTACCTGAAAATATTTTTAACGTCCTGCAGTTTCTATGTCCTGTATGAGTTATTTTTAGCTAACGGCTTCGATAAAACAGGACGGTTTATTAATTTTGACTATTCAATTTCTGTTTTATTGCATCATAGGAACCCTGTCTTTGAAGTTGTATCTATATATTGCTTAAGCTTGTTTTCCTCTTTGTTTTTTGATATTTTGTTTGTGATTTTTCTTCGTCCGTGTTCAAATTGCACAGCGTTTATTGATAAAAAAAAATTAGTTTTTGTTTTCGTAAATATGATGAGAAATTTTCTAATAAATTAACCGTTATTGCTACTAAACAAATAAAAGCAAACTTTTATTTATCACTTTAATAAGTTATAAGAGCTTCCTTTGTATTATTTGTTTATGTTTCCTATTTTAAGTTTAGTTTTTTTTTTTTTGGTTGATTAACAATTTTTTTTCCAATACAACAACTTACAGAAATTTCCGAACTTCCGTTCATATCCTTATCGACGCAAAATTCCTCGACAAGTTCACATTTAAATAAGACCAATCAGCCTATATCACCCGCAAATCTCACAGGTACACAACAACAACAACAACAACAAACTCAATTGCATCCACATCAACAACAAATGCAACAGCAACAAGTGAACATGGAAACGGATATCGTTGGTGGGTCTAGCAGCGGCGGTGTTGGCGTTAGCGGCAGTATGCTTTTTCTATCCGCCAAACGAGATTCTGATCCAAAGAGCAGTAGTGAAGTTGTTGAAAGCATTGCGCGCGCCACATCGCCCGAACCAACACAATCAACTACCATAAGCAATGCAGCAACTTCGGTGAAATCAAACATTAGGAGTTGGTTCACTTCTAACATTCCATCAGCGAAACATTCCACAAGTAACACTACTAGTACATGCAATAACAACTCCTGTTCCTCTTCATCTAATGCAATTAAATTAATTAATGGGAACTTTGGTACGGACACTAACAACTCCAGCTCTAGCGTGAATAATTCCCAAAGTGCTAACCACTCCAACAGTCCTTCCCAACCGGACATCACCAATATAACAACTAATAGTTCCACTACCACTGCTACTTCTGGTACTACCAACACCAACATCATTCAAAGTTCATTTATATCGTCCGCATTGAATCAACTGTCTGAGCAAAATTCATCGACTTCCTCTTCGGTTCCAAGTATGAATAACAGTACATTTTTCATTAATTAAACTTTTTTTTTTTCCTTACGTATGTTGTTTGTATATAACTATGATACTTTACCTACTACTTATTAAGCTCTTTAATCATCATAGTTACCAAGTGAGAACATCGTTTAAAATATAAAAAAGAGTTATAAAAAAATTGGAAAAAACGTAAACTGTAGATACTACCAGTTATTGTTGTTCTGTGTGTTGGTTGTGTGCTTATAATGGCCAGACTTAATCGTGTCTAATTGAAATGCTCAGAATCAAAAGCTACGAAATGTTTCTAAATCTTTGTTTCTTTTTTTTCGAGAATATACGAAACCTATTCGAACTCTTTACAAAATTTTAGATAAACAATTTGAACAAAGCTTGAGTGTCTTGAAATACGATTATTTGGCTAAAGGGAATGTTGGGTTGTACTTTACTTAGTCAATTCAAATTTCTTTTAATTTCTTTTGCGTCTATTTTTATTTTTTCATTGTGAGTTAATAAAAAGAATACTTTTATGCAAAATAAACTTCGTAGACTCTGAAATCAATGGAGGAATAATATGCTAACGAAACAATAGCTTTAATATTACCATTTTCAGCTAATGGAAAGCATTTTCATGTACTGTGCAATATGCTTTGAGTTTTCTTCCGCGGAATTTTTACATTTTGTCTCGTCTTATTTAATTAATCTTTGAAATGTTGCATTTAATGCCTTTTGGTACTGGGAAAACTGCTCGCTCATTTCTTTAGAAGCAACATTTTATTGTGCCTTTTTTCATTGAGGTTGTTTAAAGTATTTCTGTCCAAACAGATACAAACAGATTTTTGCACCTACCTTTGAGTTAGAACAGATTTGTGAAAAGTGTTAACAGCAGCTGTAGTTGAATATGCTTTGATTCCAGCGATTTGTAATATTAATTTTTTGTTAAAACTAGACATGAAATTAATCGATTCCAAGTCAGAAAAGGAGCAATCTGTACTGGTTCGGTGCTCTTTCAATACACGTCAAAATTAAGAAAACAGTAAGTACAAATCTCAACAGAATTAAACATATCTCACGTTAATTTTTGCCAGCTACCATATGGCTGTACTTTTCTGTTCTAACTTGATCTGGCATCTTTCCCATTTTTGTGCTGTTCTGTTTTGCTTTTTTCTCATTGAGCAAAGCTTATATCTGGTTTGAATCTTCTAGTAATGTGTGCCTTATCTTTTGTATGACATTTTTTCGACAATTTGACCGATTTCACAAAAAATCAGAGCTTAAACTTTGATTGAAAAAGTATTTTTTTATTTTATTTGAGCAAGAGTCATTTGTTCTTCGTCTTTTTCTCTTTCTCAGAATTCTGATAAGACAGTACATACATACCTTCGAATTGATTTTACGAATATAAGCTTTTACTAGTCTATGTTTTGTAAAATTTAGAACTTTTTGCCTTTTTGATCTACAATAAACGAAATTTATATCAAATTCATAGTTCTACATCTTCTCCTTCAGAATAATAATTCATGGCGATAGGACACTTGATAGACAATGATTGTTCAGTTGGTTGTGTTAAAGGGGTACATTAAACTGTTCCTGTCGTTATCTCAGCAACTATTTGAATATAAACAATTGCTGAATGTAGGTTATATTTGTCGAAATTGACTGAAGCATTCCTGCGAGAGTTGGACAGCAAATATGATGAGTTCATATAAAACTTGTATAAACGTTTTTTTATGAACTTGTCTTCTTTTTTTTCGAGCATAATTAAAATTGAGGCTTATTGCAGCAAACAAACCGCAAACGATAGTACATATACCATAAATATTTTATGGCCGATATTTGAAGGAATATTTTTTTATTTTTTGAAACGACCCTATACAAAAAGAGATGCCGGCGATTTATAAAATAAAATCAACAATTTTGAAGAGAATAATATCGCGATATCTCCTAAATGGTTAAAAGTCTAAGAGTGCTGAAAATACGTTACTACTTATCGAAACCATAATTTTTATTTTTTATTTTTTTTATTTAATTTTTTTTTTTTCTATAGTACAACTCAATGTTTCCGAAACAAATATTTTGTATTCCCTTTTGTCTAAATATGTAACTCCTAGGTAGGCCCTATTTAGGCTAATTTATTTTAAGAAATCTATATACTAAGTTTGACCTCATTTAAAATAAATTGTCATATTAGCATCCTCTAATCATCTCTGCAAACTTTCAATGAAGGGAAAAGAAACTCAAATTTCAATTATTTTCTCTCATTTTCTTAATGCTATTTTTTTAAAAACTTTCTCTTGTTTTGTTTTCTTTTGTAATAATATAAATCAATGATTTTCTTTGTTTTACATTCATTTTTAAACTTATGTGTATAAATAACGGATAATAAATGGATAACGCACTTTAGAACGCCATCAAGAATCTCAGCAACAAGAGCAGCAAACCAACGAACGACAGCAACAACAACCGCAGCGTCGAACGACGTCCCTGCTAAATATTTTTTCCTCAAATTCTCAGGGTATGATAAGTGAAAAAAAGAAGAAAATAACTTTTATTTTAAATTCCAAGTAAAAAAAGACAAAAAAAATAATGAAAAATGGTTCAATGCACTTTTATGGCAACTTACAGAGAATTTTTCAAGTTTGTTAACTTTTTATGGAGTTTGTTGCACACGCAGGTTTTTGTTTACCTATTTTCCTTAAGTTTAGTTTTGCATATATATATTTATAGCTATATAAATATATATATTTATATTTATATTTTCTTTGGTGGGAGCGCACATATGCTACATAGAATTTCAATTTCTACTTTAGTTTTCAATGTTATTTGTTTTATATTTTAAATGCACCATACAATAATTCTCTGGCACCTTACATTGACACACATGAAAATTGCTTAATTGATAAATGCTGACACACTAGGTCTGACGTAAAATAATAAATTTAATCATAGTCATCAATTATAAATTTAAGTTTGCTAGAATCGAAATAAAGGTTTAAGATATGGTCTAGTCTTTGTAAAGTAGGATTGACATATAATACAAAATCAGCAACACACTGCTGATAAAATTGGTTCTATTGCCGATAGTATCCGCAGCAGAATCCAACTGTGGATAGCATTTAAAGTTTAATTGCGAGTATAGAATTTGTATTTGATTGATTCTTTTCTGGGAGTTGGTACACCTCCGCTTTCTTTCAGTGCCACTTGGGAGTTTTCATAAATGAATGCTTCTTTTGAATAAATTAAATAAAATAGTTTTAGTTGTTTTCTTGCATTGCTGCTTTGAACGTTTTTAAATCTTTATTTTTTATAATAAAAACTATTTTAAAAGTTATTTTTTTGGTTGTTAACGAATTCCGAGATTTATGAAAAAAGAATTCCATCAACGGAAAAATTTACTTTAATTTCAATGAATATGTTTTTTTTTTAATTATTTACTTTACGATGAACCACGCACCTATTTTCTAGGATTTCAAATTGTTATGCTTTTCTGGTCTGGAAGCTTCAACGCATACTTGTTGGGCTATTTCTTAATATGGAAAGCCGATTCAGCGAGACGTCGATTAGTTTTCACGGTTCGATCAATAATATGGAAAACTGTCAGGACGCTGTCGATTTTCTGGCTTTGTAAGAGAATTTCCTGAAATTGTAACTGGGAGGAAACAATTTTCTCTGCTTCTCCTACTAAGCCAGAAAACTAAATTCACTGAGTATTGTGTAGATCACACCTCAGGGCATTTTTGTGTATGTGTGAGGTGTGACCAAATCAAGCTGCTTATTCTAAGATTTAGTATGGTTGGCGGCGATGATATTGTTTACTGATTAATCTTTTTTTTACGAAAGGCAGCAAAACTACGTTAAAGGAGATGCGTGGAGGGGTCAATAGGCTAGGTTTTTGTTTTGTTCGTTTCAATATTTCGGACTTACTTAATTTGCCATAGTGTTTGCCAGAAAGCTTCAATAAACTCATATCTAATATATGGCTTCTATGACAGAAAGCCAGTTAGTACAAAGCATTCATAGTAACGTTGACAGTTTTCAAGATTCTACGGAAGGTACAGCTTCACTCGTAAAATTAGAAGAAGTAAATCTTATTAAAACAATATACCTTTAGTAGAACTATTTCAACGGAAGAAACTTTGGGTCAATCTTTAATTAGACTTGCTGATTTTTCGACCAGATCCAACTAAATTATTTTTCTAAGACTACTTGGGGAAGCGATGGTAGTTCTCCTGATAGTTAGATGATAGGATAGTTTCAAGATATTAAACGTTGATTTTTCGCGGTCGCCATAGAAGCTACAATATAATCAATTTCGTTTAAAATTACCTCTTTCAGAAGATATCATAAGGTGTTAATCTGGAGGGTTAGATTTTTTTTCGAGCTTTAAGAAATGATTCTTTTATTAAATTTAACCTCATTCGTATAGATAAATATCAGTATTTTCTTATCATGAAGATATGCTAAATTCTGTTTTTTTTTTTGTAATGAGGAAATCTGGAGAAAATACTCGTACGATACGATTAAATTGAGAAAACCTTTTTCTAAAAAAATTGTTACAGAGTAGGTGTTATTAATGTTAATGCAAATCTTTCTATTAGGCAGAAAAGTCTTGATAAATTTATATTTTTCTGTCCCATGCCTTTATATTTTTTAATCATATGATTTTCAATTCTATCGAAACCTTGCCCGAATACAATCCTCTCAATAAATTTTTTTTTCTGGTATCGAACATTGCAACTACCAAATATGCTTATACAATAACAATACAAGCTTGATGCTATTGAGTTTATTAAATTTCCAAAAGAAGAAGACCGATATCAGCTCCAAGTCGCACTATATTTGATTTTCTTCAAACTAGTTTAAAAAGGTTAATTCATTACGAATTGCTACGAACCGATACATTATTTTTGTATTGTTTATTATATTAATGGGTTTGCAAATCATGCGAGGAAGAGTTCAGCTTCGTCATGAAAATTATGCTGCATAATAAAATATTCTTCCCATTGTAACAAAAATGATTCAAAATGCAATACACAATTTAAAGCCAAATTTAATTTAAAGCTTTTTTAACAGATGTTAGCGAATATTTATTAGACCCTAACGTAAACAGTATTTAAAGGGACTTACAAATCGAAGCAGCGTTGGAACGAGCTCGAAAGAGATTATGTTAAATCATACGAGTATGTACCTATATTTTAATTCTGCGCTACTCTTAAAACTACCATAGAAAAAGCATAGTTTAAACATCGATATTCATTTTTATTTTTATAATCGTACTCAGGTTTTCTTCGTTTTTATGCGGATTTAGCGATTTTTAAATTACAAAAAAAAAACTCCATAAAAAGTGCAACAGGCAAAGAAATAAAACGCTTATTTTACTCTCTTTCACTTTCTCTTTCCTTAAGTAGTTCCGATTTAGATTATTGTACTTTTCTCTTCCAATACGTTAATTATTATTTCATTCGCTTGGTGAAAAGAACTTTTTTCTATTATATTATTTCATCGCACGCTCGTTTCTTTTCTTTTAATTTTTTTTTTAATTGTTATTTATTTTTTGTGTAAATAAATATCGTATCTACATACCCGTGCATACATCAGTTGAACATCTTAGGATTGGTTAAACATTAATGAATTAATCTTGCTTGGTTGTAGAAGCTAGTTTATACAATACAAAGTTTATGTAAATTATGTTGGTATATGTTAAGATTATGATTAAGTGTATGTATAAAAAAAACATTTTATAATAAATGTATCATAATTTTGCCTAAAAATAAGGTTCCGCCGCAGGTGAACTGAACACGTAGGAGACTATGCTTCCCGATTTTTATATTATACTCACTGAAACACACAGCTTTCGAAATTCCCCACATTGACTTTTCATTTTCCTAAATTTCTCCCTTCCATAAATTCCTAAAAATTGTGTCGTGTGTAGGAAAATTCCTACAATTTCCCTTTTAGAATTCATTGAATAAATATTTGTTGCAGGTAGAATTACATGTTTGAAAATGAAAGAAAATTTTGGATGCAAGTAATTCATATTATTTGGTTTTTCGATAACAGCGACATGTCTATCTACTCGTATGAAATCCTAGATCGAACTAGCAAATTGGGATGTGTGTAGAGTCGCACACAACTTATCCCCGTTAAAACGTCCTAGAAATTGTGTGTACAAACTGTCCCGTGTGTAGGCGCTTTTAGAGTAGACACCAAAATTATTCGCTTTCTTTTGAAAGCAGCTCATAGAAGACTGGTCCACCTCACCTTCATTTTGATGTCCGTTCTTGCATAAGGATGCTTCATCTCATCTACCTCTTTTCTTTCAGCTGACATTGTTAAAGACTATTCACTCTTCATTGTGATCATACGCTTCAGAAATGGGTCGCAAAAGTTTATGCACTTCGCTAAATGATGTTTTATCAACCAAAATATCGAGCTTCTTTACGAAGATAAGTGATTTCTCATGAACTCTTCATATGGACACTTTAAAACGGGAGCAAGTTCCCAAAAAAATGTTTACACCAATGCTTAGATTTTATGATCGTCAATCTCAAGGCTCAGGAGCAATGAGAGCCGCGAACTGGAAATAACCGTCGCATTATCGTGCGAACTATTATAGTTCATGCACAAGCGTTTATCATAAGATTTCCGACGTAAACTTACCGCAACTTTTCTCTTGCTTCAATTGTTTTCTGCTCTTTTTTGAAGTACAATATTTCACAGCGGACTTTTTGAAAGTAATTCTTTAGTGTAATTTTGAGTAAAATAAACTAATTAAAATACATTTTAAATTTTGTAGCTTTGTCATGCTTGCCGAGGGGAAGTGATGTAAGCTGTTCCTTGATTTATTTCTGTTTTTTTATGTCACTGGTTTATGATCACTGGTCTCAATCAAACCACTTAGCATGATTGATTATCGTGCCATCAGGCGAAAGTTATTGGCGCCCAAATTGGATCGGTTAAATTTGTGACCACATTAAACACAGTTAACGATACATTGAAAAAAAAGTTCACTATTCGTACTGACATTTTAAATCGTTCCAATTGTATTTATTTTGCATCAGTTTTTAAATCAGATAGGAATTCATTCAATCTTCCTTAATTAACATTAAAACAATTTTTGTGGAAATAAAAAAAAACCAGGAACAAATCTCATTTTACTTAGATTAGATAAATGTATTGGGCCTAGTAATAGTCAGAATAATATATCTGGGCTTAACGGTGAGTTCATAAAAACTCTTTTAAAATTATGACTGGTCATCAAGAAGTCTGACGTTGGACGTTGTGATAGAAGACAGCAAGTTACTTACAGTTGAGTTGGGAACTGACCGTATGACCATTTGGAAGTACTTCTTATTTGACAATTCCTTTTTTCCCACACACACAGCAATCACTTTCTGCAATGTTAATCCTGGCCTCGCAAACTATACTAACGGGTCTTTGACGCTTCCAATCGTCGTACGTGACCCATCACTGGTGAGATCCAACTGAGCAATTTCATACATAAATCAAATACTATAAAGTTCAATGTCTTAATTATTGGTTCACCATTATCCTGTGTAACTCAGTTAGATAAAAGTCATGGCTTTGTGTCAAACCGCTGTAGCAAACAGACCATCTCAACTCTATGAAGCCAGTATTTGAAATAGCTAGTGATACATATTATCTGCTTTTTAAGCATTTTTGTGCAATAGCTTAGTTCCGAACTTAGAACTGCTTTAGACTACTACTTTTACTACCCTTTGTCACCATGGTACATACTTCTTGCCAACAACAAGTTGAGTTCAACCATCTACTTGAAGACCTAGTGTAAACATATTTTCATTATATTATATATACAATCATTGAATAAATGATATCTCCTTAATCGAGGTAATTTCAAATTTAAAAAAATTGGGTTAGTTTTATGCAATTATCTATAATCTTATCTTTATTATCCTTCTTTCTTTTAACTCTCTGCTACGACAGTTGTAAAATGTGTAGTGTATCAACAAAATCCGTTATATCATTATTATCTGCTAGAAGAACGCCGCTAAACAAGCAGAAATATTTATCTCTCTTCTTTTCTCACTCTCTATCGTATTTTCAAAAAACAAAAAAACGTATGGCTAAGACATTCTATTTGAAACATACTTGGTTAAATACAAGTTTTTTTTCAAAAAGAAGTCAATATGACATTTTTGCAACTGCATTCTTTCCAGTTTTTTTTTATATACGCACACTTAAGACAATTAAGATTTTAGTTAAAAAATTAAATTAAAATGTGTATTCTGATCACCGGACGGTTTTGGGGAATTGTTTATTTAAACCTATTTTATTATTAAGTAATTAAATTGGAAATGTCAAGAAAACATTTGCTTTACACAAATTGAGATCTAATATTTTTGTAAAGAGTCACAAATCTATAGACCAAACGTAACCATTTCGCGATATCCCTCTTCACAACAACATCACACCATTTCTTAAATTTAACATTATCGTTGTTCGCCTTTTGTTGTTCTTTTATTAATTTTTTTTTTTATTATTCAATTTCATTGTCTACTATTATAACAATTTAACTGGTTGTGTTATCCTTTCGTTGGTTTGTTAATTGCTATATTTTTTGTCAATTTAGTTGTTAAACTCCTCTTGTTGCGGATTTCAACATTACTAACATTTTTTCAAATAAATCATTAAAGAAGAAACTCTTACAAGATTAAAAAATTTTATAAAACTGATTTCTTTATACAACAAAAATTATTTTTAGGTTTATTTTAATGGTTTTATTCTTTTTTTAACTGTAATAGTTTCAGGAATCCTACGAAGCCGACGGGAAAAGACCAAAACGAAAAAATTAAAAAAGAGGGAAAAACGTGATGCTGCTGATATAAATAAAGAAGAAAGCAACGTGATGTAAGATTAAATTATTTGTTTTTTACCATTTTACAATTCCAATAGCAATTTGCTTGAAAAAGATAAGATCAATGAGGCTGGCGATATAGGCACTCTAAAAAACTTAAAACATAAAATTGACGCTCTCTAAACCAACGAAGCTTGTGATTTTTAAGGAATCACGTTAGCTAGACTTTTTTATTCTAAAAATCAATAATTTTAAACAAACAATTTTTTAAAGGCAATCAGCATAAAGTTAGCATCAGCATCTGACTTACATAAAATATTTCAAGCATTCAAAGAAAAAACAGACATGTTTGTATTAAACTGATTACAAATTTACGACCACAGTAAAAATGATGATGGACAAAGTTATTTAAGATACTTAAGAATCATTTTGTAGCTTATTCGTAATTAAAATAAAAGATATGTTCTGAACTACTGGATTAAGAAAATTCTGTAACTTACAGAGTCCGTCAGCGTCACCTTTTAGCCTATTATGTTGATATGTTGACATCCACTTCATTTTGGCTAATGTAGTCTTATCATCATTTGATATTGTTTTCTTTTTTTTTTAATTTATCTCTAGTTGCTAAATTAAAGATCCTCGATTGAGCAAGTTTGTTACCCTTAACAAAATCTATTAATTTTTATATTTAAGGCGTTTATGTACTTTTTCTCCATTACCGTTCTCTATTTCAGCTGGAACTGAACTTTAGAGGAGATACTTTATAGAAGAGATTTTTAAATGACATAACGACGCTTGATCTGAAGATCAATCCATCCTTTCTTATTTAAAAAACAAAAACGATGGCTGTTCAAATTTGTGATGTGGTTACGCTTTGATACTCTTAATACATGCTATACATATACAATTCCTTTACAAGAGCCGAATAGCCGGCTCTTGCGCATACAAAACCAAGTTACATTTTATGGTAGCATATAAGTTCAGTTTTTTAATATAATATAAATCACGCCGATTTTACTAATTATAGTACCATAACTATACTACTGCTCGTATATTTATTTACTTAAAATAAAACCCCAGATCTCTTCCTAAACCGTTCACATCCCAAACTAGCGTGTTATTTCGTGGAGTCAAACAATAAAAATACATAATATTGGAATTGTTATAATTGAACACCGACGTTATACCCCCTGCCTTTAAAGTTAGTTGGCAATTCTAATTCCAATCTCAGTAACGTTTTAAACAAAAAAGGATCATATGTCCTGATACTAAAGCTTAGATCCGACTGTAATTTTTAAAGGAAGCGTTTTCGTTGCTGCCTTAGCTTCTTGTTTGCGGCATTCCTTAAGCCACGATACCAAGGCAGGATGAAACCAATGTGGTTTGTGATAATCTAACTTAGTATCATTTAGTGTGAAATACTTATGTTTACATGATTTGTCATAACTCAATACTCAAATACCCCGGATCATAAGAAAAGTCAAACAAATTTCCGAATAACTAAAAACCGCACAGAGTTTTCAAGTACATATATTTAACTTTTCCGTTTCTAAACAACAGAGAAGAAAAGGAACACATGCAAGAGGATGAAACTAATAAAGTACAAAAGTCATCATCAACGACGGTGGCTATTCCAGTTATTCCAGGTGTTGCACCAACAGCTGCTCCTGAAGTTGATGAAGATGGTTACAGTATTCAACCACGAAAGGAAACCGCATGGGAAGAAACCCCAGAAAATGGTAATTTTCTTAAGTTAATTTTTATTTAATATTTTATTTTAATTTAAATGTATGCCTTACTACCTTTAGCGGGCAGTTTCTCATCTGACTCAGATTCAGATTCAGATAACGATAAGCCTGACAAAAAGATCCATGTAAAAATAAAACCTTTAAATAATGGCACCGCTCCTATGTCGGCGAGTGTAGATGAATTACGAGCTACTGTGGGAAATATATCGCTTTCACCAGTAGCGATCTTTTCGGTGAGTTGCAAAGAAATGCCTTCTAAAATTCATGTATTAATTTCTGTTTGGCTTGGTTTTACATTAATAGCATAGTCAACAGCTTGAACAATCAAGTATTGCGTCACGTCAACAGAGCCCAGAAGTATCAAATGCCTCAACACCAACCGCTACAGTGCATCCATATGCGCCTCTCCAAAGTCCCACACTTTCGATGTCTAATAATTCTAGGTAAATTGTTTTTAATGCTTTTCTTAAATTTCAATTTGATTTGGTTATTATTTTCGAATCCTTGTTTAGATATGCCGACTTGGGAGATATTTTTTCTGAAATCGGAGAAATAAGTTCATCTGCTCCTGCTTCAGCAACTCTTTCAAAGTCCATTAGTCGTCAAATACCAACACCAACATCAGCAAATAGTATAGCTATACCACGTCCACCATCTCGACGGTCGGAAATAGCACCACGAGGTCGCATTAGTCCATCGTCAATGTCGCGTGCGGATAGTGTCGGTAGTATGGAGTTCCGCATGGGTGTTGGCCATGGATCATCACGTGGACCATCACCTTTGACCATTGGAATATCGGATACGATACCTCTTGCTGTGGCCTTCCATGAAATAATTCATGCTTACTTTAGGTAAAACTATCAATCGCGTCAATAAATGTACATCTTAAGAATTATATTTAAATAATCTAGGGGAACCGATGAGTCGAGGTGTCAAGTAAAAATTTCGGGTGATATGATGTTATCCTTTCCAGCTGGCATAGCCGGTGTTTTAGCCAATAATCCCAATCCAGCTAAGTTGGGTTTTCGTATTAAAAATATTAACAATCTAGAAAATGTTATTCCAAATAAACAATTGGTTCAAGTGTAAGTTGAGTTGTAAGAAAATGATTCATTACTTTTGCTTTTAATTATTTTTGTAGTGATCATAATCAATCAAATACGTTAAGCACAGTTCTTGAATTTAATATGCCTGCACTGACGGCATTGTTACGTAGACAGTCTGAACAAAATCCGTGCGCTACTTACTTTAATGTTGACATACTAAAGTATCAAGTGCGGACAAAACCAGGTGCCTCATCGTGTCCATTTCAACTGGTCAGCTATTGGAAATGTGAACCAACATATACCGCCCTTAAAATTGACTACAAGTACAATAATCATGCCATGGCAGTTGCCACTCCTTTGTTAAACGTCGCTTTATCGGTGGCAGTGAATGGATCTGTTCGAAATGTACAATCGAAGCCACATTCTGTATGGTAAGTCTTTCTAATAAATGTCTGCACTTGTGAGTATATTGCCTTACCATTTTTTTTACCTATCGCAAAACACTTTAGACTAACATTTGCTAGTCAAATTTAAAAAAAATGTTTTTGTCTTGCGTAAAAATATTATTTTTTTTTTCGTCTTTATTGATTTTCTTTGATTTAATTGATTTACTTTAACTTCACAATAACTTATATTTTCAAAGTAACCGTTATGTCATATAGCATGTCCTCTTCTAAGCCTACACCCTGTGTCATTTACTGGAAAAATATATTTCTTGAGTGTGTCCAGAAAATAGTAACGTGAAACCGAATGCTGACCTAGCTAATTTCTTTTGTGTAATGAAATGTCTATAAGTGGTTGATATATCATTGGAAATTTATATCTTCCCTTTAGACGTAAGGTTGAAATTGAGTAGCTTACACACGTACAGTCTGGGATAGATGTAATTCTCAACGTATAAAACTTTCCAGTTACTGCGATCTTTACCTTCTTCCAATAACGCACTCCAGAATGGTTTAGACTTAAAGGGAAGTCTCCTTTTATTATGTCGTCCTTCGCACCGGACTGTGAAAACGCATTTGCTTTATTTGTCGCAGTCCTCTAAAACGACTGATGCGCACTTCCAAGACCAGGTCAATGTAATATATGCTCTTACTTCGCTACTGCCCATTTTTTTGCGCCTTAGGCCAAATTAACACCGATTAATTACGGATTACGATCCGTAACTACTCGTACCTCAAAGTTATACAATAGCCGTCTTTACTAATGTTTAATCCGTTTCATTGATGGTATGCGTCCATTTTTGTTGACAAAATATACAAAGATGCAAAATAGAGCCGTACTCAAATAAAACAGTAAACTTTGATTTTGACCTGGTCTGTTTGGTGTGATGTCCAAATGGCGGATATATCTCACTTTTATTCGTAGCAGTTAGATAAATTTTAGCTACAAAAACCAACGTGAAGGCCGTGTTATTTCAGACAAAAAAATTCTTTAATAATTGTAAGCCTTTAAAGATGAGTTTCGAAGCGGTTTGATTTCTTGTTTTAAAACTCACAAAATTGATTTAACATTACTTTGTTGCATTTATAAAGGTACTTTCGTTGATAAAATTACAAAAAAATATTTTTCCGTTTTAACATGGTGTGTAGCCGGAAAGAAATACACAGGAAAAAATTCGTTAAAGTCGATTAAGCATTAAGGTAAAAAAAAAATTATCAAATTAACATCCCTTACTTATTCTACTCATAATTATTCTTTATTACGATTTTGTTAAATCAAGAATTGGAATCGAGTTACTTCTTCGGAATCATGATTAACGAATATATCTACCTGAACAGTTTTGTGCAGCACCAAAGCTATCTGACATAAAATTTATACGTATGGTCAGCGTTTATTGGTTTTTCGCTGTTGAGGTTTTTAACGGAGCAGGTCTATCTGCTTATTCCTAGACTAAATTTCTTAGCGTCGTCGCTAAAGACCAAGGCTTTTAATTTTTGTTTTTGAATCTCTATTGAATTTTGTATCAGGTACAATAATGTAAAAAGGCATAAGCCACTACGTATATGATACTTTATGAGCATTCAAAATCAATCAGACATTAATTTTAAATTAAAAATGAGAATAGTTTTCTACACTAACTTATATTGTATACTAGTACTTCAGGTATAAAGGTTCATCATTTACTCATCATCATTATTATTAAGTTAGTGTAAGCTTCTTAAAATAAATTAAAGAAAGAGCTTATCTGTCACAAACTTACAACACGTAGACATCAAACATTTCCATTGTGTGGAAATAATTTTAAAAATTTCTTTATTGCAGGCTCGGCGAATCGAACCGTTTGGTTTGGAATTTTACTGACATATCGCAAAACTCTCAAGGTGGCGGTGTTGGAACATTACGTGCTCGTTTAGAACTAAACGGAGGTCCATCCATTCCTAGCACCATGACTACGCAATTTAATTGCGAGGGAACAACCTTGTCGGGAATTGAATTCGAATTAGTCGGTAGTGGTTATAGATTGTCATTAGTAAAAAGGCGATTTGTTTCTGGTAAATGAATGTATTTTATTTTTATTTTATTATTTTCTTAAACAATTTGAATGTATTTTCAGGCAAATATATCTGTGAAGGAGATGGAATCCGAAGCGGAGCTACTCCGACACCACCTTCTGTCGGTTCGTCAAGTCCATATTCGGCGAAATCGAATTAAAAAAATTAAAACAAATAACGAATACCACTAACAACAGACACCACCGGCACATCGGTTTTTTTTTGTGCTGGAACGAATCGAACAAATTACAATATATGCGACCGAGAATTTGCGAAGTTTTTTTTATACAAATTTGTTTTAAATAAATAGCAGAGAAAAGAAAGAAAACAAAAATGAAAAAGTGTCATTCATTATACATATTAGATTATTTTTGTTTATTTAATGTTTTCTTGTTTCATTCTACCAATGTATAATTATTTTAACATGAACTATTTTTTTTTTGTTTATTAATTATAAAGTTTATTATTACAATTATTATTATTATTGTCTTGTATTATTATCATTAGCGTATACAGATACATGTTCTGCCACTTTTCAGAGATACTATACATGAAAAGAGCAAAGAGAAATTAAACTTCTGTAGTTAAATTATTATTATATAACCAAGCCTTACTTTTACCAAATAAAAATATATGTTAAATGTCTTGCTCATTTTTAAAAACAAAAAATGTGTTAAATTAATTTTTTTTAATCGTTCATCACTCAGAGTTCACTTAATGTTCAACTATGTTGAAAAAGTCATAATACAACGTTATCATAATATTTTTCTAATTGTGGCAGTTATGTAAGTTATAAATTTTCTGTCCAACTGTAACGGGCAAGATAAAAACCCCTGCTTCTGTTCGCTGACCTTAACTTAGCTGTATTCTGATTGTCCAACTGCTGTTGAGAAGAGCATGTAAATCATGCAATGTTCTAGATATTCAAACATATAACCCTTTGCACTTTAGCATGCCACCTAATGCGAAGTCCTCCTTTACAAGGCCATAAAGTAGGACAAGGTGATCCCTTCAAAATGGATTTGAAGACATGCCGGGCCAGAGTTGTGGTATTCATTTGCTCAGAATGCCAACGGAACGCATTTAAAAACAAAAAACTGGCGCTGGCAGCTTGGTATGGGCCATGGCCTAGCTTCTTGACACTCATTTGTGTTGCTCATGTTTTCATTTTTTGTCACCTCTGAACGGGGCCTACGGTTAATCGCGGAGTCCGAACGGCACTCTTTAGAAGCTTTTTCGTAGGCAATTTTTTACTTTCGGGAGTTTGCCATTGCCCGCCGAAAGGGTGATGGCGATTTGAAAAATTGTTGGTGACCCAGCCAGGAATCGAACCTAGACTCTGCGTAATAGTCCAATGATCTAACTATCGCACCATCGCCATCGCCGGAACGCATTTATCTCGCTGAATTATATAGCTCAGTTCGTTATTATGCCTTCCCCACATTCTGTTTATGCAGATGATTTCCATTCCCAATCATTAGTTGAACTTTTCCCTAGTATCAATAAGGCAACTTTCGTCTCAGTAAACTGTTTCCGGACATTAAAGTTGGGTGGACGATAAATAGTTGTTGTACAGTACAGTCCGTGGTTTGGCGAACGACTCATTTCTCAGTTGTCTTCTTAATCCACAAATTCAGCAATATAAGCAAGAGTGATTCTTCGCATAATCTTTGTGGTGGTTTCCCTTTTTTAATTTGCAGCAAATCTCAGCCACAAAAAAATAGAAGCATACCTAACAAATTAGATAAAAGATACAATTTTAGATCATATTATATATTAACATAAGAACCTACTATATTGTAAACTTATATTTTCGTTTTTTTTTTGGTATTCTATATTGCCAGGAGTATTGTTAGGGAGTATTATGTCTAATGATAAACCTCTTTTTTTCTTATTGATTTGCAAACTTTTTTACCTGATCGACGAAAACTTCTTTATTTTCACCATCACAGAGAGAACAGCACCCATTCAAAAATTAAGTGATTTTTTTTTTATTTGTAGTGCTGTTTTCATTAAACAAAGATTCATTGCTTCCTTCTAATGTATCAACCCCGAAATGGTGAAATATTTACCTTTATTTACCTAGTAACCAGGAATTCTTCTCACTATCAGCTGAAAGTAATCTTTAAAAGCGCTGTGTGCATTAGATTAGATTGGATTGTGGGGGAAGGTGGTATAATGAGTCCCAGAACACTGCGGCCCCAAGTGGGCCATTTGTAACATCCTTCATTAAGAGCTCGTCTATACTGCAGCAATTTTTCAGAGTGGTGACCAACACTTTATTTATTTTTTTTTTTTTAAAAAAGAACTTAACACTCAAGTGGGTATGACTACACTTAAAGTGTCTAAGCACGTGCTAAGTTTTTAGGATAATGGGACAGAAAGAGAAAGATAGATGTTTGGGCTGAGTGGCTGTTTTGCTCCATGGGTGGCTTCCAACTTTTAATGGGGAGACTCAATTATTGATGTAATTGGACTTGTTATTGTAACTCTAGGCAACCACTTAACTCGCTTTTAGGTACTTGCTTGATCACCTTAGAAGATATATGTTATATAAGATATAACAATGATTTTTTATTTAAACTTTTAAATAAAAAATATCTACTTGTTTTTTTTTAATTTAATTTTTTAACCGCTATCCAGGAGACGCCAAAGTCGAGGCCTCAAAAAACTGGTGTCCTAGGCCGAAAATTAATCTCAGGATTGGTAAATCCGAAACAAAACAAAAAAACAGCATCTTCAAAACAATGGTCCCTTAGTGACAATTTGCCAAAAAACCGAAAAACAAAAAATAGTTGATGCTTTAAAAAAAGGTTGAAAAACACCTGCTTTTCACTATTCTCTGCTAAAAAAAACATGTTATAATTAATTTTTTTGACAAAATGTGGCGGCATACAAAACATCTCAACGAACAAAACAAGACCAAAATCGTTCAAATCGGCCGAATAGTTTCGGAGATTAACTGTTCGCCATTTGGAAAAAAGTAGTTTCGAAAAAAGTGTTTAAAGTTTTTACTCGGTATTTTTTCGCTGATTCGTCAAGTATGAAGTATAGAATTCGAATTTTGCAAAAAAAACTTTTTTGGAGATGATTTTTAAAAGTATATATACCATAAGAATTAAGGTAATGAAAGAAAAAAATCAATTTTTTGAAATTAATTATCTCGTCAAGTACCTCAAATGCATTGATTGCTGGCCGTAGACATTTAAATCAATCCAGGGGATATTGCATGATAACCGTCTAATCCTACTACTCACACAGGATCACCTTTCCTCTCGTCAATTCTGGCCATGCTACCATTTGTTAAACTTCGTCTTATTTTATCGAATAGGACCACTTTAACAAATTATTATCTGTTTTATTAGCGATTACGCATATAAAAATTGGTCGATTTAATTCTGTTTATTTAGTTAATGACGCAAGCACCCGAAGAGTAGCCGATATTCTCTTCATTCATAGCAGGGAAGTTATGGATATGAAATTTCGGATCTGGATACGAACACGGATATAGGAATAATATTATATCGGTTTCAGATAAGGTTTCGGATAGTTTCGGAGACGGATATTAGATTTGTAAGGAATCGTAAAACTTTTTATCTAAGTAGGTACTCGTAAACTTGTAATCCCACAATGACTAGTTATGGCCAAAGTACATAAAACACTCGTTGCGCACCTTAAACAGTTGCTCACTGCTCATAAACTGCTCTCGCACACAAGCAATTTTCACACTCAATATGTAAACCACATTAACGAACATAATATGAAGTGCGCACAGGGGTGAGTTTTTATTAACGCGCATACTAATGCAAGTGAGAAAAAATTAAAACACACCCGGAAAAAACAAATACCTGTCATAACATGTCTCATTATCTATCTGAATTATTCGAAACTTTTATATCGGATTCGGTTACGGTTACGGAACTCCATAACATCGCTAATTTATAGGATCTTAGTTGATAATATTGATTGTCCTGCTTTACTTCAACTTATCTCTTTTAACACCAACTCGCGTTATCTTAGGTTTATACCACTCTTAAGACTCAATCTTCACACAACGAATTACGGACAACTTGGACCAATGTCTAGAATGTTACTTGAAGTTAACAATATCTTGCCTCTCTTTGACTACCACCTTAACAATTTGTCTCCGAAAAACCTTCTCATTTGTTTCATTCGTTTAGGAGACTAAAAAATTCAACATTTTTAACATTTTTTTTTCAGGCCCAGTATTAGAAATTACAATGTGGCGCAAAATTAATCATCCTATCGGAAGATGTTATGAGTTTTGCAAATGACGTCTTACGTCAATCATATTTCACAATTGTGTACAAGACAGCTGCAGAATACAAACAGACAAGCAATGGAGCGCTATACTCCGCTGTCAAGCCATCCTCAATCTCAACAATGAAGTTGACGATTTTCTGTCGAAAATCATCATGAGTGACAAGGCGCATTTCCACTTAAGCGGTTACGTCAATAAGTAAAATCTTCGTTTCTGGGGCACTGAAAATCCGCGTGTGATGCACGAAGAGCCATTTACATCCATTCGAAGCCACTGTGTGTTACGGCGTTAACGTGTGAGGAGTGATCGGGCGGTATTTTTATGAAGTCGCCATCGGCAATACGGTCACTATTTCTGGCGAACGCTTAAGGGCCATGATAAACGACTTCTTATTGCCGGAATTGGATGGGCGGGACTTGGTTAACATGTGGCTTCAACAAGAAAGTGCAACCGCAGAGACAGCACGAGCCAAAATGGCTATTGTGAAGGAAGCGTTTCCTGGTCACGTAATCTCCCGTTTTGGCGATTTGGCATGGCCAGCAAGATCGCCCGATTTAACTATCCCAGACCTCTTTCTTTAGGGCTACTTGAAGTCGCGGGATTATGCCAACAAGCCTCAGACAATCGCAGTCCTTCCGACAGGAACAGTTATCACCGTAAAATCATGCTGAAAGTCATTGAAAGTGCGATAAAACGGACACAAATGTGTATCGACACTGGCGGCAGCCACTTGGCGGATATCATCATTTCCACTTAACAGAAAGAATTGTAAAGGTCCAAAAAAAAATTTCCATAACTCAAAATCATTTTTTTTATTTAGTAAAAAATTTGTTCAAAAACACCTTTTACTTACCTTACCTTTTACTCGTAAAATGATTTTTTCTTAAAACGTTCATTTGAAGTTTATAGAATACAGAATAACTCGTACTTGATTTTTTTAAGATTTCACTTTTCAACCACTATCTAGGAAGCGCCAAAGTCGAGACCTCAAAAAAATGGTGTCCCATGGCGGACAGTTATTCGCACGATTGGTAAATCTGAAACAAAAAAAATACATCACAATTCGCCAAAAATCAATTAACAAATTGGTGGATGTTTGAAAAAAAAGTTGAAAAAACCCCCCTTTTTCACTATTCTCACACCATATATTTTACCATGTGGTGAATTGACATACAAAACATCTCAGCGAACAAAACAAGACCGAAATCATTGAAATCGGCCGAGTACTTTCGGAGATTAACGTTCCGCCATTTGAAAAAAAATTGGTTTGGGAAAAACGCGTTAAAAGTTTTTACTCGCTGAATCATCAAGTATGGTTTGCACGCACACTTTCACTAATCTCACTATGTTAGGATTCGAATTTTGAAAAAAACCTTTTTTTGGATGTGATTTTTAAAACTATAAAATGCAAAAAAAAATCGATTTTTTGGTGTGTTTTGAGTGCGGTTGGGATTGAATACCGAACCGTCCGAAGTGGAAGTCAGTGCAGTGAGATGGTGAGCTGGCAGCTTAGTCCGCTGCTTTGAAATAGAATTTACCTAGGTAACGTTGCCTTGTCTTGATTAAACCGTTGCAGTCACGTTGTATGCGCTCTGCTGTTTCTATGTACTCGTTGCACAATCTACAAGTATTGTCTTGTGATATATCCATGGTCAACAGGTGTTTTTAGACACGGCAGTGCACTTTGAGAAAACCTGTGATCAGTGGAATCTGACCTCTAATTAATTGTTTTTGTTGTTTCGTTCTTGGTGAGGACTGTTTGGTATACAATCTTTGACTTGCTTGTTTCCTTCGGTTTCCCTCCAAAATGGAGTTTCTTTTCCTCTAGCCTTCATATGCACTGTGTCCTGGCGGATGTACTTTGTTTGTAGTGGCCAGAAGTCGTAGGAGTTGATGATTATCCCAGACCAGTTTGATGTTATTTCAAAGACGTTAGTTGCAAGTTCGGCTGCCCTACTATCTTTAGATTCTCCAGAATGCAAAGCTCTATTACATGGATTTAAGCTTGGAATACGGACCTGTTTGTACCCATACAAGCGTATAGGGATGTTTTAGAGCGAAGACTGTATATACCATGGTAGACATTTGTCTGTTAGGTGTATTCCAAATAGATCATTTTTTCTGAATTCCTGTAGGTTCTTCTTTCGTGATGTCATATTGCCAAATTTGCCATTGCTTCTTTCATAAGTTCTAGATGAAGTGCCGAGATGTTAAGGATAACTTCAAGTGCAGCTGTTGCTGTTTTATTACAAAAGTTGCACAGACACAAGCTAGTCTCTTTGTTTTGTTGAGTTTTGCCTGTACTGACCTCTGCGTTCCTTTATACCACCAAACGGCAGCTGCATACGTAATGATAGGTCTCGTTATTGCCGTGTAAACCTACCGAGTAGACTTTTGCTGGTCCATAATGAGGTCCTGGCCTTGTCAATTGTCTTGAAAAGGTGAGTGTGTGATTTATATATCCCATTTACCATTGCGTTTAGCTCGGTTGAAGAGCTTTCTTATCTCGGTTCTAAGTTTGGTATTTGTAATGCATCTACCCAGGTTATCCCTGAGTTCTTGACAGTAAGTGTCCCACTCCGTGGATTCGGATTGCTTGTATTTTTTCAGAGAAAATAGTACCTTATTCAAGGTCGAATAGGATGTGGCAATGGTCTGGCATCGAGATTTCGGAGGAGACATGCCAGTTTCTAATCATCCTGGCAAAACTCAACCCGTTTTTTAATATTCCAGCTGCATTATGATGGGCGTTTGCGTCGCAGCCTATAATAGTTGCAGTTTCTTCCTTACATATTAGTCCAGAAGTCCCTCCAGGCAAGTAAGCTGAGAATATGACAGCTACTGTCTTAACCGCTTTAGTATGCGTCTCAGCCCACAACAAACAGATCTTTATTGGTGTATTCTGGAATTGGGAAGAGTTTAGTATTATTATTAGTAAGGATATATGGTCTGGGTTTTTCACGGTAATTGGAATCCTATAACAGCTTACCTAAAAGTCCCTTTATCTGGTTCTTAAGGAAGTATGGCGCCTGGATTAAGGCGACCTCTAGGTAATCATTGTTAAATCTATGGGTGAAGACTGCCGAGACAGCCGAGACAGCTTTAGCATGTTGTAGATTAACTTGGATGCACCTTAGTCCAATTTTGATTAGGTGGTACTGGCAGAGTTGCCAGTATCTAGAGACAGCCCAAGTATTAGGATGGCATCTAATGGTCTGCCCACCGTTTCTTGTCGGCTGGCAGTATATTTAGGCTTTTTGTACTCCAGATTGGTTTGGCGTTTTTGCATCAAACAGTCTTTGTTGCACGTTGTTCCGAGATTGAAGGACTATATTCTTCGGAGCGGCAGAGTGTTTTTGTGTTTGTAATAGTACTTTGATGCGGATCTGTATCTGCGAGAAGTTTTTTCATTTCCTCATCGTCATAGCCTTCCGCATGCAAGCGTACAATTTAGTGGTTCGTCTCAAGTGAAAAGCTCAATTCTTCTCAACTTACACAAATCTCGGATCAGTGTTCATAAAGCTTTCATATTCTATGCTTCGATGACCTTAAAGCGATTGCCAGCAATAACAAAAACGACAGTAATGGAAGAGATGTATAGAGTTACCGTCTGCTTCAAAATTAAATACGCTTCTTCATTTGCCATCCTCTATGGCTTCTTTTTATTGTATATTATTATTACCTGCTTAGTATTCTTACATTTTAATCTATAGGTATTAATTCCAAATTGCTTTTTCGCAAAATCATGTTCATCTTTATTTTGCGAGCGCGGCGAGTCAATCTACAATTTGTTTTATCTATCTATTGGTTTTCCAGGTTGGGGGTTGTGCCGCCGGGGTAACTGCCCGGCTATTTAAAAAAGCATAAGTTACGAAGGATCAACAAGCCTCGGATATGGACGGATCTACTGTTGACAACCCACGCAAACGATTTAAGGACAATGAGCTTCGGATATGCACATGGAATGTTAGATCCCTTAATAGACCACGTGCAGCCGAGCAACTAGCGGAGGCCCTAGACTGCTGCAAAGCAGACATGACCGCCATTCAAGAAATGCGATGGGATGGGCCGGACAAAAAGAAGATGAAAAACTGCGATATCTACTACGGCAATTGCTATCGAGGGCAAAAGCCGCGCTTATTTGGATGCGGATTTGTTGTCGGAGGCAGACTAAGACAAGAAGTCCTCAGCTTCCGGCATGTGAGCGAGCGCCTCGTAGCAATCCGCATCAAGGCTAAATTCGCCAACATAAGAGGAGAAAGATGACGACACCAAGGATGCCTTCTACGAGCTCCTCAACAAGACCTACGAGCAATGCCCTAGCTATGACATTAAAATTGTCCTCGGTGATTTTAATGCAAAGCTAGGAAGAGAAGGTATCTTTGGTGGAACAATCGGAAAATATAGCCTGCACAACACCACCTCCGATAACGGATTCAGGCTAATCGACTTTGCGGCGGGGCGAAACATTGTCGTGGCTAACACGCGGTTCCCACATCTCGACATACACAAGGGGACTTGGAGAACTCCTGATCAATCAACAGTCAACTAGATTGATCACATTGCGATCGACGCAAAACACTCCTCCAGTATTATGGATGTCCGTACGTTCCGAGAAGCCAACATCGACTCGGACCATAACCTTGTTGTAACCAAGGTATGGTTGCGGATATCCCAAACTACGCCAAGACAAACTAATGCTGTGAGAAAATTCGACGTCAGACGGCTACAATCGCAAGAGATCGCCAAGTCCTTTTCCGATCGAGTGTCTCTTAATCTCTTAAGAGGTCCAATGCCGCCAGCATCAAGCATCGAAGACCACTGGAAATACTGCCACAACGCCATCAGGGATGCCGCTTCTGATGTGCTGGGTTTCACTCGTCCACCACAACGAAACCCCTGGTTCGATGAAGAATGCCGGCAAGCACATGCAGCTAAGCAAGATGCATATAACGCGGCGCTGCTTAGAAAGACCAGAGCTGCTCATGAGCTCTATGAGCGGAAGAGGAGAGACGAGCACCGGCTTCTCAGGAAGAAGAAGAAAGAGCATGAGAAGCGCGCGATCGAGGAAATTGAGAGATGCTACTCCAGGAATGAGGTTTGGAAGTTTTACCAAAAGGCCGCGGAAACAAACCCCGAACCGAAGCCTGTAGAGATGAACAAGGGAACATCGTAGTAGAATCGCAGTCGATGCTGGGGATTTGGAATGATCATTTCTTCAGATTGTATAACGGCGATGACGGACCAACTACCGCTGTCAGGCAGAATCAACCTTTCAACTTGGAGGATGATGACCAACAATTCCGTCCACCCGACCTGGATGAAGTGAAGATAGCCATATCGAAGCTTAAGTCCAACAAAGCTGCTGGAGCGGATGGCCTGACTGCCGAGCTCTTCAAAGCGGCAGACGATGACTTGGTAAGGAGCATACACCAACTCATCTGTAAAATATGGTCGGACGAAAGTATGCCCGATGAATGGAACCTCAGAATTGTTTGTCCGATTCTCAAGAAAGAAGACCCTCTGAACTGCGCCAACTACAGAGGAATCAGTCTCCTTAACATCGCATATAAGATCTTATCTGCCGTATTGTGTGAACGCCTGAAGCCGTTCGTCAACAACCTGATAGGTCCATATCAGTGTGGCTTCAGGCCAGAAAAGTCCACCATCGACCAGATATTCACACTACGGCAGATCTTGGAGAAGACCCATGAGCTTCAGATCGATACCCACCACCTATTCATCGATTTTAAGGCCGCGTATGACAGCATCTATAGTTTTGGCATCTCTGCCAA
Organism: Volucella inflata; assembly: GCA_928272305.1. Taxonomy (NCBI): domain Eukaryota; kingdom Metazoa; phylum Arthropoda; class Insecta; order Diptera; family Syrphidae; genus Volucella; species Volucella inflata. The sequence continues at coordinate 44,649,704 of OV743716.1, read as the reverse complement.
ACTCGTCCGTCTGTGCAAGATGACGATGGAGAATGCACGCTGCTCCATCAAGGTCGGTAAAGATCTCACCGAGACCTTTGATGTCCAGAAAGGATTTAGACAAGGCGATGCGCTGTCGTGCGATTTTTTCGTACTTGAAAGAATAGTGCAAAACTCACGAGCAAACACAAGAGGCACTATCTTTCAAAAGTCCGTCCAACTACTCGCATACGCATACTCGATACGATATTGACTTAATCGCGAGAAAGCAGCGTGATGTCAGTGGCGCTTTCGCGAGTATTGAGACGGAAGCGGCGAAAATGGGTTTAAGGGTCAATGAGGGCAAGACCAAATATATGCTGTCAAGCAAAAAGGACAACCAACACCGACGTCTCGGGCAGAACGTTACCCTCGACAGATATAACTTTGAGGTAGTTAAGGACTTTGTCTACCTAGGCTCCGCTATAAATACAGACAACGACACCAGCGCTGAGATCAAGCGAAGAATAACTCTTGCCAACCGCTGTTTCTTTGGGCTAAGAAGGCAATTGACTAGCAAAGCCCTCTCTCGGACAACAAAAGTTACCCTTTATAAGACCTTAATAATCCCGGTCCTGCTCTATGGCGCAGAGGCATGGACATTATCAAAAATGGATGAGGGTGTTCTTGGTTGCTTCGAGAGAAGAATTCTTCGGGCGATCTTCGGTCCCGTCTGCATTGACGGTGAGTGGAGGAGGAGATACAACTACGACCTGTATGGACTTTACAGCGACATGGACCTAGCCAGAAGAGTGAAGATCCAAAGACTGAGATGGCTGGGTCATGTAGAGCGCATGGACACCAATGCTCCGGTCCGAAAAATCTTCGAATCCGCTCCCGAGGGACAGCGCAGTAGAGGAAGGCCAAGACTCAGGTGGAGCACGCAAGTGAAAGAGGACCTCAGCCAACTTCGCGTGCGAAACTGGAGACAGCTAGCCAGGGATCGAGCTGGCTGGAGAACCTTGTTGACTGAGGGCCAGGTCCACCCCGGACTGTAGCGCCACCTAAAGTAAGTAAGTATGTTATACTTCACATAAAGTTAGCAACCAAATCGTCTCTAATTTGATCACGAATTTTCTGTGCTTCTCTGCTTGGGGTTGCAGTAAAGTTGGATTATCGATTTGAAAATCTTCTTTAGGAGAAGTTTCTCTTTATGGCAACGGTACGTTATATATTAAGCTTATATTGTGTAAGGAAGGACAAACATTTGTTATTTCAACAACTCGTTGCGGAGAGTATCTACATTTTCTTTCTTCTAATATTATGAGCCATCGAGCTATAAGTGCACAACGATTATTGATGATTATTTCTGTGCTTGTATTCAGTAAACTTACTTTTTAAACCACCGATACACCTTTCAAAAATGCTTCTAACTTGTGCGTGGACATTGTTGAAATAAGCTTCGTTGGAATTTTCTTGAGCGCATCGATATGGTGTTATAAGGAAGGGTTCCAATGGATAGCCTCTATCACCTGTGAATCAATGTTAATGTAAATATTTAAAATAAAATAATTATAGTTTAATAACCAAGGAGCCAAGACGAGCTTCTGGTTGAATCGAAATTTCTCTCCAACAAAATTCTCTCATTGCTTTGACGCCAAACGAAGCTGTCATGAGCACTTCCGCCGTATTTAGTGTCAACGGCCGAGATTCTCGAATTTTCATCGCAGTTCTAAAATAAATAATTAACAATATCAAATATAGGTTTAATGTTTCGAAATTATATTCAAAGGCTGTTTGGCTCAACTAGTTCATATTTGAAACAAGTAACACTTACAATCATTGCATTGATGCTATGCCTCCCTTTTCGGTTGAAGAACAAATGCTCGTTTTCTGTTGGTCTTAGAAGCATTATGTGGGTACCATCTATACACCCTACAACTAAGAAAGAAAAACAATTTTTTTAACGTAAGTGAGGAAACTAATGTAAATGCCTTCTGGTATTTTTTACTTTTGATAGAAAAAAGCTTTTGTAGTTTCTGATCGCGAAAACCGAATAAATGACGGGCAAAGTTTAGACTGCATTTTTCTGATAACTTTTGTTGTAATTCTTGCGACAGTACTTTGATCGCCCAGAAGGTTTAATGTAGCTCCTAGTTGAAGAATTTGAGGTATATATGATGAACGCGTTCCATTTGGTAGATCGCGTAGGCCCAACACATGTAAAAAAAACTTCCTTTGTCAATCTAAAGTTTTTCAGAAATCTTAAATGAAAAAAAAAACAAAACACAAGAATAAGGTAACAATCCAAAGAAAAAAATAAAAGATATTTACATTGCATCAGGAAGTCCTAAAATATTAGAGTTATCCCTTTATACTCTTCTGGAAAGTTGGACATATGAACCACTACCATTTTCGTTGCTTCTTGGACTTGAAAACAAACTCATTGAGGTAAACAAACCACAAAATTTAGCCAATGATTGCAAAAACTCGACAAGCAATAATTGAAAGTGACACTAAAATAGGTGTCAGCTGAAATTCATCACAAAAAGGTGATTATCACAGTGATTCTCTGTCCGCAGCTCTCATTAGGTCTTACTTAAACGGAAGAAAACAATGTGTTTGCATTGGTGAGAATAGTTCGAATTTTATAAGCGTGCAGAGTGGAGTGCCGCAGAGATCAATCCTTGGAACTACTCCTTTCTCCTTATAAGTGCACAACCTGCCAAACATTGTTGAACACTGCAAAGCCCATATGTATGCTGATGTCGTGCAACTTATGATAAGCTGGCCACCAAATGAAGCAAACTGTGTAATAGACCTCCTAAACGAAGATCTTGCTAGAATTCATGACTGGTCAATTAAACATGATCTTCGACTTAATGCTGACAAGTCAAAAGTACTCTTAATACACCGAAGGACCTCTGATCTCTCAGGCCTCAGCGTGTATATATTAGTCAAATGTCCATAGAGTGGGCTGTCGCCGTCAAAAACCTTGGTGTGACCGTTAATTCAAATCTTTCATGGGATGCTCACATTAATTCTATCATAGGCAGAGTTTACAGTGGACCTCGTACTCTATGGGTTACTATGGGTTACTCAACATTTTCTACCAACATGAACTGAACACTAAACATGGATGCGAGATCTTTTGCAAGCCTCACCACAATAGTCTCAAAAAACTTAACGTTGTGTTCAACAATATCGTAAGATACATTTTCAATATCAGGCAGTGTGATCATATCTGTTACTTTCCAAAGCAAATAATTGGATGCTCTTTTCTCAGCCTCCAAAAATACAGATCGCTGTCTTCTGCATAACCTTATTAAAACTCGAGAGCCAGATTACCTCTTTAATAAGCTTCATTTTTTGCAATCGCACGATCGTTTTCGCTATTCAAACAAGTTACTTTTGTCTTACTTTTCAGCGCCAATTTGTTGTTGTCCGGCTTTGGAACTCTCTACCTACTAACCTGACAAGAATGTCGTCCCTAATCACACTACTAACTACAATCGAATATGCCCAAACTTATTTGAACATGTTTTTGAACTCTTTATGAACTGTTTATAAACTTTTTGTGAATTTATCTTGAACTTCTTCTCTCTTCTATTTAATTCTTATTTCTTTGTTTTAAATTTAATTTGTACTTTGCCTTCTCCCTCTGTAATCTTTTATTTTTTCTAAATTCAAATTTGATTATGTAAAGGCTTCCAATTCATTGTATAAGATTATTAAGTCTGCCTTTATGAGTAATATATATGTTGAATAAATAAATAAATTAATAAATAAATAAATTTTACTTCTCTGAATTGTACGGATTTTGGCTTCTGGCCATGGCACGCAACAAATTTAAGGCGACAGTTGTTGTCGGATGCATTTTATACATAATAGCAATTTTGCATTGGGTTAATGCGCCCTTATAGGATAACTTTGATGTCAACGATTTTGCTGTTGTGAAGCTGGCCGAAGATCCATCCGAATTCTTGCTCTTACTTTTCCTTCTTTTCTCCTCTCTAGTGATATTTACTTGTATGAGAGGTGTCTTTCCCAACTTGTCTCAGTGCACATGGTTTTTTGGTAACTATTTTAGTATTATCTAAATCTGCGCGTTTTTATAGCCAAGAGGTTTATGTCCATACAATTGAGTCATGACAAGACCTTCAACATTTTCCAGCTAAGAATTGTATTCGCATCATGTGGTCATACACAAAAATAAAGCTCATTCAAGTACCTGCTTTTCTGCACAAAAACTCACACTTCAACCTTCCAGCATTTAATTTATGCTATGAAAACCTTTCCCATTGTTAATTAAGCAATGATGAAAACGTTGGAGAAAAAAACTGTATGTAGTTGAAACATTGTAATAATTATGATATTAAAATGTATATTTGTTCTAAGGTACTTATTTGATGTTGTTCGTACTGTACAAATTATGAGAGAACGTATTTATAAATTAGGTGGACTGTTATTTTATAATTAACCGATTGAGATAAATACAAAGAGCAATTTATGATATGTTAAGTACAGTGATTAACAAAATTGTCTATGTTAATGTCTATTAACAGATTAATTAAATGTGTAAAAGTTTATTAGAAAGGAAGTGGTGTTAAGCGTTTTGTAGTTTAATCTTAGACACCTCTTATAGCAAAGGTTCTGCATTGACATATTTCACTAGAGTGATAATCCCTATATGTGTTACATCAATGCGACCCATGACTTCTAGAAATAAGACTCCAGTCTTTTTGCTTTATTTGGTTGAGATGTCATGTGAAATTTAATCTATTTTGGACAAATCTGTGGTTCGAAATATGTTGCTGAGAAATAACCAGCTCTCTTCTGCAGAGAATCTTTAAAAAAAAAAGGCCAACTTTAAAGAAGATGACATTGATGATGAATGGATGGGGGCGGATTCGGACTTTTCGGACCGGAGCATTGGTGTTCATCCGCTCTACATGACCAAGCCATCTTAGTCGTTGGATCTTCATTCTTCTGGTTAGGTCGATGTCGCTGTACAGTCCATCCATCGTCGAATCTCCTCCTCCATTCACCGTCAATGCAGACGGGACCGAAGATAGCCCGAAGAATTTTTCTCTCAAAGCAACCAAGAACACGCTCGTCAATTTTTGATAATGTCCATGCTTCTGCGCCATAGAGTAGTACCGGGATTATTAAGGTCTTGTAAAGGGTGACTTTTGTTGTCCGAGAGAGGGCTTTGCTACTCAATTGCCTTCTTAGCCCAAAACAAACAGCGGTTGGCAAGAGTTATTCTTCGCTTGAACTCAGCGCTGGTGTCGTTGTCTGTATTTATAGCAGAGCCTAGGTAGACAAAGCCCTTAACTACCTCAAAGTTAGATCTGTCGAGGGTGACGTTTGATAAAACTTCCGAATCTCATTCCTGGAGTAGCATCTCTCAATTTCTTCGACCGCACGCTTCTCATGCTCTTTCTTTTTCCTAGTGAGAAGCCGGTATTCGTCTCTTCTCTTCTACTCACAGAACTCGTGAGCAGCTTTAGTCTTTCTTTTCAGTGCCGCATTACATGGTTTGTGCTTGCCGGCATTCGTTATCAAACCAGGGGTTTCGTTGAGGAGTGAAACCCAGTACACCGGTAGCGGCATCTCTGATGGACTTCTGACTCGATCGGAAAAGGACTTGACGATTTTCCTCACAATATTAGCTTGTCTTGGCTTAGTTCCAGATATCCGCAGCCATACCTTGGCTACAACCAGGTACTGATCCGAGTCGATGTTGGGTCCTGGTAACGTTCGGACATCCATAATACTGGAGGAGTGTCTTGCGTTGACGGTTGATTGATCAGGAGTTCTCCAAGCCCCCTTGTGTTAGATAGTTTCAACACTGAATATCGCCATGTTGACATCTCTCAGTTCCTACACTTTTTCTATAGCACCCAACCATCGAAAACTTAATGCCATTTATTTATTTATATACTTCTGTTATATATATACAATATACAATTTTTCAAATCGCCATCACCCTTTCGGCGGGCAATGGCAAACTCCCGAAAGTAAAAATTGCTTACGAAGGAGCTTCTGAGGAGTGCCGTTCGGACTCGGCGATAAACTGTAGACCCCGCTCAGATGTGACAAAAATGACAACATGAGCAACACAAATGAGTGTCAAGAAGCTAGGCCATGGCCCATACTGGGCTGCCAGCACCACAGTGTTTTTTTTTTTTTTTTTTTGAATGCTTTATCGAAAGTGATAATTTTACAAATGATGCCGCCTCTTCCTAGCTTTCCATTAAAATCGCTGAGGACAATTTCAATGACAAAGCTAGAGCATTGCTCATGCATATCTGAAATTTATTGTAATTGTTTCGTTTGCAGGGGTTGTCAACAGTGCTGTTATTTTTGTCTGCTGGTCAGCTCACGCGCTTATAAATTTAAGTAGTCGAGTCCATTTGAAAAGCGACCAGTACCCCTCCACTTTGAGGCAACATAAGCACAATTGATGTTTAGAAACAGTTGCAACACTGGGTATTACGTGGTTGACACTTGAAAAAGTGCACTGCTGTTAACTTTGATGACTTTCCATACAGGCGTTATGTTATGTTTTATAGGTCGATCTTAAATATTTGCGGGATATAATGACTAGAATTAAAAGTTCCAGAAGTGAATTTTACTCCATAGAAGACGACATTTATCGATCCTAGTCAAAATCTGTCAAATTACTGCCTGGGCAAATGCTGTTTTCTACTGAATCAATGCAGGATTAAGAATTAATCGTTAAAAGACCGAAGGTCGGCATTGTCTTTTTTTTAAACACGTAAACCCAATTGCTAGAATTTTTCCAGAAGGAAGTGTCATACCATAATGCGAAAAATCGAAATATTTCTGCGATAGACCATCAGGGAAATTACAATAACAATCTTAAACCAAAACTTAAAAGTAATCTATTTATGACAGCTTTACGTCATAAACTATAACAGCAAAACGACAGGAAAGGAAATGAAAATGTTGAGGATGTCAGCAGTTCCTTACTAAAAGTACGTGCATTTGTGTCTTAAGTATTCAAGCCTCCATATTACCAAACGATATTGGAAAAACATCGGGCCAAGCTCTTTAACTTGTATTGCTATACACTGAGAAATTTGCACAAAAAGGAAGCTAAAATTCCAGCAGAGGTTCAAAAAAGAGGACATAAAAAAAACAACTGGTTCGGAAATGCAAAGGCATTAGAAAATAGAGCTAAACGTCAACTTGTACGAAAAATTTGTAGCACTAGATATGTTTATTTGTTCCACATATTTCAACGATCTTCCGCATTGGTAAGCGTAATGCATCGCATACAGAGCATACATTAGGAAGGTACTTTTACGCACAGCTATCTCGACTATGTAGGAAGTCAGATTTAAAGTCTAAAGCCTTGCTTAGCTTTTAGTCCTATTTTCAAGTATAAAGGCTACTCTCACTGTTTCGGTATGTATGCTAGCACCACAGTATTAGTAAAAATTTCCTGAAGAGTTAGCAGCAGCTACTGATCCATATGTTTTCGTAACATAACTGGGTATATGTCAAATATATATGACTTGAACACATCACTGGAAGTAATAGCATGTTTTATGACTTAATCCGATGAAACCAACCGATGAAATATTGTTTTTTTACGAAGACGTTGCAGATCTGCGTTCTACCAAGGAACGGGGAATCTGAATAAATCTAGTTCGACATGTCATTTCCAAACAATTGATGAAGGCATCTTTTTCCTGAGCTAAGGGGGCGCACTGTTGCTTGCCGAGCTGATCCTTAATTCGTACCCAGTTGGTTTTCTGTGAATTCCTTCTCTTCAAGAAAATCGAGACCTGGCATTTGATTCTCAATTCGATCAACCTATGGTCTGACACGGATATCTTCAGTCACTAATCTCCTTAGCATACCTGTTGGACAAAGTTAAATCGATAACTTGCCGTTGGCTGAGGGCCAACATTGCTGACAACCAGGTCATATGAAGTGCAGGAGATGATTGCCTCTCACGTTGAATTTGCTACTGCTCCAAAAAGTACTCGTATTCTGAGCATTAGTATCGCAGCATATGATAAGTCCTATTTTCTACAAATCACAGTATTCAATAGATAGGTCATTAATAAACTAACATAGATAGTAATCTTTCCAGATTTTGGCCATTACAGAAACCGCTTTCTACTGATTGCCTCTACCCTGTGACCCTGTATGTGATTACGTTTGAATTGTAACCAATTTCAATTTCCCTTACATTTTACATAAAAACCTCATCAATATTTCACATATATATAATAGTAAACTTTACGTATAAATTGCAATGATTCTAGAGGACAAGTGCTGGTACACTAACAGTGTATTGAATTTGTAAGAAGTTAAAGGAATTGCAAATACAATAGTAAAATTTGGAAACTACTAGTAGGTTATTTGTGCACCTTGTGTACTGTGGAAGCAAATACTCAAGTTGGTTTTGTTTATAAATTTAACCGTTCTAGCAGTTTTTAGTCGACCAAAGCTGCGTCTTTTGATAGTTGTGTCATACTACAATACATTGCGCTCATTTCATTTGACGATAATGCAGTGAAAAATAATAAAAAACTTTTCCTTTTGGCTACGCAGATATGTTGGAAAAGGAGGGCAGGGGCGTAAGTTGTGAGAAGGCATCTTTATTACCTGGCGGTTTCTCTTTCATCTGGGAGCTTTTTTGGCCTCGCGTATGTTTACGTCTTCTTCACGTTTTCAAATGACACTAAAATGATCGCTCTTGAGCGTTTACCTCTTTTAGAATTCCATTCAATTTACTTGATTTTGCAAAATAATTGGTATTTGCATTACCTGCTTATTTTTAAGAATCGTTGTCTGGCTTGCAGTGGATTGTCGTTGTTGCGTTGCGAGTACCAGTTGGAGTGCACACATCTAGATGGTAAAGTGGTCCCTAATCGAGTGAAGACATGATTGGCATAATAATGGATTATACGGTTTTTCACAAAAATAAAGGCCAAAAAGTCGAGAGCTAATAACTTTATGTGCGCCATTGAATTACATATTTTGAAAGAATTTTATGATTTAAGGAACATAGAATTTTGAATGAATTTAAATATAGGCTACCACCAGAATACGGATTTAAAATCTTTAAAAGAAAATTTTGAGACAGATCTTTCTGCACGGTGGTAAAGAGAAAATTCTCATTCTTAAACAAAAGCTTTTTAAGGTTTTGTCTTCATGCATATTCCTCTATATATACCACATTCATACATATACATATATGTATATATATATGAGCATATACAATCAATTTATATATATTTATGCACACAGAAATATACTATGTAACATTCACACTTAAGTATATCAGTATAGGTACCCAATAGAAGGAGAGAAAACTACTTCTCCTTCAAATCTATTATTGTAATTTAACCTAAAGGCAAAGACCTGTCATCGTCATATTAATTATGAAGGTTCAAAAACGTAAACGAAAAAAGCAAAACATATCACAAATAAATATCTCCAAATCAAGCACGATTGAGCTGAAAGTTAAAATAAATGCTTTCTTAAGAGAGTTAGATTATGTGCTCGCATTACGACGGAGATGGATAAAAAAGGTGCAAGCACTGGTATTGAAAAGAGGTAAGTAAGACTTACGAACACACGTTTACGAATAGTTTAAAAATTAAAAATATATTTAAATTCCTTTTTTCTACGTTTAATTCCAATTTCAGGTCTAGCCGATTCGAATGTCTTCTAAATATTATTTAAATTTAGGTACGAACAAGAACAATTTCTTGTTTCCTTTTCAGTTTTTTTCAAAGTTTTGCTTTAATAAAGTGTAAATAATTAATGGATTTGAAAGTATTTTTTTTGTTTTACATAAATATTCTCGCCAATTAACAATCTGCAGTTTTTCTTTCTATAATCAGCAGGTGACAATAAAACGAGTTTTACTAATTTCTGGCAGTAAACTTACGGATATAAGTGATTATGAAAACATTTCGTTCGTGTTTTAATTTTGCTAACTGTCCATTTATATATTAAACTATGTAATATTTTTTATATTACAAATTTATTTTATTGAACCAAATAGGATCGATTTTGTTCGATTACAATCTTCCATTTTTCTGCTAAAACCACTATTTCATCAATACTCGTATATAGTACATTATAATTTAGAGACATTGTTGTTGAAAATCGAAGTCGCGTGGCTTCCATATGACTCTTTTAAAGTCTATTTTAGGCCAGCAAGAAAGTATTGCAGAGATCAACACGACTAAAGTTGAATTTTGAAATGCCGGGACTATATGGAACATACATCAAAACTTCATCAACGATGTGTGACGTTGTCCTGACGAAACATAACACCTTTCCTGTTGAACATGTGTTTTCTCTCAACTGAATGCGTTTAATGTACTTGACCACCTTTGGATCCTAAAAAATACATCATTTTCAATAATTTTTTCTCCAGGTAATGTATCAAATATTACAATGATCATTTTTTTTAAATTTTTATTTGAAGTTTATAGGATACATAAATACTTGATTTTTTTTTATTTCACTTTTTAACCATTATCCAAAAGGCGCCAAAGTGGATGCCTTAAAAAATTGGTGTCCCATGACGGACAGTTAATCTCAGGATTGGTAAATCTGAAACAAAAAAATACATCACAATTTGCTAAAAATCAAATAACAAATTGGCGGATGTTTGAAAAAAAAGTTGAAAAAACACTTCTGTTTTTCATTATTCTCTCTCTATATACGAGGGCGGGTCAATAAGTCCGTGACTTTTTGAATTTCTGACCTCTTTACTGAAACAGCAACACTGCTCCTGTCAACAGGCATCTGTCAGTTGACTCCTGTCAAAATTTAAACTTGCTGCGTCAGTTAGTTTGTGTTTGACAGCTATTTTTATCAGACTACTCACTAATTTGAGGAGAAAATGGAAAAAAGTGAATTTCGTGTGCTTATTAAGCATTATTTCTTGCGAAAAAAAACCATAACCGAGACCAATGCTAAGCTTGATAAATACTATGGGGACTCTGCACCATCGATTTCAATGGTAAAAAAGTGGTTTACTGAATTTCGTTGTGGCCGTACAAGCACTGAAGATACCGAACGTCCTGGACGCCCAGTTGAGGTCTCTACACCCGAAACAATCGAAAAAATTCACGATATGGTGTTGGCCGACCGAAGATTGAAAGTGCGAGAGATTGTGGAAGCCGTAGGGATCTCGCATGGCTCAGTGGTTTCAATTTTGAATGATCACTTGGGCATGAGAAAGCTTTCCGCAAGATGGGTGCCGCGTTTGCTCACAGTCGACCACGAACGCATGTGCAGTTGCCATGGCAAAAATCCATGAATTGGGCTATGAATTGCTCCCTCATCCACCCTATTCCCCAGATTTGGCTCCGAGCGACTACTTCTTGTTCCCAAACCTGAAGAAATGGCTTGGTGGAAAAAGATTTGACTCCAATGATGAAGTCATCTCGCAAACAAAGGCCTATTTTGAGGACCTCGACAAATCATTTTTTTTGGAAGGGATAAAAAAATTGGAGAAGCGTTGGACAAAGTGTATAGAGCTCAAGGGAGACTACGTTGAAAAATAAAATTATTTTTTTATCAAAAAATCTGTGTTTTAATCCAAAAGTCACGGACTTATTGACCCGCCCTCGTATATTCACTATGAATAATTTTTTTTGGCAAAATGTGGTGAATTGACATAAAAAGCATTTCAGGGAACAAAACAGGACCGAAATCATTTAAATCGGCCGAGTAGTTTCGGAGATTAACTGTCCGCCATCTGAAAAAAAGTTTCGAGAAAAACGCATTCAAAGTTTTTACTCGCCAAGTATGGTTTGCGCGCACACTTTCACTAATCTCACTATGTTAGGATTCGAATTTTGAAAAAAAAGCTTGTTTGGAGGTGATTTTTAAAAGTTGTCATTAAAAAGATTAAGAAACTCGTAATCGGTAATATGCTGGCTGCCCTGGCATCCACACCTATTTTTTAAAGTTTTCCTGTGGAACTTTTTGATTAAAGATTTCAAACGCATGTATTTGCATAAAAGCGTTCTCTAGTTTCTGTCACGCTCTCTATATATTTCTCCATGCGCGTATTTGTTGCACGAAGATAAGATTCTCTCGCCAGAAAAGCTTCTCTAGATAAGGCATAGTCAATAGTTGACTCGCTTTCATTTCAATACGGAACATACTGAAGAAGTAAACTGTAGTAATAGTTTTCCGGATCACTCCCAGCCGTAAAATATGTTATGCGTACGACCGACGGCTGAAACATTTCTGATCAACATTCATTCAGTGCAATTGGTCGATGTCTTGCTTGCCATAAGGTTAAAAAGCGTTGCAATTCAAAGACATCTATTATTGAAATCATAAACGTAGTCCTCATGGGCCGTTTTTCGAATACATTACTACAATATCCAGAAGCTTACTTGTGGCTAACGAGCTTATTTACGTTATTTTGGAGCTTTCCTTCTCCTAGACAGGTTGCAAGTCAATTCTAATGACACTCAAAAGCTGCGAACTGCCCAAAAGAAGAAATTCGACGTTGGACGCCTAAGCACACCTAGAGTAGCCATAAAGACCAGGATATGGTAATGGAAGATCACCGATTGAAAGTGTCGGAGATAGCTGAGGCCATAGGCATTTCAACTGAATGAGTACCTAAAATCTTATATGTATAATGAATTGAATATGGGAAAGTTCTTCGCAAGATGGGTGCCGCGTTTGCTCAATTCTGCACAAAAACATGTGTTTTGGTCCAACAGAAATTGGACCAACTAAAGTTCCAACTCATCCAGCACCCACCGTATTCGCCAGATTTGGCTATCTTTGTCTTTCATTTGTTCCCAAAACTCTAAATTTTCTTGTTTGGGCATCATTAAACAATAAGTGCGTCATAACAGATGTAAAGTAAGATGCGTTAGACTCAGGGGAGGATATATAGTGAGAAATAAACTAATTTTGGTACAATCGCAAGAGAACGCCAAATCCTTTTCCGATTAAGTCTCTTTTAATCTTTTCAGAGGTACACTGCCACCAGCATCAAGCTCGAAGATCAGGGGCAATACTGTCACAAAGCTATCAGGGATGCCGTTACTGATGTGCTGAGTTTGACCACCACAACGAAACCCCTGAATGAATGCCGCCAAGCACATGCAGCTAAGCAAGAAGCCCACAAAGTAGCGCTGCAAAGAAAGACTATAGCTGCTCACGAGCTCTGTGAGCAGATGAGGAGAGCTTTTTAGGAGGAAAAAGACGGAGAATGAGAGGCGCACGGTCGCGGAAACTGAGAGATGCTTCTCCAGGAATGAGATTTGGAAGTTTTACCAAAAGATAAAAAAAACATGCCACGTACACAAAACCCGAACCGAAGCCTGAAGAGACGAACAAGAGAATATCGTAAGAGAGTCGCAGTCGATGCTGAGGATTTGAAAAGAGCATTTCTGTAGAGTGTATAACGACGGTGATAAACCAAATATCGCTGTCAGGCATAATAAACTTTCAACCTGGGCGATGTACACAAACGATTCTTTTCACCGGACCTAGATGAAGTGAAGATAGCAATATCTTAAGTCCAACAAGGGTGCTGGAGGAGGCAATGACTTGGTAAGGAGCATACACCAACTCATTTGTAGAATAGCCTTGGACGAAAGTATGCCCGATGAATGGAACCTCAGCACCACATACAGAGGCATTAGTCTTCTTAACATCCCCTACAAGATCTCATATCGGGTATGAACGCTTGAGGCTGTTTTTATAACCTGATAGCTCCATGTCAGTGTGACTTCAGGCCAGGAAAGTCCACCATCGACCAAATATTCACACTTCGGCAGGAGAAAACACACGAGTTTCAACACCGACTTCTCGGACAAGACGTCACCTTCGGCAGATATAACTTTGAGGTAGTTAATGAGTTTGTCTTCATAGGCTTTACTATAAATTCAGACAATGCCACCAGCACTGAGATCAAACGAATAATAACTCTTGCCAATTGCTGCTTCTTTGGGCTAAGGAGGCAATTGACTAGCAAAGTCCTCTCTCGAATAAAAAGAGTTACCCTATATAAGACCGTAATATTCCCGGTCCTGCTTTATGGCGCAGAGACATGGACATTATCAAAAATGGATGAGGGTGCTCCTGGTTGCTTGAGAGAAAAATTTTCCGAATGATCTTCGGTCCCGTCTGCATTGACGTTGAGTGGAGGAAGAGATACAACAACGAACGAACGACTAAGATGGCTGAGTCGTTTAGAGCGGATGGACACCAACGCTCCGATTCGAAAAGTCTTCGAATCCGTCCCTGAGAGACAGCACAGTAGAGGAAGACCGAGACTCAGATGGCGCACGCAAGTGGAAGAGGACCTTAGCCAGCTTGGCGTGCGAAACTGGGGGCAACCAGAAAAAAAATCGAGATGGCTGAAGATGCTTGCTGACTAAGGCCCAGGTCAACCCCAGACTGTAGCACCACCTTAAGTGAAGTAAGTACGTAAACTTATTTCATAATTTTTAAAAAGTCTTTTCTTACGAATCTGAGAACTTTTTACCCTACCCTGATACATACGAGTGCATCGCAAGTTAAATAAAAGCTTGCAAAAGAGTGCCTGGCGTTGAGCGCAATACAATCAATTTAGTTCACAGTACGATAGCCCGTTTTCAGAAGTGTTGCTAAGTAGGTTATGCTATCCACCTGTGTCCCCAAAAATATTTTCTTTTAATACAATATTGTGTGCTTTTTTACTTAGGACATTGCTTGTATGTTTTGTCAAAGATCTCGTAGAAATGCCTTTAGGCAGCATCGTTCTTTTTTCTCTTTATGGCAGCTTGGATAATCAGGATAATGTTAAAAATTATTATAAGTTATTCATTCATGCGTTGAAAGCTCAAGATGTCTTGCCTTAATCTGCCGCTTTCAAAAAATTCCCATCCAAAAAAACGCTAGGAGTTCTTTATTCTTTGTACCAATCACCGTAGAATATGGAACGTTTATTCATCATTTGTTTTCGCTAAAGTGACCATTAATAATTTTTTCAGTTTCAAACGGCTATCCAATTGGACAATCACATCCTTAGCAACGTATAATCTGCAAGAAAAGTCCTTTCTCAGATTCCTTTAAAACAAAGAGGCAGATATTTTAACATCGACAATCACTTATAGTTTCCAAAGAAATAAAACTATAAACAAAAATAATTACAACATTTTGAACAAGGAAATCTATATAAGAGTAAATTGGGAACAAAACTCCGACATCAAGAGATGTATAAAAAATCTACTCACTCCAAGTGAAGTGCAGAGTGCAGAGAGGATGATGGCTCTATATGGACTAAATCTGACTGAAACACGTTGATTAGCTTAATTTTTGAAAAAAATATGGTCCGACGACCCCACTAGCCTACAGAGCTAGTTGATGTTGAAGCAAACGATGGTCATTGGGTCAGTGCACACTGGGCTAATTGCCCCGCGGTAAAACTGGTTTTATAGACGAGGGAGATGGAGTGCGAAGAGAAAACAGGGTAAATTTTCATCCAGTGATGAAGCGGTTGAACATCCATCGGGGTAAAACCTATGAACACATGAGTTCTCAATTTTAAGGGTAAAAAAATTATCAGAAATACCACTATCTACAAATAAAATCGGTTAATGTGTATCGAAATTTTACCCCGAAATATTCTCTCTTTTTCGAAAATCGGAAAATTTGTACTTAGCAATTCGATTCATTGTCAGTTCGAGTTGCCAGTTGATTTAATGGGCCAGCACCGCAATTATGCAAAGGATATTTAAAAACGGCGGACGCCAAAAACAATTTCTGCTTCCCTATGGAATCGGCTAGCAACCCAATTAAATTCCGAAGGACCACCTTAATTTTTCATTTTTTCACATAAAATTGAATTTTGAACAAACTGCTCGGCATTTGATATTTATCAAGTCAAATCACAAGTCTCGAAAAAAATATTCGAAAATGAGTGTTTTTCTCATTTTCGATCCGAAAGTGCTAGTGACTGTCAATTTATAATACGAGTAGAATCGAATTGTACTTTCGAATAGTTTTGACTTTCGAATCGAAATACAAGCTTTGTTCAATGAGAAAAAACCAGAACAGAACAGCACAAATTTGTGAAAAACGTCAAACCAAATGAGAACAGAAAAGTACAGCCCATATGAGAGTTGTCAAAAGTTAACCCATTTGTAATTTAAAATTTCACTTGATTTAGCAAATAGCCGCCAACAAATAATACAATTTAAAATCACAGCTAACTTTGACACTTTTCACAAATGTGTTCTACCTCGAGAGTAGGTGCAAGATTTTCGGTTCCGAACAGATTGGAACAACCTCACTGAACACAAAGCAGAACAGATTCGGACAGAAATTTTTCTCACTGAACAGAAAAACTTGTTCTTTTCTGTTCCGAACAGTTTGGAATAACCTCACTGAACAAAGCTACAGAGTAACCCCCCTGGATCTCGCAAGCGTTCAAATTTTTACCTAAAATTTTCCATAAAGTGGACGGTCAAAAACACAAACTGTTGTGAACAACGTTGAATCGATTATTTATGATCTTCTTCAATATTCTCCTGAACGGATGCGATATTCTCTTCATTGTCCAACGCATCTTCCAAAGAAAATGTTGTCCGAAAAACGTCAAAAATACGACAAATAGCGGTCTCAGATGGTCAATTATGTATGTTATGTCATATGAACTTGCACCATATTAAGTTCCGCTCACCGATCCATGATTTTGGAATTACATTTTTTAAATTTGGTAGCGTTGTTGAAACGTGTATGTCAATACGATAATATAACTGAATAAAAATGACAGTGGAAGTTTGCAATCTGACAATTGGTTTGACAGATATGAATGTACGATGTTAGTACCGGGTTAAAAAAAATAAAAATTGTGCACATATATTATAGGCATATGTATATCAGTAATTAAGAAAACATTGGCGGAGATAACTTATTGCAATCGCTGGCATCTGACTGCAGAATAAAACATTATTTGTTATTTTCTTTTAAATTTGTAATTTTTATTTCTATCATATATTATAATGAAATACCAGAGTGAATTTCATTCAAAATACGATTGTTATCTTTTCTGTTTTTTTTTTATTTTTTTTTCTTTTGTATTTTCTGTTTTAGTTCACAATTGTTTTTGTGTTTATGTTTATTCACAATTTTGTTTACTTAACTCACTAAATAAGAAAATATAATCTTATATGCGATAAGTCGTACTTTACTTATATGCTCATGAGAGATGTGTTCCTTGTTTTGTTTCACTTATTTTAAATGGTATCTGCTGTGTACATACTACACTACAATTCGTAAATGATTAGTAAATACAAATTATTGTTACAATTTATTGTTTCTTTTTCTATTAGCGATTAAATACAAACGAAAATGTTAAATTTTATTTTTAGTTTTATTTGACGTGTAACACTCTTTTGCTATTACATAATATGTACTTTCTATTTTAATTTACTGCATGTTAACAAATCAGTTAAGATGAACAAAATGTTTATAATACGCATGTATATGATTTTTTTTATTTTCAAAAAAATACCAATTTTGTGTTTGTTTCCCAAACAATAAAGTGTATATAAATGTATTTAAAACGTTGAAAAAAAAATTGTATAAAATAAAATTTAACTATAAAAACAAGAATCGAAAAAACACAGGAAGAAAAATGAGGAAATAATGATAATTAACTAAGCAGACACACAAAAATAATATAACTGAAAACGAAATTATTAAAGGGGGAACCTTTTTGTTTGGGTTTTACTCGTACTTAATTGTTTATGATTGAGAATAGAAAAAATCACAAAAGCTTGTCCTTACTTTTGATGAAAATATCTAGTAACTAGCCTACAAATAAACATGTGTAAGTTGTAAAAGATAGTGTGATTCTGCTATTGGGTCGAAGATATAGTTACATATAGTATTCAAAGCTCTAAAAATTTACCTGTGCCTGTATTGACGAAATTGGTTCAGTTGATGTTTTTAACAGAATAGAAACTATATAAGTTAGGTCTAGTTTTTTATTTGCTTCCTTATACAATAAACGTTAAGAGAACGCACGAAATTGTAAAGCTTTCAGGGAACAATACATTTGTAGTGAACTGAAGGTTTACAAACATATTTACATTGGCTTAATTGATTATAAAATATCAAATCAGGCATACACCATTGTATTTTGATGGTCATAATCAAATTGATTGATTTGGCAATTATTGGATTTTTCTATGCACGTACCCCAGAAAGCATAGCTGTAATATGTATTTTTTTTTTATTCGAATAGAAATTAAGTCAAGATTTTGGAAACAATATAAAAAAACCGAATCTCAAACGACGAAAAAAAAACATTAAGCTTTACTAGATACCCGACTAAAACTAAAATATATCCCGCAGAAAGATCGACACTGATGAATATGCGCATACGAAAATCTACATCGTACCCTTTTTGAGCTTTTAAAAGCCCTCCAGCAAGGGCAGGCTTCATTGTTTTTAGCTTCACATCACTGATAATATCAGCAAATTATAAAAATAATGCTGCATATATTTATATCTTAGCTTCACAGCCGAAAAATCAACCTACGACCGTACAGCACGAAACACAACTATCTACATGTTAGGCAATATCCTTTCCAATTCTCTTGCAATGGATTCAATTTCTTCTATCATTCTAAAAATCTTTCATACATCAAGTTTAACAAATCTCTCATATGAGAAACATACAAATATAAAGCAAAAATAGCGCGCTTACAAATTCACCTTAAAGTTATTCTATGAACAAAGTAAAACACATCAAGGTTAATCTGGTACAAGAAAATTATAAAGAACTAAACTCTACATTAACCATTGAATAGATAGAAGAATCTCTTCGATAAATGTTTTAAACAAAAAAAAAAAAAAAACAAATAATAATTTTATATATAATATGTATGTATACAAGTATAAAACTAGCATAAGTCTCGCTTAAACAAACCTCCGAGAAAAATTCGGACAGTAAAAAAAATATATTGTAAGAAACAAACAAAAATTAGAATTTTATGTTTTCTTCTTTTCACTCTTTTTTTTCTTTTTTGTTTTCTTTGAAACTATTGTAATTTATTGTTCGCTATTTCTCTTCCTATCTCGTTTCGCTTTTTTGTCTGTCTGGCGATGTGTCATCCGGTTTTTTTTTATTTTATTCTTTTATTTATTTTAAGGAAGGATAATTTACAATTTGAAAAAGAATAAGTGCAGAATAAACTTATAGGGAGATGTTTTTTTCTGTTTTGATGTTGTGAAAATATTCAGTTTATCTCACTTTTTCGGTCAAAGCTTTCCCGGGAATAAGAAGTCGCCGTGCTTTCGACATCTAACACCATGCATATTTCACCTTCAGAAAGTTTTGACTCGGTTTACAAAAAAAAAATGGATTATTGTTCATCGATGTCTTTAATGCGATTCAATGAATTTGTAGAGGCATTCAGGAACCATTTTGTCGTACTTGATTCGATGTTTTTGTATTGTTCTTGCCGCTAGACACTTGAGGGTGGTGTACTTAATTGGGTTGACGATTTGATGGATTTTTTGAGTTTCCAGCAGCGTTTCGAAGGTCTCTCCATGAGCGTTTTTGGTGTCCTATGAAAATTACAAAATAAAAAAGGTAAAAGATAAAATAAACATTAACATTTTATCACAAATATTAAAGAGTAAAGAAATATCTAGGACATACGAGTATATATTTTGTTGACCTGATCGGCTGTAAAATAAGTCTTAGAACCTACGGGCCACAAAATGCTTTGAAATCCGATATGCTTATAAAAAGAAGGAATGGGAAATGTTGCCCATTAGAGAAAGCACGCTTGTCTAAAAGGTTTTCCAATTAACGTTGGGCTCAATGGTTATTCGGGAACGAATTTCAAAAGAGCATGACATTAACTGGATTAAAACAGAGTTCTATAACCCGATAAATAAAGTATGCCCACAGTTGAAATATTCTAGTGGTATAATATAATATAATACTATATGCATAATGTTTACATATCGTTATCTATGGATAGCATAGGGTATATCCTCTATGATTTGTTCTGTTAATATTAAACATGTGTTTCTCTATTACATACATGTCCCCCCATGGGACCCTCGTCAAAAATATTATAAATTCCTCTCAAGGCTCAATTAAAATGAAATTTCAACCATGACATCTTTTCACACTTTGCGACTAGCACAACATTTCTAGATTGTGTGTTGTATTAGCTTAATATTGTGATCTTACATTAGCCGCACAACTCGCTTTTGGAATGCCGTAGATCCGTATTTCTCTTTTTTCCTCCCTGACTTTTATTCCCTCTGGCTGTATGCAAAAACTTTAAGGGTACGCCAAACCCCTTGAGTGTTGTAGATTTGAGCAAAACCAAGTTAGATGTTCAGTTCTCACTTGAAGAAAACTTACACCCGTATTCACAAACGTTACTATGAGGTCTCATAGTGTGCACGGGCGCACAGGATTAATGAATTCAATTCACAAACATTACTTTAGTGTCAAAGCGCATTGTGCGTTCGTTAAAATGAAGCTGTTTACTATAATGTAGAATATTTTTCGTGTAAACAAAAAAACAGAAAATTAACATTTAGGATTATTTATAATTGAATAGACGAACATTTCTAAAATTTCTCTTACCACATGGCGACCGTAATATTGTTTATATTTAATTTAATATATTTTCAAATTCAAATAAATTGCTGGAGCACAAATCACTCGAATCAAAACTACATCGTGAATTTGGTAACTTTGTAAATGGACCAATCACAGAGCAGTAATTAGCGCAGTGCGTTCACTTAAATATTGTTTATGAATTGCAAGGCTTGCCAAAAGGAAGGCACTGAGAAAAAACATTCTTTGCACAGTATTGGTGTTTTACTTAGGGAAGTACTATTTGTGAATACGGGTGTTAGACAAGAGATCCTTAGCGCCTGGCCACAACAATACCTTTTCCACCATAAACCTTATATATGCCTTATATGCAACAGTCCACACTGGAAAGGGCATTTTTGGTGGTATACTCGGTAAACATCCAAAAAAAGGACTCAAAACTCAGGATACAGTTATACAGCGTTTCATCCAACTTGATTTCCAGAAGGCATATGACAGTGGCCGAATTTTTTTTAAATCTCTGGGAAAGACCTAAGATACCAGCAGAAGATCAGTTACAATATTGCTAGCAAATAATTAAAGAATCTTGTATGCAAAATTGAAGCCGATAATTACAACGAAACCGTTGCTTTAAAAAAAGTTATGATGAGATAATAAAGGACTTTATGAGGACGAAAAAGGTTCAAGGGAAGAACTATTTTTGCTTAGAAATTTTCATTTTCAGATTTATACTATCTTCATAGTGCGCTCTACTAAAAAAAGTTTCCCCATACAACTTATTGATTTTTGAAAGGAATCTTATCATCAGTGTGATAGGATTCATCGTACATATGACAAACAAACTTCTAGTGCTCTGTACATTTTATAGATGTAAATAAGTATAAGAAAGGTTATATACGATAACAGTGAATTTAATCACAGGACCTCGTCTGCTGGCCCCGACTAACATAAAATTGAGCGCTGTTGCAAGTCAAGTGATTTACATCTTTAACTCAGCTGTATTCTGCTCACTTGTTGACATTTGAATACTTTAATAAAAAAATGTTTTCATGGCAAAACTAGCTCTCAGGCATACCTTGAAGCCAATTCTAGCACCTCAGGTATTTTCTCGGATTTTAAAAGTAGTCGCATTTATGAAGTTTAGTTGAGGGAAAATCAAATTTGAATACTCTAAAGCTAATTTCTAAGCTATATGTACTGCAAAGGGTTTTCAACTTAGCTAAAAGAAAAAATAACAAAGTTTACTTACCAAATGTGCACCATGGTCTAGTAATGTCTGTGCTAAGACACGCGGGCATGGTTGTGCTGTAGCGGCCAAATGTAATGGTGTATTACCAGCAACGTCTTTTGCATTTGGATCCGCTCCAACCATAAGTAGAGCTTTCGCTAAGGCAGGCGATGGAAACTGACATGCTGGATACCTGCCAACAAGTGTACCTTCTCTAAAGCAGGCATGATGTAATGCTGTTCTACCAGAACGCACAACAACCTTCAGACTATTTAATTTATAGAGAGCGGTGAGAATTTCGTGCTTCATTTTCGAACTAAAATCTTCATCGTCGACTAGACATGCCAATAGGCAACCAATGTGAAGAGCACTGACAAGTGCACGACTCAGGGCATTTGGATCATTCTCCACACCGGTAATCGAAGAATATTTCACTTGTTCATTGAACATCAGTTGTCCTACAAAAAATTTTAAAATGAACGAAATCAATTAAAACTGTATCATAATATACAAAATGTTTAAAATTATTAACATACCTCGTTCAACTTCTAGTACAGCCTTATTAAAAATCATCAGCATATCGTGTGCTTCGATTGGTGGCACAACACGTCCACGTGGCAAGGGACGTCCGGCCTCGACTAACATAAAACTAAATAACTCGGCAAAGGAAAGCAACGATGATTGTGTCATCGGGCTTAAGGGTTGTAGGATTTTTTGTTGCATTGTTAGAGCATATGTCCATAGTTCAATGCAGCGATCAAATCGACCAGCATCAGCATAGTGTGCTCCTCTACATGTAAAAAAAAAAAAAACATAAAAAAATTACAAACAAAAAACTTATAGAAACAGTGTTTATTTAAACATACCTAAATCTAATGTAATAACTAGTGTCTGGATGCGTTGGTCCGAGTATTCGCTGACGAATCACTAATGCCTGCATTCTCATCTCATCTGGATCCATGACTAATTCATCCAGTGCGTCAATATTTGTCACTTCGGTGGCATACTCGTACGCAGCTAATGGCTCACTGACAATCTTTGGTATTTTCGGTTCTAGATTTCGATCCTCCATGGCACGACGCCACAGTGACAGTGCACTTAACATATCACGTTTCTTATCTACATAAGTGGCACCTAATAGCTCTAAAGCGTTGATGCGATCTTCACGCTTTACACTCGGTAAACTAATGAGATGCTCAACGATTGGCAGGTGACCGGTTACACTGGCCGCTAAAAGTGGTGTCATACCATAGTAATCAACGTCCATTGTAGCACCGTGTTTTAACAGCAATTGCAGGATTTCCAATGAACCAGATTCGGCGCAGTCGTGAAGTGCAGTATTACCTTTAACACTGCACCGATTCACATCTGCATTCAGTGACAAAAGATATTGTGCGATTTTAAAATGACCTTTATAGCAGGCAATCATCAAGCATGTGTGACCGTGTCGATTCGCAACTTCAAAGTCTATAAAAATACATTTGAATTATTTTTATTTCAAGAATATCAATAGAGGAAAAACAAGAAGCATACCTGCACCATTATTTACTAGATATTTCACTATATCAAAATGACCATCAAAACAGGCCGCTCTTAGAGGTGTAGAATTCGTTCTTGTCGTACTGTTTACATTAGCACCACGTCTTACTAATAACTTAACTATGCCTATGTGACCGGCTGCCGCTGCACACCATAATGGAGGTGCATCCTCTATTGTCTCTCCATCGAAGGTAACCGAACCGACTTGTTCAACATCCGCATGGCATTTAGTCAATAAATATTCTACTATATCATAATGTCCGTGACGGCATGCTATAACTAGAGGTGTTGCACCACCCATTTTAGCTGAAACTAAATTTATAATCTCTTTTGGAGTACGTCCTTCGAAGCAGCTCTGCAAAAAAACATAAGAATAGTGATGGTTTTAATTATTGGAGGAAAAAAAATTTAATATTTCGAGAAAAGAGAAAAGTTTAATGAACATACAAAGCAAATTATAAACAGATGAACATGTATTGTAGTTAGTTTATCTTCTGTATGAAGGCTTCTCGCTTAACTGCACCATAAAATTCAGAATATAATACGAACTTGGGAGATTAATTTTGTTGATGTGAGCAGACATGATTAAATAAAGCGATCACAAGTATCTAAGATCAAAGTTGGGGGTACAGTGATGTGAAAGTTAGTGGATTTCAGACATTTCAGCTGTTACTAATCACTCAGTTCAACTTAGATTTGAATCGATTGTAAGTACTTTTAATCTTGAAAAGTAAATTTTGTAAGCATGGGAATATGATGTTCGACAATCATTGATATATAAATAGAGGTTCAGACTTTTTAATTAAAAAAAAAAACAAAGAAATTTACTCGATGAAGATAAATGAAATTGATTGAAAACAATTATTCCTGTCATAAAATACTTGAAACAAATTTCAGGAATACTATATATCCACCACGGTTGCACGTAGAAAGCACTTTCTAAAGTTCCAATTTTTGATCATTTTTCGAGCATTTTAAGGCGTATATCACGCTGCTTATTTATCAGAACAAACTAGTGACCTAACGTAGCCCCACAGAAAATAATCCAAAGGCACGATATTGGTGGCAAATTGACCGCCATTTCTTAAAGTGACTCTGTGGACTACCATCCTTTTGGAATCACAGTTCTTCTATATTAATGTCACCCAAATTTGAGGACAAATAATCGCTGAGCATCGCATTATACAAGGTGGCGCAAAATTAATCATTATAACTTATTTATTATTTTTGCAAATGGCGTCGTACGTCAATCATATTTGACATTTGTGAACTAGACAGCTGCAATATACAAATATATAAGCAATACAGCGCTATACTCCGCAAGAGCGTGGAATAATTGTGTCGACTTTTTTGGCCAATAATCAGTCAGTGGTGTTAGCGCAGCGTGAATCGTGTCGCGCCAACTGGGCGAACATTCCGGCGCTTAGGCAATCGGCTCGAACAGACTGGAACCACAAGAGACCATGCAGGGCGTCGCCGCGACCCTACAGCGAATTTTAGTGAAAGACTTACACTTGCTCTCGTACAAAGTGCAAACAGTGCATCAGTTAATGCCTCCTGACCGTCAGTCGCGTGTGAATTACTGTCAAGCCATCTTCAATCTCAACAACGTAGAGGACGATTTTGTGTCGAGAATCATCATGAGCGACGAGGCGCATTTCCATTTAAGCGGTTACATCAATAAGCAAAATCTTCGTTTCTGGGCACTGAAAATCCGCGTGTAATGCACGAAGCACGGTGCGGCGTTCAAGCGGGAGGAGTGATTGGGCCGTATTTTTTTGAGGACGCCATCGGCAATACGGTCACTGTTATTGGCCAACGCTACAGGCCCATGATACATAACTTCTTAATACCGGAATTGAATGAGCGAGGCTTGGTGAACATGTGGTGCAACCGCACACACAGAACTAGCCACAATGGGTCTTATGAAGGAAGCGTTTCCTGGTCGCGTAATCTCCCGTTTTGGCGATTTGGCATGGCCAGCAAGATCACCCGATTTAACAATCCCAGACTTCTTTCTTTAGGGCTACTTGAAGTCGCGAGTTTATAGCAACAAGACTCAGACAATCGCAGTCCTTGAGGAGAATATTTGACAGGAAAGAAAAGGAAAATGCAATAAAAACGGTTTTTTTATTTAGTAAAAAAAGTAATTCAAAAACAAAATGGATGATTAATTTTGCGCCACCTTCTACTAGTGGCTGGTGGCAGTAACTTGAATTTCGACCTCATTTTTTTAAGAAATAATGACCGAGCGAAACGAGCCACCCACCCCAGAACTAGTAATGCCGTATTGCAATTTCGAGTGAGCAAGACCATAATAGATTCTATGTAAAACGGTTTTGGAGCAGTATGGCTTAATAAGATAGATTTTTCGAGCTACAAGATTCATATGCGATTTCAATGCTTGAAAGTGATCCTTCCAATTCAAGTTATGATCTATTAGAACGCCTAGGTATTTAATATTTCTTACTGATTCAATTTTGAAGCACTTATCAGAGTACGAGTTGTTATCGTTGTAATTTTGGATGCCACAAGTATGAAGCGGTTAGCAGAACTTCTTACAGTCGTGTGCGGAAAATGGAGATTATAGTAACTTAACGAATTGCCGCATATTTTAAAGTTTAATTAATCAGTTTTTTCACTGATAATTAACTTGTGAGCAGTAAATTACAGCCTTAACTTCTCCAAATCTTCGTCAATCTTGGCAACACATTCAAATTGGGGTTTAAACATGTATGTGAAAGTTATATTATCAGCAAATGCTGTAGCCAAACCATGAAATTGCTGCTTGAAAATCGAAGTGATGTTGATTAGAAATAAGAGAGGCCCGAGTACAGAACCTTGGGGAACGCCATTTTTCAAAACACGAGGTTTACTAAAGATTCCACTTAGCTTTACTTTTTGCACTCTATCACTGAGGTATGTCTTGAACCAGGTAGGCATTGAGCCTCTCAATCCAACAACATACAATTGACTCAGCAGTAACTTGTGGTCAACCATATCAAAGGCTTTTGTCATATCTATGAACAAAGCTATTGTAGATTGATTATTGTTTAACCCCTCATATAGCTGACTACACACTCTGAGGATGGCATCCTCTGTTGACAATCCAGTTCTAAAACCAAATTGGTAAATGCAGAAAATTGGTTAAATTTCGATATTGATGGATGACAATGCTCAAAGATATAATGTTTTCCTGCATAATAATGTGAACATGGATTGAAGCAATATAATTCCGTTATTTTATTTTTTTGCTTTATTTTTTTTTTCTGAGTTGTTATCGTGCGGAAGAATTTTTTAAATGGCTGTGTTTCGGGTGTTTTAAAATATTGAGAGTTTTAAGTGATCGCATGAGTTGGTCGAATATTTGATTTTTAATTTTCAAATGCACGAAAATATTAATAATCTGGCTTCTCCAGATTATATTAATGGAATTAAGCGGGAAAGCCCAATTAAAAAAATATTGAACATTTCTCTATCCATTCAATAAAAAATTCTATATTGATACTGCAACAAGTACTGAGCACAGCCAACTGCGATTAAAGGGAAAAGCAGAAGTATTAATAATTGCCTTTTTGGAATCTCTACGTGTAAAAGCAACACACGACACCAAAAGAGAATAACGAAGTGTCGACCGACATTTCGCTCCGTGTGTAAAAGTGCTCTTTCCTAATGTAAATATCGTGATCATAGATTTCTTGATGAATTCGTAATTTCAGCTACTTAATGTTCAAGAATTTTTCATTTTCTACGATAAATAAAAAATGAAGCCAAAGGAATTAAATAGTAATACGAGTAGTCCTTCGTTTTGCAATAGGATATGGGGATTCGGCGATACCAGATTTAAAGAACACATGTATTGAATATTTTCTTCCTTCAATTTTGAATTGGGTGTTGCAAGCGCTAGCTTTCCGCACCTTATTGCCTACGTAAAGCATACGATTTAGCAGTCATTAAAAGTTACTGTGGGAACTGGCATTATGTTTTTTGTCTGCACACACTGTGCGATCACTGATCACGACTTCAGCACGTCCTTTCTTCTACAAATGGAAAAAATTAAAAATAGATGTCACCTCACTCAAACAAATTCAATAAGTCATCAATAGTCTTCCAGCAATTTCGACTAATTCTCCCCGCCAACCAATTAATGATGCTTTTCCTAATTTTGGCACGAGATGACAAAGATTTCCCATTACTTTTACACACGCCTCAGAAAAGAGATGAACATCTGTCGTTTTTTGTGGAATTTTTTGACGTCTTGGCGTTTCAAATTTAAAGAAAAACACGTGTGTAAATAGAATGAATTCATAAAACGCATTTCACTTTTTTATGCGGTTACAATTTGCATAGCAACTTTGTAGACACAATTTTGTTCTTAGTCTAAGACACCCGCTTACGCGTGCACTGATTTATATCATTGTTTTCTTGACATGCAACTAATTAAAAAAACATCTCATCAAAGTTTGAATATATAGATCGCCCACAAAAGAAAAAAGAACCTGTAACTACCACATAGCCAGAAAAGACGTTGGGATATTTCAAAATCGGAGAAACACCATGAACAAAATAAAATATTTTTAATTTCTTCAAAAATAGATCGCTGACCTGAAAGTGAGAAAATTTTCCTTTCCCCACTTAACTTATAGTATACGAGTATGTTGGTAAGTGATGATTCGAGTATCAATAGGCCTGAAAAATTCAAATTCATTCCAGAAAATTGTTTGTTTTCGTCGTTTTGGAGATTATATATAATTCTCAGGGAGTGCAGAGTTTGAAAACCGTACACTAAGCGACAAAAACGTAAATGCACTAGTCAAATATGGCAAAATTATCCGTACATGTCCCTGAGATATTTAAGCAAAATTCACTTCAAAAAGCTTTGCTATGTTTAAAAACAGAAAAAAATAATTATATTTTCACAAATAAATACGATATACGAGTACGACTGATTTAGCATTTTTCTAAAAATATATCTAAAAGA
The DNA here is from genome assembly GCA_928272305.1 of Volucella inflata. Lineage (NCBI taxonomy): Eukaryota > Metazoa > Arthropoda > Insecta > Diptera > Syrphidae > Volucella > Volucella inflata. Next base: position 44,621,378 of record OV743716.1, on the reverse strand, counting down.
AAGTATTTTATTGTTTGTTGAAAAGTGCGCAGAATTTTAAATGAAGTAATTATAGCTTCTCAAATGCACCAGGGAAAACAGTTTAATGAAAATAACTACAATTTTATTTTCCTTTTCAACTACTCGTATTTTCAACCTTTAAAGTCGGCCGAAATGCCACGAAATACCCAACTGTGTGTTGGCGTTAGGCAATGAGCATCATCAGCAATGATTTCCCGAAAATTTCTTTTACAGCAATTAAATAATACATAAACATTGAACAATCTAAATATAATAGCAAAAAAGAAGCTACAAATTTAAAACGAGAAAATTCGAACAAGTATTGTACATGTAGAGTAGTATTGTAAATAAACAACCTTATTTACCGAGTCCTCTAGAAAGTCGATTCGACTTTAATTATTTAAATATATATTTTCCACCAATCTTCTGAAATTTCAATTCACAATTTGTCTTTCCTGAGTTTTGCAGGTAATTTTTTAATTAGAGAAATTAACTGGACTATAATCTTTACCTAAAAAATACCCTACACCCGCACCATAAATAAAGTAAAACTTAGTTGATTCACACCAATTTTAAATATTTAGATTTAGATCAAAAGGAAATAGAAACAATTTATAAATGGCTTTTGTTTTTTTTAGAGCGACTCTGCTTCCAATGACCACCAGACGTTCATATATTGATACTCATAAGCCCTGTTTTAATTATTTTAACTCAACATCAAAGTTGTTATATTTTTGCGTTCGGGTCTCACATGGTGTTAGATATTAGGTGAGACTATGATACTACAAAGAAGCAGAATGCTGAAAAAGTAGGTAAAGAATACAAATTTAGTTTTGCTCTCTGAGTTAAGATAGTAATATTCAAATGGTCAAAGCGCTAGAGGAAAACCTGACTTTTGCTGGCCTGCAGTAAAAAAGTAAACAAATGGTGAATAAAATACAATTTAAAAAAAAGTTTCATATCGATATCTGTCATATTATGTTAATGAATAGTTTTTTGTTATGGAATCCAATCGGTGGCACAACAGTAAACGTTGCCTCGTTAAAAACAGAAGTGATTCGAGAAGCATTTTGATATTATTGGGATAAAGTAATCTGAAAAATAGGACTTTTAAGAATTTTTGTTTGATATTTAGCACTTGCATTACTTTTAAGCTAACTTATTTTATGACATAGAAGACCAAAAAGTGGCATAGCTTAGTTTTTTTTTTTAAAAAAATGCTACTTGAATCACTTTTGCTGTTAACTAGCCAATTATCATTTTATTCAGCGAATAGGTTTATAAGCCTATAACGGTGAAGTAAGGTTTGGTTTTAGGTAGCATTGTCCGGATTGTACCTCCATCTTAATGCTGCTTTAAGAAACTAAAAAAATGCCTGGCACGGCCGATGGATATCGATTAAGTAATTTCCATCGATACCGTTCAGAAACGATGACATGATATGATATCGAAAATTAAGTACATTCTTGACATTTTTGATGATTTCCCACTTTCTGTTATTTTTTCCTGTTGTTGTTTTTGCCGAAAACTGATGAATTCAGTGCGAAATGCATACGGTTGAACTCTGTGATATCTTTGTGATGTGCATTTTAAAATTATGCTATTTTGAGGAATTTCTTCGGCAACATCACATTTGTGGGGAGATAAAGACAATTGTTATTGATTTTTGTGGCTAGGAGGCGATTGGAATTTATACCTTTCGGACCTACAGGTACATAAAACTCGCTTCAAATGGGTTCATAGCGGTAAAATCGGATGAGATCATTTCGGAATTCGTATGGAACTGACGAGCTTCACATCAGGCTTCTAAATAGGCGGCTGATAGAAAATTTGTATGCTGATATGCGTATGGTTTCAAACGCATTCAGAAGTATGAAAAGGTTGTGCGCTGAGCCCATATCTCTTTGCTCTGTCCATCGATCTTCGTGAATATTTACGAGGAGATGTGAAATTTGCCGGTATCTTTATTAGCCCGTTTGTTTACGAACAACATTGTTTTGTAGGCATACTACGCGGAACCAATTAAAATGGGAAGGAGTAGAAATATCTCGGCTTACATCTAACAAAAAATATGAGTACGGTAGATACAAAAACTTAAGGAAAAGATCGCTAAATCTTAAACTTATGTAGATTGAAATATGGGAACTTTTTAGAAGCGTACTCGAAGTTCCAGAACACGTAAATCAACCTCCTAATAGCCAGTTATCCATTCCTTAGCTAAATTTATCATCAACCTAGGTTCGATAACACGCCTTCTCACTTTTTTTGGACAGACATACGAATAGATACTAATATGTATATGTAATGCTTAAAATACTTTCTTCATTTGTGTTCTAATTAATAATAAGTTCTAACTTTACAATCGACAATTAATTAGTTTTAAGTTGCTAATTTAAGTGTTTTTGTAAGTTAATCGTTGTTCATTCTGTCGCACTTCAACTACCTATAAAAAAATTTATTTTAGAAATAGATTAAAGTTTGAAAGTGAACATGTACCACAGTTAACTAAGTTCATTAATACAAATACTGGAAGTATGGAAGAAAAAAGCGGTTTGAACTAAAATCAGATGAGATCTTTTAATTTAAAAGAAATTGTATAAAGAACCGAACTGTTGTTTTTTAGCGAAAATAACAGTTGCTAAAAAAGAGAGATAAAAGAACGACACGTATTTTAGTCCAACTATAAGTCGAATTTCATTCTGGTGTTACTTTTGTTTTATAAGATAAAATATCATATCTGGTCTACCAATATTGTTAGTCACTATTAATTACAATCTTTCAATCATATGTTGTTTAATAGCAATTGCAAAATCGTTCGTTAAAATTAAACCAATTAAATTCGAATCAAGGAATTACTCAACAAATGTTAGTCACACTTTGCGAAAGTTAATCTGATTTATACAAAGTTCTCTCAGAAATCACATGTTTTTCTACAAGTCTTAGACGGTTTTAATCGTTTGTTATTTTGATTAAGTAGCGGTATTTAGTGCTTTATTATTCATCACGTTCTGGTGAATTTTATTACATTTTATTTCTTTTTCTTTTAAAGTAATTGACGAGTTTTTATGCTAGTTCTTTTCAATTCATCATTAAATCGCATTAACGAAGCAATGTACTCATATGTTTTAGTAATTTCTCCAATTTATTGAAAATCGCCGTTATCAATATGAGAGTTCTAAATGGACCTGTGATTTCTTATTCAACTCCTTGGAAAATTTCGATTATTTTTCTGCTTTTAGTTTCGACAATAAGATTAAGATTTTGTTAATATATGTTATTTTGCGCTTAAGTTTTTTAATAGGGTGCGTCAGAAATCGTCTAATTAGATCCATATTTTATCGAGATCCAAAATAATCAAAAATAAGTTGTTTAATTTCTTTGATAGCTTTAAAATTCGGATTTCCGTTAGCAAATGCTTATTGGAAAAATGTTTGCAAGAGCTCTTAACCTTGCAGCATGGCTACAAATACCGATCATGAGTACAATCTTATTCCAAAGTGTTTAAAAAAAAAGATGCCAGGGTTTCAGTAGCTAAGAGTGATGTGGAAATCCTGTTATGCATCACACATAAAGACGAACATCCGCTACACACTAAATACACACCCAAAACATTAATTAAACTACAAATTTAGTACACACATATTTGTTACATCTCCACGGATGGGTTACATTTGATTTTAAGGAAGGTGTTTCTTCAAAGAACAGAGAAGCGCGTGTTTACTTACTTCACTCGCGAGTGATGATCTACTCATATCGCTTGTACCATCTGGAAAAGAGATTTTCTTAAAGTCACCAAAGTGACTCTTGACTCTATCTATCCGATCAAGCTCTTTCACTTTTTTAATAGTACGTCTGAACGTTTTTAAACGTTCTCTTTCATTTTATTAAACTAACCTAAGACGATGGTATATCAAACTCCTCAAAATGAGCATGTTTCTCGCTTATAACGTAATTCATTCAATTTAGCCACGGCTATTTCTGTTGCAGATAATAGATGTGTTCCAGGATTTGTGTAACTTTGCAAGCGAAACCCAAATATAGTTGTGATTTGACATTCGGGAATAGCTTCAAGAACTATCACGACTTCTTGCTAGGAGGAATCCACTTGTGACGAAAGCTACCAATTGGGGAATGCTAACTATTTTGCGTTTCAAAGGCATTTATCCACTCAACTTAAGAACCCGCTGGAAAAAAAATTACGGTGTTGTTGATAAAAATTAACCTTTTAGTTTCTCTTCGATTTGAAATTGTGTTTCTTGTTAGCCTAGGAAGCGGACGAACCAGGAACAGTGATCATCATATTAAAATTGGTGAAATGCTGACCCAAATTAACTCTTACAAGAGGACAACGATCCGAAGCATCCCAGTCGTATCCGTAGGGTTTGATATTTTCAACAACTGTATAAGGTGTTAAAGCGTTGTCTTTTAACAATGCAAAAACCTAAGCGACTTCATTGTTAATGGACGACAACCTTTCAAATTAGAGAAACATTGAATATCAACCCGAGTTAATTGAATTCATACTTTAAAAATTTCGTGTATTCCGAATGCTATAATGCCTCACTTAGCAAATTGGCAACACTGTGAAGGTATAAAAATCAATGTTAAATAAAACAATCCCAACTATTTATTGTATAGTTATATAAAGTTATATAGATTATAACGATATTAAAAGATCTATACGTAAAATAAAATATAGCCAACGCCATATCGTATTTTGTAGGATTTTATTTAATTTTAAGTATCTTCCTTTCCTTCAGCTATATAGAAATTTAAAAAAAAAAGTATGAATGTATGGAAAATACGATTAAAAGGCCAATTAATGAGTAAAAAATTTTCCTAATTTACAATTCCCAGTACTTTAGCTCTCACGAGATAAAAAAAAAGTTGTTGTCAAATTTTTAATGGATTAGAAAAACCTTAATTGTTTTGAGATTTTTGTCGGAATGTTGATTAAAATAACAGTGTCAAAGAAATTTAACTTAATCGCCATGTACAAGAATCTTATGAGTATTTCGCAAAATAAAATCATAAATACACATAGGATTGAAATTTTTCAAGACAATCTATCTTTGTAGAAAACATATAGAAAACAACATCGAATGGCCAGGCCCATTTTGTATCGTATGACTAAAACTGATTAAAAAACGTGATCAATTTTTAATCGTGGCCAGACTTGATTCCGAAAACATTCATCATTTCCACATGGTACGCGTGTCGGAGTATGGCGTCATTGTGGTTTACAATGCAAATGAGGTGTGAGACAATCGTTTAGTGGCGTGACTTATCCAATTCAATCCCAGGAAGCAATACCTGCCAAAGTGACAAGCGACCGATATCAATTACGTCAAATATTTCAAAGAACGTTTTAATATTGTTTTTAAGAAAATAATAAATAAAATTTTTTTTGAACCCAAATGCATGCTTTTCTCTCATAGCCACAGGGTAGGCTCTCTTGACAATAAGGAAACCAATCAGTGGGACATGCCGGGTAGAAACAGAAAATAAAGAAGCGAGAAAAATATTCACAAAGAAGAAACCGCGAATAATTAATAAGAATTAGAATTTAGCCAGAGAAAAAAAAATAATAAAATTGTTTCCTGGATCTGTTTGTACATATTTGTCGAAGGTTGAAGCTGTGATGAGCGGCATAAAAGAAACACTGCATGTCTCATCACCCTCGTTTTTGTTAAAGTGGATTATATGTTATTCCACAAAATATTTTGAAATACTGTTAATGGGATCGACTCGAAATGGAAGTTTCACAATTTGATTAGCAAGTGGTTGCGCCATGAATGTGTGTTATCGAAATTCAAGAGAACTACACTCAACGACAGAAAAAAACATCCATTTGACTTATATGACTGAAAGATTAATTTTTTCGTCAGTACAATTTTAGTCTTTGGTATGCAAAAATAAATAAGAAATTAGAATTACCATCATTAAAAATTAAACAGGAACCGGCGAAAAAAAACATACCTACAAATACTTGGAAACAGAATAAAAATTGTGATAAATATTTTGTTATAGGTCGGGCCTATGTATTATAATTATTGCTTCTTTAATTTTTGAGGTTAATGCATTAATAAAGTTACATAAGCTTATTATGGGATATCTTTCTCTCATATTTATACGGTAACACGAGTTCATTACTCCTTAATACTAGGGCTGCTGCAATTGAAGCTCTTAGAGCCCCTCACTCTTCATTTTCAGAAGTAATTCAATTTTCTAGGATGACGGGAAGTGGTTAACTATTGATTTTGTTCATTCCATGTGTACGAAGTTTTTTTTTTAATAATATGCCAGCACTTTATCCAATCCTCGAAACATTTTTTTATATTCGGTTTTCGGTATGTCCATCAGTGCTTCCTGCGATTTTTCCATTATTTCTTCTCGGCTGCTGAAACGCGTTCCCCGTAGTGGTTTTTTAACTCGATTGAACAGAAAGAAGTCACAGGCAACCAAATCAGGTGAATTCGGTGGCTGTTGGATGGTATTTGTTGCATTTTTCGTCAAAAAATTACGAATAATGATGGCACTGTGCGACGGTGCGTTATCATGGTGCAAAATCAACAAGTTAACGCTCAAATAATATTCTTTGTTTGCTGTCTGTTGGTTACTGACCAACATTTCTTTTCCTTTATCAATATTTTCGTCGGTTTTTGATGTCGATGGTCTGCCACTGCGTTCATCATCTCCGATTAACACACGACCACTTTTGAACCACTCGTGCCACTGGTAAACGACCGTTTTCTTTAGAGAATCGTTGCCGAAACACTTTTCCAACATTTCCAACGTTCGCGCACCTTTAAATATGTTTTTTTACGCAAAATTTAATACAAGTTCGTTGTTCCAAATTTAAATTCATTTCTAAAATTGTAAAAAATTGCCAACACACACAGAATTAGATGTACTCTTGGCTACATAACTTTTGCAAATGTCAAGCTATGACGCTAAGATTTAGAAGGAATATCAACAACAGATGTACCAACTTAACAAAAAAAAACATAACTTAAATCGGAACAATGGGAGCGCCACACGGTGGTGGGGAACTTTTTGATCAAGGTGGTATACTCACTAGATGATGTTCTAATATTATTTTCACCTCTGTTTCGGACAATCGACAAGACGCAAAGCAAGCAAAGGATTAACGAAGCGTGCTTACGTACTCGCTGTAAGTGAAAGTTTGGCAGAAGATTTGGATTTATAAATGTATCGTCGATTGCAAAAGAAGGCGTTTTTCCTTCCACAATGTAGACAATTTTGCGAAAAGATCCCTGATTAACATGCGAGGCAGGTTTGTGGATTAACTTCAATTTTTATCGCAAAATCTAGTTTATTTACGAGTCTCACCTTTTAGTTTTAGCTCGATGAACTTGTGAACAATGAAAATTTCCATTTCTAGAGACACCCACAAATGTGCACTATTTGGTGCATCCTCACGATGGTGACAAGATTGGTACCTCCTAATTTTTCCAAATGCGGCCGCACTTCAATGTCACAAACAATGGTCAAAATCAATAAAAATTGTTTCAGTAGGATGATCCTATATCCCATGTAATACACTGGACTTACTAAAAATTCGATTTGATGACGTTATAGGTGTTTTTGTTTTGCCCCTACTAACATTCGAAGAATTTGGCAGCACAAACATTTAATTTGACCAAAAAGTGGCACATGTTGTAACGTTTCCATGCAAGTGATCGCTATCACAAATCAATAATTCTGGTAGTATTGTTATTATCCGCGTTAACTCCGATATACATACTCGTATATAGGTATGTATTAAGCTAGCGCGTACAGATTAAGTTGTTAGTGCAATTTACATATATGTTGGAAATATGGGCTGATACGAATGCCAAAAAAACACACCGTATATTGCAAAATAGCCGAGATCGTGGAATTAACGTCTCTTTATTTTTCCTTGTGGGCAATAACGTTGTTGAACTCGCTAAGTGTTGGTGTACTCTCACTGCCCAGGTGATTCCGTTACATTCCATTATAAATTCATTCTGCATATTGAATGTCATACTATATAATATGTCTTCTAGCGCCGTCTATATAAGATTTACTGAAATACTAGGTGGGGTGAAAAGTAACCTTCTTGGGAATGAAAACGAATTTTTTTTAAATGTTTTAGCTTGATACACTTATTCCAGCGATTTTTCAACTTCTTGATCCCGTCCGAAAAGTAATTTTCCGGAAGGTCTGCAAAAAAAATCCTCCGTGGCGTCGATGATTTCCTCGCGTGAGCTGAATTTTTTATTGATGCCATCTTTTGAGGTTTGAGAAGAAATAATAGTCCGAGGGAGCTAAATCGGGCGAATACGGTGGATGCGACAGCAATTAGAGCCGTAAGTCATTGATTTTAGCCGTGGTTGCGATGCTCTTTTGCGCTGGCGCATTGTCTTGAAAAAAAAAATTTTGTTTCGCTTCATGTGAGGCCGTTTTGCAGCGACTTCGGCCGGCTTCAGGCCATTGCCGGGCACTCTTTCTGTTCTCTGGTGTGTAATAGTGGATCCAGGTTTCATCAACAGTTACCAATCGACGCCAAAATTCCGCCCGATTCCACATCAGCAAGTCCAAACACTCTTTCGAAGTGCTCTCGTGTTCGTGTTCTTGGTTCATGCTCACATGCGCGGCACCCAGCGGCAGGGTAACTTTTTTTCATATGCAGAATATTGCCCAAAATATGGCGTGTGCGCTCAGTACTAATCTTTGTGGTATCTGCTAGCTCGCGCACCTTGACTTTCCGGTCAGCCAACACCATTTCAGTTATTTTTATGACATTGCCCTCAGTAACCGCATCAGAGGGCTTGCCGCTGCGGACTTGATCGGTAGTGGAGTTGCGGCCACCACGAAACTATCGAAACCAATATTTGACGGTGTAATCTGACGGAGCATTAGCCCCATTATATTTATCCAACTTTTCTCTTGTTTCTTTCGCCGTTTTGCCTCTCAAAAAATAATGTTTTATGAGAAAACGAAAATCGTTTTTGTCCATACTCAACATGATACCAAACACGTCAACAATCAGCTGTCAAAACAAAACTTAAGATAGTATTGCACTGAAATTTGGCATGTCTGCCTAAATATGAACGGACTTCAAGACACCATAACCTTTTTTGGAGTAGGAGCGCATTCTGGCGGTCAAGGTCGTTACTTTTTACCCCACCTAGTACAATCGGTTCTTTATAAAAAAAAAAAAAATGCGCATAAGTTCGTAACGCGGTAAAGTTTCCTTTTTATGAACATACAATTAATTATAAAGCTATATCGATTTTTTAAAGAGAGCTTTTTATTTTAAGTGTCATCGATCATAAGTTGTTAAAAAAAATTTTAGTTTTTTTACTTATTCTATCAGCGATTGCTGATTCCAATTTCAAAACCCGAGCTTTAACAATGAACCGAGAAGATTAAAATATCGGAAAGCCTCACGAATGTAAAAAAGGCCTGCTTTCGTCAATAAGTTTCAAAAAGCGTTCATAGGGTTATGCAATACTCGAAAAATTGAATGAACAGTCAAACAACTAAAGTCTTAAAGTGTTTATTACTCGTACTAAATCAAAGACCTCATTTGTCAGGTATACTTTATTAAGAATTGGTTGCACTTCAAAAAAAAAAGATTTTATAGATGACAAATAACTTTATGAAATGCATTATAAAAGCAAAGCTCTTTGCGATCGTTTGCATCTATAAAATAATCCTCAATATCTCATACGAATGCCACTTTGTTTGTATAAAATAAAAAAAAATAATACTTCACACAAAAGCCTTAGTTGACAATTTCATTTTACATTGATGGAAGAATCACTCTACTTAAACACTCCATCATGTTGGCTTAATTTAAGGGATGGGCCCGAAAACATATGAAATATTCTACTGTCTTTTTAATTTTGATTTATGTCGAACACATTAAACTTTTTAAGCAACCGTACACCTTTGATTTGACATGTTTGATTTTCAATATTTCATAAAAAATATTGTTTATTATATAGGACCATTGGACAATTTATGACTAGCAGACACACACTACGAATAAACACTTTAAAGACAAGTTTGTTTAAACAAGTATTATGACTTATGGATTTAAAATACAAATAAAAATAGATACCCGTAGTTTAATCAAAGCATATGCAAGTACATTACATACATACATACATTACTTATACAAGTAGTATTTCGCATATAAAACAAAAATACTAAGAAAAAAAAAGAACAATCTGTTTGGGTGATGTCTAACTTGTCTGCACAACCTTCTTTTTTCAGACGAAATTTCAAAACCATAGTAAGCTAGATAGTTTGCACTCAATTTACAGTGGTCTAGGAAAAATGCCAAATAAAAGTCGATTTAAATTGCCAAACAAACAGGTATGTTTCATAGTAGTATGCCATATGAGTCGCAAGTGAATTGCTTGCTCTCATCTTGAAGTATCTTACTCGTTTTATTCAACACACCAGTGAGTACCTAGCCACTGCGACATTGAGGAAACCGTTTGGTCGTAAAATGAGGCTGTTGCTGACAATTCTTAATAAACATACTTTTTTAAAAAATAATAAAATGGCAAAAAATATGAAACAACGTGAACGTAGCCTAAAACTAACAAATGCGTTAAGAACCAGGCAATAAAGATATATGCAATCTACCTGCATAAATATTAATTTCATGCATAAAAACAAAATGATGTTTTGTTAGACTATAAATAGAAGAAAGACCAGACTGTATAAACTCATTCTTTTAATGTCAACTTCTACAAACCAGTGATGAGTCTTCCCCCCTCAATATTCATATCAATGGCTCCACTCTCAAGGATTTAATTGAAGATCAAGTCCGCAGCGGCAGGCCCTCCGATGCAGTTACAGAGGACAATGTGAAAAAAATATATGAAATGGTGTTGGCTGACCGGAAAGTGAAGGTGCGCGAGGTAGCAGATACCACAAAGATTAGTACTGAACGCACACGCCATATTTTGGGCAATATTCTGCATATGAAAAAAAGTTATCCTGCCGCTGGGTGCAGCGCATGCTTCTCCTGACCAAAAACACGAACGCGAGAGCACTTCGAAAGAGTGTTTGCACTTGCTGATGCCAAATCGGGCGCACTTTTGGCGTCGATTGGTAACTGTTGATGAAACCTGGATCCACCATTACACACCAGAGAACAGAATTAGTGCCCGGCAATGGACTGAAGCCGGCACGAGTGCTCCGAAGCGGCCGAGGGAGGCTCAATGGGTCGGAAAGGTTATGGCGTCGGTTTTCTGGGATTGTCATGGCATACTCTTCGTGGGCTACCTCGAAAAAGGAAAAACCATCAACAGCTAGTATTACTGTGCATTATTGCAGCGATTGAAGGCCGAAATCGCTGCAAAATGGTCTCGCATGAAGCGAAAACATGTTTTTGCAAGACAGTGCGCCGGCGCATAAGAACATCGCAACCACGGCTAAAATCAATGACTTAAGGCTCCAATTGCTATCGCATTTGGATCCCTCGGACTATTATCTCTTCCCAAACCTCAAGAGATAGCTCATCAAATAATTCAGCTCAAGCGAGGAAATCATCGACGCCACGGAGGAGTATTTTGCAGACCTTCTGAAAAACTACTTTTCCAACAGGATCAAGAAGTTGGAAAATCGCTGGAATAAGTGTATCAAGCTAAAAGGGGACTATATTGAATAAAATAAAAAAAACTTTTTAAAAAATTGTTTTTCATTCCCAGGGATGTTACTTTTCACCTCATCTAGTATGAGTACGTTTTCTTAGAGATAATGCAATAAATGAAAAAGAATAGGCGGGGAAATGCGATGTACCAACATCTTGGGCAGAAGATCACTTAGAAAATGCTTTGAAAGGATTATTGGGTTCCCCGAACTCAGCCGAACGGGCAAAAATCTTTAATTGTATCTACACATTTTATTTAAAAAATTCCTTGACTGAGTACGAGAGTTAGGCACAAAAACTTTTCATTTCCTTCTCTAAGGGTTTTAAAAGGCCGTTAAGATGTCTACTAAAACGCTCCCTTAAAAAATAAAGCCGGCCAGGAAAAGATCCAAAGAGTTTGCTTAGTGGTTGATTACAGAAACAGATTTTTTATTCAGAAACTAGTTTACCATGCTTATAACGGCGAATGCATAAAACATTATTGGGAAATAAGAAACATTTGGTCGTGTCATGCAGTTTCGGCAAAATGCTTCCTACATTCAGATGCAGTTGCTAAGATAACATTTTAACTGTGGCTTGTGGATTGTGCGAGGCTCACCTATGGATAAATGCACATCACATTAATACAATGGCTAAAGAAAAAAATAAGGATTGTTTATTCAACAGAGTAAAGCTATTTGTACAATTTTGAATAGTTTAAGTAAGTCATAAGCCAAAATGAGCTTGCTAAACAAGAAAGAATACTAAGGACCTGAATCAACATATATAGAAATAGCTGCTTCTTCATAAAGGATTCTTTCCCATTTGGATGTCTCGACAGTATAATTCCAAATAATATGCCTCTCCAGAACGAAGGCAGGCTTGCGCATCTCTAGCAATTCTGCGGCATTACAGAATACTGCTGTTGCTCAATTGAAAGGATTGCAAAGGGGGTGGCCGTGGTGTAGTGGTACTAGCCATCGCTTCTCACTCGGAGGGTCAAGGTTCGAATCCTACTCATGAGAAGTTTTTCATTTGTGTAATTGGAAAAATCTGCGTGTGAAGGCATAACACTGGCACGTAGATTTGGCTTGTTGTAGAGTTTCAAGCACAAAAAACAACAGTTAAAATTTATAACCTGAATCATTTCGAGTGAAGAAAAACTCGCCGTCCTATTCGGACTCCCACCACTGGGGAGCCAATATCGAAATCAAATATACCTGAGTTTCAAACCACTACATCACAACAATGCTTTCCTTTCTCCTCCTTGTAACTTTCCGCCAGCCCAACAGTAAAAGAGAAACATAACCCCCTTGAATTATAAAAAAAAGACAAAACTTGAAAAAAATGCTTGAATGCCATATCACTTATTACAACAATACGAGTATAAGAATTACGATGATGAACACCTACTTTCGAGTTTCTAATCTGCGCTTCTATCAGACTGCAAGCACTAGGCACCGATTGGGGTTACATTGGGGTATATCATTGAATCGACTTGTCAATTACATTAAAAAATAATATCTAGTAATATAGGCTTATTTTAAAACTCAATTTTCTGTTGTTTTTGTTTTTGGAAAAAAAAATGAGAGTACAATATGTCTCAGTCAATTAACGAAATTGAAAAGTCATTTAAGCACAGATGTGCTTGGCCAGGTACTTATGTCTACTTCTTCTGCCAGATAAAATAGTATGTTTCCCCTTTATATTTGGCAAACACCTTACGCTCTCCCATATATTCGTATAAAACAAATGGTTTCAAGTATAGTAAAGCACATTCGACGCTGACTGTTCCCCAATGTGCAATTAACTTAACAACACAAACATCAATTACACTTCGCTAAAAGTAAAACGGACGACCTCGGCACTTTGCATGGAAGTGCAGTTCACTTCAGCTTACAGCCATCCATAAGTGGGCTAGACGGTTAACTGGTCCGCATGTCATTTCTCAAAATCAAGTTCTAAATATCTCTTTTCGCCACTCAGATCACTATATCATTTGCCAAGACAAAAATTTCGAAGCCTTAGCTGAAATCTTATGCAATATACTATATTTTACAGTTGGTGTTTGAGTTTGGCGGCTTCTTCGCAAGATGTCTAAATTTAAGTCCCAAATAATGAGCGGTAAAATAAAAAAAAATATTTATAAAAACTTTTAGAAGGTAATAAATAAATCTCTTAACATTCTTTCAACTTTCGGAGTTTAACAAAAAACAAGTTCCAATTGCTGTCCACAAATTAAGAAATTAAGTAATTACAGAGAACAGGCCATGTTCCACACCAGATTGCCGCGCTATAAATTTATTTATATTGTATGAGATGTATGTCATGGATCTAAGCTCTCTGTGACCTAACAGTAAAGAAGTCCTTGGGATCTCTGCTTCAAAGGCTATTTATAATTATCGCTTGTCTCTCACGAAAATAACTAAGCAGTCCAACTTCCTATTAAGTTGAATGTCAGACGTGCATGAGACTCTTACACTAATTATACCGTGCGTGTATTAGCAAGAGCAACTAACAGATGAATGAGTGACCTGATTTGTAATACCTTATTTATTTATTCACAACTTACTTTTATAAAAGCTCTGATGATAAACAGAACAGGGATCAGGAAACCTATTCTTCTACTCCTATATCCGAGTGCTTTCGTCGACCACCTTAACAAACTTGTCACGCATCGCTTGTTTATTTTATATTTAAATTCTCTCGAAAGTACATGTATGAAATGTATGAAACAAATATCAGTTTGTTGTAAAATTTGAACTGACTAGTGAGCTTTTATTTAAATTTAAAGGTTAATGTATTGCGGCTAGTCGTTTGCTTGCATTATTTGGAAATGCAAATTTGATTCGGGTGGTGGAATTTACATAAATTACTTTTAACTTTTTAAAATACCACCATTCCCTAATGTTTATGTTGACAATCAAGCCACTATAACAAATGGTTAAAAAAAAAAATTCGTTTGTTTCGACTTGTGACCAAAAAAAAAAAAAAAATTCTAAAAAAGACTTTAACCAAAATTATCAATTTTTATATATTGTATTTATAGATTATTTAGGGGTTTTCTTTCTATTTATTTTCCCTATACAAACACAAATAAATTCAAATTCACCAACTTCAACTGGATTAAAGAAAAATAGTTCCACCAATTTAATCCAATTTAAATATATTTTTTTATTAATAAAGGTCAATGCGCGAGCACCTGATTTTATCATTTTCGAGACAGTAAGATAAAAAAAAAAATAAAAATAATTCAAGCTTAAATGGTTTGTGAGAAATAATCACACCTGCTTTGCTTTGTGACAGTCACGTGGCAGAATTTTAAGGTGAATTATAATAAACAGAGTATGAAATTCGGTTCCTACAATGTGCGAGTACATACGAGTATGAGTGACTTCCAAGTTGTTGCCGCAGATATTATTCAAAGGACTTATACAGACTAAAAGTTCACCAATTTTCATGCATAATTTGAATGTCCATGAAGCAGACTTTAACTTCAAAAGTCCTACTTTGAAGATTATATCGATTGCATTATGATTGAAGAAACGTCGTTGCAAACTAAATAAACGTTACATCTGAGATTTAGTGTGATCTTCAAAAACTGAAGCATTTATACCTTCTTGTCGAGGGTGTCGTTATTGCTGCCAATTAGCTTCCATTGATTGGTATTGCGTAGAGCCATTCCTTTGAGTTTTAAATAAATCTTTTTCACAAGATGAACTTTCGATAGTAGCATCCTTATAAGCATGTTGAACATTGATGTCTTGCTTCTCGTAATATTAATGCGAAAAACACTTTTTAAAAATGTAACTTCCAAACTGCACAACCCATGCATAGCATTTTTCGAGGCTGGGGATTGAAGTTTTGGAAAATCTATGTCTCAGAAACTTTTTACTCGGTCACTATGTTTCTTGCTGATGTTACTAGAGTTATACGATCAATCGTTCGCAAGATATGTATACCGATTTAATTGCAAGTTTAATTCATTTGATTTTATAAACGACGTCATTATGAAAATGACTGTCGGAATTAGATCAAATTAATTTTAGCACTCATTTGCCCATCAACAATTCGAGCTGACATAATCATCGATTGTGTAATGCGAAAAAAAAAATTGGTTTGGAAGTTCTAAATGACCCGACCCATGGAATTCGGCGCCCCTTTGCTCCGTAGTTCTCAACTGGCAGTTGCATAGTATACACCCGTTTTTATAGATGGCGGTCCATGACCAACGAATCTATGAACTTCGACGGATAAAGTAACATATAATAAACTTATAAAGTAGAATCAACTTTTTCTGCTTTTTCTACTTTTTCAAGTCGGTAGATTCGTTGGCAGTTCACAAATTTACATATTGAAGTTCTCGCATTTTCAAATTCATAGTTATCACATTCAGTAGTGGAAGCATTGTAGAAAAACTGCTATCGCTTGAAGGGAAAACAGTTTCAGTAATATCATAACAAAATATCATCGGCTGTCTTCTGTCTATGTGGGCATGCAACATATTTTATGGGACTCGTATTGCCGTCACCATCATAAGCGGATTAACAGATTCTTTGGGTCTGGTAGCTCCTTGCTTCTCAATAAAAAATTTGCTGAGGGAATTTGAATTTTTTTATGTTTGGGAATTAACGCAAGAAGCCGTGTTTTCATAATAGAACAAAAAGAGCAAAAAAAGAACTCTTTTCAATGACAAAAGCAAATTTGAAAAGTTTTGTCTTGATAGATATCTTGCACAATATCGCATTGGAGTTGTTTTTAAAGGAATATGATTTTACTCTAAAATTCTGTGGGCAAATTACCGTACACATTATCGAGTGAGTAAATTTCAGTCGTGATCGCTTTGGGATATCTCACATATCGAATGGAAACTTCAAATTGTAATAGTGTAAAAGTCTACTTTAAACAATTTCTGACAGTTCTGAGTTGTCTTCTTCTTCTTCTTGTCCTTTTATTGACCCTTTCCTCGTTTTACGAACGTATGCGTATGCATCGCTGCTGCTCCGCTTATGGGGTTGGCTAATGTCTCAGACCGCAAAACGCGTCTACATAATGCTCGGTCCCGGATCGCTTCAGTGGTTAGCCCCAGGCGTTTTTACGCATTTGCCATCTGAGAAATTCAGGAATTCCTTTTCCGGCCTCGTTTTCTTACAGTTAGAGTGACCATAGTTGATAGTACCTTTTTAACCGGATTTTCCGCAGATCTTCTTTGAACATGGCAATACCAGCTTATTCTATTCACCTCAAGCTGTTACCAAATTCTTTGTATGTAGACTTCCTCTTATACGCGTAGATCTAATGCAATTGCGTTTAGTGACTCCACTTGACATCCTTAACATATTCATTTCCGCTGCCGTCATTTTGTTTTTAAACACTTTGTACATTGTCCAGCACTGAGAACCGTACATAAGACCTGGTCTAACAACCGTGTTGTAGAGTTTCTCCTTCAATTTAAGTTGAAATTTTCGATCGCAAAAGATTCCGAATTTTCCCGCCATTTCATCCATCCCACACTCACTCTGTGGTTTACGTCGTCGTCACATTTTGCTTCCATGTTAACGATTGATCTTAAGTACTTAAAGATAGTGCTTTTCGGAAGAACTATTCCGTCTAACATTATATCCGGAACAGGTCGCAACGGATGCGCAAATGGGCACGTCAAATGCTTCCCTTTTTGATCGACTTATTTTAAACCCGTTTCTCTCTAGCGCATTTTTCAATGAATCTAAGACATTCTGCAACGTTATCGCTTAGTATACCTGCGTCCTCAGCGAAGAGAATTGGCGTTACATTTGCTTCGCGCATGTAGTCTTTTAAAAGGTAGTCGAAAATTACGTTAAAGAGTAAATGGCTAAGTATGCTTCCTTCATGCACTCCGACATTAACTGGAAATTCTCTCGTTAGTCCAGCAGAGCTTTTAACCACAGTTTTCACGTTTCCGTACATGTCTTGTATTATTCTAACATACGTTGCCGGTACGTTTTGAGACGAATCTCGGTGCTTTTCCATTATTATTCGTTCTGAGTTGTCCTTACAACAAAAATAAATTCCTCTAACAGATTCAAAACAAAAGCTACATTTATTTTATTTAATTTTCTTTAAAAGAATAGTTAAATGGCATTCGAAATTCATTCAATTTGAAAAACTATATAGTTACTCGTACATTCCCATTTTGATAGTTTTTTTCCCTTTGTACGTGAGCTTAGAAGCTATCGAATGTAAGTGACACTCAATCACGGATGAGAAAATGTCAAATTGTGATACTCAAAGCTCGATAACGTGTGGGAATCCCAAATGTGTGTTTTTCAGTAACAAGATGCTCGATCACGTGTACGATAATTTGCCCCCTGATTAGAACATGCTCCTGTAAACTTTTATCGCAAGTTAATTCTTTAGACTCAATATTCTGAACAGTGATTTGTTGCGAAAAGCATTTTAACTAGGAAATTCAACATCGCCATCATTGCAGTTACCTAATGGTGTAAAAGTAGTAAGATAATGAGAAAGACATGACGACATTAAATTAATAAACTGCGTGGTTTTTATTATTGCCACCCTTTATACGTATAACAGAACGCTTTTACAACTATAATATAATCTATTCACTAAACACATATTTTGTTGGCATTCTTTCCGATCCCAAATCTTCGTATCCATAAAGAACATCATTTCTTAAACTTTAGGTTATATGGTTCTATTCGAAATGTCTGGATAAATTCCAATTGCGTCGAAAATAAAAACCACGTTTTGCTCGCCTTGACTTACTAAATTTAGCAATTTTTTGCTTTTAAAATATTATGAACATTATTTATGAACCCCGCCTGCATTTTTGGCTCAGCGATATAAAATAAATACGTGTGAAAGCGCAAAGTCCACCATTGACGAATTTTTAGACGGTCTCGAAATGTCTTACTGTTTAAGGGTCCTTATTTTCATTGCTACGTTCAGGTAAATTTATGAATACACAAACCTTTCTTTAGCATTTTTCTTCCAATAAATTCCAAGAAAATGATTTCGAAACATAAAATACCTTCCATTAGTCTCAAAGCCACAGCTTGCTGCTCTTAATTGCTCACAATTTTACTGATGTTCAAATAAAGAAAATCTCGCTTCGTACTCTTGGTTGGGTTGAAAAGAGTAACAATACTCGTTTGCACGGTTTTTGACTACCATAACCGCACAAGGCACAACAGTATACGTTCGCAGAAAAGAAGTTTAATTTTGTTAGTCTTGTATAAAAGTTGTTCATACAAATCGTTCAAGCTTCGAAGTTCGGAATAAAAACCGCCGATTGCAAACCAGCCATTTTCTTTCTTCAGCGTGCGATATCTATCTAAATTATAGTATAATATCTGTGGGAATAGCCCGACCCGAGAATGGTTGACTTCTGCGGAAAATCAACGTTGGACGGTTACTTTCGCAAGAAATCGCCAGTGCTTTTCCCGATCAAGTTTCTCTGATGCCACTAGCATCGAGCGTAGAAGACCAGTGGCATGACTTTACTTAGTTTTTTTTAAACAAAATTTATTTTCTTAATTCTAGTTTACTATATAAAAATAAGTAAAGAAAGTCGAAATGTAGATTAACAATTATATATTTAAATTAGAGCGTCCGCAAGGGGCCAGTTAGTTAGAATAAAATAGTTTTAAGTTATTTAAGCTAATTTTTAAGCGTTTTTCTGCATTCAAAATTAACAAAAAACCAATTGCATGGCTTCGCTGCCGAACAAGCGGATAGACCGACTCGGATGTACCGATTTGCAATTCAATTCGATGCAGACAGGTAAATTTAGAAAAACAGTGGGTATGCAGAGCAAAAAGAACGAAGGACTATATCCGCTGTCTAATGTTGCATACTTGGTCTTCTTACTCATATTAATTAAAAGATATCCATTTAAGGGCACATGTAACAAATCTAAAATATGTTTGTTAAACGTAGAAAGAATGTTTATTGAAGTAAACGTAAAATGGTAATGTGGAACAGAATTTTATAGTACCTAGTGTGAAGCGCATCTCTTCAAATTCATTATAGGAAAGTTATTCCTCTACTGTGGAATGGTTTTTAAGATTGTTGGAGATTTTGCGAAATCATTCAGACTTCATTTATCAAAATGGTCTGTAGTTCTTATATTCAAGACGACACACGAACATAATAAAGTAACCTTTGCAAAATATAAATATACTATATGGTATTAATAAATTTTATGTAATATAAAGGGTATTCTTTTTCCAGTGGAGATTTCATGGAAGATCACGCATGCATCCTCTTACACCCAGCATCTGCAAATTATTCAGCTATATCCTACGAGAAATGTGTTTCGTGCACTTAGAGCAATTTATGGTCCACATAATCGGCCTACCGAATGCGCGATTCGCTATACCATCGACAAATTTGAAACCCAAAAAATGTGATAACCGAGGTGAATACACATTCTTAATACCCGTTCTTGTCTCGGTTTAAAAGCATACACAATTCAATTCCTGCAGAACTGAAGCCGGCCGACCTTCCGAATCATCTTCCTTTCAGTCGTTAAACTGAAAAGCTTTACGAGGATTTACTATTTTCAACCAAAATTTTGTGAAACGATGAGGCCCATTTCTACTTCAATTGCTACGTCAATAAACAAAATAGCCGTATTTGTGGTACGGTGCGACCCCAATCGAAATAAAAGAGATGCTATTTACTCGTAGTTCAGACAAAACAACGGTTTGGTGTGGTTTATACGCTCAAGGAATTATCGGTCCATTTTTCTTCAGAAGCAGGCCAGCTGGAACGTAACTGAGTCTCACCCGTTATCGCGCCACTATCCACATAGCCCGCGACACCCCGGTTTATTGCGATAACGATTCGGTGAATAGTTAATTTCACGCTTTGGACCGATAAATTGGCTTCTAGACTTTTTCTTTTGAGACTAAGTAAAGCCCAAAGATTTCGATAACCCGATAAAACTGCATTGTTTTTTCTATTTGCAAACAAAGTATCTACGAAGGAATCACCCTTTGCAACATAACATATGTTGTTCAGTTGCAGCTTTTAGTAAGGTTGTATGGTATTTTATAAACAACATTCTATGCATTAGACCATAAAAACAAATATCCATCCTCTCATTGACAATGTAATCATAAATATTAATGTATTTGTAGGCTGGTTAAACTTACCTTCCGCTTTTGCACTTGAGCATATCAAGTTTCAACTTCCGTTGAAATGTCATTCATTCCGTTCTTAACTCAAGTTCAACATAAAACATAGCAGGGAATGAATATAATGCGTATCGAACCGTGTAAGGCAACAACACAAACGGGCACAAATGACAAAAGCTAATCGAACAATCCGACCGAGAACAGGTTAATTAAATAATTACTCTGATGGGTTCTTGAGTTTTATTATTTTTTCTCATTTAAACAAGTTGCGGTCTGACCTTTTGTTTTCAAGGTTTGTACTTACTAACAATTGATTGATTTTTTCTACAATTTTACAAAGACGAGGGTTTTTCGTTATTTGGCGGTTTATAGTAAAAAATTCCATTTCGTGATGGCACCGATAGTTGCTTGGAAACTATTTGATCTTTTGATCTACTCGTATCACTAAGTTCAAATGGGAAAGTTTGTGGTAAATGTATCTAAATATGTAAAACGATATCTTTTTAATTTATAGTGTTGAGCTTGAACTTAAAGGTCAAAGTAAATGGTTTAAATACTATGTCTACAAAATGGTAATCATAGGGTATTTTCAACGGTAGCTATTGCATCCTTTCAAAGAAGTGGTTACCTAAAATTTACGAATAATACACTAACCAGCAAAGTTAAGGTTGAACGAAATGTATTATATCCTACTCATACTCATAATAGGTTATTTTTAAATTCATTTCAAAAGTAATAACGCCATGACATTAACCGTTGACGCAAGTGATTATTTGCATTATTTATTTTAAGGATCAAAAAAACAATACTCCTCAACATTAAGGCAGATTATGCTGTTTCTTAAAAATGCCAACATTTAACGTCTTGTATAGGAAAACTTTTTTTGTTCGAGAGAGGGCTTTGTTGTTAATTTCCTTCTTTGCCCAAAGAAGCAACGATTAGCAAGAGTTATTCTTCGTTTGATCTCAGCGCTGGTGTCGTTGTCTGTATTTATAGTGGAGCCTAGTGTTCTTTTTACTTGACAGCATATATTTGGTCTTGCCCCATTTTAGCACTATTCTTTCAAGTACGATGTTGAAGAAATCGCATAACAGCGTATCGCCTTGTGTGAATCCCTTTTTGACACCAAAGGTCTCTGTGAGATCTTTACCGACCTTAATGGAGCAACGTGCATTTTCCATCGTCATCCTTCACAGACGGACGAGTTTGGCAGAGATGCTAGAACCAGACATTGATCTGTATAGCTCGTCTCTATGGATGCTATCATACTCGGTCTTGAAATCAATGAATAGATGGAATAGATCTAAGGCTCATGAGTTTTCTCCAAGATCTGATGAAGTATAAATATTTGGTCGATGGTGAACTTTCCTGGCCTGAAGCCGCACTAAAATAGATCAATAAGGTTATTGACGAACCGCTTCAGGCCTTCACACAATACGGCAGATAAGATCTTGTAAGCGATTTTAAGAAGAAGAACAGTGCTGGGGTTCCATTCACTTTTGTCCGACCATATTTTAGAGATGAGTTGGAGTTGTATGCTGCTTACCAAGTCATCACCTGCCGCTTTGAACAGCCCGACCCTCCGCTCCAGCAGCTTTGTTGGTCTTAAGCCAAGATATTGCTATCAAAGATTCATTCTGATTGACAGCAATATTTGGTTCGTCATCGCCGTTATACAGTCTGCAGAAATCCTCAGTACCGCCTGCGACTCTTTTACGATGTTCCCTTGTTAGTCGATACAGACTTAGGTTCGGGGTTTTTGTCTTTTGGTAAAACTTTCGTATCTCATTCCTGGAGTAAAATCTGTCAATTTGCTCTGACGTGCGCTTCTTCTTTTCTTCTTCTTTCTTTTTCCTTCTGATAAGCCGGTGTTCGCCTCTCCTCTTCCGCTCATAGAGCTCGTGAACAACTATAGTTCTTCTATGCAGCGCCGCTTTGTGTGCATCTTGCTTAATTTCATGCGCTTGTCGGTATTCGTCTTCAAACCAGGTGTTTCGCAACATATCAAAAGCGGCATCCATGTTAAGAGACTCGATCGGAAAAAGATTTGGCGATCTCTTGCGATTGTGGCCGTCTGTCGTCGAAAATTCTCACAGTATTAGCTTGTCTTGGTGCTGCTCGGGAGATCCGCAACCGTACCTCGGCTACAACAAGGTTATAGTGCGAGTCGATGTTGACTCAGAACGTTCGGACATTCATAATACTGGGAGAGTGAGTGATTGGGAGTTCTCTAAGTCCCAATGTAAATATCGAGATGTGGGAGCCATGTGCCATCTACGAAAATGCTTTTTTCCGACCCTTTTCCCTCCTTTATCCGTTGTCATGAGTTGTCAACAGTAGATCCGTCGGTATCCGAAGCTTGATGTTGCTTCATAACTTTGATCTTTTTCCCATAGCCAGGCAGTATAACCGGTGGTGGCACAAAACCCAACGTGAAGGGACAGTTCTTTATTCGATACCCCTAGGACGAGGGGTCGTAAGACCCTGATTTAGTTTTGGAAATCCTTGACGGCCCGAGCTCCAAATATGTCCGAGTAGCCCGGCTAAGGTCTCATTTGTTTCGGGATTTTTCTTCACCATTGATTCCATCTGCAGAATTCATCCGCTGTTCCGTTTATAATGCTCTTGTTTTTGTCTGCTGATCAGTACTCGCCCCTATAAGTTTAGCAAGTCAAGTGCAGATGGACATCGACCAGTACCCGACGATTACCCCGTGGAGGTATTATAAGCACAATTAATGTGTAGAAAAACAGTTGCAACACTGGATATCGCCAGGCTGACATCTCCCAGCATCCCTATTTCTACAACACCCCACCGTCGGCTGGGAGGATTAGGGAATAATTTGTTCGGTCCTAGAAAAAGAACCCGAAAGAGGAAAACCAAAAATAATTAAAACAAACCAGAAATGACTGCAAAACCTTTCTTAAGAGTATTAAGTTTCAATACAATATAAAACTACTACGAGTATAAGTTCTCAAAGTATTAAAATGTTTTATCGTTCGACAAATATTAGAAATTCTGCCCCATCCTTCAGCTCAATGCTATCCGAGTTTATAATCACATTCCAGTTATCGGAAAGCCAATCTGCTTGCTGTACACTTTGGGCCCAGCTGAACACTTCTAGATTTTTCTTTCTTACCGCTTACACTTGAATGTGTCGAATCTTCAATGGGATGAACCCACTTTAGCACTCGTGTACTGTAACAAAAGTATCTAAAGATCTAAACATTCACAGATCAGTTGGTCAAGATGGTATACCTCCGCTAACTTACATACCATCAGATCAGCTAGATTGCCGGCACACAATACCTTCAATTAAGCGACAACATACTAATTTTATTATAAAAGGCAGGGTTTTAACAACACTGATAACAAGCTGAGATTTTCAAAATATCTCAATATAGATTTCCATATTAGGGGATAACAATGATCTGTCAAATTCGTGCTATTTCCTTATTTCTGTGTGATCTCAACAGTAATTTTTTTGGAAAAGTCACTAATGATCCAAATCAACATGATCAAGTTGTTTACCCTGTGACACATTTTGAAATGGACATTTGAAAGAAGAAAGAAAGCTACAAACTACAACTGAAAAAAAATGTACAAAAATTGCTAACAAAAGTTCAGCTATCTACTAGCACAGTAAACTACGACCTAGACGCTGCTAATTAGTTTTTTGACATACATATAAGCACCTACACCGTATAGACACAATTTTCAAATTTTCAAAACATGTGCATATACGAGTGTAACTGGGGAACTATTACAGATCACATTCAACCAATTAGGATGCCGAGGCGTAGTGTTCATGTGTAAAGAGCGCACCATTGAAGATATCCACCACTTCATCGCAGCTTGCTCAATTTTAAAAGATTTTAGAAATTTGCATTGGGGAAACCACGTACTTTTGGTTAACCAATTCTTCTTCAATTCTTAATGGTCAAACTTGGAATATTCTATCACGGTATTTTTAAATAGCATTTAAAAATATATTGAATCAAATATTGAAAATTATATAATGTAAATTGAATTATACAATAATTATGTAAATCTCTCGTTTTCCGGCTGTTGGCAAAAGTCATGGCTGTAATTTTAAAAAGTTGTTTTAACTTTATGAACTTCTATATATGAAGACTTTAACTCAACTTAACTCAATATATTTAAATATTTAATATTTGTTTATTTATCTAATTTCTAGAAGGCCAATTGGAAATAATCTGATTAGAAATTCAAAATCAATACCAAAAGACGATTTACCACAAAATAATTTCCTAGAAAAGAATATCATACAATTCCTGGATTTTAAGTGTGTGATTCCCCTATCATTTTTTTGATTTGTTTTCCTTTTTTGACTGATCTCTTAAGTGTCTCGGCTTACCACTTTTGCATTTAGAATGACTAATAGTATACAATGCCGGCTTTTATCTCTATCCGCTTCAAGTCATGAATCACAATTGCAGTCACTTAAAACTTTGTTGTTTTTTTTTCTGCGTAACATGCAGTAAAGTTCTGACACTGCATTTTAAAAATTGTTATAAAAGGAGTAGAAGTATTAAATATGTATGTCCGTAGTACGTATTATGCGATGCAATTAGCAAGTTTCTGTCAGTGCCACTTGCAATTGTGTTAATTGAATAAATTGACTCAAGCATGGCATCAAGGTTTAAACCAATTGAAATATTTTGTTCCACATTCTTACTTGCATCTGTTGTTTATTTTCTCGAAAAAAAAGAAGAAAAAAATGCGAAAGTATGTGTGTTTTTTATATTTTGTTGTCTTAAGATGACCTCTTGCGGAAGGTTGAATGAATATATAGGGCATCAACAAAGACATCAAGAGGGTAAGTCGTTTAACCAATTATTTCAAGGCGTCAAGTCGAATAAGAGTTGTATTTCTCTTTCCCTTTCCTGAATAGTAATTTTATAGATTTGTATTAATAAGTAAGAAATGGAAAGAAAATTTATGATTAAAATGAAACTGCGTTTTTCTGTCGAGAGTGAAGCACAAATAGCAAATAAAAAAAGTCAAAGAAAAATTTAATGCTTTTGAACCTATGTACATGGAACAAAAATTGCAAGTTAATAACCCTCCAAACAAAAGAAGTTAGTCACTAAAAACTAGCGACGTTTGAAATACAAATATGAAAAATCACTTCCACTTGCATGAAAGATTCTCGATATTTATGCCTAATTTTAAATAATATCAATAAACATAAAAAAAATCAGATATAGAAATAAACTTAAAATCGAATATCAATACAATAAAAATATAAAAATACAGAAATCGAGGTTGTTTGAAGTTTTAAAAAGTAAAAGAATCACAATGATTACCCGTAGTTAGTCGAAAAATGTCAATTATGATTGCAGTATCGATCTGATAATCGACTTTTACATTTTTCATTCAATTCGAAAGAACAAATCACTATAATCGATGCAAAATTTTTATACGAGTAATGCTTTGTTCGATGCAAAAGCGATGGAATTAAATAGCAAAGTTCCTTTCCCATAGCATACAATAATTTTCAATTCATTTTTTATACATTTGTATTTATAATATATTTTTTATATTGCACATTAATATGATTATAATTAAATGAAGGAATAAAATAAGACCTTCAATTAATATTTAATATTAACATATTTAAGTTTAAGACTTTCAACCAAAGTCGTGCACCGTGGAAATTAGAACGTTTATTTCATTTCGTGCCACAAGGCCACGACGACCACAATCTATATTTTTGGTTGTTCAAATCATCAGACCAATTTTTTAACCTCATAATACTCCAATAAGCAGAAATATATACAAAAAAGCGAAAATCAGTTGATTTGAGTTAACAATTGTTGGTCACGAGTTGATATCGGTAGGACTAAGGTATGACACATTTATGCAGATTAAAAAAACCAGCAGAACTAACGGAAAAAATAAGGTATACCACGGAGTCAAGGATTTTCCAGTATCAATCTGACAACTGTTGTAGAGAATTGCAAAGGATTTGTATTGGTGAAAGGTGTTCAGCAGCGGATGTTATTTTCTCTCCACAAGCAATCTATTAGGCGCTTTTTCAAATCCAATTCGACTCTTAGTAATTATTAAGAATGGACAATGACATTTTATCTTGACACTAGAAATTTTTGGTGTAGATAAGAGTAGGCCTCAGGGCTTGAAATAGATATATATCAAAATAAAAAGTTCCGAACGGTTTGGTTTTTGTGGATATTTATATTAATTGTTTGCATAAAACTATAATACGGAGAGGAAAATAATTTTTATCGTTCTTTATATTCATCCGAACGGAGCAATTCATTTACTTCGAGTAAGAAACTGCTCCGCCCCGGAACAAAAAATATTTCTCGCAAAATTTTTCGCTCCTTTAAATTTTTTGTACGAAAATGAGCTATTAATGAAAACAAAGGCAACCGAGTTTCATCTAAAATAGTATAATTTTCTTATTCAACTTATCAGAAATTATAAAACAACTTTAAGTTCTTTCTAGGCAACAATTAGAAGGAGTCAGAAATGAACACAGAGTACATGTCATTCAATACATTATAAAAAAAAAAACTTTATTGGTGCTTCCGCCCGGTGCAAGCCAGAGTCTAGCTTCACGCACCCATTTGTGCTGCTCGCGTTATAATTTTTTTTTAATCGGAACTTTTCATAAGAGATATTAAATTTTTGTTCCTGCCCAAGTAAAATTGTTTGTTCTCTTTTTTTTTTCTTAAATCCAGATTGATTAAAAAGGGAACAAAATGAAGTGGTACTTCGGATAGATATCTTCAAGCCCTGGTAGGCCTTAAGAAATATGCGTCTTAAACCAAAGGTCATCAAAATCTTTAGTTGTACACTATTTTCCGAGGCTTTAATATCCTTTAGTTTAAGAAGCATTCATATTTATCCCAATTTTACTTTCCTCAAGTTATTATTTTCATCTTCTCTGAAGCATCACATTGGCCAAAGCTTTCAAAGGAATGTGTCTTCAAAGTTACACCCAGTTGCTTTAACGATTAGTCAAAAGTGTTATGTGGGTGCTACACATAGACCGTAACCACTACAATCTTTCATTATACCAAGAGTATAACCTACACCGCAAATAATGAATCGGCAAAACTTTGAATTGGCGAAGCTATACTCTGTCAATTTTCTTTTCAATTTTAAGAAAATGACGGTAACCCTACATACAATACTATCGTGGCTTAGTGAAAATAACATAATTTTCGAATAAAATATGGTTAAAGCTGAATTGCAGGATATTGTCAAATGCCACAAGAACAAATTTGATGTCCATTTAGTAAATTAACTCAGTTCGCAGGACACAAAGTACTTCGATTGCCGCTAAATCCTATAGAGATAGTATTTTTAAATTAAAGACGTCAAGCCATTGAGAGATACGAAAAATAGCTTAATTGTGTCCAATATTTTTAATTTAACGTCGTGCGTAGATGTTGAATGTGGATATTTTTGTTAAAAGAGCATTACGTCCCATAAATAAATATACACCGTATGTTTAAAAAAAATTCAACTACGATGCGAAAAAATATTTTGATTATTACAGCCCTTTGGATTCTAAACAGATGTGTATCAACCTTAGGTTCTTTAAATAAATCCTAAGATTAACCAGAAATTAATGGGCAGAGTTGTAAAAGAATTAAATCTTTTCGTTATTTTAATGAATTCATGCAGAATGATTTGAAGTCTTTTTGGTAAAAATGACTGCTGTGTTAACTGAAGGCAGCAGTGAATTCGCAGAAACTATTTTGAAGCCTATGAATTAAAAAAAAAATAAAAATTGAATTCATTTGATTTTAGTTGGAATAAAATATATTTATTTTCCAAAGAGCTGGTGAAATGTTTATTTCCATTGCTATTTGTAGTATTGTACAATATGTACGTGCGAGGGAGGGGGGAAATCAAAAATAACACAAAGTTTTTAAAATTCAGTAAGTAATGTTTATTCAAAGAGGTTAAGAAGTATTTAACCCTCCGATTAGCGAAAAGATCCCTAGGCACCTTTTGATTTTTTAAACGCTCACAAATCTTCTTATACAAGTGCTAGAAGCTTGATGCTTACGGTTACCTTATTCCTACTTTAGCAATTTTGAGGACTAAATTTAAAAAAAAATTCTTAAACAAATTGTTAAAAGTACTTCCTCATGACATTGTCAACAAATTAAAAGACGCGCTGACAAAAAGGTTTACATCTTAATTCAATTTATCACCGGAAATCAATGACGCTATTATTGCTTGAGTGCTTAACCCGTCAGTGAAGCTGAAATGGATCGTGCCCTTAAGCCCCCCATTAACAGAACTTTTGTACTAACTTTTTTTGACTTTTCAATTACGAGTATAGATATGTTTATATACATGAAGAATATATTATTATGCATAATATTTTAAAATCCAGATCAATTATTAGAAAATTCTAATAATTTTGATACCACAAAATCTGACTTATACGCATATCTGGCCGAACCTGCAACAGACCTCAAAATGTTGGATCGTTACCCGAGATTAAAAAAAGCTGCTCTTCAATATAACACACCATTACCTTCTGTACCCGCCGTGGAAAGATTGTTGTCTTTTGCAAGTTTAATTAACACCCCCCAGATAGGCGTGCTTGCGGATGAAGCTTTTGAACGGTTGGTGTTTATAAAAGTTAGCACATTGAGGAAATTTATAGTATAGTTCTTATTAAGTGTATGATACTTACTAGAATAAAATGTTTATTATTATGTTTACTTAGACAAATAAATTTAAAGCATATTAATTGGTGACTCAACGTTGTAATAACTAATGAGAAGTCTCGCTTATGGTCATTTTTTTCTACTACTATTTGTATTTGTAACCAAATAATGTTGTGATGGGAACCCACAGACTTTAAATGAAAGGCAAGTTTTTAACAATAAACACTTGGAAAACTATTTCGTCTCCGAATCCCTAGAATAATATCCACACGAATCAATTGCAAATTGCTAAACATTTTAAACTAAACTCGACAAATATCTATTAGCTAGAATTTAACCATATACAGTTTCTATCAATCGAGTTCACATTTTAATTATCAGCCTACGTGCATTAATCAATTCTCAACAACTCGATAATTGAAGACCTAGACTTATGCCTACTATTGCATAAATATAAACTCAGAGCTACATACTTATAAAAGTGTGTATCCAAATGACCTTGTTATGCAAGGCCAGCGATTTTGTAAATTTCAACAAAGAACTCTTCATATCGATTTAAAAGAGCACTTCAAGCAATCATTCTTCACTTACACATGTACGAGTATATAATACAATTTTGGCCTAAGAAAAAAAATAAAAAAAAATACCATGCTTCTCAAAAAAAAAAAGAAATCTCAACACAAAAGTTGTATTTTTCTCAAGGAGAGGATATGTATATAAATATGTACAATATATGCATATGAATAAACATAAATTATATTTATATACTCCCCTAGGATTGTTAAATTTGAGCTTTTGAATAGGTGTATATATTTACGTTTCCATGGCAAATAGGTTAGACTGTCCTTTCCTTATCTATAGAGAAAAAAAAACACATTTCAGTTTATTAACCCCAATTGTTTGCGCCCCCGGTCATTTATTTCCCAATCACGGCCCTTGTAGTGTAGAAAACTACAAACAGATAATTAACAGTGTGACCAGTTTACGGGTATCTATGTACGTTCGAATTTTAATTGCAGAAAACCAAATGTTTATATAGGGTCATCCTATTTGTGGTCGCAATTTAAAAACCCTATTTCAATCACATACATACGTCAAAACGAACTGTTATCAGAGACTGCAAATGTTTAGTTTAGTTTAATGTTTGCCATTATCTAATATGGATGATTTCACAATCGCTAAACATGTTAAAATTTTGAAAAGTTTCTACAAAAACAGTAATTCCGCAAGAGGTACATACATTTTGCGGATTACGAGCACGTTATGGTTGACATAATCGTTTAAAAGAGCGTAGGCAAAACTGTAAAAAAAAAAAAAAAGACTGGAACAGTTACAGGTGTCTTGTTGTATTTAACATTTTTATTTTTATTGAATTGTATTTTTATTTTTATCGAATTATATTTTTATGAAATTTATAATTTATAATGAAGTAATAATTTGAAAGTAGCTGATTATTGATTGTGAATTGAAGAAATATCGTTGAAATTCTAGTATTAAGCCCCTGTGGACTTCGGCGAAAAGATGCTTTGAAGCGAAGTTGTAAAGTAAAACAGTTTAGTCGCCTGTCTGAACAACCTAATAAAATTTGAAATTTATAACGTTTTGTTTCGAACAGTTGTTTCCCTATGTCGTTCGCTTAACTAGTCGAAACAAACTTAAACACATTTTTCATTGAAAGCTGAACGTCGCAAAAACTATTGTGATTGTGTTGGTGAAAGTGTTGACGAAGATCAAAATCTATAGATTTCTCGGTAAGCACACCATTTGCGCTATGACGTATTTTGCATTTGCTCACTCAAGAATTGAAGCTAGCTGTCCACGACGCCGATTAGGTGCTTGAAGTTCAGCGTTTGCATGAACAATTTTCATACAACATTTTCTTCAGCGATAAAGAAGTCAAATGTTAACCGAATTTTTTTGACCTTAAATCGAAAATATACAGTCTGTTTGATAACATCGTACACGACAAAAGTTTAAGAAGAACTTATAATAATAAAAAAAAATCAATTGTACTGGTTTATTTTGTTTATTTACTTGAATGCTTTTCAATTAATATGTTGTCCACTCTCCTCCATTATCAATAATTGCTTGGAGTTTTCGAGGCATGCTTTCTACTAACCTTATAGCATAATCTTGAGACAAAGATCTCCATAGAACTCGTATTTCCTTGGAGCTTTAGCTTTATGAATGCCCAACCATTTTCAATGGGATTTGCATCTGGCGACTGTGATGGCCAATCTAAAACATCGACGTCATTTTCTTGTTTCCACGCACTGCACAAACGACTGCGATATTTCGGGTCATTATCTTCTTGCAGTAACCAATTCTCATTCATTCTTTGAAACCACCTTTTGCAGATGGTATTAAAGCCTTCTTATAAATTTTGACCATGTTGGATGCGATTTAGTTATTTGTAAACATAAACAAATTTCCAAATCTTTGTTTTGAGAAGCATCCCCAAACGTGCACCTTTGCCGGGTATTTGGCGGTCCGCTGGATTATTTTTTTTGGGTTGTGTACACCAGGTATGAGTGATAGGAGACCATGCCCAAAAAAAAGCTTCATCCGAAAAAATAACGTTGTTCCAATCTCTGTCCAAATTCTCCTTGGCCCAAATGAGTCGTTTTTCTACGTGTTTTTTTTGACAGTCTTCGTATCGTATTACAACACATATTTAGACCCCTTTTACGTAAGATCCCTTGTCCTCCACTTTACGATAGAAGAGGATTTTTTTCAAACACGCGTAGAATCATTTTGTCCTGATTTTTTGTTCTTTTTGGTGTAGACCCACGATCCGGCAAATCATCCACATTTTTAACTTGGGAATAACGGTGCACCCACTTGCTAACAAATGCTTTTGACTTTTTCATGTATTTAGCAGCTGCTCCGTATGAAATTTTCGGTCCTTTTGGATGCGTGCACAAGAATACTGCTTCATAACGTGATGCAAACGCGACACTCATTTTAAAATACTTCCGTCTCTGACAAAAATTGAACATTCTTTAAATTTTTTTATTCAAAGCATCCTAGCAGAAGTATTTTTTTTATCTGCTAATGCAAATGCCACTTCCAAACCGGTTTTCATAAACGAGTTTTGCCGTATACGATCTTATCGGACGGACTGTAGATGTGCATGTGGTTTCAACAAGATGGTGCCACATCTCAAACAACACGACCGGTTTTGGCTTTATTTGAAAAAAAAAAATATTTTGCATTATGATGATGTGAACTGGCCACGAATATCGTGCGTTTTATGATTTCGTTGGATTCTTTTTGATGGTGCTAAGCAAAAGACTGCTTAAATGTACGCAAACACTTGACGCTTTGAAAACTAATATTCGTCAAGTTATGGCCAAGTTTTTGCCGGTATACGTGTTGAAAGGTTATCGAAAATCACTGTGTCAGAATCAAATTCCTCAAGAACTCCTAGAGAAAATTTTAATGATGTTATTAACCATGTTGTTATTAACCATTAATAATGCTAAGAACCAAAGAGCACATTAAAATAAAAATTTGATTAAAACCTTAATGAATATTCTGTTATATTTAAATTAACTTTCAGAACAACAAAATGGATGACTCTTATTAATATAAATAAACATTCAGATAAAAACTACAGATTATAGGGTCAGCCATCTGGTGGTTTATTTTTAAAAATGTTATAAAAAGATCAGCTCAATATTATCCAACGATTGTTGCTTTGTTGAAAAGGGTAAGCCTTCCGACTAGTTACGGACTATTATTTCATTTAAATTACTGCTGAGTTGGCAGTTGGCTATTCTCAACCCAATTCTTTAATACATTTCGATTGCTTCGGCTCTTATTTCACGAATAGTTTGATCAATATTGTTCTTGAGTGTCGTATTCGTCTCTGGATTGTTCGGCCTACCCTACAAAAATATATCAAATGCTTGTTTATGTAGTCGCCGAGATGGAAATGCGCCTTATCTGTAAAGATAATTTTTTGAGCAAGTGTCGTCAATTTCGAACTGGTAAAAAGCCCAACCAGAGAAGCGATAACGAAGCGGGTGGTCAGTTTTCTTCAATTCCTGAATCAATTGAACCTTGTAAGCGATTAATCCGAGATTTTTTTGCGAAATTCACCTCAAGTTAGTGCGAGTGATGTTTAGTTGTTGAGATCTTTGGAGCATTGAGGTTGAGGTTGAGCCTTTATACGCTCACTTGAAATAACTGCAATACTCGCTGTTGAATGCACAAAAAGAACATGGGAGTATATTCCGTTATCAATCAACAAACCGGTCTCGCGAACTTTTTCACAAACTTGAGTACACCAGCTGCAGTTGGTGCATTATTTCAGAATTGATTCTCACTTGATTTTCTTTTACTGACATACAACAACAATCATGGAAAAAAAAACAAATTAAGCCTTGAAAAATTACTACATCTAATCTTTTCTTGTAATTTTATGAAGCAGAGACGTTGTACACGAACGTTTCTTCGTTGAATAAAATTGAAAAATACCTCCGTCATTGCCCTATAAAGTATTGGGCTTGCTTAATGCAGTAATAAGCTCAAAAAAAAGTTGGCTCTAATATATTCTTTTTCATTACCATGTGATGCGAGCAAGCACTCTTAATGAATTCAAATTTGGTACGAATTGATCCTGGTAGTAGGTCTTCGTTGATACAATGGTACTAAATGGGTTAATTTGTTCACTACTAAAACAAATCACTTTTGTCAGTGAAATGTCTTATTTGAACCGTACGTTTTTGATATCTCTTGGAAAATGAGGTGGCATTGGAGAGCCTTTGGTCCAGTCCCCTCATCAAAGCAGACGCTAAACATTTGAGCATCTTTTGCAAAAAGATAGTAAAAAAACTTTATCTTTCTATTTATTAGATGCAGATTGAACAAGCAATTACACCCGCTTTGAATCCAATTTTCCTGTATTTTTAAAGGAAGGACATTCAGTTTGTATAAACTAACAATCAACACATACTATTCTAAAATAAACTTCCTGGGCATGTAAGCAGTGCACAATGTTTATGTTCAAAGAGTACAACAGTATACCCAATAAAAACTCTGGTCACATTGATATTTACTTCCCTTTTGAATAGACAGAATGTGAATCGAGTATGAGTATCTGTTTGAGTACGTGAACTTGGCAAATAGCAGAGAACGTTACTTTTACAATGTTCTTCTGACAACAAAAAGTTTTCATATACTCGTATGTAGGTACATATGTATTCGTATATCATAATAGTTCATATGGTATGTCTCAATACATATACTTCAAATGTTTTCTTTTTTATTGATTTTTTTTAACAAACGAGGAAGAAACCGCTGGTTTATCTGTATTATTTTTCAAAATTAAAAAAAAAGTATCTAAGGGCTCAAAATAAACAAGAAGGTATAAGTGGAGTGCAGATTATTCCCATTAGAAAAAATAATTTTTAGAAATAACTATGCAAACACAACTTGATGGAAAGCAATACAGTTACTGCTTCAACGTGCTGCTAAAGGGTTTATGCAACTGTTTCGTGTATTAGGCTGGTTAACAACATCAGTTTGGTGCTGCTTTCAAGGCTGCGCATGGTAGGCTACAAGATAATGGGATTCGTTATATGTTTATACACTTTTTGTGTGGTTACAATAGGATGTGTCTAATATGCAAGTAAGTAGAAAAATGAAAATATTTTAATTAGTCCATATGTATATATACAAACTCACAAATTAATTGACGGGCGTATACTGCAAAGGGTGAAATTACTCACACGTTTCCTTTAGAAATGAAAATATGGAATTCTATAATATAATAATATTGCATGAAGAGATTGAAGCCTCGATTTTAGGTATCTCAGTCAACAATTAAATGTTCCCAGAACAAATTGACAAACATTAAGGAAGATAGGATATCTGCAGTCGGAAATTTCGATGTCAGAACCTTCACAAAACAACATATCAAGCGGTCCGACTTTGCAGCTCTTCATCGATGATAATAATAATATTGCTGTTGAAGTTTTTTGTTTAGCCGCGCGTAGAATAAAAACACTAAGACAGGTTTCGCAAAATATATCTGCTTGTCTTACAAGTTTTTGCAAAATTCAATTAATCTTTTGTCCAATAGACAGTGGGTTTTACATTCCTTTTAAGAAAATGTTCGACCACAGCTTAAAAAAAATGTTTCTAGGTTTAAGTGATATTTTCGTGTTATCTTAGTTGTGGGCTTGTTAACAAAACTTTTGAACTTTAAAAAACCTCAAAGTCCAAAGGCGTTAATTCGAAAAATCTAGACGACCAATTGTTGTCGGTCACACGAGAGATCACACGACTGGCAAGTGCAACAGTTCTATTGGAACCACGTGTTATCGAGATCCATAGTATACATAACTGAGTTATCGTTCTCCGAAATCGGCGGCCCGTTCGAAGAATCTAAAACCCATACCAAATAGTGATTCATTTGGGATGCGTTTCCTCCTAATAAAATACATGTGGGTTTCCGTCACTCCAAATGTGACAATTTTATTTGTTTACGATCCATTTCCTACAGATGATTTTGCTAAAAAAAAAAAACTTACTATAGACTTGATGAACTTTCTTCTCTGTATGTTTGTTGGATTTTGTAGGTATAAGGAATACATATAGTAGGCATTATATTCCAAGATTTCAGCCACATTGTTATCAACCCAGTATCCTCAAATTGTTGATTATTTTCTTTTTTTGGTGGACTGTTCTAGTGAACAAATGTCATATATGGGTTCACGGTAACCCCACCGTATCCAATACTCCCCATTTTGATTTGGATTTTAAGTCACTGTTGGGTATTGCACTGGCGCAGAATTTTGTTGGAATCTTTTATGTCTTTTATGTGCATCGTATGTTCATCTTTGATAATGCAAGAGACAGATTTTTACGAAATTTTTATTTCCCTCAACAAGATATTGTTTTCTTATTTTGGACAGCTTTGTAGTGCGCAGACGAGCAACAACTTTGCAGTACGACTGATTTAAATTACGACTGATTCCTAGTGGCTGTAAAATACGAAAGATCTCCCCCTATTACATGTTACTCGCACATTTGTGAAGGAAAACTACAACATGATTTTTGATGTATCTTTTCCCATGATTTTAGATGGACCAACTCATGAACTCTATGAAGCTTACACATGGTAAACTGGGAACAAAACTAGACACCGATTTGTGTGCACTACCTCCATGGTATAAAGTAGGCTTTCACACTTTATTAATTTCTTTGGATTTAAATCGGTAGCCAGAATCGAATATATGTATGTATCTGGATAATTTTGCATATTTACTTTGGGTGGCCTTAATAATAAGGCCAAGTTCGATCTTAATATCTTGCAATATCTGTTTTCTTAACATTCAAGGATATTTTAAAATTACCAACTGAATGTGTATTCTTCTGCATACCATAACCATATCTACATTCTCACGCTAATTGATTCAATTTTATAACCTTCCCGAGCCAGCGCTTTATGGTTCTTTTTTAAATAGTGAATTACATTACCGTCATCCCACATGAAATTTAACCAAAACATCGGTCAAGGTTCTTCGATATCAGGCGATGTATGAATAAACCTTCCTTCCGACTTATGATACCATTCACATGCTTTACACAACCTTGCACTTCCGCATAGTTTATCTAAAACATCAAAAATCGTTAAAATTTTAACGACACTACTGTGTACAATTCGGTTTCCCCCATACACGCACGTACTCGCGTATTTGAATACATTTCCTCAACGACATTCCACTTGACCTTGACCAAACGAAAGCCCTAAATAAAACCTCAACCAACATTTTTTTGTGTTATGTGGCGTTGTGCCAGTAGCGAACCTCTACTCTGTTTCTTTTCGCCTTATTTATCTAAAGAAGTCGCTCAAGTGAACATATAAACCGACACAAAAAAAAAATTATAATAAAACAACATAACAAAAAACAGAAAGCCACCATTTGGATGACAAAAAAGTTTGTTACAAATTCGAATCTGAATTCGATTTTCAATCCATATATCGCTTTTATCGTTGATTACGAGTAAAAGACATTGATCTGCATTTTGAATGAAACATTACCGCCTGGTTCCACTCACGTTGATTTCCGGCTATAGCGACAACTACAACTCTCCATCTTCTTAATGTCGATCATCTAGATAATTTGAGTCAAACCATGTGACACAGTCACGGCGTTGTACAAGTGTGTAG
The DNA here is from genome assembly GCA_928272305.1 of Volucella inflata. NCBI lineage: Eukaryota > Metazoa > Arthropoda > Insecta > Diptera > Syrphidae > Volucella > Volucella inflata. Next base: position 44,583,737 of record OV743716.1, on the reverse strand, counting down.
TCACAGGCACAAAAACAATCAATGAACTTGGCAAACTTACCTTCAGTCGGTGTACGTTGTCGTCGTCTGTCAGCTTATTAACCCAAAATTAGGTACCCAAAGGCAAACAAATGACTGTTGTTTATTTCGAACCAGAAATCCAACAGACACAGCCCACAACACAAAAGAAAAACACTAACTCGTAGCTGTCAAACTGACATCGACCTTGAATCATAGCGCGTTTGGCTTTTGTTTTTGAGGTTATGTGACAGTAGACGCGTTTATTATGTTAGCTCATCTTACCTGAAAAGAGAAGAACACAAAAATGTTGTTAGATTGAGTTATTGCAAGTTAATACGTTCACACTGTTCGATACTTCATGTTCGTTACAAACATTGCATAAATAACTATTTGCGATAGCCGAATAAAGTAATCAAAATGTAAACGATTTTTGCGTTGTTGAAACTTTTTAATGTAAAACGTCAACCATACAGAGCAAGCATCTATATCGGTTTCAGCTTTGTAATTCCTAATTATAGGTAGCACTACTCACAGCTAGTTGATGTTTTGTATTTGTCTACAATGGTTTCCGTAATTATATAGGAACTAAAGAAAAAAAAATAAGAGAGAAATACGAGTACAAAAATGAATATCAACAACTAATCGCATTATGGATTTTAACTATGTACGAGCATTTCATTAAGTTCAAACGTCAATGGGCGTTATAAATAAACATAAGGCCGGCCCCAGTGAGGTTGATGAATGGGTTGAACTCAACTGAACTAAACTGGAAAAGAAAGAAGAAACTGTTTTGCTGACGTTTGAAATTGTTTCTGTGTCATCAGATACGAGCATGAGCATGAGTACAAATACACATGTCTACTTTAAACTGGGGTTTTTGAACAGTTTCTGGACTCATCGGATCATGAGTTGGTGTTATCTTAAACGTGAACTATGGCATCCCCAATTGAAAATAATTTGTTGCTGTCTCATCAGCTCATTTTCAATTTATTGTGTGTCTCTAGTGATAAATTGATGAACCTACTAGTAAGCTGGTACAACACATTTATAATTGTGTAAAAAATGATCGTTTTTAATGAATCCTTCAAAGGGCGATCAAACAATATTGGAGAGTAAGACAATTGTTTCAAATGAGGCCAAGCTTATGGATGGTTTGATAACAATCATGAGGGCTATATGTTCCAATGGAGTGAATTTAAAAAAAATGGTTATCAATTACGACATGCCAACGTTTACGGAGTTACGAAAAAATAACAACTCGTATAGCAAGTGACAATGCCAAAGTTCTTAGCCCAACGACAACTTTTATTCTATGCTTAGCTAAGTCAGCCGGAAGGATTGAGGATTAAATATCTTTCATTTCACATTTCACATTTCACCTTTGCGAATTTCTTAAGGGATGTTTTTCCAAAACATATTCCATTTAATTCAAATACTTGGTAAATTATAAAAACTACTGGTCACAACAAAGAATGCTGAGGTATGCCATGAGTTTTTTCAGATTGCCTGAACTATGTCTAACACAATTTTAATTTTTAATATCATAGGAACTATGTTAAAATTGACCCAAAACCCTGTGAGATGTATAATCAAATCAACTGAAACTCTATTTGTGCCTATAATGAATAAGATTTTGTAGAGCGGAATTACGAGTACGTATTTTTAAGCTTATATCAGAGTTTCAGCATATTGTCAATAAGTGAATAAGAATAGAGAAAATATATAAGATAAGAGAACTTGTTTTACATCTGGTTTAGAAATATCACACATTTATTCTTTGCAAATTCATATGATATGGGAAGACTGAAACGGCAGTTTTCTTTGAAAAAGGGTAATTAATATTTGAGACTCTGAGAGTAGAATTCATCGCAATTACATAAAAGCATTCAACCAAGTAATTGCATTTGCATTTAGTTTACACGAATGCTATTAAACATTACATTGAAATCGTGGATTTGTATAACTTTAAGACTCTTTTTGATTAGTAAGACGAACATAAAATGGACTGAAAATTTTAAACCATGTACATTAGTAACGATGATATAACGCCATTACATCATAGAATATGCGTACTAAAGAAAATATTACTGCTGAAAACGAAAGGAGAAAATTTGTGCGCTAGAGCATCTGCAAGTGTAACCGTTTTGCGTTCATTTATGGCTTAGCGGAATTCTTAATAAGCAAAATCAAAGTATCTTGAATAATTCCAGTTCAGAATAAAGAATAATGAGCAGGCAACGATCGGTCTCCACCCTAGGGGCATCATTATACCTTTTTTTTTAAAGGTGGTCATAGCGATCAATTTCAGATTATCACTTGGCGGAAAACATTTTTGACATCAGAAAACAAACCTTTAAATCTTACTCCAATAAAATGTGATTTGGCAACTTTTGAGAAGATCAATAAGCTTTACTTATGACGACTAATGACTTTATTGCATTTTAAAAATCATATTCTTTAGCCAATTTCATTCAATCGAGATTTCATAGTATGTGACTAAAGCAGCGTATGCCAACAATAATATTTAAGGTTCCATTTGTTAATTACGGTCGACGATAGAGATGACATCGGTGAGTTCACAGGCAAAGCAAATATTATTATTCATTGAGTCGATCCGTCTATATTCAACTCAAAAAGTATAGGTACCTAAAGCTTTTACAGGAGTTAGGTGTAGACTTTCAAATATATATAAATTGTCTAATACAAAAATGTTTCCCTTACGGTACATTAGTCTTTGACGTTCATTTCTCTCAAAACTGGACAATAAAGGCACTTTTAATATTCTATTAACAAATAGGAGTACATAACATCGACTCCGAACGCCAATCAACTGGTTTTCTTGCCTACAACTACACTTGTGATCCAGAAATACGGTTACATGCTCAATCCATGTACATCTTTTAGCCTGTCATATTTTCAAAACTCTGGGGAGCAACCATCGACTCCCAATATCATTTCATACTAAACAAGGTATGAATGCGGAAAAATCAAACAAGAACATTGTGGCAGTTTTACCAAAAAAGACCAGAAGGAACAAGTAATGTAGAACGCTTCTGCAGAGATTGGAACTCTTGATTGTATGATTAAAGTCAGTGAGCATATGCAGCCAAACAAGAAGTATACAGTTTAATACAGGACGATTCACGAGGTTTATGATCAACAGAATTGGAAATAACGACGAAGTTTATAGAATAAGATGACAGCAGAAGAAAGCTGCACATTCAAGTGTGAGGTGACATTAAATGATTTTCTATGGGCAATTGGGAGCGAATAGCAACTAATTCAATCAGTCAAAAAAAGTAAATAGTTCATTGGTACTGAACTTCGACCTAATAAATAAGTTATTAAGGATTTCGAAAATAGGGAAGCGAACACAAGTTTTACACTGCGAATATAGCATCATGGATTAGATAAATCGTTTTTCATAAGATACGCCCTGTTTTTTTTAATAGGAGTTTCTTTAACTAACAGATGTCATGTTAATGTTCTAGAATTATAGTCGGTTACAATTACGTTACGTGCGTTGACTGTGATTCTTGGCCATTAAAATCGTACAAATATGCGAATATTTTTGCGTTACAGTCCGTTTGATAAGATCGTATACGGCAAAACTCGTTTATAAAAAACGGTTTGGAAGTGGCATTTGCATTAGCAGATAAAAAATACTTCTGCTAAGATGCTTTGAATAAAAAAAAATTAAAGAGTTTTCAGTTTTTCTCAGAGACGGAAGTATTTTAAAATGAGTGTCGCGTTTGCATCTCGTTATGAAGCAGTATTCTTGTGCACGCATCGAAAAGGACCGAAAATGTCATACGGAGCAGCTGCTTAATACATGAAAAAGTCAAAAGCATTTGTTAGCAAGTGGGTGCACCGTTATTCCCAAGTTAAAAATGTGGATGATTTGCCGGATCGTGGGTCTACGCCAAAAACAACAAAAAAAGCAGGACAAAATGATTCTACGCGTGTTTGAAAAAAATCTTCTTTTATCGTTACGTGGAGGACTAGGGATTTTACGTGTGTTGTGATACGATACGAAGACGTTTCCTAGCCAATAATGTAAAATTTCGAAGCACAATAAAGAAACCACTACTGCCAAAAAAACACGTAGAAAAACGACTCAGTTGGGCCAAGGAGAATTTGGACAGAGATTGGTACAACGTTATTTTTTCGGATGAAGCTTCTTTTTGGGCATGGTCTCCTATCACTCATACCTGGTGTACACAACCCAAAAAAAATAATCCAGCGGACCGCCAAATACCCGGCAAAGGTGCACGTTTGGGGATGCTTCTCAAAACAAAGATTTGGAAATTTGTTTATGTTTACAAATAACTAAATCGCATCCAACATGGTCAAAATTTATAAGAAGGCTTTAATACCATCTGCAAAAGGTGGTTTCAAAGAATGAATGAGAATTGGTTACTGCAAGAAGATAATGACCCGAAATATCGCAGTCGTTTGTGCAGTGCGTGGAAACAAGAAAATGACGTCGATGTTTTAGATTGGCCATCACAGTCGCCGGATGCAAATTCCATTGAAAATGTTTGGGCATTCGTGAAGCTAAAGCTCCAAGGAAAGAAGATCCCGACGGTCAAACAATTATCACGAAAAATAGTGTTTTATGGAGATCCTTGTCTCAAGATTATGCTATAAGATTAGTAGAAAGCATGCCTCGAAGACTCCAAGCAATTATTGATAATGGAGGAAAGTGGACAACATATTAATTGAAAAGCATTCAAGTAAATAAACAAAATAAACCAGTGTAATTGATTTTTTTTTTATTATTATAAGTTCTTTTCTAATTTTTGCCGTATACGATCTTATCAAACGGACTGTAAGTATACAAATTCGAATTGACTTCGATAGCTACATAGATATATCTCTGTGGCATATTCTGCAAAAGGTCTTGGCTACACATCTATATATGAGAATATTGACTGAGTGAACTTTTTTGTAGATAAAAGAAGATCCATATAAAGCAGCGATCTCTGATTCTTTAATGCCTTCACAACAATGGAGAGGGATTATTTTGGATATACCAAATTAGACGATGGGCTCAAAGCAAATAAGGATAAGTTTTCTTACTTAAAACTATTTCACCGATATGGATTAAGTGTATGAAATGCTTTTAAAATTCATAAAAGCGAGGCCATCTGTTTTGCGCTAGTTCCTTATTTGTATTATTGTATATGCCGATCAGAAAGTACCAACAATATTATCACTTGTTTTTTTTTTTATTCATGTATTCGTCATTGATTCTCTGTTTTCATTATATATCGACCATCGATTTCTTTTTCGACTTTCACGGCTAAAGTTACCTTCTTAAATTGGGTCACTCAAATCCTCTACCTCAACTCTTGGCTCCACTACTTATACAAGGATTTTTAAAAACTATCCGGCGTCAAACTGTTTTTTACATCATAACATTATCTAAAACAACATACCCACTAACTTGAACAATAAAGTCAAAATCAACTGATACACATATGGCCACTATTAGCACGAACATTTCTATTTCATTGCGATTTTCCAATGACACTTTAGACAAGAGCATTGATTTTACCTTCCACATTCCTTAATCATTGAACTTGAACAAGCAAGCTAAAAGTGCAATTTCTTCTTGTACTTGAAATAATCTATTCTAATATAAAAAAACAAAAATAAGTAAAATAAATCCCTCAACACTATTATGTATAGACCAACCTATACACGAATAAACTGCAATATTGCAAACGCAAATGCAACTAAAAATATCTCGCCAACATATGACCACAGCGATTTAGGTTTTTGCTACCGGTGCCAATAGAATCACGTCAAGCTTCCGTGGCTCAACTGGCACAAATGTGTGCTTTCGAATGCCATTTTCTAGATTGTGTACATAAACGTTTCACCGTACCGGTAAACAACAAAATTCAAAATCGAATTCAAAAAAAAGAATGAAACCCCAAAACTAAATTTAAATTTGCGTCATGTGAATTAATTTACACATACATATATCGTGCGCTGAAAAAAAAAAAGTTGAACTCCACAACAGCACCAGAAATTCGCTTGACGCGTCCACAACGCCTCAAGCAAATTAGAACGACAGCATTAAATTTGAATAAAACGTGCGATAGTAATATGATTCCAGAACATTAAGTGGTAATCGATTCGCGTCCGTACTACCGGACATAAATAGAGAAAATTACCGTTGAATGTAGTGACAAAATGTACTGCTTTAGGGTGTGCTTTGCAAAAACAAAAAAATATATATACTAAATTGACCTTGACGAGGTGCATGATGCAACTCTATTGCAACGTAAAGGATTACAATAATTTATGTGGAAAATATGTTTTTTCAACCACTAAAGCAAATTGTTGCTGGTCTTTATTTTTGCCTTAATTGCTAATAATCAACAGTAGGAAGGTTTGACACGAAAAATAAATTCCCTTCCAAACAACCTACTATGTCATGTTCCAATAACGTTGGAAACTTTTGAAAAAGTTGGGTCAGTAAGATATTATTAAAAAAAAGTTGGGTCAGTAAGATATTATTAAATCTAATTTTTAACAAGCGACACACTTAAAATACAATACAAACAGTTCGTTATTTTGCTTGCTTCCCAAATTCTGTGTATGCAGATAGGATCGAATCACTCGAAAAACTTTTCTCTAAAATAACAAACGGCATTTTGGTATCAGGTTAGGTCCATGATTCCCAGCCAAACAGTGGATTTTGGTACGCTCCCTAGCAACTCAATCCCCGCTGGTATATATGATTCACCAGATAGTTCATTTGATCCTGAAGCTTAATTGGTCTTGAGATTAGATATCGTTATGCAGACCAGTGCTGGGTCGGGTGGACAAAGCTGTTGTCAATTATAATCCACGCTGAATGGTTTATTCTGCCTGACAGCGAAATGTTGTTCAGCTTTTATGGTAGAAAGCAAATTTTCACATGTAGTACTTTAACTTTACTTTTGCATTTTTATGGTTATTTCTGTATGCCTCTATTCGAAATTTGTGACCTTTGCATGTTTTTTTCACTTTCTGACAGAACTTTTGGACAGAATTTCAACAAGAGCCAATCTCCATACCTTCTATTAAGCGTATCTCTTTCTTCCGACGTTCGTTTCATATCTTTTGGTCATACGAGTAAAGCAAAGAATATTGTAATAAAACTACCGACAGGTCTCTTTATGGATGTTGAGGTGTAGCCTTTCTGTGATGAAATTTTGCCGCTGATTCCATTTTCGGATCTGATTGGCTATGCTTTCTAACTACAATATGCCACTAAAAACCTCGCCTATTGCTTTAACGTCACCATCGCAACGTCGTTCACTGCTCACATGTTCAAGCAGCTCATAGAAGCGGTCTTTGACAAAGTGAGTGCATATCAGATCAATGTAAGTTGTCGAATTCAGGCACTTGCTGAGATACTTATTGCCCAAGTCTTCCCCTGATGGCAAATCCACTTCCAAATAAGTTCTTTTTCTGCTCTCTACAGCAATTACTATAATTGATGTCACATTTTTGTTCTTCTTTTGCTGACTTACCTCATTGCACTTTTTAGATGGGAGTGATACCCGTTGCGCTAATTGTTGGATGCATGTAGACCGCTAGGGGCCATACAAATTCACGCCAATAGCAACAAGCCGTTGTCCGTATTTCGTTTTCTGGGGTCGTCAACAGTAAGCTCATCCATATCCGAGGCTTCACAACCCAAAGTTCCAAATCGATACATACCAGCTACTTGCCGATTTCAAAGTTGCATATGACATGAGCTCTAGGGACGAACAATATGGAGCTAGGACTTGTTTTGGCATCCCATTTAAGTTTTTTTGACTTTGCAGAAATAACGATTGAGAATGCACGATACTCCGTCAAGAGATCTTCAAGGTCAAAAAAAAACATAGCAAGGCGATGCGTTATCATGCGATTTCATGTGTAGGCCACAGACAAAATAGGAAGAACACAGTAAGCTATCAAAGGAGCTTGTGCGCCGAAGGAAGGAAGGAAGCAGAGGCAACAATGATGGGTTCAGCAGCATCCATAGCAACAACGCAATAAAAGAGGCCTTTGGCAACTGTCCCTGGTCCACTCAGGTCCAAAACTTAATTTTATAAATATCTCAGTCAACTTACTGCCTGAATTCGAAACGTAAACTAAAAAATCCTTCGCCAAAAGTTTGACAATTCAGTGTTTTCAAAATTATTTAATTTTTGTATGCCTATCAAATGTCAGTTGTAGTTGTTGTAAAAGAGTAGTTTTTTGGCTTTATGTCAGAAAAATATTTAATGAGCATACATACACGCTAAATAGTCACAGCAAGCAAACGAAATAGGCGAAAGACAGCACTCGAAATACGCGCCGAAATCAATCAAACACGGATTAACCGCTGCTCTCAATAACGGTCAAACAATGATTAAGATATGATGGACTTTTTGAGCGAGTTACTGTTGTATGTGTGGTTTCTGCTATAAAGCATGAAGCTGGTTCTGTTACGGATTGAGCATGTTTCTCCTCGAGTGGAGCTCCTTTACACATGTCAAGATTTTTCCAAGCTTCCTAAAACAAAGGGAAGATGAGAAAATCTTACAAATTCTTATATGACCTTGGCAATCACCAGACTTAAACCATATAAGGCTGTTGTAGGAGGAGCTGAATAGAAGGGTTTGCAATCAATGCTCATCATCAGAATCGTATGTTTGTCATTTGTCCTTCTTTTTAATAAATTTTTTTATGCTTAGAACAAACGATAATATTGTATGAAACTTGATCCGCGTTCATTTTTTAAGTTTAATTATGTTTTTCCTTCGAGCATTAACGAAAGCCTTAAACTTTTGGCCTGCAACAACAAAATATTCGACAATAAAAACAACATATGCAAATTCCACCCTAATTGTCACTTCTATTCCACATTGTTGCGGCATGTCACATTTGACATTTTGAGACCGTTCGATATTCGTCAACTTTTCAAATTGTCAAGTCATTTGCCGTGTTCCTTTTTTTTTCTCTGTCTTGATGATCTTAATTGATACTTAAAAACATTTCATAATTTAAGCAGTAAACATTCAGTGACTTCATTCATTTACTACATCCAGCAATAGGGCCAGTTTCCTATGGCTAGTTTCCTTAGTTCGTTCACAACATAATGACAGATAGCTGAAATCGTTTTTGTGTAAGAAGCGCAGATAGTGTGCTTTCAATTGAGAGCACAACAAATGAATAGTTATCGATTCAGTGCTCTCTATGAAGTACACCTACTATGAAGGAAAATGTCAAAACATTTATCGATTTTATTAAATTGTGTGGCTACTTACCGTAGCCGCTTGGGGGTATATATTTACATAACACATACCAAAAAAAAAACAAGAATATCGATTACATAAGAAGTTCTCGTGTCATAATCGTACATGTACAAGAGTAATGAAAGAAAACCATTTCAGGTTCATGCCAAAAAAAAAAAACTACTTGTGTCAGTAAATTGTGTTTGGCCATTGATAACAAATGCTAACAGTAAGCTTTTGGGTACATCATAATTAACTATCTTATCTTCTGACCTTTGTTTTGTTCACTTTTTTTTCTATTCTTTTTATTTGTTATCAAATTTCTTATCGTTAGAGGGCGGACAAATGAATCTGTCATTGGGCTACGTTTCTTCATCGAAACTGCCAGAACAATCCAAATTTCACCTCTTAGATGGTAAACAAAGAGGAAATCACATGCGACACTCAGTATATTCATATTTATGTGTTTGGGCCAACTTCTATTAATGGAAAGACAATAAAACAATGTAATGTCAGAAACGAGTTAGTATGTCGCTTGTCAGTGAAAGTGGTTTTAAAGTACCCCTGGGTATACCCACAACCACAAATTACTAATAATTTAATCATTTTCTATTGCCTAACAGGAAAAATGTCTGAAGCTAAGTAATCGATAGCAATTTGATAATTCGGACAAGAATTGACACTTTATGTTGTTCTACATGAAAACAATAAATGTCTTTTGAAAATTCCTGCAACTGACAGTTGAGTTTTGTTTGGTTGAAACATGTGATGTGATTAATTTAAAGTTCTAAGTCAAAAAAAAAACCGCTTACTTTTTCTTCAAATAATGTGTCATGCCATACAAAATATTGAACACGTTAAGTCGGTAAATGTCAGTGATATAACAATTCTATGAAACAAAATTGTATGCTGGGCACTTACGACTTATCTTGAAAAAGTTTTACATAACTAACGTTGTATTAAAGAATTTTGCCATGAATTGGGTTGTAAAACTGTTCGTCAACTAACCTGTCATCTACCAGATAAACTCACTAAAATTAGTCACGAGGAGAAGTATTTTTTTAATATTATAATTAGGAAAGTCTTCTTTTGACGGATTGATTTTGGCATACACTATATGTACGAGTACACATCGCAAAACTCCAAATAGTCTTCTCTTTACTAAAAAAAAAGTATAACCATTAAACTACAATAAATTCATTGAGTTCAGTGACCGATTTTTTTTACCAAAAACTAAATGGAATGACAACCACGTCACAAAACTCAAATAGGGTTAACAACTACCGCCTCATACTATTGCCAATCGAAAATTGTTCTCTCGTGACATGACGTACTTTAGTTTTAAAAGGATATGCGCCAGTATACATTTGAAAGGAAAAAAACAGAGGACTGTCATCATTGTATATTAATATATTCACACAATTAGCATTCATGGTCGATGCAGAGCAATATTAGCTACACGACAATTTGAAAAGGTTTTTTTGATAAGTTCATAAGGCATAATGGCATCTAAAGTCCACAAATGGTTGTGGTCGATTTTTAATATCCTGTTTGGTTATATTTGTTTGCTACTTCGTGCTAGTATTATACATTAACCTGAAAAATGTAATTTTGTTATTTAATGAAGCATCCTTACCAAAATAACCATACTCTGGAACCTGTAACTGACTCCTATAAGAGCAGTTTGATTGCAGCAAGTTTCAGCCTATTTCCTAATCAATTGGAGACCCGAACAATACGCACAATAAAAATTTTTCCAAGAATACATGATCTTTAAATAATGCTGAACAATTTTTATACGCAAGGTTGTTATTGCTTTATATGAGACAAAATCTTGACCTTTTGACCGTGTTGATTATTATCCTTAGTTTAGGTCATAAAATGTCACTTGCCAATTTTTTTGAAAGATATAAGCATCTCGCGGGTTTCTACAGATTTTTTACAGATGTGTCTTATACCAGGTCTGTAAATATGAAACCGGAATTCTCTCATAGATGCACCTAAGAGTCTATGTAGTTATCATCAAATTTTCACACCACAACAATAAAAGTTTCATACAACAGCATAGTTTGTAATGCCGTTTCACATTTTTGCCTGGAAACAACGACAGCATTGATTTTCTGTTACCATTTGAAGAAAATTGCTGCAGAATCTCATCGAATGCTTGTCGCAGCTTACGCTGAAGTGTGCATGGTCTTGGTAAATCGCATTGCTGTGAGTGATTTGAGAGATGATTAATTTAGCGAACTGCTAAAAGAAGAATTATTTACTTATGTCCCATTTGCTTTTTAAGATTGTGGAATTATGACCAATTGTATGGCCTTTTTGCGTAGTGGGTTATAAGTTCACAATTGGTTTGCGTACTTTTCACCCACCCATTTTTGGACTTTTGGCCTGTGGACTTATAACCCTGCGGCACCAGGTAGGGTTTCTTCCGATTTCTACTTAGTTGCATGAATAAGACACGCACTTGCTGAGCAGCCTATTACGTTTTTTTTTGTCATGGCATCCAGAAATTGCCAGACAGATGAGAGATATGTATAGCTAACGATATCTTTTATCATTTACACACAATAAACGGGTATTTAACTAACAAAAATGACGGTTTGTCCCTAGCACCTAAAGTCCTGTTAAGAGCCGATTTATTCCTAGTTGCGGGGAGCCTGAAGGGTTAAATCGAATCAGGTCTTGAAAAGATTTTTTGTAAAATTTGTGCGGAAATTTTGTAGGTTTAGTTTTACATTTCCTGATATTCTAATGTGATATGAGGCTTAAAAGCGACTCAAAATATCGAACGAAAATTAAATGAAATTAAACTAGAGATATATTGGCTCTCAAAACATGCACCTTTCCTTCCACGTATTATCCAAAATATTATGCATGTCAATTAAAATTCAGTAAATCTCCGTTTTATATCTATAAATACATATTTTAAATAAATGAGATATGTTTTTTGGTTTTACCATACCCTACATGGGTACCAGTTCTGGTTCTCGACATTAGTCCTATTTCCTTTACTCAGAGACTAACCAGAACCATTTCTGAGCCTGTGAAAATGGACATTCTAGAAATGAATTCATGAATTCTGTTACGATGACATTTTCATTAGCGCATGTTCATTAAACTGCATAGAATATACATGAAGGGAAATCAGGCGCGAAAGTCATTTTAGATTTCAGATACAAAAGTATCGAATCATTAATATATCATTTTTTCTTCAATCTTAATAACAATCAATCTACTCAACACATTTTTCAGTGTTCCAGATCGCATTCAAGCTCTCCTCAACTCATCACATCCTCGATAGAGGACCAAAGGCCAGAGGACATGGCTTTTAGCAAATATCTGGACACGGATGAACTAGCGTACAGTTCTCAAAGTTCCGATTGTAGTGGCCTCAGCAGTAGAGTGATCCGAGTTGGAAGTTCTATATCGCATAAAACAGAAAAAAATGATTTAAACAGTAAGGCAGATGAGTGGGGCGCCGAAACATACAAGTAGAAGACTAATTGAAGTGGTATTAGGAACCTGAGGCTAGGCTTAAGTTCATGACAGAACTTTGAACACGATGGCGAATACCCATGTCCCACAAGGGATTCGAGGAACTAAACAACTATACAACTCATCTCAAGTGTCCCCGATTCCCCCTTTACTATTCTGCGTTACTTATAAAACGCTCTCTGACTTCTTGATGAAAATCTGGCTTATAGATAATCAGCTTCCGGCCTATTCTAATATTGAGATATTTCTTTTAGAAGGTCTTAAATGTACAAAGATTGAGAATTCTCTACATTTTTAGATAGGTTTTCTGTATTTGCAACAACGGTGCAAAAATGACAAAGATAACAGTTTTGTTACAGCTGCCAGTATAAAAATTAGCTTACATGTTTTCGTGTTTGCCAATGGCGTATTGATCATTTGGTGGGGTCATTTTGAAGTAATCGATAGTGTCGACATTAAATTTCACCAAAATGAGATACCACACCAATGTGGTATCGTAAATAAAGGACTAAGACCAACAAAATTGAATATAAGTTTGCGAGAAACTCTGGGAGGCTTTTTATGGCAGGTAAAGGCATACTCATTGCAAGCGCAAAAAGCAAGTGTTTAAACTCTTCGTTGATTTAGTTAGTTGCATGGCTAAAGAAAAGAAGAAGAAAGCAGCCTATCCAAGAAACGCATTTGAAAAGGCAAGAGGACTGGACTTTTGATGATCGGAAAGGTGTAATACTCAATTATTGTAAACTAATAACTCTATACAGCTCCTACCCGCATTATCAGATTTTCTAGGAAGATCACTGTGCTGAATGATTGTGCAACGTTTTACTCATCGAGAAAGGCTTTTGTGATCTTGACCCTCTAATACGAGCTTATCAAAAAATCTTACCCAAGGCTCCGGGGACCCATAACCTTCCGGTGTTCCTGAAACTTATAAACTCTATGATAGATTGTAACAAAGATAGAACTTTTATTCAAACTCGCAGTGAATCACAAGTTCAACGATTATTTAGTATGCACACTTTTCACCGGGAAAGAGGAAAGAAAACTAAATAATCGTTGCATAATAATGACCTAAACGAATACAACTGTCGAATAAATAATATGCCGTGTACCGGTTCAATGGCAAACAAAAATACGAGTAAAAGACCAATTCAACCGAAAAACACAGAATGCCAATGAACTAAAATCGCTGTTTCCTTTTTGTTTTGTATTTTGTAGGTCTTCCCCGAAAACTGAAAACGTGTAGAAAAAAAGTAATCACCAGCAAATGAGAAGAAGAGTGAATAACACAAAAAAAAAGTATTTTACGGTCGTTATTCATTTCTTCACTGAAAAAGGGTACTAACACCATTTTCAAAAAAAAAAACAAAAAGCAAAAAAAAAAACAAGTGAATTGTTGTACGAGTAACTGCCGCAGCATTAGTTCGTTAACCCGTGTCCGCAGTCCACACAGACAACATTTTCTGTGGCAGACTTCTTTTAATGATGATAATGATAGCATCACCGGCTTCAAAGCAATTTCGCGGCTAAATGGAACGCTTGTTTGTTTGATGAAATTCGACGGACCCCCTAACAGAAACTTCAATTCGGTCTGATTCCATAAATTAACCTTCAGTTTGATGGAGATTGATTTTTAAAAAGTTTGTGCGATCTGAAACTCAACTCAACACCGTAGACCATTTGAAAGAGAGGCCGAAATGCGGATGTTAAAAAACGTTTACGCATTTCAATGTCACTCCAGGCCCCGACATTTGCATATGCATCGTAATAAGATCTCAAATCAAATTGTAGTCAAACGTGTTATTTGTAAGACTGATCAATTGTTAGTTGGTCGGTTATTGTATGCGGTTTGTTGTTGTTTTAAACAACAAAACCATGCCTTGTTTGCATGGTTACTGGCTGTGTGCGACTTTAAGTTCTCTTCAAATGTACTTTTGCTCCATGTTGTTTATGCTTTTTTTACATTTGTTTGTTTTTAGTTATTTTCTGTAACTAATAACACGTTCCTATGCAATCAAAGTAAACTGTGACCAAATACTATTTTAGAAAGAAAATACAGAAAATATAAGAACGTCATAAAAAAAAGTCGTTATATTAGTTAAAACTACGCAACTACGAGTTTCAGTACGGGCATAGACATCGCAACACGTGTCATGGTGATATAAGGACGTCAGGGCAAACTGGCTACAGGAAAACGTACTTGTATACGCAAGTGATTACAACATTGGATTTTGTTCGAAACTTTGAATGGGAAATTAATTGACTTTGAAAAGTATTCAATTAGGTTGTAAAACTTCAGTTACCGGGTTTTCTGGCAAATGCAAGGCGTCACTTTGTAACCAGTTTTCGCTGAACTTCAATTGACAGATGATGCAATAGTCTCCAAAAACATGTGTAGGACTTCTGTTGTGCCTTGTTTACAAAGACTCTTTGAATTCAAAGTAGGTAGTTACATGATTTTCAATAACTACACAGAAGCGTTTCCTATCACAAAAGCGTTATATTATAGATACTGGTCAGTATGAAATATGACAAAATAGCATCTTGGCTCCTATAATCTTTGAGTAAATTTGGTAATTCATTTCCAAAAAGGAGAAGATATTAAGTCTTCTAGTCCCCTCCCGTAACAGATCTCAAACATTGAAAACTAATGTAGGCAAGTATTTCTATTTTTTTTTTATTCACTTGAATGGGAATTATGTACAGAACTCGCCCATAATCGACAGCACTTACGAATAGCGGAGTTCACATTGTACAATAAATCCTTCCACCGGGTCGGACGACCAAAAACCGCTTTGCGCTTACATTGTACAACCCGGTCGACAGACTTCATTCGTGAGGGTAATTTCGAAGCATGAACATGGAAGGGCGCACCCTACTTGCAGTATTGATCATATATAAAATATTGGAAAATGAAGGGAAATAGAGACAAAAAAAAAACCCTTTTTACCTGAAATGATCATAATTCCCTTTCTTCCGCGCCGGTGGTAACTCGTAATCATAAACGAAAATGAAAAATGCACTGAAGTCGTTCGACAAATGTTCACACACAATAACGACGTACGACAGTCCGACCAAGCGAAACAGTTGAAAAAGTTGAACTTCCATACGACCGATCGTAAAGACCGTCTTAAGAGCGTTCACACTAGTACGTTTTGGTTTATCCGACGAAGTCGAAAGACCCAGTCGAACGATTTGTCGTACAATGTGAACGCCGCTAATGGCAGCGACAACACTTACATACATATGTATGTTTTCAAATGGGACTTATCAACAACACGAAGGGAAGAATATTCACTTCTTAGGAGTGTGAGTAAGTTTTATTTAAGTTCTAGAGGTTTACCAGGAGGGTCTTTTCAAGCATCTGGACATACTCTAGTTAAATGTATATACGAGGGCGGGTCAATAAGTCCGTGACTTTTGGATTAAAACACAGATTTTTTGATAAAAAAATTATTTTATTTTTCAACGTAGTCTCCCTTGAGCTCTATACACTTTGTCCAACGCTTCTCCAATTTTTTTATCCCTTCCAAAAAAAATGATTTGTCGAGGTCCTCAAAATAGGCCTTTGTTTGCGAGATGACTTCATCATTGGAGTCAAATCTTTTTCCACCAAGCCATTTCTTCAGGTTTGGGAACAAGAAGTAGTCGCTCGGAGCCAAATCTGGAGAATAGGGTGGATGAGGGAGCAATTCATAGCCCAATTCATGGATTTTTGCCATGGCAACTGCACATGCGTTTGTGGTCGACTGTGAGCAAACACGGCACCCATCTTGCGGAAAGCTTTGTCATGCCCAAGTGATCATTCAAAATTGAAACTACTGAGCCATGCGAGATCCCTACGGCTTCCACAATCTCTCGCACTTTCAATCTTCGGTCGGCCAACACCATATCGTGAATTTTTTCGATTGTAACGGGTGTAGAGACCTCAACTGGGCGTCCAGGACGTTCGGCATCTTCAGTGCTTGTACGGCCACAACGAAATTCAGTAAACCACTTTTTTGCCATTGAAATCGATGGTGCAGAGTCCCCATAGTATTTATCAAGCTTAGCCTTGGTCTCGGTAATGGTTTTTTTTCGCAAGAAATAATGCTTAATAAGCACACGAAATTCACTTTTTTCCATTTTCTCCTCAAATTAGTGAGTAGTCTGATAAAAATAGCTGTCAAACACAAACTAACTGACGCAGCAAGTTTAAATTTTGACAGGAGTCAACTGACGGATGCCTGTTGACAGGAGCAGTGTTGCTATTTCAGTAAAGAGGTCAGAAATTCAAAAAGTCACGGACTTATTGACCCGCCCTCGTACTTAATATAGTATAGGAAGTCTTTAAGAAATTTCATTGCAATAACATATTTGACAATGGGAGCAAGTACAACCTCCGATGCCTACAACGTCAAAAACAGGGCTATAATTTTACTGAGTTTGGGATGACAACATCGTATTTTAAGATGTGTATTATAAAAAACACAGAACACAGTCTATAAAAACATTGGAATGCGTGAACAACTTATAATAAATTGAAATCCAATTAGTTAAGCAGATGGACACCAACGTCCAAGTCCACAAAACCTTTGATTAAGTGTAGATCACCCTTTAAAGTGTTTAATCACCGCCATCAAAAATTCTTATTTTAAAGGCTTTCCATTGTTTATTTTTTAGAGCCATATCAAAATCCCTGCAATCAAGCCGCTAGAACTTCGACACCTATTGACGTAAGATCAGACCTTCCTATATAATTCAGACGGAACTTATATAACAAGCAGCCAAAATTATTGTTCACCTTACCAGCTGATATTCACATATCTAAATTACACATGAACATATACTATATACATGTGTATTTTCGTATATCTGATGTCTATTCTCTTATTCGTTATCTTAAGATAACTGGCCTCAAAACAATTCACGAATTGTATAAACTCATACATCATATACGTCAGAATTATAAAATTACATGTACAATACTTACTCGTATGTATGTATATATGCACATAGAATACTGTGCCCTCCATCTTAATAAAACGAACACAAATTCAAAACAAGACAGAACAAAGTATGTAGACTACAAGAAATTTATAATAAACTCCCTTTGTTCCAACTGAAATTGAAATCAGTTTCTATGCTGCAATCAGTGCTTGTTGCTGCTTTGCTTTACGCCATAAAATACCTCTGTGAGCATGACCCCATTTTTTGCCTTTATTTCGAACTCGTTCTTCGTACGAATATTTAAATCGCTCCCAACATGAACAGTTTTCATGCCACAGATTTGAACTTGCTGAGAGTTTTGCTGTCTTGATCTTCCTTTCACCGGCCGTTTAGATTTAGCAATTACAGAAAAAAAAAAAAAAATAATAATAAAATTGCATATGTACCCTTACAGAAGACAAAATGAACACACTTGACTTGACTTGAGTTCGTCAATAGGTTGCAATAAACATTTATGTACGTTCATTCATCTCCATGCAACCTACTTAAATCATTGTTTTGACGTAGTGTTGAAATATTTTGAAATTTACAATAAACAAACCTTTTAACGAAGAGGCTTTGTGCACTTTGGTGCCTCTGAAAGGCGCGACATTTATTGCGGGAACTATTTGCGCGCCTGAGTTTAAATAAAAGACATTCTCACACAGCAGGCCGACAATCCATACCTATATATGTATGATCGCCGTGTAATTTTAACAAACTTGTGTGCGTTTTTCATTGAAAACGCACGTCGTATAGTGGACTTTTATCGTTAGAGCTTGGACGTTATTTTTGTGTGGTAATTCGTCGTGGAATATGCAAGAAATGAGGAAAAGGTTAATATTCGCGTTCCTTCTAACATATGCCTCTACAAAAGTAATAAAACGGGGGAAAATCCTATTCGCTTCATACTTTGGTTTGTTAGGTTAGATGTCACTTCTGGGTTCTCATTAGTTGACAGTTTTGTGGGTATAATGAGCACTTAAATATTGTGTTTTAGGTTAAAAACAAATGTCACATGAGCAAGAAACAAATTAAAGTTATCGTCTCAAAATTGACGTCAAGCCACTGACATTTAAATAATGACAGCTTAGCGCTGGTTTAAAGAGATTTAAATTCCATTAAATTATCAATATCTTCGAGTATGTTTAAAATGATTGTGTTCTGTATTGCTTAAAATATTGGTGAACATAAGCAAGGGGACTAAGGTACTAGGTGGGGTGAAAAGTAACCTCCTTGGGAATGAAAAAAAATTGTTTTTAAATGTTTTTTTATTTTATTCAATAAAGTCCCCTTTTAGCTTGATACACTTATTCCAGCGGTTTTCCAACTTCTTGATCCCGTCCGAAAAGTAATTTTCCGGAAGGTTTGCAAAATACTCCTCCGTGGCGTCGATGGTTTCCTCGCGTGAGCTGTATTTTTTATTGATGAGCCATCTTTTGGGGTTTGGGAAGAGATAATAGTCCGAGGGAGCCAAGTGGGGCGAATACGGTGGATGCGACAGCAATTAGACCCGTAAGTCATTGATTTTAGCCGTTGTTGCGATGCTCTTATGCGCCGGCGCATTGTCTTGCAAAAACAAAATTTTTTTCGCTTCATGTGAGGCCGTTTTGCAGCTATTTCGGCCTTCTATCGCTCCAACAATGCACAGTAATACTCGCTGTTGATGGTTTTTCCTTTTTCGAGGTAGTCCACGAAGAGTATGCTATGACAATCCCAGAAAACCGACGCCATAACCTTTCCGACCCATTGAGCCTCCCTCGGCCGCTTCGGAGCACTCGTGCCGGCTTCAGTCCACTGCCGGGCACTCATTCTGCTTCTGGTGTGTAATAGTGGATCCAGGTTTCATCAACAGTTACCAATCGACGCCAAAAGTCCGCCCGATTCCACATCAGCAAGTCCAAACACACTTTCGAAGTGCTCTCGCGTTCGTGTTTTTGGTCAGGAGTGAGCATGCGCGGCACCCAGCAGCAGGAATATGCAGAATATTGCCCAAAATATGGCCTGTGCGCTCAGTTCTAATCTTTGTGGTATCTGCTAGCTCGCGCACCTTCACTTTCCGGTCAGACAACACCTTTTCATGTATTTTTTTGACATTGTCCTCTTTTTTGAAGTAGCAGCCCATTCTGGCGGTCAAGTAGGTCACTTTCACCCCACCTAGTAAATTGAGCTGCACTCTTTTGTGAGCAACAAAATGTAAATATGTATTTCGAGTTATACAGAGTTTAGACCATTCTTCGAGGATAGAGCTAGGATTTCTAGGTAGAGATGGCTACGGCAACAAACGAAAACAAAATAAATGGAAACCTTTGGCTATGTTCGCAATTCATGTCCTTAAGATACCTGGCCGCAAGCAGGTCAAATCCCCAACAGTTCTAAGGACTTAACGTGTTTAAATCTACTACTACAATGTTATAATCAGATTGAATTGACATTTAACCACGGCAATGGAGTGAGACTGGTTGTATTTCTTCTCCTTTTCTCGATAAAACTATATTTTCCAATAACAAAGAGACCCGTATCTTATGTGCTAGATTACACTCAAATCCCCAAAAACACTTCTGGTTTGATCAAATAGTGGAGTATAAGGTAGAGCTGCATAGAGGGACGATGACTTTATCTGTACTCAAGGAAAAAATGAGAGGGAAGAAACACTCGGTAATAAAAACAGAGCGGGTACTCATACATAGAGCTCCTAGTAATGTATTTTATTTCTAATATGTTTCTTTTACACATGAATAATCGTCGTAGATACAAAGTGCTTACAGTTATACCAGCCCAATGCTTGCGTAAGTCGCAAGGTCACAGAGAAAATTTTCGCAGTACTTATTTTCGTCATCTTCTACTAGAAAGGACAACTAGAAAATGTTGTTGGCATAGTGTTTTTTGCTGAGAGATAACAAGAAAGCAACTGACTCTTGAGGTACATACTTCGAAAAGCATTGGTGAAAATTCATCCTGCAGAGCCACGCACCAGATCGAATAATAAGATCCTGACATGAAGTATCCTTTAAGTCTTCCCCAACAACTCCATCGACGAGACGGTGGTTCTTTTTAACCCGGGATCCAGACGAAGGCCAATGAGTTTTAAAATTTTTAACGTTTTTAAAGATTTTTTTCATTTTCTAATATTTTTGAAGTTGCTTAAGGTTTGAAGAAGAAAAAAAGACTATCCCCTCTCCTGTTTTTCATAAATATTGTAGTTAATAGTCATTAGACTTGCAATTTTCTTCACTTGGAAGACACAAGCCTGCCTAACAAAATATTAATTAAAACGCTCTCTATCTACTCAGACGCTTATTTCATACGCTTGATTGTTTTTAAACCCAGACTTTCGACAAAGTTAGTATGTTTAAAGCGGGGTTTTTTTTTCACTATATACCCATACATTTAAAGCTGAGACAGAATGAACTAGAAAAACTCTAAAATTTGAATAAGCAGTAATGTATTAAAGGGAAAACACATTTCAAAAAAACCAACCCATGCACATAATTAAACATGTGGACTTTCAAAGCAATACCGAACTTCGTGTTCTTTTACTTTATAGTTCTTCGAATTTACGACATCCAAAAACTAAGAAGAAAAGTCAACCTCAGTCACTGTTCTTTCATCCACTTAACAACGACAATAACTACTTTTACGGAAACGTCACGTGTCCTCAAATAAGACTTTCTTCAATGATTAATTTTCACAAGGCAAGCAACGTTTCTTCTATGGAAGCAGCTCTCATTCATGACGTAATAAAAGTTCATAGCAAAATGTCCTTTAGAAATTCTGGAATTTTTTTTTGTGCGTCTAATGATTTTTATTGATTTTTCTTTGGCAATGTGGTTTTTGGTTTCTTTCTTATTTTATTATTTTTTAAGTCCTTGTCTAAGTCAAGAGCAGATTTCTCCTTGGATGACCTTAAAATATCTAATGGAATAAACTGCCTTTGACATTGAAATAATAATATATAGCCAGGATTATGTAATTAGATTCGTCCTTGGTTAGGTTTACTAGTAAGTGATGCAGTGTCAGGTACAGTGATATTGAAAAGCTCATGAAGGGAATGGAAAAGGGTTTATTCCAAGTATATTTTTATTTTTCGCTTAAGTGGATATGTTCGGGATAGTACATGTTAAGTTATGCAAATAGGGATAGACAATTTAATACTAAAATTAAGATTTTCAGAGTTTAAGTCACCACAAGAAAACAAATAAGTTATAAGAGGACACTACTTCTTTACTTGGAAAATTATGCAATGGTTGCTTATAGACTATGATATTTATACATCATTTTATAGTTTGATTAGATAAGATATCTGTGTCAGAATCAGCAGTTCATGATTTCCACTACTATATTTTGCTAGCTGAGGTCTCAAGAAATTGGTTTATGTCTAAGTATAAACTTCCCTCTGGTCTCCTCTTTCAGACAATGATGATCACCATTACCTCCTTCCTTGCTGCGTCTAAAATATGTTTTGTTTTCAATAGTTTGCTTAGTACAAACGCTGTACAAGAGTTCAATCAAACGCAAATGTATTGCCAGAAAGCGCAACGTTGTATGAAATGGTCATGAAACCACATTTTCAAAGACTTTCAAATGAGCAAGCAAAGTATATGAATTGCAAGGGAAAAAAGGGTGTAACGAGGCAGCGAAGTAGCCAGGGAGTTGCAAAATAGGCGCGATAAATTCCTAAAGCCGCAAAACGAGCACTCAAAAATGGCATGTAATGTAATGGGAAAGTCTAAGCCCGGTAAATTATAAATAGCTACAAAAAAAAGCCTTCGTGTTTCGGTCAGCAAAAATATAAAAAAAAACGTGAAGGAAGAAACACCGTTAAACCCAGAAACGGCGGTTATCAGGGAAACTAATATAACATACACCCACACATAACGAAGGATGGAAAACTCGGCGGACCCTGGCTCTTATGTTGTTTTCTCTATAATGCTTGAGAGAAATAATGCATGCATCGTATGCAAAAATAAATAAGTGGTTTTAGGGACTATCACGCTTACATTTGACACAATTTTTAAAAATTATGGCACATTCACATTATGACATGACTTTTGCATAAGCAAACGCTGGAGCCGGTTTGGCACTCAACAAAATGAGCGCTAATATGTATTTAACAAACTTTTAAAAAAAAAGTGCATTGTAGAACATAAGATATGACGGTTTAAGTCCCATTTACAATACTGCGAGAAGCGATACGTTGTTCGAAAACGAGAAAACACAAAATTCGACTTAACGGATAGTCCTTCAAATTTTGGACTATACACTTTGCGCCAAATAATCAAACTTTTGGACATAGCGCGACAAAATGAAACCGCGTTAAAAAACGGAGCATGCAGGAACTTTCATTGAAAGGTC
Organism: Volucella inflata; assembly: GCA_928272305.1. Lineage (NCBI taxonomy): Eukaryota > Metazoa > Arthropoda > Insecta > Diptera > Syrphidae > Volucella > Volucella inflata. Next base: position 44,560,647 of record OV743716.1, on the reverse strand, counting down.
ACATGCCAAACAAGTCTATTTTATGATTAAAAAATTGTTTGATGAGTCGATAACATAAACATTAATATCGAACGGAGGTGCTTTTAATGAATAAAAATTTCACACGAGCCAAAAAAAATATACTCCTACTAATCTGCTTAAATAAAGATTTCCTCCTACCATGTAAGTGAGCCGACGTTGTAATCTAATTTCTCTCTCTTTGCCTTATTAAAATATCTTTATGGGATCTTCATTCATTAGATAATTTGAGTCATATGTTTCTTGAATTGTCACATTTGGTTAATTAACATCCTGCCCAAGCACTGATAAGTAATGTGTCACTTTTTAGCGCTAACCCGGAATAGATTTGCTTTAAAATTGGAATTGTATTCTTAATTCCCACAGTACCCTGTGAGTAAACCTGTGATCAGTCGAACCTGACTTCTACTTAATTGTAGTAATTCATTCGTTTTTTTATAACAGATGTTTGGCATAAAGTTCTTGACTTGTCTATTTCCTTCGGTTTCCCAACAGAAATGTAGCTTCTTTTCCTCTAGCCAGGTTTTAATACTACCTTTTATGGTGTTTATTAATAATAGCCCACAGAATGGTTTTGGCATCTTGAATTGAGATGCGGATTCCTTTCTGGCTAGTTCGTCTGCTTTTTCATTGCCTTCATATCCACTATGGTGGCCTGTAGTTATAGGAGTTGAAAGCAGTCCCAGACCAGTTTTGATTTGATTTCAAAGGCATTAATTCTAAGTAGAGCTGCTTTACTGTCGGAGAGAATCTTGATGATTTTGTCTGTTATATTTCTGTTTGGATTCTCTTGAATGTAAAGCTCTATTGCATTAATTTCTGCCTGAAATACGGAGCTGCTAATATCCATGCTGGCATGTAGGGATATTTTTGTGCAAGGACCTTATACTCCGGCTCCAACTACTTCATTTGTTTTGGATCCATTTGTGTACCATACAAGTGAGTCCTTGAAAAATGTTGTTTTTTTTTGTTCCCAGTTAAGGCGTTCTGAAAATATAACCTTAAAATTGTACCGAAAGTTATATCTTGGTATACATTTCTCTATTAAGTGTATTGCAAGTAGTTCGTTTTTTTTCATCAATGAGCATGCAGGCACTTACCATTGCTTCTTTCATGAGTTCAAGATGAAGTGGTTTAAGCGCAGCTGTTGGTTCGTTTTTCATTGCACCAGTTGCACAGACACAGCCTGGTCTTTGTATTTTGTTGAGTTTAGCCTGTAATGACTAGGCGTTGCTTTATGCCACCAGGCGACAGTAGCATGCGTGATGATAGGTCTCTTTATTTCCGTATATGTAGATCCATAGTGTCATTTTTGGGCTAAGCCCCTCGTTTTTCCCGACTTGACTTTTGCTGATCCGTGGTGAGGTCCTGGCCTTATCGATAGTCTTAGAGGGAAAGGAGTTCCACGTAGGTTTTTCATCCAGTGTGATTCCTAGATATTTGACTTCCGTTGAGAATGCTATTGTTTCACCGAAGAGTATGACATTTCTGAGTATACCTCGCCTTCTTATCTTTTCAACTATTCAACTATGGTGCTTTTCAGCAACTAGGTTCAGAGCCCTCTAGAATCGATCCGAGATTGTATCTTTGAATTTACCTCTAATTATAATCCATCATTACTGAGAATAATCAATAGTTCGTCAATCGTAATTTATATCAACAGCACCTTCAAATGGCTGAGTACAGGAGCTCCGACAATTGCCACCATAAATGTATATAAACAGACATGTATATATATATGTATGTACACATGAATGTAGGCCCATATCCGATGGGCACCGCAACAAACAAACTGTTTAATACAGACAAGCAACAGGGCTGACAATATTCGTGAAAGCCACATCTTCAGTAATTTAATCTTGAAAGCAATACTTATACTCGTAGAACTAACCACACTTCCAATCTTCTAATATAAGTGGGAGCAATATTACACTCCCATCATTGTCTTCAACTTGCAAGACAAAGAACAATTTCCATTCGCTCTTTAAGTACAGCTGATTAATAATAATAAGGAAACCAGATAAAAAAACAACAAAGAATATTTCCATTCTGCTAAGTTTAACTTCAATATAATTCACGAATATTGAAAAAAACCGTCTACAGTTTGCCTGATCAAGTCTTATATTGCTTCTGACAGTTCTTGCACATTGACTGTCGCATATCTCGTGGTTGTTTATGACAGGATGTCATTACACATTGCAATTTCGCTTCCTTCCTGCTCGCATTCCCAATACGAAAAACGAATGCAACAACCCAATAAAGAAACAACCAAACTAGTCGGGACAACGGGACCAAAAGAGAAATAAATTTGTTTAAATCACCATCAGCCACCTCGTCATTGACCGAATGAGGAAATTAGTTTGAGTTCAAACTCCAACTTTGAAAAATGAAGTGGGAAGTGCCCCCGAAAACACCTCTCTCAACTAGTCCATGTGGTCTACCCTGTGAAGATAAAAGCGTTTTTTTTTCCCCCCCAAAGTCCCAGCGGAAACTGCCGACCCCCGACAACTCTTGTCCTGCACGTTGATTCCCTTGAACTGACAAAGCTCAGTAACAGGAACGCACATACTCGTAGATATTCTCAGTATGTACGACTATAATATATGCAAAAGGCAGACACAGGCAGTCATCCCAGGCAGGCAACAGAGATAAAAACGATTTTCCTGGTTCAGTAATCGCCTGCCTCTTCCTTGTTATTCATTCTCTCTCAAGGAAATCGCAGCAAGAATTTGATTTTCTCGTGCTTTCCTTCACGAGAAAATTTTTCAGAAAATAGATTTTGGCACCTAGCCAGAGCAAATACATTTAGTAGAGATTTCATTTCTCTTTTACTAGTTTGCATCTTGGCTTTGCTTTGCTATGCCTTTGCTTGCTCTTCCTTTACTTGCCGGTGGTTGTTAGCTAGCCAGTACATATAGTATGTAAGTTTAGCCTAGCAACATTATGAGAAGAAAGGCAAGATAAAGAGTAGTTCGATGGGTGATAAGACAGCTTCAATACGAATAGCAACAGGGAGAGAACGTTTGCAATACCAAAATATTTTTTCTTTTGGCTTTTTTGTCTTGCACTTGTACGAGTATAGTCATTTCCTTGAAAGAAAATGACGACGACGATGACAACGACGTATTCCTGAGAGTTGTTTCGAAACGAAATTGCATTATTACTTAAACTGTTGACACAGTTACGAATAAATGTTTACAAATTCAGTTCAGATGCTATTGCAAGTTTTTGTTCTGTATTTATACAAACAAAGAAAAAAAGAAATAGATAAACGGATGAAACATTTGACAGTGGAAGCGACACGTTTTACAAAAATGGCAGTATTTTTTGGCAGAGTTCTTGTTCTATAAAATGAAGTGATTTAAGCAAAAAATCGCAAATGAGCTGTCATAAAATCGCTAACTGTTATTGATTGAATCCATATGCATACTCTAAGGTTTGGTAACCTTGAAAGAACTGTCTGATACTTGATGAACACTTGAAAGGGGCATATGCTGTTAAAACCGTGTTTCAGAGATCAATTTGGTTATAGCATTTTAGAGTTAAAAAAAAGGACATCTTGCGAGATATGTGTGTACTCTATGTATAGGTCGACCATATGCATCTGCGTACTTACCTGAGCCTCAACTATTTAAAGCCTCATAAGTTAGCTCGTTCCTTTGCAAACTGTCTGCAGTTGCAGATTTTAAGTCGGTTGTAGTCCCTTAACAGAAAGGGGTGCATTCTTGATCAACATTCTGCACAAACAGATCAATTTGGCAAGGATGCCAAACCTAGACACGGTTATATATTCCACGTTTCTATAAATTCTTGGATATGCGGCCCTAAGATGGTGGGTATATATGAACTTTCATGGCATGAAACCATGCTGACAGGGGCCAATCACAGAATATGACAGATGTGATTGAAGAGACTTATACGTTGTAATCAAACCTTTTGAGCGTACTTTAGCGAACATTTCGTCCCGCCGCAAAGTCAATAATTCTAAGTCTGCTCCCAAACGTGTATCCTGTATCCTTTAAGTACCGACTGCCTTACCAAAGACACCCTTCTCTTCTATCCTGGCATACTTAGGAAATTGCTCGTATATATGTCGAAGAGCTTTAAAAAACATAAGACCTATTTAAGCGAATTTAGGATTAATGCGGATTATGATAAGTAAAAGGTCTGCTAATTGGCATTGGTGTCTTCTTAGAAGCCCAAACTTAACACATGCAGATCCGGAGATTCCAATCCTTTAATCATTTGCCAGGGTTGTCGGCAGTGAATTCGTTACTATCCGAGGCTATAAGCGGTTTTGTCAAATTTTTTTCTTATCTCAATCGCATAGGGTTGTGAGATCTATGACGGCGTAGGCCAGTTTTAAGCATGCACTTGCCATTTTAGTCTGCATGAGTAAAAATCTACTGTTTCCAAGGACCACTAATGGGAAGTAGGACAAGCATCACGTTACGAACATAATTGTTACGTTGCTGGCCCAATTGCAAATGATAGGACAGTCAGCTGTTTCTCGAGCAGGTTCTCTGCTACATCTACTACCTATAAAATGAAAGAAACTTGAAGTCTGGTGATGTTTTTATTATTTCACCCCACTAAATTCGATTAGCAAAAATACAGAAAGTTCTGTTTGAATAGTTTACGAGACGAATGCAAACATCAAAATTCAAAATATCTTAAAACAATGTTACTGTAAGATGCAGGCATTGGTGAAGAAATTTCCCCGGTGAAACCCTTGACAAGGAAGGATGTGTCAAAGGACCAGTCCTCCGGATAATATCGACGTCTATTTAATCATGGAATGGTATACGCTTCAACAAAATTTACAAATCCTCCAAATTTTTTATCAGAAATCGCAATTATACGTTTCCTCAATTTTCGCCGCTTAATGATTCCGTGCCATCATCAAGAACTGGGCACCTCTCGAACTTCCCTGTGGCGCATTGCGTATTTTGAAGAAATATGGTTAGCTATAGATCCGTATAAGGTCGCATTGCCTCAAAAGCTAAAGCCTAAATAACCAAAATTCGGGCCGTGTCACTAGATAACGTCTGTCACAATCGACGGCTAATAGCCATAGACTGCCCTTAACTGCTTTCAGGGCTTTATCACCGCATCAAGGCAACATAAGCATAAGCATCACGTACCAAAGACTAATGGCAATGCGCTGCCAACATTCCATCAGAAGCGACGCAATTGATATGACGAGTTTCACCCAACCCCCATTAAGAGATCCCTAGTTTGATGAAGAATGCCGGCAAGCATATGCAGCTAAACAAAAAACGTACAAAGCGGCGCTGCAACAAATAACGAAGGCTGCTGGTAGGCTCTACCAGGAAAACAAAGAAGATAACGTACGGAAGAGATGAGGAAGAAGCCCCTATAGTGGTGCTGAGACGGTACTGGGAATATGAAAAAATTCTGCAGACTTCATAACAACGCAGAAGTCCAACATCCTAACGTATACGCAAAGAAAAAAACCTTCAACTACGCCAGTTATAGAAGTTAAAGTATCTTTATCTTATCTGCCATATTGCGTGAACCTGTGAAACCCTTCGTCAACAAACTGATTGGGCCCTATCCTCTTGGTTTCAGGTCAAATTTTCACACTCCTGGAAAAAACGATTCGATACTCACTATCGTTTCATCAATTCTAAGGCAACATTTACTCGTTTATAGTGAAGAGCTTTATATAGCCATGTGTAGTTTTGGCATTCCTGCCACACTCGCCTGTTTGTGCACAATGACGATGGACAACGAATTGAACAAAATGACACAGTCGATGGCTATAATTTCGAAGTGGTACCGGACTTTTTCTACATTGGCTCTCATATTCATTGTGCCGACACCTCAGAAAAATAAATACAAAACAATTCTTCGTAAAATATTGTTTCCCGTTTAGACTGACGGGTTTTGGAGGATTCGACGAACGAACGACGTTGAACGCTGTACCACTGCTGAAGTGACTTTGAACCTAACTCGAAAGGACAACGTAGTAGATGAATATCTTACCTTAGGTGGAGCGCACAAGTAGAAGGGGACCTAAGTTTACTTGAAGTCCGCAACTAGAGGCAGGTAGCTAGGGACTAGGCTAACTGGAGATGCTTCACCCTGAACTTTAACAAGTTACAGCCGTAAACAAAATTCATTATGCGTAAATAAGTAAGCCAAGTGAAATTCATAAAGTCAGTGATAACGATTTAATTTGAAATTTATAAAATGAAATTTATAAAATGAAATTTATATGTCCATTTTTTACTTTTATTTTAAGAAAAACAAATGTGAGATAAATTTTATGACATCCCCTTGAAGCTTCAGGCATTCTTTTGACAGCAGAGATTTATTCACATGCCGTTTACTTTCGTTTACTTTTCCGATAAAAAGTGTGAAAGTTAGATAATTTAGTCTGTCAGACATCCACACTTTCGACTTAATAACTGAATCATCAATCAATTTAATAACATCGTAATAGTGAAACAGAAAAATTCTCTATAATCACTGATGTTTTGATATGCATTTTCCTCTGAATTTAAATGATTAAATGCATAAATTCAATTTTAAGTCTGACTCAGTATTATATAGATACATTCATACACATATCTCAACAATTTACAGTTTTAAACTAAATCTGGGTAAAATTTGGCATGAATCACATATTGAAAACTAAAACTTTGAACACTATCATATAGTACCTATAATGTTTGATAGAACAAACATGACATTTGCCATTGGAATGTACGGCTCGTATTAATTTGAATAAAATTATGTTTCAATATATGTTCTTGGATGACCTTTCAGACTATCAACTGTAAACAATTCCTTGTTCATTGTTTGCACTCAGAAGAAAATTCCTTTTGTTCTGACGTTCACTGACATCATTTGAATCGTCTTCCGTTTCATTTCCATGATATTTGTTTCATCTTTTTTATATTGCCACACGGAAATGATTTTGAAACGAAAAAAAACTGAATAAAGTCCGAGTTATTGTAGTAACGGTAAGCTATCATTGTCAACGTACTCGCGACTGAAAAAAAGACGACTGATGTGTCATAAAAAATAAACTTTCCCATCCTATCGCCAGACAGAAACGTCAATTAAACTCAACTGAAAAAAAACACTCGCATTGCTCAATAATAAATTCAATAACCTTTGTAATCGAGGAATAATTGTCATTCATCCGTCGCAATTTATGAGAAACAGTCAGCATTTTACAGCAAACATTGCCTATGCATATGCCCCTTCGTGTTCTCCTTTAAGCAGGTTCTAGATGCGCAACAATACGCCATGCAAATATGTAGTATGTATTTGTAATCGCAATCTAAAAATCGATTAAAAAAAATTAAAAAATTGCATTCGACTTTTACACACGGCGAATGTAATTAGATCGTTCGACCGACATCGTCATGTATTCGTTATCCATGTGCGCGCATGTACCTATGTAAATACGAGCACTGTTGCTGCGCACAAGTAGCCTAAGTGAAAGATGAGATACTACTCGACCAGAAATTATACGGTCGTCATTAGTCCCACACATGTGTGGCTTATGCGGACTGAGCGCGGACTTAGATTGTGCGTACTGCAACAAGCGTCAGGAAAATTTCTGTATATGCTTTGCTGTTCTGGTTCTCGATCACTGCATCGAATTGTCGCGATCGATTGAATGCATTCGTTTCTAAAAATGAGTAAACATTCAGTAACTTGTTGTTCTTTACCAGCGGGAAAAAACATATGAATTTGCTTTTCCTCTTGATATTTGTATAAATGTACGCACTCGCATGTACTCGTATACAGGGTGAATCATTTGTTTATGGACTGATGATATTCTGCGCATTTTAGTCTACATATGTTTTGATTATTTGAAAAATATTTAAAAGTCCTAACCACATAATCCGTGGGTGTTCAACGAAGCAAACTGATAACTTTTCAAATAAATCAACAAAGTATCAGGCGCAGCAAGTGATAAGAGAGAAAATTGTCAACATAGTTTCCACAAATCGGTAAAACTAGGCATTCGGTAAAACTTCATTTAGATTTGGATTGCGATCACATCAAACAGAAACAAAGGCGGATATTTTTTTCAAGTTAATGTCATCCATAAATATTCAATAAGTCACCCTGTTTTCATATAAATTTCCTTTTTAGGTGTCCGAACCCGGCCATGAAAAATCACATGATCCATAATCTACGATCAATGGATATATCGATGGATGGAAGGAGACGAGACAACATAGCCATCTCTAGAATCACAAACGTCGTATGCGTGGCGTTGTCTCATTGCTTCCTTATTACAAAAACGGCGATCGTTGTCGTTTATCAAGAACAAAAGCACTAAAAGAAGAAACATAAGAAATGCTGGCAAAAACAAAGGCAACACGTAGATACTAATATTGTACGATTAATATGTACATACATATGTACAAATACTCGGTACGAGCACGAGTACGAGCGTAATAAATTCCAATTGTTGTTGCGGTTTCGTTTTCATTCTACACACAAGAATTAAGTGGAATATTACAATGGCGAGATGGTATTCCGTATTAACTTCCTTTTATATCAAGTTGCATCTTTAAAGAGCTCATTGTTGAATTGTTGACCTCTGAGTTGAAGTCCTTGATTTCACTGTATAAGGAGTTGTCGTCTGGTGTCGTATGTTTACAAAATTTTAATTCCTGAATCTTTGTTTGCTGCAGTCAGAGATATTCTTAGTGCAGAACACGATAGTTGTAGAACTTGGATGTCAAAGTCTATAAAAGTTGAATTGTTTCTGTAATTAATAAGATTGTCATGATTCTATATGGTGTGCAAATTACAAGTTTTCCACATAAACCTTGGTTATATACTCAGCTTGTATTTGTAAGTTTCTTTAAGATTCTTAAATGCGTTTCTGACGCAGCGACTTTAAAACCATTAGGCATTCTTTTGTTCATCATTGAATCTATTCAAACATTTGCTATTAGCGAACTAAAAATCTACAAACAGGTAATGTAAGCAAATCTCTACAATGGCTAGAGAACGAAAAATCAAATCGTAAGCCTCCAAAAGTCGTTCCAATATGTGGTTATTTGCATATATAATTTCAGTTGTTAACCTTTCTGAAATTTTTTAATAGAAACGCTTATGTTCGCTTTTACGTATCCAATCGACTGCCACATCTATTTTCGAATCATAATGCCCAGGTCCACCCCGGACCGTAGCGCCACTTAAAGAAGAAGAATGTCTATAGGATCTTGAACTGAAGCGATTAAAAACCGCTAACAACTACACCGGAATACATTCAACACGGACCACTTGGCTTTCGATCAGTTACCTGGAATCTTCGGAAATCCACAGGTTTTGTCTTGTCTTGTTGTTTCCTGAAGGGGATTCCCCGCAAAAGTAAAAGCAGTGAATCCTTACTTATGCAGGTTAAAATGGCAGGTATGCATATGCTCGATCAGTAGTAGCCTACGTAACATACCAGGATCATAACAGATTGGCTGTTGACAATCAAAACAAAACAAAAAAAACTTGCAACTGTACTGTGTGACATATCAAATGAAAGGGCTTGTTGTTAGTTTTAGTTAAATAGTTTTAAAATTATTAAAGAAAATAGATGCACACTGACCATTCAAACGGAATGTTAAGTTTGTTCTTCGGATAAATTATTACAGTTATCACAAAATCAGATTTAAAAAAAAACATAGTAACATATTTAAAGTACGGAACTCTCTAAACGAGATCTGACAGATCCCTTTCATGATACGATTTCGGTTGCGGCAATGTGTCAGAACGAATTGGCGCCAATAACACTATAAACTGACTCTACCAAGGTCGGAAAGTTACTAAATTCTCCCGTTTCATCCATCAGACAAATATTAAGAAAAAGAGCGCATTTTTGCCAACCCTTATTCAATGGCTTTCCTTTAATTGTTAACATAATATCCTCATTACAATTTTTGACCATGCATTTAGATTTGTTAATTTTAATTTGTTTCGTTAAGTGAATTTTCTTGTATGTAATCCATAAGCTCACAAATAATTTTACCATTGATTGAAAGAGCATAATCGGCAAACAGAGTTATTTTAGACCTTGCTTATATCATTAATATATTTTAAAAATAATAAGGGACCGATTATGGTGCCTTGTGGTACACCAATATATGTATTGATTACACTTGATGTTAAGTTATTTACACATGTCCTTTGAAATCTACACAATAAGTACGGCTTGAACCAGTTAAGTTTATTTCCGTTTAAACCATAATTTGATAGTTTATGTATATATAGGTAGAAACAAGACTTTCAGGATTGTAAACTACCCCAACCCTCCAACGTACGTACAGTACATAAAAATACTAAAAAAAAGAAGCTTAAAACAAGCAAGCACTGACTGCTAAAATTAAAAGTGCAAAATTTTCATATTTCATATTTTCCAGTCAAGGTTGTGATTTATTTTTAACTACTATCGGGCGTATAATATAACATTTATCGGACCATAAAACCTTCTCGCAGTCTTAAGCCGCCCAACTCTTATTCATTTTCACTTAAGCGACTCGCTTAGTTTATACCAGTCGAACTCACCTCTCGAAGTGATGCATGATTCGCAAAAATGACATTTCTTTAAAAAAAATATCCAACGAATTGAAAACAATTAACATTATGACATTCAACTGTAACAAAAGAATAAACTGGCCAAATTAGACATTTAGCATAATAAATTTTGTAAATATTCTTGTTCAGGAAGATAAATACTCGTATCACGGGGGATTCACCATTACAATTACCGGAATTTTGTCGAGCAAATGCAAATAAACATAGATGACGAAAGAAAAGAACACAATTTTATAAAATGAACATAGATGACGAAAGAAAAGAACAAAATTATATAAAATTTTTCTACGAAATCAATCTTATAATATAAAATTCTTCAGAAGCGTATAATTCATCATATATTAAGTTCAAAACAAAGTAGCCACCTCTTTCCAAAGATTCATAGCCAGCATCAATTAAAGAACTTTCAAATCTATCCGTACTTAACATCTGATTGTCAGCCTTGCTCATCCGGAATACAACACGCTTCAGTTAAACCTAGCTAAGTACCATCGCAAACAAAAGATTAACTTGACGTTGACGCAGAGCAAAATAAAAACAAAAGTAAAAATGCTCAACCTAGAAGAACCAGTTCTACTCATCATCGATCGGAGTATTCATTTTTTTATGCGGAAAAAATTAATCGGCAAAATTTTAATGCCAAGTGAACTGAAACACGTTTATCATTCCCCAATCCCCCTTGTGTCAAATGTTATTGGGACGAAAAAAACGATACTGCAACTTCAATTGATTGGTAAGACTAACGAGCTTATTATGCAATTCTCCATTACCAGCACAGCTGTAAAAGATTGCATTGCGTTATATGACAGCGACACAAAAATAATACTTAGAGTTACCCGTACGAGTTTGACCGTTCCTTTAACAAGTATTATACGTACATTGATCGCACGATATAACCTCCATGATAACAACGTTCAGATTTGAATTCAAGATCTGATGCAGTTTTGTCTTAAATTACAAGTCATGAAGGGCCCCTGTCCCAACAATTAAATCGTTAAATTTGGCTTCTTTTTACTTGTCGGTTAAAGTACAGTTGTAATCGTTCAAAAACACTCATTAAATCGCACTCTATCGAGGCCAAGGTTTTTGGCAATTTATCCACAAGGCAGAAGGAGCAGATTAAAGAAAAAAAAAAAAAACAAGAAATGACCATCATCTGACAGAGGTCAGTTGGAACGAACCAAGTTCGGTGGATACGGTGCGCTTAGGCAACTTGGCTCGTCATTCTTTCAGCTTGAACAGCAAGCGTCAACAAGCACAGTTTCGTCGTTTGAAGTTTTCGTTTGCATTTGCGTTAAGGTTACCCTGGTAACTACTCGTACCTATCGTATTTTCGCGTCACCAGTTCGTTGCACCCCGGTTTTCTTCGGTTGGCAAACAAAAATGTAAACAATGGTGTACAAGGCAAAGAGCAATAGGCTTTACTTTTTACTTTTCTCTCGGCAATTAATATTAAAAGACCAATAAGGCACTCAACTATTAGTTAGATGTAGGCAAAATACCGATAACAAATCAAACCTAAACGAAGCCATGGTTATTTTTTCTTTCTTCTTTTCATTTAATTTTTTGCTGACCTTCATTTGATATTAAATATTTGATTAGATAAAAAGACAAAAAAGGCAAATATGTATATAAAAATCAAAGCGCGATTTTTTCTCTCCCTCTCTCCTCCCTGGTTGCTGTCAGTAATTATCTCTAATCAAACAAACAACATTGACCTGAGGTTTCATACAGCACAAAGTGTGACGATCATCAACTTGTCAACTGACTGTTTGCTGTTAACTTTTTTGTTTTGACAACTCAGCAATAGAACTGATTTTGTCAAAATAGAAAGAACCACAGAACAGAACAATGAGTTTGGCAGCAGTTGTCACGAAAACACTTTCATTAGGATCGCCCAAACAATTATATTTCAAGTAAAATCAAAATGTCCCGATTTGTTTTGATTGATTAATTTAAGACGAGTATTGCGTTAATTTTGGGCGGCACGTGATCTCTTTTTCTTTTTTTTCTACTCAGATTTGTGAATTAATGGAATTTTTTTCAACAATCGGTTATAGACCACGAGTTTGTGAAGTTCCGTTCTCGTATTCATAGATCGATTTTGATTAGTAAGCAAAAACTAGTTGTGATCGATTAGAGACTATGCGACTAATTTTTCTTCTATTTTGACAATAGGATGGGACAACAAATAGAAAGATTAATTCGAATGACAGTTGCTAAGTTGAAAATTTCGTTACGTGGAAAATAAAAAATAATTAATGTTATGGATGTGTTGTGGGTTAGCCTTGAGGTAAATAGTACGTGAATAAGACTTAACGCACACGTGCCAGTCACACGTCATATTGTTAACAATTGCCACGCTAGCTAACAATATACACAGTGTATTAAAAGCAAATTCGAAGTTCGAGGTCGTGGCAGATTAAATTGAAATAGCTGATCAAACTTTTCTGTTATTTTTTTTATGTAGCAAGTTAGTTGAATAGTTTGGATGAATTCAGATATGTTGACAGCAGCGTGAGTAAACCTAAACTGAGAATATACTTCTCAAACAAGCAAACAGACGGTGCTCTATCGAAACTGAATAAAAATAAAATATCCCCAGTCAGTCTAAGAGAAAAAATTTTCGATAGACATTTTATCTGTTTTTGTTGTCAAGTTGTAATGGAGAATATTAAACAACGAATCACACAAGCTGAGTACATCGACTCAATCAAACAACGGCGAATTACGCCTCTACGGATGGACAGCAACACCTTAGGTTCTTGCCCCCAGAGTATTCGGCACAAATCTCACTTACGCGCATGTTTAAAGAGATTTGATAAGATTTGGAATTATTAACTAAAGAATTCAACTTAGAATTAGCTAACTGGGATGACTGAACTAAGTGGAGAGGCTTGTTGGTTAGCTTACCTCAAACATCAAAATCTACATACATATAGGTACATACGAGTATGTGTAGAGTGGCTGATGAAACGTCATACCAAAAAATAACGTAATAACTTTTTTTCTGTGTAATCAATCAGTTCCATTTTTTTTTTACAGATTAACATTTACATTTAAAAAAAATAGACAATTGGGAGGATGAAACTAGAATCTGGATAGTTCGTCATTTTCATGTTTTCTAGTCTGTAATTTTCGTTCAAACAGAGTTTAGGCGGAGGTTTGGGGGAGTGCTCCGAGCAGATGAACTGTGATAAGGCTAATTAACACTTTTGCCGAGCGTGAGATAATTACATTCAGACACAGGATACGATTGCTGCTGTAGCTGCTGCCATAAAAAATATTCCCAGCGTTTCGACACGGAACTTATCTGCTCAAATGGAATTAACAGACAATTCTGCACATTTATTTTAACTTATTTCCCTATAAAATTTATACAACAAGCCAGGAGACTTTCTGATTCGCTTGGAGTTTTGCCGGAAGCTCATTCAAATGCTTTAAGAGGACAACAACATGTTGGACTTCTTTTTTTTGTCTGACGATTTGAAATTTTGATTTGAACGGAATGGAGTGACTCTAACCCGGGAATACTCTATTAGACGAAACAGCATCCAGCTCGAGTCAGTGTTTTGGATTTTCATCAAGGTCGCATCGTCGGGCCATATTTTTTTGATGAAAACCGTCGCACTATAACTGTTAATGGAGATCGTTATTTAAACAAGTTTTTCTTCCCAGGGCTATGTCGGAAGAAAATCCCTTTGAGCTCTGTATCGATTCAAACAATAATTGAGGCGATTACCACCGCAACCTTGTACGCAGCAATTAATAACTTTTTAATATTCATAAATTTTTAAAAACCAACAAAAAAAAAAGAATAGGAATGTAATATCTTTGAGATTGACTAAAAACAAATAAATTATATGAAATAAAAAAAAAAAGTTCTTTGGGTTTGTAGCAATATTTATCAGGCACCTCATACGTGGTGGAAAAAACTAATTTGTAAATCCTAGCTTCCTTACAAACACAACTTATACACAACGAACTCGTGAGTCACAAAAAGACACGGCTTGCCGATAAAATAGCTGCAAAGACAACACCGGAATGACACCGAACAGTACTGTTACCATGTGGAGGTAAAATAAGCACAATTGATGTGTAAAAATACTGAATATCGTCAAGTTGGCACCTCTCAGTCCCTACGCTTTTTCTACGACAAACTGATTGGTCCATATCAGTGTGGCTTCAAGCTAGGAAAGTCCACCATCAACCATATGCTCACACTCGGCAGATCTTGTCTTTAGGCAAGCTGGTGCGCTGTCATGCGATTTCTTCAGCATCATTCTTGAAAAAATAGTGCAAAACTCACGCGCAAAGACAATCTTTCAAGAATCCTTCCAATTACCCGCATACGCCGATGATATTAACATAAGAAGAAAGCAGCTTGATGTCAGTGACGCTTTTGCAAGTATTGAGACGGAAGCGGAGAAAATGGGTTTAGCGGTCAACGAGGGCAAGGCCAAAAAATATGCTGTGAAATAAAAAGGACACTCAACACTTACGTCTCGAACAGAACGTCACCCTCGACAGATTTACCTTAAAGGTAAGGACTTTGTCTACCTAGGCTCAACTAATAATTCAGACAACAACACCAGCGCTTAGACCAAACGAAGAATAACTCTTGCCAATTACTGCTTCTTTGGGCTAAGTAGGCATTACCTTCTATATGGCGCACAAATATGGACATTATCGAAAATATATGGGTTGCTTTGAGGAAAACATTTTTCGAGTGTTCTTCGATCCCGTCTGGAGGAGGAGATACAACGACGAACTGTATGGCTTGGTCATATAGCGCGGATGGACACCAACGCTCAGGCCAGAAAACTCAATGTGGAACAGCGCAGTAGAGGAAGACTAAAACTCGTGTGGAGCACACAAGTGGAAGGGGACCTCAGCCAACTTAGCGTTGAAATCTGAAAGCAGTTAGCAAAAGATCGAGAAAGAGGGGTACCGGTGAACGAGTATGTTGGTTTTAAATCTTTTCCGGTTATAATGACTAGGAAATAAAAAGCTCGGCAGGGCATTCCGTAAGCGAGCTGTTCGGCTTAGGAGAGAGTCACGATATTTCATAGTGCGTCGGAAAGTTGGATTAAAGTTGTACTGATGCGCATTCATAGCGAGACGGGAGTTACGGTTAAAAGTTTCAAGGGGCAGAATGCTATTCGAAATTTCGGTACATTTACTGGGACTCAAAACAAGCGCTCAACATTGAAAAATCGCAATAGGCAGCTAAATCTTTTAGACAGTTAAGCAATTAGTTACATCGACTCAGCAGCTGAAGCTATTCTTGGCTGTTTTGAACACAAGATTCTTCAAACGACGAATTAGAGCCAAGCAACCGCGAGTGTCCCACTGCCGTCCACTCCTGCAACACGGATGCCTCCGTGACTAACAAAATTCCTATACTATCGGCAAATAGTAGAACGTAGACTGAGGTATACATTTTAGCTCCAAAAAAGGCAATGACATCGAGACAATCCTAATGACCTTAACATAATCTCTACTCAGCTGTGAAAAAAAAAATTGTCAGTGTTCTTGCAAATTTTGCATGGACGACGTTAAGATCTCAAAATGTATTGAAGATGTGTGTAAGAAAATTAGATGATAAGGACGTGACCAAAATGCACAACACCAAGTTAGCATTTCACACGCATGCTTTCATGGTTGAACTTTTGTACTACACATGCCACAAGTTATAAAAACAAAATTATGATCATTCGGAAGCTACAATATTTTTGATATTTTCAGAAAGTCATTGCAAAATGTATAACTCGGTACAGAATAGGTTATGTATGTCAATGACTGATATTAAACCTTATCAGTTTTAAGTCTCTGTTTAGAGTATAAACTGACAAAAGAGATGAACATTTTTATGTTTTATTTTTGTTAATCGAGGCTGAGATTAAAGACATATTTTTAAATTATCTAGAAAGTAAGACCGGAACAAGTAAGTGACAGTCACTGAAAACCAACCAACTACATATATAGAATGTTTCCAATTTTAAGAAATTAATCTTTCGAACCATCGAATGCTATTTATACTCAAAATGTAGTTTAAGTATATGCCTCGCATTGGAGCACGCCAAACAAGATGATTTAATTTGTTTGTCTGACAAAACTTCTGAACCAACGAAATGAAAAAGCTCTTGGCTTTCCAATAGCCACATGCCTTTGTATCTGCTTGGATATACTCTATTCCATATTTCACTCACCACTCATTAAATCAACCGCTCTTCTAAGATGAGTCTTATCTCTTCTTAATTGCTAAAATAAATACAACCGAGGAAAAGCGATTTCCCTCATCCCCCATTCAAAATCAATGAAAATTGGTTTTACGTTTTTTTTTACCGCGACTGAACCAAAACACAAAAACCAGAGATTCAGCTCATGGTCAGGCGTCTACTTTAAAACAAAACATTTGTGGTTTATGACGACCGTTAAATTATAAAAAAAAAAAAACCAGCCGGGCAGCCAAGTTGGCTCCTAGGGCTATTCTGTGGTTTCCACTTCAGCCATATCTACTTCAGCAAGGGCACATGATTTGTTTTCAATTTTCACTTTTCTTTTCGTTTTTTTTTTTTTTTTTAATATTTTCGCAAATATATTTCAATTTCAATTATAACTACAAATTCATTTAATTACTCCCAATGAAGGACTGAATAAAACACATTTTCAAGTGACCAATGCGGGTTAACAGCTTTCGGTTGACAACTGCCCTTCTGGGTGCTTGGATATCGCAATAATACGAGTATGTATGACTCAATGCAAACGACTTATTCCATTGACCTTTCAATTCGTGTGTTGGACACTTGACACTTCTGACACCAATGCTGCCTCGTTTGGGTGAATTCGGATGGATTAGCAATGAGATCCGAACGATAGACAATGAACATGGAACAGTTGTAGGTCACGCTAAGTATTGAGAAAAGAGAATGAGGAAGTAATAACCGGTACTTGAAAAAGGTTTTTCTATTTTTGATTTTCTAATGTAATTGAATTTGATTCGATAAGAAGTTAACCTTTGTAAGTAGATGACAATGACTTGGAGCATGATTTTTTGATATTGACTGTTATTGTGTTAAATTTAATGCGAAAAGGCATTCATAAAACGCAATAAGTTCCAGCTCTTAAAAAAGTTTGTGGAATAGACAATGAGAATAGTAACGATACTTAAGTTAAGACAATCCATATAACCTAACCACAAATCTTAACGGCGATATGAAAAAGAAAACTCTTAGGATTAAGTGATCTCTTGAATGACTTAGCAATTCTGTGTTGAAAATGTTTTGGGTTTCAGGCAACCGAAGCTGAAAGGTGCCATCTTTTCGATTCCGGAGTAATTAAAGGCAATCGAAAATGTGTTGATGCGTCTTCATACCAAGAACACTGGAATCGGCACTGCAAACTGGAATATCTATTCTCACAGGGAGAGCAAGAATCCGAAAAACAAGGACGGCTCTTCTTTCATTGTATACTTGGACAAAGTTTCTCTCGAAATCATAAAAACTTTCTATTTTCTTACCATTTAAGACAAAGAACTCGTCAAATTCAATTACACCCTTCCCCTACATTTCAGCTTTATCGCTACTACCAAAGGCAGTAACCGATCTCATTGAATACTATGATCCCGGTAAGATCATATATTGCCATGTTAATGCTCAGAATACTTTTTAGTGTAGTGCCAAATGCAACGTGAGAGACAATAATTTCCTGTACTCCATAGCATCGTCGGAATTCGCTCGCAGCAATGGTAGTTTCCAGCCAAAATCTGTAGCGAACCTAAGTCTAAGTTAAGACTATTAAAAGTACTTTTGAAATAAAAATCTCGACTTCATTACAGTGCAGATATGAAACAACCGGGCCAAGCTTTACTTTAAGTCTACAAAAGAGTGAATTTAGTCGATCTGGAGACATTCAGAAGACTCAATGACGCATTTCCTGAATCGAAAAGAAAAATATATGTATGTCATGTTTAAGAGTAACTTCCCAAATAAGCTGATCGGACCTGATCAAAAACTGCTACTATAAATGAGTAACACAGTTTGTTGATGTCTGGAATTTAGATAAAATTATGTGTTTTGCTGTCTGATCTAATGACACTAGAACTCCTGTTGTTTCGAAAATACGAATGATTTCGCACACAATCTGAGGTCGAAAAGGTATGTAGCTAGACCTTTACAAATTGCTTCAAAATGGATGTAGCTGTTTATGTGTGTTTATTAAGAAAATTAAACCCTATGTTCTAAGCAGAGGTATACGCAAGCCGAGCTGTGCTTAAGTACTCTTGCAACATAGTTCAAGAATGCAAGGTTTTTTTTAGACACCTAAAGGATAGTTTCTCGGAACAGAACCTGTGTTAGGATTGCCTGCGCAGTCGGTTAAGTAGGGTTCCATATGAGCATAACTGCAAATGGCATAATTTTTCCAGGATAATGGCAAAGCAAACATATACTTCAAGGCGTTTAAATAACTATCCTGTTGTCCTTTAGTGAAAAAATCTATAGGAGCTTACTGCCGTCGTAAGTTTAGATCCTAAGGAATCCATCTCTGGCAAGGTCATTGGGAAACTGATATCTCACATATCACATTGCGAATTTGTCCGATAATGTGGTATGTAAGATTATCAGCGCTCAGATTTCGGCACTTATTTTGTACTTGTTAAATTCCGGCGTCATTGCATCAGACAGAATGAAACCAGAGCCAACGGAAAGGGTTCATCAGTGCTTTTAGAGCAGAGCGCACGCAGCAAAAAAAACGTTCACTGCAAACTGGTCAAACAGTGACTTATTTGCGTAGAAACTTATGATCCATACACAACCCGAACTATCAAAATGTTGAAATTGAATTTGGAAAAAGCAAGCTGCAGAAAAACGAAGTGCGGAGATATTCACTATGTGCTATTACTGCTTATCTAGATCCTTGTGGTGGACAAGATCTGGTAAAATTAAAGAGAATCGCTTTTATTTGACCTTGATAAAAATTCATCCTGTAATCAAGCAAATATCGTTCTGTTAAAAAAGGATGAATTATTGGCTTTATTTGCCCCCGCTTATGAGACCCATTCTAACATACAGCTTTAAACCCCACCAAGATCTAGAGTACAGTTTTCATCGGTATTATGCTATCAATTAGCACCCAGAGGCCAAAGCACCATTGCACTCCATTCTCAAAATAATTTCGCTAGATTAACAACCCATCATTTCAGCTGCTATTAACTCTAAATAAAAAACATTCATGGCGATCTTTGACCTTAAACCATGCCTTCACACTCCCTAACAGTGAGAATGCAATTAATGGATTAAAATTTGATCACAAGTTTCTATATTAAATTGACAGAATTAAACAGAGGAATATTCAATCACCAACATGTATCAAAGATTGTAGAAACTTACAGGAATCTCCTGAGTCAAATATCTATATGGTGTCAGCGCTTCACAATTTATATTTGTCAACGTATGGCACAGCTTAGAGCACTTTGTTTCACACATAGTCAGAAGAGATCGCACTCCCTAGTTAAAATTGGCCTACTTATGTATGTACGTATTGAGATTGTAAGCATATTTTACTCAATAAGTTAAAAAAAAAAAAAAACTAAATTTCAAAAACTGTATTTTACAAAGGGTGTTTTTTAATCTAGTACTAACTTCCGATATTTATACCTGTCAAACTAATTTTCAGGTTGCAAACTATCAGTGTTGTTTTTATTCAGTTGTCTTTACAATTTTATTGTCATGACATAAACGCTTCAATAATTCCTAAAAATATGGTTACAAACAACATAATCGACAACCTGAGACTGCCATTTGTCGTATTGTTGATCGTTTTCGCACAATATTTTCTTTGGAACATGCAGTGGGTAAGGAAGAGAATATATTGCGTCCGTTCAGGAGAGTATTGAAGTAGATCGTAATTTATCGATTCGTCGTCGTTAACAACAGCTTTATGGAAAACTTTACATAAAAATCTTGGTTTGACGGCTTTCAAAATCCCTCCAGCTAATGTAAGACTTGAACTCGTATAACCATAGTTTGAAGTAAAAGTTACCCTGGTTTAACCCCGGGGTAAAAGTAGTCCAGTGTGCGCTGGCCCAATGAGCCCAAAACCAACTGGCATTGGACCCGCTTTTTTATCGGATTGAAGACACACAGTCACAAATGCATGAAAAAATGATTGGGCATATGCTCAAATACGAGGGCGGGTCAATAAGTCCGTTACTTTTGGATTAAAACACAGATTTTTTGATAAAAAAATAATTTTATTTTTCAACGTAGTCTCCCTTGAGCTCTATACACTTTGTCCAACGCTTCCCCAATTTTTTTATCCCTTCCAAAAAAAATTATTTGTCGAGGTCCTCAAAATAGACCTTTGTTTGCGAGATGACTTCATCATTGGAGTCAAATCTTTTTCCACCAAGCCATTTCTTCAGGTTTGGGAACAAGAAGTAGTCGCTCGGAGCCAAATCTGGAGAATAGGGTGGATGAGGGAGCAATTCATAGCCCAATTCATGGATTTTTGCCATGGCAACTGCACATGTGTTTGTGGTCGACTGTGAGCAAACGCGGCACCCATCTTGCGGAAAGCTTTCTCATGCCCAAGTGATCATTCAAAATTGAAACCACTGAGCCATGCGAGATCCCTACGGCTTCCACAATCTCTCGCACTTTCAATCTTCGGTCGGCCAACACCATATCGTGAATTTTTTCGATTCTTTCGGGTGTAGAGACCTCAACTGGGCGTCCAGGACGTTCAGCATCTTCAGTGCTTGTACGGCCACAACGAAATTCAGTGAACCACTTGTTTACCATTGAAATCGATGGTGCAGAGTCCCCATAGTATTTATCAAGCTTAGCCTTGGTCTCGGTAATGGTTTTTTTTCGCAAGAAATAATGCTTAATAAGCACACGAAATTCCCTTTTTTCCATTTTCTCCCCAAATTAGTGAGTAGTCTGATAAAAATAGCTGTCAAACACAAACTAACTGACGCAGCAAGTTTAAATTTTGACAGGAGTCAACTGACAGAAGCCTGTTGACAGGAGCAGTGTTGCTGTTTCAGTAAAGAGGTCAGAAATTCAAAAAGTCACGGACTTATTGACCCGCCCTCGTATGTGTTTAAAAACTAATTGCAGAATGTATTTAAGAGTTTTTTGTGCAAACTTAGTATTGGCTTAAAAAATACACTTTATATATTGTACAATATACATATACCTACCTGTATCTTTGAGAATAAAATCTAAGTCGAAAATGAAGGACTGATAATCACGCCCAAGTGGTGCACATCAATAATCATCTACGTGGTCAAACGGTATGTGTACATTTTAAAACTTACTTTTACACTGATCCTGGGTAGCCCTTCGAATTAATGAGGTACAATTAGCTATAGATTTAACTCCTTGTGGTTGTGAAAGCTATGCACACCGAGCAAATGGCAGTTCCAATTTTTAAATTTATCTATGTCACTAGCATATTGGCTTATAAAAAATACCGTAAATCTGCACACAAGTTTCGTAACAATTAACCGGCAGAAGGTTGGAAATTCCTCCCATCGATATAAAGTAAGAGTCGACACTATCAAATTCTGTTACAAATCTCCTAGCACCAAAATCATCAAGTAAATTTCTGATTGCCAATCCCAGCACGTCCAGTCCAGATATCATGAATTTGTGCTCTCACGGAAAAAAAGCAACAAATCACAGTCATATCAGGGGGAACAATGACAGGTAGGTAAGAGGAACTACAAACGGCAATATCAAACATGAAAGCAAACAGACACAATATCGTGCATTGCTCTCTTAAAGAAGGTATGAGTAATCCCTTGTCATCCAATGGATAACCCCTTAATCTCCGAAGCCTTGAAAGCAATAACAACTAGGTAATGTCAAGCGATTCCAAGCAGCTGCGACTTCTTACAATCAATAACACTTCGCAAACTGTTGTTTGTTTGCATCAATTCAAATTAACTCAGGCATCGAAACCTTATTTCCTTGTCACCTCGTTTTTCGTCCGTTATCTATTCGCAAATACGAGTAATTTAAAGCGTAATCACGATTTAATTTTAAATGCAATAAGAAAACACATACCAGCACTTACGTCAAAGGCGGTTGAAGTGCTGGCTGAGGTTTGTACTTCCCAATAATAGATTCAGAGTCGGATTCATCATAAACCGTTTTCAGGGTTTTCCAGTGCACACAGAAAACCTGTGCCCCAATAAAAGTGTTTTCTCAGAAAAAAAAAAAAAAAAAAAACAAAGCTACACCAAGATAACGCACTGGAGAAGTTAACTAAAAGGTCATACAAGTACCATTGGCCCATGACGAAGAATTATACGTATACGGAAAACGATGCTTCAAGTAGGTAGTCCAAACCGACGAATTCAAATCTGAATTTGATTCGGAATCTACATCAAATATTGATCGGAATACGAGAGTGAAAAATCTGAAAATGCGAGAGAATCTGAAAGTGTGACACAATGTAAACTCACCTTCAAGAGTGCCAAATTGTTATCCCTTGCCGAATTGAAGACAATCATATTCAGATGCATCCCTGGCTATGAAAACAAGGAACAAGCAAATACATACACAACCGAAACAAACAAAATCGAATGCACTTTCCGCGCCCCCTTTTTTCTATTCGTATTCTTTTTTGTTATCTAACTAAACGACGGCACGGCAACAACAACAAAATTTGCGAAAATTCTTTCTTTTTTTTCTTCGTTGCTTTCCTAGATAATTCTTATGCCTTAAAGCTAGCTCCTCTATACTGCTTGTGAGCGTTTACGATTGTGTTGCGGAGTTTCCTCTTTATTTACTTTCTTGATTTTATTTTTAATTTTTCTACTTTTTGCCACA
This sequence comes from Volucella inflata, assembly GCA_928272305.1. NCBI lineage: Eukaryota > Metazoa > Arthropoda > Insecta > Diptera > Syrphidae > Volucella > Volucella inflata. The sequence goes on along the minus strand of OV743716.1, from coordinate 44,537,197 downwards.
GATTAAAGAGGGGGACGTGTTTTTTTGCCTGCTACTGTTGATTGGACTCGTTTTTGTTGTCTCGCGGCGACGAAATTTTAACAAAATAGAACGAGTGAGGTGATTTTTTTATTTTCGGATTTGCTGTAACAACCGCGCGTGTATTCTCTTTAAAATTTCCACGAGATAAAAATTTTTTTTTATAAATATTCCATTGCGACGCCACGAGGTGGCTTCAATTTATCCAAAAAATACTGATTGTGGCGAGTGTGGAGCTTAAGAACAACGATGACCAACAACAACGACAATAATGCGCGAAGTGCGTAAGGGGAGACCGAGAAAGGATTCTTGAAGACAACTTCTTCACTTTTTTTTCTGCTTCTTTCTATGTCGTATTGGTGAATGTTCCGAGTAAAATTGGCTTTTTTTTTCTAATTTTCTGATAAATTTTAAGGAAACGCAAATACTTTTTTTGTTATATTTTTCTTTCAATTTATTTCACATCCGTTCTCTCCGCAATCGTTCTAGTAGGCGATTTTGACAGATCGGCGAATTCAAATCAACTGAATCAACTGAATCAAAATGAACCGACTGCAGTAAACTATCAGCAGCGAGGAGGACTGAAAATAAACCGAAAACCGAAAACGACCGACAGAAACAGAAACAGAAGCAGAACTCGTTGAGAGACAGGAAATGTTTTTTGTTTTCTTTTTTTTTTCTTTTATCTTGCGTTTGTGTTCATCATGGTATGGGTTCATTATCATTATATATTCATTTGTTGATTCATCGAGGGCGAGTGACACTCACCCGTTATTTTTGTGATTTCTTGTTGTTGGGACAGCGAATTCCTTTTGCGATGGTAGTGAGCTTGTATGAGAGGTAGAGACTTTTGTTTTGATGGATGAATAAAATGAATCTTAACGAAACACTTAATATATCGTTAACACAGGGTGGTGCTTTTCGTTGTAAATTGGGTGCCTTATTTTTTATTTCATAGTTTAGTTAAATGCAATTATAAAATATGAGAATACCAAAGCAATTAGTTAGTTCTATAAGGGGTAAGTCTTAAATTATAGATAAATACATAGATAGATAGAAAATTGTATGTTAAAAGTACGAGTAATATTAAGTACCAGTAATGTGAAACTTATAAAACTAGGGTAGCACCAACTGGTTTATTTCATATGAAAACTAGAGTGTTCTGATATTCATAATATGAAGACAAGTAACACATTTCAAAATGTATTTGATTTTCTTTTTAAAAGAACTTAACACTCAAGTGGGTATGAATGCACTTATAATGTCTCAACATGTGTTAAGATGTTTTCGCTCAGTGGTTATTTTGCTCCATGGGTGGCATCCAACTTTTAGTGGGGGGACTAAATTATTAGTGGGAGCTGGCTTGTTGTTGTATTCTATTCAACTACACATCTAACTTGATTTTTGATGCAAGTCTTTCGAGCACGGCATGGAGTCGAACACCGAACCTTCCGATTTGGAAGTTAGTTCACTACCACTTGAGTCACGGCAATCCACAAGTATGCTTCATACTTGTCCTTTTTCTACTTATTTAAATCAATTTAGATTTTTACCGTTAAATATCTGAATTGTTCTTAAAGTAATAGCTTATCGGCGGTTAGATTTTCAGTTGGTATATATTTTAATTCTAATAAATGCTTAGGCTTTTGACTTGTCTTACTTCGCTTTGGTTGTTTATAGGGATCCGCGTGCACCTTGCAAAGCAAGTCTCTTCCGAGACTGCTAGTAACCCGTTTTCAATGTACCTAAATGTTAGGCCATCTGTTGGTAATGAGAAGAGCAGAGCAAACTTTCCTTCACTATGGAATATTATTTCTTTGCTTGACGAATATTATTCTTGAGTGCTAGAATTGTTTCTCGATTGTTTGCATAGCATCGAACTTTAACAGCACCCCGCAAAACAGTTCAACGACGTCAAACGGCAATTCCGTGGCGACCAAGCAATATCATCATAACGATAAGTGTCCAATTAATTGATTTTTGACGACTTGTGTTGCACGTAGCCCCATTCGCTGGCAATATAGCTCGGCCATATCCCAGTCCTCAATTTCTGTCATTGAAAATCGTTTATTATAGTTTGGCAGCGCTCTCCAATATCGTCTTGGAAGAAAAATGGGCCAATAGCCCAAACATTAAAGCGGGTGGTTATTTTGCTTTAATCCCTGATCATGAATGTGATTAATTTGAGATCTTTATGCAAAATTATCCAACACAGCATCCAATTTGAAAGTAAATTTGCAATATTTCTCAACTTTGTTCAAGCGTAAATCGATCCATTTCGTAAGTACATATAATATTGAGTCTCTGTTCTTTTTTTAAACTCGTAAGAGCTTTCGCTGTCAAAATAACTTATGATTCACAAAGATATCAATAGATGGCCCAACTGATGACTCAAAGTGGTTTCTGTACACAAAAGAAAAATATACCCTCAGCTTTAAATTAAAACTAATGAACTTTTTGTTCCGGTAACGGGAGGATTCTTTTATTACATAGAGGCTCCTTTAACGTCGTAGCTTTTAGGTTGTTTTATATAGATACAGTTTTGATGCCAAATTTATAATATCGCAAGTATGTTGCCTCAAGATCAAGAGCTAACATAGTCCTTATCTGCTATCTCTTTCTGCTATATTATCGAATGATATTGTGCTAAGAAAAGCCTCCTCTGAAATTTGTTTTCCATTTTTGTACTTTGAAATATTTTAATTTCCGATGTCCCGGTTTGTTACATAGAAAACATCCTCCTTGTCTCTTGCGCTTACCACCTCCAATCTCTGTATTTTTATTCTGCTTTGCAAAGTATGTATGCCTCGCATTGTACTCGATCCTGAATGTTTAACCTTGCGTCCTCCATCAAAAGTGTTACTATAAGGTTTTTAAAAATTCAGACACAAGTAGATTGAAGTGGAAACCTACTGCGCTGGAGAAGTAGTTATTTAAAGACGGAAAGACACTCCTTATCCAAAATCTTTAAGCTTTTAGACTGGAATGGAATGATTTTCTTCATAGTTTTTAGAGAAGCTATACAATTTTTATTGGAGCAAGTGTATTGTAATTCTAAATTTTTGCTCATACATATTCGGATAGGCTGAATGAGGCTGGAGCATTGTCAGCGCTCATGATGTGTAGTAAAGGCTCTCTTCCGAGGGAGGTCACAGTGCATTTCTAGACTTTACTGTCAGACTTAATACGTAATTCAAATAAATCGGGGTCATCTGCTGCCGTTTTTACTTCTGGTTTCTTCGATTTACCAGTCATAACTTCCCAAAGATAATTTGCTTTTAGAACTACTTTCATTTTTACACACTCAATTCGTTCGTCCTTAAAGAAAGTGTCTGATGAATGGAATTTCTGCAAAAGTGAAGACCTCTTTACTGCGCCAAATAAAACGGTATAAGTCTCCTTAACATCGCATTCAATATTTCATTTGCCATATTGTGTAAACGTCTAAAACAACAAAGAATTGGTCGCTATCAGTGTTATAAGATTTAAGTTTACCAGCGACTAAAACTTTAAACTCCGGCAGATCGTCGTCGCTGCTCTGTCAAAGCAGGGAACGACTTAACTGAGACCTTTGATGTCAAAAAAGGTTTTAAACAAGGTGTTACGTAATGTGTCTTCTTTAACATAACAGAAGCTGCCACAATGGATTTAGCTGTAAATGAGAGCAAAATTAAGTACAAGTTTATAGTGTCAACAAGAAGGGACATAAAACATTGACGAATTGGACGGAATGTCACAGGCGACGGCTATAATTTCAAGATAGTAAGGTAGACATTGCTTTGCATAAATTCTGCCAACAACACCTCAGCATAAATTAAACGAAAAATCATTCTTGCCAATCGCTGCTTCTTTGAGTAGTAAAGCCCTATCCCGAAAAATTAGGACTCTATATAATACTTCGATAATCCCAGTCCTACTTTATGACGTTGAAGGACTGACTCTATTTAAAGCATATGAATATATCGTCAGTCGTTTCGAGAGAAAAATCCTTTAAAATATAATCGGTTCCATTTGCGTTTAAGTTCTTTGGAGGAAAAGATTCAACGACGAACTAACCAGCTCAATAACTTCATGAACCTGGTCAGGAAATCTATTCCTGAATCGGCTTTAATGCTTCGGGCTGCAGCGTCTAACCGCGAGAGATAACGCAGCAGAGAAAGATCTCACATTAGGTGCCGAGCACTAGTAGAAGGGTTATTAAAAGATTATAAATCTTCATTTATTTGCCAAAAAATAAGTTTGTAACACTTTTGCCACTTTCAACATTTACAACTGCATTTCATCCGCGAACAAAAGGAATATATAACATTACTCCCAATACTTATCCTTGAGGTACTCCTAAATCAGATTTCACTGCAAAGATACCATCATAACTTTGGTCCGTTGTGTTTTTCTGCTAAAAAAGACTTAAACCACTTATTTTCCTCCAGTAATTATTATCTATCCACATTATAATTATTTGTATATAGCCCACATCTGTACAGATAGACCTCCCTTTCTCAACCACATGTGGCATTTTATATTGGATATAGTCTTGCTAAATCAAAACTCTACCGGTACTACTACTACTTACCCCACGTCTGTCTGGTTTTCAAGCTAACCACAGCTACTGCGGGACCATGGTACAGATTGTCAAAGAGATCAGACAACGTTTTGATAAGGGTTTACAGCCGTTTCTCTGTCTACTGGATTTCTCAAAGGCCTTCCATAAGATCATCCATACAATACTCTGTTGGAAACTGATTAACTTTTTTGGTTTCGGTGACAGGTGTTGATGCCTCGGACCACATAAATAAAATGCCACGTTGTACTTTTAACTCGTGTGATTATTTTATTTTATTTTCCTATAAAACAAGATTATATGATGTATACAACACTTTTGGATTTAAGTTACTTACACTTGTGTTCGTCCAACAAGGGTTATCGATATCGTGGTTTTAGTCGAAGTATATCGTTGAGGATCGTTCACATCAGTTTATTAAGATTAAAGCTCCACAACAACAGGGCTGAAAGCCTTGTTCGCACTTTTCTCAAAGAGAGCTGCAACTTGTTTTATCCAGCGAAAAACTTTCAGCTCCTAAACCTGTTTCACAAGGAGTACCTCAGGTATCGATATTGGGACCGATCTTGTTCTGTAATTTTATAGATGAGTTTTATGCAGGTGATGTTTAAACTCGTCCAATGAATGATCTAAAGGAACTTGGTTTCCGACTCGATGGTCTTCTGGTTAGCCCAAAAAAGTCGCAACTCATACCGATTTTAAACATTTGATTTCAAGCTTCTTCCTGATATATGGCTCTGTAGGAGCACGTCAAGATCTGTTGAATCTGTAGCTAGTCTTGGTTTTATGATTAATTGCAATATCTCGAGCTATGATTCTACCGTCTCAATACTCCCGAACGCGTTATTGAAATCACGCTGCCTAATGTACATATTGTTATCGCCATACAAATATTAAACTATTTATTCCATCCTATTCCTCTTTTCCCCTCCACTATGAGATTAAGTAATAAAATAATGCAAGTTGTTGGCACTTGGTCAAGCTAAAGCTTTTTATGCTTTACAAGCGAAGTTGCCGGATACCTCTCGCTATCTTCACACAAAAATCGTTATTAGATTACGAGCGGTCGAGCCGGGTGCAAAACTAGAGTTCGTGGTTAGGGAGAATATCTCAATCAAACCTAGAACACGCACCTAGATATCAACTGATTCCTCCTCGCAAAACCATTTTGGAGATTATAGGCTTATCAACCCGACCATTCCGACTTGAAAAATCGTGAAACTGGAGGAGCTAAGGGTCAATCATAGAAGGTATCAATAAGGAATCCTTAATCCTCTGGCGCAGACTAAACAAAGAATTCGGTTCGGATTCGAGTTAATATATAAAAGTATGAGCAAAATCATATTCCTTTAAATGAAACAGAAATTACCGCTCTTAACTCCTGGAGCGTCAAATCCACGGTCACGAATCAAAAAGTTTTGGGGACGTTTCCAGATTCGGGGACGAAAACGACACCGTGATGAAGGCTTCTCTTGTAGTGTAGCTACAGTTGTTTCAGCCATCATTACTCTAAGAAAGCCTCGGTCGCACTCATTCTCACTCTATCCAAAAACGAAGACGAAATTATCCTAATCCAGAAACCTCCCACTGTATTGTACAAGGTGTGGTTCGTGGACTCGGGACACCTGAATACGTCCCGCTCTAAAAAAAAAGACAAATGTAAGATCCAAATCTTATATAAGTGAAACGTAAGGCCACTATGCACTTTACTTACTAGTTATAGGACCCATATATCATCCTAAGGGTGATCTTTAAAGCTGTTAGGCAGAAAACTAGCTCTATCATCGAGTACAATGCGAACACACATCAAGGGAAATGCGGTGTTACGAAAGAGGTGAATCACTTGTTGATTCCAATTTAGGAACAAACCTCGTTGTTTGCAATATCAAAATACAAAGAAATACTTTTAAAACTACTCTCAGGGCTTTGCCCAGCCTCTCAATCAGGTAATGTCAGTTTCCGGCCTCATATATAACCTAGAGGTAGGAGAAGCTGCAGTGGCAGACATCAGCACTGGACCGCTTAGAAACGCTTGCGGTAAACTGTTAAATCAAGCACAAATCACATAAAAGATGAAGTAAGAAACCGCTAAAAAAAAATAACTAAGGAAAAAAAAGCTACAATCCTAAATGTCATCGTATGGCAAAAAGAAAAAACCAAGAAACCACCGAGGAATCGCTCCTAAGAAAAATTCCCTGATATTATGCCTTTACTATATTTTTTCTCCGGAGCTTAATGGTCAATAAACTGCTAATATGCCTGGAAGCAGATGGTAACAGAGTGGTTGCCTATGAGGATGACCTTTCTATAGACGTTGCTATTGATTTGGAGTAAACTAGATAAAAATGATCTTGTCGTCTTTTCCAGACAGAAAATACGAAACTCCATTCATAGACCCGCTCTCAATTAACGGAACCAGGTTAGTCTTTTCCCTCTATACGTCTCGACCATCGTAGTAAACCTGAGCTTCAAATAACAAAACTCTCCAGATAGCGCAGTCTTTAGCTATCTGCGCACTCCAAGTCGGTTTAGGTCTCTGCAATAATACATTTTTCCAAAAAATATTTTAAATTCCACCGCCCTTTGTACCTATTAATTCGCAATTCTATTACACCGGGTTTGCAATTATCTATTCCATCTAAGCAAGGGGCTCAGTTAACATGTGTGTTTGCTTGTATAGAGAACAATGTTCTCTAATTTTTCTGCACAGATTTTACTGCAGTCTACATGTGTTTCAGGCATACTCATAACAAGCGAATGTCTCTATTGCTTTTATTTTCTTAGGTGTTTTCGAACACTCGCAACAAACAAACTCTTTTTCTAAAATGTTCACATGGCCTCACTATTCCCCCATAGATGTCACTTTCAACGAATGAGTGAGATAGATATTACTTAAAAACGTTATATTGTAAAGTACTAAAACAAACAAATCCAAGTACTACCATGGCGTTGAAAAATGGCGCCAATTTATACAAAGTTTTGAAAACCCATTCGCCAAACTAAGTTATTCGGCCACCACTTAGTAATCAAAAATCATGAATAAACCTCCAAAGTGATTTTAATTCAGATCAAACATTTTGCATCAAAACCGTCACGAGACGAGTTATTGAAATTCCCCTACAAACCCCTCAAAATGGCCGAATTGACATCAAAGTAATCCGCCATACTTGCAAGTGAAACAACAGAACCAAACCAGTGTCAGTTTAGTCCAATTTGTTGTTTTTCTCCTCATCTCTTCGCCGCAAAACATTCTACCCATTTCAGGCGTCACAATAGTGTATGACAGAGACAACTGGCTATTTAAAGAATTTCGCCGTTGATTTGTTTTTGTATTGCCTCTGATTGAGGCAGGCCACAAGCCAAACGTCAGTCTTTGCAGTAAATCGCATCGCAGAACATCTTGGATCAGTTCGTTCTTCTTGACGTTTGTGTAGTAGCGTTTTATCGTAGCCGTCGCTGATAATTTTTTGTTTTTTTGATTTCACTTTAGTTCTTTGATTTTTGTGTCAAACAGTGTCCTGGGAAATTAAAAATTCAAAATAGAAATTAATCAATGTACAAGTAAAAAGAAAAAAAGGCTGCACAAATTGTATGTCTGTGGAATTCCAGTGCATTCACAATGCGACGCGTCGTCAATTGTGTCTCTGTGTGTCTATGCCTGAGTCTGGGTTTGCAAGTTAATTGATAGAATAACAATTGACCGACTGACCACCCCAAGTCGACTTTTTTCGCTGCCCGTTGACTGCTGCCTCCCTTTAGCCTTAACCGTTAACCGCCACTGTCATCGTCGTCGCCTTTGCCAATAGCTACATCCATCGCCAACGCCATTGGTATCATTGCCGCCGGCATCCGTGCTTGTTGCCGCAATTAATTGCGCATTTCGCTATGTTTACACGGATCAAAAAAACGCAAACGCCTGCCGTTTTCGCCCCTGTGCTGGCAAAGTACACATAAAGTGAATGAGCGCTGCGTGCTAACCCTGTGTCTGTTTCGTCAGCGTGTGCGCTAGTGTTAGTGTGCTGTAATATTTTTACACTCTTCAGAGATGTAGGTTGGAAAATTTAAAAAAAAAAAAAAAAAAAAAAAAAAATCAAATCTTACAAAAAGATCACAAGTGAAAAAAAAGGAAAAAGCCTAAAGAATTAAATAATTTTTAGTGTCGTGTTTTTTTTTTCGGCCGACCAAGAAGTAGAAAAAGAAAAGGAATTGATAGAAGGAAAGAAAGAAAGAGAGAGGGAGAGAAATAAAAATTGCCTGCCACTCGACGCCAATGCCAATATTCTTTCCACTTTGGGCTCTTGTGCTGTTGTGCTCTTGTGTGTGCGCACTCAGGGAGAAGGAGTGTGTGTATGTGTGTGACTTATTGAATCGCGCGTTTGTGTGTTACAAGTGGATTAAGTGGTTTTTGAGGGAGCTTCACCACCGTCGGTCACCATCATCATCCTCACCGTCACCACCGCCGTCGTCGTACTCATCCTCATCCATATCGTCGTCTTCTTTTTGGTACTTTTTGTGGCTCACGCCTTGTACTCGAACGTAGTTCCCCGCGCCTTCTTGTTGCCGTCGCCGTTACTACCCATTCGCGGTTTATCATCATCGGTTTGTTTTAAGTGGTTTTTGTTTGATCGTTTTTTTTTCTTGTTATTCGTTTTCTTGTATTTTTACTTTTCGCTCCGCGATTTCTGAGCAATTATCGGATTTTTTTTTTCGGTTTTATTTTTATTTTATTTCTGTTCGTTTTGTTGCGCCTTCATCGCGCGCTCTCTCTCTCTTACTCTGCCTACATCTGGCATTCGTCGTTGTCGCTGTCGCTGTCGTCGTCGTTGCCGTTGACGGTATCGTTGGTCGAGTGCAAGAAAAAGGGTTATCGACGCGAAGTGTATACGCTATTACATTGTGTTGAAGTATTTAAAAAAGAAAAAAAAAATATATATATAAAAAATTAACATCTTGTAACGGATGTTTGCACATCTCTGCTTTGGATTAAATCTGTTTTTAAAAGTTCCATATTGTGTGTTTGTGTTTCCGTGTGTCAGTACAACACCAATCGTCTGTCTACACCTGGATAAAACTCTGTGGATTATAATAACAATCAAGTTGAAGCCAAGCCATCTTTAGGCAAATCCTTGACAAGTATTCAAGTCACTCATCATCAGTAGGAATGTATCCGGCACCGGTTCGTCATCCTTCAGCTGGGGTAAGTTCAAAGAGTCATTGTTAAATTTCTACTTCAACTGTCAAATGTTATGTCAGTTTGAAGTCGGTACATAGCTACACTTAAAGCGCCGAAAATGTGACGTGATATTTACAATTTCAGAAGATGGAGATGACACTCTTCTCTGCCCCGCTAATTTCAGTTTTAGTAGCAAAATGTCAAAGTTAATTTTGATGTGTAATATGTACGAGCACTTTCCCAGCGGCAAAACATTGCTAAATCAAACATGAGATCTGTGTAATGTTTCTGAAGTACTATATTTTAGGGATGACTTTGAGGAAAATGGGCGACAAGAGAAGTGAATTGTAATAACATAGCAGGGTGGGATTTTGCCTGCTTCTTGTAATATAATTATTGAGATGTCTACGACTTGGATTGTATGACAATACCCACCCAGAGGTATGAGTTTAAATCTTACAGTTGCTCAGAGATTATCGATTCTAAAGAGGAGAGTGGCTCCACTTCAAGGTGGATATGTAGGAATAATCACTGGAATACGATCGTGACATAAACTGAAGTCTGTCCATCGGATATCCTCTTCTTGGACCGGCTTGTGCTTGAATTGAGTTTTGAGATTTACGACAAGAGGTCTATTGTACCTTCGAGTTTTTTCCCTTTTGAACGGAGCACTCAATTTCTCAATATGTAATAAATTTAATGGCATGATTTTTTGCCGACGGAAAATCGCGTTTGAATTTGTTTCGTATATGCGATAAATGTTGCACTTAAACCTTTGCCTACTGTAATTTGGGGAAGTGAGAGATTTAACACTTTTTAAGCTTTGTCGGCATCTGTATAAAACAGAAATTGTTGTCAGCAATATTCTTGTTGAAGACGTTGGCTTTTCGACGTGTGGTAGGAGAATTTATTCTTGCTATGCTCTACGTTCGAGAGACCTCCTGATGTGCGTATTTGTTGTTTTCCTTATTGATATGCCCCTCAATGCATTGATTATTTTGCGTCCACATGTTTTGAATCAAACAATATTTTAAAAAACGGCAATGGCAATTGGGTCCTGTCGTTGTAATTATTCAACCAAAATGTATCCACCCACATTCGAATCAGTCAAACAACCAAGGATATTCTATGAATAACAAATAGTTTAGTTCAAGTGAAAAACAATCTGTGGAGGTGGATCTCTTCATGTAGGTTCTCGGTTCTCGATCACAGAAAGTAATCGACCTCGATTCTCAATGAGTCCTTATTTTCCATCGATGACAGCAGAGTTTAATTTATCCTAGTTTCACGGAACATTCCATTCCTTTCTCTAAGGTTAATTATTCTAAGAATTAATTTATTTTTTACAATATAATGCTATTTTACAACTACATACTGAGCTGTCACTCTTCTTATTCATTATTTCGTATGGTGGCTACTTTTAAAGCAATTGAATTGATTGTTTGGAACTTCAATTTATTTTCCTTGGCTTGTATGCTATCGAAGTAGAGAACATGCGGAATTCTATTGCTTATAGCCTTAAATCTATCAAATACGTTAACGTTAGCAATTGCTGGATTAGTTTTCATTATCACAGCATCTATTTTTAACTCAATTAATTCACTTTTTCTCTTCAAAAGTTTTTATTAGGGGTTTCCAAGATCTTTTTGGACAGCGGCCGTTTTTGGTTTTAGCATACTGATACTGAATTTTCTTGGTTTGAGGTCTTCTAGTCTCGCCAAATTTTAACGCTCGCATTAAGGGTGTAATCAGTCAGTACATATGTAGTTTATGAGACGTTTTTATGTCAGTGTAATACTCATTGGCTCCCCAACCAACTGCTTAAGAGAAATTTGACACAAAAATAAGTTTATATAGGTAATTAAGATCATAATTGGTCATGCCAATGAAGTCAACAGTTCAAAAAACAGCAATACCATATTTTCGGGAATCCATTCATTAGATATATTAAACAGTTCGATTAAGCTAAGTGTTCTTGATCTATATATGATGACAAAGTTTGATATTTGTTGTTGATTAGGTATATTTTTGACTGATGATATCATTTTTTTTTTTTCACGCGCTAGTTTGGTTTTTTTTATTTTTCAGACGCTCTCTCCTACATATATTGACACTCCACCTGTATGATAAGAATCCGACAAGCAATCATAACTTTAATAACCAGGTAGAATAGCTTTGGAATTTTCTATGCTATCCGCCGTATGGAGTCTTTCAGTTAAAAACAGAAAATCAAAATCATTTTTGGAAACAAGATCTTCTATAAACTCGACGTTGCCTGTTATACCTTGTGCATTTAAATAGGTATATGCCTGATAAATAAGTTAATGTTTTTTTTTATTACACTTCAATTGAAGTACATAGAATTATGGTTGACTTCGAAATGTAAATCTTAATTTGATTAGCCCATACACAGTTTACGCGCTGCACCGTTTTCTACAGAATAATAATAATTTTTATAACAAGAATATGGCTACCATCTAATGTATTTCGATAAAATATTCTAAAGAAATTACGAAACTACCCAAAAGAGCACGAGAGTCTTAATTATTTACAAAAAAATTACAAATAGTCAATCAGCTCAAGTCGGATCAAGAAATTTCTTAAAATAACACAAACTAGGAAAATAAACAGCGGAGAATAGATTCCGACCCCTTAAACAAAAAGGGCGTATTAGAAATTTTATATTCCAAAAGAAAAAAAGGAAGGAAAATAGTTTTTTCAGTATTTTATTTTTTAAATTGTAAACGAAAAATAATTTCAGGAACAGAAATTAAAAATTCCACCCGAAGCACTTAAAATTTATTTGTTTTCTAAAAACGTTTGTGTTTTTTGGCAATAGATTTAATCTGTGGTGTTGCTTGTTCTGGTTCTTCGAATACTTGAGGCAATCTTTGTTAAATTATAAAGTCAGATGAACATTAATCAAATGGATTTGGTACTGAGTTGAATCGATTTACTTTCAACTTTTTACTTTCAGTTATTTTTTTAAGCGTATTTTTATAAAAAAAAAAGAAGAAAGAATAGTAGTTGAATCTAAGACGAAATAACATTTTTGTTTCTTTGGTTTATATGAATACAAGGTCCGTGTCAGAGGCAATTCGATTTCTGAATCTACCGCTATGAAGGCTTTGAATTTCTCCATCACAATGGTAATTGTTTGAATATTGTGAGATGTAGCAGAACAAAATATGTTCCCATCTTCTAAAAATGTACATATATGAAACCAAATACGGTACAAAAGCCTTGACTGAAACCCTTTGGTGCTTCTTTGCGGTGATCTTGCGCGCGCAGGGAAACACTTTCTTTAGAATGTAGTTTGTGCATTGTGGGCATTGTGACCCTCCAGTCCAGTAGGTTTGGTTGGGCCACAATCACAGACCAATTGTTCATCAAAAATGATTATTTCTCGTTTATTGCTTATACAGACAAATTCTAATTTTTTTTGCTTCAAAAATAGCAAAACCGAAGGCACATATTATGAACCACCTTGTACGTTTATTTTCGTTAGAAAAAATCTAAAAAAAAACTCTGTTACAGATGTTTTGAGGCCTATCCACTATTAAAATGGACGCTCTACAGAAAATATGGCTGCCGTTAGTAAAAGTGTTGAAGAAGATCCAAATCTATCAATGTCATGGCAAGCACAGCTTTTGGGCTTGTCTAACTGGACATTATGGTGTATTTTGCATTTGGACTAGCATCTACACTCTTTTAAAATTAAACTCACTCAGGAATTGAGACCAGTCGAACGCGGAATGCGTTGATCAATTTTCACACCACATTTTCATCAGCGAAGAGGCTAATTTTTTTTTTTTCACAATGGCAAACAAATCGCTGCAAGCAATTCCAGCTTTCGTGGTGTTATTTCAATTTTTAAAGCAAAATTGAACGCAAATTCGTTAGTTGGCCTTTGTATGCAATTTTAATATGCACCCTTAAATTTATTGTGGGTTTCAGTGCAAGTTGTAGGTACAAAAACCTAATTCAAATCTTTCAAACGAGAGCGCTACATTTGGCAACTCCGAGATCTTATTAAATGAGTGATATAGCACTTTCTACACTAAAAAACACATGAGAAACAAAATTTAGCTGACCATCGCGATTCTCAACTTAACTTAAGGTGGTGTTACAGTCTGGGTTGAAACCAAATACCAATCGAAAGCTCTCAATTTAGAGTGATCTTACGCCAAGAACTCCGGTTGTTGTGGATCTGTTTCGTTAGGGTGCATTACCTCAAATGAAGTGCTATTTTACCGCGTTTTTCGTCCGCTAAGTGTTCACTTACATTGCGGCAGTTAATTATTTAAATTTAAAACAGATCAATTGATCAAAAATCTGACATCTGATGATTTTTCCGCATGGTGTCAATCAATGTCATTAGCTCCTGAAAATGTTTGCACTTGTTGTGCTTTGAATATTGGTTTGAGTTACCCATAATCTGTTGAAATAGAACGATACATCATTCTTGTTAAATTATTAAAATTTTATTTTGTGGGTCAACAATTAGTGAGCGTTGTCTATTGTCAATCTGCAGCGGTCGACAAATTTGGCAACTGCTTAGTTTAAAATCGTTGAACAGGCTCAGTAAGAACGAAACATCTTTAAAAGGATGCTTTGACTTGTTTTGACCCCTGCAAACAAGTCATAAATAAATTTTTTCGCGTTTCTTTGGAAACTTTCGTTTGTGTCTTCTTTCAGTTTAAGCTAAAATATAAAAAATATGCTCTCAGTTTTAACACAAGCGTAGCATAGTCGTTCATACATACATACATATGTACATATTTTATAGAGTATAAAAAAAAAATAAAAAAAAAACTTGAACAACTTGTAATCATTTCAACGTGACCACATTTTTTGACTGCTTTGTTAAAGTGCACTTGACAGCCGATGAGTTCTTATAAGTGATCGATCACGAATTTTTCAGCACCTACACACGCAGCACCTACCTATTCACATATGCATGTTCATACCTTTTTTTTTTTTTGCTTTTACATTTATACAAACTTAACTATCCATCATACAAGTCAGCTGCATTCTAAATCTACTCATTTGTTAACTGTCATCTGTCATTCTTAAGTTGTGTTACCATATGTTCGACGTCTTTTACCTTCAGAGAATACTTTTACTACAACTTCCCCTAATTGACTATGTCTTCATTGATTTATTTATTTTTATTTTTATTTTTTGAATAAAAAAAAAGTTCTCTAAAAATAGTGACATATTCGTACAATATTCCCCCATTTGTTTTTATTTTTCAGCCCTTACACGTGTATTCTAACCGCGTTGAAATCTCTACCCCTAATTAGTTGAAATCCATTATAAACTCATTTGCCAACTTACATACTTGTTGTGTTAAAGGTGAACAAATTACATTTAAGAAACGTCAATGCACTGCTCTCTTAATAGTACACATACTCGGATAAAGTTTAAATAATAACTTAACGCAATTTCATGTGACAGGAAACAACCCTAGCCTCGCGCTTCTTATTGTTGTTACGAGTAGCCTGGTGTAAAAGCGAATTTCGGCTCATAACACGTGTCAACTGATAATTCGTTGCGTGTGACGGGACTTTTGTATTAACGTACGCAATGACCTCGCCCTGTCTTAAAATATTTGCTCCTTTTTGTTTTTACTAATATTTTAAAAGAAAGGGAACGAGTTTAAGAGAGAGTAGAATAGTAGTGATAACTTTTTAATGGTGTGCAATTTTAATGTTAAGCAACTGTCAAAGTGGCGGCAACTAGAAACGAGTAGAAACAACTAAGCAAATTCGATTTGTTTTTAATGAATTTAAGTTCATTTGATCTTCTCTTATTTGTTTTTGTTTGTAGATAAAATAAAGTTTATTGTTTATAATGGTGACAGAATTTTGTTGCAATAATTGACTAGCAAACTCTAATGGCTTGACTCCTACTAAGAAACACAACAAAAAGGGGTGTTTAAAATGAATTGCTGGTCATAGACTGTTTTTAAGTATTCTGAACACATCTGATAAATATCAATGACCGTTGTGTTTAAACTTTACATGTTTTGAAAGTGCAAATAAATTTTCTATTTATTTCACATATTCCGTAAGCAATCATACATATCAACTTGACTTGCCATTTTGATCTGTCAATATGACAAGCGTCAGGCAAAGAAGAATGAATTGCGATTTTCATAAAAGTTAAAGTTTTTCTGATCAGTAATCGGCAGATTTCCGAACGTCAAAATTTATATTTCACTTCTTTTAAAATAAACTGACATTTAGAAGTATACTGCAATTATGTATGCAAGTGTTTGTGGTATTTATAGAAAGTGTGGTTATTTGTAAAGCAGAACAAAAATGAACGACGGATACAAAACGGCAGCCAAAATGCAATGCGGTGCTTTCATACATAATTTAACTAAAGCTCGGGGTTTTTGGGCATAAATGACAACTAAACGATTTTTCGATCTCTGTAAGGCAAATCAATTAGTCATCACTTTCGCAGTGTTTGACCCGCCATGTAGCTAAGTACTATTTCACGTTGCTTAGCATAAAGGATGTTTTAATTTCAATTTAGTAACACCCAAACAGCTGGTACTCAATGTGTCATCTTTTTATCAGTATTGCTTGGCAAATCATGCCAAGATTTTCCCCCAACAACGTTCATACAGTGGAACCTCGATCTGACAAACAAGTAATTTGTTACAATGAGGTTTGTTATATAGATGTGAGGTCGGTTTAAGATTCGTTTCAACAAGGTAAGCAAACTTGTTTACTAACCTTAACATAACGAAATCTTCCATTTACCCTCTTGTGTATAACGAACTATTTCCACTAGTGTAATGAATTCTTATGGAATTTCGTGTAATGGATTGGTAGTATAAGTTGTTAAAAAACCTACAAAGGTAAATTATACTGTCTACATACTTATATTTTGCAATGATTGAAAATTCGTTATAAAGAAAGTTTTAACAAGAGATAATAGTAATCTAGAGGTATATTTTGCATTAAATCTTACGGGCAGTTCTGGGGGATTTCGAGGAAATTGTTATATTAAGATTTCACTGTATATTGTTGAAATTTATTTCCCTAAGCAGTGTTAAGTAAAATGTTTATACAGCGCTACTCCAATTTTATAATCAACATAATCGGCTATTGAATTAAATTGATAAATTTCGCTCTACATTCACTCTTTTGGACGCCAAGCCACTAACAAGAACGCGTTGCTGCGAATGAGTAATGAGGAAGATCCAATTAATTGATAGATTCCTTGTAGTACACAAAAAAAACATTATCGCCAGAAATAGGCCAGTGCCTTGGCTCTAATGTTCAGTGATTTGATAATGCCGGTCTATTTGATGTGGGCGTATTTGAATTTGTTGGTTGAGGATACTATGAGCTGTTGAAAGTCTCTGCTTGAGAAATTGTCTTCTTCTTCTCAATTTGTTCCAACAAGTTTTGAGCGATTCGCTGCAGCTATTGGATCTTTACGTCTCACACACTCTAGAGTGTCTTAGAGTCTCTTAGGTCCATCGAATTAGAGTGGTCTTATTCTTTCCTTCAATACTTTTCCAACAAAGTGTGTTCTCCATTTCTTTCCACCTCTTTACGTTTTAGAGTAAAACTGTCAGAATGCGGGGTTGTTATAAGAGCATCTTAACATTTTATGATATTTGTCAAAAGGACTTACGACAAGACATCTCCACAGTACGCGAGCTGGAGTTTATTATGTTTGATGTAAGAGTAAGGAATTAATTTCATTCCTCGTTTCCATCTCTTAAAGGCAGAATCCACATTTGCACATCTTTTCCTTTATAAGTTCGATGAAAAGCAAGTCATAAGCTCAGCTCATACGCACCTCGACCCTTTAAGCCAAATGAGGTCTTTGTCGTCTTTGAGAATACCATTGCTAATGTAACTAAGGAGTTTATCACGTTAGATTCATGCATAAATGACATTTGAGGGAAATTGAGCGCTATTATAAAAGCTACGCATGTAAACACAGTTGTTTTTTTTTTTAATAATTTCGCATAAAATGCCCTGTGATCTGCGCAAAACTTCCGGACGGACGGTGCCATTTAGATTAGGTACAAAGTTGCGCAAATTTCATCATGCCATCGGAAAATTTAACAATTTTTGTAAATGGCGTCGTACGTCAATCATATTTGACATTTGTGAACTAGACAACTGCAGTAAGGAGACAGACAAGCAATGGAGTGCGTATAAATTACTGTCAAGCCATTCTCAACGAACGAAGAGAACGATTTTTTGTCGAAAATCATCATGGGCGACGAGGCGCATTTTCACTTACGTCAATAAGCAAAATCTTCGTTTCTGGGGCGCTGAAAATCAGCGTGTGATGCACGAAGAGCCATTTACATCCACTCAAAGCCACTGCGCGGTGCGGCTCTCACCCGTGAGGAGTAATTGGACCGTATTTTTTTGAGGATGCCATCTTACTGGCGAAAGCTACAGGGCCATGATAAACGACTTCTTACTGCCGGAATTGGGTGAGCGGGGATTGGTGAACATGTGGTTTCAACAAGACGGTGCAAGCGCACACACAGCACGAACCACAATGAATGTTGTGAAGGAAGCGTTTCCTGGTCGCGTAATATCCCGTTTTGGCGATTTGGCATGACCAGCAAGATTGCCGATTTAAACATCCCAGACTTCTTTTTTTGGGGCTACTTGTAGTCGCGGGTTTATTCAAACAAGCCTCAGAAATGGCAGTACTTAAGGAGAATATTCGACAGGAATGCCTACAGTTATCACCAGAGATGGTGAAAAATGCGATAAAACGGGCACACTTAACAGAAAATTTTCATCACTCAAAATTATTATTATTATTTTTTTTTTTTTTTTTTTTAGAAAAAAAGTAATTCAAAAATAAAATTGGATGATTAATTTTGCGCCACCTTGTACCTACCTACTATGCTAAACAACTTTACATACACATCAAGTCCAGAGAATCTTTCTAACAAGAAACATCATAACGACAAACTATGACACCTAACATTTATGTGTGTGTTAAAATCTAAACGAAAAATGCAAAACATCACATTAATAAAATTTCAGACTTTCATAGGTATACATATACATATGTATGTACATTCGTAAGAAATATCAATTTCATTATTCCTCATAAAATAGTCAAAATCGAACGAAACCAAAATCCCATTTGTAGAAACTGTCACATTTGGCAGTTTTTAAACGCTAAAAACACATTTTTAACGTTGCGCTACATTGATAACCCTGAGAGGCATCAGTGAAATCAATTAGATACATTTCTATGATAAATAATGCCAGGCATGGCCTTCAAATTAAGCAAAACCACTTGCCTTATAAACCCAAAGTGATTGATGTCAAACTGCGCATTCGTCAAGCAAATGTGTCTTCCACGAAATGGGTGTATCTACCCTACAGTCCATTGTTACACGGAATATCATAACATTTTTGCGCTTAACATACCCATGCCTAATTAACCCTAGTTCCATGTAAAAATAAAAAAAAATTACCAGACTGAACCCAAACTCAATCCCACCTCTGACTACCTCCCGAGGGATTACTGCCTTTTCAATGTCATCAGCAGTAGGGTAGGGCAAAAAAGAAAAAGAAAAAAAGAAATTGTGACAAATTAAACCTGAGTGCCAGCAATTGCACCCTTAACGGCTTATTAAAGTCATCCAGAGTAGGAACGAACCAATGGTTCAACAGACGTATGAACCTTTCAGGGAGACATTTGAAGGGACTCGTACCGAAGGACAAGGCAAATGTAAAATACAAATAAATAACCAATGCAGGTATAGGGGCAGAATTTACCCCAAGGATACAGCTAGGCAAAGTCCTATAATCATAAAAACTGCCACAACAATAAGCACATTGTCCGTGTTTTGTGTCCCGCTTTTGCCATAACGATTTTGCCTTTTCTCTTCCTCCAGCTCTTGCCTCTATGTTTCCCTTCTCGTTTCTTTGCATGTTCCTGCTTCGACTCTGTTCAAATCTACGAGTACGAGTATGCTTCTATGTTTTGTTCGTTGAATGTGATGCATATGTCTCAAGAATCACCCCTTGAAATTGATAATAATAATAATAATAATAAAAAAACTCTGCAGACATCTGGTTCGATTTCAAACCAGTTTTTCAATTTCCACTTTCAGTACGAGTGTAGAGATGTGTAGCACGTTTTATATACCATCAGCAGCAGCATCGGCAGCAATAGTACTTGTACTAGAACCAGCAGCACATACTTTAAGTGTACAATTCAAGGAGCAAGAAGAGAAACAGCTCTAGAGCTCTGTGTCACAGAGATCACAAGCTGGAGAATCGAGCAAAAAAGAAAATAAGTGGAGTGAAACATTTAATGGGATTCAATGAGTGTGTTTGCCTGTCTATAAGCAGAGGACATCCGCTTTGTCACTTACCCAGGGTGATCGATATGATATCATCTCTTGCAAATAATTGCTGAGGGACATAATTCAAGAACACGTTGATATTTATTTATGATGATGCAGGACGACATTGATTTTGCACGTCTGCCCCGAGCTAAAACCGTACAGATATGTGTGTGAGCTTGTAATTGTTTACTTCGACGAACGTCGCTTTGATACGATTGAAAAGGGAAAGAACTTGGATTTCACAAAAGGCATAATCTATCACAGAGACTGATATTGTACGTTTAGGAATAGTCACAGGGCATGCTATACAAAAAGATGTCTGGACGTACGAGTGTGTGTATTTTAATACGTTTAAACGAAATATTCTGTTTGTAGAATTTAATCAGGTCAGTACTTATCCGGAACGATGTTCTAAATGTTCTTCATACCCCTTGGATTGTGTATCAGTGAAATATGTAGATCTACTCGTATGTTGAATTTTATAAGGAGTATTTTACCTAACGGCTCTTGGAGATGGACTCCTAATCAATGAAAACTCCAGTCGTTGCAATATCTAGCATCAAATCGGCCCTCTCATTGGGATCTTAGACGGCTTGACCTTAAACACAACTCAGTTACCACTTTGTCCCGTGTTACGTGTTCTTTGCAATATAGGTATGTAATTCATTTTGATAAGATGTACCTACATATGTCTTCGCATTGAAAATACAGTCATTTTTGTTGGACGAATAATAAAGTCTTGACTTAAACACACCATTCAACGGCGACTTCAGTGCTAAGCAGATACTACGCTATTTATTGCGGATCCATCCGTAAGGATTCAAGCAAAGCCATTCCTGAGTACAGAAAGAGCTAACTTCATATTTTTACAGTAGCTGGAGTTTTCATTGCGCCAATCATCATGTTCTAAGGAAGAGTCTTCTTAACTCAAATGCATTAGTGCTGTACCGCAGCCCATTTCCTGTAAAACGGAAGATTAGTTTTTCGGATGCAGTTCAGAATATATACTAAATAATGATTTACAGTGGATTTCCGCCATAGAGGTAAAAGGAACGGAACAGAAGAGTATAACAATATTGCTTTGCAGTATCCTGATTGCGCAAGCGCAAAATTTGGATGGGCGCAAATCTAACTAAGTGAATTTTTCTGTATGAAAACGGTTTAGAACAGACACAACACAACTGCGACGTTTCGGAGGACGTTGAGGAATTTCCCAATATGGAGTAATTGGCAATTTTAAAGATCGATTAATGTCCCTATTCTGATTGTGATGTGGTCACAACTCACGAAGGTCAGTACTTGCGAAAATTGTAATGCTTGTCTTGTGAGGTTTCTTGTAAGCATTCATCTGTTTTGTATTCTGGCCAATTTTTTTCAAAATTAAAAATTTAGTTTTTATTTTTCTCTTCTGATCGGCTTGTGAGCTGCTCAATCGACCATCACAATTTTGATTTTTCTTGTAATGCTCACAACTTGTGAGGTTTTGGTTAGAATACGAAACCTTCACAAATTGTGAGTTTGTTGTGAAACATGAGGTATGCCAAGATACGGGCATAAGTCGCAACTTCTGCCTTAAAACTTGAATTATTTGAGCTTTTTGTTGTTCATTTGTGTATGTTTATTTACGAAATGAAAATCTAGCTATTTTCTGGATGATGTGGTTGTGCAGGTTTAAGATTGTCTGCCTTATCACATAAACAAAAAAAAGACTCGAAGGCATTTACATTTACAGAAGAATTATGTAGAAGTATGGCCGCTCTTATCAGTCAAGTTACTATTGCGGACAACCCGATAATGTATACATTCAAATTGATGCCGAGTTACCCGCTAGAGCTTTCAGATAAGTCTTATCCGATCAGAAAAGTGATATCAGACGTACATACAACGAAAAATAAAATGATGAGAAGTTCTGACAATCGCATGCAATGAGCCATAAAGTATTGCATTGCAACAACTGTTCGCAAACTCTAGGAGCAGGAAAAACAGAAAAATGTAATTTATTCTTAATATCCTCGTTAAATGGAGCTACAATCCAGTTCTTCAGCTAATATGCTTCTCCATCTAGCGCGGTCTTTTTCCAGCTGCCTCCAATCGCGCACACGAAGTCAACCCAGATTTCAATCCACTTGTGTGAGCCATCTTAAATAAAGTCATCATCATCTACTGCGTTGTTCCTCTGAGTCGAAAAACTTTCGGCACGGAATGCTGCATGATACTTTGGTTTTTGTTCATTGAAAGCTGTCTTTGTCGGTTCTGCTTTGTTAGTCGCATCTTACAGTGTTATTCCCATTTTGTCAATGTATGCGTGTAAATGAACAGGCTTTTGAAAGATGGTTTTGCTCTGTTTAAGTCCTTTTTTAACATTAAGGGTTTCGGTTTTGGCAACACCGACCTTGACTGAGCAGTGTGCATTCTCTATCGCCATCTGACTGCCGTTCTGCTATGAGGTTCTTCTTTCTCCTTGCAGTTTTTTGTACGACCTTTATGGCTTTGGGATGTTCATTTTATTTTGAAGTTTAATGCGAAGTCGATCGAAAAATGCTCTGGCGTTCTCTTGCGACTGTAGTTGATCTGATCGTTGTTGATATTTCTCATAATGATTCACTTGACCGCACTTCTGTCAACTCTCAACCAAGATGAGTTTTAAATAGTGGTATTCAGATATTAATGAGTCTAAACTGAAGACCAATTAGGCGGCTGGTACATTTAAGCAGGAGTTTATCTGGTAAGGACCATATTCCAACTAAAAAAATTAATATATGAATGGAATGCAACCATCGTTTACCTACCTTATGAAAGGATAATTCCTGGAACTATTCGGATCGTAAAAAAATAAACAAATACTGTATGGGAAGAGATATAAATATAAGAGTGGTAGAATAACTTTTTCAAATTGGGCTTTCTTTGGACGAACATTCTTATAAACAAATAATAAACATCTCTGCTGGCAGATACGAGTATGTATGTAATGTATATAGTGCTAGTCCGACTGTAAGCACGAAAGCGTGGACATATGTTACAAGAACAGGTGAAATCTCCCTTTGAAATGTGTTGTAGTCGTTACTGTGGAGTCCTGGTTTTGTAATATTTGTCGATCTACAGGTTGCTGTAGCAGTAAGTTATTACTATTTGAGTAAGAGGTCCCGCAAGTAGAAAAGACGAATAGATTTTTTATGCTTATTTCGTTTAATATCTTCACGCCAAGTAGTTTAGATTCATGTATCATGTTTTGCACTTGCAAACAATGCATTTGCCTCCTAAGGTTTCCTAAGGAATCAAAATCGATCAAAAACTTAGGCCGATACATGTTTAGGGGGAGTTACGCTGCTTAAACAATTTTCTCGTACATTTTTACCCTTAACAAATAAATAAAAAGAAATCTCATTCCCATCCCAAAGAAACTCATCTGTGACACGTTTACGACCTCATTTCGCAATCAACTCGCCGCCAGCGATTAGATAATTAATGACTGGAACTCGAACATAATTATTTTAAATATTCCTACTTCCATTCATCTATTTTCTTTTGTTTTTTTTTTTGTTTTTTTATTAATATTTCACTCGTGTGTGAAAAAAAAATCTCAAAAAACACTTAACATCACAGAAAAATAAAAAAAGAGAAGCCCGAACAGAAAATAGAAAACAATTGACTTCCGTTGCCTTTTAACGCCCCATTTATGCAAACAAATTAATGAATTTCTAGCCAACGTTAAAATAAAAATAACAACTAAATACAATTAAAAAAGAAAAAAATAAGAGAGAAACAACAAAAATCGGACCTAACCAAGAAGACAAATACTCGTCGTCGTCGTCGTAGCAATCCATCTATCTGTAACGTTTCTATTGACATGACACTTAATAACTAAATAAAAATGTCTCGTGTGTACACAAGCGTCGTTGAACGACAAACCGAATGCCGAACGTCGGTCGTCGATTGCCGATCGCTTCTCCTACGCTGATACTTCTGGCTAGCCGCTATCCATTTGTACTCGTCTCATTCACCTCTCGTTCACCTAGCGCATCATACAGATACATCAGTACATCTCACACGGATGTGATGTTAAATTTTTCGCCTGACTGCTCAGTTGCGGTCACTCTCATGACGCGTCATTCTGTCCAATTTATGATTGCAAATGAGCTGAATATTAATAGAAAAAAATTGAGTTTTTTTTTTTTCTATTTTTGGGTGGGCAGGGCAGGTTTTGTTGAAGTCGGTATCCCGATGCTCAAAAGATCAATTATCAGCGCAACGCTATCGCGCTTAAGTATGCTTTTGAAAATTCCCATAATTTAGCGTTTATCGCTAGCGCTGAAGTTGATGTACGAGTACGAATGCATGTGTGTATTATTGTTAATTTTTTTTTTAAATGTGTGTATAAAGTGGTAGATATGTATATCCTTAGGTGTGTAACAAAATTTGATTTATACCTAGATGGGTGCAGTTAATTTTACTTTCGTTACGAGTGGTATTTTGTGCGCCACTTGATTTTTATCGCTCACGAGTAAAGCGTGTTGTTACTCGTAACTCCCCTCTTACCGATTACTGTTTATTTATTTTTTTTTTTTATTTTTTTTTTGTCAATCACGTCAAATCAAACTTCGTCGTTGCTGTTTCTCTGTCGATGCCGTAGATATAGCAAGCGTTTTCGCTTTATCTCTGAAGTGGTGTTCGCTTGTAGTAGGTTGTAGTAGACAACATAAAAACCTCTCATCTAATCGATAACTAATAAAATTAGATTTTAACTTTTTTTTTCGACAACAAAAACGACGACAAAACGACAGCGACAGTAACAACAACGATAGTACGTGCTCGGTATGCGATGTTTGGTGCTCGTTGCTCGTTGCTCGATGTGTATTGTCGATAAGGCGAAATGGAGCGAGCATGTGTAATTGTTTAATTGGACCCCGGGAACTGTGTTGTTTTTATTTTTATTTTTTATTTATTTTTTCCTTCTTCGTCGAATGAGAAGCTCTGTTCTACCGGTCTGCACTGTAACCATATGTAGGATGTTTAACTCTACTATAGAGGTTGCCTCAGGGTACACACTCGAGTGTTGTTTATAAGACATTTGTCGTCGTAGTCGGAGTCACATTGTCGTCAAGATAATTTATCGAAGTGTTGTTTGTTGTTGTTGTTGTTGTATTTTTTTTTTTTACTTTTCGTTGTTGTGGCTGCGGCTATATGGTTATACATACTTATACATATTTATGTCTCGAGGGGAGAATCAACTTTTAATTGATTATTTTGAGAGGGGTAGCACTTGAAATGGGTCTTGGAGTCTTTAAGGGGCTAACCAAGTGCGAAGCTATAAGTTGTTAATTTCGTTGTTACTGTCATAAAGCCATAAAGAGTTGTGTTAGGTGAATTTAAGTTTCGCTTAAATGTCGGGTGCAAAACTTTCCTAATGGATATGCGGTAAATGAGTTACCACACATTATGCATTGGCATTATAGGTTTTATAGAAGAAACAAACAGCCTAAGAGGTTTAATAAACTATTAAACTTGAGAATAGATAATAATAAAGCACCGCCGGCTTTCCTAAAGGACTATTAATGCGTCACAAAAAAAGAACCGCTGTAGGTATAACAACGTCGTGATAGAAGTTGTTTAAAGCGGGACGATTTTAAGTTGAAATAAAACCACGTCGACCACGTTCGATGTAATTGACATCTACATCGTAATTAACAGTCGCAATATTGACTTCCATATAGTCAACAGTTGTTGGTTTGTCTGCATCAACCAATGCCTTTAGGGGCCCCCAAAGGATATATGCAGTTGAGAGGTGTCAAATTAGACGAGTTTGTAGACTAATTGGAGTTCCATTTCGCGGGCACATTTTTTTAATTTATCGTTTGCTGCCAAAAAAAAAATGCTGCCTGCTGTCGTTGAAAGGAAATTCGATCAAACAACCTTTATCCATGATCATGAATGTCATTTGAATCGCGGAAACAGAAAAACTGTCCATTCTCGGTGCGCTTGTCGATGTCGCCAAAAATGCTCCGAAATGTCTAGGTTTGATGATAGAAAATCACCTTCCTCCTCAGATTTGGCCACCAAAAATGAAGTGCAATGTTCACATATGGTGTGTGCCCCTTAAACCCCTTTGTACTTGCTTAATAGGATTCAAAATCGTGCCATAAAACTTGTAGATGATGCTAATATTACGCAGTCAATTGACACCCTCGAACATTGACCTTGTGTCTCCCGTGGTGTCACCTTGTTCTATCGCTATTTTCAGCACCAGTGCTCTACTAAAGTTGCTAGTAACGTTCCGCTCCTTCGAACCTTCAACCGTAACACCGGTCTTGCAACGAATGCTTGTTTTTAAGCCGTGCAACTCGTTTATGCAATGCCCTGCCGACCTTTTCAGTTTCTGGTCTTTATAACCTTCAAACTTTCAAAACCAACGTACATCAGTTTTTCTCTTTCTTTCTTCCCTAACGTTACATCGCTCGCGCTGTATGCAAACATTTTAAAAATACGCAAAACCTTTCGACTGATTCAATTATAGTTCTTTCGACCTTTTATTCGAACCTCAGCTGAGGTTTTGCATTACATGCCTGTGAGTATTGTTGGGGATTCCGCATCACTTAAGCAACCTCACCCTTTCTAAACACCCAATAACGTCATTGCAATTTTCTTTCTGGTAAACAACGAACAAAGTATTTAAATTTTTCACACTTCGGCACGTAGAAGAAGTATTCCGTCGTAGCATTGCTGATTCGTAACTGCTATATTCCAACGCTTTTATCCAATAATTAAGAGGTCCCTGAAGGGCTTTCCCATCATTGCTTATAAATTAGAATTTTCCTGTAATTCCCAATATGCATACGAATGGCTCGAGGACATTTTGAGACCTGCATAGTAAAATTTTGTCACAAACCTATTTTCTTAAAATTCGCCGGAATCCATTGGAAAAATGTTTTGTGCTATATTAAACAGTATCATGCACTTCTACTGATTTCTTAAAAGTTGTTCTCTGCATGATGAACTTTATTATGTAACTGTTCCTCTTATGTTTTATTGGCTTGCGATCTGGATTAAAGTCTTATAGTGGAGTGGAAAGTTGGGTGACTGAATCTCAGCTAATATGAAGTCCTATCAAATTGATGTGATCGCCAGCGATTTACTTACTTTAGGTGGCATAACAGCCTGGAATGGACCTGGGTAAGGTCCCCTTCCACTTGCGTGGGCCACTAGTGTCTCGGCCTTCCTCAACTGTGCTGTCCCTCGGGGGCGGATTCCAAGACCTTTCGGACTGGTGCATTGATGTACATCCACTCTACATGACCAAGCCATCTTAGTCGTTGGATCTTCACTCCCCTGGGTAGGCCGATGTCGCTGTGTAATGCGAGTAATTGAACGGACTTTTGAAAGATAGTGCCTCTTGTGTTTGATCGTGAGTTTTGCACTATTGTTTCAAGTACGATGTTGAAGAAATCGCATGACAGCGCATCGCCTTGTCTACATCCTTTCTGGACATCAAAGGTCTCGGTAAGATCTTTACCGATCTTGATGCCTTGATGGAGCAGCGTGCATTCTCCATCGTCATCCTGCACAGACGGACGAGTTTGGCAGAGATGCCAAAACTAGACATTGCTTTGAAAAGCTCGTCTCCATAGATGCTGTTTAAATCAATAAATAGATGTTGTGTATCGATCTGAACTCGGGTTTTCTCCAAGATCTGCCGTAGTGTGAATATTTGGTCGATGGTGAACGGCTTCAAGCGTTCACACAATACGGCAGATAAGATCTTGTAAGCGTTGTTAATATGACTGATGCCTCTTTAGTTGGTGCTATGCAGAGGGTCTCCTTTTTTGAGGATCAGACAGCTCCTCGGAACGTTCGGACATCCATAGTACTGAAGGAGTGTCTTGTGTCAATCTGGTTGACGGTTGATTGCTTAGGAGTTCTCTTATCCCACCGCAAAGGCAGACATACTACACACTTTTATAAGTTCTGTGATTATAAGTGCCTTTGGTGTTGGCTTGCCAGGCCTTTTTCAGCATCAAGGGCCTCGGTAAAATCATTACCGAATGTAATGGAGCAGTGAGCGCTCTCTATCTATCATCAGCCTGAAGAGGAGAATAAATAAAGCAGGGATATCAAGCTAAACATGGCTTCATATAGTTTATTTTCGATACTTCATATGCCGTTACATGCCGCCTTATTCGACAAATAAAAAATCTGGGCCAGCACGCTTATACGAACCAATCAGTTGGTAAACAAATGTGGAAACTGATGCATCTATAGTTCTCGTAGACTAGTCTCCTCTCTAGGATTGCTAAGCCAAATTTTGTCAGATTAAAGAAGGTTTTCTTGATGGAATTTGCCATTTTGTAAGAAAAGTTATCATAAAACCGTAGATGGTGGACCAAGCTCATATGTTTGTATGTACAAGTATAGTGTGTAGATACATTACTTATGTCCCTAAATCTCCGTTTCGATTTTCTGTAAAACTGATTCAATTTTTGCCAACATTTTACTAACTGGCGGGACCCAGTCCCTTAGGCGCGCGGCATTTACCTCTCGGTTGATAGCGTATACATGTTCAATTGCACAACAATCAACCAACCAACAGCCAGTGGAGGTTTTTTTGGTCTTTTCGATAGCAGAAAGAACCTGACTCCCTCTCTAGTTTTCCAAGTTTAGATATTCGTTATCATTTTATTAGTTGAGTTTGACGGCAAGGCGCGGTGCAATTTGCATTTTAAGACTAAATGCCACATTTTGTTTAAGGCTTGCGAGACATCAATCAGTACGCTTCAGCAAATTTTTAATTGTTTAAGAGGCTTCTCAATTACGTTGGTGTTTCTAGCACCAGAACCTTGCTTCCCAACCCAAGGCAAACCGATAGTATACGATTGAGTTGACTGAAGTCGGCGGTCTATAAGACTTCTTCCCACACATGATTTCAGCAACTTTTCGCTAATTCTGAACATATACTTATCTAAGTGCCTTATTATATAAGAAACGTTGCTAATGCTTTTAAAGATTTTCCCCAGTCGTTGCCGGGAGCATTCTTTAATGATCAACTTTGACTTTGAGTTCATATGGCGCTTAGTTCGACTTTTTATGAACTTTGTGGTGAGATAACATTATCACTCGCCCTGAAAACACAACTTCATCCTTCGCGTAATATAGTGTCTTGCAGCCTCTATTTCCAATGATGTTTTAAACATATTCACATTTCTTAAAGTTTTTTTTTTCAAATCACCTCGCAAAGAAGAGGCGGCAAATGGGTTTAAGTTTTCTGTTGTCCACCGGCGAACTGTGCTTTGATTAAAAGTACGAGTATGTAGGAATGTCTACAAGATCGATACGAAGGTTTTTTTTTACATTGAACTATCATTCCGTCATGATTGGATACTAACCCTAAAACCAATTTAAACACAGACACTCTCTCTAACAAAGAAAAAGTTTATTTACAATAGTTATAATAACAATTTCAGAGAGAATCATGTTTCAGACCAATCGAAAACAAAACAGATTGCTAATAATCTTCACGATCAATCGTTCGTCAATCTTCATGAAATCTTCTCCGAAACTCTTTTGTTGTGCCTCAAAAACAATTCTGTTTGCCGTTGTTCTACTGAACCTTATATCCGTTTCAAACAAATTCTTGGTAGCCAGTGATCTTGCCGATTTCTCACAAAAAAAAAAAAAAAAAAAATCCGACATCATAAACCATCTCCAGTTCGCCAGTAAAGTCAAGTGGAACATATGTGGAACGTATGTATGTAAGATACTTTAAATCTTATTTTCTATGCAAAATTAGTGTCTTAAAAGAACATCAAAAAATCACCAACACATGCTCGGTTCGTGGGGAAGGCAACTGCTCGTTATAATCAACAACTTCTCTCTTATTTCTCATACAGGATTAACATAGTTTGGAATATTCTGAGAATAACTATGATTTTGTCTTCTTTTTTTTTTCCTTTTGTAATTTATTGAGGTGTGGTCCTTTTTGTCCTTGAAGGATAGTTTTCTCAGTTAAAAGCATAGCGTATGGTGTCGACTGTGTACACGACATCGACTCAATTTGTGAAACCCAATTCCAAAATTCATTTTGTTTCACTAATTTCAGGCAGCTGCTTGCCTCAGGTAAACGCAATCGGAACTCCACGTGGAGTCGGATTTTTTTTTACTTGGAAACGAGTGAAATGCGTGAACAAAGTCGAAGTAGGTATCAGTAGTGGCATGCCAGTAAATTGTTCTTGTTCGTTTATTTTATTTTTTTTTATTTCGGATTTTGGTTGAAATTTGTGTTTTGTTTTTTTTTCTTTGTTTTCCTTTGAGAAAATCATCAAGGGTAAGCGATTAGGGGTAGGATAGACGTTGATGAGGTTGTTTTTTTTTTATATATATACATAGGTATATTCACCATTCATTTTATTAAGAGTCAAGGGGATTAGACCAAGAGCTTTTTTTTCTTTTGGATTCCCAACTCTTTTAAGGACCTCGAAATCTGTATCTGAGGGTGTAGATATGAGGTGTCCATTTATAGATAACTTAAATGTATGAAATGATTGGAATACTCACAGAATTTCAGGAATTGAACGGTGGGTTTGCTTTAAATAAGACACTGAAAGTCCTTGAGTGATTGAAAGTTGTTGGATCCATTCAAATAGTCAAAATGTCTATTCCTTTTGGTTTTTTTTTTTAACGAGCCTTCTTTAAATAGAAAAATAAAAGCGATATGCCGTCGGGAAGTTTAATTTGTGTCAGTTATACAAATTTATTCTCAACATCTTCAGTTCATTCGCAAGTTGTTATTAAATGCTGGAATAAAATTGTTGTATTTAAAATGGACGCATTTTGACATTTACATATGAATGGCTTGTTTGAAGCTACCTACAGGAGTGTCACATATCCTCCTCCGTTGCATTTGTCAACTTATTGTTCTAAGTCGTTCCTTATTTTGGCATCTAAAAATGCCGTCGGACAAGCACAAGTCAAGTCTCACACTAAATAAATGAAATAAAAGGAATTTTGTTTTTTTGGATTCAGAGGGGATGCATTTGCAGATAGAAATATACAGAAGGTTTCTGATGCTTCCTACATTGGATCAATAGAAATTTTTGCTATTCACGACTTATCGCCGAAGACTTTAATTCACTTTTTCCAAATATATGGTCGAAAAATTACATTTATCATAAAAAAAAAAAAATACGAAAATAGCATAAAGAAAACTTGACAGCAATTTATTCGTTACACGCTGAGTTTATTCGCAGGCCGTTTTTAGTCGAAGTCATCAATTATTTGAATTGAAAGTAGACACCTTTTGCCAACTCAGCCTTCCCAGCTGACTCAAACTGAGTTCTTATGAACCCACACGTATCCCACAGTTTTGTTTTCCATATTCCGTTCCAATGTCAGTAAAATTATTAATTGCAAAATGCCGTCGGGAGAATCGATCTGAGGAAAAACATCTATATTTCGTAACAAAAATCTTTCGATCGATACACATCACAAAATAGCCATCATTCCAGACTCCCATCACTTCATTGTGGGCAAATATTTTTCCGCGGAGATATATATATATATATATATTTTTTTTTTTCAAGATTGGAAAAATAGCGAATAAGGAGAGTGATAATGTAGTTAAACTTCTAGTCATTGTCGCCTTCGCGATAAGGGATGTGTGAACTGGTGTACATGCCAGCGTCCGTTTTTTTTCTTGGGTTTTCCATTGCGAAGGCAATTGATAAAATTATTTTATGCACTTATCAAATGACTGTTTTACCCGTGATTGCAAATCGATCCAAAAACTCTGAGTTATTGCTGTCCAAAATAATTTTGTAGGCATTCTTCACCATTTCATTTGGTCGCCCACAGATATGTTCGTTTTGGCAGTCCATACGACCTCGTTTAAGCTTAAGCTTTCAATTTTTTGTTATTGTAAATGATGGGGCAGAGCCTCCCCTCACAGAGAAAAATCCAACACCACTTTAACGTGTATTGGATCATGATGGTTCTTAAACTATGTGGGACTACCACCTTATCTCAAGATGTTAGCAAAATAAAAATATCAATTTGCCGTCGGATATTGTACAAAGACACAATAAACTCTTTTCATTCAATTCGTTTTTTCGAATGCGTTTTTTTTTGTTGGCATTCAAAATGTCCTTTGTTGCCTCCGAAATTTCCGACAAGCACTCTACATGTTTTCACGAATCATAAAACCGACATTTTCCAAACTCATATGGTTTTCCCTTCAAAACACTTTAATATCATACCAATTCCGAAGCACTTTCTCAACTAATATACCTACTCGCCTATCAATGATATACATATGTAGCTAATGCGTCACTCATTAAGAACGCTATAAATTACTTGAAATGATCTTCTTGTCATCACTGGGACCTCGGCCATCACCTGCGACAGCTTTCTAATTAAATAAATCGTTTTTGCCGCTGGTCTTTTTTATTTTCTGGTTACCGATTTACTTATATTCTCTCTGTCTGTTGGTATTTTTAAAGGTTGACACCTCTTATTAATCATTTCGGCCACTAATTACGTCTCAACTAAGGCAAGTAGAGCGGCAAGCATTGCCCAACTATACGAACACCCACCCCCTCGGCCTAATCTCATTATAAAACCTTCAAAGTGTAACAATTTAATCGTCAAAAAAAAAGTAGAAGCTTTATCTACTACATCCGAGGAAGCAGATATGTACATACATACATATATTGAAAAATAAAAAATAAAAAAATCCCATAGATACTCTTGGTAATTGGGTACTTTTACGAGCTCATCGTGTGGAAAAAGTTCAACGTCTCCTCAAACCAACTGTCTGTTCAGCCGTGCGTCGCTTCGTCATTTTGTGTCGGTGTCGATATGATGTCGTGTCGTCCGCCACCACATTGGCACTCAGAAGCTCAATGATGATAATGATAATAATGATGATGATGATGATGATGATGATGATTCCTCCCTCGTCATCATCATAATCAGGCGAAAAAATTTAAATCGCATCGTATTTATGCTGCCGCCTTTCTGTTGCTTCTGCTGCTACTTCAACTGGTGATCGTAAAGTGAGGTCTTCTTCATCACAATCTACATCAGCAGAAGCAGAAACATCAGCATGATAGAGTGCTCGTCGTTGTTAAT
This sequence comes from Volucella inflata, assembly GCA_928272305.1. Lineage (NCBI taxonomy): Eukaryota > Metazoa > Arthropoda > Insecta > Diptera > Syrphidae > Volucella > Volucella inflata. The sequence continues at coordinate 44,503,966 of OV743716.1, read as the reverse complement.
TAAATTGTCGTTGTTGTTGGTCTTCATAGTTGTTATACGAGTATAATCTTGACTGTGCTCGTCGATGTCGTTTTGGTTTGGTTTTTGGGATTTTCTTGTAAAATACCTATGACTGATTTCCCTCAGTCTCTCAGCTCATACCTGTCTCTTTTAGCTTCCCATAGATTCATCATCTAATCGGCCTGTGACTTAAGCTTATATGTACCTACTCTGTCCTGTTCGGATTTATTCTGTACGCAACCAGCACATGGTCTAGAGATGAGATTCTGAACACGAACTCGAGAATGCTTGTTAAACGGATTTAATTGTCACCACCAATCGAGTGCCATCTATCAAAGTGTGCATGAGACGAGGAAGAGGTATAATATATGTTAAGTTGTTGCTGAAGTGGAAAGGGAAGGGGGATAAGGGCAAAAATGTTTATTTTTCGTTGCACAATTTATGAGTAATTAAATTCGTGTCAGGTGTTGTTGTTTTGCGCGCAATGCCGATGTTCGGCTACGCCAAGCAACAACACCCGAAAACGTTTTGCCCCGTCAAACATTATAGCCGGGCGGGCAATAACACGAAAGAGAATGTATGACGAGTGCTCCTTGTGTTTCCGTTCCGTAGATGGTTTATACCAACCATATATGTATGTACGTACCTACCTACTTAGTCGAGTGGTGTACTCTATGGTTTTATGAGCCGCCGAAGTGGACGGGGTCGTTAAAGTAAATTTACTCGAGTCGACGATGTTGTAGAATTCGGAATGACAAGAGGAGCTGCTCCTCCGAATGGAGTGGGTGAACTGTTCGGTGTTGGTGCTTGAGGTTAGTTTCTTTTTCTCTCCTTTTCATTTTTCTCTTGGGTGGAGAATGTCGTTTTTGTATGGCCATTTCTGGTTTGAATCACACAGCAAAGTAAATCGGTCATAAACGAACGACAGGCGACTAACGACAGACGGACGTGGGTTCTTAAGTATTAAGTATTCTCCTAAACATTGACAGCACGTCACGATGTGTGGTGTAAACATGAAATTCGACACACATATGTAGACCGTGTAGTAAATCTTTTCGTTTACGATTTACATAATTTTCAGAGCAAAATATGCTTGATTCTGGGGTAGCGCAGCCATGGATTTTTATTTATCTTTTGAACATACAAATACATACCTACATATGAATTTTTATGTAAAAGGGTGAATTTTGTTTGAAATAGAGCACACAGATGAAGATTTTTATAGAACATGAGTTGAGTTGACGAAGGATGAGTATGAGTATAACAACAGCGAAAAGGAAAAATGATCAGCGTTTTCGTTATACTTTCGTTCGTTCGATTCGCGAGGTGTTATTAGTGTTTGTAATCAAATTTTTGGATTATTTGTGGTAGCACTTGAGTCAAGAGATATTAAGAGATTTTCTTGTACTGTCTACGATATCGCAGTATGTTGAAAAGTAGCTGAAAACAAAGAATTAGGTTTGTAAATGCTGAGGGAGAAACATGCTTCTTATTTTTAACATGAATTTCGAATATTTATAAGAAATAAGGGAAAATATCTACAGTTTATTGGTTATTTTCGATAGCGTAATGCATTCTAAGTAACAACTCCACCATTTCATTATCGAAGTAACAAGAACCCCATTAAACAGTAACGCCTGGTGTATAGAGAGACAGCTTATCGGCAATCATAAGAGTTTTTAAGCCCTTAATACAGCAGAATTAATTTTTAATCACTACAATCATGCACTTTCAAAACGCAATCGGCTACGTTACAATGCTGCTGATGGGCCAAGTCTTCAAAAGTGGTTTTCTGTGAAATGTTCAATTAATGAATCAATCTGGCTTTTAGGTTGTTTTTGCGTGACGGGCTCGGTCTCGGTTCTTTATACCACAAACTTGCTGCAAAATCTCTTTCTTTTCTTTCTTAGAAAACGTTGAACATCTAAAGTATCTGGGAATAATAATCGATAGGAATCTCAAGTTTTCTGAATTTTATCACAGCGATTGAAGTTTATAACACAATTGTGAAGCCTCATTTCGAATATTGTTCCTCAATTATATACTCATGCTGTAACCAAGGACAGGTGGCAAGACTCCAGAAACTGCAGAACAAAGCGATCAATATTCTTTAGTGCAATAGATTTACATCGATAAGACCCATGCTAAATGCGTTCAAATGGATGAGTATGCGCCAAAGGTTAGAACTTAACACGTTACTGGCAGTTTCATAAAAAGCAAGAAACTCATAAAGTCTCTAAACAAGTGAAATAAGAACTGTAGGAGAAGCACGACAAAAGGCTGAGATATATGATATTAAAAATTGTAAAACAACATATATAAAATGTACATACGTATGTACTTATAAAGAAATACTACTACTTCTACCATTTTGACGAAGTTGTCGACGAAGAAACATTTAACTTGGTGGGCAAACAGCCCGGTTAAATGTTCAGTATTTTTGTAGCCGATATTAAAAATTTCAATGAATTGTTGACGCGTAATCACGTAACCTTTACTTGTTACCTACTTGCCAACGAATTTACAGCACAAATTTTTATAAGTGGAAAACAAGCGGACAATTCATATTAAAATCCTTTTTGTACCTCAATAAAGGACCAGCACATTTTTTTTATAGAAAATATACGATATCATTGCTTTCCAATTATGTCCCGCTGCGTCTAAGACTTTTTTTTTCATTTCTCTGTTTGAAGAATTTTATCAATTCTTATGTAGACTCAAAATTTAAGTTTCGAATTCTCTTACTTCATTAGGATTCGATTGTAGTTGGACTCATATCCAATGATTCAGTCAATTAGCGAAACTATGGCGCCCAGTTTTTATATCATTAATTCCTCATGATAAATGTTCATATGTATGTACCTATTCCCTACTACTACAAAAAAAAAAAAAAAAAAAATAATAATAATAATAATGACGAGCTGTCTTAAACTGAATTAATCAAATTAATTCTTGGAATGCGTCTGGAGTCGAGTGAAATTGATCAGAAAAAGTGTGTCATTTGATCAGAATTCCCTATCAGATTTCTATACCCTATCTTGTTGTTGCCTTTTAAAAAAATTTCTTTCATCGCGTTGCCCTTTTACTGGAATGACTAAGATTCATTTCTTAGTAATCGAATCAATCTTCTTCTTCGTCTTTTAAATGTGAACATTAATATGAAAATAAAAAAAAAACAGCCCAGCGAATAACAAAGGTGTGGTCCCATCCACACACAATGCTGCTTCTTCCAACTTCTCAGAATCTCATCTAAACTTCCTGAGTGCTTCTTGTGTGAATTTCCGAAGTTCAATTGTGTGCGGAACTTGGCTTTCAAATTTTTAACTGAGTATTCCCTTATGTGCCAGTTTAAAGATTTGCCACTTACGAGTATTTCTCTATTTCAACATATATTCGGACATTTCTATCTATTGAGTTTGAGAGGAACTGATGATGCGATAGGGTTACCAGCAGTCGAGCCTTTTGTTATAAAGATTCAGATAATTTTGTTTATGTGCAAAATTATTGTCCATTTTATTCGTCCAAGTTTTGTAACTTTGCCATCAGTGTAGAATTTCTGGGCTTTTTTGTGTTGGTAAACTGAATTACTTACATGAAAATTTCATGCCTCTTTTGAATTCAATTTCAACCCAACAAGAGAAAGCGGCAGAGATGCAATGTCAGGGCTAAATGGAAGATGCGTACAACCAAGGTCTGTATGAATGTATCTTGTCTGGCGTTGTCATGATAAATACTACCAGTCCCGTTGATCGATTCTATACTGTTTTTTCAATTTCTTGGTTCAATTAGACATTCAAATCACTCGTTTGACCCATTATGGATGATATGATTCTAATTCGACCAAAAACACATCCTAACCTTCTTTTTAGCTCCATCATCTTGTTTCAATCAAGACTATCCATTACCAGTCCCTTCAAATATTGTTGGATTTCATTCTGTTTCACCACCATTTCGCATATGAAAATTGGGTAATCGACCTTCGTTTTGTAACCAAATGGCTACTGTGTAACCTTTTCAACCTTTTTGAACATGTTTAGTAGCTCTTGCTGATCATGCAGTTTCGATTGGAGATGATCGGGGAGCACACATCTGGGCATTCTTATGAGCGTTGATTGTGGATTGTGTTGATTTGGTTTATATGGAAAATGTTGTACATATCCTCGAAAGTCCTTTACGTCCCTAATATGCGCAAGAATTTTAGTTGTAGATACTGAGTCACTATGATAGAATCGTATAAAGCGAGCTAACAGAAGAAGTGAAAAATTAGATGATGAGATTATCTACTTAGGCTACTCCTGTCGAATAAATGGAGTAAATGGAGTCTAATCAAGGGAAAAAGTACATTCTTCATACAGATTAAGAGCTTTTAATAAGTGTGATACTGATCGTAATGGGTTGGGTGCAGGATGAAGACGATTTCTTATTGTGCAGTAAAATAAAGTTTTAATTCCAAGACCTCTATAATTTTTTCGAAGCAAGCTAAAAAATAAAAACTTGGCAATCATGGTATGCACCATCAATGAAAACAAAACATAACTCTAGCAATAGCGACCTAAAATGTCAGATCTCGTTCCAACATCCAGTCACTAAACTATTTAGCCAAGAACTGGGAGTATGTAGGTAGTGTACGACAATGATGATGAACAACAAGAAGCATCACCAGACTTTGTTATACAATTTACCCCTTCTCCTCCTCTTCGTATCTTGTATTTGCTCTTATTTTTAGCATCACTTTGCTTTGCTTTGCTTTTTTCTTCTGTTTCGTGTTCCTTCACTTCAGTGGAGCTGGGTATTTCAGCGAACTTGAGATTTCTTTTGTTTTGCGAGATTGTGTTTTTTTTTCTTTTTTTTTTTCTCGAAGAAAAACAAGTTGAAAGGGGCGCACAGCAGCCGCGGTCGAGAGAAAGAAAAATAAAAAAAATCGCAAAAGGAAACAACAACAACAACAGCTTGGGAATAAATTACATCGTCGGAGATTGAATGGTCGATTTGTTTATCTCCTCAGTTCGGTTCGGTTTAGTTCAGTTTGGTGTCGACGTTCTCCTTTTTCTTTTCGTTTTTTTTTTTCGTATACTCTGGCGTTGTCTTTTCCTTGGTCGACTTTTGAAAGATTTTTTTTTTTTTCATAACCTCTTTTGTGAATTTTATTGAGAGTCTACCCATAAAATGTGCTGGTCTGAGACGAGGCAAAAGCAAGAGAACGACGATGACCAAAACAGCAGATGACAGCAGTAGATTTGATATTTTTTGTTTCTTTCCTGTTTTTTTTTTTCTTGATTCCTGGTTGGCCTCCTTACAAAGTCGATTCTTATCGTATAGCCCTTGTTGGTCCTTTTTTTTTGTTTGTTGGTTCTTTAAAAAGTTTTTTTTTTTTTGCATTGAAGTTGAGATGCCTTTGCCTGTGTCGGGACCTTCTTGCTAGACCCAAATCCGTTTGATTTTTTTTCCGTTCTCTTCCAAAAAATCACATTCAATTCAAATTCCCTTGTTCCTTTGGGATTTCATGGTCTTTCTTTTTTTGTATTCGTTACCTTAGTATCTTGTAGATACAAATTCCCTTCTCTATAATCAGCATCGAAAAAATAATCTTGTATTTCGTAGAAAAATCCCATAGACCGGTTCCTTCTCTTCATCTCTTGGGTTGGTCGGTCGTTTTCTTTTCATTTTCGTCACCTTGCTCCTTAATGGTTGTTAGCCCATATCTCTCTCTCTCTCTCTCTCTCTCTTTCTCTCTCTGGGGGTATGGTATGTATCTAATCTTCTATTTCAATTCAAAGGTAGGTTAGTATTCGTATTCAGATCCAAATAAGACCGTGTGCTGTTGTACTTAGACTGTCAATTAAAACGAATCGTGGGGCGGAAATATTATATTACACATGCTTAGACAAATGCTTCAGCAAAGAAAGGTGGAGACATTGAGAAGTGAGGATAACAAGAAGGAGGTTGAAGAGGTCTCAGTTTGATCCGGTGCAGACCGGGGGGGATGAGACAGACGGATGCGACAAAGTGAGCAGTAATTCAATCGACCGAGTGAAATGTCGTGTCATCGTAATTAGGAAATTACAAAAAGAAAAAGAAAAAAAAAAAATGGAAAGAAGGGAAATACAAAAGCAAAGTGTAAAGAAGAGAGCATGAATAGAGTAAAAGCAATTTGTTACTCTGAAGTTTTCGGCAATATAAGTGGGGAGAGGAGAAATGACACTAAGAAGATTGTAGAAATGATAAATTCTGGGATGAAGATTGGCGCGTTGTAACTACTCTATTTGGTTGTGGTGTTGATTCATATCTCTCCTCCCCTCGTATGTGTCTAAGCACATTTGGTATGCCAAGTGGAAGCATAATGGGGTCTTTAGTACTTGCCAGCGGTGTTTATTTTTGGATGAGTACTCCTAGGAAGTCTTTGTTTTAGTTTGTTTTTCTATCTACCTACCTCTTTTGTGGTTCGATTGCGACTATCAGTGCGAAAAACGAGGAATTTCTCGCCTAATAAATACCCAGTGCTGAGTACCTAGGAGAAAGTTGGGATTTATTGGTTAAAAAAAAAACGAATTAATTGTATAGATAGAATACCCAAGTCTCAATTTAAAAATCTTGCAATCATGTTCGTCTCAAAGTAGCACTACTGATGTTATGACGGATTATTTCAATGCCATCATTCTATTGAGCACATATTAAGATGATAATGAGGCGTAATGTAAGCATGAGCCATTCCATGCCACTAAGCTAGAGTTGACCAAGAACTTTAAATTGGGATTCGTCAGTCTTATAAGACTCTACCTGTTGATATCTCATTTTAGTGTTGCCTTTTCCAATTTAGGCATTTAAATTTGTTTTGAAGTCATAGTAAACGATTCATAGTGAATCTATCTATTATGAATTAATAAAGCAAACAGAACACGAATACAGGAAAGATTTGATAATCTTTCCAAGTTAAAACTTCAGATTCTAGGTACTTACCCCATTACTTGACCGAACGAAAGTGCAGATTGCTACCGTATCACTATATTTTGTTTTTTGCGGATTATTTTGGAAAACAACAAATTAGAAGATTTGCAATCTTTTTTCGTTGTTACATTCTTTTGAAGGGTGTGCAATATATCTAACATTGCAGAAGCACGAAAAACTGTAACTGCCAGTGTCGATGAAGTTAATGTCACGTGGAAAAGAAAGTTCTTAATAGTCGACAGCGTAACTTCAATCATGTCCTGAGGTATCTGATATGGTTGTCACTAACAACTTAATAAGTTTACGAACCGTTTGAGACCGTTATTCCCCATATTGTTGACCGTTTTCGCATAAGTTTTTTTTTGGAAGATGCAGTTACTCCGAGTCCCATAAAAACAGAGAACACTGAAGAGAATAGTGCATCCGTTCAGGAGAGCTGAGGAAGATCCACATTTTTCGATTCGGCGCCATTCACAACAGTTTGGGCCGTTTCCATCCACTTAACAGAACATTTTATGTAATGATCCTGGTTCGAAAGCCATCGTTTGCATTGAAAATTCGGTAAATGGGCCCAAAATAAACTGGGGCTGGGTCAGCTGCTAATTTTGGTTCAAAAGGTATATCAATAAGCATAAGTATTGCATTTGGAATAAAGATAATCCACATGAGATTAATTTGGTGCGGTCTCTGGGCTGTCGGACTCATCGGATCATATTTTTTTTAAAAAATAAAGTTAATCAGCATGTAACGGTCGAGGATATTCGATATAGAACCATGATTAATGATTTTTTCGTTCCCCGATTAAATGGTATGAGTGTGGAAGAGATTTGGTTCCACTAGGATGGAGCTACGTCCCATACAGCAAAATAAACAATCAATCATTGTTGAAGGAAACTTTCGACAAATGCATTATTTCGCGTAACGCATCTGTAAATTGGCCTCCAAGATCATGTGAATTGGAATGTAGTCTCTCGAGTCAAAACAAACAAATGGCTATGATGTGAAATTTCAATTCATTTTGTTTAAAATCTGCTTAAAACAAACCTTTTTTATACTGAATGTTAGTGCCTAAGTGGAAAGTGAAGTAACTAATTTAAGGCTTCAATATTATTTTTATGCTTGCTATCTGAGTCGAGGTGTGGTGTTCTTGTACTGCGCTAGCTTTCTATGTTTTAATGCATATTCGATGTGGTTTATTGCTCAGTCCCCTTGTTGGCTTCTGATCAGATGTCGTTCAAAATATGTTAATTGTAGCATTTTCTGAGAGCTTTTTGTCATCCTAGCTACTATTAAGGGTCAGAAAGATTTTATTTTTTTGGCATATGTACAGTGGTGGTCAGAGAATTAGAAACGGAACTTTGTGTTTGTTTTGTTTTTGATTATTTTATTATTTTAAACGACATTTAAAAAAAATACTCTTTATTTTAAAATCTCGTTACAAAAAACTTATTTATTCATTTGATTTGTAATCCTAACAATAATATTAACAAACAAAAATTTATAGAAACCAAAAATAGTTCAGTAAAAGGCTGGTCAGATAATTAGAAACGAAAAGATAAAAACTCCTTTTAAAAATAAATAATTAAAAACATGAATAAAAAAACTCAATATTTGGTTTGAAAACCCTTGTTCTGCATAACTGCATCAAGTCTTCGGGGCATACTTTCCACTAAAGACCGACATCTTGAAGGAGGTATGCTCTCCCATATTTCTTGAATATGTTGGAAAAGATCTAACGCATTTTTAGATTTCACATGTTTAAGTCCCTTTTCCACATCTGCCCACAAATTCTCAATGGGGATTAAATCGGGGCTTTGCGCTGGCCAATCTAAAACGTTAATTTTTTCCTCCATAAGCCATTCTTTCACAACTTTTGCGGTGTGTTAAGGGTCATTATCGTGCTGGAAAATGTACGTAACTGGCATGTTTTCGAAGCAGTAGGGCTCCATCGATTCTTTAAGTATATCTTTGTACATAAACCGATCCATAATGCTTTGTATACGGACTAAAGGACCGACACCATACCCAGAAAATGCACCCCAAATTTTAACATTGCCTCCCCCATGCTTAACCGTTTTAATTGTGTATCTGTGGTTAAGTGCCTGTTTGGGGGGCGTCTTACGTACACTTTTCCATCTGATCCCATCAAATTGAATTTCGATTCATCACTCCACAGGACTTTTTTCTAAAATGCAATAGGTTGATTGGCATGCAATTTTGCAAAGTCTAATCGTCTTTTAAGATTACCGGCCGGCCGACACATACGGTTTTCTTTGTGCAATGCACCCACGAAGGCCATTTTCGAGCAGTTGTCGGCGCATGATTCTGGCTGATAGTTCTTGGCTGATTTGCGGCCCAACGACTTCTTTAATACTTGCAGAATTGAAGAAGGGATCAGCTTTCAAAGCCCGAGTAATCAATCTGTCTTCATTTGCTGTTGTTTTTCTGCCTATTTTTTTTCTCTTGGGATTTTCATAGCTGCCTGTTCTCTTAAAGGTGTGCACGGCTCCAAACACCATCTTCTTAGAGCAGCCAAATCTTTTCGCAATTGCTGCCATTGATTCCTTCCTATCTCTCCAAGCTTCTGCCAAAAGTTTCCACAAATCTGGGTTACACGACTTCTGCTTGCCCATTTTATTATCTATTTTTAATTATGTTATATTCCTCATTTTATTTAACAACACAAAAGTGAACTTACAACAACTAGCTGCTGAGAAAGGAATATTTCATCAATCGTTTCTAATTCTTTGTCCACACACGTTCATCAACTCTCACAATAATATATGAAATGGTAACTGTGTACCCCTTGTAACCCGTTATGGGCATCTGTACTTAAAGACCTGATAACCGGTAAACAAAAACACAATACTTATTTATTACAGTAACCTGCAAAAAAGTATAACTTTTGCCGATCATTTATTTTTCCTATCGTTTCTAATTCTCTGACCACCACTGTATATGATTAGAAACCATAGATATTTGAACAAAAATGTACCTTAACTTTTTAGTCGAATCGTAGTTCTTTTTTAAACTTTCCTTTTTTTTATTTTTTTTTTTCTATGACTTAATTTTAATATAAACTTTTTTCTTTTGTTTTCAGGTAAGTTATCGTTTATTTGCAGACTATTCTCTGGATAGTGGTAAGCAATGTTACACAAATTTTTCAATAACTAATGGACATACTGGCTAAATAAAATCAACTTTCTGTCGTAAATAAATAAATACATCTAAGCTTCGTAGACGGCTAAGCAACATTCTGCTTTAAAACTATTTAAAACTGCAATAAGCACTCAACTATTATAAAGATTCTGTACTTTGTTGTAATTTTAAGAGGTTTTGGACTTTGAACCGCTCTATTATTTTCAAAGCCTATATGACCTGGTACATATGAAAATCGAATGATTAGAGCTGCATACATTTTTGAGTGGATTAAAACAGTTTGTAAGTTAATTCAATGAACTAATAAGTAGTCTTATGAGCTGCTTGACTGTTAATGAGGAAAGTGGCAAATAAAGCTTGCCTGTCAGTGCCGAGGGCGTTGGTGCACCCGCATATGGTACGGCCTGAGAAACAAATAGGCATATACATTGTACCAAGTTAATTAGCATCAACTCCAGTCTGCATGCTCTTCTCATCGACATACTACACCAGATTTTTCGATGTCAATACATGATCTATGGTTTTTGTGTCAACAACACCATTCGGGAAGACACTCCCAAGTGACCTGATATTTCGAAGAGACTCAAAAAAAGTTTGTTTTGATTGCAGCAGTGCAAAACAGCGTGAAAAAAATATAGTTATGTACCAGTTTCAATCGATTTTATTAATAAACAGATTCAGTCAAAATGCAAGTCCAGCAATGAATAGATTTTACCACCAACATGATGGGAGAATTTCAAAAATATGCCATTCAAAATTGTCTACAAATCAGAATTCTGAACCAATGGTTACTTCAATTAAATCAAATTTATAATATTAATGAAATGGCTTTGTATTGAAAACTTCTTTCCGGAAACAGACTTCAAACGAACGAAACTACTGCCGCACTAGGGAGCAATACTAAATTATTTATATTATTTGTAGTCACGATCATTCGAAAGTCCGAAAGGCCTCAGGCGTTTTGAGTATTGACAAGGGATATTTTTGAAACTGGTTTCAGATATATTAGGCGATGGCGATGGCGCCATAGTTAGCTCATTGGACTATCACGCAGACAGTCTGGGTTCGATTCCAGGCTGGGTCACCAACAATTTTTTCAAATCGCCATCACCCTTTCGGCGGGCAATGGCAAACTCCCGAAAGTAAAATTGCCTACGAAAAGCTTCTAAGGAGTGCTGTTCGGACTCGGCGATAAACCGTAGGCCCCGCTCAGATGTAACAAAAATGACAACATGGCCCATACCGGGCTGCCAGCGTCACAGTGTTTTTGTTGTTTTTTTTTTTTCAGATATATTTTGCGAAAGAAGTAAAATTTGTTTAGACTAAAACCACGACAATAAGAACAAGTTGCTGTTTTTCCCATCAAATTTAACTCGTTTTATTCATCCAATTTATAAGAACGTGATCAACCTTCTCAAGATCGAAGTTTGCTGAAATTTTAGCAACCAGTCAACACAACAATTTTTTATTTTTTTTTTAATTTGCAAAACTCAGAGAAATATCTGAGTTCCTCAAAGTGAATTGTTTTACAGAAATTCTGCCACGAGATTCGATTTAGGAGTTGGGGATCTTTGTGCACTACGTCTTCTTAAAACATCAGCAAATTAGTCAATTCTTGTTAAAATGCCGCCAAACGTTTTAGTTGAGAAAAATCATCGGTCTTTGATGGCGATAGTGAATATAATCATGAGATCGACGAAACTTCTTCAGTGGAAGATACAATCTCATTGACAGCATATTCAGTGCTATAATTTTCTGTTGTTACATTGGGCCCAATAAAATCACCTAAATGCAAATATATGTATGTCTATATGTACGTACGAGCATGTACAGCATTTGATGTATAGGCGTGAGTGCAACGATACGGTGCGAATTCGAAGAATGACTTGTAAATACAGGTAGACGGCATTGACTGTCATAAAAATCATTAAGTGATCCTACAACGACGATGCCCGCTTTTCGAAGTAATTTGATAGTTTGTAGACATTCACAAATAATTCGAACTTCGTATTTTCATTTTATAATTTCACGTGAACTCCTACGGTTATTGGGAAAAATGCTCAACTCAGTGTATTATAAGACACTGTAAGGCGAGGTACTACATATGTAATTCTATGTTGGAATTTAGCATTTAGGTCAAATGCTTCTTTTAGCCCCTAAAAAGATGATAGAGAGAAGTGACCAATTAAAAGAGGAAGGTTCCAAATAGGAATATCACGAATCGTGACAAAAGAGCAGAGTAAAAAGGAAGAATATAACATTTAAAAGCTCCCCAGTACCTAAGAATAAAAAAATATATTTCTGAAAGAACTCCTTCCTTAGGTGATATGGCAAAATTCTTTTGCTCTCCGCCCAAGAAAACATGGATCAGCTAAGTGAGGAAGTGACACTAGATTGAAAAAAATAAAAAATTTCAGGTTCCATTGTCACTAAAAAAAGGAACAAATTCGACGCGTGTTCTTCAATGAAATTCATGTACATACTGTTTATGAAAGCGTTTAAGTGTTTATGAAAGTTTTCAAAACTGAAATCTGAACATGTCCATCTATCAAACAAACTCCCTAACATTGTATGCCTTTGCAGGCACCATTCAAATCTTGAACTCTTTGCATAATGAAAGGCCAAAATACAATCACAAATTTATAGGGTCTGTGATTTTTGATAGTATTGTTTTGATATACATGCATACAAATGTACATACATGTGCGGAGGTATTGTGCTGAAATACTAACTAAGGTTTGGAAAATTGGAAGAATTACTGAACTAATATGTAAAACACTCGTTTCCTATTCGCCGGGAGAAATCCATTATTTTGACTGCTTCTTGGTCTCCGGTGTAATGTGGTGATGTGGTGGGTCCATGTTTTTAAGGCGATTCGTAGCTGTGAACGAAACATGTACAGATTGCAAATAAATAACGTCAAACGCTCTCCCGCAGTTCGCACATGAAATAAAATTAAAAGAATTGAAACAACTTTCTTGTCACACAGAGAAATAGTTAGGAATCTTGCTTCTAATGCTCCCAGATTTGTCGATCTCAAAAATGAAGCGGATTGCGGTGTTGGCGTGAATGGATTGTGCTTTCTATCAATGAATTTGCTTTCGGAGTTGAAGATGTAGGCACGCGATGTTTAATTCGAACAAAGAGGCGCTAACTATTATACCTATAAGTGTTTTACTTCGTACTGACATCGGAGCACTATGTAGGCACTCAAAGGTTAGATATAGAATCTAAGATTGTAAGATATTGTTGAGATGTACATAAATGCCTATTCATCGGTTATGGAAACGTGAGTTGCTGCCATGAAAATTCCCATAGATTGGTTATGAACATCAAGTACCTGAAAAAACATAAAGAAACATGCTCAAACCATAAGTAGAATAAAAGGAAATACTTACATACATCTTACTTAAAACTGCATATCCCCTAAGGCTCTAGGTAACTGGAACATTAAGTTGTCTATAACTATTCCTTTAGTTTCTAAAGAAAAACCCTTTTCTAAAGACACCACATTGTGGAGACCGACTTGCAATAACCACGACTGTATTTATTTGAAAACAAACACCCAACAGCATTGATATCTACTGTCCAGTCCAGTAGCTAGCTGTGTACTGTATGCATATTTACCCTCTTTACTACCCCTCAAGCACGTTGTCTTTATTTGTCCTCACCACAGATATTATCGTAGCCATAGCAATGCAAACAAAAGAAAGTCAAATAAGGATTTTCCAACCTTTTCTTTACCCCCTTCCCTCAAAAAAAAAAAAAAAAAAAACACCAAACACATTCTCCGTATCCAAATCATCATCGTCGGAATGGTTTTTGCCTAAACAAACACGAAAGTTTGTCAACATGCAACAAAAAAAAAGAAAGTAGAGCTCATGCGAACAGATTGTTGGTGCTGAAGAGAACACACACTGTGCCAAAATAAACAGACCTATAGAACTGCGCAAATACAAACGTGCTCGTCATTGTAAACATTTAAAGAAGACGATGACAACAACGGCAAGGATTTCCAGCCTCTGCCTCCCTATTACCCGGTTCACTATTGCAGTCCCAGTAGGTACTATATTATAATACTGCACTGTGTTCCAAGCAAGGAGTTATCTTTTACAAACAACTTAACCCACATACAAAAAAAAAAAAAAAAAATACTAAAAAGAGTATCGCTCTTACTACAAAAAAATAAACGTAAATCCTCTGTCAACAGTGTTAAGTTAACAAACCCAACCCCAACGACAAGGGCCAGACAAAGAAAAAAATATATAACTGCGCGATATCCATCTCTATAATACGTATTTGACAGAGGATTAGCTATTTATTTCTCAACGTCGCCGCCGCCGTCGGTTGTAGGTATCTATTTATTCAAGAAAGAGCGAAAATTTCTTGCGAATCGATTGCAACAATTCACAAAATATAGTCGAACGCATGCCGTACCACAGCACTACACCAAACAGCGGTGAACTACTCAATTAACCTATCCTCCTGCCAACCATAAAACTATCTTGCCACACTGCAAACTAAATTGCTTCCCTTTTCTATTCATTCGTCAGCGAAAAAAAATAAAATAAAATTAACCAGAGATGGAGAAAAGACGACCTAACGCGCACCAATAAACCCAAGAAAAAAAAATTAACCCACAAACCACCAAAAAACAAAAAAAAAAAACAAAAAACCTTTGGGGGAGTAATTTGAAAATCCATCATAATTTTCTACATAAAAGATTATTACACGAGGAAAAGATACGAAACCAATAAAAAAAACAGTCCAAACGACAGTCAGACCTGACAGACGCCGAAACGGATAGACGAAAAAGCCAACCAACAAAGCGACGAACAAAAACACATCGAAAACCGACAGTCGTCCGTCCAAAAGCCGAAAACCGAAAACAGAAAACACATTGTGTGTGTTCGTTTGTCCGTCGTAATACCAGATAAATAGATATAGATACAGATGCCGATGTAGATATATGTAGATAACGATTGCTATAATCATGCCATGCTTATTCATTATTACCGGTTGCAAATACAGCACCACACAGCCGACTTCACACCACCACTGCCCCCCGGCAGCGGTTGTCGCACGGAATACTCCACACTTTACTCTACTCTACTCTACTTCAGTACTCCAGCATTCTGGCACTCCAGTACTCACATTCATCGTCTTGCCCCCCTTCGACACTTAAGTAGTTATGATGAAAAAAAAATGAAAAAAAAAAAATAATTCAACTCCAAACCAAACCAAACGAAGCGAAGCAGCGAGAAACAGAAAAAACACGATGAGCAGTAATAATAATAATAATAACAAAAAGAAGAAAAAAAAAAAAACTTCAACTCGCTAGGGTCTAAAACCCCAACGCGCAAACACTGTGTAGATACACACGCCAACCCAGAGATAGATAACAAGGTATGTACATGTATATTGCACCATAACCGGCACCACTAGCAGCACCAGAGTACTGGAGCAGCACACTATAGCTTGCTATCACCAGAACACCAACCAAAGCCCACCGCAGCACCAGCAACAGAAGCAGCTTCATAGCTGCTTGATGTATACACACTCCGACACTCCTCTACTCGTATATCAGCACCATGCAAGCCAAAAACCATCCAACTATTCAACCATCCATTTAAACCGCCTGAGAAGCATTGCTTCCCCCCTATCTGCAGGCAGTCAGCCAGCATTGCCTGCTCTTCGTCTACAGATACAATCCAACGCTTGAGAAGAACTCCCTTCTGGCTTCTCGGATTGCCTTGTGCCAAGCTCTTATTCTACGTCTCTACGACGAAACGAACGAACCAACCAACCAACCAACCAACCAACCAACCCCTGTCACATTCCCCTTAAAATTTGAAATCTTCCCCTTGTTTCCCCGCCCATGGCGAACAACCACTCTGTTCAAGTTGAGTTGAGTATCATCCTCTGACGTTCAGTTCGAATGGTGTGTCATGTCGTCTGTTGTTTTCACAGTCGTCACGTCACGCCACCCTTACCATGCACATTTTCTTCGTGTTTCACTCCCTCCCCGTTTGTCGTTCAGTTGAATTAGAACTGTTTATTGACCACAGTCACACTCCACGTGGAGTGTATGCCACAGCCCTGGTATGTTAGCCATTATAGCCAAACAGAATTTCATTAAAAATGAACAAGCAAAGGCGAAGAATGAAATGTAGAGAGGGACGAAGTGATAGGAAGTAGGTAGACGACTATGACTACGACGAAAACGACAACGACCAACGGCAACGGCAATGGCACCGGGAACGACGACGATGACGATGACGGTAAGGTTTAGAAAAAGGCGAAACGGGCTAAGGGGTGCGAAAACTACACTCAATCTACTACTGCCGCTGCTGCTGCTGCTTTGCTTCGGTTACGCTTCATCGTAGTCGTCGTCGTCGTCGTAGTCGTAGTCGTTGTCGTTTCGTTTACGTCTCTTGTGGTGGGGTGGTTGTAGCCCTTGTCTTTTGGAGCTCTTGTACACCTCTTGGGTTGTTTGCTCCCCTGATCCACATGCACAATCTTCTGACGGTGTACTGTAAAGACGTTTTTATGGAATGAACTGCAAGTTGTAAGGATGATATTTGGGATTTGGGTTTGGGCTTGGGTTTAGGTTTGGTTAGACCTTTACTGTATTGAGGGGGTTGTTGTGTTACCGTTGTTATATTCAGCAGCAATAGCACAGTGCGGGGTGGTAATGTAGGTGACGACGATGACAGTGCTGATGGTTGTGCCTTGCTTTTGCTTTGCCTTGGATTTGTGTTTGCCTCTGCCTCTTTCTCTGCGCTTCTACCCCTGTTTTTGGTTTTGGTTTTGGTTTTGCTTTGCTTTATCCCAGTACTGGTTGGAATAGTTGGTTGGGCGGGAGTAAACGTATGTACGTTGGATGCGAATAGCGGTGTACATACATAAAAAGGCGACAGTGAGGACGCTGTGGGATAATATAGTCTTACTCACTCAATTTAATGAATTTCGAATGCTTTTTATCTCGGTTTTGAGTTTTCGGGGCTACCTGCCTTGCCTACATAGTATCTTTTGCTCTGTTTTGGTCTCATCTGATATTGTGTTGGCTTGCGTTGTCTTTGAAGGAATTGCTGCATGCGTTCCTATTTTTGTTTGTCTATTTGTCCATACGTTCGTCTTGCGAACTCTAGGCAATAGTTTAGATTTACAACACAAGAAACAGAAATAAAAGCGCAACAAACAAAGGACACAACACACCACAAGAGAGCAAGTAGCACTGCAGATGTAACTCAAAAGTGCGAAAATGCATAGAGACAGGGAACCCATGTCCCCAAGGGGTAGGTAGAAAAGATTTCGCCTGTCCAGATAAAACGAACACTCCCTTCTCTAATGGCGAGGAGGTGGTACGTAATGAATTTGATGATTCTGTTTCTGGGGTGCTGTTACAGATTGCCTTGCTAATTTGTGGAAATTGGGGGGATGTTTGGATTTTGACAAAATGGGTTTTAACTCACTAGGATTTCCCTCAGATTGGTTGGTCATTGTGTTTGGTATATTTTTAGCTATTTAGTTGGATCAATAATAGAAGGAGAGATAGATGGATTTCGTACTCGATAAACTGGTCGCTGGGCAGTAAAGTCTTTGTCTTTGTCTCAGTTACCTACCACATTTCATTGAGAATAAGCCACAACTGTGCCATCTAAGATTGAAATCTTAATTCAAATATCATCGTTACACATCTAACATCTATTGACATGAAATCCTTATGTGATAAAGACATTTTCTAGCGAAGGCCAACAACACTTCCGCTGGCATTAAGAGCAATTGATAAGCATGCGTTTATGCTTACTACATCGTGGAGACTTATAGGATAGGAAAGGTTAGAGTGGCCCTTGGAACAGTTGTACATCGAATGTAATACCAGTGTGAAAGCATGCAAGGGCGATACTCTAACTACCCCTGTAATCATAGAAAGTGACCTTGCGCTGCTTAACCGTCTCGAATTTATGTCGTATTGTTCGAAGTAAGTCATCTGATCGCTACTTGGCTTTACGTATATTGAAATTTTTCATGCGGGTGTTGAGATCAGACTCAGTCAAGCAACTGCGTGATAAATACTTGAGACTGTGGCATGTGAGTTGCCATAATATATAGATGAAAGATAATTGTATGCAGGGGACCTTAGATGAAACCTGTGCCGCCCGAACTCCCTCAACAAGAGCCATGGGATGACTTTACGTGGTCTCCATTCCTTCTTTTCTGAAATTAGGTAATTTAAGCCAACGCTGAAGGTTGTACCTATGTCCTTCATTTAGCTCCTTCTATCGCTAAGTGTTCCTCAGTCTGAAGGTTGATTTAATTGAGATTTGCATGTCTTAGATGGTCCTTAGAATAAAGACTTATACTACCTATAGATGTGATTCCGAAAATACGAATTTAGAAGTCTTCATAGCCTCTTCATAGACTTCAAGTTCATCGGTTAATTTTGACTTTGGAGTGAGTATTCAACTTTCTGACTGTATTCAAATACTAATTGTATTCTCGCAATCGGAACTAAGAGAATCTGGAAGCGCGGCCTGCTTTTAGGGGATTCAGGGGAGCAGGATTTATAAGTGCTACTTGGAAGCAAACAAGCGTGCAAATGAAAATTCAGTTTTTGGAGTCCGTTTTTAGTGACATTTAAATTATGTATTTTTGAAAACTTATTCGAGGAAGCAACTATTGCAAATAATTTTCCCTTCCCCACTATTCGTTTTACCGGAAGAACTTCCTAGTTTGTTATGTTGTCTGAACTAGTTATACCACATTTAGATAGACTAAGACAGTAACTGCGAAGAAAGCCAGACTTTTGATCTCTTTATTTTGAAAAGTGAGCGAATGAGTGGTCATCAACATTTTGAATGTTTTCCAAAACCTGTAGAACAATGGGGAAAAGCTTACAAGTTGGCGGAACGGCAGTAAGCCCTCAGTGAAGTCTTGCTCTCTCGAATTCGCATCTTTATATATCTTCTGTCATCATTGTCTTAATGAATGTATGTAAATAGATTTTTG
Source organism: Volucella inflata (assembly GCA_928272305.1). Taxonomy (NCBI): domain Eukaryota; kingdom Metazoa; phylum Arthropoda; class Insecta; order Diptera; family Syrphidae; genus Volucella; species Volucella inflata. The sequence continues at coordinate 44,484,850 of OV743716.1, read as the reverse complement.
GTAGAAATTTACAATTTTTCCAAGAAATATTAAGGCGTGAACTTTTACTCACTAATTTTAAGCTTAGATATCATAGCCTTTCATATTTATACCGATAGATTAAAATGTGTTATAAATATTGTGCGTTCTAGACCCTATCACAAACAAAATTCACAGAAACCAATTGACTTAAACCTTTTTCGATAGAACATTGGAGATTTCGCCAATCAGGATGGACAGCATTTGATTCACGTGCCGATAAGGTGTATTGTGTTGTGTGGAGCACTCTGAATATTGTGTTGACTTGAAATAATCATTCAACTACAGCGATTACTATCGCGATTTTTATATTCAAATCCAATCGGGGTATGATTAAGAAGTTGAAGTGGTTTGTGGAGAAATTGTCGTTGCAAGCAGGGCCATTGTCTACAGATTTTATCAGTTATGAATCATATTTTACTATCACAGCAGATAGTTTGAGGTGTAAGGGTTTTAAAGCAATCGCCCGTTGTATAAATTTCCGTCAACTTGATCTGAAGAATACATATGACTGCTGGGTTAGGATGGAATAATTTCGTAATATGTATCCTACATTGATTGTGATTTTTTTTTCACTTTGCAATTTGCAACGTCAGTGATACTGATCGTGACTATTTTATAAATTATTGGTCACTAAACAATATCAGTTCGATGTCAAGTACTTTTGCATTAAGAAAGGCGTTATGGACGACTATCTAGACGGTAGTTAGTGTTCCGCTGAAAGATGTTTATCATCTAAAAACTCGATCGAACAAAGTTCTTGGGATTTCATTCAGCCGATTTTTTTTTATTGTTTTGCGTCGTTGACATTCTAGCGTAGCCAATCGATATTTTTAGATTTATTGCCTGATAAACAGCGGTGGAATTAATTGGATGTGTAGAAATCCTGTTGCCAAATAATTGTTATTTGTTTAAGATTCGTATTTATTACTTTTTTATTTTTTTTATTTTTTAGGTAAGTTACCGAAACAGGAATAGTAAATTTTGTTGCTTAAAGTGAAATTCTTAAAAGCTCTAGGGACAGTAGTGAGTATGTTTTAACGACAGTTTATAATTTTGCTTTTAGATAACATGATATACTAGTATTACAAGCATTTTTCCAGTTTGATCGAAATTCATTGTCATTGGACAAGGGACACTGCTTGGTGAAATCAGGGTAATTGTGCAAAGCCCAGTAATCTTTGATCAACAACAACAACAAACATGTGCTTGATTGTGTGCCTTAATCGACATAAATTTTATGCAAACTAGTCATTGTAGCTCAAGATGACGTTTCTGTTTATGGCTACTGCCTGGAATATTATCGTATTTTTTGGTGTTTTTTCGTTGAGAAAATGCACATACCGATAAAGGAATTCAAGAGACCCAACTGTGTTCTTTACAACAACTAAGTTAACCAGTAACTTTGCCTTTTCAAATCAATATAAACCACCTGCATTGTTCAGAATACTTTCTTAACGAGATGGATAGAATGAGAACTTAAAACTCTTTACTCAGTCAGCATAAACACACACAAGTCACGTAATTTATAAACAAAAATGGAATTCCACAAGGTTGGGCATTTTCCCTTCCATTTTTAAATTTTGATTAAAGGATTATTCATCCAACCGGATCTATGTTTTTCTTTTAACCAAACAGAAAATATTTATAAATCTAGCAACGGATATTTTTGACATCATCGTTTTTTCGTTACAGATTCAAAATATCCATTGGTTCTGTTTTGAATCAATAGTTTCGATTGATAAGACTCATATTCTTGTTGATCTATCAACAAATGGAAATGGGAATTAAAGGCCTTCTAAGGGTGGACCTTTACTATCTGTCCGTTCGATATTGTGGATCGAAACCGATTCTGCAAATATATTTAACGGAATAGAAATGTCACTAACTATTCTCATTTTCAAATCGCCATCACCCTTTCGGCGGGCAGTGGCAAACTCTCGAAAGTAAAATTGCCTACGAAAAAGCTTCTAAGGAGTGCTTAGAAGGCTTCAGTCACGCCAATATAGTACGTGGGATTTTATTTGTAGTCTTGTGTGGACGTCTGATTCATTTATCAACGACTTGGATGGCATTAAACCCTATTAGTGCGCCTTAGGGCCCGATAGGGGTTCAATTAAATAAATATGTACCTCTATTTATTTTAAGCCCGCGTATGATACCATCTATAGAGATGAACTGTACAGAAACCTCCAAAACTCGTTATATTATGTTAAATGACGATAGAGGGGGAACGCTCGCTTTTTCGTAAGTTTAAAAATAATTTCTCCGAAGTCTGCTATGAAAAAAGAATTTAGGCAATGTAATGCACTGTCATCTAACTTTTTTGACATCTTGTTTGAGAAAGTTAGATACACAATTCGTAGGTCCACTGCGCAGTCACAATCTCCACGCACTAAACCACTTCTTCCATTTTCTGCAAATCTTATTGTTTCCTGTTAGTAGGTTTCCTGCTCACCGTCATTTTGTTTAACGAATTTATCCTTCATTGTACTACAATCTTCAAAATATTACGTTGCACTTCTTCTATTGATTGTCGGCTGCATTTAAGCTGTGATAGTTTATTCTCGATAAAATACCTCTACTGCTATCGTATATCTTCTAAGTACGGTTTTTTGTCGCTTTTTTCTGACTTAGTCTTTAAGTCAGACGGATGGAGACGGCTATACTCATTGAACAGAAAGTGAAGTGGGAATAGATATTCAATACACTGGTCAATAGAATTTTTTATTTTTTTTTTCCGTCCTAAGTGCGAAAGTTTGGCGATGGCGATGGCGCGATAGTTAGCTCATTGGGCTATCACGCAGACAGTCTGGGTTCGATTCCTGGCTGGGTCACCAACAGTTTTTCAAATCGTCATCACCCTTTCGGCGGGCAATGGCAAACTCCCGAAAGTAAAATTTGCCTACGAAAAAGCTTCTAAGGAGTGCCGTTCGGAATCGGCGATAAACCGTAGGCCCCGCTCAGATGTGACTAAAAATAACAACATGAGCAACACAAATGAGTGTCAAGAAGCTAGGCCATGGCCCATACCGGGCTGCCAGTGCCACAGTGTTTTTTTTTTTTTGTTTTTAAGTGCGAAAACTTATTTCAATTTAGTTGGCTAATATTATATCTTAAATTAAAATAAAATGCTATTTCAATATGTTGTATGTCTTCATTCGCAATAGGCAGAAAGCCTTCTAAACAAGTTCTCGCATTAAAGTGTTCTGTAATGGAAGTGTTTATAGTTAAAATTGTTTATAGTTGCATCCTAATGTTGCAGAATCTTCTGCCTTTTTTCATCTTTTCTGCAGCTAATTGAAGTGTCCACTAGACTGTTTGCTGTTTTTTTTTTTTTGTTGCCACTCAGGCTGATACCTACACGTCTAATTTTGTTGACAAGTCTTATGTACAAAATTGGTGATCTTAATGGCAAAGCCATTGTCATTTCAGAAATCACCGATCAACATTGATTTTGGTATTCAGTTGTTTATTTGTTTATTAAAATATGAAAAAACTGATGCAAAAAATTGATTTCGACCGAAATCTGTCGAAAAGGATCCAGAAAATTGTTGCAATAATTTCTCAGTAAAACGCCAACCAGGGAGAATCAGGGTGCACTTCTAAATATTGTAGATTCACACTTTGAATTATCCGTCTACTTATTGATAGCAAAAATATTTCAACAAGCCCCATCTGTCGTCAATTTAATTAATTTTTATGATGCAGTAACTTCAAGGCGTCATGAAGTCATTGAGACGAAAGTGTGGTAGAAGATTCAAATATGAAGGTACGTATGTATATCAATTCGTCATCGATTGTAGGTACATTTGGGGCTATTTTCGTAGCCAATTTTGGCTCGAAGATCATAGCTAACGACCGTATATATGTACATATGTAAGTACGTCGTCCCCTCTCTGAATGGAATTGCAACGTTGTACATTAAACGATCCATCTCTGAATTTCATTTCGGGGCTGTTGGATTTGCATATAAGCGAAACTGTCGTATATGGAGCAAAACCTATCTACAGACCTCATTACATCTATGTACGTTGGTGACATAATCGGGCCTCAGTTCTTCTCAAATGAGGCCTGACCTCGTGTTATAATCAACTAATTCTGTTGCCAGCAATAAATTTTTTTTTTTTTTTAATATTGGGATGACATTTATTCGGATGGCCTGGCCTGTGGCATTAAGATTATGTCGCGATATACCATATTTAGATTGAATTAAATACACTTTCCAGAAACTTGCGATTTTTCACATCTTAATTTATGCTGCTGAAAGGTCATCAATAATTGACGTCTAGAAAGGGAGCAATGCCCGAAGAAGTAACTGAAAATTGAGTAACAATCGTCGGTTAAATTGCTCTTAACCGTAACATTTGGCAATTCGTTACTCAAAACAAGGTGGTTGAGTTAAGTAATGGCAGGTTTCTTGCCATTTTGTCAGGTATGTTCAATGATTCAAACAAATTTCACCATCCAATTGTCACTTCACATTCATGAAAATCAGAATATGCTTTCAAGTTACCATAGAAGTATCTGGCTCCACGTGGAGAACGAAATAAATCCGTTAGTTAAGCTCTAGTATCTTTAAATTTATCAATTGAAATTGGTATCCTGTACCTTAGGCCAAAACGGCATGCCGCACAATAAATTTCTTAAGTAAAACATCTTTATGCTTATCTTTCGAATACTTGAGCATTTAAATTTCTTTTTTCTCTGGTAAATCCTTAAACTCTTGTTACCACATAAATCCGTAGATGCACAAACACATGCGTACGGATACATGAATTGATGATTTATGATCACTACTTAAGTCTAAGTATTGTCTTTGCATGTTTAAGGGTACATTCACAATCCAATTCGTTCAATTTATGCTAAAAGCTGTTTGAAATGCTCTACCATTGTCATAAAGCACCAATGAGTCACAATATTTTCTGAGGACATGCACAACGATGCTGTTTCTAACTATTTCTCGTGTTGTTTGTTGGTTTCTTTGGTTCTGCAGGGCCAACCACTGCATTGTGTAAAAAGGGTCAATCGATAAATCGAGCATTTAACGATGGAGATAACTTGATGCGCATTGCAAGTAAACGATGATTCATTTTTTGTGTACTATCTGATGCCAAGTTTTTAACGCTGTCTCCTTTTTCTCTTCTAATCGTCTAAAGATACCATAACACATATTTTAAGAAAACAGTAAAAAAGGTCATAGGTATATAGAAAATATAAAAGTTGGTTCTCGTCATATGTTAAAAGTGTCCATGATCTGACAAGGAATTACAAATAAATTTACCTCCCTCACGGATATAGTGAGTGCTTCAGTGCCGGTCATGATGACAGGCAATTCTCATCTGACAACATCTCTGTTGAAAAATATAACTAAACCCACATGGTACCCCATCATACTCGTAAAACTGTATTGCGTCCAAGTGCTAACAAAGATCTCTACTCATCAATATTCCAAACAGTGTTCCAATTTGTTATCTCCAGTTTAAGGCGGTAAAATTCCAGAGAAACCCAGTCTCCGTCTTCTGTCGTCTGTCGGCTTTGTCGTTTTGTAATAATCGTCACCCGTTGCGATAATCTCATCTGTAGTAGCTCTTTGTCTAAAGCAAAGTACTCTAACCACACTTTTCGCTCATCTAAATCTTTATCATTTCGCATTACAAATAGGATCAACAACGTAACAACAAAACCATAATCAACTTAAATATGTATGTGCATACATGCATACTCGGATCGAGTTCAATATGGTGTGGTGTGTTATGGTGAAATGAGCATGAGCGAGTAGGTTCTATGTGCTCGATTATGTGCTGGAAACTGTGTGCCAATGCCAAACCTCAGAGACCCATTCTTCGGATCCCGGTAGTAATAAGAAGCAAGAGACCCAATCTCATTTCGAATGCAAACCCATCAATTAAACGCCACACCACCTCCTGCGCTTTGAATTCTCAGAACTTGGGTCCGGGCATGGTGTATGCATTCTCTTGACCACTCATACATTGGCTTAGGGAGCAGGCATAGCGAAGAAATAAAACTGAAAACCACATCCGACATCCTCCTTCTAACCAACAACGAAAGGAACCATGAAGAAAGGGGGGGAAACAATTCTAAAACTTATCGCCACCCTCCTCTGCACTGCACGAGCCTTCAATTTGTTATTTCGAGCTGAATGACTATGACTACGACGAGCACGGTGACTACAAAAAAAAAAAAAAAAAAAAAAGCAACCATGAAGCCAACAACAACAACAACGACGATGGTGATATGGAGGCGAGTGAGCGTAATTTAATAAACGATTTACCCCCTTCACTGTCTCATTGGGTTCCAGTTTACCAGGCAACAACGTGAACCAAGAAGAACTGTGTGCGGCACGGCAAGGACCGACCCGGCACACCACTTACGACAAAACCAACCCAAACTTAGCCGAAGCCCAATAATGATGATATAGGGGCACAGCGCAATCATGATTACTTTGCTAGATTAATGCTCATGACAGGGGCGACAAAACGAGTGTGGGGATGACAATGCGCGGGTAGAGACCTACAACAACAATTCACGGATAAACCCAATACGATGGCATCAGACCAACTGACAGAGGGGATATAGCCGTATACACTGTAACCAAGTCCAAATGGAATTCAACTCGTAAAAAAGAAAACTCCACGAAGCGTGTAGGTGCCTCTAGGGGATACAGACAGAAAAAGAAAAGGAAACAAAATTATGTTCAGATATCGTAGCCGCGGTGGTTGGGCGAGATGGTGACGCCGACAGCATCGGAGCTTCGGCATCGGTTTACAATCAAGAGTCACGATATAATAACAAAATGCTAGTGGGACTTCCAGAGGGAAATGAAAGGAAAGGAATTACGAAGCCTAAGTTTAGAGCAGAGTACAATCACAGATACTAGTATATTCGTGCAGTGACTATAGACAGCATCGTTGCAGTTGGAAACCGCGTTGTTGGTGCTTTTACTGATGGTAGCGTTTGTGGCGGCGCCCGTAATCACAGTTGAGAGGAGGTTCTTATGCGACTGCTACAACGATTGACTATAGAGTAAAGATAGCCGAGGCAGCAAACATGTTCAAGTGCCTCACATCTAGAGAGGGTCTCTGCTTTGTGGTCTGTTCACTGTGCTCTGTGCTGTGTTCCGCGCGCTTTGTACGGTGTATTGTGTGCTATGTTCGGTGCTCTGTGAGATGTCGTTAATTGCCATCTTGTGTGTTATGCTATGCATTGGGTCCGCTGGTGTTTCGCTTGTTCTGTCGCACTAAACGTGTTGCTTGTAGCATTTGTCCGTTTTTCAGTATTTTCAGTTTGTCAGTTTGTATATACGACTAAGATGACTGACTGAGTGCCGAAGCCGTAGCCGTAGCCGCTGTCTTGAGGCAGCCACAGTCTCGCTTGCTACGCTGCTTGTGAAGTGAAAAAGTCGCGACAGCGAACCAGAGACAAGTTGTAACACCTTGTCAAACCAATTAAAAAGCCACTACCGTTTGTTTCCCCTTTTTGCTTTCGTTTTATGTAGGTATACATTTGTATATATTTATTTATGAGTTTTTTTTTTTCTTCATTTCCCATCGCGCATTAGAAGCGTAGTTTTGTTTTTTCTGTCGTTTATGATCGCTGTTGTAAAGTGTACACTTATCGTTGAGGAGCTTATGACTAGTGTTGTTAGTTTTATTTTGGATTTTTTTTTTTATTCACTGCTCCTTTTGCTGGTTTCGTTGTCTAATCGACTTGTTGGAATCGAATAGTAATCTCTGTATCCACTCGAAGTGTTTCTGACCTTTTTGACTGCCTGATGCAAGCAAGAAAATAAAAAATTAAAGAAATACCTACATACATATGTATTCAGATTTTTGCTATATAGTATTTGTAAGTTGGATTGTGTATTAATGCCTCGATATTTGAGACTTTAGCTTGTGCTGCTGGTGATTCCAAAAATTAGATCGATCGCAGTTCGTGTATAAATTGATGTGCATGCCTAATGAGCTTTCTGTCATTAGTGACATTAACGGAAAATTACTGTTAGATGATTCCAAGCAGTCAGCGATAATTGTGCTATTCTTGGAATTTTGTAGAGCATTCAATATTAAGTGTCACTTTGTGTCAATACTTTGTATTTTTGTTTGTGTCTAACGATTTTAATTTTCAGATTTATTTCGAATTCTTAATCCACTGATCCACTGCAAATTTGTTTATCGTTTAGTGCAGTCTTTCGGCACTTGAAGTTTTCACACGGAGCTCTCTGTATGAAATACGATTTTTGTAGAAATATTTCAGAATGATAGTGAGACAAGGCGACTTATTTTGTGGCATTAGTTGTTTTTAAAAAGAATCTCATTGGTTTGACGATGTAATTGTCGGATTGGTCTAAGGCTGCTTAAATGCAGTTTGTCGACACATCAATAAAAATCACGAGTTTGGAAGCTGGCAATAAGAAAGAAACTTATCTCGTGTGGCTGAATGCAAATATAGTTTGAGCTGACTTGTTCTCCTTCAGTAGTCCAATCCATTTGGGTTTTGGCTGTTCTTGATTGAATCGGTTATAAACTGATAAATAAGCAGTTGTAGCTCGTGTATTTTTGGTATGCATTGCCTAAAAAAATTTATCAATTATTTATCGAGGAAGCGGCGCAGCTTGTGAACCGTTGTTGCCTTTGCATATCTTTGCCTTTGTTGAAATTAGTCAGGTCTTGGCAAATATCCCTTAGGTGTGTCCAAATATTCGAAAAGACCCCATGGAGTGATGGCGGTCTTCATGTCTTCTTCGAACATAGCCATTTGGTTATAGACTTTCTATGGAACAAGGGTTATTGAAGGATTAAAAGTGGAAATTATTTGTCAGGACCGATGATTTGGTTTAGCATCTGGTTATCATCGCCATAAAGTTTTAATTGAAAGTGCTTTTCGGTACAAGATTTACTGTCTTAAAACACATCCATGGACCGCTGGAAGGTCGCATGATTCTTATGAGGCAGTGTTGAATTTTAGCTTTTGTAGTAGCGGCGATATCAGTCAACTTCCTGCATTTTGCAAAAATGGATGACTTTGTGTAATGATTTTGTTAAAGAAATTCTTACTTAGTGCGGCCAAAATGTTGGAGAAACGCTTTTGAACTTTTCAAATTGATTCTGTGATTCGTCAGTTTTATATCATAAACGAGCAAATCGAAACAAATCATCTCCTTAAATGGGCCAGGGGACATTTCCGATGACGTAGGCCTAAGATAAGTCTATATGCAGATAGGAGTAAAAAGAAATTCTATCAAATGTATAACTGGCTAGCTTTTTTCTTTTTTAAAAAAAACTTCTGATTCGTTGTTTTGTCCTAAATAAAAAATCAAGGCTTTAATAGTTGAGAACTTGCAGTCAGACACAGCTCTTTATTTTATTTTTCACGTTTTTCTTTCTGTTGAGATGTCTTTAATTCAACCAGGATATGTGTCAAAGCTTCCTCGATATGTCATTTTCGAACTGAAAACAGCAACTTTGAATCGCAGAGCAGAAAGTCCGAATAATAATGGTTTGTTGGTAACGCTCAAATGACTGACAAGTACCTCATATCGTCCTGTATGTTGGGTGCAATGAATGCTTAGCTAACAGAAACCACAAATCCAAATTATAAATTTTGTAGGCGGTTTGACCCCTGTGGCAATGAAAACTTTCATCACCTTTGGATTTTCACCTCTCATAAGGAGGGCTTTTTCCATCAATCTAAAGTTTGCGTTGTCAAAAGCACTCAAATGTCCATAAATGTGCGGAAAGGTGCTTTTTAGAGTCGAATGCTCTTTCGTAAGTCGAGTAAATTTTCACTTTCCACAGAGTGATTGTTGTCTATTTAATAATCATGGTCGCCGAGCTACAATGGCATGTAAGGTGGTGATTTTCGTTTCGAAATAATTAAAATTGTACATTGCTCTAAATGTGGCTTTAGATTAGCACCACTTATCTATTGTTTTCGTTTTTTTTTTCATCCCTCTTGTCTACTTGTTTACTTCGTTGAACTTTCGAAATGATGCCACGAGTTGGAGCCAAGTAAGGGTTGCTAGCAAAGCCCCAAGTTGGTTGGTTCGTTATCGCTATTAATCGAGTGTCGCGTGTATCAGGTTCTACATCCGCCGTCCGTTCTGTGTAATATCAGTGCCGTCTGCAAGAATAATACATTTTCAATTCCGATTAAGAATTTAACTGATGCCATGAGTCTTAAAAAGCCCTCCTATTTGCTGTCCAAATTTCGTTGATCTTAATTTTACTCAAAGTGAAAACTATTGAAAAAGAGATGTCAGTTATAAGGCTTAGTCGTTTCAGTGAATTTTCTTTTGTTGTTAAATCCCCATTCTGTAACTTGAGCTCCCGCTCAAATAAATAGTTTGTGAACTAAAGTGTAAGTTTGAAGTCTAATTCGGGCGTGGATGATAAACCTAGTAGAATTCCAAACCTTTTCTTATCCTTTTATTAACCCTTTCCTCGTTATACGAACTTATGCGTGACGAGTTTCCCATTTTTACTGCATCGCTGCTGCTCCGCTTATGGGGTGGGTTGGCTTCCAAACCATCTTATTCATTTTTAAAAAAACACTTTTTCTGGTTCCAGTAAGAAATATATCCAATGTCCCATCCTATAAATTCGGAAAGTAAATATAGCTCCAACATAGAGAATTTTACAATCGTCTATTTTTTTTTCGCAAAACATGTTACCACAACTTCGGTCCAAAATGCGTTACCAAATTCAACTCCGATTATTTTTCTTTACTATTCGAATCAAAACTTGTAGTCCCTCTCGTAATCTGTTTAAGATAATCTGTTGGTTTGTTGCAACTTTAAATCGCCAGCCTTCAAGGTAATAATTTACAACTCAAGATCAACGATAGGAGATTTCATGGTTTCATGGAACATCTTCTCTGCCGAGGGGAACAATTAGTACTACCTTCACATTTGGCCGTTTGTCTGGCCTTTTTATTTCTCATCAATTCGCAGAAATTCCACTGAAACTTGAATCATAAAAACAAAAACAAGCTTGGCATGGTTGTTTTATTTACCTGATTCGGAACTGGAGAAGTAGACCCAAAGCATGGTCTATAACATTTTTTTTTCCAGTAAATTTTGGTACTTATCGCCCACTGGCCGTAATTGCCGTCGAAAACTTCCCCAATTAGACCATGACGTGACGAACTATTATTTTTATTACCTGTCAACTCTCAAATCTCTATAACACAAGTGAATTTGTTATCTTAATGATCCGCCCACATTTTATCTAGAGCTTAGTTCTTGTATACTATGCTCGCATACACCATTCATAAGTAGGAGGTATGTGCTTAATGTCACAATAGCCGTGATAACAGATATCTTCCTCTATCCGCAGTTTTCTATTTTCTCTTGTTATGTATTTTATATACCTACTATCTACATTTTTTTTTCTATTTAATTTTTGCTGTTCCCCTTCTGTTTACACACTTCTTGTTGTTAAGTCAACATTCGTACAATAATTTTGCACCATACCAGCTGAAAATTTCCCCCACAAATATTTACTTGGCGTTTCTCGACAACGACTACCATGAATACGAGTACAACGACGACGAGACGTCAACGTTTGGGGAGCAAATAAAAAATTCCTCTGCCATGAATGAGTTTTTAAAATTATCACCCGACGCCAATAACAAGCAACAAACGATCGACATACGGGCAACATATTTATGAAGAACTTACGAATACAAGTATGTTTATGAAATGACTTGGCTGGTTAAGTGGAAAAATGCCCGCTTGTAATGTCAAAGGGATGGTGGTCACATGGGAAATGTCAAATGTGACAATTGCAATAAAATTGGAATGGGAACATGGCGATGTCATATTCGGTTAATCCTGACATATTTCTTTTGACAGATAACTCACAGACAGTGTTATTTTTTTTTAGAAAAGATTTGATTGGCGAGTTTTTAAATGAGTTTTAGAAATAGAGATATCATAGAGCATGTGGAAGGTGTTCGAATTCTAGAGTACTTTATTTTTAAATGAAAAAATAACATTTCACATATGACAAAGTTCAAAATGATGGGTGTGTTAGAGAACATTTGCTGATTAAATTGTATTGTGATTGTTTTAAGCGGTACGGCCACTGAAGAGGCTTTTTTTGTATTTTTTTATTCAGAAATACTACAGAGTATTTATTGTACAAGTCTCCGTTTGTTCAGTGTCCACACTGGGCAAACAGCTCCTGTATTTTTTAAATTATAATAAGCCAATGATTTTTTTCTGATTATATGGAAAGTAAAAGATTTGCCTAAAAATCATCAAATAATTGTATCCCTATACAAACAAATGAACTATGCAATATATGTAAAAAAAAATTTACTTACTTTTATAGACATAGTATTTTTCAAGATTCAATATTTCAAGTGAATTGGTTGAAAATTGTCTGAGTTATGTTTCCGGCCAACTTTAAAAATGCAGTTCTAGGATAAACGCATTTAAAACTTTAGGTTATTGTTCGTGGACTGGCTTAATACACTTCAATTGCAAGAGGTGACTTATATTTGTACTCAGCCGAACTGTTTGTGGCTTTAGCCTTTTGCCATGAGCACTGTAAATAGTGTCGTATCGGACATTTGTCGTCCCTTGTTTCGGTCAAAAGAGACTCGCTGCTTACCTGGCGACCTTGTACTATTCTTTGAAAAACAAGTACTTCGAGGTATTTCCCGGCAATAATCTTTTAGGATATCATTTTTGAGGTCCTAAGGGACCATTAAAAGCAATAAAAAAAAAAATCTTCTTAAGCCCTTTGTCTGATCCGTACTCAACTCATTATGAGTAACTTGTCATTGGTGTAATGATAAGCTGTGTGTGGAGTGCTTTTGAAAACGTTTCATGCTCTCTGTTCCATTTACAAATTTGAACGTTTTCTGTTAATACATTTTGAGGTTCTCCTTTTTTTAAGTGGCTAAATGCGACTTACTTTCCGCATTGTCAGATGCTCCATTCGACTTTCGCCGATAAAGATTGTTCTTTCACCATTTTCTTCACGAAAAATGCTCCATGGTTTCTTTGACTCTCCAGTCCTTCTCATTTACAGAGGACACTCTGGGCTGGAGTCAACAACTTTCCAGTTTCCCACATTGGTATCGATGCGTTCAAGGTGACCTATTCATCTTTTCTGTAGAGATCGACACCGCTGCAGAGGCCGTATAGTTCGCTATTGAAACTTCTGGTCCATTCTTCATTGATGCAAGCGGGGGTAAAAATTCCTCGCAGAAAAATAATGTTTTGAAGCCCCTAAAAGGAATATCATCCTCTCTCTCGTTAGTTTTCAAGGTTCTGGGCCGTAAAGTAGTACTGGGATGATCAATGTTTTGTATATGATTTGCGCGCTGATTTTATCGCCAGAACTGATAGCGGAGTTGAGCTAGACTTATCTTTTACTTTAAAGTTGTACCTGCCTATTCCGGAGATTTTGCCACAGGCTGCTGTTGGCAGCATTTAATTTTTTTTTGTACTTTCATTGACCGCTTAACCCATTTTTGGATGCCGTTGGAATAGTCTTGTAAATTTTACACAATTTTTTTTAAGAACGATGTTAGTAAAATTAGATACAAGGCTTAGCTCTGCTTTAGTTGCCTTCTAAAACTGAATGCCTCGGTATTGACAAACTTCAGACCATGGCCGAGGAGCATGCATTCTACATTGTCATCCTGCATAATCGAATGAGCTTGGTATGGATGCCAAAACTAGACAAGACTTTTTATAGTTCGTCTCTTAAAATGTTGAATGAAGAGGTGGTGTCTTTATTGGGTTATTTCCGAAATATGCCATAATGCGAAAATTTGACCAACAATGGACTTTCTTAAAAGTACACAGAAAGGGTCGGGCATACAGTTTTCGAAGGGTCTTAGGTGTTGCCATAATATGGCAGACAGGGTTTTTTGTTATGCGATGCTGGGAAGACTTATTTCCCTGTAGTTGGCCCAGTTCAGGTGATATCCCTTTATGATGGAGTAAATACTGCTGATGTTTGTATTTGTCTGACATACTTTCATCGATGTATGTACATATATTCTGTATCTAATCATCTAAGTCAGCGTTTTTGACTTAAGCTTGGAAATTATTGTCATTTATCTTGGTTGGGTGAACGAATGTGTCATCTGTTTTCGTCCGGGTTGAAATGTTCATTCTGTCTGACGGTGGGATGACACTTGTCATCACACTGTGTAACATTCTGCTGAAATAATTTTTCCAGATCTCTAGCACCAATTGTAGCTTTCCTATGAAATTTCCTTCTCCAACTTTGAAGATTTCTATTAGATGCAGATATTTCGTCATTCCTCCTGCAACATAGCTCATACTGCGCTTTACCCTGATCGGGATTAATATCAGTCCAAAGTATAGGAAAACTTGGATTTTAATTTACACTACAACCGAAGTACTATATTTATACGTCATAGGACGGGTTTCAATAACTATCTGTGACCTTATTGATGACTATATTGACCACTTAAATGAGATCAGCCTTTTTTTTTTTTAATTAGAATCGTTTTGAGGGTGCCGCCCATGGTATTAATAGTTAGAGGGGGAAGATTCATGAATGTGTTTTTTGATTACACATTTATGGTGTGACTCGATTAGTCTATCGTTAGCCGGCCATGCTTACGTCGAGAGCAGTTCGAACCTATTCACTGTTGTAGGCATCAGCTGCAGCACATCCATGGATAAAGCCATCAGCTGTTTATTCTTAGTTCGATGTCTTTTTTTTCTGAAGATTTTCAAACAACATAATGACAAGTGAGATAACTTATTTTACAAAAAGCTTCAGGGGCAGATAGTGTCCTGAATTTGTTGCTCATGTATTTGCTGCTGCTAAATTAGGCTTTAACGATGGAACGTTAGTAGAAAAGTGTGGAAGTGAAAAGTGCGTCTTAAAAAATGTGTGTCTCAAAGTCCTGTTATCTTGTTTTTACTACCTAATTAACGAACCTGAACGTGATACACTATCACCAAAATTAATTTCCGTACAAACTGTAGGAAAAAAAATTGCGGTGCGCGGTAGGTAACCTTCATAATCTTAGTCTCCCTAATCTCTTAAGATGTTTAACTCTCTCTCTCTCTCTCTCTCTCTCTCTAGAATGACAAAACTTAATTCATTCATTTGTTATCAGGCGTGACACCTTCAGGCTTCATTCATGTTTTTTTTTTTCTCGTATCCACTTGGAAATCAACAGTACCAACAACAACAACAAAGGCGACGAAAAATTCACATATTAGTGCAGGCATTTGCCTTGCAAAAATCGTTTGCCCCACGGGCAAAGGCTATTAATTATTCCGGAGTGCGCCGGCCGCCGCCCCCTTTCCGACTTGCGCTTCCTTTTCCAACGGAGCGACACGGAGCACCGAATCGCAAGAGGTGAAGGCATCGTCAAAGTAGACTTCACGATAGGAAGGAGCACCTCGAAGCTCATTCACTCATTAACTGGCGTAAATTACGCGCCGGGAATAAGTGACGTTGTGATGCAGTAGTGGTCGGCGCTGAGCTGAGTGCACTGTATTCGGGTCTTCAGTGTTCGGTGTTTCGTCATCGGTGAGTTTGTACGTTTGTAAGTTACGTTCATTTGTTCGTGTGCGGATTTCCTCCTCTTGACAAATGAAATGCGACCGTGGGGGGAATAATAAATGAGCTCTGCCCGAGATGATAATTATCAACAGGAAAAACAAAATCAAAAAAAAAAAAAAAAAGGTGCAGTGTCGGCTCGAATTGTGAGCTGCAGATGTTCCATGTGGAGTCGTGTCGCACACAAAGTTTACTTGCTTCTTGCTGTTTGGTGTTCAGTGGTGCTCGTTCAGTGCTTCATTTTTCATAACTGAGGTTTGGTGTTTTTTTTTATAGTTTTTTTTGTGTGTACCGTCCCACCTTTTTGAATAATGTCTTCAAGCGGAATATGTACACCTCCCCATTCTACCCAACCATCCGTTCACCCGCTCGCCGATCACCGCTCCTTACCGACCGGTAGGTGTGCAATTAATCTTATTCACACACAATTCTTACTAGGAGTCATGCACAAAGGCGGGCGCTGAAGAAAAATTGAAGCAATGAAAAAGTTTTTTTTTTTAAAGGAAAAAACAAACCATAAAAACGAGTAAATTGCGTGAAAGCAAAAGACGATGATGATGGAGATGACGGTAACTCAAATCGGAGGTAATCGGAGGTGTAATGGAGGAATTTAAGTTTCACAAAGGCAAAATAAACACCGCCGATGCTCGCTACGAGCACAGCGACTGATGTTAATCGTTGAAGTCTATATCTGTTGAAGGATTTGTCGGAGCTGGTGTGCTAGCTAGTTGAAGTAAGTGTGCTCGGCATTCGATGCTCGATGCTGCTGGTCGAACAATAAAGTAAACACAAAAACTCATGAATTATTGTTACAAGAAATATTCGTTGTGGGGTTAGTAAACTGCTGTGGGCAATTGATCATCTGAGTCAGTTTTTTTTTCTTTTTTTTTTTTTTCGTATCGTGGTCTCTTGTCGTTTGCCACTTTCAGCCACAGGCCATGAGAGGTTACATTTTGTAATTATGACTCAATAAGATGAACGTCGGCAGCAAGAAAAATTGGACAAAAAAGAAGAAGATTTAAAGTGCCAGTTATTGTCGTTAAGAGGAGTTTGGTCTTTTTTTTAGGAATCCAGAAAAGAGACATTATCGGGAGTACACGATTGAAGATGATGACTTTTTTTTTGCTTGGGCACTCTATATCGTCTAGTGTAGGTTAGGTTGTCATTTTCATCCTAAGAGTGCCATGTAAAGTTTGGTGGAAGGGTGATGGGTTACTCTTCCTAGATGGGAAGCTTTCTCAAAAACAGAGTTAGTAGTATCATCATTAAGTTTTTTTTTTCAGCCAAACAATTATTCTATAAAGGATGTTTCATCTTAATTTTCTGATCTCTATGCCATGATGTCTTATTGCTTGGTTTTATGCCGTCGGTAACAAGTTACAATGAAACTGCACTTAAATAAGTTATTCATGGGCATTTGATTAGAAACCACATGAAATTAGATTCGAGATCAGAACAGTAGTCAATATTGTGGTTTAAATTTATGAGCAATGTCATAATATCTTACATGTACCTACAAACTAAACCGCAAGACGAGAATTATGTATGTTGACACCAAGCTTTTTATAAACGCAGTTGAAATTGGTATATGGTAGTAAGCGTTAAGACGAGTTTCAATTGAAATGCGATGGCTTGGGAAAATTTTGCAGGGACATACCTACCAATAAATTGATTAGAAAGGATGAACCCCTGTGTAGAAATTGTCTTAGAGCAATCGAATTGCAGAATGAAGGTTGGTTTTTTTGTGATGCATTCTGTACTAAGATACCAAGACCTTGTCAGAAAGGGTGCAAAGTCATAGAAGTACTTCGAAAATTTTGTTCTCTGTTTCTGGGACCTTATATAAGTTTTCCGTGTCAACAAATATCTATGTAGGTACATAGTCAAATAGGGACAAGCTGTATTGAAGGAGAATTTTCGGATCACGTTATCATAATTCGTCTCAAAAGCTGTTCCTTAATAAAAATGGCCAAATATCTTGTATTTATTTTACCTTAGAAAATGTGGTTGGGCTGTCTTCAATCATACATGGATTTTGACGTCGTCAATTTTCGTGGCTTGCGCAGGAATAGGCGTCCTTTGTTTTCTGTTCTTGTGGGACTATTAAAGGAGTTGACCTGAGTTTACTGCAACGTCCTTTCCTCGTGCGTTCATTATCTGCAACAGTTAAGATGTCTTCATAAACTTAATTAAAAAAATATTAAAGTGAGGCTAAAGAACTTCAATGTTGAAATGACTTTTCAAGAAACACAGAATTGGTTATTGACCCAAGAAATGAGATTACGCTCACGAAGATTCCTATCTCTGCAGCATGTGCTCATTCTGCCATCATTCAAATTTATTTTTATCGCTTGGGTTCTTTCGATTCTATGGATATTGAGTGCACGATTCGTTGATTCGACCATACTTTGAGCAAATTGTCCACGCTATCTTGCAAGGGTTACCATCTGCTGCTGGGAATCATATTGTATTTTATACTTTAGGCTTTCTCTGAGTGACACTCTATCGCGGACTTGTAAGTTAACCACCCAACTTTTGTGTTATTTCCTAATTTTTTGAAGTAGCATGTCAATATGGAGATATCATTTAGCCAACGCAATCACTGGCCACAACCCCAACTTGAAAAAATTACTGCCGGAACCAGGATACTTAAGCTGTATTTTCAAATATAGAATTTTCAATTCTCTGGAAAGTATTATGGCACGGGTCTACAATCTATTCTTGCCCAACGATCGGCTTATACGTATACAGACTTTTCGGTTCCTCGATTTCTATGAATGGAATGGTATGTTCAACATGAAGGTACGGAAATATAATTAGAATTTCCATTGGTGACAACATGTTTTCTTTTTTTAATTGGTTTACTGCACGAAGCTAAACTTCCTCGTGTATCCTCGGATGATACTTACTCGTAAGTCATTATTGCCATCAAATTTCAGCGACAGGAAGCAGAAAATTGTCTACAAAATACTGACAGTTGAGATCTTTTTTTAATACGATGTTGTATACATACCAGCCTTTGTGTTTTAGTCATCAACTTGAGATTGGTTACCCTCATCGCGGCTTGCAAGCTAATTTCGCTTATGTCACATAAGCGAATGATGTGCATAAAGTAACATTTCTATATCTTCTTAGTTAGTTGGAAAAGCTCCAGAATACGACAAAAACAGCGCCTTTTACTGACCGGTTTCGTTAATTTAAAGAACGCACAATACAGATGACCGTCAGTCAACAAAATCAATTGACTAATTGCTGATGCTAAGCATTCATTGCACTTTATAGATATGCGGATATTCAAGAAAGTAAAAGTCAAATCCGACCATTTCCACTGTAAGTTATCTTTAAAGCCTCGTATGTCAGGTACATATTGAAAAGAAGGTATAATTACACATAGAGCCATGTAAACTCTGCACCATGAAATATAGGCTGTTGTTGTACAAATCGCAGCACGGTAGAAGAGTGTGGCAAAGTTACCGCTGTAGATGAATCACTAGTTTTATAAATGAAAGCAATGCTGGTAAAAGCGACACCGATTTCGGCCACCATGTGATGGCATGATAAACTGGGATTGCCTGCAAGGCGGCGTCCAGTCTCCATTGCTATGGTGCATGTTACTTACTTTTCAACGCTCTCAAAAGTTCTAACGCCTTTGTTCAAGCACGAAGCAAGATGGCAGTGTAGATATTGTCTGTTGGGTGGGTTGTGTCTTGATGTATGTTCTATGGCGCAGAAAGCATCAGATGTGTTTAACGTTGACTGGTCGGTCCCACCTAATTCTCCAAATTCTCAATTCAAAAATTTGTTGTCATCTTGGATTCGGTAAGATATGGGGCAGGTCAATGCGCAGGATATTTTGGAACTACACGATATGATAAGGTAGAAGCTATAAAAAAAAAAACTTGAAAAACAATCTTTTTCGACCGGCACGCCTGGCTGTGTCCTATAGTGTTATTCATATCATAGATTGCACTCTCCATTTCTTCAGTTAAAAGAATAGTGATCTTTGGTACAACATAGATAGTCTTTTGAATGTGGTCGTATGGAATTGCCAACTGAACCAATAACACCAGAACACATATTATGAAATGATCGACTTTCCCTGTGCCCAGGTAAGGTTTCGGTCAGAATCTGAGTTAGGGAAGAAATGTAGTTATTTCGTAACAGATTGCTTTAAAACTAATTTAGGATACGGGGCTGGTGTCGTCCTTGAGTAGGAGGTACTAGTGTCTGTTTTGTAAGCGGCAATATTGTCAATCCTGATTACAACAAACTACTCGCATATCGAATATAGTAAGCGGGCGAAGTATTTGCATATATAGGGACAGCCAAGCTGGGCAGCCTTTCTAATGTAGGACTTAATTGAAAACAATAAGAAGGCCGTATTCACTGAATTTGCTCTGGGTGCCAGATCACAATGGGATCACAAGGAATGGACGTGCTAGGTAAGTCTCAGAGGAGAGACTTTCGGAATCGGAACATACATTAGGTTGGCCTACATCCTCGGTTCGGGCTTCTTTTGACAGTAACGCCGTCCAGGTTGTCGGCAGACCAATCAAATGCTTCCCAATGTTTCTAAGAGGTCAGCGGCTCAAGCGTCGTGATGGTATACTCTGACTCTTATTAAGATAAACATTCAAGTACATGGCTTCTCTGGCTCATTTGACTTTTTTGCTTAGTTAAAGCATAATCAGCCAGACGCTAAAGTTCATACAACTTTTCCAACTTTCTCCTTATATTTAGCTACAGAGACAAAATTAAAACTAGGGTTATCAGTAGTTACATACACATACGCTGTTATCATTATGAATAGGCCACAAACAGCTAAAGAACTAGCAGATGCCGTAGATTGGTAAAAAAAAAAAATAGGGTAACTAACAGTAACATATACTACGGTTACTGCCACAGATAACAAAAGCAGCACTGCCTGGTGTTCCCCAAACCACGTCGAAGTCATGTCAACGAAACCTCACTTTGACATTTAATCGCAATTTTTTCTATTCCACTGTTCCATGAAGATAAAAAACAGGACGCATCTCTAATGACTTCACTTGTTACTAGTACGTACGCCTGAAGGTTAAGACCGCGCAAACCATTAAATCTGCGCTACGCCCATGGGTTTTTTTTATTATTTTTTCCCTCCGGTTTTTTTTAAACCTATTGTTCACACACAAATCTCACGAACGAATCCCACAAAAATTTCTATGATTCTATGATTAATGACGTTTCCTCCGGCTTCATGTTTAAGTTGGAACCTCCCATTTGACATTTCCTGGCTAAGAAGCCACAGGGATGACGAATATTTGCCCATGAGGCAATCAATTGACTAAACGACCGTTTTTTGTTTATTTTTTGTGTCCATTCGGA
Organism: Volucella inflata; assembly: GCA_928272305.1. NCBI lineage: Eukaryota > Metazoa > Arthropoda > Insecta > Diptera > Syrphidae > Volucella > Volucella inflata. The sequence continues at coordinate 44,463,881 of OV743716.1, read as the reverse complement.
GTATGAGAACGCGGACTAACCAACTAAGTCTGTCTTGCGGTAAAGCGGTGCCAATTTGCATAATTTAACCACAAAACCCGGGTAAAAGAGGAAACGATTGAAGAATTCCGTAAAATGTCAACTGACAACCAGACCGAGCTGAATGATCGTCTATCGTAATAAATCAATCAATCGGTCTATGCCTCGATCCGCTAGCGGAATCGAGTCGATTGTGTTGGCAGTAGCAACAGCAGCAAACGATCGGGGAGATTAAACCACTAACAACAGTCGTCACATCGCGTCGATTGGCTCAGCATCCGCGGGAGATGGTAAATGAGAAGCCGAAATGAAGGAAACAACAATAACAAAAAGTTGACTTTGCGATTAATTTACGTTCGCCAATTTGCGCCAATTTACGTTCGCAAGCGCATGTTAGCATAAACACAGAGTCGTTCTCGTTTGGCGGTAGCGGCGCTGTGGCAACAACAACGGCTGCCGCGGCTATGCAATTAGGTGACATTGCTTGCGCTTAAAATAAAAAAAAAACCAAGGAGCATAAGCTCGTGTACATTTTCTGGGCTTTGGTTTGTCATGTGGTGGTGGTAGTAGTGGCGAGGGACATGTTTCTCGTGGCACTTGCACTCAAAATGAAATAAACTACACATAAGGCAAACATTTCATTAACATACAAGTACGAGTTCGAATACACCTAACCGCTTTTTGACACCGTGCGGTTATAGTATGAATTTTTCGTACTCATGCTTGTACTTGTATTAACCAACACCAGGAACTGCAATTGCAATTGGCTGTTACGTTTTCAAGTTAAGTTATTTCTCGATGGCGTGTCAAGCTCACCGACTTCGTCATCGTCATCATCATCCTCATACTGTTTGGTAGCTATCGGTTGCGTTATGGTCGTTTTGTGTTTGCGGCGTGTAAACAGTCATTTTGGTGAATAAATTCTCAAAGCAGCTATGCTGCTGCGGTCGTTTTTGCTGCTACTCTCCATTTGCGGTTTGGTTTTTGTGTGGTGCAATAATTTATTGTATGCTGCTCCACATACAAAATGCACTGTGCTAAGCACAGTGGTGTTGAGAAGATTGCGAACACTTATATCCAAGTTATTATACTAAATTCAAATGGTGCCAAGCATATCATTTAAAATTAAAAGAGAAACCGGTTCAATAAAGGTTACACTTTTGTCACACTTTATGTAAAGCTTAACTTGTTTTTTTATTTTCATTTTTTTTTTTAAATCTCAAATTATCAAGTCACGCAATAGTCATACAGATGTTGCCTCTGCTCTTAATAGCTACATGGGAAGTCTTACCTTGGTATTGTGTTATAACGTCTTAATTACAGCACTGTCCTCATCTAGATATTAAAGGCCTAAATACGGAAAATTCTCAACGCAGAACTTATTTTAATTTTTTGCATATTAAATAACTATGAATGTCGTGCTTCTTATATCTTCATTAGCACAGTAATGTAAATTCGTCACTTTCGCTTGCTGGGGTTGTGGAAATGTGAACTCATAACAACTTTTGCTGCTTAACCAGTTCCCATGAATTTTCAGAAATCTACGTGCTGATAACGAAGAACTCGAATCTGTCATTGCCATTATGTAGTCTCCGACATTCAAATCGCTCTTCCATCTGGGGGTATCTCCTTAAGCATTGATGATGGAACTAAACTGGTAAAGAAATTTGTTCCTTCTATCCTTTGTACAAAGATTTGTTGGGGCTCATCTAACAAATTATTTTTATGCTAAGTTGAAATCATTTCTAATAAAGTTTTTGGCTACATCAAACAGGCTTTGTTTATACGTTTTTACCTACTCCGCAGAGATGGACAGTGTTAACATAAAGGTGTGGCATTTATGGCGTATTAGCATCTTAACCCTCCATGATCAAGTGTGCATTTTATTATAGAGACCAGAGAAATTCCATTGGGCCAGTTTAGTAACGAATGGTAGTAGAATAAGTTGGGGTTTAAAAAGTTGCTGATCTGAATGCAAGATCATTCTGAGAAAGGGGATGCAATCTTTCTCACATCAAGTCTCAAAACTTCGTCTGATAAATAATATCATCCAAAATTGTTCCTTAGACAGGGTTTGACCCGAGAATTACGAATTCTCAAGTGGCAAGAGACTTTTGCAACTCACTGTCTACAAATAAATTACATGTGCAGTCGAGGTTTTTGCTGTAGTCGTTGTTCTACTTCTCTTAGCCAAAGTTACATTCAAAACAGAAAAGGAATCACCTTACTTCGAGTTGGTTATTGTTGTCTTGTCTTCTTTTTTAGTCGATTTGTCAGTTTGTTTTATTTCTTATCCGTTTCATAAGCCAACGCATGCACTTATAAATAAACAAAAGAAGTGAATAAGAAGGAACAAAAAACAAGTAAAAGAAAATCTTCACTATCGACTGACAATTGCAGTTGAAAAAGATCAGAAACCAGAACGACCTCCCTGATCATTATCATGATCATGATGTTGATGTTGATGTTGATGTTGTCATGGGATTGGTACTAGTGTTAGTGACGGTGAAGATGATGACGATAATGATGCTGCATCTTTGGGATACCTATCAACATGTCATGATCCAAAGCAGAGATAGTTTATGGCTTTTTGGTTTTGGATGGGAATAATTTTGTACCACATACGGGCAGAGATGTATACGAATGTTAATGAACAAAGCACATCGATTCATTCAGGCATGTGAAGATAAATATGTTCGTATACAATACAATAATGTGGAAGACACATATGACGCGACCGGGACATAAGTTATCATAAAACAGTGCGGTGAATGCGTTTGTTTACTTTGGTCAAAATGTGTGGCAATAAATTTATGAAGTGTTGATTTTTTTGAGGCATTAATAGGTTTTGGATGAAATTAAAACTAAACGGCACGGTTTTTGTTATTTAAGTTATTTCCGTGATGAAACCGGGACAGCAGACGGGAAACGGAAGTTGATCAGATGGGGTAATCTTCGGGAATGTCTGTTTGTTTTTAATTTGTGTTTGTTGTTTCTTTAAGAAGGATAGAAGTTCAACTACTTAAAATAAATTAAGGAATTTGTGTGGATTCTACATATACCTACACGTTTATTCTGTTGATCGCTTACTAGTTCTTTTGATCTTAGAATTGAGAATTGAGTAAAGGATTGGTTTAGAATGGAACACTCTATTTTCTTGAGAAGAATACTTTCAGAACAATCAATCGGAATCACTTTTAATGAGCTATAATCAAGAATTTTATTGGGTAGTCTTTATTATCCTATAAAAGAACCGTTCTTTACATTAATTTTTTGAAGATTTTTTCTTTCAAATGTCGGTCGTAACTGCGGCTTATATGGTCCATTCGGAAGTTCCAATTTTCGATGACGCGTTTTAGCGTTACGACTAGGGTTTGGCCAATGACCTCCAATTCCTCAATCGTAGTGAGCTTATCGATATAGATTTTGAACTTGACGTAGCCTCAATGGAAAAAGGTTAGAAGGTGTGATGTCAGTTGATCTTGACGGCCAATTCACCCGTCCAAATTTCAGCATATCGTTCTTGAAATAAAGCCATAGTTTCATGGGCTTTGTGTCAAATGGCGCTGTCCTCGAAACCACGGGTTTCAATTTTAGATACCAAATAGTTCGTTATCACGGTGCGATTAGAGGTGCCGTTCACAGTTGAGTAGGCTAAGTTTTGATAAAATATGTATGACCTGATGATTGCACCAGCCTATAAACCATACAAAACCGATGTTTTGTCCAGATACAATGGAGACTCGTCGACCTCTCGTGTTGCTCCGCACCTCAAATATCGTTATATTGCGCATTGACGTAGCCAATAAGAAAGAAATGAGACTCATCGCTGACCAAAATTTTGGTCGAAAACAGTGAATCTTGAAGTTTTTCAAGAGCCCAACAACTGTATCTAACAGGGAAGATTCGTAAGATCGACTGGCTTCAGTTTTTCCACGAAATTTATTTTATATGCTTTTAAGCCAAGATATTCATGTAGATTACGCGAAATTTTCGCATACGACAAACCAAGCATAGTAGTCTAATTTCGGCAGGCCTATTTTGTGGCCCATAAGTTGCTCTTAACGCACGAAACACGATCCTTTTAGAACGCTTAGTTTCATAATAAAGCTGAATTATTTATAGACGCTGTGCCGGAATAAATTTTGCCATGATTCTTCATATCTAACAATACTGAACAACAATCACATATTAGTGTAACACAACGCATGCCTGATCTGTCATGAAATCCCTGCTGGAAAAGTTCCTCTAAAACAACCCCTCGTAAGGTCACTTTATTTGTCAAGTAAATAACTTGCACTCATTAATGCTTAATGCCAAAATAAGGATGGCAGTCCAGATATACAGCAACTTTATGCGTCCAGAGTAAAGCTTGGGAAATAGAGTATGCTATGTAAGAGACAATAGTCGGGCTGGTCAGCTGATAGTATGTTTTCAAACTAACCTTAAACCGAATATTAAAATCACAAAGCATTATAGATGACATTTATAATACAATACGAGTAGATAGCAATTTTCTACCAAACATGCTTTAATTGCCTTGAAATTGACGGAAAGTTAAGAAAGAAGTTAACCCTTGCGTGCACAAAAAATTACAACATAATTAATGAGTCTACAAAATATCTTTATAAGCACGAACATTCACAACTGTCACAATAAAGCTTTGTCAGACTTTGATGTCAATGTCTTCATTCATATCCGCCCTCCCCTTCGCTCATCCATATTCCTCTAATTCTAATAATGCGTAACATGTTTTAACAGGCAAATGACAATCATTATCATGTGATAGCATATACCTACTGACGATTAAAACGATAGTGCCGAGTTACTTCCATTCTTATTTGCTTTAGAAAATTTCACAATATTCCTCATTCGCCGGCACAAGCAAATTCAAGGTGCGAGTATGGTTTGGTTTGGCGTTACACGATGTCAAATAAACACGGGGTCTTATTCACCTTTTATCTCACCTACATTTCCAAACAAATATTTGACAACATTCGTTATGTGGCGACTATCATCCCTAATCCCTCATCCCATCCCTCTGATCTGACATCTCGTGCTCTATTGTTCAGTAAACACAATTCACACGGCCATAGATACCAACCGCCTTCCCAAGTTCCCCCACCCACCATACACACATGTATGCATAGTACTTGCCTTTATGCCTGCTGTGTCAACAGTTAACGTTTCAAATAATTTGCTTAATACCTCCGCCCTGCACACCGACGCCGCCACTCGACGAAATTTTTTGGTATATTTGTTTGTGATAAACAATTTTTATGCGGGATGGAAACGTTGCATTTTTGCCTTATTTATTATTTTTTTTAACTATAGGCCCCCGTCAAATATTTGGTGACGTCTAAGCCATATGGCATGTTACTAATATGCATACACATATGTATATACTCTGAGCACATTGGCAATCTACCTACTCGTATGCCTAAATATACTATACATGCGTACGAACGTGTATTTAAAATGGAAAAATTGAGCAGGTAATGCGGATACTCATGACTCATGAGGTTTATACAGTAGAACGGTTAATGGAAATTTAAGGGCAAAAATAAGAGAAATTGGACAATTCGCTTCCTGACGTTAAATGACTTTTTTAATCTGTGATCACTATCTTTATGTATAATCGCAGTTGACAATTGTGTTGTACTTTGTTGATTGTTTAAAGTAAGATCGCGCTTGTTCTGTTGTCAACGCAGTCACATGTTGCTATCAGCATAGACGTTTGTCGAATCGGTTCCAATAAAAACACGCAAGATGCTTTGCTAACCTATGTATTCATGATCAATACATGGTATCTGTTTCTGCTGTGATCGCAATCGATTAATTATTACCCAACTGATTGGTGATTATTATAAAAAAAGATCACCTACGAGTCGAGTATGATGTACTTTTCCTAGATTTATTGGTGATCTCTTTAAATTTCATGGTCGATTATACAAATGCTATTGGGATAATTTTAAGTTTATAGATGTTTACATAAAGGAAGGTCAACCTAATTGATAGCTCCTACAGCCATCATAAAGATCTTTATGATATCAGAAATGAAAATCCTACAAAAAGTAGTTCCAACATCCCACAAATTATTTTCCTTCAATATCTGCACAATCCTTATAGCTGAAGTCTCTCCTCTTAGACACTTTATTTTCGGCACAAAAACATCAATATCTGATTCGCTATACTCCAACGAAAAGTTAATCATCCTCATCGCAACCAAATGGTTATTTGTCAAAATTTTAATTTCATTTTCCGCCTTAAGCTCTTGCCAAGGTAATACCGGGATTGAAGCGCGGGGGAAATAATTCCGAAAAATTTCGAAAAATTCCACTTAATGGTGTCTATTGCTGTGGCAAAAATAATTCACTGCGTGGTTTGGTTTTGACGAAATGAAAGATTACACACTTTTTTTTCTTTTTTTTTTTCATTGGAAATTTTAAGACGCGGGCGACCGAAAGGGGAGTGTTCGGGAAAGATTAAACAATTTGTTTTTGATCGCGCACACAGGAAGCCAATCAAGTGGTATTACCACTTGAATTCATGTTCCGATATTTTTATTTGTGTTTCTTTTTTTTTATTAATATTTTTTTTCTTTCAATTTTATTGATCGTTGGTAATTAATCAGGCGTTTTAATCTATTTGAACACGCAAATCTATAAGAATTGATGAAGATTGTGATACCTATCAACGACACACCCAACAGTTTGTTCTACAAGTGCTATTGATAAGATTGTTTTGGGATTTGTTTGACAGGGTTTATTTGGTATTTGATGGTTGTTAATTGCTTATCACTTGCAACAATAACAACATTACCCAAGTTACACAAAAACAAACATAAAAATAAGTTGTATACTTTATCGATTAAGAAAAAATCGAATGACGTCTAGAGGATCCGTTTATTAAAACTTAAAGCTCAATATAAAACTATTCGTGGAAATAATAATAAAAAAATAGTGATACAACTCTGGTTAAGATCAGTATCGTTATATACGAGTACAAAAAAAATGTACAATGTGCGATGTATAACTGGTTTTTTATTCCTCAGATGATCAAAACCCATAAAATGTTCATTATCTTAAAATATTGTAGATCGATCTTTCACTACAAAATTGGATCTTTAGTGTCTTGTTTTGTGTTGAACATTTGTTCAAATTATTTTTGATTATTTTAAAAGTAGTTATAAACAAAATTCAGGGACTATTACCTTTTCTTTTTACTTTAAATTAGGTAAACAAAGTATTTCGGATCGTTGCGTTTAGCCGACCAGCTACCAACATAAGCCTCGGCTCAACTTGTATTTTTAATTCAATTCAGTGAACAAGTGAAATCACTTGGTTGGTCCTGTCAACTTCTCAAGTTGTGTAGTGTCATGTTTACTTAACTCTAACCAAATTTTAAGCTAATCTTAACGTTATCCAATGGATTGCCGAAATCATAACATTTTTTGTTCTCCAAATGACATTTAATCAGCAATGATAAGGCGAATGGCTTCGTGGTCATAGGTGTTTTCGGAATCGACCAAATATTCATTATGAGCTTCAGATCGATACACACCATCTATTTATCGATTTTAAGGCAGCGTATGACAGCATCTACAGAGACGATCTATACAGAGCAATGTCTAGTTTTGGCATCCCTGCAAGACTAAGTATATGCTGTCAAGCGAAAAGGACACTGAACAGAACGTCACTGTCGAAGCGATTCATCTACCTCAAACTTGAATTGAACAAAATTTCTGGGCTCCGTGGCTCGCTAGTAGGATTTCACGATTTTTTTTCCCTTCGTCCTTCCGCTAAGGGTATGTCAATAACTGTTAGGCGTCTATAACTTTCAAGTATCTGTCTTTTGTTTGTAATTGGTTGACTTGTCAGCTGATTAGTTGATTCGGCCTTATTTCAATTTGCATTAAAAAAATCACTCGGCCTTATTTCACACGGCGCCAAATTCAATAGTTTTGTTTGAAGTTGGCCTTATTTCCCTTTAGCAAAGTGAAATACGGCCAACTTGGTCTTGTTACTCAAATTTTGTTGGCGTTATTACACTTGATCAAAGTGAAATAAGACCAACTGTGGAAAGTTGGCGTTATTTCACGGCACCTCGATTAACATTGTATTGAATCAAATTCTGAAAATATGACAGTAGGAATGAAGTTTCTCAAAAAATGGGTTCCCATCCTTGTCAATTTCTAATCGAATTGGTTGATTTCTGTTCCGTACACTATGTCTTCTGCCATTGCATTTAAACAAATATCCCATGTTTGCCATTGATTAGGAAGGGTCCGCGCTGACAGTATATACGAGTACAACTTCGCTTTTATTTCTTCGAATTACGGATCGATAAAAACTACTGTAAAAACACAACTTAGCGATAAATCCATCTAAAATTTGGTATTAAGTCGTTTCGAAGGTGGTATTACTTGACGGAAATGCTAATTTTCCTTAGCCACGCTACCTGTCATTAAAAATGATATAGGATATGTGTACATACTTATGTAGATCGTAGGAGGCAGTTAGCTAAAGATTGGGAAAACTGTCTGTCAGTCGGCGCTGACACTGGTTTTTTTTTTCCGGAATTTTTTGTGTACACGAGAGATAATTTCAAACGGAGTACGAGTATGCTACCGTCCGTCTGATATCACACTCACCCAATCAAGCCACAAATGTTTCTCATTAATACGAAAAAAGAAAAAAAACAATTGATCAAAGAAAAAGAAAAAAAAACACGAATATTCAAAACTTGTTTCAGCTTTCTTAAGCTAATTCATTTTACTCGCTTAATTTATTTCCTTTTATTTGCTCACATGCCATTGTTTGAATTCTTGAGCAAATACACAAGTTTTAGTTTGTGTATGTTAAATCTTGTACGAGTATACATGGTCGGAACCCCGGACTAGAGGTGGCGGCGGCCTCTACACCCGATCGAGCAAATAAATATTTCGAAGCGTTAAACGATCGTTTTAAATCAAATAAAAATAAAATACTCAGCTACATGGAAGAAATTATGACAGCGATAAGTGTATCTACAGAATTTTGAATGTGTTAACTGCCGGACTCGAACTTTGAAGCCATAAGTAAACTTCACAGATGTACGTACATACATATGTATGTATATAGTGGTAGCTACCGTCGGCATTATGACGAATTGCCACAGTGTAAAGTTTTAACGCTCGAGGCGAAAGCGGTGTGGCGCGGCGCGGCGCAACAACGCGACACGACACGATCGATTCAATTTGCCTGAAATCTCACTCATTAATTAGTTACGATTAATTTTTCTTTGAAATGTTAATTCAACGATTATGGATGGGGTAAGTTGATTTTTTGATGGGCGGGGAAAATTTATGATGAATTTCTAATGAATATTCATTGGCTACTACTACTTGTAATGCGGCCACGTTGTGGCGCTACGTGTGAATTTTAAATTCTGCGAAAAGAAATTTCTAATGCTTGGACCTTTGTCGGATGACATTTTGGGTCAAAGAATAGAAAAAAAACAGCTGAATCTGAATAATAGAGATAAATTAAATAAGTGGTCGCGTGAATGGGCAAGACTGGCTTTAGAGGCGCATCTACATATATTTGACATGCATATGCACATATTGCTTTACATTTGCATTATTTATCGGATACTGGTTTTTCATTAAACCAGTGCACTGTTGAGACATATATCCCCTACTCATTACAACCTGCTACGAGTATCATTCAAAAACCAACGTCAGTTGGTATCTTCTCCTTCTTCATTATTTTGCCTTTCACCCGCGCTGTTTGCAATTGTTCCCAAATCCCTTGAGGACTTGCAATTTATATGCTAACAACCTTAATTCGGCTTTCGAAGAGGGCGCCATCACAGAGGGCTTCAAGCAACTGCCTTCAGTGCCAAGTTCGTTGTGGCAAAGCCATCTCAGACGTCAGATCTGTATACGCCTAACTAGACCAGGGGTGTTGCAGATATTCGCATCCGCATCCGCAACAGCAGAACTTCCGCATTAAATTCAACATCCGCATCACATTCGCAAAACATCAATGCGGAGCTTATGCGGATGCGGAAACGACTTAGCGCATCTCAAAATATTCCAAAAGTGCGTAGCCAGATGGAACAGTACTGTTTATATGTTCGAGCGGTTTTTGAAAGTAAAAGATGCATTAAATCTCTACATGAATGACAGCGAAACGGAACCAATTACGCCAGGAGACTGGAAAATAATCGAATGCTGTGTCCAGTTGCTGAAACCTTTTGAAGAAGCGACACGAGAATTAAGCAGCTATGAGACGCTCATATCATCTGCAATTCCAATAACTCAAATGCTTATGAAAAAACTGGATGACCATTCAACTAGATCACAGGACTCTGATCCGATTAGGCTGGCAGTCACCACTTTAAAAACGGAAATGTTTTCTAAATTCTCGGCCTTGGACGAAAATCTTTTATTTTCTATATCCATTTATTTAGACCCACGATACAAACACACATTTTTCAAACCGTGGACAGAAGAAAAGATTAAAGACGAAATACTGAGAGCTCACAAAAATCATCTTCATGATCAAGACATCACATTTTCTCCAAACTACCTACAACCAATCTAAAAGAATAAGAATGGAAGATTTATTGGATTTGGTGCAATTGATTGATCATTCTTCAGAACAAACTAGCACGTCCGGTACCACTAGGAAACCCTTTTTAAAAAGTGGTCTGGAAGCGATGCTAGATTCGCCAAGTGAAGATGACGACCTTGTCCAAACATCAGACAGTCCCGGAACGGACCTTAAAAAGGAGTTATTGTAATACCGCAGAAAAAAAAAAGGAAAATTTATCGGAAAGTCCTCTTATTTGGTAGAAAGATACGAGTAATAAAGAATTTAAGATGTTATCTGCAATAGCACGAATAAATTTGTCAGCTCCCTCAGCCAGTGTTCCTAGTCAACAATTGTTTAGTTGTGCGGGACTAATTTACGACCTTTTGCGAAATCGCCTAGACCCAGAAAAGGCAGCTAAGTTGCTGTTCATTAAATATAACGCACCTATGTCTATGTTTAAGTATTAGAAGTTTCTTTTCGTTTAAATAAAAATTACCAAAATAATAATAATTAATGTTTTATGTACCAAATCTTACATCCGAATCTGCAGCAGCATCCGCGGATGTGAGCCTTTTAATATCCGCATCCGCAACATCCTTAAACTAGACCGATTTCACTGTACAGCCCACATAGTTTGCGGTTGAATCTCGTCCTGCATTCCTGTCAATACAGACCGAAACGTAACGAAAAGTACTCTTTTATCCGTTCTCGCCAAGGTCCAAACCTCTGCACTTGGATCTGACCTCCTTAGACAGATTTTGACCGTTTTAGCCTCAATCATAACCGAAATTTTTTTTACTGTCATCGTGCACAATCTGGCGAGTTTAGGTTATTGTCATGCATAAATCGTCCCTATGCGCGCTGTTATATGTAAATATGTGTCTTAGGAGTTGACAAATAAATCTTGTGTGTCGATTTTTTTTTTCCAAAATCTGCCGTGGTGTAGATATTTGATCAATGGCAAACTCATCTGGCCTGATACGCCATCGGGGTGGATCGACCAGATTGATCATGAATGAATATCTTTCATCGCTCCCATAAACCAACAAAAATTGGTTATAGATGGTGTTTTGGAGTCTTAAATCTGTATAATATACGTAGTCAAAAGAGTCTTCTCCTCTTTTGCGGAACGATACAGAGATTTCAATGCTTCGGGTATTTCTAATGGCACTTTAGTCGAGTATATTTCAAAAATTAGCTAACTCGTGTTTCTAACCAGGACATTGTCAGCTTTAGACTTCGGTATTGCTACTTTATCTATGTCTAGGTCAGGAAAAATGAATTTTCTGTCCTCTTAGTTCAGGTTAAATGGTTCATTCTGCCTGACAGCGTTATTTTGTTCATCATTGCCATAAAACAGTCGACTGTAGGAGTATTTTCATATTCTCAGCATTGATTGCGTCTCTACTACTAGTTTTCCATGTTCATCTTTGGAGGTTTGCATTCTGGCATATTCGTTTTATTCCCTGATAAAACTTTCTAACGTCTTTCCTGAAGCAATATCTCTCCATTTTCTCGATCGCGCGCTTCTCGTGTTCTCTCTTTTTTTTCCGAAAAGCCCATGCGGCGATTGCACTATGATAAATCTGGTTGATGTTTGATTGCTCAGCATGGATACATTGTCGGACGTGTCCTAGCGCAATTTTGGTGTCATTGCTGGCGCACTGATCATATGTTCGGTATATAAAGCCGTAGAATTTGTCTTTGATGATGTCATTCTTATCCTTTGTACAGCCATGAACGCGAATTAGAGTTTTGTTACCGAATTTGGCATTGATGAGGATTGTTATAAAGCTAAGACTTTTAAAGTGAGTCTTTTTTGAACAGCAAATCAAGATTTAAACAAGAGTTAATTTCTTATTTGTAGATGCCTTACTTTTTCATCCCTTTTTTGCCTATTCTGCTTTCTGGCAATCTCGAGACTAGGTGCATTGTTTTTGCAGTACGTGGTCTGTTAAGGGTTCTATTACTCAATTTGCAAAGGGAAAATTCGTTGTCTTCATCATCATATCTGTCCGGATCAGAAGCTGTGGGTTATCTGTGAACTATTTTTGTTTTTTCAATTACTCCAATGCTAAAGTTGGAGGACCAATAAGATATCTAGGCAAAGGGTCTGAGATACAGAGCCGCCGTTGTCCTATTCTGGTTTTTTGCATCGACAATTGAATGAATTGAATTTTTTAGGGGATTTGCACCAAGTAGCTCAAAAATTGACTACAACCGCCATCGATATATATATGGGATTCCCCCGCCGCTGTCCTGGTGAAGGGGAAATGTCCTAATACGAACACGTATCGATCGTAGAAGGTAAAGACGAGTTGCTTCAATCTGAATAGTTCCTTAGTTACTAGCCTAATCACTAATACTAATGAGCAATGTCCAATATATAAGTATTTTCTTTCCCTTGAAATTCCATTTATGAGTCACTCGATTTCCTCAGTTATGTACGAATATTACGAGTTATTTGCTTTGCTTCAGTACTATTTCACTAAGCAATTGTGTGTTTTTTTTTTTTGAAACAATATTGACATTGGCAGCAGCTAAATACATAAATTCTTTTAAAAATAAATAATTATCACCTATACGAGCATGTCCTCGAGTCACAAATATCCGTACAAAGTAAATGTTACTATGCATACAAAAATAAAGTTAAAATTTGCTTACACAGCTTTCGAGAAATTGGTTGAGATATTTTTAATTTATTGAACACAATTGCCAGCACATATTGTCCTACTTGACACTTAGTCATGGAGCAAAAGTCATTAAGATCGATATTTACACGTTAAACATGAATATTTGAAAAAAAAAGGGAAAATACTTAATAATTGAACACGAGTATGTGTCAATAAAAATACGAGTAAGTGCGACAGTTGTGTTTAATCTGAGAACTGTCAAAAACTTCTTGACATTTCCGATCTTTCTGTGAAGCAATCGTTAATTGACTATACCATGGCAAATTTGAAATATTGTATGAAAATATTCGGTTTGACAGCTAATTACTGGTCCGTTTTTAATAATTTTAAATTTAAATATTCGTATAAATAAATGTTAAAAGTGGTATCTAACGTTTTTGAATTTTTTTTTCTTTTCAGGTAAGATTATGGTTGTTTTGAAGTGTTGAATAATACATTATAATTTGGAAACTCCAGGTAGGTTAATTTGACAATATCGCAAAGCGCGATAATTTTCTGTGGGATACGACTGGTGTTTTATGTGTTTTTAGTTATATAGCAGTTATCTTGAGAGTCGCTACGAATATCAATCCCGGAATCCTGTAACGATCCGCGTTAAGAATTTGGCAACTTAAGATTTAAGTCGTAACTTAAAATCGAGTTGAAGACAACCTTAATGTCCAAAACACATGAGCAGAATTTTGTGTGGAGTGAAATTAGAATACACAAGTTTTAATTCGCGATTTAGTTTAGTTTTAAATGCATTTTATTTTCTTAATCATGAATCCTTACATACTAACAAAAAATGCTTAAATGCTAGCTTAAAATTACTAAACAATCTTATACTAACTTACTGGCCCTACACAGGCACTCTAAGCTACTCTAAATTCTTATATCTATGTCTTTCGACTTTATTTACATTTTATTTAGGATTTCTTATTTTCTAAACTTAAGGCTAAGAAAAAATTTTTTTGATAAAAAACTTAGCGTATGGACATATTTTTTTATTCTTATAAAAACTTATTATCTAACTTAAAATAAACCTTAATCTACCTAACCTACATACAATACGTACATACACACATATAGACATTATGCACAATTATATACATACATTAGTATATACCTTCGTATATACTAATATATATATATATTACTTAAATGCTAACCTAAACCTATGTAAGCTGGCCATCGCTATTTACAAAGCAAATAGATTGGTCAGCTCTGCCTCATTAGTGAGGCTGGTCCGTATTTGACGGAAACGACGACGAAACATCTTCCCCATCATTCAACCACCAGAAATGCTGGTGCTGCCGAACGACATCCTTTTTATCGCGATTCCCCACCGCCCTACTGAACCTGAGACGATCCACCCTGCCGTGTGCGACGTCTCTGTGGTAATTGAGTCGCCTGTCCCCAGCTGTCCGAGCGACATGGAAGATTAACGGGACTGCTGATCTATCCTGGATCAACCCTATCTGATCAAGGTAGAGGAATGCTTCCGGTGGAACGAAGCCGTTAGAGCGCACACTCTCATGATAAAGGTGATTGGGGTAGTACGCCCCTGATATCAGGTTATTCGTCGAGGTCATTGCTCTTGCAATGTGCCTTCGAGTCAGCTTAATTACGAAGTTGTCCACTCGTATTAGGTTCGCCCTGTTGTAAAGGACCTCGTTAGGATAAAATTTTTTGTACTCCGACTCTGGTGTTCTGTACAAGCGAAGACAAGCCCTAAGGCGAGCCCTCTCAAACACCCGAATCTTTTCCATTAAGCTTGCTCGTACATTGAACCACACGGGACACCCAAATACCAGCATGGGCCTGATAAGGGCCATGTAGCAGATTATCTTTACCCTCGCATCGAGTTGGCTGCTATAAAACAGTCTCTTTGTGAGGGCAAAAGCGCCTTTAGCTCTGGCCAGAGCAGCATCTACATTTTTGTTAAAATACAGAAACTGATCTAGCCAAATCCCAAGGTATCTGACTACATTTCGACAGGCAAGAGGCTGTCCGTGTTGTCCAATGATCGAGAACTTTCGCCAATTTTTTCTGGTATCCCTAGAGGCTCCAGACAACGGCGTCCTAAAGAGAATGGTTTCCGACTTCTGAAAGTTGATTTTCAACTTCCAGTCATCGCAAAATCGTCTTATCTTATCGAAGTCACGCTGTAAGAGACTATTAATGACCTCGATTTTTGGACCTGTTCTGTACGCTATCAAGTCGTCTGCGTACGCAATAGTATGGGGAAATGAACCTATCAAGTCGCTTGTGTAAATGTTGAATAAGATCGGCGAATTAACCGCACCTTGTTGCAGACCGTTTTTAATGTGAAATGTTCCAGCAGAAGTTGCATCGCCATTTTTTACGATGAACTGTCTGTAGGTAAGCATATTATGAAGAATATACAAAAGTGGCTTACTGATGCCCAGTCTGGTCAGCTTATAGAAAAGTCCCTCTAACCATACGGTGTCGAAGGCCTTTTTCAGGTCAACCAGACGGGCTCCAGGCAGAGCTGCCAGCAGTACTGCAAGTAGATTTTCTGCACATGTGTTTTGGGTATAAGTCAGTAATTTTCCAGAAAATATTTGTGATAGAAGACTACTGAAATGCATGGAATATTCGCAGAATTGGATTTAATCGTAAACTGTTTAGTTATTAATATTTTGTTATTGAAAGCAAAATGGAGTAGACCCTACCAACGTTTAAACTTACCGAGTCTTAGCACACTTGACTCAGAATTGGCATCGTAGCGCGGTATCTCAGACAGTCTAGTGAGTAAAATCCAACGCAAATGAATTTAAAGGTACAAATAATGCGAGGGCGGGTCAATAAGTCCGTGACTTTTTGAATTTCTGACCTCTTTACTGAAACAGCAACACTGCTCCTGTCAACAGGCATCTGTCAGTTGACTCCTGTCAAAATTTAAACTTGCTGCGTCAGTTAGTTTGTGTTTGACAGCTATTTTTATCAGACTACTCACTAATTTGAGGAGAAAATGGAAAAAAGTGAATTTCGTGTGCTTATTAAGCATTATTTCTTGCGAAAAAAAACCATTACCGAGACCAAGGCTAAGCTTGATAAATACTATGGGGACTCTGCACCATCGATTTCAATGGTAAAAAAGTGGTTTACTGAATTTCGTTGTGGCCGTACAAGCACTGAAGATGCCGAACGTCCTGGACGCCCAGTTGAGGTCTCTACACCCGAAACAATCGAAAAAATTCACGATATGGTGTTGGCCGACCGAAGATTGAAAGTGCGAGAGATTGTGGAAGCCGTAGGGATCTCGCATGGCGCAGTGGTTTCAATTTTGAATGATCACTTGGGCATGAGAAAGCTTTCCGCAAGATGGGTGACGCATTTGCTCACAGTCGACCACAAACACATGTGGAGTTGCCATGGCAAAAATCCATGAATTGGGCTATGAATTGCTCCCTCATCCACCCTATTCTCCAGATTTGGCTCAGAGCGACTACTTCTTGTTCCCAAACCTGAAGAAATGGCTTGGTGGAAAAAGATTTGACTCCAATGATGAAGTCATCTCGCAAACAAAGGCCTATTTTGAGGACCTCGACAAATCATTTTTTTGGAAGGGATAAAAAAATTGGAGAAGCGTTGGACAAAGTGTATAGAGCTCAAGGGAGACTACGTTGAAAAATAAAATTATTTTTTTATCAAAAAATCTGTGTTTTAATCCAAAAGTCACGGACTTATTGACCCGCCCTCGTAGTTATTAGTAACCGTCTTAAAGCTGTATGACCTTATTTGTGTTACTTTGACAGTCATCGTTTGTGAATTTAATTAGAATGTGTCTCCCTTGAAAATTAGGATCTCGTTGGTGCTGACTTTTGTTTTATTAGCATTGATAACTTTGACGTTGTTGTGGCACTATTTAACAGTAGCTTCGGATTCTTCCTGCGTTATAGATGTCGCAATCTTTAAAAACTTTTATTGCATCACAATCTCTGCATCGCCTTCAAAAGCAGAGAAAAAACTCTTATTTCAGATTTTGATAAAAAAAAAGTGTCTTAGCTCCGATCCCTGAGGGACTTCATTTTCAAATTTTTTTATTTCACCTAATATGTTCCCTTTTTTAAAACAAACTACCCTTATGAAAAATAGCAGTTGCTCCCCTTTTACCAATGCATCGTTAACTTTCAGAAGGTTGGAATGGTTCAGGGTGTCGACAGCTTTACTAAAATGAATGAACAATACTAGACGATGAAGGCTTCTGTTTAAACTTTTGTTTATATAATTTACGAATTCTGCTAAAAGTTTTCTTTTGGAAACCGTACAGACTGTAATGGATGAGAGAGTGCTTTCATATAAAACTTTGAAATCATTTTATAATTAAACGTTTCATGCATTATATCCTCTTTGCTTTGGTTTAGGATTATTGTCATGTGAAAGCCTAATTCACACTTCTATGATGCTAGGAGATACTCTGCTAAACAAAATGTATTAAAAAGCGTTTGAAAATATTAAAAAAATACTTTTATTAAATGGGGTGCTATTGGACGCAAGTTTTTGCATAAAGTAATGACATTGACTATTTACTGAAAACAAAAGTTATTTTTGTTAATGTCTGGTGCGCTTAGTCGAAATTATTTTTGCTATTGTTGGAAGTGAAGTCATTAATCTGAGATTTCAATTTGTCACAAATTTACTTATAAGATTCAGTATATTAAAGAATTAAAGTAAATTGACTATATTCTTCGTTATAGCCATTCCGTTTACACTTTAAAGTACTCCGAAAAAGACGTCAATTTTGTTCAAAAAATCTGTCTTTTCTATGACTGAATGGTTGTTTGAACTTCATTTGCCGTTGATTTTTTTCTTTAGAGGTAATAAATGCTAATTATTTCATATGCATTTCAAAAAAATTGTCGCCCCGTCTTTGTTGGTTGATAAACACATCTTGCGTCGTCTCTGATTCGCCCCAAGAATTCCACTGTTTTGACTGTTGCTTGGTCTCTAGTATATTGTTGTAAATCTTTGTTGTTTACGGTTATCAAACAGATCAAAATTCGTTGACTTGAAGTCAACACCAGAGCAATTTTTTGTTATTTTAGTATTAAATGGTGGCGGAAATACTTCATCATAATGATTTAAAGGTTTGGCGCAATCACAATCTAATAAATTGGAAAGAAAGATTCTGCAACAATCAAAAAGTTATTAAGTCTTTACCATGTCAATTTGAATCGCCAAACAGATTACATGATTACATCTCCGAGACATTTAATAGTTTCAGTTGATTTCGTTACAAGCAAGCGAATTTTCTTTTGGACGCTTACGTCGTAATTTTCCTCTTGTTTCAGTCGCTCTTTCAAACTTTTCGGATTCCTAAAAGCCAGTCATCTATCAATCTTTTAGCTCAGTTTAATGGACTTCCTATAGAAGAACCCGCAGATAATCGGATCTTTTTAGAATTCCAGAATCCAAATCCGAACTTTAGTCAAGATGCTAGTTCCTCTTTATGACACCTTGTGAAGATCTCTGCTTCTCCTTTTAGACTTTAGTGGTCGGCGTCCATGCACAATTCAACCTAAGGTTCGTTGACATCTAAATTCCTCATTATAAGTTAATATACATAAACCCCCATTGCCCACTTGTTTCTCTATGCCCTGTTAAACGTTTGCGTGCTAACCATAAGTGAGTCGATTCAACACGGGTAGATTATATAATTCTTTTCTCCATCTTCAATCAAATCCTATACCACAGACAATATAATTTGTCTGAAAATTCAGAACCAAGTTCCGAAGACCGCATAAACCGCAGGCCTAAGCCACTTCAACCCAAGAATCGCGAATGGTTTCTCTCATCCCAATGCCACAATATCAATCAATCAATCTCCATCTTCCCAAACAAAACATGACATTCCCTGCGCGCTCATCTTTGGAAGGGAAGCATAACCGTCGTAACCCTTATCTTATACTCACATGACTAACCACCAAAACCCCCCTAGTAATTCATAATACAATTTACGGCATCGTCGTCCTTCGGACGTATGTCGGTGCAGATAACGACTATAGGTAGGACGAAGCTTAAGCTGAGTTGAAGTCACCGGATAGATGGGTATGTACACATGTAACATTATATGCGTGTAGGAAAAAACTTTCGCACCTTCTACAGTATAGTCTGGCAGTACAACCACCAACAACATCCTTGCTGACTAACCAGATGGAGTCATTTTAGCTCTCTGGGGAGTCGTTATTCTTCGCCACCCCTTTTGGAAAACTCATTTACTCAATCCACTTACCAAGAGGGCTGACCGCATGACACCGTAGTCGGTGTCTTCAACGTTTTCATTTCAATTAACTTCTCCATCCTTCTTCTTGGAAAACATAGACTCCAACATCATCGCCAACTTCAAGCCGAACTCAAAATTCAACTCCACAAAGTCACACCATAACGTTTGCCATGCCTTCAAACCCCTTACCATGGTTGGCACACACAAAATCACCGAAAATCTCAAAACTTCTGTGTGTGTAAAAGAGCTTAGTTCCAGTCCAATACGCTTACTACTCAGAGGAGTCCTAGTCCTAAACTTAACTGAATGCCGAACACTGAGTCCTCTTCCTTGTCACTCCCACCTCCTTTCGGTTAATAACAACAACGATAACTACGACGTCAACGACGACCCCTTACAGTGGTTCCATCGCAAGAGACCCTGCGGTTAAAGTGGATCGTATTGGTCGTCGCTGTCGTTGTCGTTGTCGTCGTCGACGTTGGTGCCAATGGTGGTGGTAGTGGTATCGACAGTGGCGGTCGGTTATATAGCACGACGACAGAGTAGAGAGTAAAGTGGTTCTTTTGCTTGGCTCTGTGGCTTGACATGGCAATAGTCACCCAACCAAGGAACGTAGGAAACCACATTAAACCCTTCCAACTTTATACCACCAGCTCTGCCGATTCGCCGCCTCGCCCTGAACTCTAGGGAAAAGCCACAACTAACCCGCCAAGGACTCTGACTACCACTACGACTACGACTACGAGTACGACTACGACTATGACGGTGACGACAACGACATCGTCGACGAGAACTCTTACCAAACCAAACCGACGAACCCAACCAACCCAACGAGTGACTGTTGTCGGTTGGTTAGCTGGTGGAGCGATACTAAGAGTCAAGCTGGGACTGAGTTCGAATCGGGGTTGGGTTTGGGGTTTGGGTTTCGGCTAGAGTTTGGGTTGGCATAGCTGGGTAAATATGGTTTCGGATGAGTTTGACAAAGGAACTTTTACTCTTGGGGTTTCTGTGGCAGGGACGAAATTCTATCCACCAGTACTTCACTGGTTTTGCAAATTTTAGAATCTGGTTGGGGTTGGTGTATTTTTCTGTGCATACATATGTGTGTGCATTTGTGTTGATGTTTGTGACAAAGTGTGCATGCTAAAAACCACCCTCAGACTTGTATGAATATTTGTGCGGTTTGTGATGCTTTGCCGCACCTACCAACACAAAAAGAAAACTCCAAGCGTTTAGAGGAGCAGCAGTGGCATTAGTACCGTAGCGGCAGAAACACAACACTACCAGAAGCAGCATAGAGTGGTGGACTACTTTGTTAGAAGTTCACTATGAGTTTCAGTTGGGTTTTCCGTTTTTGTTTTTAGCTTGGTCTCTCACAGTAGGACTAAGGGAGGGTTGTCGACGCATCGGTATAGGCGGAAGTGCTGGTACAAATGGCTCCTCACCATATGCAGGTTTAGAGCAAAGACCGACATCGTGTAGGTTGA
Organism: Volucella inflata; assembly: GCA_928272305.1. Classification (NCBI taxonomy): domain Eukaryota; kingdom Metazoa; phylum Arthropoda; class Insecta; order Diptera; family Syrphidae; genus Volucella; species Volucella inflata. Next base: position 44,442,874 of record OV743716.1, on the reverse strand, counting down.
TCAGGGGGGTTTGTTGCCGTAAATGTGCTGATTGCTTGGATTTGTTTGCGCTACTTAAAATGTCAGTACTAGCTAAGGTAGGGTAGGGTAGGATAGGGTACGGTAGAGTAGGGTGGTGGTGATGGTGGATCAAAAGTGGCACCGGCTAGAAGGACAAAAGGATTGTGAACCCAAAACCGGAACGGTTTTCATTACATCCTTGGCACCATCGTCATCGTCATTGTTGACTGTGGAAGGGGCTCTGGAAGATTGGACTGTATTGGGATCTGTGTCGGAGGATTCGGTTTTGTTTTAGTTTTCTGTAAATTCCCCGGTTCCAGGGAATTTATATTCTTCTACTCTAATTACAGGATTTAGGAGCGCAATGGTGCGAGCTTTAGTTTGTATGCTCGTTGTTCGTCTGCTCCTTGGAGTTTTGTCCTGTTTTTTTTTGTGGTTATCATCGTCTCGTGTTAGAAAAAAGGGAAAGAAAAAGAGGGAGAGTTTTCAACCGATTATGTTAGCTATGAAATCCCAGATATGAGTAGAAGAACTCGTAATTGTCGAGGGAACAGCAGAACCCGGAGCAGAATCCTGACTATGTAAGTGGCCCGCAAAATTTTAATTGGATATGCAGAGTATTTCTCGATGTGTTGTTGAACGAGTACTCTTATGTATGATTGATGATAGATGCAGGGGGATAGAGATAGTGGTCACAAACCTTAACAATAAGTCAAGTTTGGATAATATGACCGATAGCAAAAATCATTGCTAATGTTAATTTAAGTGTTCTTTAATAGTGTGGTGGGTTGTGGCTGTGGTTTTTCAAAGAAACCACAAGAAGACCGGTCCTCTCTGTGTTCGGCTAGTGGTTTTCTCAAGGAATTGTGTTTTGGTCCCATAAATCTGTTTATTTCTCTGTGCTGGTGCCTATTCTTTTGTCGGTGTTGGTGTCGGTGACTATGCCTGTTCCTGTATCTTGTCTGAAAATGGAATGAATTCGAGTTGAAGTGAAGTTGTTGTTTCTTTTGAGGTTAAGTTCTGATCGAATACAAGGCACCAAAATGCTTTGACTTGGAAAAACACGGGAGAGAGATGGGGGAAGAGAGAAGGCTTGAGGCAAACCGCAAACACATTTTGTAGTGGCTGCTAATGGGGTTGAATGGTTAGGAGTTTGTACGGGTTGGTTGCGTTTATATAAATGTACATACGTATATCTTTATATTTGTGTGGTTTTAAAACAGAGAAATGTAGACCTTTAGAAGAGGAATAGGTTGTTTTTATGTTCTTTTTTGTTTTGTGGCAGTAGTTTTGTTTTTAAAGTGAATTATGAGAAACTTTAACGTGCTAAAAAAGTGATGCATCTGCAGCATGAAAACGGGATCCCGTGTGCTTTAACATATTTCCTTTTGATATGCAAATAATAGAAATTCACTGATATCCTTTACTAAGGAAACCATAGACCATAGAGAGCTACTATAATTGGTGCTTCAAAGAACACTTGATTTACGACAAATACTTTGTTATTTAATCTGTCATCTCTTTCCAGCTGATTACTGCGTTTTTTTTATATAAATGTATGATATATGATCGAGTGTCTCTTAATCTCTTAAGAGGTCCAATGCCGCCAGCATCAAGCATCGATGACCATTGGAAATACTGCCAAAACGCCATCAGAGATGCTGCTTTTGATGTGCTGGGTTTCACTCGTCCACCACACCGAAACCCCTGGTTAGATGATGAATGCCGGCAAGCACATGCAGCTAAGCAAGATGCATATAACGCGGCGCTGCTTAGAAAGACCAGAGCTGGCTCATGAGCTCTATGAGCGGAAGAGGAGAGACGGACACCGGCTTCTCAGAAGGAAGAAGAAAGACCATGAGAAGCGCGCGATCGAGGAAATTGAGAGATGCTACCACAGGAGTGAGGTTCGGAAGTTTTACCAAAAGGTAAAAATAACATGCCACGGAAACAAACCCCGAACCGAAGCCTGTAGAGATGAACAAGGGAACATCGTAGTAGAATCGCAGTCGATGCTGAGGATTTGGAAATACCATTTCTGCAGACTGTATAACGGCGATGACGGATCAAATACCGCTGTCAGGCAGAATCAACCTTTCAACTTGGACGATGATGACCAACAATTCCGTCCACCCGACCTGGATGAAGTGAAGATAGCTATATCGAAGCTTAAGTCCAACAAAGTTGCTGGAGCGGATGGCCTGACTGCCGAGCTCTTCAAAGCGGCAGGCGATGACTTGGTAGGGAGCAACTCATCTGTAAAATATGGTCGGCTGAAAGTATGCCCGATGAATGGAACCTCAGCTTTGTTTGTCCGATCCTCAAGAAAGGAGACCCTCTGAACTACGCCAACTACAGAGGCATCAGTCTCCTCAACATCGCATATAAGATCTTACTGCCGTATTGTGTGAACGCCTGAAGCCGTCCGTCAACAACCTGATAGGTCCATATCAGTGTGGCTTCAGGCCAGGAAAGTCCACCATCGACCAGATATTCACACTACGGCAGATCTTGGAGAGTTTCCAATCGATCACCACCTATTCATCGATTTAAAGGCCGCGTATGACAGCATCTATAGAGACGAGCTATACAGACCAATGTCTAGTTTTGGCATCCCTGCCAAATTTGTCCGTCTGTACAGGATGACGATAGAGAATGCACGCTGCTCCATCAAGGTCGTTAAAGATCCCACCGAGACCTTTGATGTCCAGAAAGGATTTAGACAAGGCGATGCGCTGTCATGCGATTTTTTACAACATCGTACTTGAAAGAATAGTGCAAAACTCACGAGCAAACACAAGAGGCACTATCTTTCAAAAGTCCGTCCAACTACTCGCATACGCCGACGATATTGACGTAATCAGGAGAAAGCAGCGTGATGTCAGTGGCGCTTTCGTGAGTATTGAGACTGAAGCGGCGAAAATGGGTTTAGCGGTCAATGAGGGCATAACCAAGTATATGCTGTCAAGCAAAAAGGACAACCAACTACGACGTCTCGGACAGAACGTCACCCTCGACAGATATAACTTTGAGGTAAAACCTTAATAATCCCGGTCCTGCTATATGGCGCAGAGGCATGGACATTATCAAAAATGGATGAAGGTGTTCTTGGTTGCTTCGAGAAAAAAGTTCTTCGGGCGATCTTCGGTCCCGTCTGCATTGACGGTAAGTGGAGGAGGAGATACAACGACGAACTGTATGGACTGTACAGCGACATGGACTTAGCCAGAAAAGTGAAGATCCAAAGACTGAGATGGCTGGGTCATGTAAAGCGTATTAGCACCAATGCTCCGGTCCGAAAAGTCTTCGAATCCGCTCCCGAGGACAGCGCAGTAGAGGAAGGCCAAGACTCAGGTGGCGCACGCAAGTGGAAGAGGACCTCAGCCAACTTAGCGTCCGAAACTGGAGGCAGCTAGCCAGGGATCGAGCTGGCTGGAGAAGCTTGTTGACTGAGGCCCAGGTCCACCCCGGACTGTAGCGCCACCTAAGGTAAGTAAGTAAAGGTAAAGATAGTTAAAGATTATGTTACCCGTTTTCTGAAGAGCGTTCAGGTTTTCGATTGCTTTTTAGGACCATGACCCTGCATTGTTGACCAAGGTCTCTTTCTATTAGTTTTTCTTGTTCTGTTTACAACAGTGCTCCAAAAGACCATATGTATTTCAGGTGTGAGTCTTTTAGCCAACATCAAGGTGCAATAGAGTATTATATTCTGTAATAGAAGTGCGTGATAATTTTATGAATTTAATTTATGGTTCCCCGGGTGAAGCGCAAAGAAAGGTCCCGCAGATTCTACACGGACCACAATTTCAGGTGTTTTTATTTCTTGGAAACACCTTATTACAATTATCTTGCCATGCAGGCTTAGCTTTATGCATGTTTTTGTAGTGGCCCTTATTTTGTTAAATTTTTTAAGGCTATTAAAGCATTTACTTAATTTAGTAAGTTTAGACGGATATATCCTCTTGTTGCCAACGTAATACTGTTGATGGCTTCTGCCCTTTTCTACTATTGCCGTCACTTAAAGTATAATGTGTGATCCGAGGTGACAGACATCATATTTATTTTAGTCGTTGATATTAACTCCTTGTTAAAAAAAAGAAGCCCACTATTTATCATACTATATATTCCAGGATGAGCCTGAGCCTCAACCAACCGTGTAAAGATCCCTATGCAATTGAATACAGACCAAAGTGAGGCATTGCTTTTACAACGTTCCCGGTAAAATTCGAATGAAATGTTGTTTTTCTAACCACTTGACCAGGTCAACGGTAGCCAGAATATACATACATATGTATGTTTTGCATTGATCGCAATGTAATTTTGGGTCCAGTACCAAGTCCCGTTTGGATCCGCAGGTGTATAAATTTTGTAAAGTTGATGAGTCGGAGAACTTGCATGTGTTTTGTTACCATTTTTTTTTATATTTTTATTTGTTCTGCCAAAGATACCCCCTTTTGTTAACTCATTTGAATCACCAAAGGCGGCCTTAAGGTCGGGGAGCTTGTACGAGTATAAACATTCTTAAGTTTCTTCCTTATCTCCATACATACATAAATGTGTATGTACCCATATCGCCATGCGCCCATATCGTGCCTAATTCTGTACCACCATGATGATTTTCCTCCCGTTGGCTTCTCCCTACATTTTTCACTAAAATTCTCGTCTATGCCACCTTTTTTCATATTTAGTTTATGACCCATTTGGATGGCAATGGTTCGCCTTTTAGCGGTCTATGTCCTCAATTGATCGCTTTACTCCACCTGGTTATGGATCGTCTACAACAGTTTAGAATCCGAACATTCCACGTAGAATTGTCGTTTTAAATTTGGTGCTCCCGACAACAGTTAAATTATGCGTAGTAAGTACAGGAACGTCATCCGTGAGAAAAGGTTTTTGACACATTTTTATTAGCTTGCGTGTTCATCGAATATTTTCTTCAAAAAGTTAATTGTGACGTTTGCTGTATGGCACGTATGGCCTGCTTATTCCTTGCCCATAAATACGTTCATCAAGTTGGTTGGCCGTGAATCACTTGAATCATAGGTGGTACCTTCTAACCCAAGATAAATCAGAGCCACAAAATATAGAGAAAAGCTGGCTTAAAGCTACACCTTAGCCCTATCAACGCTCCCTTACTAAACGAGAGACCAAATTAGTGTCTAAGTCCATTTTTTCAAAACTACAAATGTTTCAACTGCCACAAATGATTTTACTAAGAGCCGCCAACCTCTTTCTCTGGACGTATAACTTGAAACGCCGTAGCAAAGTCGTTCATTATCACATGGATAACGTCATAAAAGACCCATTTGTTATATTTAATGTGCGGCTACTGAAAACATATGCGTATAGCCTTTCAGTACTTCTAAGTCCTTGACTTACGAGTACCTAAAGTTCCTTGCGTCTTAAGAAAGACAATATATTCATGCCGATACAAACGTTATTCCATGTGAAAAATCACAACGTCTCGTCTATTTTAAACTGCCTATCAACCTTGAGGAATTTTCTGTCAATTACCATCCGAAGCACCTTCTTGTTGTCGACTTGTGTGTCCCCCTTGTCCTTTCCTTTAATTGAGTGAAAACCCCTTTTACTATGTGATGGGTGAATACCTCTATTCATTAACCTCGAAGGAATGACATTCCACTTACCAATACTAATAAGAACAACTACCGATACCCCTCATACCACTTCCACCAGTAGTCTAACAAAAGTGTCAAACTCGTTCTAAAAAAAAAATAAAAATAAAAATGAAGGAACAATTTTCCACCATTTACTACAACTTCCTGTCGTTCGACTAGCTTTGGGTTCAATTCACCACCCCTTAAATGCCCCCTACCGTAGAACATTCATTAAATCACTCACCCACTCGTTTAATTTTGTTAATTTAGTCCTTGAAAACTGTTCTTTCATTCTGGCCCATTCCATTCTCATTCCACTTCACTCTCTACCCAACGGCATCCAATGACGTGCCACAACTCAACAACGAAGCTGTTTTCCCACATTTATCGCCAGAGACAGTTCCACTTTTCATGCTCTTTGCTTCTGCTACTGCCGCCTTTTCCTTTTGCTACCCTCGCCACTTGTCGTCGTCCTTAGACTCGTAGCACAGTATGAATATATACATACATATGTATCTCTATTATGTGTGTTTGAATGTGCTAAAATCAGAAATTCTGACAGCGCAACCGAACTTCAGGATCCCACATCTATCCTTCCGCAACCATTAACAAAGACCGGATGGATGGGGTGTGTAGTGAATGGGAAGGGAGGGTGATGATGGAGAGAATTGAAACCGGGTAAGCAGATCTGATGCAAAAGCAAAGTATCTCGGTGTACCCTTGAAAGGCTAAAACGTGGGGGAGAATTGCTCTCAATCTAGGTTTGGGTTGATTTTTTCGCATCTTCTTTTGCTTTAGTTTTGCTTTTCTCCCTCCACTGCTATCCTTGTTCGAATGTTCACGTTCACAACGGTAATAGAGGATATCAACCCTCAATGGCGTTTCATCGCCATTGATTCCGATTAAAGTGACGATGCCTGAAGTGATAGGGTGGTGGGTGGGCATGAGTGCCAGTTCGAGAATGTGTCTATATCTATGACAGTATCTATGACTATATCTGTGTCTGTCTATGGCTTTGCGTGTGTTATATGATGATTGGGACAAAAGGTCGAATGGGTTGACAGAAGACAGAGGGAGAGAGAAATAGATAGATAGGATGATCCCTTTTGTGTTTAAGTTGCCAAACGAAGTATCCAAATTGGAGTGGAACAAAGCAATGAAGTTGTGCAAACTATGCCGGTAGGGATTGGTGGATGTGTTAGTCACAAGGATTAGTCCGAGATGTACGGGAATGTGAGGAGTTTTTGGTGGTTGAATGGATATAAAGCAGAAGAAAGGATTTTGGGTTAATTTTTTGCCATCAAACAGTTGTGTTCCCTTTTCTTTGGTAGAGAAAAAATAAAAGTATCTCAATCCAAACCGGGAAGTATGACCATTTCATTTCCGATTTCTAATTAAACCAGGGACAATTTCCCGACGTTGTTTTCAGTTATTTTTTTTTTGTCTTCCCATCTTCCTTTGACTGCTCCTCCGTTGTCTGTTAAGCGTTCCATGTTCGGTAGTGGCAGTGAAAGCGGAAAATCCTTTGTATTGTGCGATTTGTGTGTAATTTTTCGCTCTCCACGTGGAGTCGTTCTTCTGGTAAGACCACCATGAACGACGAAAGGAACGATTTTTCCTTTGGGAAGATGTATGAAGGAAGCTGTATTCGTATAGTAGAGATGGAGTTGTGGGTGTCTATCACGTTGGGGTGGCAGATGTTTTTCGAATGATTTCGATGGTGCCTTGGGATTCCATTTTTTTTTTTTTTTTTTTTTTTTTTTGTTATTTTGATTGGTTTGATGATGGTGTGGATGGATGGTGTAGGGGTAGAAGGATATATGAGCAATGGTTCCATCAGTCAGAAGCAGATTAACTTAGCTTTGGCGTATATTTCAAGGTTTGCCGCCTTGTCACGTCTCTTTTTTTTTTTTTTTTTGAAGAAGAATTTTGAGTATTCGTAAAGCTTGACGTTGAACCTGACTTGGTTTCTTAATCCACCATCTCCATCCACCTTCCATATGGATTGAGGGATTGAGGGATTTCAACAATTCGGGACATTGTGGATGTATTGTACGTGGGTGCGTTTTTGGGTTTCTTTAACTTGTATTTTTGTAAATTTAAATTTTGTTTTTTATTTATTGTTATTGACAACGGGGCCTTGTAGAATGGGTGCCTGCTCAAGGTTGTCGCTATGATGGTTTCTTTTTTGTTTTTGTTATTTTTTTATGTTTACCAGAGTGTTATATGATATATATGTATGTACCTACATATGTGCACTGTCGCTTGGAATAGAAAGTTTTCCGGACTTCCATGCGTCCATGCACTCAAGGTGTCTTAGCTATCTAAATCCGGTTTTAAGACGAGATCGGCATCACTCTGCACCCAGTAAAATTCTGCGTAATGCAGCTGTATATCCTATACACCCGATTCCTGTTTTCATTATTAATGTAATCAAAACAAAAAATTACCCGAAAAACCCTTTACTCAAAGCTTCCGAGAACATTTGCAACCATTTTCGTCAGTGTCTAAGTGGCAGGACTGGATAGGGCCAAAAGACGCAGCAATTGGCAAAAGTGATTTTCGCGCTACTGTCATTGTTAAAGCTGATATGGGGGCCGAGGTAAAGAAAGTCTCTTTTTTGTTCAAGTTGTAGCTGTCTATTGTGACGTTTTGTACTAGGCGTTGGTGTTGTGTGACACCATATACGTTGTTTTCCGTTTATCTTTCATCTTTATCACTTCAGCTTCAAGGGTCGCTGACGCTCCACTGTCGGTTCCCATTATCTCTCTCAGTACGGTCTACGAATGTGAGTGTCTGAAAAGACTCGAAAGGCGTGTCTTTAGAGTGAACTTGAGAATTTCGCTCAATTCTTTCAAGAACAATATTTATTGTATGAGTACATACATATATAATATGATATAGAACATTGTTTAAGTCTATTTCTTGCATTAAAGGTCTCGATTTTGTTGTTATCGACATTGATGGGGCAGCGTGCATATTCCATCGCCTTCCTGCATGATCGAAAGATAGGGTTGCCAAAATTGGACATATAACTGTTTTTTTTTTTTTCAAGTTCTAGGTAGCAAAAATAAGAATTTGATTTATAACGAACCTAAAATCACACTAATTGGACCCTGGTCAGACCGTTTACAGAGGATCTTAAGCGTTCACATTATATGCCGCGATGTTGAAGAGACTCTTCTTTTAGAGTTATCGTGGTTCTCCCTTCTCTGGGTTCTATTCGTCGGGCATATTTTCGTCGGCCGATACTTGGTATCCAATGCTTCGCTTTAAACAGCGCGGCAGTTAAACCCCCAGCTTTGTTAGATTTAAGCTTGGTTATAGCCTGACTTCATTTTGATTAGTTTTGCTGAATTTAATGCTTTCTGTCTTCATCCAGGTTGATATGAAGACATCACCGTTTATTATTACTTGCTGCTGGTTTCCTTGTATCTTCAGCATTAACTACACTACTAAAACTTTTTTCTTTTAAGATTTCTACCTAGGCCACTCCTAATTGTTAAATTGTTCCTGAAAAATAACTGCCAAGTTGAATGTACGTTTTACACATAAAACGCTTTTGTTCAAACTTTTGTCTGCAGTGACTGCACACAGTTTCCAAAGTGTGGAAGTTTCTGTTTACAAAATCGGATAGTTCGGTCAAATGGGCTATCGGCAATGAACCAGAATCGTCGAAAAAATTATGGCACTGCATTCTTATCAATTTCTGTTAGTGGATTTTACGTTTTGTGTGTCCAAATAGTCAAAACGTGCTCACAGTTTTAGTACCTAGTCATCACACCAGCTTTTAGCAATGTCAACCTAAGCCGATGTTGACGGGATGTCACGGAAATAGCTGCTACTAGAGTAGTTGTTGCAGGCAATATCACCTTTGTACACAAAGCCAGGACGTTAGCTATAGCTATGTATGTGTGCATGTCAGGGCTGCAATAATGCAGCGGTCCAGGGTCAATGAAAAGGAATCTTTTTATTCTTCACTTCATAAAACGTTGCATACAATACCTACAACCCCTCACTCCGTTATATAACATTGTCCAGAGAAAACCTATCTTACGTAGAACTGTCACTTTCAAATGTCAATGGGTGCTTTTAAGTGCAGTGCATTGTATACTTCTAAATAAAAGGGGAATATGACACTTACAGACTACATCTAATATCAAATATCAAATATCAAATATCTGTTTACTGGCAGTGATTATGTAATAAATGTGCCAAGCTGTTCAAGCCTGAAATCTTATTGAGATTAGAACCACTGATATAAAGTTGCTCCCTTCCACGGGTTTTTTTTTTTAAATCGGTATAACATATTTGGAAATTTCCGAGCGGGGACCTAACTTATTTACTCCCACTCTCCGTTGCTATTGTGCTTAACCGCTAACAACATCAAAAGATTCATCATCGCAATACTGTTCATATGTACCTCCACAACTACCGTCGTCCAGTTAAGTATTCCAATTTTAAAAAGCAGCCCCCGTCAACACTTGAAATTGAACAAGCTCCCATCCCGATGCCGTCGGTCGTCCATGGTTTGCACTTGATGTCAATTCAAATAAAATCGAACCAATCCTTAATCCACTTAAACCAACCACTCAACCACTTCTCGCTCACACCTGTCATTAATAAATGAATTTAAATTGTTCTCTCTCCCTCACTTTATCCACCCACCCCTTGATGTTGGCATCTGTGCACAATCACCCTCATGGACTACTCGTACAAACATTCAAACGATCCACTTCACTCGCTGAACAACACAGGAAAAAAAATCAACATCGTTGTCGCCACACACCACTCACACCACTTGCACACATGTTTTTTTTTTGTTTTCTTGTTTCTACCCATTCCAAAGAACCACAGTAGAACAGAGGTCGTTAGAGAAGAGGGGAAGGAGTGGGGAGACATGTTGTGCCTATTTACTCTCAAATGAACGAACGTTTTCAAGCAGATCCATCTCAAGAACACAACAACAACAAAGGCGATACCATCAGAAACAGCGACTCCTCGAATGACTACCTACCACGGCAACGACAGCGACACGAAAACGACTATGAGTATGAGTATGAGTATGACCATGACTATGACTATGACTATGAATGCGACTTTCATCGGCAACGACGACAAACTTTTTAGAGTGTGAAAGTGTGAAGAGGGTAAAAGCCCATTTTTTATTATCCGGCGAGCCAACCTCATTCCTGCACTGTCGTTTCGTCTCCTTCAGTACATACTCGTAAGAGTCCTTCTGCCATCAGAGAAACAACCCTCAAGCAGAGAACACAGCAGAACAGCAAAAGTACCACCACCATAAAGACCATCACTAGAACCAGCACCAGCACTAGAGCCATCAGAAGCACCAAATCCACCTTCTCAACCATAAATTTGCTTGGAACACGTTTTTATGTTACTACCCGTCCGTCCTTTTGGTTTGGCTGCCCTAACAGCTCCAACAGCTTTAGCAGCTCTCTTACGACCGACAACAACGACGATGCTGGTTGGGATATGGTGCAAGTATAATTTCCTCTCGAATAAGTTATCGTAAGACATTTCCTGAATACGAAATTTTCTACCACCATCTCTCTTTAATACCCTCTTCTACCCAGTCAAGGCAACCTACAGCCCTCCTCACAAAGCTCCTGTGTATAAGTTGGTGCCCCAACCTAAAGGCAAAAACAAGAACAAAAAGAAAAATAAACGAAAAAAAGGACGAAAAAAACAAAAAATGCGGCCAAAGTGGTTTGTGAAGAAGGAAATCAAGGAGAAAAAGAGGGAAAAGGAAGTTTTAACCCCAACCCGAATCCGAAACCCAAGCCCGAAGTAATAAAAAAAAAAGGCCGACAAGGTACGGGTAATGATAAGGGTAAGCTACTGGGGGCAGGCGAACCAAGGTTCAAACCGCAAAAACATAAAAATCGCCCACCACATAACAAAATGAAAATTGCGGGTGTAGGTGAAGGGGATCAAAGAGAACACCATCAAAAGGCAAAAAAAAAATAAAAATAAATAAAAATAGAAGAGAAAGACTTTCATTCGGAGACCTCTGACTGGATGGAAAATTATTTTATGGAAGCCGCTCCTCGTTGCCTGTTGTACTTATAGTACAAATTAAAATCCAACCCTTGTGCCTGTCACCGTTATCATCATCTTTTCCCATCAATTCACCTACTCTTGTTCTTCATCTCTCCCTCTCTGTCTATTTCGCCATCGTTTACATCATCATCGTCATGGCATGGTTCTTTATGTTGTTATTGTTGTCAACATCAACGTAGGAGTTTCATGATACTTCCACCTCCTATCAATTCTACTCTTGTGGAATGGAGTAACCAGTAATGATGATAATAATAACGCGACAGTGATTATAGTGAGAGCTGACTATCCTTTCACAGAAAAACACAGCCGAAACCCTAAAACATAGGTCTTCAAACCCCACCTAACATTCTCAGTAGTCAGTCCTTTGAGTAGGTACGGGAGGAAATCTGAATAGGGGAACAAACACAATAAAAAGGAAAGCTTCTCATGGTTTTTCTGGTTTTTGCTGTGTCAATAGATGGCGGAGTAATGGTTAAACCGGCTTGTTTTTGTTTGTTTGGTTTCGCCCCATCCTCTTCTTAAGCTATTCTCTTTTTACGCTCTTATATCATTTCAAAATTCTCTTTTCATCCAAATGATTTTCGATCCTTGTTACACGGTTTAACCTCCCATCTAGCCAACTCGTTTAAGCTTTTACTTCGGCCTCTCCCTTAAAATATAGCTTTTTTTCTCTTAATTTCTATATATTTTATTCACATTCCTTTCTGTCATGTTCATTTCGAATTTATTCATCTCTCTCATGGACCCTTTCGAAAGCTTAAACTGTTTGTTCCTCAAATATGTGCCTAGTCGATATTGCTCACATCTCAATTAAAGCTCAATCCCCAAATACGCACATGCGCTCTCTTCAAAAGTAAATTTCTCTTAACATTACCGTTAAATCATGATTAGGAACATATTACAGAAACCAAAAAGTGGTTGTGTAAAGTGTTCTGTGGGAAAATAAATAATTTTTTCAGATAGTTATGATGATGAATGACATTTAACCATGCCAGTGATTATAGTTGTGCCGAAATTGTTGAGAAAGAGCGGGTGGCAAATTGAAGGGAATTTGAAAAGTAGGAGCGACGACGGGCTTATAAGTGTAATTTACGGTGAAGGTAGTACCCGTATTTGAATTTTTAATAGGACATTGAGAAGGGTTTTTTTTGTGTTAGTGTTGGTTAAATTGGCCCTCTTTTTGCACAATCTACAATATGTTTTGGGGGCTGGTTGGTTGGTTAGTAGTTCCATTTTTAACTGGAAATAATTTGTAATTTAGAATACTGTAAATGACAAAAGATTTATTATTCGTTTGGGGGTTTTTGTTTGCTTTTCTTTTTTGAGAACTGAGTGGAGAAGAATGTCTCTGAATTGAAAGAAAAAGAAGAATGTTTACTTTAAGGTTTTGTTATAGGGAAGCGATTATTAAACGGCACTTGAAGACGCTTTTGCCGTTTTTCAAGAATCTGTTTACTTAAAGGTGTTTTTTTTATCCTTGAATAACAAAGTAGATCGTTTTAACCAGAATTAAAAAGACAATATAAAAAAATGCACTTCAAGCACTCCTGTGCGCAAACGTACACTGTCTCTGGCAACATGTTCAATTTTCTTCTAACTCACTTCTATACAATAAGGATGTGTCTTGGAAGCTTGGAAGCTTGATTGACTCTACTGACGCCCAGCAGAGTTCCTGCCGACCTATCTAAAGTAATTTAACTGGGATTGATTTGGTGAGGTGCATGCACCAACTCATCAGTAACACATAGGCGGATGAACGATGTCCAATGAATGGAATCTGAGAATCGTCTGCTCGCTGCTCAAAAAGGGAGACTGGTCTTAACTGCCTCAACTGATTTAAACAGAATACGTCCTTTATTCCGCAATTAAGATTCTGCAAATACTCGTATTTATGATTCTATCTGCCAGCATTCCATTGGTAGTTTCCGGTTGGATGTATTTGTAGATTTCACTTCCCATTCAAAATTTTCCTTAGATGGTAACCGTACTTAGAGTTCGTTGGTATGTTATGTCTGGGTTCCCTTATCATTTTGCGGTTACCGCTGTTGTTGCATGTAGTTACGCAATTCTAATGTCAGTTTTACATTTATTTTAGACGCCTTCCGGTAAATGGCTTTCCTGATGGTTAACCTGGGATTACATCTGTGCCTCATAGTTATGTCATTCATTCTTAGATATGAAGTTTCAGGTGGCAACCAGTCTCCTCAAGAGCTTTGCGATCACTCACCAAATCACCACCGACCTACAGCCTGATATGAGCGTAAAAAGAAAACTTCCAAAGGAAGTATTTCATTGGAAGTCACTCTCACACGAAGTGGAAAAAGGTGTTGTACGGTAGTATACTACTAAGAATTCTTATTAAACGCCTAGTGGCCTGTAGCGACATCAGTCTGTAGGGTTTTAAACTGAGAGACATCAGAAAAGCTGTTGACTTTATTTTATAAACGTCGGTAGGCATTCGTTTTTTCTGCTTGTATCTAGTCCTGCTCCTTGCAGCTATGCTTACAAAAATCCCGACGATCAAATGAAGTCCAATTCGATGACGTTGGTACCCCTAACTTTGGTAAGGGTCCTAAAAAACGTCTGGATCATAGAATATTCATTGCCAATCCCATTTCTTGTGATTCAATTGTCAGTTCCAAACGTTTTTTTTAAAAAAAAAAAACCTTGCATTCCCTTGAATATAGTAGTTTCTCTAAGCGTATTCATATTGTTGAACAACTTGCTGAGTATAAGTTAATTCAATTTCAAAGAGAGCCAGCCTTAATTCTATCTCAAAATAAGTCACTTTCTTGAGTTTCGGTCTGATTTTAGGAAGACCTAGTCTGAGTTTTTGCAGCCCATTCGAACAAGCTAGAGGTCATACTATTAATCTGATTACACATTTACGCGGGTTGTAAAACCATTTTGTTGTTTTGATCGCAAATCATGAAGTAAGGGGGGAGGTAAAGCCCTTTTTTTCTACTGTTTAGTTCTTCCCTCTGATCTAAGAAAGTAGGTAATTGTCTCATTTTGTGCACCACCTTCTCCCAATCTAGTCACTTTTGACACTTCCTTCTCCACTGGGAATATCAAAACAAAAAAATGAATCATATTTGAATTATTTGTGCTCATATCTGATTTATCCATGGTGCTCACGTTCGAGTACTCCATATGTCCATGACCCACCTCGAATCGTCATCCTCCAGAAAAACTGACATTTCTCCCTTTCCACTTTTGGTCTCTAACTTGGTGTTCAGGGAACAATTCTCTCTGCCAAAGTAGGCAATCAACCAGACCCGATTTGCTTTCACTTCCCGGCCTATATGTCAAAGCCCAACCCAATTTAGTCCTTCGTTTTCATATTCATACAACAGAACCAAACTCAGAAGAGCAGAAAAAAATTGAAAAACCAAAAAAAAACCTTGACATGGGTGTACTTCCTCTGTGTTGGCTCAAAAAAAAAAAAAAAAACGAAGAACACCGGAGAAAATTGTAGAAGAAAAATTTAAAAAATAAAAGAAACACAATAAATTGGCATATGTGGTGTTGTGCTATTGTTCTGTTGTATGTGTGAAACAAAACAGAAAACAGAATAGAGCCAGCGTCAGCCGATGCCGTTCCGACCCAAATCATAAAAAACAACTCACGGAGTAAATTCGTTTCATATTCCACCCACGTCCCCAGTTCGCAGTCTCCTCTCCACACCCTCAAATAACAACACTACCATCTCCCCTATTTCAGCAGCACTAGCAGCAGCAGCAGCAGATAGAGAAGAGGGAATCCGGTAACAGGAACAAAAACAAAAATAAAAAATCTTGTTATGTGTGCGGTGTGTTTTCCTCTCCGCCGATCGGCCCCTAGGGGTTAACAATTTTTTTTCTTTTAACTCCACTCCTGCTTCTTCTCGTCATGATCCTTTGGACCAACCTGCTACTTCCTCTCCACTGTTGTTATCTTGCTTCTTTTTTTTTTTATTCGTGCGAAATCCGTGTGCACAGGGTGTGCATCGCATGTCATAAATAAAATTCTATGCAAATCTCGTTTAAAGAAGACAAACAAGAAAAAGTTGGGGAAAGAAGATGGTACGGACCGGGACATATACACAATTCGATTACTCAACAAATGAAACGTAAGCGGAGAAGGTGGCCGAAGAGGCGATGGATATGCAAGTAATCCCCATAGACATCATGGTCCTCATGTGAAAAAATACAACACACATTTTCAACAACAGCAAACATAAAAAGAGGATGCCGATAAAATGGGTGGGGATGATGGAGCAGGTAGTGGATGGTGGGTCTGAGAGAAGGTAGAAACGAGGATGATACACCGAAAGTTATTTCGGCATTTTATATCATTTTTTGGGTCCCATTGCTGCTGTTCTGCTACGCCCACCCACCCACCCACCCCCTCGGCATATAACCAAACCAACCCAACGGGCTAAACAACCAACCGACCGACGGTTCAACAGACAGACTAAGAGGGTCTCTGTTATGTTTTATTTGGTAAACACATTGTCAATGTGACAGGAGTGTCGCGCTGCTGTTCTTCTGTTGTCCTCGTCCTCATGTTTGGCTTTTTTTCCATTTTTTTCTGTTTTGTTGCTCCTATTCTGGATGGCACACGAAGAGATGGGAGAGTTTTCTCGTGTCAGTAGTGTTTTGGGTTCTGGTTTTGGATTTATTTTATTTTTTTTGTTTGTTTCTTTTTATGTTCGGGAATGTGAAAAAAGCGGCAGAAGGAGAAAAGGGGGAAAAAAAGGAAAAACAGGAGCAGTTTCAGTTCGGTAAAACAGACAACCCCCTGTTGTTCAAAATGTGGGCTAGGTGCTGCTGGGGACTTAAACATTTTTTTCCTCCTTGTTTCTGGAAACTCGAGGATTTTACGTGCAACCAATGTTGCTTATATTTTTTCCGTTCTTATTTCTTCATTTTGTTTCGGCTCTTTGGGCTTTGGGTAGTCTCTTTTTATTTTGCTATGTTCTGCTCTCCTTGGTCTGTTTTTTATTTCTGTGACAACCGGAAAACATGACATGATTAAATGCACAAAAGGAACGAGCACGAGGACAAGAAAAGAAGGGAGACTATGCGAATTGGCTTAGGATTCTTTTTTTTTTCATTTCTTTTTCTGAACTGCCGTTGAGTAAATTATTTATGTCTTGACCTCTAACGATGTCACTTACTAATGTAAATTTGGTGGTACTCGTATATGCATTTTGACGGTCTTCGATTGAAATCTACGTGCTGCCAAGAAAATACCAAAAAATTGGCGTAATAACATCGCCATTTTAAAATGCATTGTACTGACTGACTCACTGAACGGGTGTTTTCTCAAGAGCAATAAAACCGTTGAATCGAGTGCCATCCTGCTGAAATCACATGTCATCCGGATCAATGTCGTCTATATTTTCACTTATCATTGCTTTTTAGCGTTTGCCATTAACTTAAACGCGTGCTCTGACATTATTTGTGAGAAAATAAGGACCGACAACGCCTCCAGCGTGAAGATCGCGCCAAACTGTGCAATTTTTTTTAGTCTCTTCTGGATTTGACTCATTTCAGAATCAGCAATTAAACTTGTTCTCAAGTCCATTTGGGCAAATAGTGACAATCGTCACTAAACACGACTTTTCGACAAAAATAGGAGTCAACTTTTGCCTCGAATCAATCCGTGAGCTTCCATGTCCAATTTACTCACATTGGTAATACCTTCTTTTGTACGTATATTTTGAGACACCACAACGTCGGTGAAAGTATGACGTTTAGTTCAGTTTCATTTAATAACTTTGTAGTCAAAGCGCATTCGTATGCATTGGCAATTGTGCATGTACGAGTATGTATGCATGCGTTGCGCTTGCTCTTTTTGCTTGGGTTTCTAAAGCAAATGAACTTCATATGGATGCAGCTGTTGACATTTCATTAAATTTCTTTTCTATATCTTTGCTAAAGCGATCAGTGGCTGCGACCGGTGGCCGATCAATGTGTTTTAATTCTCACCAACAGTTTAAGGCAGTAATGTTAAGAACCACTTCAATTGAATACTTTGATCAGTCATTTAACTGTCAATCAATTTCGTGCATTGTATCAGTCAAAAATTCAATGCATTCTGGAATCTGTTTCGGTGAAACACGCAAATAACTAGTCTCTTTCGAAAAGGACTTCTTTATTTGTGACATTAAAGATATTGATCTAATTGAGAATGCAATCAAACATGTTGAGTGCTACCCCAGCTAACTGATTTTCTTATTTCATTCCCATTCCATTCTAGATTAGATTCTGGTAAAAGAAACTAAATAAAATGCAACCCCTAACTGACATATTATCTCATTTCATCTATCTAAAATGCTAACCATGTAATGTGCGCCCTTTAAAAGTCACATGCCACAACCTCATTCAAAACCATATCACATTGACATTCTCTAACTTACTATTCCACCTACCTTAGGCTTAGCATACACCAATTTCATTCCTAGTTTCAGTGGGAATAATTTAATTTAACCCAACGTCGTCGCTGTGTTGTGTTATCGGTGAGTGGTCTCGCACTTCATTTATCTAGGAAGGGGGTTAAACTGTGGCACGGACCCGGGCGTCCTTGAGTGATTTATTCCTTTAGTCGTTTTGCGAAACGTCCTTCTCGATACTGTTGAAACCAACAACATTTCTCACCTATTCCTCACGACCAGTTGTAGAATTTTAGGAAAACTGTACCCGTAGTAGTAGCGGTAGAAGAACAATACCAATCCTAACTAATTAATCAAAAATTTCCGCCTTCAGAATGGCTTCCTACTTACTGATGCAATACCCATTCCTGATGAGTTGAAAATCTTCTGAAATGGTTGTCATGCTATTCGACACCGCCACCATTATACCGCCAAACCGCCGACATACCACGGATATTGCCTCAACCAGCAGTAGCACATTCAAAGCTCTCATTGGACATATTACACCATAGCATAACATAGCAGAGTAGAATTGGGTTTGATGGTTATGAGGCAGGGCGGAAACGAGGTGTATTTCATTTTGGTAGGTACACTTAAACATAGTTCACTACCCAAAGAAGGCAACTACCGCAACTAGCCTCACCTAATACAAGTAATTCACACCGAACAACCATCATCCACCGCAATCGTATTCCCAAAACGAAATACCAACACACAAAGGCCGCACGGACACGGAAGGGTTGACAATGCTAGCTGTGTGGTAATGGTATGTGCGCTTTTACTACCCTCATTCCACTTGACTGTTTGTTCCTCTTCAAATTGGCGCCAATATACGAGTCCAGAACGAAGGCTAGCGGGTAATATATTTATATCTTCGGCTAGATGGATGGAAATACAGAAACCAATTTTATATTTAACCGCTAACAGCAATAGCACAGTTCAGGAGTTAAATTCATTTTCCAACTCGAACACCCTATTCCCGTTCCCATTGCTTTACTACAATAACCAGCTAGCCTGTAAGTTGGAGGCAATGAAAATAAACCCTGTTTTAGCCAAACGCATAGTCGACAGTCATCGAGACAACACAACCTCACACATCGTACTTGGTTCGACGTACACATATGATAAGAGGGTGGTTAAAGTCACCCTTACACCACCCAATCATCCATCAACCACCACCTTCCCATCCTTACCTGGGTTGTTCTGTGTTGCCAGCCCTGTGGTGTGCTATGTTCAATGCGCCCGCACATAGCATTATGGTCGTGTGATGATTTTACGTTACATTTTGTGTGTTGTTCACTCTCTGTTAATTACGCACTCATTTAGCGGTGAAATGTCTTGCGTGACTGCTATTATTTGTGTGTATTTATATAGGGGTGGCGGTTGGTAGTAGGTTTCTCTTCTTCTCCTTTTACTTTTTTTTTTATCTGTTTTTCTACTCACTGACAAACAGACATACGCATAAACATTTGATTATTTGCTGCATTTTCAACGGCGGAAACCTATATTTGCTCATGTATGAGGAACAAAAGGTAAAGCCACGCGTCGTGGCGCGCCACGTAATTTGAGTAGGTACGACTATATTCGCTACAACAGAACACCATTCATCCACTCTACCCACCTAACTTACAACACGAAATGTCTAAACAAACGAAAATGAAAAATAATGCCAGTGAACTGGGCATATTAAGGACGACTTTGTTAATTTATTTATTTTTATTTTTTCGTTTCGACTCCCTCAGCGAGGAAAATGAAATGACAGTGCGGCCGTTGTTGGAAAAAAGAGTATATTTTTACACCCCCTGACAGTATATTCAGTGGCATTTGTGTAACTTATTTGTTTATTTATAGTACAGGTCGCTGCAGTCCGGGGACCTCAATCATGTGATCAGCTAGCGCGGTCTTTTGACAGCTGCTTCTAGTTGGCCTCAAGAAGTTAGCTCTTCCTCTTCCTCCACTTCACTCATTGTCCCTTTGGATCAGTATATCCGAACTTTTTTTGACGAGGACGGATCGTCGTTCGCAGTTGAAACTTTTCCTACATTTTCCAATAAAGCAAACGAGACCGAAAATGACCCAAAGAATTTTTCTTTCGGAATGCCCGAGAGCGTCATCAAGATTATGCGCCATAAAGCAGGATTTAAATGATCAGTGTCAGCATAATATCTATTTGGTTGCTCGAGCGAGGGCTTCATTACTTATTACCTTCTAATCTTACTGAAACGGAGATAAGCAAGAGTGATTCATCGCATGAATTTCGCTCTAATGTCATTGTCGGAGTTGATAGCGGTATCAAGGTAGATACAGTCGCTTACGGCCTCAAATTTGTAGCTGCTTGTCTTGACGTTTTTTGTGTTTCTTTACTGACAGCACATACTCTGTTTTTACATTATTGACCACTTCTGCTTCAATTGTTGCAAACTGTCTATTGACAGCATACTGTCAATTTGAAGTGCATTTTGGTTTGACCTTACTCTGACCGGCTTGAAAGACACTTAAATGGTTCAAGAAGAGGTGGTTGCCTAGGTCCAACAAGGAGACGTGGGCATCTCTCTTCCCCTTTTCTCGGGTCTATGACAATAGACTCTCATTCTATATTGCTACTCGAATCTTTAAATTATGCCAAAATGATATGCGATTCTACTTTTAATACATACTCTGTAAGAAAGTAGAATTGAGTGCTACTGCTGCCTATTGTCTAAAAAATTTGTTAATTTCGAATTTGATACTGGGTACTTTGACATTTAAATACGCATTATAGAGTACCGATTTTATGAAGACAAAGGAATATCCAAGTTGGCAACCTAAAACTTCTCAATTTTCGACTTTGCCATTCAAACTACATAGTGCCGATTTTGCGAATTCCAACGATTTCTTATTAGAGTTGCAATTTAGAGTGAGGACTCGCTTTGTATAATATATGGCTTTGGATATCTCCAAGACCTATGTTAAGCTTTCTCCGTTGTTAGGACTCCCTAGACCATAGTACAAGACTAGTCCTGTTTCATTCTATTCTTTCAGAGCACTGCATTTGCAGTGAAGGGAGATATGCTACGTGTCGATTTCTTTCCACTCGGCAAAGATTGAGCCTTTTGAGTCATTTTCCAGGACTGCAATACCTACACTTCTTTCTCTGTTGGTAACTGTTAGATAAATTGGTATACAATTCATAGCTCTCTATTTTCGGGAGAAATTTGTTAAAGACACATTCATTCGAATGCAAGAGGAGTTTTGACTCCAATTTGTTAGATCAAAAATTTGCATTCCCTGAATATTTTATTTGTAATATATAGGTAAAACTTCGGTTTTTCTTAGCGTCTGACAGCTAATAAAGGTATAATTCAAAATTCTGTTTTAAAAGAGCATACATATGTGTGTGTTATCATAAGATGATCACAAACTTGTATTGTTAGATGTGCGGTAACGTCAACTCGTCCCTATCTAGACCTTAAAGGGTTTGTTCGCCTTTATTGTAATCTTTTAAGACACTAATGTGTATTTTGTTAAAAATATTCAGCTGGTCACATTTACGTGTTGCAGCCGGTTGAGCATTTTTATATTGTGCCAATCCTCCGTTGAAAATCTTCAGACTCCCGCACTCCAAAAAGGCAGTAAATAACGATTTCCAATTTATTTGTAAAGGCAATGGCTCGTTATTTCTGTCGCGTTCTCATGGTTTCAATACAAGAATATTAGGACCTAAATAGTAACCTTGTGGGATTCCTCCTTATATTATTGTAATTTAGTTATTATAGTTTGAATTGAAAAACCAACATACTTGTAAGAGTTAGCGGTATTGAAATGGTATTGATGGGTTTCGATCACAGACAGGCTGCTCTAAGTTGTTTTCTGATTTCTGTCAGAGATTGATTCATAAAACATAGGTTCGGTTTCTTTGGACGATTTGTACGAACTGAAGCGTCCTCTTGCCTCTTTTGCTGTCCATTAGGGTTTTTGTTTGTTTAAATTTGATTAGAGCCGAACAGTTACCAATGTATGCTTCTGCATAAAAACAGTCATGCCTTCTTCTCACTTAAATCTTTTGTCTTTCGGCACAATATAATTCTGACTTCAGTCAGTTTACCTAAGGATCCAGATTTTAGTTATCGTTTGCAGCATTTCATGCATGAAATGTCTTCATAGTTTCTAAAAAAGCTGATTGTTAAGATGGAAATGTAAATCTTCATAAAGTGTTTCTATTGCCACAAATTGTTCAAGAGGCTCCACTGTTCAATCTTAACGGTAGTTGATGTCGACATGGCAACGACGACGACGACCATGATGATGATGATGATGGTGATGATGTTTATGATGATGATGACGACGGTGTTGGTACTGTACCCTGCTGGTTGGTTTTCCTGATCATTGTGTGGAAATGAGGGTGTTGGTGTTAGCGGGCAAAGCGGTGTGAAGGCGGTAGTAGCAGCAAATTAACAACAACAGGGCGCGTACATAAAGGAAAAATACGAAACCAAAGGCATCACTTAAAATGCTGCGCACGATGGGGAGGATTTTCTACGCTGGGGACAATTCAACCCCCAACTTTAACCCCAACCTCAACCACCAAATCGGCAACGACCGACAACCAACACAGAAGATGAAGAAGGGCTTGCCAATGGACGGAAGGACGGCTGGTGGTTGGATCTGTGTATGGGTGTACCGTTGTACGGTCTCTGACTGTTTGTCGTTTGTGTAAGCATACATTAACCATATCGAAATAGCAGCAGAATACAACAACAGGGAAAAGTGTGTGAGAGAGAGAGAGAGAGAGAGAGGAAATTTGTTGCCAAAAGAAGGGGTAATTCGTTGGAAATTCTCCCACACAGCTTACCCCCCCCCCCCAAACAGTCAACTGTGTATCTATCATTTCATGGAGTGGGAAAAACCAACACCACCACCCCCACCAGGTCCACCGCACAACATTGTTTTCGCGTGTGCAAAAGGACTTCTGACGCCGGAGGGAGTGAACTCAAGTGAAGTGAAGTGTGTGGTGGTTTGTCTGAATGGAGTGAATAGGGTGAACCCAGTTGAGTCGGATAGGTAATGCAGAGGGGTAGAGGTGGCAGTAAAAGGAAAAATTAAAGGAAACTCTTGCAAAATTAATCGACTGTCGTTCGTCCGTGCAATCGGAAACAGGGGTGAGTACGACATTGTAAGCCATGGAAGCGTTCACTTTGGTTGGGTGGGAACAAAGCAGTAGCGGCGGTGGTGGGTTAGGAACACTTTTGGAAGAGTGATGGTTTCTCGGCAGCGGAAGACACACTGGGTATTTATGACCCTGCGGGCACAGTCTAATATGCCGACGTGTAAAGGGAATCGGAGGTGTGGTGACGTAATGCTTTGCTTTTCTTTGCC
This sequence comes from Volucella inflata, assembly GCA_928272305.1. Taxonomy (NCBI): domain Eukaryota; kingdom Metazoa; phylum Arthropoda; class Insecta; order Diptera; family Syrphidae; genus Volucella; species Volucella inflata. Next base: position 44,419,399 of record OV743716.1, on the reverse strand, counting down.
TTAGAGTCAAACCATCAAGCACCCACACTACCAGAAGAAAATTGTTAAAGTCGGAAATAATAATGCCGTCGGAAGTTTTTTTTTTTTTTTTTGGGTGTTGGGGGAGGGGTGACAATAGAAATCGTTGACTGACTGACGACGACTCACCGCTATTGACTTAAGTGAGAAGTGCCTTTAGGTAGGAATGGCAGTATAAGTGAATAGCAAAAGTTTGTTTTGGTGGGGGGATGGATGGTAAATGGAGAAATATAGATGGAGGGTCAATAATGAAGGGCAAAATGTACTAAAGGTCTAAGGGGGTGAGGTTAATGTCTGATGGCGTGAATTCGTTTCAAGTCGTCAATTATTCACAACACCCCATGACCCGTTCTAGAGTATTTTTTTTCTATTTTTTTTTATTGTTATTATTTCGCTGTATCCCCCTTTATATCGGTACAGGCTTCGGGTCGTCAGGTTTTGGTTAAGCCTGTTGTGCAGAATCGGGGTTATATTTGAAGTAATTGGTGATTTAACGGTAATACGCCGTGTGGAGCTAATAAAATTGTTTTTAGTGCGACCACGAGGGTTGTTGTAGAGAGAAGGATTTGGGTGAGGGTTGATTCGTGTAACTTTTTGTGAACGCCACTGTTTGTTTCAATCCTCTGGTCTCTTCTATTCCCTCACTTGATTCGACCACAGAGCGTAAGTTGAGCTGAGGTTGGGTGGTATTCCGGTCATGCTTCTATCATTGGACAAACGGAATTTTATTGGGTAAATAAATTAATGCCTTGTGCCTAGTAACTTTAGTACCTTTGGCTGGATGTGTCCGTGTTTTGTTGAATGTTTGTTTATTTGGGTGTTTGCCTTTGATGCGTATGTGGCGTGTTTGTAGAACGGTTATAAAAGCTCAGATAAATAGATAGACACAGATATGAATAGATAGATAGACGGCTAATGTTGTTGATTAGGAGACAAAATGTTTCACCAGTGGTTTGGGTAAGAGTTTACTTAATTGATCTGTGTCAGTTCGTTTGGTGTATTTTTTTTCTTTGCCTTCTGTCTTTTTTTCCCCCTGCTTTAGGGTGATTGTGCGTAGGCAGAAGGTCGGTAAATAGACAGAGAGTGTAAAATGACTAAATATGTACAGGGATTGTGTATGTGACAAGTTAATCTTACAAAATTATAACATGTTCTTGGTTGTTGGTTAGTGCCATGGTAGTTTGAACATTTTGTGATATATAAGGCATTGGGAAAATCCAAACGAGCGCTTGTGAGGAAAAGTCGTTGATACAAAAATTGGGATTTTTTTTTTTTACATTTTCGACACAAACAGCTGCAGTATTGTTGTTTATGCTTGATGTAGCTTTATGTAATGTTGTGATAGAAATATTTAAATAGAAAGAGCTTTAGTTCGTGGTGAACTTGGGCCTCAGCCAACAAGTATCTTTATAGCTGGAACGGTCTCTCACATGGCCCAGTCATCTTAGACTTTTCATCCGATCAGCACTATGAATACTTGGTCGATAGGAAACTTTTTTAACCTTGATCAAAGAGATTATTCATGATTAGTTTTAGACCCTCACATAACACGGAAAAAAATATCTTATGGGGTTAGTCTCCTTGATTGTGACCAGACTAATATTGTATACAGAATAGAGCTCTTGGGTTAACCAGCATACATTATGTCAATATTGGATTTCAATAGCTAATAAAACAGCAAATGTTAAGAAATCTAATTTCATAAGAGTATGCAAATTCGGGAAAGTACTCGCATAAAGAAACCGATAGTGGAGAAAATCGAGGCGAAGCAAATCAGCTGGTTTTGCCATATTCAAACAAGTCTGTCGGAGAATTATCTCCATCTCCAAAAAATTATAGAGACTCAAGTTCCAGTCGAGGTTCGAAGAAAAGAGCGGAAGAAAAGTAATTGCGTCGTGCAAATACGTCAACTTCAGTAAACTCTTGTCCTCTAAAAAATAGTGGCCTGAAAAAAAGTTCTAAGCCCCCAAAATCTAACCAAGTCCACATGTGGCACTTAAGCTATCCAAATACATGATAGACGTGTGTAACTTTAAACGCGTTTCATATGATGATCATTATCAGTCCCGTGCATGAATTTCCAACAAAAAAGTATAATACCAACTCCTTGAAACTTTTGAAATATCAACTACATGTGTTCAGATGAACTAATTTGTAAGCTCAAATCGGAATCATCGGAGCAGCTGGAGTAAGAAAACTAAACTTGTTCGAATATGTGATGGCTCGAAAATCATTGGCGTGATTTGGTGCAGTAGGGGGTGATATTACTGCTCCTGTGTACGTAATCGTATTTGTTACCTCAAAATTTAATGATAATAAATTAAAAGTGACCTGAGATAGATATTACATTTATTTATTAATCATTGTAAGCTTTTTTCGGATCTTGAGTTGATCAACTTTCTGGTTCTGAGTTCTGCAATGCAGTAGTTAAGTTCCCTCCAGCTTAACCCTAATATTCTTCTCTATAGGTTTCTGGATCATAATTGCGTAGAGTTGGTCGTTCGGTTTGGGAAAAGATTTTTAGGATCTTACGTAAACATCTTTTAAAGTTGGATCGAAATAGTCTCGGCTAGATTTTTGAGCTGAGCAACGTTTGTTTTGCTTTCTTTTTTTTTCTGTTTAGCCATCATACCCATCGCAGTTTTTAAGGACAGTTCCAAGCTCTTATATTCTTATTGTTCAGAAATGTTAATTTAGTCGTTAGTGTCATTTTGAGTGTTAGGGACACAAGTGCTTAAGGCCTTCGCGTTTATTTTGAGCCCAACTTTTTATACCTCTGCTTTTTAATTAAAGACCATTTGAATTAGGTCCATTATCTTGTGTAAAAGCAGTCAGAAGTCATTATCGTAGTCTAGATCTTAAAAATCGAAGTCGTTGTTCAACTCAGTCTCTTATTTATTTTCGTGAGTACTGCACTGCAACAACAAGTTTTTCTGGTTAGAGTCTGTTTGATAACATCGTACACGACAAAAATTAAAGAAGAACTTATAATAATAATAAAAAAATCAATATTTCTGGTTTATTTTGTTTATTTACTTGAATGCTTTTCAATAAATATGTTGTCCACTCTCCTCCATTATCAATAATTGCTTGGAGTCTTCGAGGCATGCTTTCTACTAATCTTATAGCATAATCTTGAGACAAAGATCTCCATAAAACTCGTATTTTTCGTGATAATTGTTTGGCCGTCGAGATCTTCTTTCCTTGGAGCTTTAGCTTCATGAATGCCCAAACATTTTCAATGGAATTTGCATCCGGCGACTGTGATGGCCAATCTAAAACATCGACGTCATTTTCTTGATTCCACGCACTGCACAAGCGACTGCGATGTTTCGGGTAACCAATTCTCATTCCTTCTTTTAAGCCACCTTTGGGCAGATGGTAATAAAGCCCATAATGACCATGTTGGGTGCGTTTAAGTTATTTGTAAACATGAGCAAATTGCCAAATCTTTGTTTTGAGAAGCATCCCCAAACGTGCACCTTTGCCGGGTGTTTGACGGTCCGCCGGATTAATTTATTGGATTGTGTACACCAAGTATGAGTGATAGGAGACCATGCCCAAAAATAAGCTTCATCCGAAAAAAAACGTTGTTCCAATCTCTGTCCAAATTCTCCTTGGCCCAACTGAGTCGTTTTTCTACGTGTATTTTTGACAGTAGTGGTTTCTTTATTGTGCTTCGAAATTTTACATTATTGGCTAGTAATTTTTTTACATAAAATCCCTTGTCCTCCATGTAACGACAGAAGAGGATTTTTTTCAAACACGCGTAGAATCATTTTGTCCTGCTTTTTTGTTGTTTTTGTCGTAGACCCACGATCCGGCAAATCATCCACATTTTTAACTTGGGAATAACGGTGCACCCACTTGCTAACAAATGCTTTTGAATTTTTCATGTATTTAGCAGCTGTTCCGTATGACATTTTCGGTCCTTTTGGATGCGTGCACAAGAATACTGCTTCATAACGTGATGCAAACGCGACACTCATTTTAAAATACTTCCGTCTCTGACAAAAATTGAACATTCTTTAAATTTTTTTGATTCAAAGTATCTTAGCAGAAGTATTTTTTTATCTACTAATGCAAATGCCACTTCCAAACCGGTTTTCATAAACGAGTTTTGCCGTATACGATCTTATCAAACGGACTGTACCTCTCCCGCTAAAAGCACGCTTTTCAGTTTAACAAGTATTCTCCTCTTCCAATCTCCATGAAAGTTTTTTGTCATCCATGCTTATTCTTCTCAGAGTCACTACTTTTCATTGATTGTCCCTGCAATTTATATGAGAACATTATAGAAAGCTGTTTCGAAATGCAGTATTCTTTTGATGTGAAGGAGGCTTGATATATATAAATAGAAATACTTTTCGCGCAAAATATTAGCTAGTCCTGATTTTAAATGGATCGGAAACCATTCCAATTTGTTCTTATATTTGTCTTTTTCATTTAAAAGTTTCGAGATATGTCAACGATTATTTCGTGTGTTTTTGGAAGCATGTGTTTCACAGATGTTTGACTGTCTTAATCCCTCTTAAGACTGTACACTTTTTCTTTAATGACATCAGCTAGATTAAAAGAGCGTCCATAAGTATTAATTTCGCAGTGCCTAAGACTACAGAAGGTATGAACAGCCAAACAAACATAAACTGTGATCTCAGGGGTTATTTGAACCATCTATTATTTAATATCGATGCTAAATCATTAGTTTGAATTTGACTAGTTAAATTTTGGCAACTACTAAATTCACGGATTTCAGTGTCCGAAAAAAGAAGTGTCTTTTGGATGCGTTCGGAAAAAATATGTATATTGAAGGAAACGTTTATAATTGATACATGGCACCCGCAGCTTGTGCATTGAAACTTTGAAGGAATTTACCCGAGACCACACACTCATAATTATAGTTATATAAAACTTTATAAGTAACTATTTTCGTTAATGGTCTTCTGTACTGTCCACTGGGAAACACTGGTGTATTAAACAATTTTTTTTCCTTAAGGACTTTATAATGCTATCCATACATATTAGTGATATACATTTACGAATATGTATCTTATTGCTTTATAGAAACAATCCATGCGTTAAAAATTGCATGAAATAGACGAGATAACGGTGCCAAATTAGTACAAATTCAATAGAAAAGAATCCACTCCACTGTCAGTTTCCATCCGGATGATCTAAATTGGATCCACTTCACTTGTCCCACTGTTTATTACCATCAATAGTTTTTTTTTCTTTTTTTTTACAGCTAAATTCCAAAACTTACTACCTACTCATAAACTACTCTTCTTTATTTCTTATATTATTTTTTTTGTGGCTAAAAAAATCTATTACTGCTAACAACCCTGCATAACGCAATAAAATCCTTTATTTAAATAAAAATAACTAACTGTGCCTTTGTATATATATGTTTATATACTTTCACATTCTATTTCCGGTATTTTTTATGTTTTATTCTTTTGCCCACACATGGTGCCAAATAAAAAATCTGTCAACCAAAAATATATTCATAAACAGGGAGGCGAATAAAAAATTGAAAAATATGAAAGGCTGCAAGCCCAAACAAGGAAAAAACATTTTTGATTATTATTTTTCTTTTTCTGTTTTTAGGGGAGAATCCAACACTTCTAGCTGTAGGGTGGTTGTAGGTAAAAAAAAGTTGGACTCTTGAACTTTTATGACAAAGAATTTCTTTTCTTTTTTTTTTTTGTAAACAAAAGGGGACAAAATCTTTCTTCCTTTTTTAAATTTTTAAAACAGAACAAAAATAAAAAGGTGTGAGAATTGTTGTTGTCATTTCGATGGGGCCTTTCCAAAGAAGACAGGTGAACAGAGCGTGCAAATGATTTTGTGTAGGTTGCTGACGCGCTGGTATGGATAGGGGGTGGTAGAATATCTGGAGCACAGTGATAAAAGGGTTTGGTGCTAGTTAGAGGGTGATGGTGAGAACCTTTTTTGACAAAGTAAAGATGTGGATTCGGTTTATTTTATAATATATATATTTTTCTTTTACTAAATCATTTAGGTGTTATAGATACATGATGTATTATAGTAGAACCAGGTTGGAACCTGTCAGTTGAGATAAAATAGAGTAGACTGGATTCAATTGCACTTTAGATGGTTATGTAGATAATTGAGTTGAAAGTCTGAAATTGATACATGTACGCTTGTGGTCATAAAAACCGCATCATACCAAATTAGTATTTTGCACTTCTTTTCGTTTTCCATTACCTATGTTACTTCTTTCCAGCTTAATTTACCTTAAATTTTTCAACTGGATTGCGGTAATAACTTGTGTTGGAATTACAATTCGCTTTTACTTTCAATAACCCTTCGTAAGATTCTTTTCAGCTGAGGCTAATGCAATTTTTTGTTTTTTTATTTGATACTGAAACATGTTAACATGCGTTTTTTAATATTTTTATTTTATTTTATTTTAATTTTTTTTTTTATTATTAATATTGACTATTGTTTCTTTTTATTTCCAGGTAAGTTCAAATGTCTCTTTGAAGATTGATGCTGTATTTGTAAGTATGTTCAAATGAAAAAGCCAACTGTATTTACTTTTTCAATAAATCTTTAACTCCGACACAAAATCTGCAATAAAGTTCTGAACACCCCTTCTTTAAAAACCCCTTTTTAGCTTCCAAATGATTTTTTTTTTTAGTAAAACTTAGATGAGATGTAATTTTACTGAGTGGTCCTTGATCTTCATATCAATTAGGTCATTCGCTCCTACAAAAGAACAAGGAAGATTTTTAGTTGACTTCTAGATCCAGATAGATCTAAAATCAAATGCTTAGGATCTTAAGATTTAAGATTCGCAAGCTAGTTTTTAAGTGTTCACTAAAAGGATTTTTAACACCTTTCAACTTTTTGCACACAACACGTCCTAAGGACTAGGAAAAAGGAAAGAAAGAGAGAGAGAGTAATATTCATTGTTTGCGTTGATCAGTGTCAAACAACTTGGCAATATTGTCTTCACCTTCAAATAAATGCTTTACTCGTATGAATTGAGCAGAGTGCAGACTGTTGTGTTGTATGAAGTATTACATTACACCGGGTTGGTGGTTAGGGTTACCTGTAAGTTATCTGATATTAGATATTATCATATGTTCCTATTTTACGGCTGGAAAAGATGGGGGTGTGAGTCCGGAATATAAAAACCAGAGTACTGTCGTGGAAAGACCTAGCACCACTAAAGAGCTGCAAAGGCATCTTGTCTTAAGTCGTTTGTAGCGTCTGCACCCCCCGAAACGTATATCTTTATCTTATATTAGTACTGATTGCATATTGATGACCTTTGGCCTTTTTTTCGATATTTTTTTAGGATAGAGATTGATAGGGCTTAGGCAAAAGGTATTGGTTGAACTAAAATTATTTTTAATAAACCACTAGTTTGACAAGCTAATTATAGCATGAGACCAACACAAAGCTCATGCTTGAATAAATCCCTAAAACCTCTTATCAAGCAGGTTAGTCTTTTCTAAATTAGGCAGGAGATACTATTTTCATCTTCATCAATCGAATGAAGATGTGTAGCAGGTAAATTGGATGCCGATCATTATCGACTTTGGGTTTATTTTTATAAAAAAAACTGATCGTCCTTGGCATGTTTTACGTCCTATATTCTTTCTGAGAAGCCAGTTTTCCTCCCGAGGAGGTAGTTCTTGTTTTTGGCTTCATCTTTGTTTTTTTTTTTTTTACTTCACCTAGTTTTCGATGATTGTGCTTATAGTAATGATTCATCAAGACATGAATTTATGATACTTAACTTATGATAATAAGGGATAAGGGATAACCAAAGCAGCAAAACGTTTCTCAAGTTTCTCAAAGTTTCCCGTTTTTATCCAGTACGGAACGAACCACTTGCAAGAAATTGTAGAAAATGTGAACTGATGCCGTGTGGCAAGTGTCGCCGGGGTAATTCTTCATTCTTTGGAAATTTCCTAAATACATTCTATTTCCCTGTATCCCGTCCTGAAAGGTATGATTACTGTATTGAATAATTAATTTATTATAATTAATTACTGTAGATGAAACTTGGATACACCATTATACGCCCGAAACAAAAATTCAGTCAAAACAGTGGACTGCAAAGGGCGAGCCGGCTTCAAAAAAAGCTTAAACTGTTTTTTTCGACTGGGAAAGTGATGGCGACTGTTTTTTGGGATAGTAAAGGAGTTATCTTAATCGATTATCTTCAAAAAAGAAAAACCATTACAGGAGCATACTTCGCATCATTACTTGCCAAGCTGAAGGCAGAAGTTGCGGAAAAACGGCCGCATTTGTAGTAAAATAAAAGCCTGTTTCATCAAGACAACACCTCGGCGGTTGCCATGGCGAAAATTCATGAATTACGGTTTGAACTGCTTGACCATCCGCCTTATTCACCAGAGCTATCCCCAAGCGACTTCTTTTTGTTCCCGCATCTAAGAACTGCGCTCAGAGGACAGAGATTTTCATCAAATGAGGAGGCAATCACCTTCGTGAACAATTATTTTGCAGAGAAAAATGCCAAGTACTACTGGACGGGTTCGAGAGATGCGATCATCGCTGGGAGAAGTGTGTAGAGTTACATCCTTGTAACTTACAAAAAAAAAATTTGAAAGAAATATCTTGTATCATTGTTCGGTCGGAAACTTTTCAGACAGCCCTCGTACAACTGCTTTGGGGCCTTTTCTTTTTTTGAAAATATGCATCATCTCTTTGATGACCGGAAACTTAACAGGTTTTGTTACCCTTGTGAATGTAAAGATCGTACGCTTATGCGATAAGAATTTAATCAAATAGAAAAAGGCTTTTCATTCAAAAACAAAGAGAGGCTTTTTGTTGATAAAGGTTTCCGATGGAATTTAATTGAAACTTAATTATACGTAATACCGCGAAGAAAAGTAAAACACTTGCAAGAGTGCATAAAATACGCGTTCAGGCTTTTGCACTACGTTATGGTTTGTCAATCCATCTCTACATACAGAGGTTATTCCTCCGATAAAACTGTTAAGTGTTATAAAATTGGCATCCTGGAAAGTTGTATGACAATTTAGTTATGAAGTACCTATGGTTTTTTTTATTACACGAGGTCTACTTCCAAATCGAATCCTAAATAACTTGACTAAGGTGAAAATTCGTCTCAGAACCTAATTGATGATGAAATTCAATTCACAAAATAATTCTCAGAATTTATGCTTCATAATAATATGCTGATTTAAAAATTTATGCATGTTCCACACACTTCAATTATTCTTTAGAATTGCGTCTTTACGTTGTAACAACTTCACGGCATGTCATGAACAAAAACTCATGTATTCGCCACAGTTCATGGTTTCAATTTTGTAAAATCAAACTCGTAAAGGTGTAAAGTATCCGCCTGTGGAGCATAACCAATCGGTCGTGATGCGCTATCAGACACACACACACCGCCAATCGAATCAAATTGACCACAATTTAGCATCAAATTTAATCCAACAAAACCGACAAACCACGAAATCTTCTCGTTTTAATTAACACATTCCTCCATAATAATAGTTACAAAAAAAAGGAAAAAAAAACAAACAATTCATCTTTTGTTACCATACAAAACAAACGCATTTCCCCTGCTCGAACATCAATTCCAATCAAGATGAACAACGCACTCAGGAAAAACAAGGAATGAAAATTTTGAAATTTACACGTTCCCTTTCCCCCCCGACCGCATGTTCATACATGTGAGTATACAAAACATATTCATGAGGTGAAAGAAGTCCCGAATAATTGCTCCTGGGCATGGCCCTAGTAAAGCCCATAAAATTAAAGTAACACCCAAGACCATCTCTTAATCTTGCTATCTGCCCTGCCCATCACAGCTATGTACGTATGTATGTCCTCTGTCGATATAACATAGAATAGTAACTAGCATGTACCATAGTCAAAGGCACAGCATTCACCTGGAAATGAAAGGTCTATCTTTCCCTGCTCCGCCCTGTCCTTTTCTGTTCTCTTGTGCGTGAGGGTTCATTTATTGAATTTATTCCCAATCGTCCTAAACATGCGATATCATATGTTTTCATTTCGACTACATGAGGCCAAAACATCTTCATCGCCTAGCCGCAGTATGAGTACCGAAGGATATGGATACTCATACCGGTATTCAATAGCTGTCCTTCCCCATCCTGGATTTCTTTACTACATCCCTCGTTCCTCCTTCAAGTTGTTGAATTTGGTTTTTTTTTTTTTTATGTCGAAGCATTCAGCATTTCGTTTCGGATCAAGTGCAATATACTCCTTTGCATAGTATTGTGAGTAAGTGCGAATGTGTATCGATATATTGCTGTATAAACTCCGTTCCCTCTTGGCATGGGTTTTTATGAGACAAAAAAAAAATTAACTCATAAAAGGAGAGAATGTAACAAGGATGTGCGAACAATATCTCTAAACTCATCCACTTTAGCCATATCAATTTACTTCAACTTCAACCAGCATGAGTTTCGTTTCTAAGGGATATATTCCTTACCTATGTACTTACCTACGTATTTGTCCTCCTATCTTATTTTACCTACCTATAAACTAACTCATATTCCCTGGAATCCCCAGCTTGCAACACAGGTTCTTTATATTCTTTTGTTGTCTAGTCACAACAAAAAAAAAAACAAGAAAACAAATCCTCATTCCAAATTCAGGTGAAATTGAGAAGGACGAAGGTGGCAAAAAGGATTTGAACCCTGTACTGCTGCTTGTTTTATCCATCATCATCATCGCCGTCGTCATTTACACAAACTTACAGATACGTAGTCATACACTTTGAGATGCAAACATGTGCGCCTTTTTAAACATAATCTTCTCTGTGAAAACAGGACAAGGCAGCGATAACCCACAGTAAACAAGGAGTAAAATAACTCTGAAAGAAAAAGTAAAGCTACCAACATGTATGTAGAATGTGTTTTCTCCACCCGCATATAAGTATGTAAACAAGGTAGGTACATACACACAAAAAGATTTGCACGTTTAATCTCACCGAAAGACAAAAGGATGTAACCAAAAATCCAAATAACAAGTTGGATAACTCTGAAGAGATATCCCTTCAACCCTCGCCCTGAAATTAACTTGAAGAAAAAACCAAACAGTAGCAATCACTTAAACGCTTTATTGTCTGTAGGTCCTTTTCCAATCATATGAAGGTACGAGTACGAGTACTCCGTATCTAGTCATCCCATATTTGTAGAGAAACAGGCTGGGTATGTGAAATCTGAACGTGCTCGGAGTGTGTAGGTAACTTCCTTGTGGTATTTATTAAAACACAAACCACGTACATATATGTTCGTTTGTTCCCTCGTTTTTTTTTTAGTTTGTTTTGGCCTTTTCTCGCCTCATCCTCTTCATCTCAACCGAAAAATCATCTGCACACCATAATCCGATAATAAAATCCTTATAAAACCCTCCACAAGTCCTGCACGTTCTCCTTCCTTCTTATGTGGTATGAGTTACGGGGTAGGGGGGTACATATTACAGACGACGTTCGTTCTGTATAAGCATCCCTTGATTCTGTCGGTTTTTCAGTTTCGGTTCCCATGGGAACAACCAAATAAACCCCTGAAACAACTTAACTAAAGAACCAACAATACGAGTGTATCTTCTTCCCAATCCTCTCTGTTCTGCATCTTTCCACCATTCAGCTTCAACATCAACATTGTCGTAGTCCTTTTGCATCTTTCGACTATCATCGTCATCATCATCATCATCATCATCATCATCATCATCATCATCATCATCATCATCAACTGGGTTGTAGTAGAACAGAACAGAACAGAACAGAGCGAAAAAAAAAATACCTGCTCTCTAGATATTTCCCATCCACCAGAGCAAAAGAGTGTGTACAAGGATCAAAAGGTGCTAAGGATGTACAAGTACGAGTACGAGTACCCAAAAGTATCTATGTATCTTATGTGTTGTTCATATCTACCAGAATCAACCAATCATCTCTTCACAGACCTCCTCGTCCTTGTCGTAATGGTATTAAACATCGTGTGAGAGTTGAGTTACTCACACTACTCACTGGCCACCAAGCTCCTCAGGCAAAATCACTCGCTATCAAGTACTCCTACATAGTCGGGCCGCTCTTCCATTGCTGCCCGCATTTCAAAACGAGAGGATAATCGAAGAGGAGCGTTTGCCAATGTGGCAGAATCAAGAAAGAGCGAGTACCAAATAAACCAAACACTCTGCTGTGCAAATATTAAAGGACATGCCAAAGGATCAGACATCTATTGGGAGTAGGGGTATAGCCATCGAAGAACGATGACAAAATTTCTATGGAGTATCCATATGTTCAGGACGTGTGAATAGATATAGCGATAAAATATGGGGTGGTGGAAGAAATAATACGAAAGGTATCGTCGTTGTCCTTAATAAAACAAGATAGACACAAAAAGTAAGGCAATCAAGAGTTTATGCAATTTTATGTTTTAAGGATGAGTAGCGGGAACGACAACGACATTGATGATGATGAAAACGACAATAGGAACGGCAATGGAACCCAAATTATTCTGTGTCGTTTGTTTATGACTAGAGGTGAAGAAGGGAAAAGCGAAGTTATTATATTGAAACAGGAGCGGTTCAGGTAGATAATTTGTGTAGTTGGACGATCAATTAAAATCGCATACGTGCAAAGAAAGTCATCTTACAGAGGAGAAAACATTTAACATTTCAGGCCTGTAGTTGGCGCAGTTCAGAGGGTCTCCTTTCTTGAGAATCGGACAAACAATGCTGAGGTTCCATTCATCGGGCATACTTTTGTCCGACCATATTTTGCAGATGAGTTGGTGTATGCTCCTTACCAAGTCATAGCCTGCCGCTTTGAAGAGCTCGCCAGTCAGGCCATCCGCTCCAGCAGCTTTGTTGGACTTAAGCTTCGATATAGCTATCTTCACTTCATCCAGGTCGGGTGGACGGAATTGTTGGTCATTATCGTCCAAGTTGAAAGGTTGATTCTGCCTGACAGCGGTATTTGGTCCGTCTTCGCCGTTATACAGTCTGCAGAAATGGTCTTTCCAAATCCTCAGCATCGACTGCGATTCTACTACGATGTTCCCTTGTTCATCTCTACAGGCTTTGGTTCGGGGTTTGTTTCCGTGGCATGTTATTTTTACCTTTTGGTAAAACTTCCGAACCTCATTCCTGGAGTAGCATCTCTCAATTTCCTCGATCGCGCGCTTCTCATGCTCTTTCTTCTTCCTTCTGAGAAGCCGGTGTTCATCTCTCCTCTTCCGCTCATAGAGCTCATGAGCAGCTCTGGTCTTTCTAAGCAGCGCCGTGTTATATGCATCTCGCTAAGTTGCATGTATTTGCCGGCATTCATCATCTAACCAAGGGTTTCGTTGTGGTGGGCGAGTGAAACCCAGCACATCAGAAGCGGCATCTCTGATGGAATTTTCTCACGGCATTAGTTTGTCTTGGCGTAGTTTGGGATATCCGCAACCGTACCTTGGCTACAACAAGGTAATGGTCCGAGTCGATGTTGGCTCCTCGGAACGTACGGACATCCATAATACTGGAGGAGTGTCTTGCGTCAATCGCAATGTGATCAATCTGGTTGACTGTTGATTGATCAGGAGTTCTCCAAGTCCCCTTGTGTATATCGAGATGTGGGAACCGCGTGCTAGCCACGACAATGTTTCGCCCCGCCGCAAAGTCGATTAGCCTGAATCCGTTATCGGAGGTGGTGTTGTGCAGGCTATATTTTTCGATTGTCACCAAAGATACCCTCTCTTCCTAGTTTTGCATTAAAATCACCGAGGACAATTTTAATGTCATAGCTAGGGCATTGCTCGTAGGTCTTGTTAAGGAGCTCATCCAAATAAGCGCTGCTTTTGCCGTCGATAGCAATTGCCGTAGTAGATGTCGCAGTTTTTCATCTTCTTTTTGTCCGGCCCATCCCATCGCATTTCTTGGATGGCGGTTATGTATGCTTTGCAGCAGTCTAGGGCCTCCGCTAGTTGCTCGGCTGCACGTGGTCTATTAAGGGATCTAACATTCCACGTGCATATCCGAAGCTCATTGTCCTTAAATCGTTTGCGTGGGTTGTCAACAGTAGATCCGTCCATATCCGAGGCTTGTTGATGCTTCGTAACTTTTTTTTTTTTTTAAATGCCCGGGCAGTTACCCCAGCGTCACAACCCCCAACCAGGAGGACCAGTTCCATTTTGAATGCCCCTAGGATGAGGGGTCGGTTACACCGAAGCCAGTAACCCGTTCCGGATGTGAGCGGTGCCGTCCGCCACCATCTCTTTTCCAAGACTCTGACTAAGTCCTGGAAATCCTTACCGGCCTGAGCTCCAAATATGTCGGAGTAGCCCGGATAAGGTCTTGTTTTGGTTTTCCGACACTAACCCTGATTTATGGCGCAGGAAACTCGCCATTTGCCCCCTTCACTTCGCAATCTCTAGTGAGATTCCCAGATGGCGCCACGGGGAGGCGTGAAGTAGGGCTTATTAGCAGAGCTGTAAGATGTTCGGTTGCAGAGGCTCATTCTCGTCATTTAAAGAACCAGCACCTGCTGGAAGATGCTACTTCTACGAGGCCTTATACTAATCGTTGCCATTTAATGACACCAATATTTAATACGTCAAAATCGTGACATGTTTAATGTACACGATCAGATAGCGAACAACATCCCGATCGTGTAAAACATACGTGGTGAATTGCACTAAACAACAAGTGGTATCTGATGACCTAGTCGTAGACGTAGCAAAATGCAACTGAAAATCTTGAAATTGCGGTCATGGAGGCGAGGCCGTTTTTAAATAATAAATACATACAATTGAACTGGCGCCCGAGCACAGGCCGTACCAAAAAAAAGCCTCAGTGAATCAAGGAAGAACAGTCGCCTTAAGTAACCGTCTTGCCTTTTACGGCACGGGCTTGTGTTGTATTGAAAAATACAAGTTTGTATAAGGGATCCGCAGTAGTGCAGTGCATTTGACAAACCGGAAGTTCGTTACAGCAAACAGCAGCACCCAAACCCGCAAATCTGAGAAGAGATGTAAATGAAACAGCAGATAATTCTGAGAGGCCATTTAAGTAGTAACATTCTTAAGTTTTTTTTTTATCGCAAATTACTGAGGATGGGACACAGAAAGTGGAGGATCCTCATATACCAGGTGGCTAATCTAACAAGCGTAGAGAATTCAGCTCTTCTTCTAAGAGAGCCCTTCTTTTTCTAGATTTTCTGAATTCCGCAAAAATTGCTTTGAAGTTTATTTGGTTAAAAAGTATTTCTCCTATTAGTGATCCTGATTTGGATCGTTTGCATTCTTAGAGTGGAAAGTGGAAGTTTGATCTGGTAGTTCCTTGTCGGAATCCTTTTCGTGCTAACTCTTCCGTATCTGCCTTGCCTGCCTCTCCTTTCGGCCAGGGACCCAAAAGAGATTAACCTTATGCTGAACGCAAAGAGGCATAAGTTTTTCACAACAACGCTTTATAAGCCTATCTTTAATCTCAACTTCAGCGACTGCCTAAATGCAACCTGGCAGTAACTAAATATATAGGAAGTAACATCTTTGGGGATATTGCACTTAACTTTCGCTATTGTACAATCAGTATCTCAGCCTGGAATACCCTACTGTAGTTTGAAAAGCGATGTGAACATCGCCCACCAACTTCGATTCATCCATTAAAGGTCATGCCTGGTAACTGGTCTTGTGGAAGACTTTCACTTTCTTCATTTTTCAATCTTGTCTCTACCATCTCACATCCCGTAGAACTGCTGTATCATCCCTAAAGCTACTTAAAGCCGTCATTCAGTAGTTGGTGCATTTTCAAAAGTAGTTTTACTTAAAACATAAAACGATGTAAGTGCTTATTTTCCGTTGCCAAATTCCAAAAGTCCAATATATAGTATTTTACTGGTTGAGTCTGCGGTGCTTTGGTGATCTACACCAAGGTGGTCTAAGTACTTCTCGGCCTATCATCTATGAGGGAACTGTTTTTGTTTTTTAAGTTCTGTAATTTTGATCCATTTAGTATTGGAGAAGGAAGGGATTTTCAGAGTCATTTTGCTTCTTCTAGTTGATCATATCGTAGATTATTTGCTTTCTTGTATCCCGGATGTACGATTTTAGTGGACCAACAATGTGAGAAACAGTATGCTATACTCCAGTTCCAATGAACACCTTCCCATAAATTGCAATAAACCAAAAAGAAAAATAAACCAGTTATAACTTTGTCCATTTTCACACAAAATCCGCCCCTGTCAACGCTTTCGGTTGATATCTCATGACTCACCCTCATTCCCTCATCTCATTTAAAAAAAAATAAAAAATAATAAACATTTCGTAATTCACATCTTTCACCGCAACTTGAAACCCACATAACATACTCCTCCAACTTCTAATCCTTTGCAACTGCTACCAAAATCTTCCTCCCATCACCATTGGCTCTAGTGCAAAATCCAACCACCACTTACTCGTACTTGTTTCCTGAGTCTCATTTCGTGTTGATGTAGCGCACAAACTGCATAGATACGGATACGAAAGCATTCGAAAGATTCCAAGGAAGCCAAAGCAAATGGATAAGCAAAGGCAGAAGGACGGAATAAAAAGCAACAAACAGCCAGTTCGCCAGATAAACAGTCAGACGTATAAAATGACGTGTTCCTGTTTCCCACCCCAGCCACTATATCGTAGTCCGTATAAGGCACTCCGTAACATACCTTTATCCCAACAAAATCTCTGGTTTCGTGTGTATTTTCCAAAAGGTTTACGGTACGAGTTGATAGAAAATTGAGGAGGGAAAGAATGATAGGATGATAGGCGACATCAGTTAAGAGCTCCCATCTATCCAAGTGGCTGACTGTCAGTGGTATCCGGAGATGTGTCGTTCGAAGTCCCAACCTCAAAACCCCTTCGATAAAAAAGGAGTAGAAGAAAAGTTTTATCCTTTCTGATATCAAACCACTTAATCGTTCCAATAATTTAGATGTCAGAGTTAGTGGAATAATATTTTGAAATACCATATTCGTATCTAATCTAGATACATCTACAGCTTTCTACACATGTACTCGTATGGTGTGCGGTCAATTCTGAGCATGTGCGGAGGCAGGCAACACTTGAAAAGGACTCCAATTCGTAAATCTCTTAATTGGAACTCTGAAGAGAAATTATTTGTTCTCTTTAAAACCCATATCCAATTCAACCCATCCTTTTGTCCACCCACACCAATGTAATAACGGAAGGCATTTTCGGTTGAAGAGTTTCCTTTTCGTGTGGCATATCGTGTTGGCCACTTAGTGTTGTACACGAAAATATTTTATTTAACGCTGCTTCCTCTTAATTTTAATTTACTCACCGCCGCCTTGCCTTGTTAGTCTCTAGTCTCTATCTGTATGTTTATAGAGAATTAGAAGGGTGATGTAAGTGGGGATTGGGGGCTCATGGCAAAAAAATAAGAAAATGAAAACTTTTTAGATTACTCTTGGGACGGTCAAAATAGATTGAGGGGTATCCGGTCTTATGTTTGCCTTCTGGCCCCCTTCTACTGCTTACGAGAGTACATCGCCAAATTGAGGTCATGTTGACAATGTTTAGGTTTTAAGGTTCAAGATACAATTAAAATGTTTTTGCTAGCTATGGCAGAGAGTGGTTGGGGATCATACTTCTCTCCCTTGAGGGTATCATAGAAGGGAGAGAAATAATTTCAGGGTTGTTGTGGCTAGGTTAATGGTAGGGGTGAATCCTTCGTAGATGTGGGGGTTGGAAATAGAGGCAGTTTAAGCAAGGGAAATGTAATTCTCATGAAATCTTGGGAAAGATAATTTATTTTATCATGTCGACGAGTGGTAGCTGTTTTTTTTAGGGAATGAGTGATATAGTAATGAGATGGGTGGGAGTAGTGTTGGTAGGAAGCAAGGTCAGTATACAGACGCATAAAAGATTGTTTCTTTGGTGTTTCAACGAATAATATAAATTTTTTCGGATTTAGCAGTCATTGGGTGGTATGCATATAAGTGTAGTAGGTGTAGATTAAGGATAAACGTAGTGTAGTGACGGAGTTTTTGATAGCACTTTAGTTAAATCTTAAAATTTTTTTATGAGTATCCTTTTTGAGTCGGTTAGATTTAGTATACATGTGTACTTCTGAATTATTTGCTTCCAAATAGGTTACGTTGTATTATTAGATAGTTGTGTTTGGAGGGTTTAAAGAACGATCAGTTGAAGTTTTGCGATTTGGCAACTCGTGAAACTAATAAAAGACTGACTCGGTCTTACCCAGATTTCTGCGGGTAATACATAAGCAGTCATAAAAACTACTTATTTGTTGTTTTGAGAACGGCGTTGACCAAACGATCACTGGATAGTGAGCGCTATAGAGTCATAGTCAACAAATTTTCTATTCCAATTGTATGAATTCGGATAAGAAAAAATGTGATTCTAGGAAGACATAGAAAATGCGCATACTACACGAGCCACAGCCGACATTTCAAAGCAAACGTCCCAGTCGTCTGATAATGCATTTTTGCGATTTGCATCGGCCCGGAAGATCAATAAATTGACCGCCCAAGGCCTTTTTCTATGGCGTTATTTAAAGTCCTGAAGGAGAACAGGAGAACTATCTCCCTAAATTATTTAGAAAACAATGGAAAATGCCATAAAAAAACCCAAATGGAAATCAACTCCAAAAAATTTAAAAAAAAAGGAATAAGTTTCGACTTCTTAATTGTCCTTTATTTATTTAACGAGCTCTCAACCTGCGAGTGTACCTGCCACCGTATGTCACGATCCACCCAACTTGATCTTGAATACCAACTTTATTTTGATTCTTGAAATGAAGATTTGGTCTTTCTTGTACATTTCAAACGAAATAGGATTTGAAGAGGGATTTTGTGGAAACATTGATGACCATTTACTATAAGCGATCGAACTACAGATCTTAGCCTTTCGGACAACATTCCCTCAGCTAAGCACGGGTCCTTCTTTTTGTTTTAATACAACACTCAGGCCTTAAACTGTAATTCACAGGGTTTTGTAGAGAACATTTTGTGTGCATAGTTTTGAATTCCGCTGGCCAGATTCTGCTGTTGTCGTTTCGTGAAGGCTGTACTTCTCATCCAAAATATTTTTTGGGGAAAAAACAGACGAAGGCGGTGCGCTAAATTCTGAAGAATAAACCTCTCATCTGTCAAACGGGATGCAGGACTACAGCATACTCGTACAAACTCGTACGCTCCGTTTATCCCATTAAATGTTTAAAAGGACATCATTCAAATGGTCGCCTCGACTTCGCTGGGGGTGTTTCAAGCGGTCGGTCTAAAGTGGTTGCCTTGTTAGCATATACTAAGGACTTGACGTAGCCCCAAAGAAAATAATCGAGTGGTGTCAAATCGCATGATTGAGGCGGCCAATTGATGAACGGTCGTCGTGAGATGACCCAGTCGCCAAATTTCTCCTTCACAACCGTCTCGTTGGAATCACAGCTCGGATATATCGTTATTGTCGAGGTTGGACCACAGAAAGCCGCTTCATCTGAGACTATTAACGGTAACGGTGTCTTCTTCCTAATTTCAAAAGAAAAAAGGCCCGATAAACCGCACCAAACAATCAATCTTTGTGGATGCATTGGCCGAACACTTGTTGATTGTGTGTTCGCTTCAGTAACGGCCAAAAATGGTCCTCGTCCTAGAAGATGATTTTTTGACTAAAATCCGGATCTCCGGCCAACATTTTCAGCGCCCAATTGGCGAGCTCACGGCACTGTCTATAGTCGTCCGACTTCAGTTCTTGTGTCAGCATAATCTTATATGGATGTAGGCCCAATTCAACCGCAAAATAAACCAGGTTGACCCTCTGGCGATGCCCAATTCAGCTAATTAACGCCGAATCGACATTTTTGGGTCTTCTTTGATACTGGCCGCTACTGCGGCTATGTTTTCTTTATATCGCACCAATCTCTCTCTGGTTAGTGGCTTAAGATCCAAACGAGAGTACCTACTCGCGCTCAAACTTTCACGGTGCGACGTATTACCTGCACGCTAAAGCCATGATGACGACCGACGTCAGGACAAAATTCACTTTGCGTATTTACAACTGAGCCGAAATTTCGGTAATATGTTTTAATAATTTCCGCACGTTCGCTAAGTGTTAATCGATGCATAATGAAATATCAAACCTTACTGAATATTTTGACAACTGGATGTGATTAGTAACTTTGACAGGTGCTGCAACATAACAATTGGAAAAACTTATCATTGCTATCTGGTCACATTTCATATAAAACTTCTCTGAAATGGCATCAGCCGCTTAAGTTTAATAAAATTGTTTTCCTTGTATTCAATTCTTTTAAGCATTGGCATTGTCATTTAAAGAATCTTAAAGAGTTGAATGGTAGTGATGATTGTATAGCAGTAGCCTCGTTAGTAATAATCAAAACCAATCTTCGCTAAAGCTCACATTGACTTGCGATTTATTTAAGAAATATCTTTGGATTTAGTTAATCCATATACATACTATCACCTAGCTATGCTCACTTACTCAGTCTTCCACAGTCTAAATATGTATTTCTAGTAAATTAAAATAATAATTCAACGTATTGCTATGATATTGTACCTACACAATTTGGATGAGGTGTTTTTGTTGGTGAAAAGAAAACTACTCAAATCGAAACAAAACCTAAATTCCCATGACAAACAGCAGCTTTTGAGCCAAATAACCCCCCAGATACTCAATCGTACCAGTGCTACTTTAAACGTCAAGTTCCATTTGTTAATTCACAAATAAAAATCAAACGCTGCTACTATGCGTGTATGTATGTACATATCTATATATATGTATGTACTCCTAACTCCGCCATCCAGCTCAATTCTACCCTCTAGTGCAGCCCATCATCTCTACGGTTGCTACTGTTATTTCTGTGATTTTTCCACCAATGCAACTCAAAGATTAACTTTTCCATCCCTCCTGGGTAATGGCATGATTCGTTTTGTTGAACAAAAATAAAAACAATAGAGAAAAAAACACATACAACAAAGGTAAACCAGAAGCCGAACAAAAAAAACACTACTCTCATCTCATGGCTGAAAGCTACTGGCGGGCGGAGAGTGATGCGACCCGCACTACAGGGGGATTTGTTTTGGGGGCATGGTATACATATGTACATAAACTTTCTGAAATAATAAACCAAAACCATTCAATTTTATTTCCACTCCTTGGATTCTTTTTCCCACACCCCATTCTCAATCTTCGGAATTCAATACACTCCGCTTCCAACCATTTCACCTATTTTACCCATTCAACCCATTCACTCATCGAATCCTCCACTTTCTGTGACTGTTTTCACGAATTGATTTTAAAATTTTGAAATAAAAAAAATAATAATAAATAAAAACTGTTACAAGGGAAAGAACAAAAAAAAAAGAAAATTTATTTTTAAAAGAAAAGCGAACAAAAATATGTTTCTCTCGCCTCTGGGTGTGGTGGAAGCAAATAGCACGAATAAAAATGACCAAAACAAATAGAACGAAAACTGAGAAAAAAAATAAATAAAAAAAAATTGAAAAAAAAAATTGAAAAGCAAAATTGCGACGAAAAAAAAGGAACTTGGGCTCGTTCCATTAGCAATGTAGTCCGAGTATGTCGGTTATCATGGTTGCCAGGTCGGCATTAAAATTCTGATCACAATTTCCTGTTTTTTTAAATTTTTACAACTAAAATTCTCAGAGCAAAATCACTTTGTCACTCCTACTACTCATTCAGTTTACAAATCTCAGTTCGGAAACAGAAATGATGTGGCCATATAAAGAGTGGGTCATCTGTTAGTTTATTTTTAAAAAATGCTATAAAAAAAACACTGTTCAATATTTTTCAACGATTGATACTTTATTGAAAAGAGTAAGTCTACCGACAACAAACCCCGAACCGAAGCTTGTAGAGATGAACAAGGGTAGAGTCGCAGTCGATGCTGAGGATTTGGAAAGACCATTTTTTGTCCACCCGACCTGGATGAAGTGAAGATAGCTATATCTAAGCTTAAGTCCAAAAAAGCTGATGGAGCGGACGTCCTGACTGTCGAGCTCTTCAAAGCGGCAGGCGATGACTTGGTAAGGAACATACACCAACTCATCTGTAAAATATGGTCGGATGAAAGTATTTAGAAAGGATTTAGACAAGACGATGCGCGGTCATGCGATTTCTTTAACATCATACTTGAAAGAATAAAGCAAAACTCACGAGCAAACACAAAAGGTCTAATCTTTCAAAAGTCCATCTAATTACTCGCATACGCTGAAGGCATTGATATAATTGAAAGAAAGCAGCGTGAATGTCAGTGGCGGTTTCACGAGTATTAAGATGGAAGCGTCGAAAATGGGTTCAGTGGTCAACTAGGGTAAGACCAAATATATGGTGTCAAGCAAAAAGAACGCCCAACACCGACATCTCAAACTGGACGTCTCCTTCGACAGATATAACATTAAGATAGTTGAGAACTTTGTCTACATAGGCTCCGCTATCAATTCAGGCAACGACACCAGCGCTGAGATTAAACGAAGAATAACATGCCAACCGCTGTTTCTTTGGGCTAAGAAGGCACTTGAGTAGCAAAGCCCTCTCTCGGATAGAAAGTCACCCTTTATGAGACCTTAATAATCCCGGTCCTGCTCTATGGCGCAGAGGCATGAACATTGTAAAAAATGGATGAGGGTGTTCTTGGTTGCTGTGGGGAGGAGCATATACAATGAACTCTACGGACTCCACAGCGAGGTCCACCTCGGACAGTGGCGCCATTTAAAGAAAGAAGAAGCCTACCGACTAAGTATTGAATATTATTTTATTCAAATGACAGCCTCGGCTGGTTTGCCACTAGACGCATCCTGTCAACCAAAGTTTTGAATACATTTTTTATGGTTTCAGCCCCTATTTCAAGAAAGCTTGACCAAAATTGTTCTTGAGTGCCTGAATCGTCTCTGGATTGTTTCTGAATTAATTCGATCTTTAATGGCACACCAAAAAAATGTCGTAAAATCGCGGCCAAACAACATCACCAAAACGACTGTTAACATGATTATTGAACTACGTGTGCAATAAATGGATTGCTGGACGGCTTGTGTGGCACGTAGCCCCATCTTGCTGCAATCATAGCTCGCCCGGTTATGATGCCTCGGTAGCGCTTTTTATTGACTGTGACGTCTCTTTTTTTTGTCGTCTTGAAAGAAAAATGGACAAATACATGTTATGCCGCCATTCCAAAAACCACGCCAAACAGTCAGACGTTCAGGGTGCATTGATTTCTCTATGACTAAGTGTGGGTTTTTCAAGTCCCAAATTCGGAAATTTTGCTTGTTTGGCATAGCCACGTAAATGAAAGTGTGGCTCATCTAAAAATATGGTTTTTTGAGCAAAATTGTCATCAATTTTGAGCTGTTCTGAAGCCCAAACAGAGAAGCTATAACTGGACTGGTCATTTTGCTTTAATTCCTGGGTCAATTCGACCTTGTAAGTGAATAGTTGATCAGTTGAGATTCTTCAGGCGCACACTTGCTGCAATATTGTCTGTTAAGCACACAGGAATATGTTCAAATATCGATCTACAAATCACATTTACGAACTTTCTTCACAAACTTGCGTGCACCAGCTAGAGTTGGCGTACTATTTCGACCGAAATTTCGTTTCAAAATTCGAGCTGAGTTGATCATAACATGTGGCAAGTACGATTGTCCTGTTGAAACCATATGTATGTATAGTATGTATATCCTTACACCTTCGAATTTTCACTTTTACCAAATAAAATGACTCTAACATGAAGCCACCACACTAGCATAACATAATAAAATAAAATTTCAAATTCATACTTTAAAACCAACCGAACTCTGGCAACTCTAACAGGTCTATGTATAGACCGGACAAAAGAACGGAAATTATTATACAATTGTGCCTGTAGAAATGAGAAGCTTCTTCTTCATCCTTTTTCCGATTTATTTTTTCAGGTTTCTTTTGTTGACAGTTGAAAAGGGTTGTATAAAGGATGTCTCCTGTACTTTTTGCCAGAAATTCAAACACAGACACTCTTAGTTTAGTCAAAACCCATAGCCATGTTGCCAGCAGCGGCAAAGGAAAGTAGCAAAGGGGAATGAAAAGAAGAGTAAAAACCCATAAATATATATCCGCCACGCTGTCTATGTTAAACATACCATACAGCACACAGGATTGGGGTACAAGGATTCAATTGAAAATGGGCTACTTATCACATTGTTTATGTGCCTGAGGCAACCCTACAAAACGTCGAATACAACAAGGAAATAAAAGACGATGTCTTCGAGTCAATGACAACAGTCTTGTGAACGAGGGCAGCTACAACAAATACAAGAACAGCTATAACGATAAATAAAACGAAAACGACGACTCTGACTACAAGAACGGCGAACGATGACGATGACGAGTGAGCGTACAACATTTTAAAGGAGGTTTTGTGAATCTATGAGATTGCTCTTTTGTCAAGAAAATGCCGAGAAGTAAAGTTAAGTCTCTTTCCTCTTCTTCGTAAGGTTTCCTTTCTAGATTGAAATACTTAAAGTGAAAGCAGATGATGATGATGGAATTGACAGGGTTTGCAGAGGTAGGAAAAAAGGATAAGTGTAAGTGGTTAACTGTCTAGGGGTCGTATTTATACTGCTGGCGGAAATGACAAGGGAATCAATTTAATTGGGTTTATTCATGATATCCTCTTTTGTAAATTTTATTTTTATTTTTGTTTATTTATTAACTTTTTCGGAAGTAGTTTTATGTCTAAGCAAACAAAAGTGCTAGGATTGAATATTGGGATTTTTTTTAATGTTCGATTTTGGTAGATGAATTCTACTAGTTTTTAGATAATTATCAATTAGGGGCATTAGATACCACTCCCCGGGTTGGCAAACAAACATAGAATGTTGACATTGACATCTGCCGAAAAGTGGGGAAGTTAAGGCTTTCATTGTCAAGTAGTCTGGGAAACATTTGTGGTAAGTAAGGTGACAGCTGGTGTAATATAAAGAAAGAGGAACTTCTGACAGAGTTATATGTTATCTATATCTTATTTTGAGAATTAATGCGTGAAAAATTATAGTTCTTACTGTTTTTATAACCTTTAAATTGTGTTGTGATATTTGACATTTACAGTCTTTTACATTTAAATTAGCTATTTGTCAAATCAAACTCACACTAAAAGAACGCTTACATGCTTCATTCAAACCTATAACACCACACATACTTTACATGTGATAATTCCACAATCTTGACTAAGAAGCTGAGGGAGAAATTAAAGGCACGTGTGCAAAACATAATATCATCAATCGTCCATCAAACTTACTTAAAAGAAGGACATTTCAATGTTCCCATAAAACCCTTTTCCGATATACCCCAAGGAAACCATAGAGTTTTTTGTTTTTATTTTTCATCCTAACGACGATGATGACGATGTTAATTGTATCGTTATAAATTTGTTTCTATCAATATATGCTGACGATATCGGAATTCTTCGGCGTATTTAGTCTCTCTATCTATGCTCTGCTGCAAGAAAACTTAAAAGTTTTTCTCTTTAACTTCAAAATGTGCCAAACTATAACATACATTCATTCCAAAACATCTTAAAACCGATCTACTTTCTTGATAATGAACAGACTCATTGTTACAGAAACGCGCGTTTTGGTGTTATCTGTGACAAGATACTTAAGTTTCGAATCCACATATAATACTTACTTATTTACTTTGGTAGGCGCTACAATCCGGGGTGGACCTGGGCCTCAGTCAACAAACGTCTCCAGCTAGCTTGATCTGTTGCTAGTTGCATCCAGTTTAGCACGTTAAGTTGGCTGAGGTCCTCTTCCGCTTGCGTGCGCTATCTGAGTCTCGGTCTTTCTCTACTGCACTGTCCCTCGGGGCGGATTCGAAGACATTTCGGACAGGAGCGTTTGTGTCCATAAGTTTTGCATGACACAGCCATCTTATTCGTTGGATCTTTACCCTTCTGGCTAGGTCGATGTCGCTGTACAGTCAATGCAGTTCTCCGTTGTATCTCCTCCTCCACTCACCGTCACTGCAGACGGGACCGAAGAACACTCGAAGAATTTTTCTCTCAAAGGAACCAAGAGCACCCTTACCTTATCCGGTTTTGATAATGTACATGCCTCTGGGCCATAGAGCACGACCGGAATTATTAAGGTCTTACATAGGGTAACTTTTGTTATTCAAGAGAGGGCTTTACTAATCAATTGCCTTCTTAGCCTATTAGAAGCAGCGATTGTCAAGAGTTATTCTTCGTTTGATTCATAGCGGAGACTAGGTAGACAAAGTCCTTAACTACCTCAAAGTCGGTAGTTCAGTGTCCTTTTTGTTTGACAGCATATACTTGGCCTTGCCCTCATTGACCGGTAAACCCATTTTCGCCGCTTCCGTCTCAATACTTGCGAGATTGGATTCATATAATCTAATCTATAATCGGCCTCTCTACAACCTTGCAACCTATTTCGATCATCTCAAATTATTAGGCTAACAAGCACTTACGACACGTCGTAAGGTTGCTGTCATACTCTTTGTTCATAAGCCTGTAGCTGGTAACATTGAGGCTCCTGGTCTATAGCAACTCATCTTATTGAATGTCAACCAACGAAATCTTAGATTTGGACAACAGAATGCTACGAGAAATCAACTCTTAAGTAAGTGGGTAGCGGTGGCCCAAATGATAGTGTATCTGAGATTCTTTTTTTAGGCAACTAAAATCAGTGCTCTCCTAGAATTCAACAACAAGTCCAATATGTAACACGAATCAATAAGAAGATAATTTAAGATTGTAGGTATGGTCAAAAAGAAAAGCTGTCGATCCGTTCAACTCGAAACCACCCCGGACTGAAATTTGCAGTTCCCCTAAAGGGTACCACATTTGTTTTGTATAGTGGAAATCTGGGACAACACAACAAATGATAAATCAAAGGTTAGTCTGTGCGTATTGGCCCTTTTGTATTAAAAAGAACTTATTTTGTTCTCTCACGTCTATGATGATTGAACCATCTATGCAAGACATCCAGGTCATTATTTAGTTCGAAGAATAGGTTTATATAGTAAGAGTTACAGTAGGATAAAACACGAATCCTCATACGTGTTCTTTTCTAGACACGATGAGTAGAAATCAATCAGTTTCAATTTCGTTGGTACTCCACTCACATCTCCTATCTTATAAATACCTATGTAACTTGTTTAAATCCCTCATTTCAATTGCCCCTTAAGCCAAAAACAAAGATTATCATTGCCCTACACTTGAATCAAAAACATAACGAAAACAATATCTACGTTCTTCTTCTTCACATGCAGTAGATACCTACCACCCAACTTCACGCTATCCTGATTCTTCCACTCCCCTTCCATTTTAATCCCTGGTTATTTTTTAGTGTGGAAGAACCACAATGTGCTTGTACCATTAATACGAGGGAAACAAAAACAAAAACAAAAAAATATTCAATCAAAAATTCAATATGGTTAATTTAACATCTCAAAAAATACAAATTTCCACAACAATAACTCATCCCGCATCCCAAAATCGACACAACAACAAAAGAACAAGTACAAACAACAAAAGGACGAAATAGAAAAAAAAAATGGGAGAAAAAAAAACACGAGCCAAAATCCCACTCTCAATTGTTTTCTAAAAGCAAATCATTAATCCCAATCCGCAATACACACACATTCCACTCCCTTTGCCATTTCCTGGCTTATAGTTCTCGATGATGGCCTACAAAGAGCAAAGCAACACCAACCTTACCCCCCATCTAACACTCGGCAAATAACATTTATTTATTCTCCATTGACTTGTAAGAGGGCGCAGAGCAGAGGAGCTAAAAAAAATTGTTCTCTTTCAACATTCAACAACGAAAAATATGTAGGTATACATACATATGTACATATAGGTATAAAGCCTTGAGAAGAATAATCCATTTACTCTCTACGGACCCGGAAGGATGAGACGGGAGAAAGAATAAAAATAATCAACAACAACAGCTTAAGGGTAACGAACGAATGAACGAATGAATACAGAAAAAAAAGAAAAAGTTGTCCGTCGGGGTGCGCCAGGAAGAAGCAAGAAATGTTTTTACATTCTTTTATGATAGTCCCATTAGATACATTTAATCTTTATCCTCCCTTTGCAAAGAGGAAACAAGGATACGGGCTGTCACTATGACACAGCCATAGACAAGGCGAACACACGTACGCACAACTTTCGTGGAAAAACATAAATTCAATGAAGACGAATAAGATATGTACGACCACAACTACGAACCACTACGACTAGCAAACAAGCACACAAAAGCCAAGCGATACACAAAACTACCAAGCGCATCATCATCATCAAATCGACATCCATCCCTACCTTATCCGAACCATCACTACCACCTTCATCACCCAACGACAAATACCCAAAAGGAGCAGGAGCATAAGCAAAGACGGCGGAAAACTCTCCACACAAAAAAGTGTCAACTGCTTTACCATCTTCAATTTTCAACTCCTACTGTCATCTCATGGCATCAGTGTACTAAAGTTGAGTACCATCAGCAGCAGGAGCGGGAGCGGGAGCAGGAGCCAAAACCAAAGGAAGAAAATATAAATAAATGTAAAAAAAAAAATGAAAACGAGCAAAAAAAAAAGGTGAACAAAACTTGAATTGGATAACAGACATAACCCGAGGACTTCCTTTCTGGTTTCATCCCACACATAAATATATAGCTTTATCCGTCGGCATCATCTCCCTTCCATTCTATGTTTTAGTATTCTTATTCGTTTAATGCGCGCCTTGCTAGGTTTTACCAGCCAAATGCGGCCCTGTCGTCTTTTTCTCCGGGTATACGCTTCACTTTCTCAAGGATACAGCAGATTACTGTCCCCCTGTCATGGTGTTGCGGGTGCGGATAGAGAAGAGAGCTAAAGCTGAACCAAACAGTAGAGAACAGAAATAAAGGACCACAACATCTACCACCGAAAAGAGCATCATCATCTATTCAACGAAGCGTAAAGAGGTCCGTCGACCCACACATAAACCAGCTTTGGCTGCCTTTAAGGCAAAGTGGAAGTATTCTGGTCGTTTTTTTTTTTGTTGATTTTTTTGTTGTCGTATTTTCTTCTTTCCGTTTCAAAAAGCAGGATCAGCAGTGAGCAGTGGAATGAAAAACATAACAAAAGGAAAAGATTTTCCTTCATCTTATTCCGAGCGCGCAGTCTTTCGTCTCGTCGTTCATCCACAACCACCCACCCCTCGACTTCGATGTAAGTTGTGTTGTCTTGGAAAATAGATTTTCATTTCCCATCATCGCGCAACAATTTTGCAAAGCTTTAGGGTTTGGTTTTTTTTCCGTCTTTTTAAAGGGTTTTTTTTTTTGCCATATTTTGTCTGTGTGTCATGTCTTTTATTGTTGCCTTTTCTAGTCATTATTATTTTTTTTTTTTATATTGATATGCCCTCTGTGATCACAGGGGAGGATATTTGTACTCATTGCTTTTGACGGTGCGCTTAGAATTTTTAGTCAAAAATCAAGGGGGTTAGAAGTGCACATTCATGTGATGATTGGCGACGAAAATAACGAGGAAAACGGAAAATAAAACGAGTTGATGTGGTGTGAGGGTACATCAGTAGATGTGTATGTATTACACTGGTGAGGTCATATGGTTTTTATTTCCCGTATTAGGATTTCGGGATTTGAAGGGAAATTGTCTGAAAAAATTACAATTGATGTTATGGTAATTTTGGCATGGAAAGGCATTTAAAAGTTCAAGAATTGTACATATAATTGATTCCTTTTTTTTTTCAACTTCTCATACGATTTCTCGTGATAGACACCCTATATACGAGTAGATACTAGATATATAGCGAAATGCTTTGTTTATTAAATCCCAAATCTATAAATTGATTGCGTGCAAATGCAGTTTTGTAGAATCAATGCTCTGCTTCTCTACCTACTCATTTTTCGGCACTAGACAATTAAAGGTAAATGCCGCTTCTGAGTTTAGAAATAGTTTATAAGGGAAAAGTGTTTACACTTGCAGCCGTAAGCTTTTTAATTAGCTCATTAACGAACGCCTGTAATGGACATTGGTGCAGTTTAGCAAACTAGACATTCTAAACGGATGTTTTGTGAGGCTTAGTTATATGCCTTTGAAGTCTATAGAACTTAAAACTAGAGTCCACAATTGCTCGATCTCTAATACAAAGGTTGGACCCTTTTTAAATTCGTAAAACAGTTGGATAAGTTTCGAAGCTCCATTTTGCTATGAATGTGGCTGAGTCAGTGTAGTGGACAGAATCAAATATTCAACGCATCAAATATTTCGCTTTCTTTCTCATCATCTGCAATCAGTTCCAATATGCAAGATTGGTGAGATTAGAGTTTTGTAGGTTTTAATCCCTGGAATAAAGAGTTCAGACTCTTTGTTTAAAAGAGGTAGTTAGTTTTAGTTTTAAGTGCATTTTATTTTACTTATCATTACTTCTTACATTCTAACAAAAAATGCTTAAATGCTAGCTTAAAATTACTTAACAATCTTATACTAACTTACTGGCCTTACACAGGCACTCTAAGCTACTCTAAATTCTTATATCTATGTCTTTCGACTTAATTTACATTTTATTTATGATAACTTATTTTCTATACTTAGGCTAAGAAAAAAATTGTTATGAAAAAACATAGCATATGGACATTATTTTTGAATTTTTATAAAAACTTAATATCTAACTTAATATAAACCTTAGTCTAGCTAACCTACATACACAATACACACATATAAACACATAGACATTATACACAATAATATACATATATTAGTATATACAGCTCTCGTGCGTGTTATGTGGGAACCTGGGACACACCGCAAACTGTCGGGGTTGTCCTAAGTTCGCCGACATTAAAAAAGCAAAACTGGCTCGGCAGCAGAAGGTGGAGATCAAACGTTCACCTGTTAGGCTTCAAACACCAGCCGTCACGTCCCAAATCTCCTACGCCCAAATGGTGTCAGGTAGGGGGGCTACGGCACAGCAAGAGGCTGTTGCTTCTCCGGCGCCAATGCCGAGAACAACAGAAGCTGCACCTAACATGCTGGCCATCGTGCTCGCAATCCAAGGGCAGATGGCTCAGCTGCAATAGCAGGTGCAAGAACAGGCCAAGCGGGTGGACCAGATCTACGCACTGCTGCCGGGCCTAACGCAACACATGTCGTAATGGGTACGCACATGGTGGAGCAAACTTTGAAGGTCCTTGCGGTGAATGTTAATTCACTGATTAGGATCGAACGATGAGCCGCGATGTTGAAATTGCTACAAGACCAAACTCCTGATGTGCTTTTCGCTAGCGAAACCAAGCTAACCGATAAGCACAAACTGGAGTACAATAATTATATTGTTAGAAGAAGAAACCGGCCCAGATCCAAACGTGGAGGCGGTGTCGCGATCTTCATTAAAGAAGGTATAAAATTTCACAGAGTGTACAAGAGAGTGTTGCGCAGATTCCGGGTGTTGGAGGCAGTCGTCATTTACATCCTGCTCCGCAGTGGGAAGCGGCTGTACTTGGCCTCTGTTTATGCACCTGAGGCCTCACAATCCACTTTATTTATAACAGAGCTCGACACGCTTTTTCGACTTCTGAGGCTGGAATCGGGGAGAATTATTTTATAATCGACGGGGACTTTAACGCTAGACACAGAGATTGGGGAAATAATTTGCCAAATACTAGAGGGAACCTACTACTCGATTGGTGGGGTCAGCACGATGCCATGTATAGACTCGGTCTTAAAGCGACGGATAACCCGTCGTTTCCCAGAGGCGGGTCTTATTTGGATCTATTACTGTACGACGAACGTATACGACTGACAGGTACAAATTTACAAACGCTTAACTGTCTGCGCACATTCGTGTATGACAGCGACCATTGCGGTTTAAGCACCGAAATTACAATTCCCAACGAAATTGCGGAATTGGAGGAGTTTGTTGACAGATACTCTTTCAACTACAGTAAGACTCGATGGACACGCTTCTCCGCAACCTTGACAATAGCAATCTCCTCGAACACGCTCCACCCACCGTCCAATAGGAATTTATCCAACGAGGAGATCGATAAGTACCTAAAACGAATGGACGAGACAATAAAACAAACTATGGACACTACAATACCGCAGTATAAACAAACGACTAACGAAAATCTGTTCCGCAATCCTACTATTGACGCACTGCACAAACAGAAAAGTAGACTTCTGACAAAACTTAAAAACTTGTACAGACAGTTTACAGACACACAACACCCAGAGATAAGGACACTGAAGTCGTCGATTAAAAATATTCAAATGTTAATCAAAGAGAATTACAGAATAGCTGTAAGTTTGTATTGGAACAATAAGGTACGGGCTGTAAACACCAGCAACCCGATTATGTTCCCGCAAATAAATAAACTATTTCGGAGAAAAAATCAAAACGACCTTCAGTGTCTTAAAATAGCCCGGACTACAGACAACGAACGGTTACTAACAATTGCAGGCATTGATACAAATGAGGCCGCTGATGATGACGACTTCTTTGTGATCGAGGATCCACAGGAGAAGGTTGAGGCCATAGGGGCGACTTTCCAGGAAGTATACAAGGCCAATGATATTATTGGCCCTAATTATGACCTGGACAATCGCGTCTTGGTGCACAACTTCTATATTCGAAATGAAGTAGAGAACTGGCGATCCGAGGGCTCTGGTTTCACCCGGTTCAGCGATGAAAATATGGCAAATAATGTCATTGCCAGAGAAGGTGACCTACCCCCGATCATTTCGAAGGAAGAACTCCATGAGATCTGCGACACAATCAGAAGTAAGAAATCAGTGGGGACCGATGGAATTTCGAACATCGTGCTTCGACATCTTCCTCTAGAAGCGGTGGACATTTATACCACCCTGTTTAATAATGCAATGAATAATGCACATTATCCAGCGCATTGGAAAACGGCGGTGGTTCAACCTATCCCCAAAAAGGGAAAGGATATATCCAATCCGGCGAATCTCCGGTCGATAAGTCTCCTTCCGAATATCAGTAAGGTTTTCGAAAAAGTAATCAATAGAGCTCTGACTAAGTGGGTTGAGGACAAACATATAGTTCCGGATAATCAATTCGGTTTTAAGGCAGGACATGCTATCTCACATGCCGCGTCTAAACTGGTGTTCAATGGATGGAATAAAGGCAAAAAACAGTGTACTGGTGCCTGCCTAGTTGACTTGGAGAAGGCTTTCGACACTGTATGGTTAGAAGGTCTTTTCTACAAGCTGGCTGGTCTGGGGATTAGTAAACCACTCTTGTACATTCTTTATAATATGCTAACCAACAGACAGTTCATCGTGAAAAATGGTGATGTGACTTCTGTTAGAATAT
Source organism: Volucella inflata (assembly GCA_928272305.1). Lineage (NCBI taxonomy): Eukaryota > Metazoa > Arthropoda > Insecta > Diptera > Syrphidae > Volucella > Volucella inflata. The sequence continues at coordinate 44,386,006 of OV743716.1, read as the reverse complement.
TTCAAATTAAAAATGGTCTTCAGCAAGGCGCCGTCAATTTGCCGATCCTATTCAACATTTAAAAGAGGTAGTAAAACATCATTTGTGGACTTTATATTTACTTCGAGGTAATAGACTTCATCGCTTTATCAATATTAAACCTCCCGATTTTTATATTTGTGCTAGATGTAGGATTTTGGTCGACGACATGTATTTTATCTAATACTTATTTAAGGCAAAATTAATCTGTTGTGACTTTTCCTCAATCGAGTGAAATGCTGTCAGCGCCTTATGTAAAGCCGACCTCTCCACTACGAATTTAAAGACATCCTACAATGCATTTGGGGAAATTCGGTAAATGTTGTAAAAAAGATATAGCTCGATGCGATGAATGCTATTGAATGCGGCTCTGAAATCAATAAGGGAATGTTAACAATTGACTTTAAACTCTTAGCTTTTCCACTACTTCCCAAAATGCTTTTTGCTTTGCCGGAATCTTAGTGTGTGTCAATGGTTGTAGTCGTTCACACAGGAAACTAGGTACTACAATTTTGTAAGCTACCTGGGATATGTCTCTGTATTTCTTCCAAGCCATAGGATCTTCTTTCTTGATAATTAGACTGTAATTATTTACACTCCATGAAGCTGATGAATTGCATATTTCTAACACATGGTGTATGGTGAGCCTTCACGGTAACTATTCTTGGATTTACATAGTCCTAAGTAGAGCAGTCTTGCTGGTTAACAAATCTTTGTTGAGTCATATTTGACTAAACATTCAAAATGATTTTTCGGCGATTAAACTCTTTATCAATTTAATGCATTTGCACCACTCATTTGGCAGAGCTAAAAATCTTAATGCAAAACTGGTTGACCTAATTCCTGAAGTCGGTGTGATATTGACAAATCTGAGTTCTAGTCCAGTCTCTAGCTACAGAACTTGTTATTCTTGCGTGACGGGCACGATACCTGTTCTTCTTATCACTAACCTAGAAAGACGAAAGAAGATTCCCCTTTTTTAGGGACAGACTGAATTTGGAAAGAGTCCTAAACAATGAAATTGATGAAAATGCTTGCGTAGTGAAATGAAGAGGGGTATACATACATATACACCATCAGGAACGTCGAATTTGTGTATGTTAAGATAAGTTCTCTTGTTACTACACGATTGTGAAAATTGGTTTGTCACACTGAAGATAATAGCTACTTGGTTTGGTAAGGCGTTGATTTGGTTATGGTTGAAATGTTTATTATAACGTAAATGAGTGTTGTGCTTTAGGACGATGTATAGTTTCTATGTATTTTTGGCGAACGATAAAAATGTCTTTAACATGATACCTTTTGGATATACACTTGCGGTCATAAAAACCGCACCACCTAATGAGTTCTCAAAAAATGCCTAATTGCATCAGATTGTAAGGGTTTTTTTTTCATACTAATGACGGGAATCCATACTCCCCATAGCAGAGTTCGGCCTCGTATTCAGTGCAAAAAAAATCAATTTGAATTGAGTTGTGACAGTGACAAGTAAATAAAAGTGAAATGTCTGGTAAATATCATAAACTGACTCGGGACGGACGAAAAAGTTCAAATATTGACTTTAGACGAAGAAGGGCTTGGCTATCGTGCAATTGCGGTTAAAATAGGATGCTGACATTCAACTATCGTACGACTGATGAAGAAAACAAAAAATTTGGATCCACTGGAAAGGAAAAAAGGATCGGGACGAAAACGTAAAACAACCCAGAAGACGGACAATGTATTACAATGAATTAGCATGAAAGATCGCTTTAAAAGTGCTGTCCGTATGAGAGCAGAGCTGAGTGAATTTCATCAAGTTGATCTAAGCGCCGAAACCATACACCGACGGCTACGGGAGATAGGTTTATATGGAAGACGACCAGTGAAAAAACCTCTCCTAACCACAAAAATGAATAAAGCTCGCTTAACGTGGGCAAATAGTACGAAGATTGGACGCATGATGATTGGCGATGTGTGATATGGTCCAATGAAAGTAAATTTAATTTGTTGTATGCCGACAATTTGCCATACGTACGACGGTCAGCAGGTGAAAGGTTCAAGGACGAGTGCATAGTCAAAACAGTGAAGTTTCCTCAAAGCCAGATGGTTTGGGGATGTTTTTCTTTTTACGTTTTGGGGCCTTTGTACTTTGTTAATGGAACTATGAACGCTCAAAAGTATGGAGAAGTAGTAAGGGAGTTTTTGGTACCAGCAATTGAACAGCATCATTCGTATACTGACAAGTGCATTTTTCAAGATGATTCTGCACCTTGCCACCGCGCAAAATCCGTAAGTAAAGTAAAGTAAAATCTACTTCTAGATGTCTACTTTATAAATAATAAACAGACAAGTAACTAGAGTTTTTCAATAATTTTCAGCTCAAGAAAACGTTTGATGACCTCGGAATTACCAGACTAGACTGGCCAGCTAATACGCCCGATTTAAACCCAATCGAACACTGGTGGCATGTAATGAAACATAAGGTGGCTGAACATAAACCAGAGAGTAAAAAAAGCTAAATGAAGTTCTGGAACATGTATGGAATACTGAAATTTCAAGGGATATTACTGAACTTTTTGTAAACTCGATGCCTTCTAGAATAAAAGCGGTTATAACCGCCAAAGGAGAAGCAACTCGGTATTGATAATTTTTTGGTAAAAGTAGGATATCTAAACATCTTATATACATATATGTACATAAAAAATGTATCGTTTGATTTTGTTAACCAATGACTGTATTAAAATATTTCAAAAAATAAGAAAATTAACTGGTTTTCCTTTATTTGTTAATATCTTTTTTCAAACATTTAATAAATAGATGGAAATAAGATAGAGATACTTATAAACTACTGCGGAGTACTCAACAAAAATTTCAATTAATTATAAAAATTATTATCGTAGTTATTAACAATTTTTCAATCATTTTGATATGGTGCGGTTTTTATGACCGCAAGTGTAGAATTGGTTTTTGTCCTTAGTCAATTTTTATAAGTAAAAATTAATTTATTTTCTCTTTTACTTACAGGTAAGTTCCCGATGTTTTTAAAACAGACGTTTGATTGCTGGTAAGAAATATTAGTATTTCCAATAAGCCAATGATTTTACTCGCACGCGGCCCTTAACGACATCGCCTCGAAAACACATTTTCCCGGATCAATTTCATCTATATTTTCAAGGAATTATTAACTAATCATGTTCTGGGTTTCGAGTGATCTTTCGTTATAAAAATAAGGACCAATAATGGAAACCGAATCAAAGGGTATATACGAAGATAATGTAATAATGTCTGTAGGATTTGTTCGGATTTGGTCTCCAGAGTATGCTTAAACTGAGACTTACTGCATTTAAAGAAAATACGTTTTAAATTAAACATAGAGAGACTAAAAAGGATTTTTATGGTCAGTTTTCAATTCTGATTTTATACAACTGTGACGATGGTCTACTACGATGCCCTTATTTTCGAGTATTTTCTGCAAATTTCTAAAATGATCACATGCTCCTGTTTCGAATGTTTTACTCTGCCACTAATTTTTACACAATTTTTAAAGAGCATTTAGCAGTACTCTCCTGTTTATTTGAGTATCACATTCCTAAAATTATAGCATATTATAAAATTGTAAAATTATACTTTCGCTCTTTATCTACCGCTTCAATTTTCTTCAAATTAATATATTATATCTCCGAGCTTAGGGAATGATTTAGTTGGGCATAGTATTTCCTTATACTGATTACTTGAAGTGTCTTCATATGTATGTTTTACGTAAGCTTAGGCTTATTAAAATTATTCTTATAGCACCTGAAATGTTGGTTTTGTTGTCTCTAGGCGTTTCATGGCAATAAACAAAACATCGCTTTGAATATGTATCAACATTTTCATCCATATAACCATAAACAAACTGAACCTGCTCCCATTAGAAATACCAAATTTTTTTGTCCTATTATTCGTGACCAAAATCCATTGTTCCAAATTATTTTCTTGCTTAGGCGCCAAGCGACAACCATAATCCAGAACAGAACCGACTTCTATTTGACTTTCAGGGGAAACCATACAAAAAAAAAACGGATATTAGACAACGCCCCCCCATATCAATCAGTGCTTTCATTTCTTGATCGTCCTCAAAGGCCGGCCTGCCTCCCTATACTCCATGGCAGAGGTATTTCAAAAAATATTTTAAGCAATATTCATCATCCACCCCAATTGTTGGGCTATACAAATATGAGTATCTACACGGAAATCTGACCCTGAACCCAAACCCAAACCCATACCCAAACCCAAATATGTAATAGTCTTTTCCAATGCTCAACAAAACGTGAAATCAAACATCATCACTCACCAGCACAAACGGTATCCTTCAACAGACTAACTTACCTCTGCCACCGTCTCCTTCTTAACAGTGTATCATTGTTGTCGTCATTTTCTTTCAAAAGGTGGCATCCATGCAATAATTCATATTTTTTTCGAACCCTCGCTCGTTCCATCCGCTTAGTTGGGATGGTGGATTGTTTGTCGTTTTTCTTCTATTTTTTTTATGAACTTTCCACCACTCATGTATTGATTCTAATTTGTGTTGTCCATTCAGTTGGAGCACGAGCTTGATCATAAAGGCGGCGGTATTGGCAAAGTGTAGGTTAGGTAGAACACTTATTTTATATTTATTCTCATTTTGAACGTTTATCGACGGGTTTCATCCACACTTCTCTACCACCCGAAATGGGAACCATTCCATTGACGACAGTATTTGGACAACAATTTCTGACATTTGTTCGTCCTTACTATTTCTTTTTTCTCTCTTTTGTAAACTTCGTCATGCTTGCCCAGAGGGTCGCACCGGGGGGACTGGTACCTATTTATTTTTTTATTATTATTATTTTTTTTAACCACTCACGTCATCATCAACATGGTAACACACTGAATGGAGAGCGTCCGTTTGCATCATATTTCCGTACAAAATCGCTCACGATAAAAATCAGCAGAAAAAGAAGAAAACAAAAATCTGTAAAAGGACACCACCGGTCTATGTGGCGCTCAAACACCGGCAGCAATAAAGGACAAAAAAGAAAACCAAAAGCAAAGCAAACGAGTGTACACATAGAAGAAGGTATGATTGGTCCTTTTTGGTCCTTCGAGCAAGCAAACAAACTTGTGTATATATGTATATTCGTATGTACGTATATCCATACAAACCCGTAGCGGGGAAAAATTGATAAAGAAAAACTCCTGCAGGAGTCGCCAATTCGCCATCCTCGCTTTGCCTTCTTGTTCTCTTATCCCCTTGCACTCCTATCCTTCTTCTCTGCTTTCAATTGTACGATAGTATTTATTCGTGTTCACTCAACTTGAACTAGCCCTCGTCCTTGTCGTCAGTGTGTACGACGAGTATTCTGTGCAGTAGCTTTTGGTATACCCACCACCCATTTAACCATCAATCCAACCATCCATATATCCAATTCCAATCGAGAAAGGACTATGCACTACATTTTGCAAATCACACTCCAAAGAAGGATCCACAACAGCCGCATACATACGGTGAAACTTTTTTTCGTTTTTTTTTTACTTTCTGTTCTGTTCTGTGTTTGCTTTTATACCCTAACACTGCGGACACCCACATCCCACCCACTGACTGTGCCATTCCTTTGGCTTTATTGTTCCCTGTGTGATACCCAGAATTTATACATACCAAGCGACTCAATTCGACTCGACTCGACCCGACCTGAACATCCTCTAACCCTCGGTGTCGATTTCTCACCCGCACAAACATATCCTGCAGCAGCTTCAATTTGGTCCTTGAATAGTCTCTCACACTTTTATGCGCTCGGTGACGGTAACGGTGTACGCTGTTTGTTGAGAATTTTTGCTTCTGCTTCTGTTATTGTTATTGTTGTTGTTGCGTTGTTATAGATGTTGGGATAGGGGCAGTGGATGAGAAGGAGTAGAAATGAAGCTTGGTTTAAGCTAGTCTAAGAGTGTAAAAGGATTGGAAAGATGCCATCTCATCCATTCCCATAATTCCCATACCGTATTTGGGTGACTTGAACAAATGGGCTGAAAGGAGTGAAGAGGATTTTTATTTTCGACCCTACTCTGATTTCCTCATTCCCGCCTTCTTCGGGCGTTATTCAAACCATTTTGGGTTTTTTTTTTTCATTTCAAACTGTGAACATGAGCTCTTTTGTGTTTTTCTTTTTTTTTCTTCGTTCTGTTGTCCTGGCAAAATTGTCTTTCTGGATTTTTTTTATTTCCTACTGGGATGCCTGACAACCACCCCTCATCCGCGAGTATACTTTCCGTTTTTTCTTCATTGGAATTACAAAAAAAGAAAGACGATGAAGGAATGAATATAAATTTGTGCGCTATGTAGGGGATGTACATTGGGAGAAAAAGAAAAAAACGAAAGGAAAAGGATCCGCTAGGATTTTTTTTTAGTTCCTGTGTCTCCTTTGTGTAACAGGGCACATCTGCTGTTGGTGGTGAATTGGTTAAGGATTAGTAGATGGAACTGAAGGAGGTAAGAACAGAAAGGATTGGGGCGGTAAAGTGAATATTGAGTCGACCGTTTGGTGGTTTATTGTCAGACAGTCATTCGGTTGGTCGGTCGGTTGACCATTTGTTTCGTCAGTCTGGCGGAGTAACTTAAGGGAAACTAGAAACTGAGAGCGGAAAAAGGAACGAATGATTGATCAGGGGTAGAGTATAGTAGTGTGGTCCGGTTTTTCGTTGTTCGACGATTGGTGTGGTTTTTGCACAAAAAATAAAACCACAATGGTTCGTGCCGAAAAGAATTTCGAAGCTTCTAGGCTGCCAAGCAGCACGTCCTTAACCATAATTTAGTTTAGTTTCTGGGTAACTATAGCTGAATTTGGTTTTGGGGGAAAAGGAAAAAGATGGGGAAGGAAAACTTTTTTTTCTTCTTTTCTGTTTTAACCTCAGATGAATGTGAAAAAGTTGGAAGAATTAAGTTCTTGAGTAAAGAGCGGGTTCTCCCACTGCTGAAACTACGAAACTGTTCAGGAAATGGCGGAATGAGACCAAAACGAATAAGAAGAGTAGTGTGGAAGTACGTAATCTTACCAATAGTCTTAAAAGATCTGGGTGGGAGTGTATAACCACCTGTGGCTAAAGTTCGATGGTTCTGAACAAATCTTCGGATATAATGGAGAAGAAAATGACTAAGTGCATTGGAATAAGATCAATTTGTAGGCGGAAGTAAGTAAGATGCCATCCTAAAATCACTACGGAAGGTCTCCACGTCAAATTCAAAACTGCCCGTAGGTTTCATTGAGGAATTCGTAGAAGCAATCTTTTGTAAACGAAAATTGGGTATAGGTTGTGTGGTTAGTGTTGCCTAGCAGCAGAATGTCATTGTCATCGTCAACGGCCATCTGACAGTCTGCAGTAATGGTTCTTTCATATCGTTAGGTCCCTCTGTTTGTCATTGCAAACTTCGGTTCGATTTTGTTTAGCTGTTGTGATATTCTTGAAACTTCTGGTAAAATTTCCAGTCGTCTATTATGGTATAACGTTTCTCAATTTTCCCGTTTTCATGCTTATGATGATATAGAGATTCTAGTCTTGAAATGAGTTCTGGCACTTCTCTAGATGCCCAACCTACAGCCATACATTTATACACTTCATCGTTCTGATTCTTCAACGTAGACGATTTTCTCGTCAGCAAACAAAACTCGTTGGACAGCATTCGTCAAAAATTCGCTCTTCGACGCTTCTGTTTGTAAGTGTCCAGGATGACTTTTGTATTCATCGATTGCCAAATCTTCTTGAATAATACGGTGGATTTTTGGGAAATGAGAAGATATTTTGCTTTCGTACCGTTTTTCGTCCGAGTTCTTAAAGTGCCCACCCAGCGAATCTCTGTTGGCTTTGAGTTCTTCCTGTATTCACAATCGACTTTGCTCTGCGATACGTTAAATTACAAATGGTTCCATTGTATTCAAATTTCGAGATTTGTACTACATATGTGGAGACCAACCATCACCATCAGGACATCATTCTTAGCAACTAAGGCCAACAAATTTGCCAACGCATCAATGTTCCATAAATGTCATATGTCAACATGAAAATAATCCGTTTAACACTTCATTCATAATCAACACGATAAGGCAAGTATCAAATAGACAAGGTTAATTCTAAAGCATAGATTTTCGATTCTGAATACTAAGGCAGATCAGAAGCACACTTCCTTATTTGAATATTACCAATTGGCTATTAGTTATCACTTATTGAAATCTTAATTATACGATTCACCTTTTAGATTTGCTTTAAAAATCTCTCACTGCACAACGTTCAATTTTCACCGAATTACTTCCGCCAGTTCCGACACTTGCCAATTAAAACAAAACAGCACACAAAGTCCTCCTTGAAGAGCCCCCTACTAACCAAATTCAATTTATTCCAATAACAACTTTTCTCAGTTTTTCTGCTTCTTCTCTTACTTACCCCTAACTTTTCATCGAAATCAAATAAAAATTCTTTTACGCAGAACAATATACAAGGATCAACCAAACAATCAACATCGTGCAGTAAAACCCAAGCACAGAATTAGAAACTAGAGCAAAAGGGAAGGGCTGAACAAAAAGTACTACATAAAAAAAAAAGAAGAAACAACAACAAAAAGGAACTGTTAGCAAATACTTAACACCATCACCCTCTTGTGGTCTATCGGTAGAAATAAATCTTCAATTTACGAACACAAGATACCTACAACCAACCAACTCGTCTTTCTGCTATGTAGATACTCATACTCTTAGGAGTAGACGAAAATGAAACCATTTTCCTCGTTTTACACTTCACCCTTTTACCCTTAGTTGTTTCTTCATTGCTGGAGCAGTTAACAACCGCCCATCCGACCGACCAACCGACCGACCGACCAATCGACCAAGCGTCTCTTATAAATTACACTAAATCCTACTTTTCATTCAGGCAATCCCATCCCACCCCGACCTCTTTTTTGTTGACTTCACAGTGCGGATGGGTCGGTGGTTACAACAAGCAGGATGAAACAATAACTCACTCCTCTTACTTACACCGTCCTGGGCTGGGCGCCTTCCGTTTCATCCTGTCGTTCCAAATACTTGGCTATTGATCAAATAAGATTACCAACAATCAATCCATTGTACACATGACTGATCACTTAAAAGAAATCAATGACCATCTCTACATCTCCATGCCCTTTCAGAAGGGTGGTACGAAAAAAATAATAATAAAAAAAAAAGCTTTTGCACACACATGCCATAGTGTCCTTCATGTGCAGAAGTTATTTTCCTTCTTCTGTCCCATATCCTCTATTGTCCTAATAGCGTTCTCCTGTGTCTTTTCATACTACTCGTACACCCGGACAAATATCCAGTACCCTCCTGTCAGAATGTGGTGGCATAAACAACCGAGAAAAAGTGGAATTTCTTGGTAAACTTTTTTTCCACACACACGCTCAGGTCCATCCAATACAGCTGTGTGCATTGGTAAAGGAACGAAGGACCAACAATGGAAGGGATAAACGAGTAGTCGAATGGATATGGGGTAACATGACGACCCACATATCGACTACCCACAGAGGCGACATACAAACAGATGAGAGAGAAATTCCTTTTTATTTGTTTGTTTGATTTTATATTCCCGTTTCGTGTAAAATGGTTTCATTTGTTCCATTAGGACGTCAAGGATTGTGGTAAAATGAAATTGGCCATCCTTTTATCCTCCCTGTACCCATCCGTCGCACACATCAAAACAACCCTAAATTGAGCACTCACTAACAAATCTTCGACGAAACACCAATCAGGTTTTCAACTCTTGCCCTTTGGCATCGTTTTCTTCGTGTTTTCTCTCCGCTTCGTCGCCACCTCCTTAGTTCTTAGTATTGTCGTTCATTTGTCTATTGAGTTCAGTGATACGTGAGTTACAAGAGGAATAGATACCAAGATACGACTACCACACGTCAAGTTATGTGTGACTGATACCAGTAGGTGGTTTCGGGCTGTTTTTTATTTGGTGGGGGATTTATCGTCTTTCTTCATGAGCACGTCCGATCATAAACTTTTCTGCTTCTCATTCTTCTTCTTTGGTTATTTTTTCTTCGCCCTACTGTCAGTTACTGAATGAATGAATGACTGACAGACAAAACAGAGTCCTTCGCTTCCTCATTCTGCTTTTCCATTCCATCCTCGTCCTCCCATAGAAAGCAGCATCTTTTGCAAATTTATTCCAAAGGGATGAAGTTCTTTCGTCAACATCGTCATTTCGTTTGAAAAAAAGAAAAAGAAAAAGAAAAGTTCACCACTCTACACCCTCTATTCTGTACAAGTCCTTGGGATAATAAAAAGAAAAGGATACGAAGGCAAAGATAAAAAAAAGAGAGAAAACTCTCATTAAGCAGGAGCACAGAGGAGGCAACAAAAAAATTAAATCCTTCGAATGCGGCAAGGTAGAGTGCAGGGAGAAGGCGAAAAAAAAAAGAAGAAGAAAATCATCACATCACACTTCAGTTAAGCACAACGACAAGAATCGGAGAGATGAGGGAAGGAAGGACGAGTAAAAGATTCACAAGGACTCTGCCAATTCAGACACGACGATGAGGATGACTACTGCGGCGAGGACGACCCTTGGGACTACAACGACAACGATGGCGATAAAGATGAACTCTGTAGGTAGAGGGAGTAAATAACACACACACACAACACAGCAAAAAAAAAAAAAAAGAAGAAAACGAAAGCATCCCCCAGCGTTTTCGTCGTCGTAGTAGTCATCGTCATCGTCGGAGGCAGGATATTATATCGGATGTGGGTGAAGTACGATTTGAGTGTGATGTGATGATGATGATAAAGATGACTACGATAGGGATGCCAAAGCATGCAGGCAAGCACCATCATCATTGGTGTCGCACAAAAAAACTCGGATGTCAGTGATGGAATAGCTGATGGGTGTTCCAGGAATGAGACAGATATGATTGGAGTGGGTTCTTTGCTACAGCTCTGCTGCTGCTTCTACTTCTGCTGAAGCAATGTCGGGTATTTTACAAGGGTGAAGGGGATTAAATTATCGTAGATTTATCTGATTTGGAAATGATTGAATTAGGCACGTTTCCAGTTGCACAAAAAAGAGAAGACTAAACAGGCGCCGAGAGATAGGAGTGGTTTGTTGAGTAGAAGCCAACGAGTAACGACAAAGCTGAAGATGACGACGACGAGTAGGATCAAGTAATTAGGTTAAGTTGCCAAGCGCGATTAATTTTTTTCCTTTTTTTTTCTGTAATAAAATTACAACTTTTATTTGTGGTATCTCAATACAGGATTTTGTTAAGACTGTAAAATAAGTTTCTAAAAAGTTTAGCATTGTGTACTGTCACCTTGTTTAGCATAATTTTGTTAGCCGCAACCATTAAATCGCTCGTAATAACTGGCGTTTTATTTGTTTTAAACAGAACAGCAAAGACCATTAGTACTCACATTGTCCTATGATGCCATAGCGCTTGGCAGATAGACACAAGTTTTCCTACCGAGTGATATCCCACGTTGTCGTTCTCTAGGAAATAGGAAGACAACAACGTCGCATCCTTAATCGGTTCTAGAACCACCCATAAAGACCCGACTACATTTCTTCACTGAACAAGGTTCTGGTCGAAATTATTCCTGGGCATAGGGAAAGTCAATTTCATATTTGTTTCGGCATCAGAAGCTTCAACAATACCAATTCATTTACACCCAAATACTTAGCTTCTTCGAAGAAATGGGTTGTGACTACAAAAGTTAGACCATACAGTTTTCTCCTTTCCATAAGGAGAACTGAGTTGCTGAAGCGCGAATAGCCGCTTGACATGCAGACACTAGAGGTACACAATCTACATATGCTTAAGCAAAGACTTTAGAACTGTTCAAAGCATTGAATCGACCGACGTGAATTATAGCAATGGAGGCAACCGTTGTTTACCTCCATCATCAGATATTGGCCGCAGTCAGCATCCGCAGTGTCTTATTCACCGTCTACAAAACTAATGATTCGTCCACGCCGTCTTAAAAGTTAGGTTTGCGAAAGCACACTCCTCGTCGGTGAAAAGCTGGGCTCGTATCCTTTCCTAACATTCAAAATCATAATAGGTTTTCGAGATATAGGCTCGCCACCAATTGTCCTAAGCTGAAGTACAAGCCAATCTTCCAAATCTAGAAGTCTCCCGTAGTCTTTCAGTTTTTCACGCAAAGCTTCCTGGAATCTGTTCTAGGCATTCTCTAGATTTTGAAATGAGCTTATCGTCAATAAAGGTGTGTAAGACATTGTCAGATCTTAGCTTGGATCGCAAAAACATTGGTCATGTGCTGCGAGAACATACTTTCAGTTCATTCTTTAGTGTCGCTCAGGTTCTTATACCTCTTTATGGAGGGCTTGGGTCGTATTTTTTGTTTCTACGGGCCAGGTTCTTTTTGTTCTTCTGAGATATAATGATTGGGGTGATAGATGTCAGCACTGCCGTAGACTTTCAGCGAAATCTCGTATTATTCGTTAAAGTTGACATTTGGTGGGAACAACATTTCCATAAATTAACGTTTTATTGGTGTATTGTAAGGAAACCCTCCTCGTGCGTAATATTTTATTTGCAACCATCCCTTAACACAACCAAAGCCAACACACACTCCTTTCTTTCTTTTGAAATTGAATTTTACACAACAGTCAAGTACGGTGCACCCTTTTGTTTCCTTTTTGGTTTACAGGCATAAAAAGTTTTTTTTTTTAGCTTTTTACTGTGCTGCCAAGTGAAGCTAAACTACTAGAGGATACTGACATCAGAAGGACTGCTGTTTGTGCAAAAAAAAAGAAGGAGCCTCCAGCACAGCACCTCTGTTGCAACGGACATATTTCTGTATTTATGAATTCAAAACACAAAAAACAAAACTAGGCCAAAAAAAATTAAAACAGACTAGAACGACGGCAGCTTTTTGTTGGGAGGCAAATCTAAAAAGCCCTATGTGTAGTACTTTCGATTTGTTCAATGCAGCAGCAATAGATGATAGACAGGCTATACAGGTACTGCGTACCTACCCCATAGATAGGATGTGGGGGCATTTTTTAAAATCTAAAACCCATTCGCATGGACGGAGTATTCGCACATTCTTTTTGACATTAAGAGCATAGAGTGGATGGAGTTTTTTTTTCCATTTCCGAAAGTTCCTTGGTTTGATTCACGAGGCAAAGCTCTTCGTTGTTTAGGTAGCTCTGCTATACCTTTTTTTGCTTTTTTTTTTTTAAGGATACCACTCACATGCCACATGTTTTTTTGTGTTAATTTTGTGCTAATGTTTTTTTTCCCCTTCATGTGTGTTCATGGGTGGATGGTTTTGGGTTTTGTTTTAGATTCTTCTCCAGTTACATTTGAAAATTCTATCTGTTTGCAGATGAAATCGTGCTAAAAAAATGCAATTTTTGTTGTAAAGGACGTTTTAGACGGAACAGAGGCTTTCAAATGAATGTACAATAGGTACAATAGAGTGTTATCGACAACAAAGCTGCAACTGTTTTGGCAGAAGTAACAAATGTAAAGAATTAAAAGACTAGCAAAAGCAGTGCATGTTTTGAGGGCCAAACAAACTATGGGTGCATAACAAATTTCGCTGTTTCTGCTAACGAGATTGTAACTTTAAAATGTGCCAGTCGAGTATTCACTTCAACCATGGTTTAGAACTCTGTTTTTTTTAATATCCCTTACCGATTCTATGAATTTTGAAATTTTTGAATCGTTAAGTTGAAGTCTTGATGGATGCCAGCTATTTCGTCTTTGTAACCATGATACCTAAGAGGCCTTTGTGTAAAAGAACCTCGACCGAGGGTTCTTTTTTTTGTATATCGCTCTCTCCTGAAACAAAGTCATTGATTTCAGCCGAATGTTTTGAGATGAGCACTGAAAGCCGCATTTAATTCACAGTCTTATGTTTCACGTGCCAAGTTTTGTTTGCTGGATACTTGGAGCAAGTATGAAATGGCTTCCCTATTCATTTCTCCATATTTTTGTATCATTGAAAATTGCTTTCCTAGTAAGAAGCGCTTCAATACAAAACACTTCCCTGTGTTCAATGAACAAAGATCGAGCTTTTTGAATTAAAACTTGTATACTTAGTCTTTAAAGACCTTTAATGCCAGAAAATGATTTAAACAAGCCGATATCAACATTGTTCTTGAAAGAGTTATACAAAATTCGCAAAGTCTGTTCAGCTACCCGTATATGTAGACGACATCGACAAATTGGAAGGAATCTGGCGAGCTTCCAATGAATCGTTTATGACTATCGAAGCAGAAGCGGCAAAGATGGCTTTAGCGACAAATGAAAAAAAAAGAAAAGCAACAAAGAGGTAGAGGACACAATCGACTCAATAAGCAACTAGAACTTTATGTTTGTAAGCAATTTTATCTTCATACGTAGGCCTCGCTTTCAACTTAACTTATAATGCAATCAACTAGTAAAGCCCTATCTGTTGAAACCGAAAAGACTGACAACACACTGATCTGCCTGCTTTACACCGCTAAAACTTGGACACTAACAAAAGCGAAGGAAAATGCTATCGGGCTCTTTCAGTAATATTCGGTTCTTTCAATAGAGCATGGAGGTTGCCCTTCGACTCTACATTGTTCGGTCTGTACAGCGATGCCGACCTTATCAAAAAGCTTAGAAAACCCGCCTTAGATAGCTAGATTACATTGAGCTTATTGGCACTAGTTTTTTCGGCCCGGTAAGGTTAAGACTCCATCCCAGTGGGACAATGTAGTATAGTAGATGCTGCATAAAAGAGGAAAGGGAGTTTAGTTAACTTCGCGTTCTCAACTGCAGCCGCACGATATCCTAATTTTGCGTTCTTCTTTTGAGTGAAGACGAGTGGTATTATTGTATACCACTTTGGGCCGACCATTGATTAGAATGATGGGCCATGTTAACTGATGTAAATTGGACAATCGTATCAACCATTCCCGTTAACATATGAAGTACACTATGTTATGAATGTCGGAAGATACAAATATAATAGCTAAGTCATAGGAAAAATTGTTTCAAATTAAAATTCCTTAAGTGCTGTTGCACAAAATAAACTAAATATCACGATATATGTACATATTACAAAAGATTACCCATCAATTACCCTGATCATACCAATCTACCTCAAATTACTTCAAAAAATTACCAACCGCTAGTCATTTATCTGATCATGTGTATCTACTCGATGTTATTAACTCATTTCCCACTTACAATTGCCTTTATTTATGCTTTTTTTCTACCAACCTCCTACCTACACCAACTTGCTACTACCATCGTCGTCAATAAAAACACAGAAACCCCCCTCACATCAGATGTGTGACATGTTTGTGTGGGAGGGTGTTGTTGTTAGTGGTAGTGGTAAAAGGAATGGCATGCCAAACTCAACCACGATTTCCGTTTAACTACACATTAATCACGTGCTCGTGTGCTCTGTATTCAGCTCGAAGCGTATCAAACTGACAAACCAAAATAAATTTAATTTATTTACACATTACAATGTGGTGTTCTCATTTTCAATAAAATTGAATAATACGGTCTGCCTCGAATTCCCAGAGACACAGGACAACCGCCACAGAGGCAGTAGTGTACTCCCATTAACAAAAACCCAAGCAAAAACCACCCAATACCTACCTATATTTATATATACCATCTACCTTCTACCGCACTTACTGCTATACAAAAATAATTTTTGTTGTCCAAAGAGAGAAAAGATACAATTTCGTAATTCAAATCCTGCGCATTGCATCGAAACATCCCTGTCCTCCAACTGTTAAAGAATCTCTCTCAGAATTATTCTCTTCATATCCAATTTCAACCCCCTACAAAGAGTCCAATCTCTTTCAACTGTCACTCACGAAATTCTCTTTAGAGCGGGTCCTTGTGTGAAAGTAATCCTTGGTGGTATCTGGCAAACTCTTACTAACATTTTGTTCGTCGAGCAGTTCGGTTCGTGAGGCAGCTTCGCGTCAAACGTGAAAATAAAAATAATTCGTCCTTTGGTGTACAAAACAAGAAAACCACCATTAGCCAACCAACACAATCGTACAAGGAGAAGTACGTATGTGTTCATGATACGGAGTAATTTTTAATAATTCCTCATTATCAGTGATTATCCTTTGCAGTAGTTTTACACGCGACAACAACGATAACGATGAAAATTGCCGCCGGAAAGGACGAAGGATAAGAAGCAATAACACACAAAAAAACGTGAAAAGCAAAAGTGAAATTACCACAATACAAAATAAAAATAAAAATAAATAAAACGCGCGCTGGTGTTATTAATCGTTTTCGTGTCCATGTTCGTTGGTGTGCTTTTTTCCACCCTCTCTCTCTCTCTCTCACACACACACACACTAGCGCTATCTCACTCGTCATGTATCTATGTGTGTTTTTAAATTGAGTGCGTGTCCTTAGGGTGATTATATTTCAATTAATCCTGCTACCTATTGTTATCCGTTACCGGGAGTTTTTTTTTCGGAAATTTTGATGTGTAATGTCCGTGTGTTCAATCAAATGTCTTTTTTTTTCGTTAAAATCAGACTGTAATTGAAATCTTTTTTCTTAGCTTCCCTTTTGTTTTTCCTCTTGAGTGCATTTACAATCATTTAATGCACACACTAAAAGTGGTATGTGATGTTTTCCCTCGTTAGGACGAAGCACGAGTAGAATAAACCATATGATGACGCTAGGGGTTGGAGGGACATAAAAAAAAAAAAAAAAAACTTAAGTACGATGACACGAAAATTCTTTTGTGCCTTGAAGTACCCCAGAGCAGCAAGCGAAACAAAACAAAAAAAAAAGCCGCTACTCCTTTTTACCGCACACACGCCAAAAATAGAAGAAATAGAGAAAAAAAAAAAGACGTTTTTCGCAGTTGCTGCGATCCATTACGTTGCTAGTTGCTACCATCTACCCTTCCCAACTATTCAAGCAACCCGCCAACCAACAGACCCTCTCTTGAGCACAAGGAAGTTTTTATTTTCAATTCATTTTTTATTTTTTCGCGCTGTTCAGTTTCAGGTTCTCACATCACTGGGTTGGACATTTCTATTTGCTGTTTTCATTTTTCTTCGTCGTTTTCTTTATTTTGTTTTTGTTGTAAGAAAAAACGAGAACGAGAAAAATACAACTGTAAAGCTATCGAGCGCCACCCTAGTGGTATGGTTGTTGGTTTGTGCAGTACAAACCATTTTGCGATTGAGGTGCAAAATCGTGGATACGGAAGGAGATTCTGATGAAATGGGTGTTCAGCAAAGAAAAAAAAAGATAGAAACACAGTATTGCATACCCTAGAAAAATTTAAAAAAAAAACAACTTGTTGTGTACTTCTTATAAAGGGTGGTTTTTTTTTTTGCAGCCAACCCCACCAACGTTATCAAACTCGCTCGCCAACCCTTTACTCATTTTTAACTTTGTCGTTTGTTTTCATTCTTGTTTTTTTCCCTTGCCCCTCTTCGCTCCTCTCCATCCACAGTGCGGAGTGGTGAGGATAATCGAGCAGATTGTAAATGAAAGTTTTCTTTTTTATTTTATTGTGTGCCTTTGCAACCCTTGGACCGTAGGGACTGAATACTGAAAATAAAGAAAAATTCGTTTGCTTGAGTGGATAGTGGGTGGTAAAAAAAACCTGATGGTGGGGTGGAGTAAAAGGGAAAAAAATTGTCGTTGTTAACAAAACCCAGCTACAACAATGATAATGTCATGGAGACTTTAAGAAACTTTTTTTTAAAAGTTAAACCTTACTCGTTCCATTACTCTATACTTTACCTTATCCCTTACCTCTATCATTACCCTTTCGTTGATGTGATTGGTGTTATTTATTTATTTTTTTTTTTCATTTTTCTTCTTGTGTCTCTTGGCAATGGTTTTGGGGAACGAAAGGACGAGCCCGAGTGTTATGGTACACTTGGAGTTTGTTGTGTGAAAGTGAACAGTTATATTTGTGATGTAGAGGAGAGAAAGGGGTTGGAAATGGTAAAGTGGCCGTCAGTATACAGAGATGATTTGTAGTGTTCGACTCAGTTCGCCCTCCTTGTCAACCCTTGGCTTCAGTGCGCTTGTTTTCTTGTATTCTCCCTACGTTTTATTCTTGAATAACTCTTCTGACTGTTAGGACTTTCTGGTTAAGTTTATTTTTTCTTCCTCTTTGTCCTGAAAATTAGGTACGTTGGGGTTGTTAAAGAGGGGGAGGAATAGCGACATTGGGAAAGTAGTAAAGTTGAAGAGGAATTTTCTTTTGTTAATTTTTTTTTTTTTTAAGAAAAGTTACTCGTCGCAGACTTGTAGTGTTGTAGTCGTTGTTTTGTATGCGATGAAGGGGCTCTTGTTATTCTCACGTAAACTGCGGCAAAAAAGACCGAACGGTCAGAAAAAAAATGGGCGGCAGAGGGCAAAAAAAAAAAAACGAATAAAAATAAGAGAAAAAAATTTCTTTCTGTGTTGGTGGGGGGTGGTGCTCGAGTATAAGACGAAGTGGAAATTTAATTAAATGGTAATTGGTCTTAAGAGCTTTCGTGGGTTCTTTTATTTTTCGATTTTCTCTCCTTTCCTTCGTTTGTTTAGTTGTTTTTTTTTTTGTCGACTTTTTTTCTGTTTATAGAGAAGTGGTGTGGTTTGCCAATGAGGAGCAAGGGTGGAAAAAAAAGGACATTTGAGTGAGCAATTTGTGCACAAAGTGTAAAAGTGTTTTTTTTTTTTTTGTTTTACTTATTTTATTTTTATTTTTTCATTTTGTTTTATTCTAGAGTGAATAATATGCTATTCGTGGAAAAATTATAACAAGGTGTTGATCGATCGGAATGTGATAAATTTCAAAGAAAGAATTTTTTTTTGTTTGTAAGAAAAAAAGTGTTTAAAGATAAATATAGGTAGAAAACCAAAGTTCTTAGGGGAAAGAGAATTGAGGGTTCGCCCGAATACAAAAAGGATAATTACATCAGGCAGGCAGCTGGAACTCATAAAAACAGAAAAACGAGAAATATTTCGGATTACCCTGGGATAACAATTAAAACCGGATAAATGAATGTCAAAAAGGTATGATTTTAGTCAGTTTATTTTGTATATGTATGGGTATATGCACCCGAAAGTAACGTCGGGGATTTTTTGCATATTTGTGGTGCACAGGTTAATGAAATCCGTCGGTTAAAATGATGGTTTCCGTTGTGGAAAAAAGAAAAAATGTTTGTGGATAACACTACAGTGAAAGTCAGATGGGCGATGAGTTTCAGTGGCGGTTTGTGTAAAGAGTGTAAATTTTGCGTGATACCATCAATTACACGTGCATTTTATTTGAACAGTGTTAATGAATAGGGTGACAGAATTTCGGGGTCAGTAACTACAGAAAAACCGATGATAGTGGAAGCTATCTCACAAGCGAAGTGAGATATGGAATCCAGGCTTGTCGATTATGGACACATTCTGTTGTTCAAGCTAGTATGTCAAATCTCTTTTTTTTTTGTTGATTGTTCTTATCCGGCACACAATTAAATCTGAAAAGGAATCAACGTACATACATATGTATGTTATGCATAGAACTTTACCTATGATGTCGACAGACAACGAAAACGTGTTTAGGCTTAAAATAATTTTTACGCGCTTTCCAAAGTAACTTAGATTTGATGAGCTCTGGGAGAAGGTTTCTAGACATCAGTTTTTGACATAGTGGTACAGTTCAAATAGAGTGGGACGGAGCAGAGCTATCAGACGAATTACTCGTCTACTGCACTCATCATGTGTTCATTTTACAAGAGTAAAGCAATCGTTTCAGTAATAAAGCCGAAAAATTATCAGTATCTAAGACAGCGACGTCTTCGTCTTGAATTCCTATGCGAGCGAAAGGCGGTTAGTGACAGGAAGCACTGGAAAAGCTAGTGTCAATTATGCCAAGCTCAATAAGGTACTAAATTAAAACGTAGTGCTCCGAAAAGTCCATACAAAACAGCCGGCAAGTTTTTCTGTTGAACAGGGAAGCCCCTACATTTTCAACGAAGTCGTTTGGGCATAATAAGACAATTCTTCGTCGTAAATTGGCTTGACATTTTGTTGCAATCTTGGTTATTTTATATGTATTTCAAACATACATACAAAAGTATGACAGTCCTTCGAGTAAGATACATAGGAGCTACACTTCCTTTCCTACTTCCTGTTCTGCTGTGAAGGTTTCCATTTGATTTAGCGTTTCAGCTTAAGATATGTGTGTGTTTATACATATATTGAACGAGCTATGTACATAAAAATGGTTAGCAAAATATTTAAAAAAATCTGTGAAAACTTGTAACGTTTCTAACGTTGTTAACTTCGATGGAGATGGTCACTGGGCTGTTGGAGTAGTAAAAATTACAACTTGAATTAGAAAATTCATAAAGAATCCTCTATTTCATACCGCTCATGAATATCTAATAAAAATGTATCCTTTACAAATCGATTTAGATAATTTTTTGTCTATTCCAATCCCACCCGGCAAATTTTCAGTGATAAAGAGCCAAGACGACTAACTTACCTCATCAGCATCAAAAGCCGGTTATGTGATAAAAGCATATGCAGGGCAATGGAGGAAAATTATTTTACTCTCCAAAATTATGGTGCATTTGAAGGTCACCTGCGGTTTGGCTCAACAATCTGCTCTTAACGCCGAAAAGTATCGTAATCGACGGTTATTTTATCAATGGTTCATCTGCCGTAAACCTCAATAAAGTCAAAACGAATCTAATTTAGTTATTCTGGATAATGCTTGGATTTGGAGAACTTTTCTTTTGAACTTCTTTTGTGTTTGGACAAAACTTTATGAAAATGAAGCCCATCGATCAAATGTTTTTAAATATAACTGTATATTGTGCATATTGCATACACAATTATTAACATGCGAAAATCTTCAAAACATCTTGGGCACAGGCAAACTTGGAGCTCCTTCTAGCTCTTAGTCGCATAAATCCGTAGGGCTGGCCTTGTCGATACATCGTGTTAAGGCGTTTTTGGATTGTCAATTGGTATTGTTTTGGCCAGGCAACTTTTCTAATCAAAATGACCTACAGATGTTACAAGGGATAGGTAAGGATAACATTAAGAACTACCGAACGTACGTCTATGTAGAATTCTGAAGTGTCTTATAGGGCAGGCAGCTTCGGTTTTTCCGAGTAGAATTTCAAAGCCGGTCATGATGTTTTCCCAGGTCTAACAAATGCCAATCTCCTCGATGGTAAGCTTTGACGTGTCGTTTGATTATTTCACGACAAAATCGCCAATTTTCTACGCAAGGCTTTGTCACATCAATTGGCACCTCAATGCAAACATTGCATTCCACGGGCTGAAAGATTTTAGCCGATAAAAACGATTTCGAATAAAATGCCAATCTTTGTCAATCTTAAATCTTTTGTTCGTAAACATTTATCAGAAACCATTCAACATTAACACTTGGGTTGACCTGATGAAATTCAAAGATATTTCCACATCAGTATTGTAAAATGAGTCCGCAATTCCTTGAATCCGGGTTTCTTCCACCGAGATTAATATTATGTATAGGAAGTTAAATTACGTCTACAAAAAAAACGTGTCCTTTCAAATTTCCTATTTCGAACGTGACCTTTAATTTTTAAATTCCAACTTCTGCACACACATTTTTACATCCTGTAATTGTATTGCCTTCTACCGATCAATCGTTTGTCCCATGATTCGGCTGTATATCCCTGAAATTTGACAAAAAAAAAACTAATTTCGTTACAGCATTTTTCATTTAAATAATTTGTTTTTCCCTGGCGTAACAACTTTTACATTTATATCCAATTTGAAGATCACAAAATGCCATTATGATTGATGATTTTTTGAGAGTCGAATAAATCTTTTCACCCTAGTCTTGAAGTCATGTTGTTTTAAACTTTTTGTTAAATTTAGTTGATTTATTTTGTTATTTGTATATTTGTGGAACTTGGTTGTGGTTATGGAACTTGCTGACATTTCTTTTTACTAACAAACTGACTACAATACAATTGTAATGGTTTAGATGTTTATCGATGAATACTCGTATGTTGTCCGAACCTAGAATTGGAACCCCTTATACCAAATAGAATAGGTGAGAATTAGTCAATAATTTAAATACATAGATTATTTCAAAATATAACCGGGACTGAGTCATTCAAACAGCCGCCTTAATGATTTCTTAAGTTTTCTTTTTCATATGTTGGTACAACTGTCATCTTTTTGACGTTGAACTTGGTGGTGGCTATGTGGTTAATTTGGTTCTCAAAATCGGCACATAACCCCCCTATTTGTTACATTGTAGATGACCTTACTCTCCATGACGCAAGTCCAATAACGCGGCAACCATATATGCTTATCTACAAAAGAAACTCTGCCACTCTGCGTTAAAGTGTGGCCGAAGATCTAGAATTACCCAATACCAATTCGCCAACAGTTTGGTCTTTGATCTCGTTCATCTATTATATTGAAACTTTTGCGAAGCTCTGGGCCTCTTGAGCGGCTTGAACTCGGGCGGTTTTATGTGGAAAAGTCATGTTTATCGTTACCGGTTTCTGAAGCGTGGAAACCCGAAAACACTTATGAATTTTAATTGCTTTATCGAAATTGTTTAAAAATTAGTTCTCATAACGGCCATTTCGTCTCAATAATCGAACAATCATCAGTAATAGTTTAATCAAAAATATGGATGACATTGATCCAGATGATATTTTTGTTAAACAGGGTAGCGTTACGTTTACCGAGGACTGATCTATTGAGGATTTAATTCAACGATAATATTATGTTATATCGCGAAATAAACCAATAATTTGGTCACCGTGAACGTGTTATTTTATGTTATTATGTTATTACAGTTGAGCGTCGATTATCCGAACTAATTGGGACGGAGGGTGGTTCGGATAATCAAATTTGATCAAAAAATTCGGATAATCGAACACATAAGCGAATCGAATAAAAGTCAGATGTGTAGTCAGTCCTCAAATGTCGTGTAACTGAAACAAGAAACATATATACAAAGGAATATATACACAAAAATTAAAAGGATTTCATGTCCGCACTATACGTTTTATATATTTCACATAACGTATCTGTGTAATACATTACCATATTTACAGTACATGTAGATAATCATCATAATTGACGTTCGGATAATCGAGGCTCCTTATGAGTCTTTGGTGTATGCTGATAAACCGTAAACCTCTTGGAAGTCAAGAGTTTGGAGCCCCAAATGCTCGAAAGAATTCAAGTAAAGTTAGTAAGCTTTTTGAAAACATCCTTTAGAAACAAAAGCTTGCTAGTAATTACAGTCCAAGTCATAATAACCTTACG
Source organism: Volucella inflata (assembly GCA_928272305.1). Classification (NCBI taxonomy): domain Eukaryota; kingdom Metazoa; phylum Arthropoda; class Insecta; order Diptera; family Syrphidae; genus Volucella; species Volucella inflata. Next base: position 44,362,689 of record OV743716.1, on the reverse strand, counting down.
AAAGCTAACACGATTTTAGGGAGTACCAAGTACATAGGCATCGTTTATCACAAACAAAAGAAACTATTGGTGAAAGAAGGTAACCTTGTTTCCTCTGATCTCTGGCAGAGTAGTGTTCTCATGTGAAATCGCCTTGGGAAATTATGGACCATGTCTATTAGTTCCCCGTTCCAGCTGGCGAATATTTGGATATATTATTAATTATCCGTATAACTGAATACTATAACCGAAACTGCATCAGATCCTAAATTGATCACAGAAAATTTTCTTAAATGAAAAAGCAAACAAAGGGTTAAGACCAAGTCTGTAAATTCAGTCACTCAATTTATATACACATGTTCGAGCTGTCCCTGGGTCGATGTAGAAACGTACTTTAAATAAAATGTGATGTGCTAGTTCGTGGAATATGTCTGTGAGAACTACCTAAACCTACCATTGGCAGATACCTGCAGGTTATTCCAAGCCGGGCAGATGACTTGATGCATATGTAGCTATACTGATAGCAGTGGTCGTATACATGGTACATACAAATGTAGGTTCACGATTTTTTTCCGTCATAGAATTTATAGGTAAAATATCTATATATAGTTATACTAGTACATAAATATGCATACATATGCATTCATCTAAAAAGAAAAAAGTACAAAACATTAAATCCAAACAACACATACAATGTTTTGTTCCAAGGATTGCATACTTCTTTTTATTCGTTCCACCTCTTCCCCTAGCTGTGTTCTACGCAATTTGAAAAAAACAAATCCTAGATACCAGATAAACCCCCTGTGAAGTGCACAGGCCAGACCATTGAGATTAAAAGAATTGACTATAAAAAAGAAAAAGAAATAACAAAAAGAAAATAAAAAGAGAAACCAAAAATGCAGTTTTATGTCCATGGTACAGAGAACTCAAAAATGGCAGCAAACAACAACACCAGGCGCTGCAGAGTCACAGCAGGAAAACAAGAAAAAAATAAAATGAATAAAACCGTAAAACATATCCTTGTCGCGATGTTTGAATGTATGTATGTTCTGTATAAAAAGGAAAAGAGTTATAAAGAAAGGAAAAGAAAATAGCAAAATAAGAGCACTCGCGATAAAAACTAGCAGCGGTACCCATCATCTCTCTAAAAGCTCCGGACATACACAGATCATGGTTCGTGTAGTTTTTCCAGTGAGGAAGAACAACCCGTTCCACTGTTCCCCCAGTAAGCTGGGACAACTCAGCACAGTTGAAAATGGCAAAGAGGCGAATAGAACTGGGTGGAGGAGATTCTCATACTCGTGCACATTTCTCTACAGCAATGAGATGTAGGTACGAGTAAAGCTGGAAGGAAGCGCTTGAAATGGTCTTGCACACAAAGAGCAGTAATAAAAAAAAGGAAAACTATTTGACGCTTTTCCAACAATGAAAACAGGACTTTTTCCTGTCTGGATGATGCGCTACTAAGCCACCAAGCCGTTGTAGTTCAGTATTCAAAAATGCACCAGCTTATACGTGTTGCCTTTACATACCTGAACATCTACTCGTAGCAAAGGTTAATGGAAAAGGAGTGTCCTGGTGCAAAGTATACGCACCGGTGGAAAATGTTTAACTGGATTTTTTTTATTTAGAGTTGTAACTGTAAGAGAGTAATTCTTTTGAAGTTAAAGACGAGCGGACACAGGCAAAAGCGTGACATTTTTATTCAACTGTTTGACCGTGAGTTTGAACTAAAATTGTTATTGTTGGCCTAATTCAGTCTTCTTAATCTCTCAGAATTGGCTGTCAAAGAACAGAAACAGTTAGAGAGGAGTCTCTGAACTGCTGAAAACAATACTGAAACCAGTGAACTCCATGAAGAATACTGTTAAGAATTACTCTCCGTCGGAAGTCGTAAAACTACAAAAAATATCTGCAAACACAGAGTTATCTGTTAAAAAAATTTGTGAACTCTTGTCAAACATAATTAATAAACAGAAAAATACTTTGTAACATTAGCCGAAACAATTGTAAACCTTGTAAACACTGGTAAAGAATACTGAAAATGTCAAGTAAGGGACAAAATGCCTCTTATGTCATCAGATATTGTGAGTACTTGTGGCACTCTTAAGAGTCTTCAAAATTCTTCCGAAATTGAGAAAAATACTACATACGTAAGATTTTCGGTTCTATTTGTTTTGACAGGGAACTAAGAAGAAGATCTAATCAGCGAAATCGGTCAGTTAGTAGGAGTCTACTGATCTTGGGGTATGTTTAGCGAATGGACACCACATATTCGGTCCAAAATGTTTTCGCGTTTAATCCCGAGAGAGGACGAATACATCTTAAAGTGGGGCACTGACGATAGCTGGTGAGTGATCTTGCTGGCAGGAGGGGCTTGTTATTGATTTATTAGTATGAATGAGAGTTGCCATAATTGTTTCTACGTCATTCAAGTATGAACTCCTGGCTTTTTATTTGTCCCAAGCTCCACAAAGTGAACAGCTTTGTGCAATTATTCAATGTCAATAGCGTATAATCAGGGAATACATGACCGTGCCGTTTAGTACAATAATGGCCATTTCATCTAAGCTAATAGTTAGACAGAGAACTTAGAATAAGATAATGCTCTCCGTACTTTGTAACAAAGTGAAATTCTTACTTTCCTAATCTTTATAATGTTTATTGAATTTTAGTCGCTTAAGACAAGCAGATTTTCAGCCGATTGTGGCATTTTTTCTTCGAAACCTAGCTATTGGAATGTGGCTTCTGATTTTTTTTTCAAACCTAACGAAAAAAGTTTTCCTGAGGAAGGCACAAATCACCAGAATAGTTAAAAAAAACAAAACCTCGAGTGATGTTTGTTTTTCCCCTTTCGGTACTAAGTAAATCCTTGACATACTCACTGAGGAAAAACCGAGCCCTTGTCTATTTTTTTCTGTTCAACCCACCGACACTTGCCTGGAGTATGATATGACAGTTCCAAGGATAATGCGTGTCGTGTTATTCGGATTCATGTACAATCACTTACCCTATTTATGGTTTCGAAAGAAAACACACGACAACGATAACAACGGCGACGAAGACGACAATGATGCCGTACTCATAGCTCTGCTTGTAGACTCTTCCAGGAGAGGAAAAGCGGGTGGTACAAATAAAACAAACTTTCCCTTACCCCTCAGAACGACGTTTAACACTCGATTCTTGCACAAAAAGGACATAAAAGGAATTACCCCCCAGCAAATGGAAGGATGAAGTGGTAGGAGTGTATCTTTTAACAACCGAGAACAAAAAAAAAATCCTCAGACAGTATTAGGTGCTGTGCCAAGGAGAAACTTTTCCAAGCATTATTATGGTCTACCCTCAAGGCAGGCACACAGGACTTTTCCCCTTCATCTTTTACTCCATCTTCTCCGTCCTGCCCAACATTGAAGTATGTACTCGTATTCTAATAAGAAGTAGTAGAAGAAGACTTATCAAGTCGATGGCTTGACTAGGAGCGGGGGTGGTAGCTAGTAGATTGTAGGTTGAAAAGACTGTGCTTTGTGAATGGGTTTGGTGGCGGTTTATGTTTGAGCAGTCATCACCATCATCACCATCTCATCAGTGTAAAGAGAGAGAAGAACCAACCCAGTCATGTCCTCATTATCACACTTCATAATGAAATGCTTTTCTGCTCTTCAAGATTCATTGTTGCAGCGATTTGTGGTTTGAGGTTAGGTTTTGAAGTGGCAGTGACTGTTAAAATAGAACACTGGTAGATTTTGATACATTTTAACTTTTTCAATTTTTTGGGGGAGAATAAGGTAGTTTTGAGGAAGACATATTTTATATAATGGATACAAACAACAACGAGCTCGTTTTAATGCGTTTGTTCGGTCTTTTCTACATCACTATTGGTGTGCATACAACGAACAAGATAAAGGGGAGGCGACAAGGTGCTTCTAGTGATGTTCCAAGTACTACTACTAGTTCTACTATACCGCCATTCACCTTCCTTTGATGGATGGGGCGTGTGTTGTTCTGGGCTTGGATAAGAGCGATTTTGTTCTTTTGTTATGCTGTCAACAAACAAGTTGTTATCATGTTTTTCCTTAGTTTTTCTTTGCTTTGGACGGAAAGAAGGGTTTTGATATATTTTTTTCTTCTCACCTGAGCGGTGTATTAAGGCTGAGAGCAACCAGAGACATTCAACAAAAAGACTAAGAGAAGGAGGATGTGTGCTTGAAAAATGCATTTAATTAAAGTATGGTAACAGAACGGTGTGCATTATATGTATGTTACTTTCTTTTAATTCTACTACCATAAGGTAAATTTGAGCAAAAATGATTGAGAATGTTTTGAAAATGTCATGATTTAGTTTTCTTCGGTTTTGACTTTTGAAAGATCTTTGGACAGCAAAATGTTGCCAAGACAAAAAATTCAAATGTAAGCAATGAAGCCTTGTTAATGTTTACGGCCATACACAGCGGTGATGTGACCATCTGACTATTTTTAATAGGCATGTCTTGGCATTACACATCAAAACTTCGATACAGAAGTATTTGCTTTAGATGTAGAACACTAAAAGTTCCCCGCCTTCCATTTTCATCATACCTGAGCCACTTTTGCCTCAGTATCTTTTGTAGTCTAAATATCGGGTTTGGCTTTTTTTTTTTTGACTACATGCACATTATGTAGAAGATGCATCTGCCACTCCACCCAGAGAAGAATAACTGACATTTTGTAGGTTGCAAGAAGTGGAAGCAAGTCCTTCAATTTGAATTTTTTGAAACATTGTAATGTCATTCTGCCTTTTATCTCAACAGTTGAACGAATTTGTTGAAGAATGTTAAATGATAAACCTCAACCTTAAAATTATTTGCTACAGCATGATTCGTGATTGCAACTCTTTGGTTTTCGTATTGCTATCGCGGCACTTTGTATTAAAGGAGACTTTGTTGCAATCTTCAACCTTGTCGGTGAGAACTTTTTGAGGTTTTCTGCCAACCATGGGTTCATCCACGGCCAGGTTAATGCAAGGTCGGATAAAGTAAATTGTATGTAGTTTTATTCATTTTCTCCGCAACTGTGACAAAAGTCTATATTCTCACAATAGTCTAGAGACAGTGGGTGTCTAGAATTAAATATGCAATGATAACATTGATAACATATCTCTAATTTGAATTTTTTTTTAATGTTTGGTCAATTACCGTCAATAAACTTACCAGCGTAAAAAAAAAAAAAAAAAAAAAAAAAAACAATTGACAATACAATAGTGTGTGTTACAATAGTGTTTTTTCGTAAGACTCGTCTCTCCTAGCCCGTTCACTGCCCGTATGTTAATCTGATTTCCTTTGATGACACAGTAAGCCAGGTTAAGCTGGAATTAATAGGTGTTCATCGGTAGCCAAATTACCATCCGATGAATAGCTGAGATTTTGGCTTAATAGATAACCACTTAAATGACGGAATTGAAATGTTATCGCCGCGGTAAAAATTGATTATGATTTTTTGAAACGAGTTCTAAATATACAACATTTTCGTTACTTACATACATAGCCATAAAAATAGCGCCATCTTCACTCGCTAGACAAGTAATTCTAATAGGACACTTTATCGCCGTTTTAAGAAAGCATTTTACAATATTTAGAGGAGCTTAATTCTGTCACTGAACATCCTATTTTCTTTGAGACATGTTCGTTCCTTTATGGTTATATGTGTACATATGTTTGTAATTGTGCCCTAGTTAATTTCCATAAGCAATTCCATTTCTCACACCAACCTCATCCACCAGTTATTGTGCAAATTTATAAAAGAAACACCGCTGACATGTTTCTGAATTCTATTTAAAATCTTTTCCCTAGCGTCATCTTTAAAGGTAATTAAGTGTAAAGTCTCGTTGTCATAAATTAAAAAAAAAAAGAAGTGATTTTGTGTTCACAAGTCAGACGTATTCAAGTACTTCAGACACCCTTCAAAAGATTACAGATCGTGAGATCCTTTTGTGGTTTGGCCAAACCCTTTTTCGACGTGCCAAAGAATGCAAATTATTCCGGTATTCCTCGGGGGAATATCAAATAAAAAAAATAAAAAAATGAAAACCCTCAGGCAATAAGCGTAAAACGTAAAATGTGAAATGTGAAATGTAAAAGTAAATTCGTATAGCTTCGCACCCTTCTGGTCTTAAATATTCATGACCAACAACAAGCAATCCATTTAAGGGCAACCCTTACCCATAATAAAAAAAAAGAAAAAAAGAAATGATGTATCCCTCTCACCCTAAGGAACCAATTTCGAAGGGTTATGTCGTTGTAATTTAAATCACTCACTCATTCTCTATCTCCACCCAAAGAAGAAGGGTGTCAAGGAACAACTTATTTTCCTGTTTTCCCCCCTCTCCCCCATATTCCATGATGCTGTTCAATGTGTCACACAAAAGATATCCTCGTCGCCGGTTTCAATCGCCCGTACGTGTGTGAATGTGTTTTCTTTATCCTTGAGTGTTTTGTTGTGGCTAAACGGAAGGATAAGAACACAAGAAGAAAAAGAGAAAAAAAAAACTTTTCAAGAATTGGCAAAAGGCTTGAGAATCAACCCCAACCTTTTAAGATCTTGCTCTGTCAATAATAGATAAACCCAAGAGGCAAAAAAGAAAAGGTTTTTACCTCCCTTCTTTTGGATATCTTTAGCAGAATGGCAGAATACAATCTACACTTGTAACACAACCGCCTACCAAACGCACACATGTGGGTAATAAATAAAGAAGAAAGACGAAAGCAACTCCCGTTTCCAATTGACATCCTCCGGAGATTCGCTTTATCAGTAGGGGGTACAGCATCCAGGGTGAAGGCATGAATTTATATTCCATTTTGGTAGTGCAAATAAGAACATACACACATCCAGACACAGCCAAACACAGCAAGGACAAGGGAACAAATAAATAAAGAAAAGAAAAGAAATGAGGGGGAAAATAAAGGAATCTCCTTCGAAGGATCTTTCGCTGTTTTTGGGGCTTGGGCTTGGCAATTGGAAAAGATTTTCGAATTTACCATTATGACGATGATGACCCATCGTCCGGCCCTGGTTGGGATGTCTTAAATGGGAATCCGGTTTACTTTGCTTTGGTTTGGTTGGGTTTAGTTTGGTTTCAGTCCCCCCTCTGCAATCTGAGTTCGGCAACATCAAGGACATAAAAAAGAAAGAAAGGAAATAAGAGCCAAAAAGAGCAACCAAGTGGAAATGGAAATCGACTCTACTTCTTTTATTCATTTGACTTGGTTTCACAATGGAGAGTAAAGTGGAGTGGTGTGGAAAGGACTTAGGGGCCTGGGGGTTGGTTGGGTGAGCGCTGGATTTGGTTAGTAATCTTCAGAGTTGGTTTGAGTGGATTTGGATCGAAATCAGGACCAGAAGGGGCAGAGTGCTGGGTAAATAATGATGATTATTCTTTTATTATTTTTTTTCTTTGGTTTGTTGCCAAGTCAGTGACTGTATTGTGTTTTCCTTTGTGTTGTCAATAGTTCACAAAAAAGGTTGAGGCCGATGGATGGGCAGTGAATAAAAAATGAGGGAGGTTTTGGTGCCTTGAACCATCATCCATAAATGGAAGATGATTTGAAGCTTTCTGAAAAGTGTTATTTGAGAAGAAAAAAAAAAAAAAAGAAGAGAAAGGACCATCAGAAAAGATGGACTTTTTCAGTAGTGTGGATTGGGTGCCATTTGTTATGGATTATCATCTCCATGGTGCACGAGTATTTAGAGGAAAGATGATTCCGGCTAATGACTTGGAAATGGGGCGATGAATATAACGTAAACGTAGAATTTCGTGTATCGAAAAAGAAAAAAATATAATGAGTCACTTCAAGGCCTTATGAAAAAAAAATAGCTCTTCGAGGTCCAATTGACAGGGTCCTAAGTTGAGTGTTTGAATCTGATTACAGAGAATTACAACATAACATAATGTGGTTAACTTGTATTTGGATTCGATGTTGGTCCGTCTTGGAAATATACTCTACGTATGTACGTGTGTATCAAAACTGATCAATGTGTTTTTAAATTCTTCTGGATGTCATGATATCTGGCTGTATATGAAACTATAGTAAAACAAGGCTCACGCAGCACATTTTACAAAAAGAATAATTTATTTTTAAGTCCAACAAAAATTGTAACTAAGCGGGTTGAAGATACTGTTTGAACGTAGATTTAAAGTGTCGTTCTCAATTCGAAACCTAGTTTTAAGTAGGTGAGCAGAAGAAATGGACAATGGCTTCAGCTAGCATGCATCTACAGTGCAGCCTTTTACCAGCTACCTCAAGTTGCATACACAACGTTTTCTTAGATCACCTTCTACATTGATCGGCATTTGTAGATATTTTGACAGACGCCACTGTAAATTGTTTGTCGTTTTATTTCTAGCAAGCTTTTAGTAGCGGGATTTCAATTGCACTCATAATTTTCTCAAATGTTTGTATGTACATCAATAACCATGCAAAACTGCTCAATTGCCTTAATAGCTCAAATAGCGATAATCAAGAGTGTCTCTTCGTATGATTTCTGCGCTGGTGTAATTGTCGACTTTACAGACTTTAAAGTAAGTTTGAAAGTGTGTGACTGTTTTGACTTCATCTTCATCGGTTGGACGAAAATATTGTCTGCTTTCGTCCAGGTCAAATGGTTCATTCTGCCCGAAGATGGTATGTACATAGTATCTTTATGACATTTTAAATGCCGGACGTTTATGCCTATGGAGTCAATAATCATTTCTAAGAAACATGTTTTCTATTTTTTTTCGCTTTCGTTATCTAAAAACTTAATCAAATCTGCTGCTCTGGTTCCGTAGATTTTATTATCTAACTAACATACCATAGTTATTCACTTAAAAAATGTAATGCATGTTCTAGAAGTTCGCACTTGTCAGCCCTTGTCTTCCGATAAGAATGGGTATTTATAGTCATTTATCCGACCAGATCAGAAAACTATGATATAAAGGAAAATATGAAATAGCTAACCTAAATTATAAAGTAATACGGTAGGCTAAACGTAGGTCGTATTCTAGAAATGTTGGAATTGATCTTAATACCATCAGAGATGCTTAAGATTGGTGAGCTTTTACCAAGGGCTTAAGAAATAAAAACGCCAAAATCGAAACGATTTAAACCCTGCTACTTTAATCACCTATTCAATATTATGGACACATGACTCCGACCTGGACATGCAGAATTTACAGTAAGAGATATAAGGGAGGTTCTAAAAAGAAGTCAAATTGAATAAAGCGCTAGGTGCAGTTTCTGATCCCCTATGAAACTTCTTAAAGCTTCTAGCAAAGACATACTCCAATATGTTAGAGAATGGTACAGTGGAAAACAGCTTTTTTTCATCAATAAAGTTGTTGAATGTGCCAAAATACATGTACTTACCCTAATACTAGAGCGACACTATGTACCGACGAAAAGAGTTCACTTTATGATACCAGAATTGGTGTAAAGCAAGGTTGCCATCTCATTCCGCTGTTATTTGCATTTTTCTTAAACGACCTTCACAATTTTTTTAGAAGGCAGCTTATACATTAATGAAATTCTTTTGCGTGTTTTGGAATATTCAAATAATAGTGTTATTTTAACAGATGAAATACTAATTTTTGGGCGAAAGGGCTAACGCAGAGAAATATCGACTTGGCAACCAAGAAATTAAAGTGGTTGCAAAATATTAATGTCAGGGAATTGCACTGACTACCTGGACTATCACTAACAAGTCATTTGCAAATACTTTATTGCTAAGAAGATCATCAACATCTGTAGAGCAGTAAATCAAGCCAACTGTTGTTATGCTGCACTTAATTTCGAAACGGGAATACCTAGTTCCCATCTGTTCTCACTACGCGTTCACTGAAATACGTTTTTTTTTTTTTATACAAAGTAAATGGACTCTTTTACCATACTTCTTATCAAAGAAGGTCATAGAAAGAAAATCTTCTGGTTCAAAGAAAGTCAGACAATTAGCGCAATAACGGGCATTGATTGAAAACAAACTCAGACTTTAACATGGACAAAAAAAAAATTGTGGCGCTGGCAGCCCTGTATGGGCCATGGCCTAGCTTCTTGACACTCATTTGTGTTGGTCATGTTGTCATTTTTGGCACATCTGAGCGGGGCCTACGGTTTATCATGGCCCGTTCGGGAGAATAATACAATGGCTATAATACCAAAAATATTTGGGATCCAATCAGATCAGATAAAAATTAGGATAAGCACAAGATAGCTCTCAAGACCTACATATATTAAAATTACATGCTTTAGGGATACGTACAAGGGTTATTCGGATTAAATGGTCATAAACGGAGAATTGGGGATGCCAGAGAATGATCATTGTGCAATCTGAAAGAATGTGAAAATAAAGTTCATCTTATGGGAAAATGTTTAATGTTAGTCGAATACTAATCGAATCAAATAGAGTGAAAGTATTGCTATTTTCCGGCCATTGGATATGTTCACCTCGGGAAATGTTGAAGAAATATAACATATACATATGTGTATGTGTATACATATTTGCGTGAATGAATATGGAGGTTTAAAAAATCCTCGACAATTTGCTCATTTAATTCGACCACTGAACGTAAATTTAAAAGTGTTACATAGTATATCATCGTCAGCATCAAATTCATCAACATTAAGTGTCCGGTCTATAAATGCAGTTTTACGAAAACAACTGTGACCGTTACTGTATTAGGGAACAAAGTGAAATCAATTTATATGCAATTCTTGTTCGCGAGTTTTTCCGTAAGAAAGTGCTTTTAGGCCAAACCAGTCCGCCCACCAAAATATTTTGTTTTAAAAACAAAAGGAGCAATTTGGGAATTAGAAATCTATCCGGCCACAGCTAGAGCTACTTTCCCCAAAAGTAAAGCTATTTTTATTTTTATTTTTATTATAATAATAATTATAATTACATTGTAAAATTGTAAAGAAATGAAATGAAATTATAATCTAATATAATTAAATAGGAAAAATATTGTCGCTCTCAAATATAAAGTTATCTGCATTTTGTGTAAGATTTACCGTCACCTATCGCTCAATTCGGAAATTATCAGCACTCCTCCCCACAGTGCAATTATTACCTTCAGTCAGAATCTATTCCCTAGACTTTTGCGCGCGTGTAAACATCATTTCCTTTTCTCCCTTTCTGCACATTCACAACCAATCAAGGCGAATACTTAATCCATTACATACGTTTTCCCCCAATCTCTATTACATCGTTCCTGTCCTCAATCTCGTTTCCATATCTTCTATCCCATCTTTCCCCCGTCTATATTTCCCAGTATCTCATTCCTAAATCAAAACTCTTCAATACCACGAGGAGGTGGTGGAGCAACAACATATACTTCCTACAAGCACCAAGAGCAGAACTAAAAAAAAATTTCTTACTGTTGCACCCCATCTATCTTCACCGTTCGCCGTTCTACGTTCTCATCCGGTGAAAATCCTAAAGCCCTTAGTACACAGAAAGTGAATTGCTAAGGGTAAAACACAGATACATGTTGATAGGGGTGGGGTGATAGATGGTAGTGGTACTGCTAGTGGCAATGGTGAGCATTTGAAAACAGAAAAAAAAACAAGACAACTTAAACTAAGTTCCACAATATACACCCATCCTGCTGGAATCTATAGCAACCCACCTACTATACAACCACTGGAACCACCATCTCTACCGCACAACCATCGTCGCCTCCACCACTAGCTGCACGAAGAACCACCAGTCTCCATCGAGTATCACGGAGTACCACCCAGAGTACCAGGGATGAATGATGCTTCAAATAAGTTTATCATGATATTATGTGTGTTCTTTGCCTTTGTTGGCGCGCTGGGAAAGTAAGGGGAGTGTGGGTTGCTATCTAGAGGGTGGAATGCAAATGGTTCTGGTTAACTGGATGTGTGAACCATCAAAGGGGTTGGGGTGGGTGATTCAAACAAGAACACCAGAAAAAATATGAAAAAGTTATGTTATTTCGCAAATTTTTTTTCTTTTCTTTCCAACCCCCTCATCTGCACCTAACCATCATACTGTGGGTTAGCACTGAGACTGTGGGAGGGTTGAAAATTTCCGTTCGCCATAAACTTCCGGTGTTTGAAGTAAAACGAAAAAAAAGAAAAAGAAAAAGAAACAACGACCCACACAGCAGGGAAAAGGAAAAAAGTAAAAAGAAAAAAAAAAAAAAAAAGAGAAAATTTGTGCCATGGAAACGCCGATAGATAGAGATTGTGAAGCGGGGCGGGATGTAAAAAGCAAAGTGACTGAAGTGGTAGAAGTGGCAGAAGTGGAAAACCCAGAGCTACAGACATAGAGTTGAGGAGCCAAACCAAAATTGAATGGAGCAGTGGCGGAGCACAGCAGCAGCGATAAGGGAAACGAAGCAAGGCATGATTGAATGCGGGTGGTAAACAAAACAAAAAACGAAAGAAAGGGAGAGAAATAGAAGTAAGAGGATAAAGTACGGTACGAGTGCTAGTACGAGTTCTTTTATAGCTACGGATATGAAGGACCTTGCCGACAGAAAAGACGAAATGTGCAGGAAACAAGTGGAGCGGTGCAGAATTAAACGGATAGTGGTAGATTGAGCCGGAGCTATGAGTAGAAGACCGGAGGAGCAGCAGAAACAACACTACAGTAAGTGCAGAATACCTAACGTATGTTTGTGTGTAAAAGTTGAATGGGGAAAGGGATGAAGAAACGGAAGCGATTGGAAAATGAGAGAAAGACGGCAGGGGTGCATAACCGGAAAAGACTACGTTACCACCAGCGCAAAACCGAAACGAAGTGAAGGAGCGTAGAAATTCTTGTTTGTGGGCATTGGCAAGGCAAGGATTTTGTCGGAAAACGGTGAAGAGGAGAAAGTAAGGCACCGACATGATGGGCAACATCACATAGCGTAGCACAGAAGCAAAATGCATGAACGTAAAGTCGGGTACGTTAAAGAGGAGTATGAGAGCATAATCTGCAACTAAAAAAAAGTGAAGGTGAAAGTGGTAAAGGTTGTGGAATTTTTGGCTGGGGAATAGACCATAGAATCAAGGAAAGGAGGAATGAATTCCATAGGAATGGTATTTTAGTTAGAGGAAAGCAAAACCAGCCTTAAGGATTGATGTTTGAAATAACAGACTATTCGTATGAGGTAAGGGGTGTACAACAGTACTCGAGTATAGGAACGGCCATAATCCAAACAATAAAGTTCGTAGAACCAAAATAATCTTGAGGGATCTAAAAAGTACAGGTAAAGCGGAATATTGTACGGGTTCACATAGACAATATCAAGAGAATGATGATGGCAGTGTGTTGTTGGACTTACAAGTACAACGCAGAACTAGATAAATATAAAGATGACTATGTATACCCTTCCCGAGGACAAACTCTTAACCGAGCAGGCAATAAACAAACACTCGGATGTTATGATCTTCCCGAGCTGTGGTTTTTACGAGATTCGTTCTCTTCACCGGTTTCGTGGACTTCATAGTTTTCATGACAAACGTGGTGGTGTGAATGTATAGGTACATAAAATTCTTTACCATTGTCCTTTGGTTTGTGTTTATGTGCAAGCTCCGAAGTTTTATCTGAAGAGTACTTTAAATTACATTTTTTAGTTCTTATTTTTGTATTGGTGTCCGTCCTTTTGTGATTTCACCCAACGCTGACCAAAAGTTTGCAATTTATGTTCCATTTTAAGAGAGAGAAGACCACATGAAGGCTAGATGGCGTTAGTACACAAGGTTTGCTACTACTGGTAGAAGCATTTTTACTTTATTGTCCTCCTTGGCCATGTTTTTTTCAATTCGCCGGAATAATTTTTTTTTGTCTAGTAAAGATACTCTAAATAAAACGAATCACTATAGAGAAGGTATCCAGACGATGATTACGAACAACGACAAATTTCACCACCCAGAACGACGGAAAGAATAACGGAAATTCAGTGACTTCCTCCCATGTCAAAAGGTAAGCCGTTACCATCGTTATCATCATCCAATCCGAATAGAAGGAAAATCTACAATGATGACTGTAAATCTGTTTTTCGTCGAAAATGTGGTATAAGTTGATCATCACACGAAGGATGAACGTCTGTTCGTTGGTTCTCTGGGAGAGGGTCAGATTTTTTTTCTTTACCTATTTTTGAGCTCACTATTTTCTCTCGTTTTTCTGGTCTGTGCTCATTTCCGTCGAAATGATTGAATAAATTGAATGAAACACGACTATAGCTTAAGAGATATGAGCACCTTTAGGGGCAGAACAGGATTAGGCTTGGGGGTAAAATGTTTGATATATAATTAGGATGGTGTTGGACGTATTTTGGATTTTAGATCGTCGGTTCTGGATATTATGTTTTTAATTCTGGGATTCTAAACGGACCGATTGTACTCCTAGTATATGTGGATATTGCAGATGAATGACGTTGGCACTAAAGGGAATTTAATTTGCGGTTTTTGATTGTTATTCGATTTTTGTACGTGAGTTCTGGAGGATAATGATAATGGCGTTAGGGTAGAAATTATAAGATAGACGAAAGCCTGGATGGGTTATTGGATGAATGGTTGAACACATGAACGATATGAGATAAGATGCGATGTAAAGAGTGATAGTTGCGCTCTTAGCTTTTTGAATAGCTGTATTGCAATTGTAATGCCATCACACTTATTTCGCATAATACCTGTTAATTACCTTGCAATGAAGCTTAGAGAACCATTACGCTTATAATCGATTGAGTCATTTCTAAATCTAACTCAAGTACATACGTACGTACATGTAGTAGTCGAAGATTTGTCGTTGTTATCGCTTTGTTAGGACAGTTAATAACCAAAACACAGCGAAAGTTACAATTGAGTCAATGTGTAGTGGAAAGTTGTTCTACTCTTCTTACAGCTTTTACATTGGCTATATGCTGATTATTTTCAAAGTCATGCAATTTACCCTTTTAACAATTAATGTGCATGAGGCTTTTCTGTAGTTAAATTTATGATAATTTTCAAGGAAACATAGATTCACTTTATAGATAATCCACCACTCAGAGGCTTGTTTTTCATCCAAACTTTGTCCTCCTCCTCCTCTTCCTGCCACATCTTCGTTTATTCCGAACCGACTGAGCTCAGTCGATTTGAGCCCGATAATAATAAATATAGTTTTAGATGTTCGTACTGATGGTGGCAGCTTACTTTTCAAGTCTATCTTTCTCTCAAAAGAAAGCAACTATTATAAGGCCAAATGGATGGAATTTAAGTTAACAAATTTGTACTCGATGGCCCAAGCGGAAATACCATCAGTCAGAAGCGAGATCGAGTACCACGTTCTCATTCTACTTCCTCGTTATATTCTTGTCATATCTGTTAAGTCATAATCATTCTGTTAAGCATCTCTTCATGTCTTCCATTTTACTGTCAACTTAATCCCTTGATCAATTCCACTTCTCATCTTTCAATGAAAACACTTTTATATAATCTTATCACTTCTAACTAATTTGAAGCAGATATTTAAACTTATTCACCTATTTGCTCACTTCATTCCAGTTGCTTTCTTATACCTCAATTTAAATGAGAATCCTTCTTCGTTCTCCTCCTCGTATGTATGCTATTCTCTGAAATGCCTTATGTAAACTAAATGCGTCAGAGAAACTTGGATGTACAAACAAAATGACACCTCCCTGGGGTCACAATCCCGAATCCAAAAGGTAACCTATGCCACCACAGAATACTGAAACAACACTCACTCATGACATTTCCTATTTCTCACTTCCGTAAATTATCCCCTCCTCCAACAAATGTGTGAATTTAACTAATATCCAAAGTTCACATGTTAGAACCAAACTAAATACGATAATTAACTTTGTAAACCATCATGACGATACGGTGGCAGGGGGCCAAAATGTGATTGTATCCTTAGGAATTCACTCATTTACTTACGAACGTACTCGCTCCTTACACAGTGCAACTCATTCCACAAACACTCAGCCCAGTCAGAATTTGCATGTGAAATTAATTTCATATGCGTAATACGAATGTTTACAAATTGAATAACATCACCATCATCATCATCATCGTCAGAGCCAAAACCAGAATCAGAATCAGAATCAGAAGCAGAAACAGAAACAGAAGCTGGGAGCAAGCAACATATAGTATCGGTAGAGTTGCTCATGTTTTAGCACGCTACTCATAGATCAACTGACCCAAATGCACCAGTAGGAGGTCTCTGCCAGACAACGACGACGAGAACGACGGCTAGAATGTGGACGGACATAAACTACGGAGGAGCGTGTGTGTACTTTTCAAGGAAAACATTGCAGTTCACACGTGTGCTTGGGTAGAGAACTGAGCTCTTAAGACGTGCGTCTTCGAATCGAATTACTCTCAACAGACATGAGAGTACATCTGGATAAGGTATACATTAGAGGAGATACCTAGCTCTCCAAGGAATAGGAGGGAAAACCAACTCGTCTTGAGCTCGTTTATGTCTGCTGAATCATAAAGTTGGGATACTACCACCACAAACATGGAATTGGAGAAGCAGAAAATTATCATCATCCGCTCAAACTACGAGTACTAGCCACATTCATTCATTCATCATCTCGTCCTCCGACACTATCTAAACCCGATGTCGATGAAATTAATTTAATTCGTCGGGTGTTGTGATAGTATGTGTCAGAAAGTCGTCCTCTTACTCTTGTACCCAGAATATGTACTTACGTCCTCGGCATATGTACCGGCCCTTCCACCATGTCTTTCTCTTCTCTAGCTAGTGTGTGCATAATCCCAGCGCATGTAAACAGGATGCTGATCCAATTAAAATCTGTTTATTAGTAGGAAATTAATTGGGCTCTCTCTACCATTGTACGGTCGTTCGACCTCCTTCTCGTTGTCTTCATCTTCATAGAAGTTCGCCTATCCTAGCACACAATCTTTCCATTGGCATCCTTCAAACTTGTAGGAGCAGTCAACCCTCATAGCCTAGTTAAGGGTACTGCTTTGCTATTTTGTCATTTTACTAGATTCAAACGCAGTGGCAACTTGGTATCGCTTAGAATCACTCTTCTCCCACTTTCTCTAAGATTGCTTATAATTGTTTAATGTTAGTGCGGGTCCGAAGGTGTTTGGAATCCATAGGAGCTAAATCGTTTCAAATTAGTATTGTTGTTACATAGGGTATAACATGCTCTATGTCCATCTAGTTCCTTCTGGAATGTCTAGAACTGATTACAGGTGTCTGCCACACAACTTAAACACTTCGGAGACACAAGGATGGATGGATAATAAAATGGCCTCTAACCTAAGACACATATTGATGACACATAATTAATTTGGATTTGTTGTGATTATATTTCGGGTTTTGTGGGTTTAGTGGGTTTTTGGTAGACTTGGATGTTCTTTCACTACCAACACTCTCTATCTTTAACTGATAGTTTTAAGATCTTTATTGTGACATGAAATGTAACTAATTTGATTATTTTGTTTTGATCTTATCTTTACAGGGTCCTCCTCCACAGGGGCCACTCAAATTCACAATTGTCGATACCCTGGAACGGATAAAGGAGGAATTCAATTATTTACAAGCACAGTATCACACGTAAGTTTGAATTTTAAAGAATTTTAGTATAAGAAACAGGTGCCGATTTTGTTATAAGCAAGAATTCAATGAGTACTGTGGACGTATAAGTAAGGAAATGAATGGATATTCGTAGTTAATTTTCTATTCGTGTGTTTTAAAAGTGATTGAGGGTTAACAAAGACAACTCCTTTGCACTTTATTTGCTTGTGTGTCTTCAAAACTAACTATACGTTAGTTATAAATATAATTCAACCCTTCGAAACTTTCAGCCTGTCTTGTGGAAATGCACACTATGCGTGTTACAAAGTCATGGTTAAATCTTAAATCTCATCGAAGAGGAAACATGACGTAGATTTAATGGTATTACCGACATTGGAGAATTTGTATTGCATTTGTTTTAACATTAGATCAATGTTGGCTGGGACAACTTTATTGCAGAAGTCGAAAGCATTCTACATCACATCGATATTATTTCATACGAGTGGTACTTATTATGCATTGGTAGTAAATGATCGTTGAATTATAAAACTCGTACTATTGTTTCGATTTCGATCTTAATACCTAGTCAAGTCATAAATACTGGTACACAGAAAAATCAGCGCCAAACGAAAACGAATTAATATATAAATAATTTGTTTGTTGTTTTTATTGTGTTATTCAATGGCTACAAATCTTAGAACAACTTATTTGAAATGACTTCCATTTGCCTTCCAGCACGACCTAAGACGATGTAGCGACTCATCGATTGCGAGACGCACTTCATGCGTGGGGAAATCGTCCACTGCACGGACAAGGGCTCGTTTCAACGACTCAATATTTGAGTGTCGAGTAGAGCAAGCCATGCCCTCTAATATGGACCAAAACTTGTAATCCAATGGGTTGAGGTCTGGACTGCCAGCTGGCCCATCATCCGTTGATATGAAGTCCGGAACGTTGTTTTTGAGTCACAGTTGAGTCGTTTTTGCTCTGTGAGCTGGAGCAGAGTTTTGCTGGAAAGTCCATAGCTTGTTGTTAAATATTGATTGGTTGAGAGACTTCACAACGGGTTCCAAGACGGTCGATTGATATATTTTGGCCGATATTTTCACTCCTTTCTCGCAAAAATGGAGCTTGGTAACGCCATCGTAGCACACTCCCCACCATATTATTCCATACGCGGGATGGTGGTCTCTTTGAGCCCTCGGGATGAGTTGGGATGCTTCTCTGGATGACCGAGCATACACCCGATCGTTCTGCTTATTGGACGATTCTTCTACGGTGAAGATTTTCTCGTCAGTAAACAGAATTTGTCTGTGAGCGTTCTTCGCGTACCGGCTGAGTAACGCTTTCGATCTTCGCTTGCGTTTTTCCTTCAATGCGGCCGTCAGCAGGTGTCCAGTGTGTCGCTTGTACGCGCTGAGTCCTAAATTTTCTTTGATAATGCGAGACATGGATTTTTGCGAAATTTGCATTTCCCGCGACAAGGTTTTCTGTTTTTGGAGCGGTTTTCAGTCGATTCGTTTCTTCACGGCTTTGATCGCTTTCGGAGTTATCACAGTGCGCGGACGGCCGGGTCTTTGACGGTCTCGTACTCCACCAGTATCCGCAAACAACTTCACAGCACGATACACAAAATTGCGAGTGATTCCAAGCGGTCGAAACGTCCTAAAGATATCGCCTTTTTCCATGTTGCATTTAAGTAGATTTTTGATGTCGCCCCATTCCATGATTTTAAGCAATTAATGTCAACAACTTTTTACCTCACAATGAAGCATAAATATCAACTGTCAAATCGCAATCAATACGAAATGAATACGCCCAGTGTTGCATTCGTAATGAGTGAGTTCAGTTGTGTACCAGTATTTATGACTTGACTAGGTACATATTTCACTAATCGGTTTGTTTCGCTAGAAAAAATCTTTCTGAGATTGTTCATGAAGAAGCTAATGTTATGTTGATGATTGATCAAATACTAAACAGCATCGCATTCTAAGGATTTTTTTAAATGGTCTATAAAAAAGGTTATATGAGCAGCAGTTTCCGCAGATCTCAGGATGATTCGCCGCATTAAAGTATTGCTACTTTCATTCGGGTCTAAAACCTTTAACTCAAAAGAATACATCTTTATCCTGCTCGTTCTGTTCTACTGTCTCGATTATTAGCTCTTCAGAGGATTGGTTGCATACTCTGTGTGAGTGTCCGAATTACTCTGATATTGGGGTTTTGCCTATGGGTATCACCTTTGATGGTGCTTACATACGACTTCGAATCTGGTACTGGTGGTGGTCGTACTTGTACTATCCAAAGGGCGCTGATCAACGCATTGTTCTGATATCTCGTGCGAAGACGCACCGTAGGCTTGATCATTCACGTCAGGTACCTACGTTAAACACATGTGACATCTGTCTCGATTGTTGGACGAAAAGCAGAAAGAAAACATTTTTTTAAACCCTGTAGGCTTTGGTTGATCATTAATCCATTAAACGCATTGTTTTTTGAATGACGCAAAACACTTTGAGCGGAATAAAGATTACTACCTACCTACGAGTATAATGAAAAATCTCTAACACCAACTTATAAAAGCTATTAAAAGTTAGTTGTGAATAAATTGAACAAAAGTGGAGGTCGGTCGTTTCCTCACAAAGAGGTCAAATTTGAAATTAATCTGAAAAGTGTTCGCCTTAAAGTAGAGTGATACGATTCTCCTAAAAATGTGTTTCGTTCAATTACTCGTATGTGTCGCTTTTCACAGGTTTGTAGTTGGCGAGTCTAAACTGATGAAAACATGAATCTTGTGTCTAGGTTCACCTTAAGTAAACTAGTTTGTTCACAGTTTATATTCGAATTTCAATACTATGGACAAACTATCTTCTTCGTATTCTTTTTTTGTGCAGATTAAATGAAAAGTCATCTACCCAATGTACATACGAGGGCGGGTCAATAAGTCCGTGACTTTTGGATTAAAACACAGATTTTTTGATAAAAAAATAATTTTATTTTTCAACGCTCAAGGGAGACTAGAGCTCTATACACTTTGTCCAACGCTTCTCCAATTTTTTTTATCCCTTCCAAAAAAAATGATTTGTCGAGGTCCCCAAAATAGGCCTTTGTTTGCGAGATGACTTCATCATTGGAGTCAAATCTTTTTCCACCAAGCCATTTCTTCAGGTTTGGGAACAAGAAGTAGTCGCTCGGAGCCAAATCTGGAGAATAGGGTGGATGAGGGAGCAATTCATAGCCCAATTCATGGATTTTTGCCATGGCAACTGCACATGTGTGCACCCTTGCATTGTCTTGGTGGAAAATAACTTTTTTCTTGGCCAAATGAGGTCGTTTTTTTTCAAATCGTCATTGAATCGGTCCAATAAGTTGGCATAATATTCCCCATTGATTGTTCTTTCCTTTTGAAGGTAGTCAATGTGGATTATCCCGCGTGCATCCCAAAAAACAGTCGCCATAACTTTATTGGCTGACAAACCCACCTTGGCATTCTTTGGCGCCGATTCACCCATAGAAACCCACTGTTTTGACTGTTGTTTGTTCTCTGGTGTGTTGTGATGGATCCATGTTTCGTCCACGGTTACAAAACGGCGCAAAAACTCCTCCATATTGCGATTAAACAACGCCAAACCTTTCTGTGAAGTTGTTACACGATTGCGTTTGTGGTCGACTGTGAGCAAACGCGGCACCCATCTTGCGGAAAGCTTTCTCATGCCCAAGTGATCATTCAAAATTGAAACCACTGAGCCATGCGAAATCCCTACGGCTTCCACAATCTCTCGCACTTTCAATCTTCGGTCGGCCAACACCATATCGTGAATTTTTTCGATTGTTTCGGGTGTAGAGACCTCAACTGGGCGTCCAGGACGTTCGGCATCTTCAGTGCTTGTACGGCCACAACGAAATTCAGTAAACCACTTTTTTACCATTGAAATCGATGGTGCAGAGTCCCCATAGTATTTATCAAGCTTAGCCTTGGTCTCGCTAATGGTTTTTTTTCGCAAGAAATAATGCTTAATAAGCACACGAAATTGACTTTTTTCCATTTTCTCCTCAAATTAGTGAGTAGTCTGATAAAAATAGCTGTCAAACACAAACTAACTGACGCAGCAAGTTTAAATTTTGACAGGAGTCAACTGACAGATGCCTGTTGACAGGAGCAGTGTTGCTGTTTCAGTAAAGAGGTCAGAAATTCAAAAAATCACGGACTTATTTACCCGCCCTCGTATATGGATATTCATTGGATTTTGAAGAATTGATCTTAACTGTTCGCTTCCGACCACCGGTGTTTTAGGAACACTCGCTATTTCTTGATTTCTGGCAATCTTATGGTCCCTCGAAACCACCCTCTAATGTAAATTTAAGCCCTACCAACCTGAAACGATTGAATCTTTAAATAAGCCAAAATGTAGTTGCATTTTTTTCTTCTTCGCTATACTCATTATTGATATTCTCCTCTTGAATAAATACTTAATTTTCCACCTTTCTGACTATTATGCCATCAGAGTTGTTAATAATTTTTTAAGCGCATAAATCTTTGCGTGTAACAAGCTTAACATTTTCGCTTTCGCCGCTTATAATCTACTTTCGATTAACCGACAAAAGGTTGATTCCCGCACATATTCCCTCGTTTCGCTATTCGTTGGAAATTAATTTAAATATCATTTCGATGATAATGTCAAAAAAAAAGAAAAGCAGAATGAGCGTGCCTTCGGATGTAGCATCCAAAACAAACCAGCGCAACGCGATACACATTTCCGTATAGTGCGTATAGTCCACGGGGTAATTATGCACTGAATGGGCAGCCCAACGGAGTAACAAAAAAAAAAAAAGGAATTCATAGTGTCTGTATCTGGTTTCGTACAGTACCACATGGTGGAGAACGTTTGTTAAATCCACCACAACGCGCTCAAATTAAAACCCACATACATGTGCAGCACGCAAATATTTTCAGTTCCTCTGTGAGTTGAACCTGTTTTCCTCCAAAACAACATGCAATCGGTAGTACACGACACGACGATACAACACGCCGCACCGTGTGGAAAGGAAAAATCATTTTCATACCAACCCATGGGGAGTTTCTCCCTATTCTCCGGTGGTAGCTCCATAAAAAACGAGGAACAGAACACCCTACACCAATGAGTCCGACGAAACGATTACTCTCAGTAATGAGATTCACATCTCATTATCGAGGGTAATTGCCTGGTGAAACGCAACGGCAACAAAAATGAAATTAAATTAACGTGGTTCAGGAGGTGTGTGTTGCAAGGGTAAACTCAAGAGGGCGAGACATGGCTTAGGCTTGGTCTATGCTAATCCGGTTACATCATATAATTCAAAAACAACTGCACTTGTAACCATTCTCGACGACTTGTATCAAGGCTAATCGATGGCGATTATTTGCTCTGTTGCCGACTGACTTCACTGTTGCTCATATCTCTAAGGTCCAATAAACCCGTGAAAACCTAAATGACCCTTAAAAAATTGACTCCCACCCAACACCTATAAACACCCAATTCCTTCCCTTCTTTCGATTCACTATCAAAGTATCCCACTGGAAATCAATTCTAAAGCACTGCCAAGCACCATCGAATACCACCCAAAGCGTGTTGAACGATTTTTTTATTTTTCCTTTTTTTTTTTTCAGCGGTTAGTTTGTGGTTTATTGGTGCGTGCGTGTCTACCTTTTCACACTCGTTTTCCTCACATTCCAATGTCATCCCCGATCTATCCATTAAAAAAAAAAAAAAAAAAAAAAAAACACATCCAACCGACAGTGGAGCATATTATTACCGCACAGTTAATGCGGCGGAAATCGTGATGACTCTTTTTCGCCGTTGGTTGACTCTGAATTGAATATTATTATAGCACCCTGACATGTTGTGTCGCCCCTCTTTTGGTTTGGTCTCGTCTGGTCTGGTCTGGCTGACTGGTTTTTCTGCCACCCTTTGACAATGGGACGCAATTTTACGCACATGAAGTTCCATTATTGGATTTTCAGTTTATTTTTATTTTTTCTTTTATTTTTTTTATTGTAGTGTTTTTATTTCGTTTGTACCTTGTGTCGTGCGGCGTGGCAGAAAAATAGGAGCAAAGTGCCACACGCACTCTACCAATACCATGTTCCAATTGTGTTCTGAGCTCTTTGCTGTGCTCGAGCATCATGAACATGAAGTAGTAGTATATTTGACCAGGAAAAAAGGCAAAAATCGCCAATTAATAAAAATAAATAATTTTCAGTTATAGCGGCAATTATTGACATTGCGGGGTGGATACATACATGGGGTGGATTTATAAAATTGGTGGTAACGTGTCAGGGTACGCCGTAGTCGTTCCACATATATGATGGCGCCGGTCAAATGATAATCATTTAATTGGGATCCGAATACCGTTGCGGTAGTGAACACGGAATTATTATTTTATTCAATAAAATAGTCGTATCTGTAAATAATTATAAAATCAAGTGATTGTTGGCATATCGTTTTTTTTTTAATGTGATAGTTTCCGTTTGGCGTTTTCCCCCGTTCTCATCTGATTATGGGGTGGGTTTCAATCTGATTTTGCAAAGGATTTGCGCGATGAAAGTGTTGGTGTAGATACATATTATAAAAACGGTGTCGAGCGTCATAGGTACCTAATATGTAAGTTATATTTGACACAATGTACAAGATACATATGTATATATAAACGAGCAATGTTATTGTTCCGAAGTTTAGTTGTCAGGCTCTATCATCATCGCTGCGCAAAATGTTTATAATCAATTTATTTTAAAATCCAGTGAACCCTAGTTGTTTGAACTTGTGATAGCTCATTATTCTCTGTTTGGTTGTTTAATAACGTCAGTCCAAGAAGTGAGCAAGCACGAGTAGGTTTTTTTGGTAAGGAAATTTAGTGATTGTAAGCGTTTTAGAGCTAAGCTATTCGTTATATTGTCATTAATCAGTCTTTCCCAAACTGGCTGGCATTTGAGTGATAATCTAGAGATAAGATTCGAATAAGACGCCATGCGTATGTCTGTCATCTATCTCCTCAGTTTTTTGTTTCACAAATTTTAAAATAAAGATAGGCAATATTGGGTAGCACATTTTTTTATTCAATTCACTAAAGTACTACATTATTGCGGAGCAGAGTAATGCTTCCAGTTCTTCATCTTCAAACTTTTTTGGCTGCCCAGGACGTTCATCGTCTTCCAAGCCAAAATCACGACTTTTAGATCGTGCAAACCACTTTTGGCACGTTCGCTCAGCTAGCGCATGTTCACCATAAACTTCCACCAAAATACCATGACTTTCGGCAGCAGTTTTCTTCATATTAAAGTAATTAAAGTAATGAAGGCGCAGAGGCATGGACATTATCAAAAATGGATGAGGGTGTTCTTGGTTGCTTCGAGAGAAAAATTCTTCGGGCGATCTTCGGTCCCGTCTGCATTGACGGTGAGTGGAGGAGAAGATACAACGACGAACTGTATGGACTGTACAGCGACATGGACCTAGCCAGAAGAGTGGAGATCCAAAGACTGAGATGGTTGGGTCATGTAGAGCGTATTAGCACCAATGCTCCGGTCCGAAAAGTCTTCGAATCCGCTCCCGAGGACAGCGCAGTAGAGGAAGGCCAAGACTCAGGTGGCGCACGCAAGTGGAAGAGGACCTCAGCCAACTTAGCGTGCGAAACTGGAGGCAGCTAGCCAGGGATCGAGCTGGCTGGAGAAGCTTGTTGACTGAGGCCCGGGTCCACCCCGGACTGTAGCGCCACCTAAAGAAAAAGAAGAAGAAGAAGAACTCCCCGCAAAAACACTTTTTCAGGCACAAAGTTCAACATATTTGAGTGAAAAAAAATTATTGTTGCTTACGCTTCAAATGAATGACATATACTGAAATGACGTACAATGACAGTAGCTTTCCAACACATGTTCCAATGGAATAATACAAGTTACGCCATCTCTTAGCAAACCGCACGAATTAAGTTATAGACCCAATATTTCATTAGTCCTCTAAATGTCTTTTGAACATTTAAATCCTCCTCGATCATCCTTGAGGAGGTACAATAAATCATGTGTTGTTGTTTATATTATTCGGACACTTTCCCAATCAGTTATTCTTCTCTGTTTTTCCCTGGTATTTTGACATTCAAGAGCATCCGTACAACAACTCAAATCGATATTTTTTAGGTATGTCAAAGAAAACCCAGCCAAATTTGTGCACAAACAGTGGAACAACTAAGGCTTACTGAAGTTACGACAGCAAACTGCCATCAAGTAACAAGTGGTCGAAAAGTCTCAAGACTAACATACGAGTATACTCGTAAAAACAAAAATATTTTTGGCAGATTTCAGCTTTATTCATTATCGTGGTTAATCTCTCACTAGACTGATACAATCATTCCGGTGCCGCTCGAACTTACATTTCTATACTTTTCGTACCTATATATCAGTTTCGCCGATCACCCACCTCTTCACCATATCTTTTTCGTGTGATCATTTGTTTCCAAATAGAGCTTTGAATAACATACGAGGGCGGGTCAATAAGTCCGTGACTTTTTGAATTTCTGACCTCTTTACTGAAACAGCAACACTGCTCCTGTCAACAGGCATCTGTCAGTTGACTCCTGTCAAAATTTAAACTTGCTGCGTCAGTTAGTTTGTGTTTGACAGCTATTTTTATCAGACTACTCACTAATTTGAGGAGAAAATGGAAAAAAGTGAATTTCGTGTGCTTATTAAGCATTATTTCATTTGAGGTCTCTACACCCGAAACAATCGAAAAAATTCACGATATGGTGTTGGCCGACCGAAGATTGAAAGTGCGAGAGATTGTGGAAGCCGTAGGGATCTCGCATGGCTCAGTGGTTTCAATTTTGAATGATCACTTGGGCATGAGAAAGCTTTGCGCAAGATGGGTGCCGCGTTTGGTCACAGTCGACCACAAACGCAATCGTGTAACAACTTCACAGGAAGGTTTGGCGTTGTTTAATCGCAATATGGAGGAGTTTTTGCGCCATTTTGTAACCGTGGACGAAACATGGATCCATCACAACACACCGGAGAACAAACAACAGTCAAAACAGTGGGTTTCTAAGGGTGAATCGGCGCCAAAGAAGGCCAAGGTGGGTTTGGCAGCCAATAAAGTTATGGCGACTGTTTTTTGGGATGCACGCGGGATAATCCACATTGACTACCTTTAAAAGGGAAGAACAATCAATGGGGAATATTATGCCAACTTATTGGACCGATTCAATGACGATTTGAAAAAAAAACGACCTCATTTGGCCAAGAAAAAAGTTCTTTTCCACCAAGACAATGCAAGGGTGCACACATGTGCAGTTGCTATGGCAAAAATCCATGAATTGGGCTATGAATTGCTCCCTCATCCACCCTATTCTCCAGATTTGGCTCCGAGCGACTACTTCTTGTTCCCAAACCTGAAGAAATGGCTTGGTGGAAAAAGATTTGACTCCAATGATGAAGTCATCTCGCAAACAAAGGCCTATTTTGAGGACCTCGACAAATCATTTTTTTTGGAAGGGATAAAAAAATTGGAGAAGCGTTGGACAAAGTGTATAGAGCTCAAGGGAGACTACGTTGAAAAATAAAATTATTTTTTTATCAAAAAATCTGTGTTTTAATCCAAAAGTCACGGACTTATTGACCCGCCCTCGTATTTTTGTTTTTGGTCAACTAAACAAACCAACAACAGATTTTGCTATAATTTTTTTTGTGGGTTTCTTGCTTCATTTTTTAGAGTGAAATGAGTAGGTAATTTTGTTTTTATAATGTAATAATGTCATGCATTACATTTTGTCAACTACTCTAATATTGATAAAGAAAACTTAAAATGTTGGTACCCACAAAGTCTATGGAGAAATACATTACCTTTTAATAACCTTCTTACTTTTGAGGAGTTTTCTAAAGCCGTAAGGTCTTTAAATGGTGTCTTTGAAAGTTATCAATTTGAACCCAAGGCCTCTTTGGAGTAAATGTAATGTTTTACTTCTTGATAATCTGCTGATTTGTTGGAAAAGAAAATTGTCATTATTATTATTAAGCATATATAATAAAAAACTAAAAACAAGAACGTTATGCATTATAATTAAATAATCAGGTAATTATTTTAGCCACAAAACTAGTAGAGCTACTGCATTGTTTTTTGAGTTTGCAACCAGTCGAACCGTATTTACATTTTGTTTTCGTTGACGACTGACCGTTTATTTATGCTTGTTTATCAGTGTGTAACGGTATGTCATATGTTTTTGCAAGCGGAAAATGCCAATAATCATCGGAGGTAGAAATTAATTTAAATGAAATGCTCGGGGCATTGTGTTAAAATTCCCCTGAAATGCGGTATTAAATTCCAGTGTGGCTTTTGGTTCAAAAGGGGAAAGGGAAACCTTTGGTCAACGCTAATACAGAATGGGAGGAGAATAAAATAAATGATAAACATGAAATTGATTTTTTTTTATATATCATTTCACCGATTTAATTAGTATTACCGTCGATACAGAAGTGGGTGGTATTGTAGATACTCGCAAAAACACGTTATCGGCACCATTGTTTTTATTACAGTGATTTTAATAATCATGTTTACGTATGCCAGTTGTTTTTGTAGCCAATACGTAAGGACGATTGTGTGTGCATGTGTGTGTTGAGTTAAGTCTTATAAATGATATCCTTAAATAATATAATTTTTTTTATTTCCTTTTTTTTTTCAGATTAAAACTAGAATGCGAAAAGTTAGCAAATGAAAAAACAGAAATGCAACGTCATTACGTTATGGTAAGTGCTTATGTATGAAAAACAAAAATCATTAACCTTTTCTACTCTTCTTTAATCAATTAATTAAACTACCCTTTCCTTGTAAACAAAAAGAGAAATACTCCCCGGCGACGGCGATATCTTTTTTTTTTTTTTTTTTGAGAACACAATTTTGTATCACTTTCCTTTCAATTATACCCTTTTAAAAATATGTCGCCCCAATTCATTCTTAAGAGTAAAGGAAAATAAGGGGGACCGTGTATAATAATGAAATGAAAGAACACTCTCTTAACGCGCTCCAAGAATTCATTTCTTTTTCAGTGTTATCCTTTGGTCCTCCCTACGCCTCGCATTTTTCTTGCAACATTATCTTTCTTTCCGTGAAATTTTAATTTGAATTAGAATTTCAAATCAACTAACACAACCATACTCACTAAGCAGCACCGTTAGATGTTGCTTGGAAAGGGGGGGTTAAAAAAACAGCTAAGACGAAGGAAAATAAAAAAGAATAAACCCTACAAAGGCGGGTCATGAACAAAGACTTAGTCTGTGAGGTGATGGTGTGGGGGGAAGATAAAAAAAAAATAATGAAACAAGTAGAACGAAAAAGCATCAGCAGAAAGAAAGAAAAAGCTGAAGGGCACTGTGTGACAAAGTGGTTGCTTGACTGATTCCAAAAGTG
The DNA here is from genome assembly GCA_928272305.1 of Volucella inflata. NCBI lineage: Eukaryota > Metazoa > Arthropoda > Insecta > Diptera > Syrphidae > Volucella > Volucella inflata. The sequence goes on along the minus strand of OV743716.1, from coordinate 44,333,767 downwards.
TACAAACACCATCACCTCCATCTCTTCTGGCGTCTCTGGGTCTTTATTCCCCTTGTATATCGTACTTGATTTCCTTCTTTTCTTTGGTTTTTCGTTTTATTTTTTTATTTTTTGCTTTTTCCGACATTCCTTCTCCTTTGACAGCTGTTAGCTTTTCCATCAACATCCCCTTGAGTGGTAAACTTCCAACTCAACCCCTTATACACCACCCTTTTCTTGGTGTTTTCCTTTTTTGCCTTTATTCCTGGTGCTTAACTCTCTACCCAAACGTTGGTGTTAAAATGGAGCTTCGTTTGACTAGCGACATTGGTGTTGGGTGGCATACCAAAAACATAGAGGCAGGAGTTGGTAGAGGAAAGTCCTTCGGAGCTGGTGAAAGAAATTACTTAATTACGTACCAGGTTCAGGTAGTTAAGAGGAACATGAATAGCAACAGTGTGGTTAGAGTTGAGCTGTTATATCCACTCTTCTGCACAAATTGAACCACATATACTATATATATAGGGATACATACGGGCGTGTACAAACTGTGGTCGGTGGGGTAAATCCTTCAGAAGAACGAAACGATGAGTACTTGGGTTTTTGTACCTTCTTTTGGGATTTATGCGCACATGTTCGAGGTTGTTATTGCGGTGGGATTCGGGGAGGAGGAGAAACGATGAAGATTAAGAAGGTAAGGATGGATTTAAGTACACATTGCTAAAGAGGGTGAGTGGGTAATTTCTTTACATTGCAAACATACATACTACAGTTAACACATGAAATAAGTGAACACTTGGCTGAGGTAGTAGTTTAGTTTTTGACTTTGCTGCTGGTTGGAAGTACCATTATTATGGGTGGCAATATAAGTTCCGAGGTTTGTTGAAGAGTCATCTTTGGAAGTGAAAGAAAAGTGGATTTTTTTTTTGCTAAGAACATTACATAATCAATGTCATTTTGTACAGTGAAATTGTAATAGACCATAAACATGATGTAGCTGTATGTACATATATCGCTCGTTGGATTTTCCTTAGAAGTTTGAATTGATTATCATCGTCGCTTAAAGGTGGACAAAGATAAATGATCAATTGCATGGTTATGCAAACTTGCGCAATACAAAGGTATTCAACAGAAATCGATTTGCCAACTCTAGTATGTATTATACATTGTATTTCTCTTTCCCAGAAAAGGCCACGGTTGTAAACTTTATCAAGATAATTAATTATTAAGGATTCAATTGTCTTATATACTTGTATATCCATGACATGATACTAAAGTATTAACTTTGTGTTTTGAGACAGAATTCGTTTCGCAAGTTCGGGGTGGCAGCGGTTACAAAGAATCCATTTATCGGATATCAACTGCCATTTTTCATAGTTTGCTCATGCTGAAGAAGAATCTCTAGTTCTAAATCATACTTGCTTCTATCGTCGTGCTCAAGGAGATCCTTATGAAAGAGGATCGAGAAAAAATTAACCTGAGCATTAATTGAAGGCAAAAAAAGAATGTCCGCAATAATGTCTGTAGACATCAAGTTGTAGCTGACCATTGAGGCAGTCTACCAAGATCACCAAAATGATTGAAGAACTTATTGCGAAAGTCCACGACATCTATTCTTTTTTCCTAGGTCAATGTAACTCAGCCTTCGCCATTAGATCAAAAAGTAGAAGTAGGTTGTATTAAAATCTGTTCTGAAAAACTCACAATAGTCAAAAAGACTACGTCCTCTAGTGTCTGGATGTTGAGAACCTTGCTAAGCTGAAAAAGCAACTTCAAGACCTTAAAGAAATTTGGTGTCACCGAGAAACTATAATGCGAGGTCATTTTATGATATTGTCTTATTGTGGGATTAGGATTTTAAATATTGCCTACATCGTTGACGTGACGCTTGGGCATTAATATAAAGTTCAATATCTCCTTAATAAGCAACTCGTGATCTTTCGAAAGACCTTAATTTTGTCATCACACTTGCCATTGCCATATGAATATCACTTTTGAGAAGTGAAAACGTTTCCACTTTCACATCATTAACCTTTACAAAATCCCTCAAGAACCAGCAAGTATCTGCACGCAGCATTAAACAAAAATCCAACACACTAACCCAATCTCTAGTTCTCTTAGTCCCGATCCTTTAACAGTAAATCATTCATTACCCCCACCATTCAACCAAATGACTCACATTGAGTAAGTGGCATGCAAAAATATTATTACTCCCCAATGAGTTCCGAGTTTTATTAAACCGACTACCTCCCTCCCTCTCCACTCAACTCTTAACATCGGATATTATCCTTATTACAAGCATACCCTTACATATGTAGGAATATAGTACATCGTTCGTATAAACAGGCCCCCAATGTGCCGGCATAATTATTTTAATCAGTTAATTCCACACCGACAACGCCACCGCATTAACCACCACTACCGCGCACGTTATACCACTGTCACCGCCAACTAACCAAACTTTTGCGCAAATCAACCCTAACGAACATTTACCACCATCATCGTAACCAGCACCTACCTAGAAGTCCCATGGTTCCATGGGGGACGTTAGCTACCAGCACCACCTACAAACACGGCAAGTCAAACTTTTCCCTTTTCCACATGAAAGGGATATTTAAGAGGGCGATCGGGGGTAGTTTGCTGCCGCATACTTTTCCAACTACTAGACTCTATTTTGCCATCCCTAAGCGCATTTCACCACCCTCTACATCGAAAATAGAAATTTTACGCGCGGAAAACTCGAGGGAAAAATGTTGAACTAGCAAAATGTGATTATTAAATGTGGAAGTGTTGTTGGCAGGAGAAAAAAAGAAGAAAGGGGTGAGGGCAAACTATAAGACTAAGACGCCATCATAAACTTTCTATTGATTTAGAAAGAAATTTCACCAAATTATCGAGCCCTCAATAGACATTTCTGCCTCTTCAGAACGTTTAAAGGGGATATTGGGGTTGCAAATTTGGTGCAACCCTTTGGCACGATTGACCTCGTGCTTTAAATAAAAATGATTACCCCGCAGTTAAACACGTAAAAAGGAGGAACTAGTCAAGAGGTCTGTTATTGTTCTGTGAGTGTCATTTAAAATAATAGTGGTAGTGTGCACTTGGGGATTGTTTGGATGAAACGGCGTATAATTGTACAGTAAGAGAGCACCAACCTATTCCGGCCTCCACTGTGATGGAGAGGTCTTTTTGTATCAATTAGTGAACGTGTAATAGCGTTTAGGTGATCAAAAGGGCAGTTAATTGCCGGTGTAAACAGAACACGTGTGTGTTTGTTGAGAAATAGTTAGAAGAGGAGGCTTGGTTTAATGCCTCTCTTGCAGGTGTATAGAACTTGAGTTTATGAATAATACGAGAATAAAGTGAAGTACATTGTATGTGTGTAGCTAGTGTTTATTTAATGTAGAAGTAATTATACGGAATTCTTATGTACATACATACATAATATTATATATCACGGGTAGTATCTGTTTTAAGGAGACCATCGTAATGAAAACCAGCTTTTTCAAAAAGCCATATGACGCTGTGAACCAATTATAGGTATATCTATTAAATAGTTCAATCTCAAGTAATTTTTCCTGCTTTAATCAAGGTAATGTTGCAGTCCGTGGCGAATCTGGACCTTCGCCAAGAGCTCTTTTCACAATATTTTGCACAAACTTACGTTTTCAAATGCGGCTCTGAAATAGATGAACAGGTGTAGAGACGTTCCCTGGTTTTCAACAGCCCTAAACTATGTCAAAGTGGATCTATCAAATCGCTCACGTATGGTTCGTAGAGTGCGTTTAATACAATAGAATACACGCGTTTATGTATGTTCATGGTACCTTCTAAGTTTTAGGAAGTTCCAAGATTCATCCGGTTGTAAACATATGGCTAATTTCTCTTAGTTCTTTCTTAATTTTTTCCAATCTCGGCTTGAAGTTTTTCGGATACTAACATGAATGAAATGAATTTTCATTATTTTTAAATGAAGGGCATTGCTTTAATTTTGCAGTAGATTTTCGGCCTTTGAACTTTAGTTCGTGCCTAACGTTGCCAATGTCATCATTCGACGATTAAAAAACATGTTAGGTAGATTTCATAACTATTCATTTAGTGCATGTTCGACAACCCAGTTACTTAAGTAGACTAGTCAATCGTCTAATTTTACGTTAAACAACTCTAAATTTACAAACATTCTCTCATCCAACCGAGTTCAAATACAAAGCACTTACAATCGTCACCTTAAGTACGATGCCACCGGAAGGAATAAAATACGATATTTTCCTTATTTTCGTCATTGCCAGCATCCTATGTTTCAAACAGTTCTCTTTTGTCACTTATTTCATAGCCTTCCCAACCATCTAAATCGTCAGCAACTACCGACTACCACTTGGCTAATTTCGAATGCGAAAACTTTCTCTCCATCTCCATCTACATCTCAACCAAACGACCCATCGCTGCAAATAGAGGGGCGTGTGCCAAGTACAACTTTTATGTTGCGCTTCACTTAAAGTTAATTACAACGATTTTACTGTGCTGCTTCTGTGTTTCGTTTGCACATTTTCCAGTAGCAACGAATGGAGGTTGAGATGTGTCTTTTACTTACCAGCCAGCAGTAAATAAAGCAATGTTGATGAGAATATGCAAGGAAATAAAATGAAGAAAAAGAACACTTACAAGGGTAAAGTAAAACAAGAACAAGTAAAAAAGAGTCAAAAAAAAGTGCGAAAGTATATAAATTTGTTGATGGTCATGCTTGAATGGTGTGGGAGAGCGCGGTTGAGTACTTGTTCAACTCTGTGCTTTGTTTTCCTTTATCATTTATTTAAGAGGACGACTACTGCCACAGGGGTTAAGAGGGGTGAAACCTTTTTTTTTTGTTTTGTTAAAAGAGGAAATACAGAATTGAATAAAAAGAAAAAAAAAGGAAAACAAAATTTGCAATTTAAATTGTTTAATCTTGATTTTATTTTTATTTTTTATCTATAAAAAGCAAGGAGTTCAGAATGACCCCGGTGGCATCTCTAAAAAAAACTAATTCTGTCGAAGTGTATAACCACAAGAATGCCATAAATGTTACTGTCTAAAAAAGTCGATGTGAAGTCGCACGAAAACCTCAAAACTTTGATTCATGTATCCCGTGTGTCTGAAAGACGACAATTGGACAGATTTAACAAAAACCTGTTAAATGTCAAAGTGTTGGCTCGATGTGATCAGAACATTTACATGAATAGTCCTATTGCCAACACCAGAGACTCTGAAATATTTTGCTTCAGAAACCAACCTAGAGTTCAAGAGTGTATTAAATTTTAAGGATATATGTTCAAAAATCGAGAAAATATCATACAGAAATGAAAAGACTATTTAATCATAAGTCGGATGGGAATCATTACAAAACAATAGAATTGTAACGTGTATTACGTTAGTCAGTATGTATGGTGTTGTGCTTATCACGTACGATGTAACCGGTCTAAAAGTATTAGTTAAAGATTTGTTAAATGAAAGAAATAAAAACTCGTTTTTTTGAATTTCATCTATTAAACTTTGAATTCTCAAATTTATCTTAAGACTCATTTGCTTAATGACTTCATCCCTTATTGTTAAAACCTTTGGTGCGAATAACTTCATAGAATTTTCCAAATTCTTAAGACATTTATTCAGTTACCATGAGAAAAGAGACCGTAGATCCGAGAAGAAATGTGATTCATATAAAATAAAACATTTCCTTAAGCCTGTACGGCCTGTACGGCGAATGGCGTTCAACTTGAAGTTTGCTTTGGGAATCCCTGGATTCTCGGTGTAAGAAAATCAAGAAACGAGCTCACCTTCCAACATATTTTTTCGATGAGATACGAGATTCATCCATGCTAAAACAAGGTAAAAAAAAAACATTATAAAAGACAGAAGGCCAAAAGGTTTCACTTTTATTATTTTGTTTTTGTTAAATGGCGCCCAACGTAGGGATATGTACATATGTACATATATCAATTCCATCTGATTACCCACAATACTGTGTTTAGGTATGTAGATATATCTGGAGCATGAAATCTTGAGTTTACCACGTTGTCACCCTACTGAATAACATTTAATTATAAAACAAACAATGCCATCAACCCTTCCTCTACATCTTTATGCTTTTTGATTTCCGCCGATTTTCACTGGGATGATGATCACATTTCTCCCCCCAGCACACCACACAAGTCATGTTCCACAAAAAAAGGTTCAATTCCATTCATAATACCGGTCATGGTTCAGTGATTTTCCATGAACCGTTGTTAAGTCGTATTAGTCCCTAAGTGCAGTATTCTTTACCAAAAATGAGATTAACAATTTCTGACAGGGGGAGAATAATCTGCCTCAAAATATTTTACACGTGTCATCCCTGGGGTGCCAACCTCACTGCTTCTAAATTAATCTCTGTATCCTTAAATGAAATCTTGATTTACCACCCTAAATAATTTGCCACCGCTTTTGCAATATTCTCACATAAAGTACATCAATCTTCTCACACCAGAATGCATCGAGCACATTCGTGAGTTGTATGTTGTGTATTCCTTTCTATAGTCCGCAACCGATCGAATTTCACTTAATTTGAAGTCGTTCTCCTTCTACTCCGTATGTACGTACACACGGCGGCGTTCAATTATATACCCCTTGTCGCAGCTAATTATTGTGATTGCTTGCGATTGGAAAGGCGAGTGTTCAAACTCAATGAGTAGGTATACACATTGAATAAGCACACATCGAACTCGTTACACTGTACTCATATCGGTGTATGAAAAGTGTAAGGTTTCTTGCCACACGTGCATATCTATCTGTCTGTCTGTTTGTCATTATTATCGAATAATAAAAGGAAACAAATAGAACAGAACGATTCGACAAACAGTTTGGCCAATCATTAGACGCGTCAACTGTCATACGCTTTACTTGTCAATTCACTCGCTTATTCGGTATCAAGTCTTTTTAGATTCTCGGCAATGATATCCAGAGTTAAATCCCATTATCTGACATTAGGAAAACAAAATGACCTCTAACAAAAGATATGGATACCCATATATATCTATGTATGTATATGATATATAAATGCATAGGTTAAACCCGTACGTAAAAAAAAACAAATAAAAAAAAAAGACTGCTACAATACTATTGAATCCCTTGTAGCCATCCATAGATACTTTGTATCAGGGTTCCCGTTTTCCGTGTCTTCATTAGGGATTATTTTCCGTATCCTTGCCTCGCCTTTGTGCCAATCCTCATCTTTTCCCGTACCACCAGAACTTCGTCGTTTTTGTAGTCAATTTCGCTGTCGTTGTCGTCCTTTTCAGTGTTTTCGCAGAAATGTTATTCACCCGCCTGAACCACCATACCCGTTCTATTTATTTATGTATGTATGTACGGCTGCTTTCAACACCATAATCCCTCGAAGATTAAATGGGTGTAACGCAATTTGCAATTAATTCAGAGCAAGAGCCAACGAGCGGCTATATCTGCACGTTTACCCATCGTGCTCGGTGCGAGTACAAGGCAGAGGCAAGTATGACACCCAGATACCGCCAACCAGCAGCAGCAGCTAAACACCGATGGAAGAAGGGACACAAAAAAAAACAAAAGGAACTTGTCAGCCGGAAATTGAAGGCAATACGCGAAAGCGGCTGTTATAATGTCGAGAAGGGTGCGGCACTGGCATCGGGCGTCATTGCCGGAGAAACTTTTATTAAATCCCAACAGAGAAGCCAAGTCACGAGGGGAGGGGGGATCTCCTTGAGTCTTCGGAAAGGGAGAGAACTTCCTTCAACCAGTGGGATGTTATGAGTAGGGAGGAAAAAAAAAAGCAAACGAACCACCGTATAATCAGGGGGTAGAAATGATTATTATCCGTAATTTAGGAGTTGTGCCACACTCTACACTTCATACAACAGTGATGACGAGGGTTGGATCGGAGTGAAGAAAAGAGACGAGGATAATCACTCATCCCATAGCCTCGCGGTGATTTGCTCTTGTTTATGAAGTACCCCTAGCTACTATGATGAGTTCTCGTACTCGTTGTTACACTCGCTGCCTCAACTCCTGCTATTGCTGGAAGCAATGGTAGAAAAACTCCGTTCATAGGGGTTGATTCTGCTTGCTTCGTTAATTTTTCGAGGGTAAAATGGTAAATAGTTTCGGTGCTGCTATATTGCTTTTACCATTGCTGTTGTTATTGCTCGTTGCTGCTGCCGTCTGTTTGACAATTTGCTCTTTCAGTTGTTCAACTCTCCATCTAAAGAGGGTGAAGTTACAAAGCAGTATCATTCTGACAGATGGTCTGAAAGTAGGATTAGGACTATGTTATAACATTGTGATTTCTATAATTCGGTTTCCCTCATTTTATTCCTTCAGTCCTATCCATTGCCTGAAAAAAAAGAAGAAAAATTTAATTAGTGGTGTAGCTGGAAGGCAAACTCAACGAAATCTTGAGTATATTCAAGAGTGTGTAATCTCGAGTGAGTGGTGGATAGGTACATAATACATACATAGATGCGGGTATTACGTGCTATCAAAAGCTTTAAGGGTTTTTTTTGGTATAAAATGTCTCAGTGAATTGTGTGTAATTGAGATATTGCTACTGAGTTGATGATGAGCTCTAAAATGATGGTGGGAATTTAGAAATCTCTAAACAGATAACAGTTGATTCAGTGGAAAGTTTTAATCTAAAACCAAGTTTGGAATAATATCATGACATTGAAGCAGGTAAATAATTGGGGTCTTATAGACAACTTAGGAGGAATCGAATTTGTCGACAAGGTTAAATGAAAAGTAAATGGGAAATATGAATGACGCGGGCGTAAAGAACCATAAATTTCGTTGTCCTTAAAACCAGAGTCGTTTAGTGCCAAAACAATTCAACGTTCTATAATGTTATAGTGGATCTTCAATCTCTATATGCAGGCTGAGAATGCCGGTAATTTGAATCTATAGGAAATTTTTTTGAAGTTGTAACTTGATGAGGTTATGCAACTTTCGTAGTGGAAAGTATACATATGTATGTAGGTGCTAAATCGAGTCAACAGCGTTATGTTGAATCTTTCGCGAAATAAAAAAAAAAACACATCACTTACAGTTTTTCAAAAAAGCGAAGGATCTACAAACGTACATACATAATAGGTACTTAGGACATACGAGTATATTGTGTGCGAAAACACATGTAAACAAATCCCTAATACGAGGCCATTGACTTGTTAGATAGGTCTGTACATATACATATATGTATGTATGTATGTAGAGAGCTCTTGCATTAATCGAGTCGATTTTATCATGTCACGTGCACCGCATTTCAATCTACAAATCACCATCGCCACGCTCATCGAAATCATTGAAATGAATCATTTCCCTTAACTTCAACCCCCTTGAACTGCTGTACAATTCATCAAATCATCTCTCATCCCCCTTATTACCGTTTCACACTTGCTGCTTGATGTTATAATTAAACTTTATCCTTGCCATAGCAAATCGCCATCTGTTTGATATTCCACGCTGAAACGGATTTTTTATAAATATAATATTCGGTTTTGCCACCCTCTGACAATACAAACACCCACTCATCACGCTAGTCTTAGAACAAGGAAACAAAACGATTTCAAAGAGATTACAAAGAGAAACGGAAATAATTTATTTTCTAACGTCCTACTTTCTGTTTCGTCCATTTACTATTTTTTTTTTGTTGATTTTACATTAAAAACCACACACGCTTTTGCAATTGAATGTCCTCATGGTTAAAATTTCGTCGACAGAGGTATTCTATCACTCATTATTGGAGGTTTACCTACATATATTTACATACATACATACATATATGTATATTGTATCATCGCAATCACCCTAAGATACATATAATATTATACAATAAAAAAAAAAAATCAAATCACAGCTTAAACCAAAAATGAATGAATATTATGAAAGCCACCCCCTACCTTCGACCGTTCGTTCAACTGGTTATGTTTTCATTTTCACCCTCCTAATAGCTATAGAGAATTAAAAACTCATTTCACGTTCGCCCTTGCGTTCATCAGCCACCACCATACCCTTAAACTCCACTCACCCTTCAAAATGCCGCACCGCCACTCACTTTGTAAATTCTACTCGTTGTTTGAGGTTAGGAACGAATATAAAAGAGAGGTCTTTTGCTGTCAAAATTACCAAGCGTGTTCTCGAATATACACATAGAACAGCGACGACACATGCCAAGTCGTTCGTACTCATGGTAATAAAATTATAAGCTTATTCCATCTGCTACCCTATGCTAGCGCCGCTCCCTGCTTAAGCTGCCAAACATATCCGACAGTGCGCCTTCTCATACCTTAAAAAAAAATAAACAGATTTGATGGAATTAAGGCTGCCAGACCGTTCGCCCTGTTGCCATTGAACAAATGTTCGTGTTGATTCCTTAAATCATCATCTACAATCTAATAATTTTGTTGCTGTTACTTCTGTCGATGTTATTCATTCGTTTACACACATGTGCACAAATATATTGATGGGTGCTCGTATTAATGACCTTACCCTAGTCAAAGTACAACGTCACCCTTATGCCTTATGCAGAATGGTTGGTGGCGGACGCATGTTACTATAGAAAATAAATACATGGTTCAATACGGAAAGCTGTTACAAGAGGTTGTTTTTCCATTTTCCTATTTTCATCGATTGACAGTGATATACGACCGGCGTAGCTTTTGCTCGGTGTTTGCATGGACAAGCCGAGCTTGACAAAAATGGCTTGTAATATTGGTTATATTGATATAAAAATGATTGACAGTTCTCATTTGTGCTTCAGGTTCTTGGTGATCTCTTGTGGCTCAGTGACAGAGTTTCGCCGAATTTTCTACTTTTGCCATCCTAATCACATCGGCATTTGTTGACAAAAAGGCCCTCCCATAAATTAACTATTTTCCAATGTTAAACAACATCCTGTTCAAGAAGTCCCTCAGAATTTGGAAGTAAGAAAAGAAAGAAAAATTCTTTTACATCGTCGTTACAATCAAAACCACAATGGATAATTTTTCCGGATAATTCGACCGCATCTCACATTTCATCATCAACCTGTTTGCCATCAATCTACAATCTTACCGTTCACTCTCAAATTATTTAGTTTCTGAAATCCCCAACAGTCCGCCGCATGGTAGTCTGAAGCAAGATCCTACGACTACGAACAGAAAAGCATTGCCACATTCAGTTATAACAAATCATCCGCAAATCTATGAGCAAACTTCAACCTACATCTACGAGTAAAGCTGAGATTTCTAAAGAAGAAGAAAAAGAAAAAAAAATTAATATGGTTCCATTCACAAATAAAACCCCATCATCAGGCACTCAGAATAGAGAATACAGCCCCATCGGCAGCATCAGTTGTAGGTCCATTAAACACTTGCAGTCGTTTCCCTCTCTATACCAAAAGGTTTCGTCTGAAGAACCTGCGGTTTACGAGTACAATGGTTTCTCCTTTTCTGTTCATCGTCTGCTCGTTCATCTCTTCATAGCTCACCATCGTCATGAACAGCATCCTCATCCTCTTGCCTACCTGTCTCACTTTCCTCGAGTATTATGGTGTTCTTGTTCTTTTATGCACTCTTGGGAGATTTATAATGCTCCATAAGGCTAGCAGAGAGACAACCAGATACGACGACGACCATAGACTAAAAACGTCATGCACCATTGCTAGCGATACAAATAGTATAGGAATACGACATAAACGAGAAGTAGAGGAAGGAGAAAAAGAGCTTGAATAGCTGGATACGGCGAAGGTACGACTCGGTAGTCGGTCGGATTCTGTTTGCTATACCACCGGTAGAGATGAAGACGATGATGAAATAGCAGGAGATGGCAAAATACTGCTGTTCACCGGTTTCCTAACCACCACCATCTAACATCTCCGCATGCCGATCATTCCGCTCCTTTACTCCCCACTGGCATCCACCTAATGCTCTTGGGCAACTTGAATAAAATTGTAAAAGCTTCCTCTATTATTTTGGTAAGCCGCAAACAACCTTCAAGCCGTGTACGGCTGACTGACTGCCTGCCTGCCAGTCTAGGCCGGGACGGTCGGTTGGTTGGTTGGTTGGTTGGTTTACTGCCTGCGTCTGACTATGGTTAGATTTGGGCGGTGGTATGATGGTGGTGATAGAGGATTCCCTCCGGTTGGTCTGTTGGTTAGCTGGGTTTTGAATCATTTCGGTGCTACTCTGTTGGTTTGGAATTCTTTTTTTTGTGGGGTATGGGTTTGGTTGGTCAATTCTGTAGTCCTCTCCATTTGGAGTTGGTGTGTATAAAGCGAAATGCTATACACCATGGTTTTGCGTTAGGTTTTAGGTGTAGGTTTAGGTTACAGCAAGCAATGTGGTTGCGATTCGGTTCAGTAGAGGTTTTCGCTCTGTAAGAAAATTTGTTAAACAGAAAAGCTGCCCTCCTCGCCCGACCTTTACGAACAGCAACCACAACAGTGCCGACCTTAACTTTTATCTACGGTTCCATGGTTTCATGAAGGGAGGTGGGTTTGTGCGCAAAGCACCAGTCTTGCACTGCAGTCGTGTACAAGTATATCGCTTGGGGTGATGCGGGATTTGGGCAGAAGGTTGTGGCACATGTCAGTATTGTTTTCTTCTCCGACCCTGTAAATACATTTTACCCCCAAGCAGAACTAGCACTACGACTATAGTAACCATTACAATTTTATTCTTCTTTCTCTTCTGCTACCATCTAGTTTTTTTTTTATGCTCCTCTGCCACTGTATGTTGTATTATCCGTGCTATAGTGAATAGTTGGTGTACAGAATTGTTGGATAGGAGGTCGTTGTAGGGTGTCTATGTTAGTTTTATGTGTTCGCCCTGGCAGAGTGCAGTGAGTTTATTTGCACATTTGCACAAATCCCAATTGGCAAACTTGGTGTGGTGCGCACAGTGATTCTTTTTGAAAGAACATGCTAGTGAAATGGGAAACAACCAGAACTAGCACTATATAATAGTATCAGGGAGAGAAAAGATGAAACGGAGGATCGGCGAGGGATTAGGAAGGGATTTTCTGGGGATTGTGTTTCCATTTCATCTTGTGTTGGATGTCCTATGGGCCCGCCATACTTGAATATTTTTGTTTAATTCTTTTATTTTTTATTTCTTTTAATGCACTTTCGTTTTATTTTTGTCTCGGTTATCATAGATCTTTTTTTGTGTACCTCTTTTATTATTTTGTGTGTGCGGTGAAGTATGTGAGTGCTACAGTGGAGGCGATAAAATGTGAAACTTCTGTTAAGTGGTAAATAAAATTTATTGCTAATGAGTTGTGGGCGAAAGGCAATTTGCTAAAAGACTCACAACGCAGTGAAACATGTTTGGAAAGTTTTCCGTCATGTGGCTGTAAAGATGATAGAAACTAATCCAGACAGAAGATGACTAAAATTAAGTACGCCTTATTGCAGTGTTTGCCATTGTATTTCCTTGTTACTTTCTACAGTTCTTCAATTATGCTATTTGGTGTTAATCGCACTAAACATGACAGGGATTTACGTTCATTGGACATTTGGATCTATTCAACAATATTTAATCAGGAGAAACTGAGTTAAATTATGTTAGATTGACTCATATTGAAAAGAGAAGTTTTAAATTGATCTCCCAAAGAATATACCATACAGTGACTTTGATATCTATGTGAAGTTTTCGTAGGCTCGTTATTAAAACGTCTCCTCCATTTTCTATTGATGCAAACAGGACTGAAAGTTATCTGTTGAAAATATTGCTTTCAACATAATGCGAAGGAAATTTTTCTTAAGACGCCCGACAGCATTTCCCTTAGTGTTCTAGCCTGTGCGCTGTAAAACAAGACTAGATTGTTCAGTGTCTTCTAAAATGCCTTCTGGGTTGTTCAGGAGCGAGATAGCAAACTACGTTGCCTTTAGTAACTGGAAGTAGTATGTGCCCATCGTGATGTTTTGTGCTAGGCATCGATGTTTCGATATTGTGTCTCTCTTTATTGACAGCATATACCAGCACTTTTCTTCGTTGACAAATAAACCCATCTATGTCGCTTTTGTGGGTTATTTTTATTTATTTATTTATTTTTTCAGAGATCTGCCTGCCTTTACCTGCAAATTTGATCAGTGGTGTCTTTCCTGGTCTAAAGCCACACTTCAAGAGGCTGGTGAAACTGCTAACAAAGGGTCTTGGACGTTCAAATAATATGGCAGACAGATTTGTATATGCAATTTTGCTGTAGTTGCCACAGGTTGATAAAAACTGCTCTTACTTATGGTATAATAAGCAACGAAAAGGTTCCATTCATCAGATACACTACCGTCGACCTAAATTTTGGAAATTAGTTGGTATATGCGCCTTATTCAACATCCCTGTAAATAGCGCGGCAATTGTTGTTCTTTTTACGCCGGTTGTTTGTAATATTCTTCGTAGTATCATATCAAAGTTTTTCATCCTCATTTTTCCGGTATGTCTGCTTTGTAGCGGTCACGGATCCTTGGTTGTTCTGGGGCGCGCGGTCTGTTAAGGGTTCGAATATTCCACACGCAAATCCGAAGATCGCCTTTATTTAATAACTTGTAAGAGTTTGGTTCGTCAATTTATTTATTTTTGATCTCTTGCGAATAGCATTGCGAACCGTATGACGGGGTAAGCGAGTATTGTGCTTCTGGTTAAGCACGGACTTGCAGTTTTATTCTGATAGAGTAAGGATAAGAGATCCCTACGTCCTTTTACTTCATTAGTAGATGACTATTTGAGTTAGGCGAAGGAAGTCAACAGTACTCAATTAAGCATTTATAACAAATATTTCATATCAACGTGTCCTTATCGACAACCTTTAAAGCTTTTTCATTGTTCCTTTTGAAATATATTGGTTCTGGACAATTTCAAAATAAATAACATTTTCCTTCGGTAACGTTCAACCGTTATTGTCTTGTGAATAATTATGTTCGTAAAATCCTTCCCAACCCTCTTGGACAGTAAACAGTCCATTTATTTTCCGTTCATTCCTTTGCGTAACAATTTACCTACTCCAAATCTACCGTAGCAAAATAAATCCAGGAAACTTCTTAAATCCCTCCTAAAAGCACCTTTATCTACCACATTCTGTGCATCCAATTAAAACTCCCACAAGAGTCGAATTAATCGGTGACACTGTCATGGATTATCGTTCTCATACTCCCTCCTTCATCGCCATACCTTAACCAAAAGAAGGACTTAATAAAGAAGGGGGAAGGGGAGCAGCATCACTATTTATTTTCATCCCAAGAGTCAACAGAATTTTCTTCCTTCCATACCATTGTCATTCTCTGAAAGGCTAGAAAAGTCAATCTCTCTATCGAATGTGTTTTTTATGTTTAACCTTAGTCTCCCTGGTTGGTGCGCTTCTCTTGTTCCTGTGGCGCATTCCCTCTGTCGTCTTGCCGCGCTCTTGTTCTAGACTAAAAATATTTGCTTTTCATGTGTATTTTAGCAGCAGAAGCGGCACATTGTTTTCCAAATGTATAACCAAGTCTCGTCGTCATTGTCGTTTCGTTGGCGTAGTTATTGTCGTTGTTGTAGTCATCCAACATGACAAAGACATGGAAAACATATCGAACACACAACGAACCACACATTGAGATAGGAAAGCATCGTAGAAGCAAATGTACCAGCTTCTCCATCATCATCCACATCCGCAAAAACTTTTTAACTCTATTTAAATGCAACTGAGAAGAGCACTGCTCTTGGACGATAGAAAAAGGGGAAAGGTTAAAGGCGGTGGCGGTAGTTTGTGTGGTTGGTGCAAAATAAACTCAAGAAGGTTCAATCTCATCTTCCACCTTCGGACCACTACTACTAACATTCAACATTGCAAGGGAGAGAGGAAAAAAGTGGTAGATACTTGTGTTTTTATGCACATGCACATTGGTAAACACTTAAAAACGAGAGAACAACAACAATCTGTTAGACAGTGTCAGTGTTGTGCGCTTGATATAAGCATATCTAACCCATCCTCTTGTGCAAGTTGGTCAACACGAAATAGAACACAAGACATGGCACAACACAGAATCTCTTTCCGCTTTACGCCCACTCTTGGGAAATGGAAGTTTTTTTTTCTGTTTTTGTTGTTGGTGTTGTTCAGAGTAGTGTTCGTTGTGCTCGTAGTGCTACAATCTTTTGAACGGCAACCATGCATAAAGCAAATCACTTCTCACATGTCTGTATGCATGTCCTAGGATACATTTATGATGCCGACAATTTTCGAGCACCATGAGCACATAGCAAAGCCCCACAATACCAGATGTTGAAGTACGAGTGGGATATGAAATTGTGTATCCCAGCGAAGGAGATTGAGAGAGGAGACGTAAAGAGAATAGACACTCTTCAACCAGATTAACTGCTCTTGCTATCAGGAAGCAAATAGAACGAAGGCACCCAACAACAAGAGCTACAGCATCGTTTTCCCCATCATCCATCGTCTTTCCTCTGCTTTTATATTATTTGGGTGAAATGAAAGGGGCGAGAAGGAAATGATGTGTGGTGATGCGGTGCTAGTTCACGTCGAAAGAAAACCGCATCATCACAAAACGAGCACTTTATAAAATCCTCAAACTCGTTTCGATACCCTCAATCTGCAATTCCTCCATTCCCCATCCTTGAAGAAGGTATGTTTCAGACTACTAACCGCCCACTCACAAAAGATAAATATCAGCTATGCCCTCTTAACATTGCAGCAATATACTCGACGAGTGCATATGCTTGTTACGTTGCCCTGAGCTTTAGTGCCTTTTACACCACCACTCATAAGAATTCAAGCAGACTTATTCTTCTGCTTCTATAGTTTGCTCGATCTGTGCTGTGCTTTCTTTTATCCATTTTTGTAAGAGCTTGCTCCTATGTGGTGAAGACCACATAGGTATGCTATGCGTTTCATGGTAAATTTGGAGAGCAATAGCAGGACATCGATGAGCATAGAAAACATAGAAGAAGCACTATCAGATTTCACCTTATCCTATTCAATTTTTTTTTTGTTCGATTTTGTGAATGACGACTTTTTGTTCTGCTGTCTCTGTTGGTGTAAACAGTCATTTGAACTGATTACAGGGTTGCCAATAAAATTGATTTTTTTTTATTAACTAATTAATTAATCACGTAAGTGCTTTTGAATGTCATTGCGGTTTATAATTGAAAAATACTGTTATTGTGACGATTGATGCCTCACATTTGTGACAAGTTTTCTGCAATAAATAGAGGACCTTCCAAATGAATGAGTATGTATTCATGGATGCAGCGGTTAAAATAAGATCAGTCTAAGATATGGTCACATTGATTTGACGTTTTGGCAGTCGAAGGGCGTATCTCATTGATTCTCCCAATTTTTCCCAATCTTGATTGCCACCTCTTATTTTTATGTGAAAGGTTTGAACTTGCAAACTCTGATCATACGTCAGAATTTGCATGTCCTCTGTATTCTGAAACCATTGAAAAAACTCCATTACTCACCAATAATCGGCTCCAAATTCATCTATAATGAGATCGGGTGTGTTCCACCTTATCGACGCTTGTTTGCATTTTAAAAGAATCCACCTGCATTGGAGCCATGCTCACGTCACGCACTTTAATTAACATGTTAGAAAATTTCTAATAAAGCCTTGGGGAGATCACAATTTCTACCCTTACCCGTTTTAAATGAACGATACTCCTGAAGCAATTTAATATAACACTTTGCCGCGCCCTTAACATGTGTTCAGTATGATTGCTCACAGCAAAGTAATACAAGAGGAGTTCAAAGTTGGCACGTCAAAGACAATGGCGGTGCCAAGCCAACGACTGTCGTCGTGAAATGGTCGCACATCACCTCTGAGCATAGGCAAACATTCACTCTATTCTAGTCCACTTCACTTCACTCCTCTGAAGATCCAAGCTTGGATGTGTGTTATGTATTGCGTGTTCCGTGTCGTGTTATATGTTTCATAGGATGGTCTCGGTCTCGGTCTCGGTCTCTGTGCCTAATTCAAGTTTCCACACCACAATGTCGGCTGCGGCATTTGCGGTATACATGCGTTCGCGACTCTATCTCTATGTTGAAGCAATACAAAACCTGCTCTTTCTCTCTACCCTTTCACCAGCCCAATGTCATTTTCTGATTTGTGAAACCCCCATTCGGCGCCCCTAAAATGAAGGACTCAGAACTCAGTAGTAGTGTTGTAGCAAAAAGCGTAACCATGCTCGAGGGCAAGCTCTCTCCGTAACTTTAATGCTGAATAACAATAAAGCATTCCATTTGACTTGAATGGTGTGTCCTCAATCCATCAGGTTCAAACTCCCATTGCCCCCCTAGTCAGTGTGTCTTCAAATAAACCGCACTTTGCCTGATGCTGAAACAAGTGACAATAAGGCATTTCTCTCTGGTTCGTCCTTCTCATACCTTTTGGAGATCATCACCCCACTTTGTCCCTTTCTTCGTATATTCGAAACCAACGCAATTTCGAGGCAATACATATCCTTGAACATGCCATAACCGCACAGTGGCACAACAACAATAACAGCGATGACACAACATCACTGCTGTTCAGTTTAGTTTGTCTGCTTGTGCTCGCTCATCCACCATTTGAGTCACCCCTATGTCTGGGGTTTCCAGTTTTGTGTGTAACTAAATTGAATTTAATTGTTGATTACACTTTTGCTACTGTTCCACTTCGATTCCTACGTCTCCAATGCTTCGCAATTGATAGATCATGGCTGAGTGGGTAGATGGGTGGTGGGTAAAAGGAGATTTCGGCTCGGTGGGACCAACAGAGGTTTTATGATCCTGTGCTAACCCTAGGTGGGTTCTTAATGAATTTCTATGGGTAGACGTTTCATTATATTTTGTTCATTTTATGGTTTCAGTTGTGTTGTGATGGTTTTCCTCACTCTCTTTAGGCCCTTTTCCTTGTCTCTTACTCATTCTCTTTATCGGTCTCTGTTTGTGTCTTCGTCGTGTCTCCTTGTGTTGTTCTGAGAATTAAGGAGGTGGGTGGTTATGGGCTCAATTTGAGTGCGGGAGCGGTGGAGATAATTCAAAGTTTATCCATGGAGTCACGTTAATTGAGGGAGGGTAATTCAAGAGCAGAGATGGAGCCATTTAATTTGTTAGATACTTGGGATGGATGTAAGGTTGGTGGGATACACAGTACGTTTACTACTCAATAACGACGAACAATTGTGACCGTGGTGCGGTAGATGGTGGTCGACGTGGTGGTTTTTCAATAGCTTTAGGTGGTTGTGATTCTGTATTTTGTTTTGTTTTTTTTTCTTAAATTTGCCGGTTGTTAAGGATTAAAAAAAAACGTAAAATGGGGAGAAGGTTTTTACAACGAAAGGAAAAACCGCTTTACATGCAGATTTTCTCAGGAGGGCAACCCTGAGGAATTTCATTGCTAAGCCGACGAGGGAAGATACTCGTAATTTTAATGGTAGGACTGAATGATGACTGAGTTGATGTTGCTTTTTTTTTAATTGCAAGCTTTGGAGAGTTTAATTTCAACATCCTTAAATGGGAGTTATATTAATTGACTTTGAGGTTATTGACTTGATCGGTTAAGATTTTGGGTCTCATTAAATATATCTTCAGAGCGTTTTATATTGTAGTAAACCGTTTTTTATGTGAGTACGCGTGTACAGTTAAGGAGCAGTTTTGTATCCGAACAAATTTTTGTCGAAAATGTAAATTTTTTTGACAAACATGGTTTATTCTGAAATTTTTAGTTTCGATGACCCGTTCAAGCATTACCAATGTTGTTCGCCCGTTACTCGAGTAATTTTAGCCTCCAATTCCTCAAACGTAGCCGGTTTATTTATGTAGGCTTTGAACTTTACGTAGCCCCAAGGGAAAAAATCTAGAGGTGTGATGTTAGATGATCTAGGCATCCATTTCACTGGCTCAAATCATAAAATTAACTCTTTATCGAATCGTTTTCGCAATAAAGCCGTGGTTTTATAAGCTGTGTAATAAGTAACGCCGTGTTCTTGGACCCAATTCCCTAGACACCACGCGCTTAAATTTCGGGAAGCAAATAGTCCGACGTTAAGGTCCGATAATGCCGCCATTCAAAGATACGTGCCGATCGGATCCAGTTTTGAAGAAATATGGACCGACGATTCCAGCAGCTCATAGTACACGTTAAATCGTTGTTTTTGTGGATTGGATGGTTGCTCTTGAACCTTTTAGTGTCGTTTCGCAACACGAATACACCTTTTTCGCTTTTTTTAACGGCCTCGTCACTGAATAAAACTTTTATCAACTGAAACGTAGACGAATCGAAAGGTAGATGGCTTCAGTTATTGCACGAATTGAATTTTGTATGCTTTTCAATTAAGATCTTCACGACATTCGAAACTAAGCTGTTCAGAATGTTGTCGAATATATTCATTACGGTCATGGGGTCTATTTGATCGCATGTTATTCAATAATGGAAGTTTGGTTTCAATACACTTGGTAAGCGCGCGAAACACATTCCTTGTAGAACGCTGATTTTCGTTATGCAGCTGAGAAATTTTTAGACGCAGAGCCGTGCTAAGTTTTCGTCTGATGAAATGTCAAATATTACCTAACAAAAATCCCCCTTTATATAAAGCTAACTGCTTAATTATACCGCTATCTAATCTTCCAGGAAAAAAGAAGCGACAAAAAAATACACCCTATAACACATTCAAAACGATTCACCGAAGTATTTCGAAAATGTCTCATCTCTGGCCTCAATTGTTTCGATGTTATACGAGAACAAACAGACAAACTTTCAAAAATACGAGCTTGGAAAATTGAAAATTGTTGCACCCCAAACTGAACGATACGTATAATGCGCCCCCTCTATTCAATTAATAAGTTTATTGGAATTATGCGGCAATACGATGGTGGCACTCGAAATATGTAGTAGGGATCTACAGGAGCAGAGGAAGTCAAAAAACGCTCTGTTGTGCATACACCATTTTGAATTTGCAAATCCGTAAATTGTACATCCTACATATTCGAAGTGCAAAAAGATGGCTTCTCAATCCCTTACTCGTAGTTCGTGATATCCTCGTACCATGAACAATAAAATGACAGTCAGTAGTTAGCAGTCGGATAACCAGTGCATGATGATGACGATGATGATGATGATGATGATGGTGACGGCATGGCATGGCATGGCATGGAATTACAGGGCATTGGTATACCCTGTTCTTCCATAACCTGATGTTAGCCAAAATTCACCGAGCTGTGTGCACCGCACCGTTCCACGCTGCCTAGGCCTTGTTTAACAAGCGAAGATGAATGCATACACACTACCCAGTCTGTGCACATTGCACATTTTGGTGATGTGTATACTGAATATGGTGGATATGCACATTGCTGGTTGTACTCATTCATACTGTACTGTGTCCCCCTTATAGAAAATCAGAAAAACCAGGAAAGCATTTTGACATGGAAAACTGACATGGAGTCAATACCACAATCATACACATGCTCACTTTTGAGAGGGATAGAGAGAACGAATAAGGGGTGGTAAAATCGAATTTTTAATCGAGGGCGTGACAGGGATATCGGTTTTATGTGTGTTCTTGTATGTATCTATATTCCAATACTGGAGGCTTCTAACCTAACCAACCATCAAGCTAACGATGTTGTCAGATGTGACTGGACTGGGAAATGACTGAGGGTTTTTTGGTAAAGGATTCTAACTGTATCCCAATTTCATTCCAACGCTATGGAAGGGTGGAGGATTAGTATCTTTGCATGGGAAAAATTAATTTATTACTTAGGATCGGTCAACCGAACGGGATTTGACACAGACTGTGTTGGTCAAAAAAAAAAAAAGGTCTCATCGGCTTAGAAAATGAACATTGGTTGTATGATTGGAATTCCAGAGGACGGAGGGTTTAAGAGTCAACTCTAATATATGGCCGTTCATTTGCATAGACTTCTTTCTATTTTTCTTATCCTTTTTAAATATATTTTTCAAAAAATTCCGTTTTTATTTTAGCGAATTTAATTATCAAACAAGTTTCCGTTCCTTTTTCGTTTCAGTACTATGAAATGTCCTATGGCCTTAATGTAGAAATGCACAAGCAGGTAAGTCAAACAATTCTTTCATTCTCTTTCTTTTTAAAATTTAATTAATCCAATGACCTTAATTCTCTTTCGGTGGGTTTGGAAGGGAGAGCAAACAAATTATAGCCGACTGTTAAGAGGTGGTACTAGCGTCCATCATTTTTTTATTTCGTTCTCCAGTCTGTTTGTTAATAGGCACTCCTGTTCCTGTTGATGTAATTAGTTCTCCCTGGCGCGCACTTTTGAACTCGAATTTTTTCTGTTGCCACAAAAAAATATTAAAAAAAAAGGAAAACTGTATGACGAGTAAAATGACACAATGACAGAGAAGCTGGAAGCTATGGATACCGAAAAAGAAAAAAATGAAACAAAAACAAAATCTTGTCGTGGTCCTTGAAAAGGTGGAAGCATACAAAATTGTGGAGTCCGTTGGAAAAAGTCATAAAAAATTCAGGCAGATCTGGTGTGGGAGGTGGATATAAATTATCCGCCGACGTTTGGAAATATTTATTTATTTATTTAATTTTTTTTCGCTTGCGATACGCTGCAGATGTTGTCCGATTTGAAGACTTTTAAGGTTAACTGACGATCCAGAATGGAATTAAATTAAAATAAAAAAAATGTTGTCTGGGCTACATTTTTCATTTCTCTTCTTACCTACATACAAGTATGTATGTATATTTATGACCACGTTCGCAACGGATTAAGTAATTTTTAAATTATAAGAAACCTGAAGGTTTCTTGTTTCGGTTTGCTATATGAAATCCTTATTTTGGAAAATGTTTATGGTTGTGAGCCTTCCTCCTTTCTTCCTTTTTTCATTCAAGAAATAGCACAAGACGAAGTATGTATTTTTCAGGGGCTCTCAATATCAGTTGTTTTTTAGATCGGGAAATTGAATCTATTTACTTAACGAAACCAAGGAAGCAACGGTTCTAAAGATTAGTCTGTTTTGGTGCTTCACTAGCAGTGTGATTTTTCAGGACTTTTTGTTCACATTACACCACAATTTCCTAGGTCTTTTCTTCTTACTGTTTTTGTTTTCCGTTGATATCGTTGGACGCATCTTTAACACATCACTGATTTTTTAATTATAGTTAGCAACTATTTCTTGCCATTTGTGATGGACTGCCACTTATTAAGCAATTTAGTGATCATGCGCTTATATGCTGAGGGGTCCAATGTTGAGCTCCTAATTTTGCCCATATATGAGCGTCTTTTCGTATTGAGTATATAAGAAATATGCCTTTCATCAGTCATTTCATTACACCAATCTTTTTTAAACCTTCTAATGATATGGAACAGATGCATATTCCATAAGCCATGGAAGCCGTTTTTATTATATTTCGTAAATAGATCATTTGTAGCCTCACAAAATTAAAAGTCATGGGTCTGTCATTGCGATTGATGATTTTATTCTCCACTTTCGTACTCATCACTTGTGTAACAAAAATGGATTTTATAATCAGAAAATGCCAACATGTGAACGAGACCATCTCAACGGGTTTGTTTGTCACCACTTGTTCGATACCATTTTGACAGTAGCCTCCGAAGTGCAATTTAAAACGGTTTTCGATCTTCCCCCCACTATCACATTAACATTCGCGTCAATTTCACATTTCTCTGGTTAGCATGACATCATTTAAACGACAACACAACAGTTGGGATGGTTTTAATGATGCCAACGCACCTATCTGCCGTAGGCCCCACAAAATAGTGACACAAAAGCAATTTGGTTGTCGTTCCGTAACCAATCCTAGAATTTTCTATTGTACATCGAAACTTTTAAACCAAAACATCTATGTTATGGCATTTCGTTCGTCCGACGCTGACTCAACTGTACTGACCGAAGTTTTCCACCATCATCACCATTCTACAATGATCACAAATGACGAGACGTGGTCAAAGGTTCCTTTCTTTCTAAATCATCCTTCTGTGACTGGTTTGGTCTGAGAGAATGAACTGCTCCCTTTCTCTTCGTCTCATTGTAATGAAATGTCGAAAGTGCATTGGAAATTAGGTTTGCGGTGGACGACAATGACGTCTCTGTCGTTTCCATACGTGATCCTGTAGATGGAAATAACATCTCCACTCACTCTGTACCTCGGTATACCCAATTTGAAAACTAAAACTCAACCCTTTGTTTTAGCATTGTTAGGTATGAGTGCTATTTGACTCACCCTTGCTAGCCGTCTTCTCCCCCGCTACTGTTACTAGTTATTCCCATCAATCTGTGGGATGTTGTTAAAAAATCATTTTGGGTAGAGGCCAATCAATTGTTCAGTTCTTTAACCAATGATGTCAGCCTCCTGCCGTTCCATCTTCACAACAGAAAAGGATCTACTTGATGTGAATTCGGTCAGATTGGAAGTGATTGGCCAGTTTGTTTACTTATTTGCAGCTCACTTCCTCTGAGTAGTTTCTCTTGCTCCCATGTTGATTGTGGTGATGTTCAGAAGCAGTAGCAAAAGCAGCAGTAGTAGCAGCGGAAGCGTAATGCCAAAAGTGAATTTTCGATGTCAGTTGGGCTTTTGTGGTGGGTCCTGACTGATGTACATGCATAGGAATTGAGTTGAGAGGTTGCGATAGGAGAAACGAACGAAAGGAAATTAACATCAACCGATGCGTTACAGTCGCACACAGAGTCGTCGGACATGGTATCGAGAAGTCCTTCATTGACATTCTAATGCTTGTTATAGATCCCAGGAGGTTTTGGTTTATACTCGTGCATACATATAGGTATATATATATGTAAACACGGTTTACACAATTACAGAAAGCAGAGAACGTTGGTTTCTATTGCGGCAGAGTTTTTATTTTTTTGTGAATGTCCGACGTTGTTAAATTGATGTGTGCAATTGACAGAGCGGCTAGCATGGCTCTAGGCTGTAATTTGCTTAAAGTCAGACAGGAGAGGCTTTGTTTCGTCATTTAAAAGTGTCGTCGTTAAGGTTATGCTTTTAATATCGTGTGGGGGGCGGAGAGCTGTATATGGTATTCACGGTCTGGTGTCGATCCTAGGGTAATTGGCTTGGGGACGACTGTTGCTATTCAGTAGTCGACATGTGACCCCACAATACTTTTTCGAAAACCGAACACCAACTGGGTTTTTCAAATGGATTCGCTTTTCAAATGGCTTGTTTGTATGACGTGTATGACTACGGAAATGCTGACATAGACTTGGATCTGTTGGACATAGGCCTAGGGTCGAATATTCCTAACGTGAAAGAGTAATACGCACCTTATGCGTATATGTAAGTCTTGCACGATTTTTTTAATGGCCATTTAATCTTTATGAACTTACATCAAATGGATAAATTTAGTCGTAAATGTAATTTTTTTTATTAGACAACAATTCTGCCCACAAAGCAACTTGTTAATACCGTCAATTTAACATTTTGTAAGCTTTGACGAAGCCTGGAGGCAAATGCACTATTCTTTCCCAACTGAAGTTTTGTAACTGTGTGCTAGCTGTATGATGGCACGGAACACTCTTGGATATACCAAACCTGGCCGTTTCTGCACCAGTGCCGATTTTAATCTGCGCAGCTATTGTCAGTTAAGTTTAGCAATGATTAGTCTGGTTACGGAGCAACAGCTCAAATTGAATTATTTCCTTAGCATCTAACTATACCGACAGTAAAAGGTTAAATTCATCTGTTGGATGACGTGCTGCTATGTGACCCATTGATAGCTATCTTTAATGTTATTGTGATCGATTCTTTGCTAATTATTTTGCGTTAGGTGGTGTAATATCGCTTTTCCCATAACATAACTTTATGTGATAATACAATTCTTTTAGAGTGAGTTTTAGATAGTTTTTTGTTTCTAGGGCCTTGTCACAGAAATTTAAGTTAGTTTTGTACTAAGCGAAGTGTATTAACCGAGCGCTCATCTTTAGAACAATATCTAAATTGAGGTAGATTTTATGTTTTGTCGTACGTTTTTAAGAGACTTCACCATCCACCACATTCCTGTTGAAGCTGCAGGTGTCCGGTTGCAAGTCAACTCTATTGTTCAAAAAGTTAGTAAAGACTGCCAGCTAGCCAACTACACCAAAAACTACAAACTGACTTTGAGACTTATTTACCAAGGCAGTGATGCTGAAAACTAAAAATATTTCGACTTTTTCATTTATCTAACCAGATTTTGAAACGTTTTTTTTTTTTCTTTCATTACAGACAGAAATTGCGAAACGTTTAAATACACTCATAAGTCAGCTTTTGCCATTTCTACAAACTGATCATCAGCAACAAGTGTTACAGGCTGTCGAACGAGCCAAACAAGTAACAATGCCTGAGCTTAATTTAATAATCGGGGTAAGTTTTGGATACCATTTTCTAAAAAGAAACAAATTAATAAAACTGAAATATATTTTTAAATAAAGAAAAGTATTTCTGTTTTCTTTGCAATTTGTGCAAACAATTAATTTTCTTTATTTTACTTTTATATTTTTATTTTAAATTAAAATAAAAGAAAACATATCGAGTAGAAGTTTTGAACCAAAAATCAAAATTGCATTTCTATATAATTTTATTTATATTGATTTTGTTTTTTATGTTTTCATTTATTAAAAATTTGTCAAACTTAATTTTTTCTTTTATTTATTTATATTTATATATATTTATATTTTACTAAAGCAATTGGAATGTTCTTGTTATGTTTTGTAAGATTTTTTTTGTTATTTATTTATTTTAAAATTATATTTGAAGCACATACGTTTGATTTAAATATTTTAATCAGGAGGAAATGTATTGATGGGTCTGAGATAAGGTCTTTCTTATAAATTTATTCAAAAGTTGAAAAACTGTTAGTATAGAAGCTGAAATAAGAAACAAATATGAATATTTTTCTGTTGATAAATTCATCAAATTATGCACATTTAAAATTTTCTAAAATCAAAGAATAAGATTCGCTAAGATGGTTTTTTTTAAATAGCCCTTATTTTTTTCAGTTTTAAGTGTATTAAGATTTGGTTTAACCAGTCATAAATTATTATGCAAAACGGTAAAATATCTCTTATTAATTTCCCAACCTGACAATTTGAGCGAACGATTTCAAGAAGTTCTCAAAGATCCAACGTCAAATCTCAATAATAAAAAAATGGTATTCACCGAAATCATAAATGGGTACCAGTTTAGGTGGTGGTGTTATTGATAATTGAAGAAAATTCTCAGTGTCCTTAAGGCAGGCTAACAAAAAGTCGAGTCGTTTCAAGATGTTTCCAAAGCAATAAACTCATAAACTTATGAGTACCATAGCACAAGATTTTTAAAGGTAATAACAATTTTGCTGAATGGTTTATGTGACTAAAACGTTTGTGCATCCTCCCGAACTCATAAAAAAATTCGACAGTATGAAGTTGAGAAAACAATTACATACAACGTCCTTCAACAGATGTAAAGAGCTTACACTAGAAATCCAAACAATCCTCGACTTATAAACGGATGAAATTGGAATACTAGTAGGCTTTTTTTCAGAACGCACACAATTAAGAGATGTTCTATATGTCTTCAATTAAACCGCAAGGACTTTTTAATCATGATGTATCCGCGCTCACGGCAAGGGGAGTTGTGAATTTAAAAACTAATTATAAAAGTGGTTGTCTAAACTGCGTGTTTGTTTTTAACTTTTGTATAGTTTGGACGGTGCCGCCCTTAAATAAACAATTAAGTTTTCTACTTGCATATTTTCTACAATTTTATATTTTCATCATTTTTTGTTTCTTTTTTATTTACAAAATTGTAAGTGTTACCGCTCTTAATATACTCGGTCTTAAAAATTTCCTGCCTCATTTGCTCTTCATTTGGTGGACATGGATCTATTTCGCATTGTCTTCTGATATTATATCCTACTTTCTTAGCTCACAAGATAATATTTCGAATTTCAGGTGCAAATTGCTTGTTTTCTCAATAAATTAATAGTGCTCATATATTTAGTTTTATACCGAACTGAAATAAATTTGTAATTCAGTATATACTCGTATACGAGGTGTGATCAAAAAATAAGGTGACTTTTCATTTTTAAAAAAATATATTTGTTTAATCATCCAAATTTATTTTATCCCCTTCAAAATAATCCCCCTCTGATACAATGCCCTTGTGCCAGCGCTTTTTCCAGTCGTCAAAGCACTTCTGAAACGCACTTTTTGGTATTGCCTTGAGCTCCTCCAGCGATGCAGCCTTGATCTCCTCAATCGTTGCAAATCTTCGTCCTTTCATGGGCATTTTCAACTTTGGAAAGAGAAAAAAGTCGCAGGGGGCCAGTTATAACCCTTTTGAGCAGATCAGGATCATCATTGACGTCGTTTAACATGTCTTGGGCAATGTTCATGCGATGCTGCTTTTGATCAAAATTAAGCAATTTTGGAACGAATTTCGATGACACACGTTTCATACCCAAAACATCCGTTAAAATTGATTGGCTTGAACCAAACGATAAGCCAAGATCATCCGCTATTTCCCTAATCGTGATTCGACGATTTTTCAACACAATTTCCTTAACTTTTTTAACATTTTCGTCTGTGTTTGACGTGCTAGGTCGTCCGGAGCGAGGTTCATCATTAACATTTTCTCGGCCCTCTTGGAATAATTTATACCACTTATAAACATTGTTTTTGCTTAAAGTTGACTGTACGCTACTGTCAACATTTCAAGAGTTTCTGAGCACTTAATACCATTTTTTACGCAAAAATTAATACAAACTCTCTGCTCCATTACTTTTAACCACAAAAAATCGCCTAGTAAACAAAACACGTCCAACTTTTATGCCTCTCACATAAACAACAACTGCTATATGGTTAAAACTATAAACATATGATCGTGACAAGTGGACCAACACAACAACAAAAAAATTTTGAGTTAGAGTGTACTGAGCGCGCGAAATTTAAAAAGTCACCTTACTTTTTGATCACACCCCGTATACTGATTTGATTCAAAATACCTAGATGCTTCATATTTTTCAAACTTTGATTGATGTTGGCATCAGATTCGATTTATTATTGTGCTAAAAGCTCTGCGCTTGGTTTTGTGGGTGCAAAAGTATATTGCGTACCTGGTACAAGTGTGCAGAGTGCAAAAACAACATTAACAACATATTGGCAAAGTGTGATTTTAAAGAGAAGAATGAATTTGATTATGGAACAGAGCAACTAAAGTCTGAACACTTTCACACAAACCCATTTAATTATTAATTTAAATTTAAATTTTATCGGCTTCAAGTAAGTCAGTCACTCTTATCAAGTTGATAATCTAGATATTACAGAAGCAGTTCTGCGAAAACTATCCAGTTGGGAAAGTTGACGGTTTTGTTATTCATTTTCAAAAACTGAACTATTTTACAACAATAGGTCCAAGATACCACGTGCCGACACCTAAAAAACTATAAAAAAAGACATTGTTCGCATTGAATCTTGATAAAGAAGACTGCAACCAAAGAATATAGAATTGCTAATAGATGGCACTGTTTATGGGCTATACCGGTATGATGGTTGCATAAAAATGTACCCCCATAACTGCGATAGACCTTAAATAATAGATTTGCTTCCCGTTGACACTCTGCAAAGACTTGTGGCATTAAAAAAAGGAGTTGAGGTCAGAAAATCGTCTTAACCATGATTTTGCACTACTAAGTTCACTTCAGTAATTTTAATTTAAGATTGTATTTCTTTATTCCCAACAGGGGTAGCGCAGTAACGCAGAAATTAAGTATCTCGGCAACTTGGAAAACCAAAATTATTTTCGTGCCAATCCAATAGAAGTGTGAACCCTGGACAGTCGGCCGAAACATATTCGTATATGTAAAATGCATGACTTCATTAGAGTTGAGATTTTGGGCGGCGTTTTCCTTAGGCCAATAGATAAGAACCTATGCGCTCAGTTACCAGATCCTTGGAATATTCATATTATTCAGGCAAAAATTAGCACTACCCTGCACGATGTAGACTGGCTCTTATTGCTTTCAATATTCTGTATTCCATTACAACTTACGATAATATACGAAAAAAAAAACACTTAGAAAAGCATTAAACTACCGCCTTCGAGCGTGCAGATTCTTGGAATAGACATCAAACTTGTCAACAAAAAAAATAAAAAATAAATATTAACTCCGACATACATTGGGGTAAAAAAGATAGGAGTCTCAGGTCATACTTTGACTGGTTAGCCTGATTTTTGACCGATAAAAAAGGCCTTATCAGATTCAAAATTACATGCAAACAGAAAAGTTCACTCGAACAAAAAATGTTCATTAAAACATTATTTTTTTATTTAATTTGGGTCGATATTGATGGCCTTGGAAATTGTTTTTGTTTTGAATATAAATTTAAATTTTGGAAACAGAAATAAGAACCCCGATTTATATTAATTCAGTTTTTTTTGTATATTTTTTAAATTTTGGTTTATGTTTAAGATTCTTTTTTACTTTTTAAAAAAAAGAAAAGAAATTAGACGAAAAGGGATAGAGAAACTGAACATTGGGGATGGAAACGTCTCTTCAAATTTATTATATATTCTAAATATTTCTTACAAAATAATATTATGTAGTCACACAATTAATGAAAGTATACAAAGTTAACGTATTGACTGACACAACACAAAGTCTTTTTATTAGGTTTGCTAAACCATTCGCTATTACCATTCCTTTTTTAACTGACCCATTTAATACATTTTCCTCCTGTCGTTCTATACTGAGACAAAAAAAAAAAGAAGAATGAAATAAAAATTAGTTATTGATATTACAATCATTAATGAAAAGAAAAAAAACAATTTGTAATTGTAGTTACTAAAAATTTCATTGTACTCGTAGTTAGAATTGAGTTCCGATTTGAATGTTTGTGGTGTTCTGCAAATTAATGAATAAATTGAAAATTTCCAAAAATTAATTTAAAACTAAAACCAAAAATCAGTATAGAACGTTGAAAAACTGATTCAAAAGAAAGAAAAACTATATTCAAATATTGTCAATATTTGCACATTTTGACAGTATTTATTTTCTTTTTTTTCTTTAAAAAAAAGTAAATAAAGTTAAAAAAAAACTTCTTTTGTTTTTTTCCTTCATTGATATACTTACTTTTAATTTTTTTTTTTAATTCTATTATTTTTCTTCTCCTTCCCCTTTTGATAAAAAAAAAACAAACGAAAACAAACAAAAAACTAAAAAA
Organism: Volucella inflata; assembly: GCA_928272305.1. Taxonomy (NCBI): domain Eukaryota; kingdom Metazoa; phylum Arthropoda; class Insecta; order Diptera; family Syrphidae; genus Volucella; species Volucella inflata. The sequence goes on along the minus strand of OV743716.1, from coordinate 44,302,590 downwards.
AAATAAAATTTAATTCGTAAAATGCAGAACCACCAACAACAGGGAATTCAACAGCTTTTAGTAAGTTTTGAAGTAACAAATCTTTCTCTCTTTCTTCTATCTTTACTTTCGTTTATTCTTTGATATGGAAATCTTTATGCTTTTTAAGTTTTCGATTATTTTTTTTTTTTTCATTTCGTTTTGTTTGATTTTGTTTTTTGTCGTTTGGTTTTTTTGTTTTCTTAAAACTTTATTTCGTTCTTTGGTTCATTTCATTAAATGTCATTGTTTCAGTTTCGAATTTTCTTTTTGTATGTTTCATGATATCGCTTTGTTGGCAGCAAAACTAAATGTGCACATGTATTATACTAGTATTAATTATATCATTTGCTTTAACAAAAAAAAAAAAATCATACATGCAAAAATGCAATTAATAACCTTGAAATGATAAAAATCCACCAAGCCAGCCACCCCACTGTGTAAACAAATACGAAACCAATTTTACCACCCTTTGGCAGCTCATCGTTCTGCACGAATCGTCGTCTCTATCTATAATCGGGGAAATGAAATCGTTCTCAAAAAGTATTTTCACACGATTACAAACATTTTCACCGACTTTTATTGACGTATGCTTGTCAGATGGCTGTTTCCATCGCGGATGCCAACCGTACAGTGGTGCCTAAGGGCGATGCAATATTGTCATCATCACATTGCAAAAAAAAAAAGGGAAGGTTAAATTAATTCGGTTTTTTGGGGAGTTTGTTCGTACATAAATAATTGTCAGGGGCTCGCCCTGACCCGGCCACCCTTAAAATTGGTTTCATCATCACCATCATTCACATTTAAATAATTCCTCGGTTGTTATTTACGCTCCCTAACGGTGTGTGGTTTACTTTAATTATTTTTTTTATTGCTATTTTTTTTTTTTTTTTTTTTTTACTGTATGCCTGTCCTGACTGACAGTACCACAAAAATTGGGGTAGGGCGGTGACGTGTGGCATTGTATTGTCGTTGGTCGTTGATCGTCGTCGTCTCATGTGGATGAGTGTGGGAGTGTTATGGCGCCACGTTGTCCTTTTAATTATGTGGTCAATTGCAGTGATTTTAGTAGACAACACGATACCATGGTTTCGAAACTCTGTGGATTCTGTGATCATTGAATTTTGTACAATTTTGTTATTTTTATTTATTTATAAAATCCTTACTATTGGTGTAAATTGAGGAAAAAAAGCAGAATGGGAAATGGGTGAAATTTTGTTCGGTTAAATGGATGAGTGAGTGGTGTACTCGTATGTGGTTTCGGTGGTTGCTATTGTACAATAGTGAGTAGCAAAGCAGAAAATGAAAACGAAAAAAAAAAACCACTTAAATAATTGGTAGCATAGAAATAGAAGTACTGAGATTGATGTTTTGGTAGGTAGATGATGAAACTGTTTTTCTATCAACACACCGCGTTGCCTGACCAAAAGGCATCGGAGTTGTCGCCACTGCATAATGGTGATACCTGACTGCGGGCAAACAGTATTGTGAACAGTTTGATGGATACATCCATGGAAAGTAATTTTAAGAACGTTTTCTTTTAGAGATTGATCAATTTGATTACATTCTCAAGATTCCTTCTTCAATTGGACGATTTCCAGCAATATTTCGGCATTGCTGATTAAATATAATGTCAAATTGATTTAAGAAAATTTAGTAGTAGTAGTATTTTTGTTGCATTGTCATAGGTTCGATTGAACATTTTTGATGAACAGCAATAGTTAAACGATCCTTTTAAAGTGATCATATGAGGTTTCGTTGGGCGTTTTTTGGAAAGGATTTTTTTGAATCTGAAACTTCTAAGCAAAGAAATTTACATTTTTATACAAATACACATGTGACAGCTTTTTTCAGCATTTTTTTTTCGGATTGTATATACATATGTTCAAGGAATTGTATCCCACAATTTCTTGGTATTTTCGAATTACCATCGCCGTCATCTGAATATCATGAAACCCAATTCATTTCTCATTTACAGATTTGCCCTTTGTTTGGTGAGGTTTAAATGTTTAAATCGTCCGAAAATGAAACCACCCACTTTGTGTTAACAATGAAAATTACTTCCCCTTCCCAAGTCGTAGTAGAGTAGTCTTTTCAGGTTTCCAACGCATGTTACAACTACACCATGACACTATTGACATTTTTATCTCAAGAGAAAAAGCTCGTACCACCGATAGCAAATAAATTGACAGCAACATAGCTGTATCCCGCTGTGTATTTCAGTATTCCAATTCCTCTGCCCTGCAACTGCCCCTTGGAAAATGATTATCGAATCCCTCCTACTCTGTGGAAGGCAAGCACGCATTCAGTCTAGTTCTCTCTGTGGACGCTGTGGAGTGTTAATCTGTATTGAAATTTGACCACTTTTTCGTGGTTGTGGTCATTGGGGAGCTACATAGCAACAGCAACAGAGGAATACCAGTTCATGGATGGACTTAACCGAGGGGGTGCTTGGTTTGAGAACTATTTTACATTCCAATGCAAACAGCGCACTCGTGTTTCAACGACGACAACATGAGTTCAGTACAACAGTGGTGTGGTCAATGGCAGTGGTATCATTCCTTAATGAAGGTCAACAAGGCTTTGAGGCCAGAGGCAGCTAATGGAGATGGTTAAGGAATGCGCAATCGAATCGTAAGCGGAGTTTGGTACTATACCCGAAGCTTTGGGGACCTGACAACCTGCAGCTGATTAAAATTATCTTGGTGCAGCCGGTTAATTACCGCATTCGCTATATTGGATGTTTTGGTTGAGAGTACTTGATGTACGCATGAGTGTATGTATATGGTGGTAGTACCCCAAAAACTGGTAACACAAATGAGACTGCTTAAGGTGTAAGGTTTTGTTTTTCGTACACTGTCATTTCTGACCAAATTTCCTGGACCAGGCCCAGTCGTCATCAGATACCGGTATCCAGTGACTAGTGACCGTTTACCATCCAATGGCAAAACTCGAAGAGCTGAAATAATCGAATAAAATGAAGCAGTAGGAGTCTCACTGGCGGTGGTTTTTCACCACAAAATGGAACAAATTTGTTTTCGCAATGGGGGATGGTTGACAGAGAAGCTGCATCTGGGGTATTCTCTAGCTTGTCATGGCAGTAGGCTTATAATTTGGTTATGATTATTTGTCTTTTGCGAGAATTTCCCATTTCGAAATCATGAAACCGCTGGGTATAACAGTCTGACGGTGTGACAGTGATATCCTCTGTCTATTTGGGTATTTGGTCATGGTTAGAGATGGTTCCATTGATCAATTGGATTTGTGATATTTCATCGTGGTTAGGCATTGGTGCGATTTAAATGAGAGTCTACTCTACCTACTTTCGTCTCTACCTATTCTGATCGGAATCCAGTTTTACTCGTGCAGAAAATTGAAATTAGATGGGGTGTTATTTTTGCAAAGCCAATGTGGATACTCCCCTTTTGATTTTAACCTCTGTGGTGCCCCTATTGTGGGTACAATTCTGAATTGATTTTGGTATATTGTATATGTTTTTTTTTTCTGTTAGTCATTCATTCGGTGTCTATGTACATGCTATGTGTGAGGGAGCGTGCCTCTTTTGTGTCTACACATATTATTTCTCGCATTTGCATCTTGTTTTTCGATTAATCTTTATTTATTTATTTTATGCTTATGTTTAACGCAATTTAATTGTTATAAAAAAAATGTTTAGAAAAATAAAAACTCCGGGAAAAATTGTTTTGCAATAAATGTTTTTACTTGTAGTACTGAATTGGTATGTTTTCGGTTTGTATTGATTGGAATATTTTTTTGAATAATTTTTTCAGCAACAGATCCATGCGCAACAAGTACCCGGTGGACCGCCACAACCTATGCCAAGTCTTGGAGCGTTAGCTGGACCATTTGGAACATTGGGAGGACCAATGGGATTACCACATGCATCACAGAGTCTACTTAAGGCACCGCCAGATCATCATCGGCCAGAAATGAAAAGTAATTTAGATGGACCGTCTGCTGAGGAGAGACTGGTGAGTGTAATTTAATTTTATATATGTTTAAGAATTGTGATTATTTTGGATCTTAAATTATCAATCTCGATGCGTCTTCTTTTTTCGTAGTTCTTTTTTGATCATTAAACTGTCTGTGTCTGACATAAGGTATTCCGATTGACTATACTTAGCTTGTTCGCCTCTATAACAACTTGATTGTTAAATATAAGATTCATTTTTGTCTTAGATAAAGTTATCTATTCTCAGCTTTAATGAGTTTAAATTCCAAAGTCTTCTGCAAATCTGCAACTGAACGGACATTATATCCAAGGCTTAACACAATTTAAAAAATCTCGCGTATGGACCCAGGGAGTTAAACATCCTAAAATAAGCCTATGAAAACTGTGATGGCGACCATTGTGATTCCAAACCAGGCAACTAACTCACACCCTGGTGGACCATAAAACATACCAAAATACAACAGTAACTAGGAGGCTCTTTAACTGGTAAATACAATAAGTATATAAAAGCCCTTGTAAGACAGAACGCCAGAAAAGCTAAAGGAGAGTAATGGAATAACTTTCGACATAGTCCAAATGATAATCCAAGTTGTACATAGATCACTTAACACCCTGAAAACTGCATTAACCAAATCGAATTGATAATGAAGACGCATGGAATATATACCAAAAACTTGATAGAGGCAAAAATGGGCTTATCCAATGCGCGTTTCTCAAATTATTTACCAGTTTCACATTTAACGTACATTTATCTTCAAATAAGCGTAGTGATAGGTCCATTTGAAACCTAGAAGAAGATGGTGAGCCCTGTCGTTTTTTTTCTTCAAAACTATTCAAAAATTATTACTGCCTTTCGCAGTTACCTTTTAATTTAGATCCATATGTCAGAAACGGAATATATTACAAGGCATAGTCCTTAGAGTCTCCATCAGACTAAAGTAACCGATAACGAACAAGGAGATAGGAGTCGTTGCCCTTCTAATGACGAAAGCGTCTTGGATGTTACAGATTTAACATATATGGTGAAAGATCACCATATGCGGGTAGAGAACACTGCATGTAAGAGGATCTAGTTCATAAGTGAAAAAAGATGTAGGTGGCCGAGGCTCAAATCGGAATGTTTGGCGTTCAAATATAACCGCACCCAAACGATATTCTTTTTTCTATGCAACTAAAATCACCTAGAATACAATAAAAATGTAGTCTACTATCAAATGTTGGATGCCATCCCTGGAGCGGAATAGCCACTAAGTCCAAGCCTCTTTCCCTCTTTTTCTGTCCCGTTGTCGGAAAAACTTAACACATCCTTTAACATCATATTGTAAATGTATTCATACCAATTTGAAATGCTGATGGTTTATTGGTTAACCAAAATTTACCCTTTGTAACATTAATCACAGGCAGATTCGATGAAACAATCTCAGAGTGTTTCCCAAAAAGGACTTAATCCTATCTTCCATTGGTGTTAGAAATTAATTTGATTTCTACTCAAGGTCTTCATTAGGAGAGGCAGAGGGGCTCTATTGGACTTTGGTCTTACTTGGGGCCGGTGCAGATAAAAAACTTACTTGCTTAACATTTTTGGGAAAAAAACTGTAGACTCAACATCTTTGCCACTACAAGACATTCATACATAAATGCATAATTCTTTAAAATGACTATACCAGACAACAAAAATAAAAAGAAACATCCAAACTAGCTTGAAATTGCACCCTGTACGTCACAACACTAGCCTGCTTGAACAGCGTACATCCGGAGTACATTTTGTCCGAATGGTTTCTATGTCAAGAAAAAGAGTTTCTGGCTTAAGATTACTTCCGAAAGTGGGCTTTACTATTCGAGCCAGACCGGTGTTACAGTGGAAGGCTTGAAAAGGCAGAATGCTACTGGAAATTTGGAGGGACCCCGGTGTCGAAAAAAGCGGTAGAAGAAGGCGAAACAGGAGACATTACGTCGGTGTTCGAGAGTGCTAATTGACTGTGTACCTCTGATCTAAATGTAGGCATTGTACTCTTATTTTGGGCGGATAAATGGGTTTATATATTGAGGCCAGATTAGAGGGGGTGAAACATGTTCTATATCGCTTGGAGAAACCTAAACGCAACATTTTTGGCGCCATCAAATATTTGGTCATTTAAACGTTTTAAATTTCGTCTTTCGATGACAGAGAAGAATGAAACAACCGCGTTCAAATTAGTAAGGGTTACATTTGGTTATTGCTCTCATAGGTCTTTGGCGCATTCAAAAATATTTGTTAGTAATAATAAAAAGATCAATACATACAGACTGTACAACGAAAAAGAAAATTCCTTGCGATTGCAAGTGCCTTGCACAATGCCTCTTAACCTGGAGACCAGCCACATTGCCTTAAACTCTTCACAATAAATATCCACATATTCTGCATAATCAAGATGTTTTCAGTTGAGTTTTAGTTTGAGAATATCACTGCCTCTTCTATCGTATACCAAAATAAACCTTTTTAAAATAGATCTTGCCAAATTCCATTTTGATCTCCGAATATTTAAAAGCAATAACCCAAGTCCCTCCAACTTTGTACAGTTTCGATAGCCCGTCGACGAATAAGTGAGCACCGGATTTTTAAAGGCTATGGGACTAATTGCTGGAGCCCACCGGCAGCTTTAGGAATAATACTCTTTTAATTTGTATCGTACTGTAAATTTATTAGTTTTTGAAATTCAGAAATCTACTCTTGTTAATAGAATCGAAAAATTTCTTTAAGGCAATATTGGCCTGACGAACATACCTATAGTTTAACTAGTTAAGCCTGTCCACAAACTGATGAAGAATGTCATGGATAATTATCTTAGATATGAGTTTTGTCTCATTTTCATTCATGGTTTCGGATTTTAGAATTGCAACGGATTTCATGATTTTTTTGTAGAATTGTTCTAATGTCCTTATGAAAATCAAAACTGCTGTTATAGTTGTTATTAACCTTTATCTCTTTTTGTTGTATACCGACAAATATGGATTATCTTTTGGTTTGGCTACTTGAGAATTGTTCAATCACTTAGCCCTTTAGAAGTCATTCGTTTGGGTGTTACCAGCCAGAGAGAATTCATTTCTTTCATACGTGCACATATTTTAAATTTCAATCATGCCCCTTTATTTTTTGTTAATAATTTGAAATAAAATCTGCAGAGAGCTTTCTTTTGATTTATTATTTATTATCGTTTTTTTTTTTTTTTTTAGAGAAACTCCGTATCGCCGGCGGAGCGTGAGAAATATCGTACCCGATCACCTCTTGACATTGAGAACGACGCCAAACGAAGAAAAGAAGACAAATTGGCACATGTAAGTACCGCACTCAGATCATACATATCTTTTCTTATGTACTTCTACTCATGTATTCGTTTTCGTGTTCGTTTCGTACCATACACCAGTCTTTTTTAATCATTGTATGCACTTGTGTTTGCCTTCAGATCCACGAATAAAAGTTTTATTTTTCCATATTTCTCTATTCTATATGTCATGTTTTGTTTCAATTTCAAAATACATATTTCACAAACAACAGAAGAAATCTTTGCTACGTTTTTGTATGGTTTTCGAAAGTGGGAATCAAAAGTTAAACCCTGCTAAAGTTTGTGTGCGTGTGTGTATAAACTCAACTCAACTCACCATCCTAGGGCATAGCTTTCGTCCTCTTTTTCGATTGACGACCGATCACCGAACCGTTGATTCCAAAAGAATTTCAATACTTGAACAGCAAAAGCTAAGCTCTAATTAATAAAAAACTTTAAACTCTTCAACTCTTCAAAAATTCTCAAAAGAAATGATCACGAATTTTTTTTTCAAAATTGTTTTTGTTTATTTTTATATTGCAGGACGATGATGGCGAGAAAAGCGATCAGGATTTAGTCGTAGATGTATCAAATGAAATGGTGAGTTGAGTTTTACCACGTAGATATATCAGTAGTCGTAGTAGTAGTAGTTTTCTTTTTAAACCTATGAATGAGTAATAGAATAAGTGGATGATCCTCAGTAGAAACACTGCACATTACAGATCATTTCAGTTTGATCACCATTTTTGGCTGTCGCTTTGACTACAGATATTAATTTTGAATTGTTTTGAATTTTAGGAATCACCATCCCCACGACCAAATGGCGATCACATCTCGATAGATTCACGTGATCGTGATCGCGATAGCATCGGCCTGAATGGTGATCGATCCGACAAGCCTGGCGGTAGTAATTCAAAACCTACTAGCGATAGACCACCATCACGATCGGGCTCAAGCTCTTCACGATCAACGCCCAGCCTTAAAACTAAAGATGTAAGTGTAGGATCACGAATTGTAGACTTTAAATTTCAAATTTTATTTTTATTTCAATAGCTCGACAAGCCTGGAACCCCAGGTGCTAAGGCCAGAACACCAACACCGAACATCCCGATGCCGGTAAATCCAAAGCAAGTACTTCCACAGGTTCCGCCAGCAGGCTATCCCAATTCCCCATATCAGAGGCCAGCGGATCCTTATCAACGGCCGCCACCCGAGCCCGCGTATGGACGACCTCAAATACCATTTGATCCACATGGTCATGTACGCGCTAATGGCATGCCCCACCAGGGTGGACTAGCTGGTGGAAAACCGTAAGTTTAATATATTTAATAAAAAAATTTATATTCTGTATAGTTAAATATACAATGGATCTTTGCAGAGCTTATTCGTTCCACATGAACGGTGAAGGTACATTACAACCGGTGCCCTTTCCGCCGGATGCCCTAATGGGTGTGGGCATCCCAAGGCACGCACGCCAAATAAGCACATTATCCCATGGTGAGGTTGTGTGCGCAGTAACGATCTCGAATCCAACGAAATACGTCTACACCGGTGGTAAAGGATGTGTCAAAGTATGGGATATTGCGCGACAAGGCAACATGACACCAATTAGTCAGTTGGATTGTTTACAACGTGACAATTACATTCGTTCAGTGAAATTGCTGCCCGATGGCCGAACTTTAATTGTGGGCGGAGAAGCATCAAATTTATCAATATGGGATTTGGCTAGTCCAACGCCAAGAATTAAAGCAGAATTAACATCTGCCGCACCAGCCTGTTATGCATTGGCGATTAGTCCCGATTCAAAGGTTTGTTTCTCATGCTGCAGTGACGGTAATATTGCCGTTTGGGATTTACATAATGAGACGCTGGTACGACAATTCCAAGGGCATACGGATGGTGCTTCTTGTATTGATATAAGTCCAGATGGTTCACGCTTGTGGACTGGTGGATTAGATAACACTGTCAGATCATGGGACTTGAGAGAAGGAAGACAACTGCAACAACATGATTTCAGTTCACAGATCTTCTCTTTGGGTTATTGTCCAACAGGTATGTATTGAATATAATTTATTTAACCAAAACATCAATTGAAATTATTTTATATTTGTTTTTTTTTATTTTTTTAAGGAGAATGGTTAGCGGTTGGTATGGAAAATTCACATGTAGAAGTACTTCATGCATCGAAACCGGACAAATATCAACTGCATTTACATGAAAGTTGTGTTTTGTCGCTAAGATTTGCGACATGCGGCAAATGGTTTGTGTCAACTGGAAAGGATAATTTGCTAAATGCATGGAGGACACCATATGGTGCTAGTATATTCCAAGTAAGTTAAATATTTAATTTAAATGAATCAAATACTTTTCAGTTTAAGCTAGTAGAATTAAATACAAAGTGGTATCAACATATTTTTAAAAGAAAAGTCTAAATTGCCCGCATAACTTTCAATGTGTATATTTAGCTAGTTTACCTGAAATCAAAACCAGTGCATTGGTAAATTAAATTATGAAAAAATTTGTTTTGTTTTATTTGAGTTTGCTTCTTCATTAAATTATTTGTCTTGTCCAACCACGGTTGTTGACTTTTTTTTGTAACAAATTTACTCAAAGACATTCTTTTAATTTTTTCAGTCCAAAGAAACATCGTCAGTGCTAAGCTGCGACATATCAACCGATGATAAATATATTGTCACTGGATCTGGAGATAAAAAAGCCACCGTCTACGAAGTCATGTACTAAAAAAAAAATCAACAACCACAAAACCGACAAAAAATTAACATTCTTCGTCGGAGAGGACACGCCGTGTATTTGTTTAATTGCTTTCATTTATTTTTAAGTTTTATTTTTTTTTTATATTTTATTTCAGGGATTGATATATATATTTTTTTATTTTCTTACTTGTATTGTAATAATTTATTCCGTAAAGAAAAAAAGCAAACAAATGCAACCAATTTAAGAAGGAAAAAAAAGTATTGTATTTTTCTTTTTCAAAAAGCTATCAGTTTCCAGCTCGAAAATATTTTTGTAACACGCTCCTATTTTTTTTATATTTTGAACATTTTTTTTGTTTAACCTTAACTTTTAAAGAACTAACCATGTAAATAAATCTATAAGCAGTAAATTAAAAAAATGAAAAATTAAAAAAAAAAGAAATGATAAGAAAAAGTTATGTATTAGAAATTTCTTGTTTTCATATATAAGAAATTGTTTAATTTTTCTTAAATAATAATTTTATATCTTGCAAAAATACTACAAAGAAAAAGAAGAAAATGTTAATGTTTATGCATTTCTTTATAAAAAAAAAACACAAATTGTACATCTTAAGTAAGAAAATTATCTAAGCATAACGATGGATAAGGAAAAGAAAAAAAAAACACTATTAAACGTTTCATAGTATTTAGTTAAGAAAAATAAAAAAAAAAAATTATGTGGATATTAAAAGCACACACACGGAAAAGAAAAACAACACACATCATGTGATACAAGAAATATTAAATTCAAAAGAAGATTTTTTTTAAGAAAAATTTAATGTAACTAAAAGTTGATGTGTAAAAAATATGATATGAAACTGAGAAAGAGTAATAGAAGCTGGATATTTTTGTAAACCCTGTTTGAAAGCAGTTGACCGATCTGTTTTGGATCAGAAAGTAATTGAATGGGATAAGGAGTGCATATTTGTTCTAAGAAACAAACGCAGTATGATTTTCCTCACATTAATAATTAATGCTTGTTATTCCTTTGCTTTCGCAGTATTTTTTTTTTTTTTGATTTATTCTGGTTTTTAGAAAACCCAACTATCATTGAAACGGACTTTGTACTGAATTTTTGTTATATAAATAGCTGACTTCAAGATCAGTTTTTAAATGTATCAGGTTAAGCTTAAATAGAAGCATACAATTTCTATTTGTTACCACATATTTCGGCAATATCGTTTTTCGAAAAACTACAGCGTATGAAAATTAATAACTGTCCGCCATAAATACTGAAACTGTGGCTTATTACTTTTTATAAAAAAATTTCTATAACATAAGCTGAAAGTACATTATTTATTTTTAATCACTCAAAAACTGCATCAATATCTGTTGTTGTCCACTTCCATGAATGAATATCGTTTGACTTATCTACTTATGATTGTAGTTAGCCAATAAATGGCAAAATGCTCTTTTTAAAAATGTCTAGGTTATTAAAACCAACGATTTCATTTATAAAAAAATGACAAGGTGTCCGGACCTGTATATTTTGATGCATCGGACAGTTTAGTAATGGAACGTATTTATGTTTGGAACATGAAATTAGGCTGTGTATAAAGGACTTTTAATCATCATCAATTGACGTTTGACGTTTCTTTAAAGCCTGGATGGGGTTGTATTTTTATAGCACACAGTAAGCGTTCGCTAAGTCTCTCTTATTCCTTACACATTTCTTGTACTAATCCTTTAAAACAATTTTGTTGGATATGTAATAATTATGTTTCCACAATTTTATTTTTATCCAAGATTTTCGCAGTGCAAAGTACCTCAAGTTAAGTTGGCCACCGAATCATAAATTGACTTATATTTATTTTATGTGCTGCGAATAAAAATTAAAAAAAAAAAAAGATTGAAGCAAAGAACTGCGTATTTCTACAATGATTTGTACACTTCTTTCTTCCTCACCACCATTAACCTTGTTTTTTTTTTTTTCTAAAAATCAAATTAATAAAAAACGAAATGCATTATTTTATTTAACATCATAATACAAAAACGCTTGTATTGTTTTTTTTTTTAAATTAATTACTCACATAATGAAAGCAAAGAAAAAAAAACATGTATAAGTATATCCATAAATCTCACAAAACACTTTAAGAAAAACGTTTTAAGAGAAAGCAACCCAAATGCAGCTAGATATGTAATTTACATTTTCGTCAACAATTACATTTAAATAAAAACAAAACAGAAATGATTACTTTATTAATTAATGTAATTAAAAAAAAAAAGGAAAAACAAAAAATATATATTGATTTTTAATTTTGAATTTCACTGTAAGTATATATTATATATGTATGTAATTAAAGAAAAAAAATAATAATACAATTAAGCAGAGTAAAATGAAATGATAAATGATGCAAAAAGTAAAATAAAACAAAAAAACTTAGAAATAATTAAAAGTAATAAATGTTAAGTTAAGCTGTATATGTAAGAATAAAGTAAGAAGAAACAAAAAAAAAATGCAAAAAAGAGAAATAAAATTGAAGAACAGATAAATCACACAATACACATTCACTTATACAAACAAGAAAGCTCTGTAAAGAAAAAAATTTAAATTCTACACAACAAAATAAAACATTAAATAATGTTTCTAAGTCTAAGTCTATGTACGAAAAGATATGATTAAAGAATAACAAAAAAAAGTAAAGTAATGATAAATCAAATGAACATAAAAAAACAAAACAAAGCAAACAAATTTTATTTAATAAATTTTAAGAAAAACAACACAAAACAAAAAGAGAATAAAACAAAACTGGAAAACTAAATAATAAACGTAAATAAACACGAAAATGTAAATTTTTGAAAAATCCAATTGTGTTTTTCTTTTCAACTAAACCGTTGGTAGTTGATTATTTTTATATTCGATTAGCCAAAAATATTGCCGTTGCTAATGGTTTTGAATCTTCTTTCGGTATTCGTGAACTAGTCACAGCCTCACAATCTAAACAATTGAAGCTAAATATTACATATTCAGAGCTATTCGTAATTCTGAAGAAAATTAGATGCCCCTCGAATATTTTCGGTTCCGGAAGAGAAATTCTATCTATCGTAATGCAGAAATATTTTCGAATTAATTTTAAAATTTCTTTTAAAAATATACTCGTATTAAAAAATAGAAGAAAGAAAGGAGAAGGACCAGTAAGAAAAAAATAAAATAAGATTTATAGTACGAAATTAAAGGGATAATTGCAAACCGTTTGGGCTGCAAGTTTTTTTTTAATTCAATGGAAATAGCATTGTAAAATAGTATCATATTATATTTTTCGTTTGCAGATGTTGCAGCTACTTAAGGGGAAATAAAGATACATATGTTTAATTTTTTTCTTGGTTTTCCACTCTGACAATCTTCAATAAACTAAGGCCCCTTTAGCAATTGTCGATCATCGACAGAATCGACAGTTATTGTTATCAGCATCGACTGATTTCAAGTTTGGTATTGTCATTGTATATGAAACTTGTAGTACTATCATCAAGCGATATTTTTTCTTTTCCACTTTGACCGCCTAGGTGGCGAGCACTCATTTCTCGCAAGCAAAGAAAGATGTTATTTCTCTCTGAGAATGGAGTTAAAATGACAGGACGAGTGAGTGATGAGTGCAAACAAAGTCTGTTTTGAGTTTCCATTCCCACTCTGAATTTTAGGCCCGTATTGCGGCTGTCGATTTGACATCTGTAACAATTAAGTCGATCGTTGGTCTGTGGCTGGCAGAAAAATAAGTTAAAATGTGAGGATTTTTATAAAAAAAATGAAGTTAATGTAAAAAACAATAATTTGAACTAAGGGCTAGCCAGTGACCAATACAACACATCTAGTTTCAGAATATTTGGAATTATAGAGTTTTTTACAGTTGTCTTTAGCATAGTTTCTATTTCCGTTAAGAGATTTCTGAATGCTAACTTAGAAAATCGGAAATATTTCACAAAACTGCAGAAGTTAAATTGTAGTTATGTATGTGATTTTTAGAATGAAATATGTACTTGCATCCTTTCCTTTAATTTTAAAGGGTTCGAGGCATCTCTTATCCGTTTTTTTTTTTGTTATCTGGCCATTTTAAGATTAAGATTATTGTAATTTTCATGGTCTGATTCACTTGAACACAATTCGATGCAGTTCGTTTTATTATTTTATTTCAAAAATACTGAAACAACTATCGAAACAAATTGTGTTCACAATAGTGACTTTTTGGTTTTTATTTACAATAATACAATCCTTTGTCGATTGAGTTACACAATACTAGAGTTGTGCTAAACCGTTCCTTTGCCGGAACGAACATGGAACGGTTCCTTTCCGGGAACTAGTTCCGTGGAACTATTTAGTTCCAACGATGTATTAGAATCAAAAAAGGTTCATGTCGGATTTAAGTAGTTCCACAGACATGTTCGGGTAGATGGAATGATGCATGTCCACAGAACTACGTAGTTGAAGTTGAACAGATTGAATATTGAATGACAAATACATGTGTGAAAAAGAAGCCAATCTACATGTATACTCGCTTTGCAGGAAAGCGTGGATTTATGCTATGGTGTATGTTGTCATCCACAACAACCTTCAAATATGGCTATCCAACTTAATCAAACTCGTAAACCAGATCGATCCCCTATATTCGTTTCCAAACTGACTCATGAGCTTACAAGCAGGTAGTGATTTGTTCGAATACTCGCAAACAAGCCAACATTTTGTAAGCATTTTTTCAATAATCAGGATCATTTACCACTACAGTTCTATAGTAATCAGGATTCCCCTGCCAACAAAAATACTTCCATGCTTAAACTACATGTATGCATATACTCGCAAACGAGTCAAATGTTTGCAAACGATCAATTTTTTCTCCGCTGTTTGCAAATCATCATACTCAATTTACTCAAACTCGTTTGTATCCAAACTCGAAAGCAAAAACAACCCTTGTCAACCAGAACAAAATAAAGATTTTGCGAAGTGAACTTCTTGTGTGTGATGTGAACTATCGGAGTATCGGACATGTCGGAACTAACGAACATGTTTAGGTGGAGTATGTGGAACGATTGGAATTATTCCGACAACGGTCATAGTTCCAGGAACTATGTAGGTCCGGAACGACCTACTAAACATCAAATGAAATCAGTCGAATCGACGATCAACAACCGCAATACGGGCCTTAGTCCACACGTTACGCAACTGAGTGAATTCCCTTGCCAAAAAAATGAGTAAAATGAGTAAATGACAAAAATCAGTCTTAGAATATATGTACAGTAATACCTCGACTTACGCAAACCCGGAGATACGTAATTTTCAAATTTTGTCGATTTGTCTTTTCTTTGAGTCGTTAAACTACATTGGGGGACGATCACGGAGGACCGTATGTACCTACATATACAGTATGTATCTATCTACAACCGATTCCTACAACTATAATTCAGATATTCTTTTCCATGTCACCCAATGATGTAGAATATAAAACGCGTTTTTTTAAGTTGACCCCTTTAGGCACAGTCCTTGCTCTTTAGAAAGTACTAAAGAAATAAAAATATTCATAAAATAAATAGTAACTATCCTTAAATAAAAAAAATAATGAATAACTACAAACACTTAACAAACAAGAGTGAAAAACGGAAAATAATTAAAACTAGTGAAGTTCTGAGTTTCTTACAAAACTGCACAGAGATCCTTATTGGTTTTCCTAATCGAAAATTTGACTAGACCAATTAAAATGAATTTATAAATGGAAAGTCTGTGCTCATCGTCGTCACATTTCATGCCCTCGGAAGCTGTCATTTTCAGTGCGGATTTGAGCAAAGCTTCAATCAAGTGTTCTTCGTGTCGTATTTTTGGAAATTGGCTTTCAAAAAGTGTTTGCATACTTTTGACATAAGCTTCAAATCCTAGAGAAGGAACAGTTAACTCTCCAAATTCGGATGATGTGTCACAAGTGTTATAAGCTCGCTATTTTATTAACAGAGCTTGTTATCGAAATTTGTCTGTTTTGTCTATTATGAACAGAGTACAGTTTTCACAATTAAGTTTCTTATCCAACTTAAGAGCTGCATACCCGGCATAAAATGTAAGTGCCGCTTCTTGCAGCTTCTGTGAACATCCCTACACAACTATTTCTGTCTCATTGGCATCACCATCAAACTCGTCATCTCAACTATTGGTATAGTATTCGATACTGCTCAGAATATCGCTTCCCATGAAATGATCTTCTGCTGGAGCTTCAGTGTGGAATTCTTCATTGTCATCACCTTAAGATCTTCGCAATCAGTCTTGTGCAATAACGACTCAGCTCCAGAATCTTCGTAACTTTGTAACTTGAAATAACTTGGCGACTTTAAATTTTTGAAAATTATTTGCTTCAAATTACGAGACACGTAAGGGTTCCAACTCAGTCGCTCATTGCATATGCAAATTTGACAGATGACAAAATAATTTTTATTCAAATTTGTTCATTCCACCAAGTACGTACAATGACAAATTGATTATTTGTTAATGTATGTGACAGATAGCTATTTAGGCAAAAGTATTATGGTCATCGGTTAGAACAAAACATAAGGAAGCATATCGGTCATTTATGACATTGGCTTATGTTTCCCTATTTTGGTTATGGTTGAGCCTTTACTCGACACAGCATGTGTCGAGAAAGGATTTTATTGTTGTGAATAAAATTTATAAAAATGACTATTTCGAACATAATTTGTTTTGACAGTTTTTTTTTTCTTATTTATTCTGTGCCTTAAAGGGCTGAATAGAATGTGAATCTGAAGCTTGAATCTGTATCTGATATCGAGCTTTCAAAAGTTCAATAAATGTATAATCTGTATCTCGAAGTTGAATAGCACCCAACTTCGAGATACAGATACAGATTCAAGCTTGAGATTCACCTGTTCAGCCCTTTAACATTTTTGCGAATGATTTTCGAAAAGCTAGCAAAGAAGCTGATAGAACCATTGAGTTGAACAAGAGCTTGGCCGTTTTCGAAAACGTCATCTTCATCAAATTATTCAAATTGCTTTTGCAAAATGTTCTTAAAAGCAAACTGCGAAAATCATTTGTTCGAAAACGACATTATAAAACACACTGCGTTTGCAGCATGTTTGATAACTCAGAGGAATCTCGTGAACATGGTGACTTTTGAGTCACGACTCACACTCATCCAAGTGCAAAAGAAAAATAAGATGAGATGAAAAATCGGCAACTCTGTAAGTCGTAGGACAAAAACTCGAAGACTCTTTCTGACGTTTCCTTTCTCTTCGTTCGTTATTTTTCTATATAGCTTTATTTCTATTTGCTCGCCATAAAGATCGGTTTGCAAAAAACAGGCGGAAGAAATTTGTTGGTCAAAGAAATCAGGGAAAAATTTAAAACTTTTGTTTGTCTTTAAAGCGAACGAAAAAATAAAAGAGCTGTCAAAATGAGTCGTGACTCAAAACTTACGGTATAATAGCACGCGCCTCACAGAATGAAAAATTAGAAGAGAGCTCTCAAAAAGAGTCATGATTCAAAAGTCTTTATCTCATAGCGGACTAAGCACATACGTAAAATAGATTATTTTTCGAAAACGTCACTTGATTGATCATCAATGCAGTACTTGCGAACGTCAAACTGCAAACGTTATTTGCTATCGTTGATCTTTGTCATCTGCATGATTTAGTTCTTGGAAACGCATTTGGCAAAATGTTTCCCTTACTAGGATTAGGTAATCGAGTTCGGTAAAAATTATATTTAGTTTAAATAGATATGATAATCGATTTTATATATAAGCTTACTGTTCACGAGATTCCTCAATTTATAAAATTTAGTTTTTTTTGAATTTTTTGCAGCGCAAATGACATTTATGAACATCTGCCCACAAATGCTGCATTACGCAAGTCAACATGAATTCAGACTTTGAAAAATAAAGGTGTATCTATATCTATGGTGGTTGGGTGTTATAGAAATAGGGTAGGCACTGAGAGATGTCAACCTGGCGATATCCAATATTGCAACTTTCTTCTACCTATACACATAAATTGGAGGGACTACCCTTTACGTGGTAACCGCCTGGTACTGGTCAATGTCCATCCAGACTGGCCCTGTTAAACTTATAAGTGCGAGTTCTGACCAGTAGACAAAAATAGCAGCACTATAAACGGGACAGCGGATGAATTCCCCAGCCGGAATCAACGGTGGAAATAGTCCCGAAATAAAGGAGACCTTATCCGGGCTACTCTGACATATTTGGAACTTCGGCCGGTAAGGATTTCCGAGACTTAGTCAGAGTCTTGGAAAAGAGATGGTGCCGGAAGAGCTCTTAATGGACCAACGGCAGCACTCACATCCCAGAACGGATTACTTGCTTTCGGTCCAACCGACCCCTCTTCCTAGGGGTATCATGCGCGCTCGCCCCCACAGAGGAGAAAGATGACGACACCAAAGATGCCTTATAAGAGCTCTTGAGCAAGATCTACGAGCAATGTCCTAGCTATGACATTAAAATTGTCCTCGGCCTAGCCAAGGTACGGCTGCGGATATTGACCTCACAATGAAGTCCAAAAAGGCTGCTGGAGTGGATGGCCTGACCGCCGAGCTCTTCAAAGCAGCAGGCGATGACTTGGTAAGGAGCATACACAAACTCATCTACAAAATATGATCAGAAGAAAGTATTCCCGATGAATGGAACCTCAGCATTGTTTGTCCGATCCTCAGGAAAAGGGACCCTCTGAACTGCGCCAACTACAGAGGCAGCCTGAAGTCGTTCGTCAGCAATCTGATAGGTCCATACCAGTGTTCCCTTAGGCCAGGAAAGTCCACCATCGATAAAATATTCACACTACGGCAGGTCTTGAAGAAAACTCATGAGCTTTAGATCGATACGCACCATCTATTTATGGATTTTAAGGCCGCGTATGATAGCATCTATAAACACGAGCTATACAGAACAATGTCTAGTTTTGGCATCGGTACCAAATTCGTCCGTCTGTGCAGGATGACGATGAGAGTGCACGCGCAAACACAAAAGACACAATCTTTCAAAAGTCCGTCTAATTGCTCGCATGTGCATTGATATAATTGAAAGAAAGCAGCGTGATGACAGTGGCGGTTTTGCGAGAATCAAGACGGAAACGTCGAAAATGGGTTCAGTGGTCAACTAGGGCAAGACCAAGTGCATGCTGTCAAGCAAAAAGAACACCCAAAACCGACAGATATAACATTAAGCTAGTTAAAGACTTTGTCAACATAGGCCCCGCTAGCAATTCCGACAACGACACCAACGTTAAGATCAAACGAGGATCCAATTGCTCCTTTTTTGGAATAAGAAGGCAACTGACTAGGAAAGTTTTCTTTCGAACAATGAAAGTGAAAGTATATTGGACATCTGCGTTACCGGAAGAGTGAAGATCCAAGATGGCAGGTTCATGTAGAGCGGGTGGACACCTACAATCTTCGAATCTACCGCCGAGGGACAGCGCAGTAGAAAATAGAAAGAAACTTTTACGTTTAAGTAGGAAAACACTACGAACTAATTGGCTAGACATGAAGTATGTTCGATTAAATGTCTTCTTTTTGTTAGAAAAATCTTATTGCTTTATATATATATCACTAAAAGCCTGCGATCATATTGTCTGTTTGTTTGAGCAGTATTTGCGCTCAGGCTATGATTGACAAATATATGAATGTTGTCTTGACTTCTATTGCCGTGTGGCAAGGCAATATTTAGGAATTCTGATTGAAGTTTGCAGAAATCAGTGGAATTAAGTCGATTTTGGTTAGCTTCAAGCTTCAAAATGCAATGGAATTTTTCCTGTAATGATCTGTTAGTCGTGAGTGAGGTTTCGGAATTGCTGAAGTTGGATTTGGATATTTGCAATTAAGAAGGACTACATAAAATGTCTGCGTAAACCAATGGCTAATTGGACAAGATACTAACCACATGTTTCTATAGGCGTTTGATTAGCCGCGTTTGGGAGAAGCCTTCCAATCTGAGGTTCATTGTTGACAAAATATTTTGGTACAACTAACACCACAGATTCAGAATCGATGACAAATCTTATATTTAATGTTCAGTATAGAAAAAGAAAACGACTTTCTTTGACGGTGGTTATTAATAGTAGGTTTGTTGCAGGACTACAAATTTGTACAAAAACCTGTTCCCGCGAGAGAAAAGAGAACGCTTTTGAGAGAGTAACTTATTCTCCAACCCTTATTTTCTTTTAAATTTCTGCATGAATATTTTATGGGTCACCCCAGGGTTACACAGGATTTCTTAAAAATCCGGATCTATCATTGTGTTGGTATTTTTTTTCAATGTGTGTGTTTTTAGAAAATCGTTTTGCGTTTTGTCAACAACCAGACGGTTTATTCTGTAATTGAACGTCGTCAGCGACGGAGGTAGAGCGGAAAAAATCATAAAAAGATGCTGAGAAAGCAAACAAACAAAACAAAATGAGATATAGCTGTGTACATATGCGGACAAATCCATTTTTATCAACCTCATCGAGATTTGAAGCGTAAAACAATATTTTGAGCAATCTGCTATAAGGTGATGGGTATTGGGTATCTTCGCCCTCGAAATTTAATGAATAAAGATTTGTTGCAGGTAGAATTACATGTTTGAAAATGAAAAGAAAATTTGAATGCATGTAATTCACATTTTTGTTTTTCGATAGCAGCGATATGACTACCTACGCGTACGAAATCCTAGATTGGACTGGAAAATTAGCCTGTGTGTACGCGATTTTAATTGAACAAAAAAAAACCCAAATGCACAGCAAAATCCACCTGCACTGAGAATTTCAAAATTTTCACCCTGAAAGTGAAATGAAATCGTTTAAAAAAATAGAATCCTAAAATGACAGAAGAAAATCTAAAGAAGAAAGCAACACACAAAATTTCTCAAATTTTAAAATCTTCGTAAATTGCGAGCAAAATTTCGGCCGTGTGCATGTACTCAACACATGTAATATTGTGCGAACGTTAGGTAACTCGGTCTCGTGTACAGATACACATCCTGATTTTTAAGAAATCCTGTGTAACCCTGAGGTCACAGAATAGAAAATTAAAAGAGAACTCTCAAAAAGAGTCATGATTCAAAAGTCACCGTGTGAACCGGACTATGCATTAAGTCCAATTTACAATACTGCGAGATGCGATACGAGAGTCGCATACGAATTCGAATGCGAGAGCTCTCACATTCACACATCGGACGTCTGTTTACAATGATGCGTCAAAACGCAACCAACAATTGTCAAGTGAAGTGCTAATCATGGGAAAAATAAACCGTAAAACTATAATTTGTGTAGCATTGTGCTTTTTAGCCAGAAAAAAATATATGAAAAAAAGAAAAAGTAGGAGATGGTGGGTAAGACCAATGTATGCAGAACGCAAAGCGGTGGGGTCTTATGAGACACCGTTTCAAACTCTGAAGAAAGACAGCGAGATGTTTGCTAAGGCCACCAGAATGTCAGTAGGCAATTTTGATGCTCTTCTGGCACTGACGAGGGACAATTTAGAAAAATATTCTGCAAGGAAGCCTATAGTTGCTGAATGCAGATTGGCACTAACCCTTATGTAAGTAATGCAACAACTTTCCTTTGAAACTTAATAATAATTAAATAAACAAATTTTTAAAAAGGTTTTTAGCACACGGTGGTTCCAGGTTTTTGTATACGTTGCAATTTAAGATATCATTGCCAACCGTTAGCGCAATTATAAATGAAACCTGTGAGGTATTATGTAATGCGTATTATACCATATATATGGCACCACTGGACTTAGGGGAGTGGAAACGCATTCGTTGAAATATGAGAAAAAGTGGCAACTGCCAAATTGTCCAGGGGCTATAGATGGGAAACACGTTTCCATTGTCTGTCCACCAAATGCAGGATCGCAGTTTTTTAATTATAAAAATAGAGACAGCATTGTCTTGTTGGCGGCTTGCGACGCAAACTACTGCTTCACAATTGTGGACATAGGAGCTTATAGTAGTCAAAGCGATGGTGGTATCTTTGTACATAGTTCCTTTGGTAGGCTTATGAATCAAGGAAAATTGCCAATTCCGTCCCCAAAGCCGCTGCCAAATACTACCGATGTGTTTCCATATTATTTTGTGGGAGATAATGCTTTTCCCTTAAATCCCAATTTAATACGGCCATTTCCAGGTAAAGTTAACATTAAAAAAAAAATATATATAAACTTTTAACAACAACTTCTTATCACATGCAGGTGCCAATATAGACGGAGACCAAACAAATTTTAACAAGCGATTGTCCCGCACCGACATCCATGCCTTTCCGAATAATGTGGACAACATAATCAACATGTCTGTGATTTTGCACAACTACCTTATGTTGCAAAAATGCAGTTCATATTGTACTCCAAAACTCCAAACCCAATATTTAACACTATTTTAACACATTTTTTATTACATCAAAAGTATAACTATGAATTTTGGACTGAATTTCCATCAGCGCAAGTGGGGATAAATTTAAGTCTTCAATTATGTCAGCCAAACTCTTGAAAAACTTATGTGTTCCACTCTTTTTTTCTTCTTGCTGGCTAGCGATGACTCTCTCCAGAAAGTCCGTGAAATCTTCTTCTTGCGAGGCCGATGGCTGGTCGTTGTAATTGAAGACTTCTGCCAGCTCTTCGTTTTCAGCTTCGAAATTTCCACAAGTCCTGCAAATATTCAAATAAATAAATAAATAGGTATGTATAACCTATAGGGAAAAACTTACTGCCGAGGTTGCAGGAATCCTTCAAAAACTGGAGTTGCTGGCTATACTTTTACGGCTTCTTTCCTTCCTGCTGCTGACCACTTTTTGATTTGCAACTATTTAAATATTTGCAATACTGATCTCTTAAAGATCTCCATGCTTTTTTGCACAATTTCTTCAACAATAGAACATTAAAACAAAACAAAAAAAATTTACCATCCAATTTTGTTTTTGCAGCAATTTCATTCCAAATTTTTTCTTTTATTTCATTGTTTTTATATAGCCTGTGCCTCAACTATATCAGCTTTGACCTGTTTGTTTGCATCCCTTCGTCGCAAGCCGCGACAAAGCTTTATTTCGCAGTTTCCAGCCAGGAATTCTGCAAATAAATTATGCCATAGTGCCAGCCAAGGACACATTCAATTTGCCACCGCCCAGCCAGACATCGTGCGAATAGTGTGCCGTCGTTCTTATCAGGAACATTGCAAATTAAAAGCCTCAGCCTAGCCAAGCATTTTCCCCGAACCAGTTATCATTGCCGAATGCAACGGACACCGCCACGTCTTCAGCATTCATCATCAAATTCGGATCACATGGATTTAAAAAATGTCGCACCACCAAGTGCCGTTTCAACCGGTAGTGCGAATGCCGCCAAACCAGGTGCCGTTTTAGTAGCTGAAACAACCGGTAGTGTAAATGCCGCCCCACCAAGTGCCGTTTCGGTAGCTGAGACAACCGGTAGTGCAAATTCCGCCTCACCAAGTGCCGTTTTAGTTGTCGCAACAACCGGTAGTACATATGCCGTCCTACCAAGAGCCGTTTCAACAATCGCCAGGGCCTTAAATGCATCGACAGTGTTAAACCCAGTGTAATTTACGAATGTGAGAACACCCATCAATGCTACCTCTACCACTGCAGCACAAAGGGGTGCTCCTGCAAACGACGTCTCTACCGCCACATCCCACAACGAGATCATTTTCGATTTAATGCAAAAACAGATTGCTGCATTGGAAAATCAGATCAGGAATACGCATCATAGCCGCCGCCCTCGTCTTCTGTCGATACTGCTATCTATATGCAGAGCAATAGGAACTCCATCGTACCTCGCAAACTTCAAGATCTTCTAAGTTTTAGTGGACACCCTGAAGATTGCCCAGTCTACTCACGTATGTGCAATCAACAGCCGCCTACAGTTACACCAATTTAGAGAATAACCAGCGCTTAAACAAATGCCTCAGTGGCGAGGCACGAGAGACAGTAAAGTCTTTACTTATCCACCCAGACAACGTTAGTGCGATCATTGACCAACTACATTTTCGTTTTAATCGACCAGAGTAGCTCATACCCTGCTAACTAAACCACGTCCGAGAGATAGCTCCAATCACCGAAAATGCAGTCATGCGTCTCATTCCATTCGCTACGAAGACCAAGAACCTGTCAGTGTTTCTCCAGTCGGTGAACGGCCAACAGCATGTAGCGAACCCGACCTTATTAGAAGAGCTTGTGTCGAAGCTTACAATAAGCAAGCGGTTGGAGTGGGCAAGATGTGCTGCGCAAATACGACCGTATCCTACAATTGTGCATTTTAGTGCATGGTTGAGTGACCTAGCGCGGCTGATATGTTCTGTGCAAGATAGTGAGTGTAGAGAGAAAAAACGTCGCATGTCAGAGGAGACATCACTGGTTGCTCCATGAATTCACAATCAGAGATTCTCAAACCATGGAATGGATGGCGCCAGCAGTTGCCAAACGTATGCAAGTTCAACGTGCCACGTTTCTATTTTCGAAATGGTCCACCCGAGGAGGTCCAGCTTCATGTATTTGTTGACGCTAGCGAGGACGCGGTAGTGGCATATTGGAGAGTTATGAACTCAAAATAATTAGTGGAAACTTCCTTCGCACGTGCAAAAACGAAGTGTGCCCCATTGAAGCCGTTAACAGTTCCACGTCTTGAATTGCAAGCAGCCGTCTTGGGGACACGGTTGATGAAAACCGTGTTAGAAGAACACTCTGTCAGTGTCGACCGCCATATTCTTTGGAGCGATTCAATAATGGTCATAAAGTGGATTCGAAGCGAGTGCCGTCGCTACAAGTCTTTTGTAATGCATCGAATTGCAGAACAACCGATTCGTTAAATTGGAGATGGTTGCCGACCCATGAGAATGCCGCTGATGAAGCTACGAGGTCAAACAGCGTCGACTTCAGCCCTACGTCGCGTTCGTTAAAAGGTCCTAAGTTCCTGTTGGAGGATGAGAGTAATTGGTCTGCTGAGCCTGCTATCGCCGTCGAAGATGATGCAGATGTAGATGAAGAACTCCGCCCAAAATATTCGCTGCTTCTTGTGAATACTAAAATAATAGATATAAATCGTTTTTCTTCCTTTGGCAGACTTCTAAGAACTATGGCTTGGGTAGTTCGATTTGTTAGTCGGTGCCGTAAACAACCACATCGTTACCAAGATAATGGCCTAACGGCATTGGAGCTTAGTTCACGAGAGGAGATGTTGTGCCATCAAGCCCAAACTGAAGCATTCGCTACTGAGATGAAGCAGATTGGTCGCAACCAAGCAATAGATAAACAGAGTACATTGTTCAAACTTTCGCCGTATATGGTGTGGTCGAGTCGATGCAGCCAGCTGGCTCCCCTATGTCACGAAGCTTTCAATTATACTCCCACCTGACCACGCACTTACGACGTTATTGGTTGCACATTATCATCAAAGGATGAAACATCAGAATGCGGAAGCCGTAATCTGCGAGATTCGTCAGAAGTTCTGAGTTCCACGGCTACGTCAAATTATGCGTAAAGTAGTCTCCAAGTGCTGTATATGCAAGATCAACAAAGTGATGCCGATCACACCCATGATGGGCCCGTTACCTAAGGACCGATTAACGGCGTTTGTGAGACCGTTCACATATACAGGGTTGGATTACTTCGGCCCACTTGCTGTAACAATTGAACGCCGCACCGAGAAACGATGGGTAGCGCTCTTTATATGCCTGGTCGTACGCGCTATACACCTGGAAGTGGCCTACGACTTATCGACGGACGCATGCATTCTAGCAATTCGTAATTTTATAAATCGCCGTGGCACCCCTCATGGGGGCTAGTCAAGAAGCGACACGTTTCTCAGATGTTTTTGACTGTGAGCGTATACAAGGCGAATTATCTTCGAAGGGAGTTGAGTGGGTGTTAAACTGCCCAGCTAACTCATCTGAAGGAGAAGCGTGGGAGCGGATGCTGCAGTGCGTGAAACGAGTATCTCCCGACAACTGAGGGGTCGCTTTTGGAAGCACTGGGTCGCCGAATACTTGCCAACTTTAAATCTCCGTGCGAAGTGCTGTCAGAGGTCGAAGCCAATAACCGAAGGAGACTTAGTCTTTATTTGCGATGCGAGCCTGCCGAGAAGAGAGTGGTGTCGCGGCCGAATTGAGAAGGTTTGCACGGGATTGATGGACAAACTCGAAGAGCCGATGTCCGAACGTCAAGAGGAATACAATAAAGACCCGCTTCGAAGCTTGCTGTTCTGGACCTAGAGTGTGGTGAATCGTAGTCGATCCACGGAGGCGGGGGTGTTACAGATTTGCAGCTTCTATAATTAAGATGTGAACGTTGTGTAATTTAACTTACCCTGTAAACGCAGGTTTATGTAAACCCAGTTTACTCCCTTACGATTTGACATTTAGCGTTTTTCCTTTTTGGCCTTTCGCTTGGGTTAGCTGTTTAAAATCCAACTGAACTTCATTCGATTGTCAGCCGTGATAGGGAGTAAACTGCGGTAAGTAAAGCATTCATTTTTGTAATCCAATTTATAACTTTATTCTTTGACAGAAATAAACTGAGTTATTATCAACTTTAACCTGTTTGTTTGCATCCCTTCGTCGCAAGCCGCGACAAGACTAATTTACTTTTTAAAAAGAAAAATGCTGGAAAAATATTTAGTATAATGAATTTATTATTAATTCACCTTTTCATATGTTTTAAAGTTAAGCTAGCCATTTATTTATCAGAAACAAATGTGTTTTATTAATTAAAACGACATCACTCAGAAAAAATGTTTAAATAATAATATAGAATATAGATTTAAAATGATTCTATTTTATTTTATTTGCGGGAAGAATTCATGTAATCATACTTAGAACAAAGAAAATCAATCCTTTGTAATCATGCCGCTAGGAATGATATTTTATTATTTTGCTTTCAAAACTTCGTAACTTTTGAAAATTATGATTACCTACCTGAGCTTTAATTTGGATGGAAAAAAATATCTTATTAATATTATATTATTTCTGGGTTTTAAAATAAAACATGTCATTCAACCCTTTATGATCTTCGTCAGGCAGGTATATGTTTATGATAATGCACATTTATTAAGACCACCAAGGTTATTTATGGAGGCCCTGAGCAATTGGAAAATAAATTTTCTGTCAATTTCAAGAATTTCATAACAAGCTGTAGCATCGAAACAAAATTGGAGGAATTTTTGAAATCACAATTTATTTATGAATGGTGTGCCAGACAGGATAACAAATATTTAATTACTTTGTTTATACTTTTAAATTAAGAAGTACAACAAAGATGTTAAAATACGAGTATTTGATAACAAAAAAAACTTTTTAGCGTTGAACATTTATGAAAACAAAAATAGTATATTTTAATTTTATTTCACAAACACCCTGTTGCAATGTTTTAGATTCCAAGATGTCTTTTATCCTGTCTTGTATCCTTTTCTTACTTATTAGCATGTGTTGCTATCAACTTCTAACATAATTCCAATACACACAAAGGATAACTGTACCAAGGTCACAAAAAGATAAGGAAAATATTGCGCAGTGAACCTACTGTCTGATTTATATATTTTTTGTTTTACGTTGAGTTGAGACCAAGTATGTTATGTAAGGAGTAAAACTAAAAAAAATATTGAAATCCATACAGGAGTTTTTGTGTGATACGCGCACGTATGACCACTATTATTTTATTTATAAAGATACCACCAGTGACACTACCAGAGCTGTAAAAGAATGCATTCTTTTAGTACTGCATTCAGTGAAATCCCAATCAATATTTCACATTTTTAATAGAAGTAAAATTACTCCAACTATATTATGCAATAATAATTCATTTTTGAAGTCTTGAATGAAAGCAATAAATTTGATCAATCAAAAGACTGGAAGTCAATTGAATGGAAGTCTATGTGATTGCCCTAATTCTTTGAAGTCTTTTAAAGTCTTTTGAAGTAATTCAACTATATTGAAGTATTTTGACTTCAGGGAAGTCTATTGACTTCATTGAAGTCTTTAGACTGAATTGAAGTCTTTTGAGTGCAATAAGATCTCTGCGCTTTGGGACTTTAGTTGTTTTACTTATCTCTTGAAATTTTGTAAATATAATTTAAAATTCAAAGACTTTAGGGGTATTTTGGCCTAATTTTTTTTTATCTATTTAAAACAGAAAATAAAAAACTTACAACTTGTATCGATTTCTTGGGTTATATCAAAACACAATTTTCTATTTAATTCTCTACCTTCGAAAATCTCTCCACAACAAACTTAAAATGCAATGACAACGTCACATCGTGGTGAACGATATGTTCCTCAAAATTCGGGCTCAGTTGCTAAGCAGTACCCATGCTTCCTTTCCGCTTTTCTACCAGTCGAACAGAATGTCATTTTTGTGATAGCTCTCTTGCATGTGCGTGGTGTGCGGAGTAGCCTAGTAGTATATCTTTTGTGGTGTAAAATAAAATCACACATTTTCGTTGCAATATTGTTCGTTAATATCGACAAAAAGAAAGATAAGTTCATCAAAATCAAAATTAAACCGAATTAACAACAAATCTAGTTTCAAGCAAAACACGTGTTGCTAGTAATCGTGAGACATCTCAAAAATTAGGCGTAATTCCTAATTAAAGGAATAACTTTTCTATCGCCCAACATTATTACTAACAACATGTGCTATTATTTTAAATGCTAACCACGAGAAATATCACGATTGTAACACGTGTAATACATCGCGAATATTGGACGAATTCTACGCTATTCACCTCAATCAAGAAGCTAATTTACTGACCAAGCTATCATCAAACGAAATCACTGTAAACACCAGATTTAGGAACGTTCCAATGTCACCAACTAAAAGCTACATACCAACGAATAAAACTAAATTGAACTAAAAATTGAACATGGACTTTTCGTCAGATGACTATGATGCTGATTCCACTTATTCGGATGGGCAATCTAACGTCAACAAATCTAAAAGGCATTGCCTGACCTAGAATGAAACCTGTAAAACTGAAACAAAACGCAAAAGGCTTGGGTCAGTATCATTCGTGTCGGTTTACGAAAACGATGCACACGCAAGTTCGGTTTTAAACTTAGAGTCAGTGCCAATTGAAAGCTATTCTAAATTATCGAACAATTTCGAAGAAAAACCAATTTCAAACATTGTTTCCGGCGGTAAATTTTTCAAAATAATAAAGCCGGTTCGTAACATTTAATTTTTTGCAAGTATGTTTTTGCGTATATACATACATATATACATAAATGCATGCACGCATACTTACATACATATATCAGTAATTGCAGAGCTCGCATTGTTACGAACAAGGCATCTTTTATACTTGATTGGTGATAAAAAAGGATGACGATTCGTTGTAAATTCATCGTAACTTTCCTTTTTTTTTATTGAAATCAATTAATTATGTATTTGTAAGTTTTTTATTTTTTGTTTCAAATAGATTAAAAAAAAATTAAGCGAAAATAGGGGTATTGTCTTTGAATTTTAAATTATATTTATAAAATTTCAAGAGATTACTTATCTAAACTACTAAAGTCCCAAAGCGCACAGATCTTATTGCACTTAAAAGACTTCAATTCAGTCAATAGACTTCCCTGAAGTCAAACTACTTCAATATAGTTAAACTCCTTTAAACTTTAGAAGACTTCAAAAAGACTTCAAAGAATTAGGGCAATCAAATAGACTTCCATTCAATTGACTTCTAGTCTTTTGATTGGTCAAATTTATTGCTTTCATTTAAGACTTCAAAAATGAATTATTATTACATTTTTGAAATCGAAGCCTTTCAGGGAAGTCCTGAAATCCCAAATTCCAGACTTAAATTCAATTGAATGAAATTCTGAAAAGAATGCATTCTTTCACAACTCTGGACACTACACAGTCAAAGTCAAACTGCATCATATGACATGTATGCATTTCTCGACGACGCACAGTACTTCGAGTACATGACGATGATGGACAAAAATCTAGATCTCAAGACATTTGATGTTCTTGTGAAAAATAAGCCTTGAAAATTGAAAAGGGAGTTGAATTTTATAAGCACAGTGAATTTGAAAGACATATGACGCTTACAAGATGGTGTGATGAGGGTAAACAGCTCAAAAAAGGCTTATCAATCAGAATCAAATATAGGCTCTTTTGCTGTATTTTAATTCTTAGCTTTTATTGACATATAAAAAATTAAACTATTTTACTTTCTTAATTGACTTCTTCAACTTTAAGAAAATAATTAACTTTTTAACGTGGTAAGTCCTTACACCTAGTCAGACTCGGCGGAGTCTTCAGTACCTGTATTATCATGCATCTGCAATGATGAATCTATATTTTCTGGTAATGTTAAGTATTGTTTGATATCATCATCGTCTTTCCTTTACTTTTTGTGAGAAAATGTATTCATATATTCAGAAATTACAGGATCAGATTTAAGTAATAAGCACAGTCATAAGGTCCTCGTTGGTATATTTTCGTGCCGATTTCCTAGTGTGAGCTAGGCCATTCTTTCGAAATTCCTTATGACTTGCTTCTAAGGCTTCTTCTGAGAGTTATCCAATAGGTATATCAAAAAATGAAATAATGTCTGGTCCATGAATGAAGAGCTTGTGAACACTGCTTGGCATATAATACCAACTATAAAATTGCAGGTATAGCTGTTTCGTCTTATTGAGCAGTTCGGAAAATTTTGGTATATCGATATTTTTTCCACAAGCCATAACACAAGAAATTTTATATAAGTAACCCCAGTTATTTCTGCAGTTGTCTTTGGATTTGCAAAAAACCGTCTTGCAGTATTTCCATCAATAGTTGATCCTAATCCTGGCTTTGGTTTGTCCACAATTAGGCCCATTCTAGTTTTAAAAGAGGTTTGAACTTCTTTTTTTCTATTTGTGTATATAATTTCCGAATCACGCACTTGCCAAGTTTTGAAAGGAGGCCTATAGGAAATGTGTAACAAGCATTCAAAACATCTTATCCACGAATGTAGGGTAGATAAACCAAAGCGATAATTTTCTTCATTCGGAAGCCTTTCATTGATTGCTACACCATTCATCTCATTTTGTACTTGATAAAATGTTACAAACACTCCCATCAAACATTGTAAAAAGCATTTTAAAAGAAATTTGTATGTTGAAATCATTTTTTCGTGTGCAATGGCTAAGGAGTTGACCTACAAGTTCATTCATTTTGGCATCTTCATCTCGCACAAGTTTTGCATTTTCTTTCATAAATAAAAATTTGATTGGTCTGCAGAACATAGTTGAAGAAGGACGGGGGTTTTTTCCACAGTTCCATACCGGTACTATCCTCGACCAACTTAAGGGCACAAAACGCAGTCAAAAATAAAAATTCGTCTGTGCTTTCTGAATGAGCAAACAGTTGTTTGTACTGACTATGCCCAGAACTGCCGTCAAAGCCCCATTTACATACTAAAGTTGCAGTAGTATTTTGATCTATATGAGCAATTTCAACCACACTTTCACCAGTCCTATTTAGCAGTTCTTGGAGATCAACAGATGCTGTTGTTTCTGTTGCCATTCTATTAATGGGAAGCATTTGCTTTTTTAGTTTTCTTAGTTTATACAAGCTCGGAAAGCAATCTTTGTGCAAAGCATTGACAACTGATCTTAGTGTGTTATATTTTCTTTCTGAAAGATCTAAGTCTAGATCTAATGCTAAGGCTTCTTGAACTGATAAAACTGCTCTGTTTTCAACACTTGATGCCCCTGCACCAGATAAAAGGCCAGACAGTTCTGCCGTGTATTCTAATTCCTCACTTGTTTTTGAGACCAAAAGATCTTCTACTCTGCGCTTTTTCGTTTTGTTGGAAGCTTCTTCGAATGGCTTATGTGGTCTTCCACGACTGGTACCCGGAAGATCAAAAGAAGTTATATTGGTTATATTTATAAGACTCTGAGGAAGTAAAAAATCGCTTTTTAACCAAACGTCGTAACGCTTGAAAAGCATAGCGCGGTTTCGGGAACATTGTTTCCATTGTCTGGCAAGATTGCTATAAAAATCTCTGATTTAATAACATTTGAGCAATTGCATATTCTAAGTGAACTTAAAATATGATGGTTTAATATTTCAATCCTTGAACCTTTTGCAATCGAAACCCATTTTTCAAAAATTTGTTCGCTTTTTATAATTGGAGTTGGTCCTGAAAAAAGCGGATTTTTTAAAGGTTCGCAATTATTAGCAAAAAAACTTTTTACTATTGCATAGTATAAGAATAGAGGAAGTTAATGACATAAAAGATTTTGCTACAGCTAGGTACGTTCTAATTTAAATTTCAACTTTATTGAATTTTATTGCCTCAAAAGAAGGCCTTTTTTGATTCACTAATTTAAGAATAATGTTAACCTAAAATAATTAAAAAAATACACGTACCAGTTCGATATCCATATTTATAATTCACAAAAAAAAATTTAATAATTCTTTGAAATTGTTCACACTAACGAAATAACTTAACAGTGAAATTTTATTGCAAACTAGAATTACTGCTTAAATTGCCTTACCTTCTGAGACAAATGCCGCTTTTACAGCAAAAAAAAAAAGTATACACTGAGGAGCAAAACTGTTGCTCTTATTAATAAATTGATTTAACTTTTTGTTTAAAATGAAAAATAAGGCTATTTTTATTTTTTTTATTTTCGTTTATTATAATTATAGTGAGAAATTTAGTAGTTAAGGAAAAAGGGTTAACAATTGTTTAACAGAGAACAAAAGTTTGGGGCAACGGTTTTGCACTTATATTTAGTCCATAATCCTTTTGCTTTTTTTAATACCTTCACTCTTCTTGTCATACTTTCATAATGTTTCGTTATCATTTCGTCCGGTAAAGCATTCCACTCAGCCTTAGTTCTCTCCCAAAGCTCGTTAACTCCTTTCGGGGAATTTTCATATGCTCCAAGAGCTCTCTTTAAGTGACTCCAAACATTTTCAATAGGATTCATGTCTGGACTTTGCGAAGGCCACTTTAGTGTTGAAAATCTTTGGTTTTCGAGCCATTCTTTGACACATTTAGCGGTGTGTTTCGGGTCATTGTCATGTTGAAAAATTACATTTTCAACAGCAAGACCCGATTTGCGTACTGCAGAAGGAAGATTCTCTTGCAGTATGGCTAAATACTTTTCTTTATTCATTATCCCATCGATACGAACCAATGGTCCTACTCCTTTCCTAGTAATACACCCCCATACCATTACAGATCCACCACCATGTTTAACAGTGGGAGTGAACTGATTTGGGTTGAGTGCATCAGAGAGCTTGGACCAATACCATGACCTTCCATCCGACTGGAAACGGCAAATCTTTGTCTCATCTGACCAAATAACCTAAAAAAATGTTTTGAATATTTATTTGACTTGAAAATAGATGCATGAACACCATTCGATTTGCCTTACTTGTTTCCAATCTGAAAATGTCCAATTTTCATGGGTTCTCATGAAATCTTTTCGTTTTTTTATATTTTTTTTCGATAAAAGTGGCTTCTTTTTCTTTTTTTCCTTTAGACCAATTCTTTTAAGGCTACGACGAGCAGTCCAGATGCTGGCGTTAACATTAAGCTCATTCATAGCCTCGTAACTGCGTTCACACCACAGACTTTCCTAGCAATGTGACGAGCCGTACGGTCATCTTTTTTTTTTGACGTCCCCCTTTGTTTTCTATTGAAGCTACGAGTATTTCATGTTTTTTTTTCATTTTTAATATCGTATGAGCACTAGCTTTTAATTTTTTAGCAATAAATCTAACAGACCTATTATCTTTAAGAAGCTTAATTAATTTTCATTATGATAAATTTTCTCTTGATAAATTTTCATATTTTACACTTCACTGAGCTCCTTTTAATTTATTGCCACAAAAAAAACAAGAAAACAACTATGCAGAATGAATCAACTTCTCACTATCACAAATTTTGTTAAAGAATGATTAAAGTGGTGCAAAACTGTTGCTGTTGCTGACTTTGTTTTTTTTCCCCCTATTTATCCTTAACAAGAGAGAATAATGAACGGTAAATGCGGATTAGAAGAGAACAAATATGCATATTCCAAAAGAAAATAACAATTTCTTACATATAAATGCATAGAGAAAAAATAACGTAACGTACATGGAAATTTTGTGCAAACAGCAACAGTTTTGCTCTTCAGTGTATATAAGACAAAAATACGAACTAACTGTTATTAGATATGTGTCAATTGAGTTCCGCAGCATTACATTTCCTTATCGCACATTGCATTTTTTTATTTTTGTCCACTGGTTAACGCATTGTGCGACGGCTCGTTAGTGACTCTTAAAAGTGAGGTACTGCCTTTGTGCTTACCATGGAATTCAGAAAAACTTCAAAGAGTAGAAAAGTCAACGAAGGTCAGCTTACAGATATGTATCGGGTACTGGCATTAAAAAGAAATGAACTTTCTAATGTGAGAACAATAAAAAAAATTGAATGGGATGAGGGAAATACAAAAAAATCATTTGGAGGAATAGCGGAAATGGGTTAAGCCCCTGAAATCGAACTCGTAACGATTAGGCGTTCAAAGACACCGTGTTCGTAGACGCAAGTGAGAATGCCTACGCGGTAGTGGCCTATCTTCGTTTTTCGTCTGACCCATACATCGCATACTCACTCGTTTGACTTAGAAGGACTGGTTTTGGGAGCATGGTTATACATGTCTATAAGTTGAAACCACTCAGTACATATACCAAGTTGTACATTCTGGATTGATTCAAAAACAGTTCTTGTTTGAAGCAATTGGAGGTGGCTTTTTAGGAATTGAATGTAGCAGACGAGGCCACAAAGTGGAATGACGAGTCGAGTCAACCAGCCGATGATACCGAGATACACTGCTCAATAGACTTCAGCTTAACAGAAGAAGTAAGAATACTTTTCACTCAAGGTGTGATATCCAAAAATGAAGTAATCGAATTCAGTAGCTTTTCAAAACGGAACAGGTTGTTGCGGTCTCTGGATTCATAGAGTATAGAGATTGGGGTTATGTATAGAATAGCACATCGGATAAATGGCCGCCACGGCTTTGCTGGCAAGTACGCACTCTATTATTGAAATTTTCTATCACCGTTTCGCGTAAATGTGGCTAAATTTCAAGAAAACACCTCCCAATTTCCTCTTTGGTAGTCGTGGGCTTGTTTGCATAGACCTTTGACTTCGCAAGATCTGGATGCCCAATTCTGATAGAAAAAACTGCTGATTACACGATTAGGAAATGACTCATGCAGTTATTGAATTGTTTCTCTGGCTGTATGGCATGTGGCACCGTCGTTTTGAAACCACAAGTTGGTCATATCCATATTTTATAATTTAGGCACTAAACGAACACCATTAATTGTTACTGTCTGACTAGCCGGATGTTCGAAGAAGAATGATCCGATAATGCCTCCAGCCCAAAATCCGCTCCAAATAGTCACGCGTTGTGGATGCATATGTTTCTCAACAATCAAAACCAATTCACAAAGTCGGGTTCGCGCGGGCTCTTATGGAGCAATCCGAAATGTAACCTCAGGCGTTTCTGACATTTTTGGTCATAAATATCGTAAGCTCGACCTCAAAGCCCAAGTAGAGCTACTTTCTACTTTGTCGCGCGTTTAACATTACACGATACGTTGATTTGTTCGATTTGTAGGTACAAGGTAGATTAAAGTGTAATGTACTTACTCCGAATGCGTAAAATACTTTTGCGATTATTTTATTTTGGTTCTCCCGCCCAAACTAGTAATTTGAACTATGTATTTGTTGTTTTTTCTTTAATTTATTTATTAAAATACATTGCTTGTGAAGTTATTTTAATATGAATAATGAATAAGAAGAGTACATTTCTGTTAGAGTAGAACGAATTCATATATAAGAAATCTGAGGAAACAATACTTAATATCTCAGCTTGACGCCGAAGCGACATTCCGGATTGCAAATTACAAGTTCGTGCCTTTGACGCAAGTTATCGTAAGTTCGATATAAAGCGTACATAAAGCATGTAAAAGCGCGACCGCGTGAACGCGACATTGTGCTTTGGCCTCTACTCGTGGCTTTACTGAACCCCAAATGACACAATTTTGACGATAAACGAAGCCTTCAAGATGAAAATGAGATTCATCAGATGATTTTGTTCGACTGTAGCTGACAAACCTTCATTTTTTAAAAAAAAAAATAGCTCAACAATTAAAATGCGTTGTCCTTTCGTATAGTGCTCCATTTGTACTAATTCCGAAATTTCAGCTGTCAAATTGTTATCTTTTTTTCACTTGTCATAATTGCACTATTAAATGGCGAAAAATTCAAATTTTGCGTGAATTATGGGACACCCTTTATATAAGATGCCAACAAGAAGCCTTCCCGGAAAAGACTATCATTTTTAAGTCGGGATGTCTGGACAAGAAGCATTCAATGTTTAAATTATCACCATATTTCGATGAGAAAGAAATATTTACGGTTTGTCGTTGCCTTCATCTTAAATTTCACCATCAAAGTAGCGAAACGGTAATTAACAAGCTCAAACAATTTTGTTATTTTCAAATCTCAGAAACATCAAAAAGAATTTTAAAGCGAAACGTCATCATTGTAAGAATATCATGGCCAAGCCTATACCACCACTAATGGGAGAGCTTCCACCTGGTATATTAAAGCTTTTTACTCGACCTTTTTCTTATGTCGAAATTGACCATTTTGGTCCAAAAAGACATATAAGAATCATAACATAATCTTTGTTCTATAAGGGTTACAGACAGTACAGTACAACATGAAAAGTTTGAAGTTAATTCATCGTTAACGGCAGTTTCTTTTGAAGAAACTCGCCTGCTTGATATTTTAATAACAAAGTTAAGCGATTTTGATAAAGAGTGAAAAGACTTCACATCACCACACATATCAACCAAAAGCGAATGCCAAGTACCTAAATAAAAAACGCCGATGTCATCAAATCTAAATTCATCCTTGATAATGTTGCGACATGATGAAATATGTACCAGATGGTCCCTTATATTTCATCATTAATCTTAACCTATCAATTGTCATTGAAATGTTATGTTTTATCTAAAAACCAATTAGATCAAAGTATCTTCCCGAAACGCCATTATCTTAAGCCTTTGTACCAAGTGCTCATGAATGCACAAAAACAAAACTAAAACGCAATTAACGCTCATTTTTCCATTCTACTCGTAAATTACTGCTCTAATTTAAAATTACTTGCACTACAGAAGGTTGCAAAACGTGGCGCCAAAATAAAAGATACGCGGTATCTCTGCCCGACATGACACGATAAAAGCATCGCCAAAAAATAAAACAAAAATAAATATTGCACTACAAACAAAAATCATGCAAGAGCCTCCTGTACGATGTTCGATGTCGCTTATGATAGCAATTTTAGCAGTGTTTTCATTTTTCACAAATGAAAGTTCAAAAAATTGACCGTTACAAATGATCCCCCGAGGAATTGAACATTAAAAATTTCCCATTTAAAACGATCAACGAACAACGAAAAGCGCAAAGTCGACCACATGGCCTGACACCGTCTGGTACCCATCGGTACGACACGACAATTTTCGGATAACACACACAAACTGACAAAGGATCACAATGACGACGACAAGACGACAATGACGGTGGATGATCATCGTGATGAGCGACTGATGAAGTTCTGTCCGTAGTTTTTTCTTTTTGCGCGTTTAACGACTCCCATGGGAGTGATCGGTACCCGTCGCTTCATCGATCCAGATTTCCAGCAGAAAAAAAAAACCAATAGAAATTGATATCTACGGTCCAACACATTATCATCCAATGGAACGCATCGCACCGAGTAATATAAAATTAAAAACTCTCAGTTCGATTAGTAATTAATAACTAATTTGGTGGAAGAGCAAGAGACCATAGGCTCTTCCGTGCTCGAATTTCATTAGAACACTCGTTTAAAAACCGATTGTGAACGTTGTGCAGCATTCAGTTAAAGACCTAGCTTAGAGTTGAAGTGATGGATTTTTTCTCAAACGGATTTCAGCAGCTCTTCAATGATTTAGAGCAGGATATTGTGGAATGCGGTGGAGATTACCTAGAAGACATCAATAACAACATCTATAATGAGCCTGATCCCTGTTATACCTGTGACTACTATAGCTACCTTGATACTAGCCAAGGCGAGCTAAGTG
The DNA here is from genome assembly GCA_928272305.1 of Volucella inflata. Lineage (NCBI taxonomy): Eukaryota > Metazoa > Arthropoda > Insecta > Diptera > Syrphidae > Volucella > Volucella inflata. The sequence goes on along the minus strand of OV743716.1, from coordinate 44,264,437 downwards.
AAATACTTCAAGATGACCAAACTGATCTGATAATGGAAATTGATCGCGACTTGGAATTGTGTTTGGATTATTTACTTCCCTTGGACGGGGAGCAATCTGAATCGGAATGGGAGAAAAATTTTCTCGATAATTTTGTAGAAGTACCGGAGCTTATTCAAATGTTACCTGAAAAAACACCACTTTGTGATGACTCCTGCGATTTATTTCTCAAAGACGCCACCGAGAATCTGAACCTTTTCCGTAGGCCAACACCGGATCCGAGTGATTTATCTGAAAAAAATTATCCCTGCACCTTTGGCGAATGCACAAAAATCTACGCTAAACCAGCCCATCTAAAAGCACATATGCGCCGGCATATGGGTGAGAAGCCATATATATGCACCTGGCCGGACTGTACTTGGAAATTCTCCCGTTCTGACGAATTAGCAAGGCATCGACGATCGCATTCTGGAGTGAAACCATACAAATGCAACTATTGCACAAAATGTTTTGCTCGATCTGATCATTTGGCAAAGCACAAAAAGGTTCATGAGAGAAGGTTGTTGGCGATTTCTGGCAGAGAACGATTGGGACAGGTGTTACCCGCCAGCGTAGTAAATGTGAGACCTGGACGCAAGCCAAAAAATCAAAGTTTTAGATAATGATGATGCTGATAAAAAAAAGTTAAGTTAATTAGGTCAGTGTTTAGCTAAAATTAATTTTTTATTTTTTTCAAATATAGTACTGAGTTTTTAAGTGAATACAATAGAATAGTAAGCATTTTTGTGATAAATACAATTAAACTTATATGTAATTAAATTTGTTTTTATGTTTGTTGTGTTATTAGATAACATCGGTTTGGTAAACACTACGGGGTTTTGGTCTAGGTGGAGTTCTTAGTTGTTGATGGACTTCTAAAAGCTTCATACTTTTTACTCCCGAAAATTTCTCATATCTCTCCATGGCAGCAGTGAGCAAACTTTCCACGAGGTACGTTTTGTTTTTCTTTACGAAATTTGGCTGAAAATGAAAAAAGGAAATAGTTGTAGTTTAGCAATGAAAAGGCTGGATTTTGAAAATAAACATATAGGGATCATTATTTGATCACCGTGCCGATGGTAAACGCTTTACTTATTTACACCCCTGTTGTGATTAGCGAATCGAACGAAAAAGTAGCCGAATGAGATTTTTTGGTATAACTGTTAGCGAATCGTGAAAATTTCATTCGCCTCAAACATTAAAATTTAGGAGAATTCTGACCACTTTATTACGGTTAGCGAACGTTCGACTATAACTTCATTTTTTCTAGCAAAATCACTCGAATGAATGGTGGACTAGACGTGGTGAAGTAAGAAAAATGTAAATACATAAAATTATATATTAGTGTTGAAATAATGTTTCTCAAGCTTTTAGAAAACCAATCCTCGCCAATTATAAACAGCTTATCGATTTAATAGAGGCAAACCCAGATATGGCAAAGAGCTTGGGGCGAAATACCAAAAACAATACTGGAAAACATTTGGCATTGAATTCAATCTTTTGGGTTCCGTTGTACGTAAAGAAAAGGGTTGATGCAAGTAAATTTTGTAAAAGTTTTCTAAAAATTTGAAATGCTTACATTTGGTTGGATTAACTACTGAAAATAAAAAAAATAAACTTTTGATAAGAAAGAAGAAGCTTCCACCGTGCGCGGTAAGCAGACTTTCTTCAATTATTTACTTGCTTCTTCTACTCGGTTTTCATCACGCTATCGATCCACCTGGCAGTACTTTCGGAGTAAGCGAAGACGTACCAGGAGCTAGAAAATCCTACACAAGCTTTAGATCGATACATACCACCTATTCATCGATTTTAAGGCCGCGTATGACAGCATCTATAGAACAATGTACAATTTACAGAACAATGTCTGCTTTTGGCATCCCTGCCGTATGTTCTATGACGATAAAAAACGCATGCTGCTCCACCAAGTTCAATAAAGATCTCACTGAGACCTTTGATGTCGAACAAGCATTTAGACAAGGCGATGCGCTGTCATGCGATTTCTTTCGCGCAATTCTTGAAAGAATACTGAAAAACTAACGCTCAAACGCGAGAAGCACAATTTTTCAAAAATCCGTCCAAGTACTCGCATAAGCCGAGGATATTTGCCGTGTGTTTTTGTAAATTCGCTACCCGCTTAAAAAGCAAATTGCATGTTTATTATAACAATAACATAGCGATGTACGCAAAGTCAATTTATATATGCTATCTATTAGCTGATGTAAAACAGTGCTTCCAAATACTATTTACTTCGTTTGCGAAGAATTTTTCCAATGAATTTTCCGAAATGTTAAATATTCGCCTGCAAAATTTTTTGTTTACCAATCGACAGATGAGCTGCCAATAACCGTCATAGACATGTCTGTGCTACCAAGTTTTCATGATGAATTCTTAAGCGGATTTGGGTTGTGACGGTCGCTAACATGCGTGCAAAACCAACTTTTGACATAATCGGAAGAAAACAGCGTGATTTCAGCAGCAACAACAACAACAATCGGACGAAACGTCAGCCTCTACAGACATAACTTTGGGGTAGTTAAGAACTTTGTTTATCTGAAACCGCTATCAATTCAGACAACGACACCAGCGTTAAGATCAAACGAAGATTAACTCTTGCCAATCGCTCCAAAGCTCTCGCTCAACCAAAAAAAAGACTCTTTAAGACCTTAATAATCCCAGTCCTGCTTTATGGCGCAGAGGATGAGCATACGAGTACTGTTGCCTGCTTTGAGAAGAAAATTCCTCAAGTGTTTTTAGGTCCCGTCTGCATAGAGAATGAGTGGGAGATGAGATATAACGACGAATTGTACGGGTTGTATAGCGACATCGACTTAGTCAGAAAAGTAAAGATCCAACGACTGAGATGGCTGGGTCATGTAGAGCGGATGGACACCAACACTCCGGTCCGAGGGACAGCGTGAGGTAGTCATTTCGTGCGCTGACAGTGATTAATTTGCCCCTTTATAAATAGGAAGTATTGGCAGTTCTTACAGCGACCCAGTTATCTTGGAGCATAATTCAAACTTAAACCAACATCTCTCAGTTCCAAGACTTGTTGGTTGCAACTAAGGTCCGAGTACCAACTGCTAAAATATCATACATTACTGTGTCGCGTTATTTTTTTTCGGCACTGTCCAGCGGCTAGGTCTACATCGGATGCTGCTCTGAAGTCTGCAGCACAATCATTTCAGCCACCACGGAATTACACAGACTACTTACACCAACGGTCGAAACATTCGTGGTATTGGAAATAAATACTACTAATAAGTCAATAATAAAAATCAACAATAGCATTATAGAAAACGTTGACCATATAAAGCATCTGGGAATAATAATCGATAGGAATCTCAAGTTTTCTGAGCACATCGATTACTTATGTATGTAGAATAATTTCAAAGAAAATAGGTTTTTGTTTTTAAGAGAATAAGAAAGAAAATGGATTTTATCACAGCGATTAAAGTACAATATATAACACAATTGTGAAGCTTCAATTCGAATATTTGTTTCTCAATTATATGCTGTAACCAAGGACAGATGGAAAGACTCCAGGAACTGCAGAATAATAACGGTAGGCTGATGAAGAGATAATTCTTCTCCAAGTTCGACCTAACGCTTGCAACAGATGCTATGGCCACCCGACAAGCGACTGCTCTTATCTCCATTTAAAGCGACTTTTGATTCGATAATTGTATATCAAATGTAGAAACTACCAAAAACAATCGATTCAACTTGCAAATGATGTCAGTACTTTATTGCAGTCACTTCTGTTTACTTACATCACAGTTCAACAATTGTCTTACGGTTAGCATCGAATTCAAACCCCCAGAAGTGACAGTACTTGGCTTGCATTGTAATTCAAAAACAAATCAAATTTTCTATCGACAACATTGACGAGACCGTGTCTACAATCAAACGACATTGCGTGATTGTATGGTTGTATGCTGGCGCCAGTTATCGTCATGCCAATAATATTCATTCAGAATTAATATATTCATTCAGAATTAATATATTCATTCAGAATTAATATATTCATTCAGAATAGTGGCCTATAATGGGATTTACCGCTATCGACGGAAGTGCCTCAAGAATAAATAGCCTACCGCAATAATTTGCATCATTTGCAACGTCTCATATTAGCACTTGGTTTACGAATGTAAGTATCGACCGCATCACATATGCAGTGGTCGTGTACGTCTGTGCGACTCTAGAGACTGTAGAGACTCTACGATCGTACTTTGTTTTCTACACAAATCAGCTGCTACGATCGAATCCTATTTAAATCAAGCCGACTGTGATAGTCACTGAATTTCACTGGAATGTGTTTGTGGTATTAATTTTAACCTTCAAGGTATATACTGTCATGCAGCTCGAATATTCCTTTACTTGTTTACAGACGAGCTCTCGAAGTTGAAAATTTGACTCTGTTTTCAAGCTTATACAAGGGGAATGAAAGAGATATTTCGACAAGCTTTTAGAAAAGCCTTCGATGCTCGAAGCTAGCTATGACATCGGTGATTTTAATAGAAAGCTGGGAAGAGAGGGCACACTTAAAAAAAAAAAAACAACAGAGATGCCGTCTCTGATATGCTGCGTTTCACTCTGCCACCACCACGAAACATATGCAGCTAAACAAGATGCATAGAAAGCGGCGTTGCATGAAAGAAAATACGATACCGTCTTCTTAAGAGGAACTTGAGAAGCGCGTGGTCAGAAAATTGATAAAAGTCACTCCAGGAATGAGATTCTGAAGTTTTACCAAAAGGTAAAAACAAACATGATGCGGATACAAGACGAACAAGGGAACATCGCAGTCGCATCAGAGTGGCAGTCGATGCTAAGGATTTGGCAAAAGCATTTCTGTAGATTGTATAACCGCGATGACGAACTAAATACTACTGTCCGGCAGAATGAACCTTTCAACCTGAACTATGTAAACCGACAAGATGATGATGATGAAATGAAGGTAGGCACTCTAAAACACCAGGCGATGACTTGATAAAGAACATACACCTCTGTAAAATATGGTCGGACGAAAGTATGGCCGATGAATGAAATCTCAGCATTGTTTCATCTGGAGACGTCCGTCAACAACCTGATTGGTCATAGTGTGGCTTCAGGCCACGAAAGTTAAATTTCGACGCTTCAACGCAAGAGGCACAATCTTCAAAAGTCCGTCCAATTACTCGCGTACGCCGATTATATTGGCATAATCGGAAGAAAGCAGCGGCGAAGATGTGTTAAACGGTCAACGAGGGCAAGACCAAGTATGTGGAGAGCAGAGCGTCTTCTTAACATATATAACTTTGAGGTAGTTAAGGACTTTTTCTACCTAGACTCCGACTACAGCGTTAAGATCAAACGAAGAAAAAGTCCTGCCTGCTTCTTTGGGCTAAAAAGGCAATTGACTGGCAAAGCCCTCTCTCAAACAACATACGTGACCCCATATATATGCGCTGCTCTATTGCGCAGAGACATGGACTTTTAGAGAAAAATTCATTGGATGATTTTTGGTCCCGTCTGCATAGACGGCAATTGGAGGATGAGTGTAAAGCGACATCGTGTTAGCCGGTGGAGTGAGGGTTCAAAGAATGAGATGGCTGGGTCATATAGAGCGGATAGGCTATACATCAATGCTCCTATTCGAAAATTCGTCGAATCCGCCCCGAGGGACAGCGCAGTAGAGGAGGACCGTGAACCAATCGGCAGACACAAGTGAAAGAGCACCTCAGCTAACTTAGCGTGCCAAGCCGGAGGTAGCTAACTAAAGATCGAGCTGGCTAGAGACGCTAGACATATCGACTTATACGCGCCCGAAATGCTTAGAAAATGCAATTCAGATGTGCAAGGAAATTTGTAAAATAAAGCAACTATTAGCCACTAAGAGCACCTTACAAAACTCTTAATCCATATATATCTATAATGTCTGATTGAAAAGTCAAAAAGAATCATAAAACTATCAAACACTAGTAATGTTAAGCTACAACTTATGTTTTATATCTAGTCAACATTTAATACTTACATCATAGGTTACATCCGCAGCTGGTTTAACAGCATGTTGCGCCAAAAAAAGATCTTTCAGTAACGCCTCTAGGCTTGGCCGAAGTGTTTCATTTTTACCCAAAATACCACAACTCTCCGTAAGGCTCAAGAAATGACGACAAAAATTTACCGTGGATTGAGCTAAATTAATGAATGTGTCACCCGTTATTTGCGCGGTCATATCAATGCCTAGCTTCTCCATGTCTCGTAGGAATTTCTTGACATTCTGTTTGGATTGCAAATTATGTGGTTGCCATGAATCTTCGCTACGACCAACCGTCTCCAATAAACGGAAACATGAGTCTTCGATAATTTGATCGAGTGTGTTACGCAGTAGGCCCTCCACATGATAGGAGAGGTCCAAGCCAATTTTAGTCAACTGATTTGATACGAACGATGAGAAAAAAAAAACTTTAAGAGTAAAGGATAGATAAAAGTTACCAATGAGCACGGCTCTCGAATGCTTTCAACAATTTTGGCTACTGTTTCCAGCTGGACTCCTTTGGTAAGGTAATGTTTTATTAGTTGCCCGACAAAGTATTGTAATTCTGCATTACACCAGACAATAAGAGCTGAAAAGGATGTCATGAATTTTCGACCTAAAATGTGTTTTTTTAATAAGTCTACTTACAGCTTACACAGGCAGACTCTTCTCCAAAGGCTCTTAAGAATTCTGTCACAACATGTGCCATGTCACGAAAAAATATCTGGGAAATGTCTTGGTTACCACGACGAGTTTCACGCTGAGAAACTCGAATAGTCACTGTGCTAACCCTTAAAAGAGTCGCACAAGCTTGTCTTTCTCGCTGCATGTCTACCAGCAATTTTAGCGGTTTTCGTGAAAGACCCAATGCAAGTGGTAGAGCGCGATTTTGACAGTTAGACAAGTCCTGAGTGAGTACATTCACCAAATTGGTTTTTAGCTTTCTAATTTTTCCGGAAATCTCTGCCGCATTCCAAAATGTTCCGTCCTTTTTTATAAATTCCTCTGCTTTTTGAACCAATGCCAGTGCATCCTCAAAGTGACGCTGCACAATAAATGCCTGTATCTCATCAGGGGCCGATGAAAGCCAATCGGGAGCCCAATTCTCTGCCGGTGTAGAGATTTCTTCTGTTGGACTTAGATTGCTACCAACTGATTTTGTATCAAGGGAAGATATTTGTTTTTGTAGTTTTGGCGGCTGAGGTGCTGGTCCCTTTTTATGTTGCTTTACTGTCTGATTGAATTTAAAAGCGACCTCAAATTTTTCTATCCATTCATTCTAAAAAAACAAAAAAAAACAAAAACAAAAGGGTAACTGATAGGAGCTTATGTGAAACAGTACTTTTCCAGCCGGTGTAACGCACTGCAGGATTTTCGATCCATCCGGTGTTATAATGTTAATTGCGTTCTTTACGCCATCTAAGTCTTTAATATTAATGACTGCCACCTTCCTTGGATCATACTGTGTGACAAATTCCAATCTCCTGGAACCGAAAGGTGACTTAGCCCATATTTTAGAGAGGTGACCATACTTACTTGTCATGCTTCACTTTGCAAACGATAAGCGTGTCGTTGAAGAGAAAGAAAAACACTCTTTGTATAGGCCTGTAATCATTTGAATCCAATTCAATAAGAGCACCTTCGTGTAGGAATGTTTTCCCTTCAAGATCGCCTTTGAAGCCTTGAACCATCTCCTTGACCGTCTTAGCGGCATGCTGGCTATGCAAATCTTCAGCTTCTTCATCTAAGTTGTCCTGCTGATTTTCTCCAGAGTTTGTTGCAGCTGTTTCCGTAAGTGCAGACAAAATATTTCTCTGTTCGATCAGAATATGGGACAGTTGATACATCTCCGATTCGAGATCTTTAAAATTGGAAAAAAAAAGTTACACAAAGATCTAATAAGCTAAAGAAACTTAAATCTTACGTGAGACTTCTTTGGCAGTCTCGATAAATTGCATATAATTGGCGTAGACATGTTTTTTAAGGGAGGTTGACGTCGCGTCGCTCAGGGTTTGTAGTTTGCTTTTTCTTTGCTGCAGCTCCGACGCCCCAACGCATTCCTGAACCAAACTTTTGACATCTGCAATAGAACAACATTTTATAATTGCAAACAAGGCTTATAAAAACAACTTGAATTACATTTATCAACATTGAAATCTTTTTTATCAAACTCCTTTAAAATCGGCTCCGTCATTTTTCTCTTTGTTGATATGACTGAGTTGTGTCAAGATGACAAGAGTAAGGTAACGTGTCGTAACGTAATGATCATATGTTTTGCTTTTCCACTTTTTTCCAGGTCTGGAATATTATGGTGTTTGACAGATCAAATAAACAGCGTGCAAAGAAGCGGAATCGTGTGTGAATTTTGGAAGAAAATATAATTTTTTGAATAAGAATGATCGACAAACTTTTACTAAACAATCAGGTTAGTACAACTAACATCAAATTATTTAGCGGTCCGACTGATTTATTATTTTTCTTAGATTATAACCAACAAGAAAAAAATACAGCAGGCTCGTGTCCAGACCATCAACAAATTGGTTCAGAAAATCCGAAAATTAAAGGTTTTAACTGAAAAAAATCCAAATAATGGGAAAATTAAAGAAAATCTTGAAAAAACGCACGTTATAATGGGTTGTGTCAAGGTAAGCTGTGTTAGAAAGTGTGCAATTTGCTTTGCTTTCAATGCTCTGAATCTGAAATTGTATGTTCACTCTTCGTTGTCGGAAAAGTGTTCGATGTGGTTGTGCTACCGGTACATTTTGGTGCAACTCAAAAAGTTTGCACTTCTTTCACCCATCTCGCATACAAGACCCAATTATCACTGAATAATTTTTCTTGGAAAAGAATTTAGAATCAATTCTGTTTGCCTGTTAAACAGACTGCTCCTTATTACTGGCAAGAGCTTTCGTGATAGTAACTTTTAATAATTTAATTTTCGACGATCAATCTTCGTGGAACCTCCACTTAGGAACCGTTTGTAGTATAGTAAATAAATCGTGTAGTAAATTGTGTAGAGTTCTTTGTGATTAAAGCCGTCATATATGGCGCATTTCAACTCGAAACTATCTCTTTTTTTAAGGATTTGTTTTTATGTCAAAATTCCTTTAATTCTCGCCCTGCCAAAAGAACAGCTTCCGTTTTGTGATCTATTAATTCTAGGGCAGGTATTGTTGGGTTCGATCTGTGGGTTGATGAATTATCCATCGCCGTACATCTTCGATACATGTTATCTTTCTTAGCTCTATATAAACTACTGTGATGCCAGTGTTTGGTAGAGGGATATACTTGCGGTATAGTGTTCCAATTCCTCTTGGCGTGTCATTCTATTAAGCGTTTGGTTTTAAAATCGGTCTTTGGACAAAACTTAGCCATCTTGATGCATCCGCGAATCTGATAAGATGTGTATATGAAATATCAGATAAATTTTCGAAGTCAAAGAATAATACCTTTCTAAGGTTCACAGCCTTAGGTTGTGTTGCTTTATTGAAGACAAGACAATGACTACTTTATTAGCCCTATGTATAATGTACAAAAGTGATAGCACAAGTATAGTTTATAAATACTATAACATCTCCCTGTTTTTAAAAAAGTATAAATTACTTCAAACCTTTAAGATATTGTATGTTCGTTTTTAGTATAATGTAGGTATGTATACTGATTTAATTGAATAAATATAGTATCTGTAGTCATTGACTGGCTTCTTAATTCAACTCGTAATTCACATTGTTACTATAATAATAAAAAGGCTTACCCATTGACCAAGTACATCAAATGATCAGGGTTGAGCGTATAACGTCATCAGGCTTGTCTCCGATGTAATCATCCCTCGTTTGTTTCGGGATTTCAGATGTTTCGAGCTAGATCCTGATTCTGCTGTTTGGATGGAGTGTTGAGAACTTACCATACGCCATACGCTGTTGGTTGCTTTCTTAATATTTTAGCTCGTCATTGCTATTTCCATTAACTCGAGGTAAAACATTTTGAATATATGGTAGATCTTCACCCTGACTTCATTGTGCGCTCCGTTCCTCAGTTGCCGAATCTCTAAGGCAGGTAGATCTCGTGAACCTCTTTTATAATATTTTTTGCTGAGCTCTTTTGCTCAGGTTTTTTTGTTTGCCTTTTTTCAATATTGTGTTAAACCTTACTGCGCACTTTTGATTTCAGTTGGTCGATTATAACAGGTATGATAGAACCCAGGCGCCTCTACTGATCAGTCTTTGAGTCCACTTTATTTGCTGTTTTCCGCCATTTCAGCAAATACTTCCAAAAATTCGGTTTTGCATATTTGGATTTAAAACATCTCCACAGCTTTTTTTGCTTTACCGTTGCCTTTTGCTTTATTTATGAAATTATGACAGCTGAAAACTCTCTGTAAAATATTCTGCCGTAGGCTTTGTGAAACAAGTATTTGCGTTTCGTAAAAAAATAAGTCCGTCCGGAATGGTCAGCTCATCTCTAAAGAACTAGTAGAGATATTCTGTTTCTTATAATAATATAATATAACGACCTGATATTCGGCAATCCTTTGAATACTGCTAACTTCTTATCTTTTATATACGACATTAAAACTATGGCATTGTAAAGTTGCATTCATTGTAATGTCTTAGATGCATTAAGTAACAAAATTTTTAAATATGGATTGCAATAGATGATCTGTCTCTTCTACAATTTATTTTTCCGTAGTTATATTGTTAAAAATCAGAAGTCAAACCCTCGAAGCATGGACCAACGGATGTCCTTCTTGTTTTCAAACAACTCCCAATGCTCTTATTGTATACGTCTGTACTAAAAATTTCTAAAGACTGTTTTGACAGACCGTTAAGCATCAATGGTAAACAAAATTTGTCTGTCAGGTTAAAACTTGAGAAACTAACGCTGGAACTTGAGAATACCAGAAAAACAAACCTAATTTTGCATTGTCGAACTCTCTTTTATATTTTCGTAGTACATTGTTTTCCAAATTGGTAGTTGTTTCAAACACATTGGTCTTGTTGGTGTTGAGTTTTTGTTTATTTTTCTGATTGTTCAATGCATACCCACTTCTAAGCATTAACGTTTATTTCTTTTTTCCACCCCAAAAAAAAATCGTTTTCGTTTGCAAGTTCAGGTATTCTCCCCGGCATTTGACACTCAGTCTTTTGGTTTCTTGAACGCATGTTTTATAGATTTTACATTGACCCAATAGGGTTGTTTTTTCATATATGAACGCGTACTGTTGCAATTGATTTGCACATTTACACCAAGAATGAGAAATTCGTTTATCTAATAATTTAGATTCTGCAGATAAACAAAATGTTTTCAATTCTATGTTTTTTTTAATTCCAGAAATTGAAAGTCGCAGACACCATCCGAAAAATTCTTATTCTTAGTAAAAAACCTGCAGCTATCCTTACAAATGGAAGGGCACCACCAGAGGATGTAGCAGTGGCTTTACTAGCTAGCAATAAGATTCTAATAGTGATCGCATCAACGCTGAAGACGCTTCTACATTTAGATGACAACAATCCCGGTTGGAAGGATGAGGTAATGGAACTAAGTAAAAGAAAAAAGAAACTTCAAGGAACGGCTAATCAAAAAAAGGAGACAATCGTTAAGTCGTTATTGAAATCACCAGTAAAGGAGAAGTCACTAATAACGAAAGCTGAGTGGAAAGAAGAAAATGCTGATGCCGAAAAACCTATTGCGACCGATGAAGTTGCATTTTCCAGAGGATGGGTAGTGGAACCCTTAGATAAAGTCCTGAAAGAATCGGTTAAACCAAAAGCTATGCCGAAACAAGAAGTTAAAGAAGAATTGGTTAACAAAGAGTTTATCTCTGAAGAGCCAAGCAAATCTGTTGACGAAACTACAACGCCATCAGAATCTTTAAAAGTCGTTGACCCTTTCTTCTTCACGGAAACGGGGGAAAACTATATGTCAACGGTTGTCATTGATCGAGTTCAACCCGAAGCACCTAATGATGGTCTCATACGCCGAGAAAGGCGAAGAAATGCAAGAACACCATATAAACGAGATAATAACTACAGAAACCAAGAATTACGAACGTCCTCAACAAGTGTGAAAGCTCAAGCGAACGATGAGAAGCTGCATCCATCGTGGGCTGCTAAACAAAAACTCAAGCCTACAATAGCACAATTTAAGGGACAGAAAATCACATTTAATGATGAAGGAGAAAACCAAATAGTCAAGTCTTTTGGAAAGAATTTAAACACATCAAGCTCGCAGCATAACAATACCAGCGAAGTGGAAAGTCTGCAAAATTTACATCCATCGTGGGCTGCAAAACAGAAACTCAAACCAACCATAACGGAGTTTAAAGGCAAAAAGATAAAATTTGATGATTAATTAGAATAGTAATTGTGTAGGTAAAATAAGTTTTTATTAAAAGAATAAAAGTTTTGTAACACGTTTTCATGTACGGAATACTTAGTGGATTATAGAACGTTTCAAGGAAGAGGAGGAATAAACTATATACGTTTTCATACTATCTAGAACCAACGCATCTCCACTTCCTTCTCTCTAATAAATTGTCTTAATATGAGGAAGGGATGGGTTAGCTATATGTTTTAAGTTGAATAGTTAAAGCTGCTCAATTTCGTCTTTGTTAAATATAACGATTATTCAAAAAAAGTCATTCTTTACAGTTCTTTAACAGCGTCTCTTGAAGGTAATAAATTGTCATCTATTAATCATCCGATCGGCTTTTATACGTGTCAGGTCTCTTACAAGAAGCCAGACAAGCCAAAAAAAAAAAAGGCTGGAGCAATAATCCAAGAAGCCGCACCGGAGTATAAAGTGAATATTATTCTCACAAACAAGTCTCGGATACGGATGCATCTACTGTTGGCAATCCATGCAAATGAACTTCGGATATGCACATGGAATGTTATGAATGAATGTATACATTACCGCCATCCAAGAAATGCGATGGCCAGACAAAAAAGGATAAGGGACTGCTACATCTACTACGGCGATTGTTATCGACAACAAAAGCGTCGCCTATTTGGTTGCGGATTTGTTGTTTGCGGCATGTGAACGAGCGCCTCGTACCAATCCGTATTGCCAACACAAGCCTTATATACGGGCACGCGCCCACAAAGGAGAAAGATAACTTCTACGAGTCCTTGAACAGATCTACGAGCAATGCTCTATGAAATTAAGGTTGTCATCCGCGATTTTGATGCAAAGCTAGGAAGAGAGAGTATCTTTGGAAGATATAGCCTGCGCGACACCAACTCGGGTTGAAATATTTTCGTAGCTAGCACGCAGTTAACACATCTGGATATTCACAAAGGGACTTGGAGATCTGATCAATCAATCGACTAAACCCATTTTCGCCGCTTCCGTCTCAATACTTGGAAAAACGTCATTATCATCACGCTGCTTTCTTCCGATTATGTTAATAGCCGTGTTTTATTATCACTTGTGATGTACATATATAGATCACACAACGAAAATAAAACAGTCCAGATCATTGAAAAATCTAAGTTCTGTGTGTGGTAAAAATGACACTTATTTCCTTGTCCATTGAAATTGCACACCTGAGTTTATGTTTTTCTTTTTAGCGCGAAGTTGGCATGCAACCGGATATTTTTTTTTTTAAATCATTTACTCAACATATTTAATTTTATTTGTACCTATCCTCTTTTATAAAATAAAAAACAAAATGCAATGCAGATAAGCATTGCTATCAGCTAGTAATATTTAATTTCATTACGATTTGTATACTCGTATACTATTCTTATGCAAGAACACTCTCGTTTTCTTTAAGGAGCAAATTAATATATTTATTACCAAACGCTAACGAATAAAAATAATAATATTTTTTAGCTCATATATCACGATAATATTGCTAACTACATGTAAGTATGTACGTAGGCAAAATATTAATTTATTCGAATACCAAAAATATTTTCAAATAATATTTCATATTCTAATGTGGCAGCATGGGCGCATGACAATCGTCTACAGTTATACCAACTTTTGCGAATGAAAATGTAACCTAGTGAGAAATAGCACGAACTAAGTTTTGGATCACGAAAATTGATCATACCAAAAGTAGGATCCTGTGTTGTTGTTGTGATGCACACAAATCAATGATCTTTATGGATCATCGGCGAAAATAAAATACGGTTGATCTTTTTAGCTAGGCCCTATAGATCCTGTCATACGCGGTTTTAAAATCGATAAATTGGTGGTATAAATCTATCTGAAGCTCACGAGTTTTCTCAAAGAATTGCCATAGTGTGAATATTTGGTCGATGGTCGACTTTCCTAGCCTGAAGCCAGGATATGATTTTGTAAGCGATGTGAAGAAGACTTATGCCTCTGTTGTTGACGCAGTTCAGAGGGTCTCCTTTCTTGAAGATCAGACAAACAATGCTGGTGTTCCATTCATCGGGCACACTTTTGTCCGACCATATTTTACAGATGAGTTGGTGTATGCTCCTTACCAAGTCATCGCCTGCCGCTTTGAAGAGCTCGGCAGACAGGCCGTCCGCTCCAGTAGCTAGACTTTAGCTTAGATTCTGCTATCTTCACTTCATCCAGGTCGAGTCGACGGAATTGTTTGTATACCTCTTCCGAGTTGAAAATTTCATTCTGCGTGACAGTGGTATTTGGTACGTCATCGTTTTTATACAGTCTTCAGAAATGATCTTTGCAAATCCTCGGCGTCGACTGCGACTTTACTACGATGTTCCTATCGTGTCCAATCCTGCAAGTAGATTTTGCGCATAATTTATTTGACAGTAATATCTTTGTTTGGTATCCACATGAATGTATTAACAATCTTGGTATCCTTTTTATCTCTAGAGACAATTAGAAGGCGATTAACGTCTTACTGGGTAGGCACGATGAAATACTGACGATTCTGATAAATTTGTTAAACAAGACTCATAAGAGAAGTCCAAAAGCCTTGAAGTCCTCAGATATTTCTTTTCTACGTCAACTTTGTTTTTCTTAAATTTTATATTTAATTTTTATACATTAAATTTAAACACCAATTTTTGGAACATAGTGTCCTCGAGTTTTATCCGATTTGATAAGTTTTTCCACATCTACGTCTGGGTATTTCTCCTTCAGCAACTCTACATTCAAATTTGGGTTTCGTCTTAGCAACATCATTACATGATTGCGTGAGCGACTAAAAGTATGAGATTTTTTTTAAAGTGATTTAAATTCCTGAGCAAATACCCTTACATCTTGGCCTTCCTCTTAACATTGTATAGTTTCTCCCGGTAAAGTAACAAAAACTTTTGAACTGCTCTACCTCCGAATCCGATTGGTTGTTTCTTGATCCATTTTACATTCATATGCGGTGGCAACACATGCTCCTTTGCCCTAAAAAATAAATGAAAATATTTGTTGTCCTAGCCCATTGTTAACATACTTGTAAAGGTATCGGATGCCAAGAGGATTGGGCACCAAACGAGTAGGACGCTCCCCTGTCTCGCCGGTTTCTAGCAAATAATAAGCCTTATTACGCTCGCGCACAACCGTTTCCAAGTTTGCCATTGAAATTTTAACCTAAGAACAAGAAAGTTTAAGATAAACTTTATCGTTTGGAACCTTGCTGCGATTACCCTGTCCAACCTTTCTGGACTTGGAAAAAGTTTCATTTTATCATTGCATTCATGTTCCATTGTTAGTAACATATTCTTCTCCTTAAGCAGGATGTACCATAATTTATGTAAATCTGAGTTTGACTTAATACGGAGTTCCTCTTTCTTCCATTCTCTACCGCATTTAACCTGGTTCTCTCCCCAATTATCTTTACTGTCAAAAAACTCCATAAGATCTCGTCTTATTGAAGTGGTATGAAAGGAACTAGTTAATGGAAGCAGTTGACGATTCCTATGGTGAAAGAAATCATATTAAAACACAAGTTTGAGTAAAGTGCTTTCATAACACTAACTTGACTAATTGTCCGGGTGCTGATTCCAGATTGATGGTTATTAGTGAAAATCTTTTGCACAGAACGCCAAAGCCACGGGAAGCGTTAAAGGCTCTTGTGAGCAATGCCATTTTAATGTTGTAATGTTTGGTTAACAGATTTAAATGCAACTTTAAGTAAGGAAAAATTACAGAAAATATTTTGAAAATCAGGCACCACACTGCCTGACTGACAAACGAATTGACAGTATTGTCACCCTTGACATCCATGTGTAATTAGGTGGTGCTCACACTGTGGGTTATTTTAAGGTTTCGTTAAAAACTTAACTATTAGTACAAAACTGATATATGTAGGTATGGAGAAAATTATTTTTCGATTGAGATTTCGAAAGTTTTCGCAGAAACTCTGTTTTTGATGCGGTGTGTTGAGATATGAGCAAATTTAAGAATGAAAGAAATGTGATTTTTTAAAAAGACTTTAAAAACATGAGTCGCTGGTGGGAAGCGGATGAAGTATGTCAATGTAAGCTTAATTTTAATGTTTGTCTTAAATTAAAATTTAACATGACAAGTTAAAGAGTACGAATTTTTAGTAATGCGTTCGATATAGAAACCACCAGAAAGGCCGAAAAAACATTTGAAATAATATTCTTTTACATAATATCGCTCGGTCCCGATGATTATGCGCGATATACTTCCGATTGAAATAGCGTGTTACATACTGTATGTATTCATTCATTTATCGGTCTTCATAAAACTTAGAGCTCTGCATCGCACCGTAGATATACATTAAATATATTTGCAAATAATCATTAATTTTTTCGTACTGCTTGTCTATACTTTAAAACAAACTGAATGTTCATGCGCCCTTGTTTATTGGCTTGGCTATTCGTTTTTCGGTCCCGTGTCCGTCCAAAACAATCATGTCAGATGTATATTCATATACAGTTTTTTGCTCGTAGCAGTGTTCATTTTAAGCCCGACAGCATTTGTTTAATCAGTTGTCTCTTAGTCAACAAGCCCAATTGTGTCCCTGTTTTTTTCTTTTAAAGAAGCACATCGGTAAGTATTGTAACTAGACCATTTCTTAATTATAATGTAACTTAGACCTCCAACTTTGTTCAGTAAGGCCTTGCGTTCTCCAAAGAACTTGGTAGTGTTAAGAGGGTTCAGCAGGGCTTTTTATTCTGCTTAGAAACGTAGTCTAATCCTGGATGGAACTAATGAATTAATTACGTAGCTTCGTCTTTCAACCAATAAATTTTTTCGAATGAACATCAGTCGAATAACTGTGTACTATACTCTCTCCAACATAAATTGGCAGTACAGGGAAGTTAAGGATGTTTGTCTCTCATTCGTACTCTTTTGTTTTCCCTAGTGCTTATCCACCAAAAGCTCTTACAAGGTTTTCGTAGTAAGCATTTCAAATTAACAAAAATCTGAAAGAATAGTAAGTAGAGTTACCGTCCTTTTTTTAAGATTCAAATTTCAATTTGCATAATTTGTTTTATTTAAAAAAAAAAATTGAAAAATACACGTCACATCAGAAAACTGACCGCGCTACGAAAACCTACGCAAGTAAACTTTTTCCTGAAAGAAAACAGCTTACAATTTTATAACTGCATTTTAACGTATTTTCCACACATTAAAAGAAATGCAAAAGATCAAAACAAGATCTCCAGGATACACTCATCATTAAAAATTTGTTTCAAAGCTCTTAAACCAAAAGCTCCTCCAAAATCTCAAAGAAAAAACTGAACGAGCTACCAAACGGACAGTGGTAACTCTGAATGCACATCAATTTAATAGGGTTTGAATAGCAGCAGCCACAGGCCACAGTCAATCAGTTCACAGTGCACACAAAGATGTGTGCTGAATAAGACGAGTTGAATCTACGTCAGATGCAATTTGAAATTCTCTGGCGGGAAAGCATTTTTTATGGAGGGTTTCTTTCAATTTAGTATGGTGCAAAAATATGGAACGCTACTGAATCCAGTCGGAGACTGAATTTACGTTGATATGTAGTATTCGTTTTACGAAAGTGTATCAACGCACTTACTTGACATTTGTCAGATGCATCTGTCAAATGTTTTTCCAATTTAACAAAAATAAGTTAAATTAATGGATAGTGTTAGTTTTTTTTCTTGCAGCAACTCAGCCAAGCGCTAGTACTGTTTGGTGCTTGTTTTTTCGTCTGAATTTTGCCTGAACATCAGTTATCAACAAGAACTCAACACAAACTTAAATAAAATTATTTTTGCTTACATTTTATTCCCTTAAATATATTGTGGCTGTCAAAAACAGATGCAAAAAACGCAACCCATCGCAATGAAACGTAGACTGCCAGTATGCGTTCCGCACATACCTCTTCCTCTTCTTATCACCGATACAATGTCTCTACTGCTACCACACCTTCATTTTCTTTGGCTTCAACTTTTGTATAGTCTCGGCTTACCAAGCTATTGGAACTACACTGTGGAGACGTCTACTTGAGGTACACCTATGCTTGATGAAAAGAATTACAAAAAACTTTTGCCAACTTTGGAAGTTTAAGCCTCCTCTTCATTGTATACAAGGTCTTATCTACCATATTGTGTGAACGGCTAAAACTCTTCATTAACAATCTGATTAGTCCCTATCAGACCAGGATAGTCTAAATTTGACCAAACTGGAACAGTCATTCAAAAGTCTGTGCAGCGTATTGTCGTACGCTAAGCTGATAATGTTGACATAATTGGTCAAAACTCAGCGAACCACCGATGCGTTCGCTAGTATTTAAACTGGAATTTCTAAAATGGGTTTAGCTGTAGCATGGGGCCAACCCAAGTTAACGCTGTAAACAAGAACAACATCGACGATTTATTACTAAACGTCACAGTTAATAGAAATTCTTCGTACAAAATTCGGTACCATATGTTGTATTGTATAGTGACATCGACCTAATCGGACAATGGCAAATTTGCAGCATGAGATGGTAGGAACCACAGGTGCTTCAGCCCGTAGAATGTTCGAACCTACAATAATCTAGAGGGACAATGCTGTAAAGGGAACCCTATTAGGTGGGGGGCATTAGAAGGGTACCTCAACCGACATGAAGTACCGTACTGAAGGCAGTTAGCTAAGGATCGGGCTTAGAGACTTATTAGGTTATGAGGCCTCCCCTAAGAAAGTAGTCTAACTTAAAACGCGCTTTGTCCGCTGTGCTAACATTCCATTAGCTTACAACGCCTTTTGTTTCTTACTGTCATTTTTGTTTCAGTGTTAAATCATCTTCTGCGCGCTTTTGCTTATTTACCGACTTTGTACGACCAATATTCTAACACTTCTGAGTTCACTACCGTTGAAGAAAATTAAAATTTAAAATGTTTAAAAGAAAATAATCAGAGCGAATTGCGAATGTGTTGCACGATTATGTACGAGTAGGCGTATTTCCTTTGAATTTACGAGGGCGGGTCAATAAGTCCGTGACTTTTGTCCAACGCTTCTCCAATTTTTTTATCCCTTCCAAAAAAAATGATTTGTCGAGGTCCTCAAAATAGGCCTTTGTTTGCGAGGTGACTTCATCATTGGAGTCAAATCTTTTCCACCAAGCCATTTCTTCAGGTTTGGGAACAAGAAGTAGTCGCTCGGAGCCAAATCTGGAGAATAGGGTGGATGAGGGAGCAATTCATAGCCCAATTCATAGATTTTTGCCATGGCAACTGCACATGTGTTTGTGGTCGACTGTGAGCAAACGCGGCACCCATCTTGCGGAAAGCTTTCTCATGCCCAAGTGATCATTTAAAATTGAAACCACTGAGCCATGCGAGATCCCTACGGCTTCCACAATCTCTCGCACTTTCAATCTTCGGTCGGCCAACACCATATCGTGAATTTTTTCGATTGTTTCGGGTGTAGAGACCTCAACTGGGCGTCCAGGACGTTCGGCATCTTCAGTGCTTGTACGGCCACAACGAAATTCAGTAAACCACTTTTTTACCATTGAAATCGATGGTGCAGAGTCCCCATAGTATTTATCAAGCTTAGCCTTGGTCTCGGTAATGGTTTTTTTTCGCAAGAAATAATGCTTAATAAGCACACGAAATTCACTTTTTCCATTTTCTCCTTAAATTAGTGAGTAGTCTGATAAAAATAGCTGTCAAACACAAACTAACTGACGCAGCAAGTTTAAATTTTGACAGGAGTCAACTGACAGATGCCTGTTGACAGGAGCAGTGTTGCTGTTTCAGTAAAGAGGTCAGAAATTCAAAAAGTCACGGACTTATTGACCCGCCCTCGTACCTTCACAAGATGTTTAAAAACCAAAACCAGTAACAAAACGCATTTAGCATTAAATTATACCATTTTTTTATTTATAATATTACATTAATTTTTAGGTTTTTTATTTTTTGACTTTTTTTTTTAGAATTTATTACATATATGCCAAAAATTCGCATAACAGATTAGATTAATCATTTATTTTTAAGATTGGTTTTTTGTTTACCTATTTAGTAATTTCCATGCATATAAATGAAAACAAAAAGGGGTTATCATTTTTAACATAATTACTACGTATAAAAAATAAATCAGAATAAGAAATGGAACACAAGAGTTACAAAATAGAAATCAAAAACACAAAAAAAAAAGGCTATATATGTGTCGAGTATATTTTACGTACGTATATAAAAAGAGAAGTAATATGTTATCTTTTCTTCATAATTTCTTTTTTAAATACATTTTACATTAATAAATACTTTATCATCCACTATGATCTATACGAAAAAGGAAAAAAGAAACTAAAATATATAAACGAAAGAATGTTCTTATGAATTTAATTTCTTATTTTCTTTGAATTATGGCGTTTTTGTAATTTTTATTTATCCTTCTTTTTTTATTACTTTTGATGATGCTGTTCTGTTAATTAAATAGCAAAAAACGTTAAAAAGCTAATTTATTTATATAGTCATATATATATAAACAAATGTGATTACATAAAATTACACTTATAGTTGATGCGATTATTTTTGCTTTTTTTATTTAGTTTAATTTTTGTGTTTTTTTTTTTTAATGTAAAGCACAGTATATTCTTGATTTTGTATTTGTTATTTGCACCGCGGAAATTTAAACAAATAAAATACAAAAAGGAAATATTAATTGTACTATTAATACTAGTTTGCGCGCAGATTTTATGTGAAGTTTACTTGATAGAGCAAAAAGTTTTTCTTTCATTTATTTACTTAGTTTTTTCGATGTTTTTAAGTTTTTTTTTTTGTTTAATATTTAATGGAATTTAGATAATTATAATATATAATTAAAAAAATATTTATAGCAAATATTATTTCGATTTATTTAAAGCTGTGTTCGGTGTTAGTTTTCAATAAAAGTCTTATGGTAGGGCATATGCCGGCATACGCTTTTTTGAGTTTTCCCTACATTTGGAACTTGAAATTAAAAAAAAAAAACAGAGAAAAAAAAAACAAAATAACCGAAACTAGAAAATTTTCAAAAAAATTTAAAAGTTTGTTTTTAACGTATTGCCTCAGTGATTCAAAATTTGAAAATTGATTCTAAGGATCTTAAGTCAATTCGGCAGATGGAATCAAGACGATTAACTAAATGCCTAGTCGCGGAGTGGTTAATTTATCAATAATCCAGTACATCACTAAAAAATCGGACATAAAATCTTCAGTTAATGAAAATATAAAATACCTAGTCTGAGTTGCGTATACAATAATTCAAATGAATGAGAATAACGACAATTTAATACAAACAAATGGACATACTTTTTCAAATTCACGATAAGGACCAAGTTTTGGAACCTTGAAATCGATTGCCTATTTATAAGGTTGAGTTAACTAAAACATATGCTTTCTCGTGCAAAATAGGCTTTCGATCTAAACCTCAAAGATCGAAACAAATATGGTTTATGAATTGTCAAAGTATCTTCATCAAAAAGCTGCTTGTTCCAAATAGATTGATAATCTTTCATATAACAATTGACTAAATAATTCTAAACACCATCATTTACAATAGTTTGCTTTAAATGTGTACGAATGGGTTATTTTGTTTTAGCTGAGTGCAAAATATGCCCATGGTAGTCTGGTATAGAAGAGGACTTTTGCTGGTCTCAAATTTGATTATTAGATGTAATTGTTAATCATTCGGTTTTAAATTCACTTGAAATCGTTATTCTTTAAAGCTAATAATAATGACAAGTTGTCTCGATACTCATTAAAACTCGACAAACTCTTGGAATATGCTTGTGGTTCACGTTTCAATCTATCATAGCGAGTGATTGATGGAGTATAAAACATCAGTTTCCATTTAATTTTTCAACATTCCGGATACGTTTACCTCATAGCATCGTTGACAAAACTCAACACACGGATAAAAGTGATAAGAAAAATGGGGAAAAGCATTTAAATGGTGGCGAATTTGAAATTTGATATTTGTTTGATTTTCACAGTGAAAATCAAGGAAAATTACCAAACCAGAATGACCATAGCTCGCATTGAAAACCCAAAGGATGTATGGGTTCTCATAGTAAAATACTAGTCGAATTTTTTATTGTAATAAAGCGCATTTGTTCAGTAAAATGTTTGTTAACATTAATTTTTTGCATACATTTATATATTTACATTATTTTGAATGGTGTCGAAAATCGATTTTTTTTCACTGCAGTTTTCCCAAATAGAAGGAATTCAGCCTTCGTATATTCTTGTATACGAAAGTGTTATCATTCTAGTGAAGCGGTTAAAGAATTCGCATTTTTTAGTCTAATTTTTCCGAGAATCTTCAACATAATGTGCAGTTTCTCTTATGCATGCATTTAGTACTGTAACTACTTGGCTTGACTTTCGAAACTTTCTTGAAATAGAGTTAAACGGGATTTGACAATATGAACAAACATCCTAACTAGGGATGTTTATGCTCCTCAAGAACCCAGCAAAAAAAAACAAGTGATATTTAGTAATTTTAGTTTTTGAAATTAAATTTGATTGAGACTTTATCTATCATATCAGATATCATCCTTCCTGAACGTAATCGAAAATTTCTTATAGAGGCTTTGAAAATTTGTATAACGTAGGAAAACATTAAAAATGTTCAACTGGGCGATATGTCATCGATTAATAAAACAAATATATTTTGTTTCGACAGCAACAAAATGAAAATCTTATTGATCAAACCAATGACTACGTGCACGTGATGATTCTATTGGCAAAAAAAAAAAAAAACGAAATTTGAAAACTTGATTTTTTCGCTACTCAGAACTATCGATCTATCTCAACACCGAACACAACTGAATATGTGTTTTAAGAAGCCTTATCTTTACGAAAAATTACAAATAAAAATAAAAATATTTTTACAAAATTTAGTTTAGAATTTAGTTTTTTTTTTTAACCTTAACAATTTCGGTTTTACAAATACATCTCGCCTTTTCGCACTTTCTTTTGTAATTTATCTGTCCTAAATAAAATAATGTTAACATTTATGTAAAAAATAGGTATAGGCCCGTACTGCGGTGGTCGACGGTCGATGGTCCATCTAACCGACGAGTGTCAATGATCGACAACCGCAATACGGGCCGTATTCTTTCTTTTGTTTTCTTTTGAATTATCATATTTAAAAATTGTTTTTTATTTGTTTCTTTTTTTTTTTTGTTTTTCTTTTGTTTAAATTTGTTGTCCTTTTTTAGTATCAATTATGTTTCATATCTAAGTATATATATATATATACAAATATATATATATATCTCATTTAATTGTAAAAAATTATTTATGCCTAACATTAGTATGTTTTCTTTTGTTTTTCTTTTATTCTTTTTTTATTTCAAATAATAATAAAATAGTTTGAAGAATTTTCTAACAAAAATATATATATGTATATATTTGGGGGGGGAAAAAATGGAAGTATAAAAAAAGGGTTTGTGTTTCTATCTGTGCGACTGTGGCTATATTTTTTGTTTATAAAAATAAAATAGAGAAAAATCTTTTTCAGGAATAGGCAAAAATGTTTTATGCTTTAAAAAAGTCATTTATAGTAAAAATACAATATTGTTTGCTTTTTAACGTTTTGTGAAAATAAAAGGTCAAAGCCAAACGGAGAAAAATTGTCCGTTTTTCTTCGATTAAATAATCATGACTGCAACAAACTATTACCGTTTGTTTAGAAGTTATTACAAGTTTGTTTGTTTGTTTTTTTTTCTTAATTTTTCACTGTCTTGTGTAACGTTTTGTTGAAGTTTTTTGCTTTCTAGTGGTTTCGTTAATTTTTTATTTTTAATTTAATGTTTGATTCTTGCATTGAAATGTTTGCAAAATTATTGATGTTAAATATTTTACGGTAATCTATTTTGTTTTGTTTTTCTTTTTTTTGTTAGTTCTTAGAGAAGTTCGCATCTGATTTTCCGGTGAGGCAGTTTGTTGTTCTTGCGATGTTTTTTCCCCCGGTGTTCTTTGTCTTTGCGGATCTCGCGTACCAGTGTGTAAAATGCATCATCAACACCCATACGGGTTTTGGCAGATGTTTCAACAAAGGGAATACCATACTGTTTAGCCACCTTTAAAGAAGTAAGTTTTGAGATAAACGATTTTGTTTCACTCATATAAAAGTACCTCACGGGCCTGACCCATATCAACTGCCCAAGCCTGTAAATCGCATTTGTTTCCAACTAGTACCATGGGGACCTCTTCTGCATCTTTTACACGCTTAATTTGTTCGCGGTATGTTCCTGTAAGAAACGTTGTGTTATTTTTATTTATTTCAAATAGTGATGGCTTTAGAAAATATATATGTAGGTGCTTCAATCAGCAGAGTTGTAATGGCAGTGAACGATATTTTTCGCAAGCAAAGATGTGAGCGAATATCCCTTAGCAAATGATTTTCTCGGTCATAGATTAGGTATTTTATTGAAGGTACACATTAACCAGTCCGGATCGACTTCTTTTTGTTTCAGTGATAATAGCAGTATTAATAAGCAACGAAGTGTTATCCCTCAGGTATTAGAAGTTAATTTTTTTTGTTAAGTAATAAAAGTTTGGTCCGGTGCATACATGCGTCATTTAAACGCGCGGTGCCGTAGTAGAGTAGTGTAGGATTCCTACCGCGCTCAAAACACCTCCCGAATCATGACCAATCAATGAAAAATCGACAAATGATATTTATTTCAGTTTGAAAAAAAAGAAAAATCGCTTTTGGAGAATGTATTACAATTTGAATACAAATTCTCATAATTCGTGAGACTTTGTTATTCTCAATCTTCGAACAATCTAATATGATTTGTATTGCAACAACAGACGCTGGTTGTGATGATGAACACTGTTCTTTGTTATGACCTCTGTTACCTGTAAGTGACGAAAATGAAAATACCAGCGGGAGTAATACGCGACCTTATATAAATTACACACATCCACGGGAGCATCGACATTAATAAAGCGAGAAATTTCAGGCAGAGTAAATTAGCTGGTAATGCCGTGTACAGGTCATTAAAAAATCGGTGGAAAATGCAATACAGCCTCAAGTTGTGGACGATATTTAAAAAAAAAATGCCCAAAAGAAAAGTAATGGGATAACATATATACAAACTGGCTTGACTGAGGTGAACAAAAATAGAGCGGCCTGCGCAATGCTTCTAAGGTCCGAAAATTGAGCCCACAAGAGGCACAGTAGCAATGCAGATGTCACATTCGATGTAATTATAAATTTTTCAACGGCTAATAAAAGAATAAACTTGAATCATTTATGGCTTCAGCCGGTTAACGATTTATTGTAAGTACAGTGTAAGTCATTGTCCTCACCATGTTCAGGTTGAGAGGCGCCCCCTGACTTCGCCAACCCATCTGGACAATAGAGATTGGCTCTCCCTCTAAATCCGATACTGGTAACAAGAATTAAGCTTCTAGTCATGTAAGCTTACATATTTTTAAAAAAGAGTCCATATTGTCAATCAAACCCGATGAAACATGCGTTTTGTAAGGAGGATAATTGATGATTTGATCTGAAACATATTCGGAATTCCCAGAGGTAAGTAGAAATTTCCTTCTGCCAGATAAACAATTAATGCGATTACTATTGGGTTGTTTAATAAGTTCTGCGGTTTGTAAGGGTTAAAGTTAAACACACATTTTTGGTAAAAAAGCTTATATTTAATCCATAAGATATTGTCCATCTTCGTTTATTACTTTCTTCCAACGTTCTCGAAGAAAAATAATGCTTCTTTTGTAAAAGTCACCAGACTTATGGGTAAAAATGTTTTCCAAATACGTTTTGATCTCATTTTCTTAATTGAACTGCCTTCCGTCCAAAATTTTTTTTTTGAGAGAACGGAACAGATTGTAAACAGAATGGACAAGGTCTGGAGAGTACGATGGGTGCTGCATAACTTACCATCCAAATGAATTCAGCTTTTTGTTTTTATGACTAAAGCTTTGTGTGGTCTGGCGGTCATGATGGAAAACAACGCCCTTCCTGTTCACCAATTCTGACCGTTTTTCTTTCACTGCCTGATTCAAAGTATCGAGCTTAAAGCAATATTTAATGGCATTTATTGTCAGATTGCGTGGAAGCAACTCGAAGAAAAGGACACCCCGCCAAACCCACCAAATGCTCAACATGACTTTTTGGGATGCAAAACTTGTTTACCGACCGATTGCGATATTTTACCAGGGGCGCACCATGATCTCTTACGCAGAATGTTGTTGTAAACCACCCATTTTTCGTTTCCCGTAACCACTCTTTTCAGAAAAGCCTCAAACGAGTTCCATTTCAACAAAGAGTCACAGACCATTATGCGTTCCATAATGCTTCTTTAACTGAGTTCGTGAGAAACCCTAATATCCACATTTTTTTACATCCCAGCCTTTTCAGTCTCTGCGAAACGGTTGTATGGGCGATGTTAAACCGCTTTGTGATCTCCGTGTCGTTAAATGCCTGTTAGCGCTTATAGCCAGATCTCTATACACGCTGCAAACCATTGCGCCCCTGTCGCTTTGAGACCTTTTTTTAAAAAAAATCAAATATGCCAAAAAAATACTTTTTTATCCTCTATTTAAAAAAAAAAATTGAACACTTAAAACACGTCCGATCAAAACAAATTCTCGGAACAATGTAAAGGATAACCCTCTCTATTGGAATAAACAACAAAAATACCATAATGGTTTACGCAGAGATTTTTTGAAACAATAACCACTACTTGCAAGGAAAAAACGCAGAACTTATTGAACAACCTAATACATCCTTACAGCGGGGAACTAACATTGGGTTAGCGGTGGCCATTGATCAGTTAGAAATTAATCCCTAAAAAGTTTTGGTATTAGTTTATTTTAAAAGTATTAAACATTTCATGAAGATAATATTAATGACAAGGATTAGACTGCTGCACGCATTTTACGATGATATTCCGCTTTGACTAGAAAAGGAAGTACAGTTGGGTCAACAGAATTTCTTTAAACATATTTAAGAGTGAGAACGGGAATCAGGAATTCCAAGGATTTATATTTCTAAATATAGTGGCGACAAAAATATTTATCATAAAGAAGGTATAAGTAAACTATCGCTATCGGCGTCAAGTTGTGATTTTAAAAATAGATCAAGATATTCCCATAGAAGTTCATATCTAATCTTTATGTAGATATTCCTCAAGCTGAAGAACTCAGGCATGAATCCACAGGTTTTACTTAACAAATTTCACTCAATCAAAGATAACATATCAATTGATCTGTTACAAGCAGAAAGACATTGGACCCTTTTTATAAAAAAAAAAAAAAAGAATGTTATACGAGTACTTAATGGCACTATTCTGTCAAGAATACATTCAATTCATGAAAACATATCGCTCTTAATCGTAATAGGATGGGCTTCTATGATACTTGCTTCAATTAACTTTTATACTCAAATACGAATATGCATCGTCATATTTGACTTTTCCTCAATGACTAGCCACAGCCTCAATTAAATAACTTGATGTTCAATTTCACAAATCACAAGTCAATAGATCAAATTAAGATATATCACGTAGCGCAACTATTTTTAGTATGTCATATTATACCTACAGGGCTATGCAATTTATAGTTATTTGCCCTTTCGAGAAGTGCAACCTCCAAGGGTTATACCATATAGAGCAACACATAATCGTAAGGTGTAAACTAAAATCAAATGGAAGAAACATGCGCCAGTATGCACACGAGGCTACATTAAATTTATTACCAACCCACCTTGTCAAATACAGATAAGAGTAAATCCAAACAAATAAAAGATAGTCAAATACTTACAGATAGGTAGATGCATAGACTTACCTATATCTTCAAAAGATTTGGCACTATTCACTGCGAACACCAGAAGGAATCCCTCGCCTGTACGCATATACTGATCCCGCATTGCTGAGTATTCCTCTTGACCAGCGGTGTCCAAGATATCCAGAAGACACGTTTCTCCATCTGCAACAATAATAAGAAAATAAAACAAAAATTTAGCAAATTGTCAAATTCAAAATATAACGGCTTATCAAATCAACAACGGAAACAATAAGTGCACGATTTTCCATTGAATCGAGCATAGCGAAAAGCTACAAAAATAAAACCAAATGTAGATGACATATAGTATGTGTAAGGTTTGTTCAAATATGGCTACGATATGATTAATTAATTAAAGATAATTAAATTTTTGTTTGTTTTTGCTGCTCATTTGGTTTTTGCCCCCTTCTACGGCGGCATCATGAATACAGAGCAACAAAAAGAATACAGAGAATTTGTCTGTAAATATTTTCTTAATAAACGACAGCAGAGAATGAACATAGATGAGTAATGTGTGAAGCATTCATGATGTAGGCTGCACTGGACGAAGCTAGTTCTTCTTGAATACGGCTAGCCAGTCAGATCTCTCGCCTTTAATTAATTCCAATAAAATTTCAATGAATAAAAAGAAATGAACATGTATCATACACGCTGAGTGCATAGCGAGTACGAAAAACACACACACACTTGTATATACACATACATATGTATGCTAATGCGATAGAACAAAGGGAAGAATAATCTTAAACCAAGGGCGAAAGAGTAGCATTCATCTTAATTAGAGAATTCAGATCAAAGGGATATGACCCAGTTGATTGGTTTAGCCATTGCATCTTAAATAGCCTTGAACGAATTTTCATCAGTTCCAAGCCAAATTTATCTTACATACATATATACATATATACAACATGAATATATGATGACTATATGACCACAAGAAGTTTTCGTATCTTCAAGTAAAAAAGAGCATGCCTAGGGTCGAAGAGTATCCGACCGATAATCTTCATGGGTTTTATTAAAACTAAAATTTACGTTTTATTAGTGATTGAAATTATTATAAGAATCAATTTTTCTTGTTCTGAAACAACAGAAAATTGTGAAAATACCTATTTTTATGGTTGCTATCTCCGTTCTACTAGTACGTTTACCCGATTGCTTTATTACATTTTCAATAATTTTTCTATAGTGCTCACACCAAATTATAGAGTGACTACAGGAATTATTAGTGTGTTTAGTAGAATAATTCGATTTAACTGAATGAGATCTGAATTTTCTTTTTCGCGGGTGTAGTATCCGTCAGTAAATGTACTAGATTTACGAAATAGTTTTAATGTAGCAAAAACACCCAGTCATTTGAAGTACTGCGGTCTGGACCACAATTATTTAAAAGAGAGTAAATCATTCTAGTGTTCAAAACCGGACTATCTTTCTATGTTTTATGAAGTTTTTAAGATAGATGAATTTTTCCTTCTGCTGTTGTCAAAAATTTTATTGTAGAAAATAGACAAATACTTCAGCCTACGTCAATTTAAGATGGGGGCAATTGATGAGGTTAATTTTCTCTGGGCAACTGTATGGTTTGAAAACATAATGTTTTATTTGATAACAACACCGCAGTCCATTATATAAAGAAATCAAAGGGGTCATACGAACGGGTGCTTTCTTACACGTACAACTGTTTCTGAACGCTTAGTAAAACAATGGAATAAAATTAATACGAATTTAAACTCGATAAGATAAAGAAATCACTGAAATAAAAGACACGCGTACGTCTTATAAAATTGTATACGAAATGTTCAGCACAAAGTAAAATCGTCTTTTTTTACATTAATATAAATTTAGAAATGTTAGTCCAATCCTCGAGCCTGGTTTTATTCCTCTATACTTGGGTTGATAATATGATACATGCATTCTACTATGCATTGAAAGCATCTCCGTGACTGAAGAGTTCGATTGGTAAGCCATGAGAACCTTTATTGCCTTCAAAAATATTTGGAAAGCGGAATTATCTCTTTATTGAATGGACGTGTGTTTTTCCTTTTACTCATTAGCAGCTTTTGAAAATGCCTCTTGAAAACATTCTGTACTCGTCCGCTTTCATAATTGAATCATATTTAGTGTTACGAAAATAAGACATTATAGGCTTTATGCCTGTTAACAAAAAATGCTCTTTAAAACGGTACAGTAACTTGCATATTCTTATGATATTGATATAAAAATATCAACAACATCAGTGTAAATATTAAATTACACTGATAGCTCATGTTGTCATTTTAATCACATCTGAGCGGGGCCTACGGTTTATCGCCGAATCCGAACGGCACTCCTTAGAAGCTCTTTCGTAGGCAATTTTACTTTCGGGAGTTTGCCATTGCCCGCCGAAAGGGTGATGGCGATTTGAAAAATTGTTGGTGACCCAGCTAGGAATCGAACCCAGACTGTCTGCGTTATAGTCCAATGAGCTAACTATCGCGCCTGATAGCTTACAGCTAACTTTTAATATAATATGTATTTTGTATTTGAAATGCAAAAGCACATTATCAATTTGATTGGATATTGATCCGGAAATTTTGCACCTATTATCCTTTGAACAGTTGAAAATTATGTTCGTTCGTGGAGTCATAGAGTCAATACATCCATAATATTTGGTTGATGATATTTTTCTTATAGAATTTGACACTAAAACAGGTCCCAAAATTCTTTCTTAATTATTGCTTGTTCCGTTGTTAGGGATGTACACACATTTAAATTAATATTACATAAATCTGACTTGTATACGCATCAGCGCCAGGCGAACATTTGTCGGCTAAATTCGTCATTAACCTTTGACGGCAGCTGATTTTCTACAACAAATTCACAATCCAACATATGCAAAGTTTTGTTACAACTATAATATGAAAATTCTGATGCTATTTACCGTATCTCATGAATCATAACAATATAACAACATCATCCCGGCTTCCTGCTTGAAGGTTCACGTTTTGGAGATTAACCAATAATTGCATGAAAATCGTACGATGATAAAGTATTATGATAGATATGTAAATCAAACGAATAGCTGCTTAACAAGTGTTTCTTGTATTTTTTAGGTAAAAGTCAATACAGTACAAAACACACGGAAAAACCACTGATACACATCGTTAATTTCAAAGGAGATAAAACGTCTAAGCAAAAGGATCTTTTAATTTGTCATTTCTAATCAACTTAGTATACATAAGTTGAAAAGAAACACGGCTTTCATGAGCAAAAATAATTTATTAAACTACAGTGTATTTGGTAAAAGCATGCGGCTCGTAAAAACTAGCTCGTTAGTTCCGTACAGTAAAAACTCCAAACCCTAACAAACTTTTTATAAATGGTGTTTATTTAAGACGAGCCAAGTTTTCGTTGGGGATTACCTTCAGACTAGCTGTCATTTATTTTTGTGTCAATTCATCAAGTATAGATTCACACTAACATAACGTTACAAAATCTTGCAATATTATATCCAATTTCCGATCTCAATGTCAATTTTATGCACCCATGCTTTGTCTGTCCTCAACTTGAAATATTTTGCAAAAAGATTTTGACCTAATCGCAAACAGACCTTCTCGAAATAAGAATATTTAGATTTTCCAAAATTGAACCGTAAGCCTATTAAAATGCCGATTAATATAACTTAAATTTGTTTTATTTCATTATTTATTTATATAAATCTATTGATAAACTTTGACTGCTCGAATTGAGGTGGTACTTTCTTTGAAAGACAGGTCCCAATTGACCTCGACGTATTTATTTGATATTTATTTATTTATGTAAGAAATGCTGTACATCAAGATAAACTTATAATTAGTACAGGACATGAGTTAACAAAACATTATGTATAATGTGCAAAGTAAGCTATGACAATTAATAAAAAAAAAAAAAAGAAGATACAATTTAAATATGAATACAAAATTCGAAATTCTACATTAGATAAAAGCACAACCAAGGACTAGTTAAGAGTTGATAGATAAAAAAAGGAGGTAAATCAGTTTAAGTTGAAACGATGTTCAAAGCAGACCGTAAGAAATTTTCTGTGTTCGGTTCTAGACCTCACATGATTGGGTAGATTGTTCCAGAGTCTTACAGCGTATATGAAAAAATGCCTGCGTGATGTCAAGCAGGTATACCATATGTGGAAGGCCGCAATACAATTTAGCGATTAGACGAGTGTAAATTAATTTTTATAAATAAATAGTTAGGTTCTTTCTTGTGGACAATTTTGAAGAGTAAAGAGCCACATCGATACTTAAAAAAGACATCCAGGGTACATCCAAGAAGTTGACGAGCTTCAGATGAAATATGATCAAACCGACGAAGATTGAATATAAATAGTGCAATAGAATTGAAAGCGACATTTTGTTTTTGAAGTGAGGCGGAATCAGGATCTGCAAACAACTCACAGCCATAAGACATATGGGGATTGTTAAAGCTCAACTGGGCGTCCAGGACGTTCGGCATCTTCAGTGCTTGTACGGCCACAACGAAATTCAGTAAACCACTTTTTTACCATTGAAATCGATGGTGCAGAGTCCCCATAGTATTTATCAAGCTTAGCCTTGGTCTCGGTAATGGTTTTTTTTCGCAAGAAATAATGCTTAATAAGCACACGAAATTCACTTTTTTCCATTTTCTCCTCAAATTAGTGAGTAGTCTGATAAAAATAGCTGTCAAACACAAACTAACTGACGCAGCAAGTTTAAATTTTGACAGGAGTCAACTGACAGATGCCTGTTGACAGGAGCAGTGTTGCTGTTTCAGTAAAGAGGTCAGAAATTCAAAAAGTCACGGACTTATTGACCCGCCCTCGTACTATGACATGTAGTATTTAGCGTTTCATGTTGATATTGAGGCTTCTTCACTTGATGTTCTTCCTATTACTGCTATATTCTAGAGGTCGTTTCCAATCGTCTTCACAGCCGACATCGAAAAAATGTATCGTCACATTTGGGTTGATCAGGAGGATCGAAATCTGCGAAGTATCTTGTGGAAAGAAAATGCTAAGAACCCGATCAAAGAATACGTTCTCGAAACCGTTATATATGGCATATCATCCGCACCGTTTTTGGCAATTAAAGCTCTATACCAGCTAGCCAAAGACGAAAGACAAAGGTATCCACGGGCAAGCAAAACATTGCTTGAAGAATTCTATGTAGACGATTGTCTTGGAGGTGCAAATTCACTTAGAGAATGCCAAAATCTTCAATTAACCAGCTTTAGTTTAACTTGTGCGGGTATAATTTTTCTTGTAATCGATAGACCTCGGAGCGATACAAAGACTTTATTTATAATAGAATTAATGTGCGCATTAATTATTCGCAAATTTTTTGCACTGGCGATATATTCAACATGGCAGAAGTTTAAAAATATAGGCGGAAAATCGGAGAAATATGGTTGATGTTTGGAGATTGGGATGGCTTTAGTTTTGTCAGAATTAAGTTTAAGCCCATTACGTGTGGATAACCTTAAAAATAGAACATAGATCGTCGTTTATTTTTGCTATAGCGTCCTCAACCATGCCAATGGTACAATTGAACATCATCGGCATATAAATGAAGTCGACAGTGGGGTAAAACGGAAGGTATTGGTGAACAGAGAGAACAGTAATGGACCAAGAATGGATCCTTGAGGAACACCATTATTAAAAGGAAGAAACAAAGACAATTTACTATTACATGAAACAGCTTGCAGGCGATTAGTCATATATGAATAAATTAATTTGTTAGAAGTGCCAGAAAAGTTAAAATATGTCAGAAGTTTATCACAGAGGATATTAAGTTTAACACAGTCAAATGGTTTGGAGAAGTCAAGTAATGTTATCACAGAAGTATAATTAGCATCAATTGCCTGACTTATATCGTCAGAAACTTTTGATAAGGCAGATGTGCAGCTGTGCCCGGGCCGAAAACCTGACTGCAGAGGGTTGAGAAGCTCTTTGTCTTTAATGAATTCTTTTATTTGGTTGCAGAAGATAGATTCAAAGACCTTAGATAAAAAGGGAAAATTCGGAATTTGTGCCTTTGTTTGGAATTGGGATGATCTTCGATTTTTACCAGGCAGAGGGGTACGTAGAAGTCATAATGATGGTGTTGAATAAGTGGGTGATGATGGAACTCAGACTCAGACATGGTATAGCTTAACGTTGTTAAGTTACGAAAATTGCTCGAAATTTAGTTTCATCGATAAATTTGCAGCACAAAATTCTTGCAGTCAAAAAAAAAAAAAAAAAAACACAACCGTGGGGTATACAAAAATTTAAACGCATTTCATCAAAATGATATTTGTTTGAAAAGAACTGCATAAATGGCAAATTCACCAAATCATCAGTGCTATTTGTAATAACACTGGGGTAACATAAACTGCCTATCAAAAAAAACATTTTTTTCACGCATTAATTCCAAGTTCTTTATGAATATCAAAATTACGGATGGGAGTTAAAAAGGCTATCTGTAAAAGAGAATAATTGCGAGTACATTCTTCTTTTTATAGAAATACCTAAGAAGATACCGATCATTTAACTTGTGTTGGTTCAGTATTTACTTAAACTTGAAAGTGAAAGTTTAACAACTTTTACAAGGATATGTAAATTTAAAGTACTTTTGAGGTGTGTTTACATGCTTAAAGTGTATTTTTTTAAAAGAGTGGAATTGATTCGAACCGAGTTTAATAATTAACCTCGATGAGAATAAAAAATTTTAAACTTGATTATCGATTAGAGTAAGAAACACTAACGTAACACAAGACACACAAGGCCTCGGAGATAAAATAATAATGGTGGCGATGGTAACCGCTTTGTCATATGGGTAACCTTATTTGACCATAACATCTACCACAAATTGAGTTGTAATCGCAAACATAACTCTATTTAAAATTTGTCGTAACAAATGAATCCAAATCGTTAGTATTAAATTATAGTTTACATTGCATGACATCATTAAGTAAGTAGTTTGCTGGACGATTAGGTAAAGGCTTTCCCAATTTATGAACGGGTCATTCGAGATGAGTATGCACATGTTCTCGACCATTAAGGGTACATTTCAAAAGATTTGCGCCTTGATTTATATGTTTCCAATAATTTGGTTATTGTCAAAAATATGGCAAATAATTGACGAATTTGATATGGAGAAGAACTAACCTATTGATTGTTTAATTAAATTTAATTTTTACAAATTCTCTTTTCAATAAAAATGTGTATCCTCCATTTTCTGATGGTCTACGACGATACAATGAGTACCCATTGACTGCAATTATTGTTTCTAGCAAACAAATCTTTTAGAAATCGTTTCGCGCATTTACCTTTTTCCATGCAAACGCATCGTGCCACCTACCGGAAAGGACAGGACGTTGGGCTGACGTTCTGCTCTCTTGTACGATACGTTCATTTTGATTATAATGTTTTAAAAAAAACACTATGGCGCTAGCAGCCCGGTATGGGCCATGGCCTAGCTTCTTGACACTCATTTGTGTTGTTCATGTTGTCATTTTTGCCACATCTGAGCGGCACTCCTTAGAAGCTTTTTCGTAGGCAATTTTACTTTCGGGAGTTTGCCATTGCCCGCCGAAAGGGTGGTGGCGATTTGAAAAATTGTTGGTGACCCAGCCAGGAATCGAACCCAGGCTCTCTGCGTGATAGTCCAATGAGCTAACTATCGCGCCACCGCCGTATGTTTTTATTTGAACAATTAGTCAGTGATTAAGACGCAAGTGTATATCGTGCCTATTTTCTTGGCCGCCCATCCCAACTGGTCGTTCAATGCGACGTTTAGCCGCACGGCTCTTAAAGACCGTAACGGTATAGAGCAAGCCCTTGAACGCCTCGTATCTCGCGTTTGGCCGAGGCTGAAAATGTCGTATTGGCTTCGCTGAAAACGATCAATTGATTGATCAATTGATTCGCCATGCAATTCGCCATTCCCTGCATGTCACTGCGGCGCATTTTAAAAAAGGACTTGAAGAAATTTCCTTACAAATACCAGACAGTCTATAAGCTTAATACAATTTCTAAACAGCGTCCGCTACGAGTACTATGAAGCAGTAAAGAAAAAAAACGACTGGTCATTGTCTTTGTAGATAGGAATGTAATTAAGTATAGATGATATAGGTGATGTGGGCTACCAATTACTTCCATAGATACTGTAATTTTGCAAATCCAGGGCTAAGCTTATGACTAAATGGATAACTATGTTGGCAACTGAGCTATCTTTCTTGCGCTTATTTAAGTTAGCTTCTTTAGAAGTAACAGACTTAATAAATTAAATAAAAAATATACTTAACACATGACTGGATAGAAACACGACCTCTTTAGAAACTAAGAGTGAAATGTTTGTATAAATGACAGTTTTCATATGGGCATTTCTCTAGTAATATCAGTCTAATTTGCGACCAAGAATTTATAGAGATGGTTTCCATTGGCTCGCCAAGAAAGTGTACAAACATCAGCTAAAGAATTGTTATTGAGCATTTTGATAGCAAAATATAAAAGCAAATAGTTTTGGTGGGATTTGTTATAAACATGAGATCTGAAGTGAAAATCCTTACAAGTATGTGTAAATTTCCTTGTCACAATTTTTTGTAAGACTGTAAGAGAATTTACCGGAAGTCTTCATTCTACCCATCATCTAATTTAAAATTAAAACCAAAGGATACGCGTTAACAGTCCGATGTAGCGGTGCTCGTTCTTTCAATATTGCGCACAGAAATTAATTTTGTCTAAGCAGTTTCGATCGCATATGCAGCAGTTTTTAAACAGCGTATGATAGTATAAAAATATATCACTTCTTATGGGTCAAATCAAGCTCATTTATTTACATACATGTCGCAACATTCAACTATCTTTGACAACTTTTTGAATTAATATCCAGCGATGTTGATATTATTGCCCGAAAAATGTAAGAAAACACTGAACCCTGCATGAGTCAAAAGTTTCTAAAATGACATTTTACTAAGAGTAAGATGAAATATGTACAATAAACTAGTTATTTAATTAAGTGCTCTTGTGCGACACAAAAAAAAGAAGTTTAAGCCTAGTTTCGGTCCCAAGGCCTATGATTGATTGATCCGCAATCAAACAGTTTCACCAGAAGCAAAGATTTCAATGACCTCAACTGAACATTAAGCGTCACTATTTCTAAGGTACATGTGATTTGCGGCTCAGTAAAAAATAAAGTTCTTTGGAAAATATAATTGGCTTTAAAAATACTTGAAAGCGCTTCATATCTATTTTAGTGATTAATAAAAGAAAAATAAGAGCTGCTTAAATCAAATCGATATTGGCTTACATAAGTTGGCAACAGTGTTTCGACAATTTCATTTCCTACAATAAACTTTCATTCGAATATCCGAGTACATCCGTAATTCTTTTTATACGAAAATGTAAGTTGCTTCCCGGGGTGCAAGTTTATTTAGTTCTCAGCTCATTTCACGGCTCTCCAAAAACAAGTGGGTTGTAAACAAACCTTAACAATAACTGATTAACTGAATCTCTGATTCGATTATTTCGAGAATTCTCCATAAGATTTAAGCAAAAATACAAACATCAACATAAACGATTTTTTATGGAAGTCATCTATCAACAAGTTAATAAATTAAATAAATAAAACAAAGCCAAATGAGAGAGCAGAAAAATATTCGATTGATAGATGTGACTAATTGTGAATCAGTGCTTTGTAAAAATTAATCAATACAAACCTATGACAACCTGCTTCCGATAAGAGTCTTCAATCGTTGGATCATATTCGTCAACAAAATGATTTTGTATCAATTGAATAGTGAGTGCAGACTTTCCCACACCACCGGCACCGACAACAACCAATTTGTATTCGGTCATTATTATGTGTGAAATACTATGCTGTACTCGTAGTCGCACCCTCTGTGAATATGTACCCCCTTCACGCGGCGCACTTGTTTCTTGTTGTAAGGTATAAAAAAAAACAAGGTGTCTGACGGCGTTACTTCTTCTGCTTCTTCGTATACGAGTCTTGTTCTTGTATTTTTTCTCGTTGTTGTTCTCTTTAAACTTTTCGATTCGATTTGACTTGTTTTAACAAAGTGCACACTTTCAATTGTGCACTCCCCGTCAATATTATACAATAAATAGAGCGTCACTTGCTTTTCAAATTAAATTGTTTGAACACAAAAATACAAAATACTTAATAGGAAAAACAAATTTTTAGGTAAAGAGCCTGCGTCCAGACCAACGACACACAAATATTGCACTCAACAGTTTTTTTCCTTCGTTTCTACAAAGTGGGTGGAATTGGAATTGAAGTTGGATTTCTTTGTCGTCAAAGTGGAGTTCGTTTTTACACATGCATTACACGGCCCATCAGCAACAGGAGCATCCTTCGGTTTGATTGATTCTTTTGATGAAACTGTGACTCATTAATAACCACATTCATATATTGAAATGAACTGAGAATGAAGTAAGTTAAATAAATCTTTCTCGCGTTGCTCTTTGAAATATTAATTGCGTATACTAGAGGCAGCGTACGCCCGAGTTCGCGATTTTTATTGAATTTGTTTCTTTTTTTTTTTGCTTTGCAAATGCCCAAGACTTTTTTTTTGTTTTCAAGCACCAAACACTAGCCGCTCCCGTGAGCGTTTTTTTCTTTCCTTTTTTTAATTTTTTCCTTTAATTATTTTCTTCCGGTTTTGTGTAAAATCAAAATTGTTATTTATTTAGATTTCTTTTTACAAAAGACCGTGAGTCGGAGATTCCTGGGGCTGGATCAAGTTTTTTTTTGTCAGTTCTGTTGTTCCTAGTAGCGCACTTGTTTTAAGAATATTCAATTTTGGGCGGTTCCACGGGTTCCAGATTTATAAAATCGACAGTGTACAGGAGTGAGAGGTGCGTTTAGTTTCACAGGAATTTCTTATTTTAATTAAAAATTTAAAAAATAATAAAAATTCACGAACAAGTGGGTCTTGAGAATTTGTCGCCCTTCTTTTATTATCAGGAAAAGCAAATCGCCTTGTTCGCTATATAATAAAAATTCGACGTCGAATCCGAAATTAATGTGAAGAATTCAACACCACACGTTCGAAAAAGAAAAATGCTTTATGTGCTATTTCGTGTTCGGATTGACATTTCAGGTACGGAAAGCAGTAGTAAAAGCAGGATAGGTATAGCTCTTGTTTATAGAGGAAATATTGTTTTCCGGGGGAATTTTCTTGTATTCAGCAAGGTTTGGGATTTTTTTTAAAAGTATACATTAAAAGAGTGTGTCTAGTAATGAAGAGTATTTGTTTAAATGCATTTAGCTGATACAGTTAAGTTCTTAAAAACCATACAACAAAAATTTACATTCATAAAAAATAATGATCCAATGACGTGCGGTCAGTCAATTACACTTCAGATGACAAACGGAAATCTTGGCTCGCTACGTACTATAAATAAAATGATAAGATGCGATCAAATACCCAATCAGTGAAGAGGTAACATTCTGGTTGTTTTGTATAAAGGTTAGGACTACCAACAGAAATTGCACTAACTACCGATGCTGCTTCGTGAGGGACGGGAAATTTTAAAGGATCTGCATATTGTCTTCACTGAATTGGAAAAAACATTCGACAAAGATCAACGAGACGTATGTAAGGATTAAGGTTAAAGCATGCCAAGGAATGTAAAATTCTGTTTCTTTCAAATGTGTACAATTTACAATTAAAAAAACAAAAATTCTTTTTTTTTTTTGCCGATGATATTAGCTGGTTTTGCCATATTCAACGAAAACCCAGTTTGAAAAACAATAGAGGCTCAAATTTCAGACCAATCCAAAGAAGAGGGCGAAAGAAAAATAATTACAGTAGCAATGCAGATAAGGCACCCCGGTATACACTCTGTCATATTTTAAGAACCGTTTGTATTAGCTAGCGTTAAATGCATTTCCCTTCTTTATAGACACTAAGCCCGCGGTGACTTTTGAGTCACGTTTTTAGAATCATGTACCGCTGCGGATAGGACAAATACAAAATTTAAAATGTCTGTGGTTCACTCAAGAAGTACTGGATGCAATAAATAACCGCAAGAAAAAATATAGAAATTGGAGACGCAGCCCTACACTGAAACTTGGAAACTTACTGTCATTCTCGTAATCAATCTACTTTTGTCACTCGCTGTGCTAAGCGTAGTTATTTTGCATCTACACTAAACGATTCGCTTCCTTCAAAACAGCTCTGAACAAATTGCCGTAAAATATCTATAGGTAAAAAAGTTGTTTCTGACTTTCTATTAGATCCAAATGTTCTTAACTGTTTATGTGAGGAAGACATCCCCCTCCGTTTTATAAAAATGATTCTTTCTCACTTATTATGCACACTGACGCATATAATTAATTATTGCTTAACTTCTTCTACTTTCCCTGACACTTGGAGGGCTGCGAAGAAATCAAAGCCCTCGCTTTCTATTGATTTTCGACCTATAGGTATCCTTCCTAACTTGTCAAAAGTTTTTGAGAAGATACTAGCAAAGAAAATAGTCGGTAATTTAAATAGAAATCCCTTGTTTTGTCCTTTTCAGTCAGGTTTAAGATCTCACCATAGCTGTGCTACTGCAATGGTTAAAATTCATAATGATAAAAGGAAATAGTATAATCAAAGCTACCTGAAGGAATTATGCTTGCTAGCCTTCTTCAAGGCATTCGACAGGGTTAACCTAAGAATCTTATGTAAAAAGCTCTGCCATTATTTTGACTTTAGTAATAGGGCAGTCAAATTGATACGTAGCTATTTAAGCAATTATTCCCAGATAGTTATGGTTGGTGAATATTTTTCAGATGTCAGATATCTGCGTAAAGGTGTACATCAGTGTTCTATCTTAGGTCCTCTTCTTTTTTGTATTTTTATAAATAATGTATAGTAACCCACGTATGCAATTTATTTGTCAATTTGGGCTAAAAGAGGATATTTTCCATCGAATAAATGACGACCTTAAAAGTATATGCAAAGGTATATACTTTGAATCCACCTAAGACCCAGGCAATTTTAATTTCAAAAAAATCTCTTCAACCTGAAATATCGAATATAAAAATTAAATTTGTTGATAAACTCATCAGCTAAGGTTTTATAATAAACTGTAATGCCCATATGAATAATATAATAAGTCGTAAATATGGCTGCCTGACCAAGTTATGGACATGTTATTGTTGTTAGTTCCCATTATAACTTTTACTGATGTAATATACTGGCAACGATTAGTATTAGGCCTCGAAGAAGTAGCATCTTCCGACAGGTGCTGGTTCTTTAAATAACGAGAATGAGCCTATGCAGCCGAACATCTTGCAGCTCTGCTAATAAGCCCTACCCTACTACTACCTAAACTTTAAATATGCCGGAGTAGTCCGGATAAAGTCTTGTTTTGTTTTTCCGATACTAATCCTGATATATAACGCAGAAAACTTTCCATTTGTCCCCTGAACTTCGCAATCTCCAGTGAGATTCCCAGATGGCGCCACGGGGAGGCGTGAAGTAGGGTTTATAAGCAGAGCTGGTAGATGTTCGGCTGCAGAGGCTCATTCTCGTTATTTAAAGAACCAGCACTTGTCGGAAGATGCTAATTCTACCAGACCTAATTTCAATCGTTGCCATCCGCAGCAGCGATTGCGACCTCATTGTGTTCCAGCAGTAAATGAACATCTTTTGGCTAATAAGATCCATGTATTAAATAAAGTAGATTCATCAGATTATACACAGAAAAAAAAATACAAATTTGTATATATGTGAAAAACTAGCTTCTCACCAACCCTAAACTGAAACTGAATAAAATTAAAGAATTTATAGATCAAGTAGAGCAGTTAACAATTTCGAAATTTTAATTACAAGGACGTAAGATATTGTAAAGTAAAACTTTTTTTCTTTAATTTCCAGACATCTAGCACACCCTACAAACAAATCATTTCGTTTATCATATCAGACAACTTACTTCAACAAATCAAACGTACCTGCTGTCACTGAATTAAGAACTGTCATCGTTTTCTTGTCCTTGCACTCTATTTTACTACGAAATTTATAGTAAAACCAATTGAATTAACATCTCTAAAAGCAAGAATAAGGCACAAAGCATAAAATGACCCAAATGGTAAGCATAAACTGGCAATTTCTCATTCTTACCCTTTTAAATAAGCTAGCATAAATGACTCACCAGTTGTAAAATTTCCACTTTTTCTAATTCTATGGAAATCAAAAAACAAAAACCCCCATTGTAATCGTAACGTTCTCAAAACCACAGAAGACACCCACAAAAGATGTCTCTTAATAGTTTCAATTACATGGATGGAGTGCCTGTTAAAATATGCGAAAAATACAAACCACCTCCCAAAGTGTCCATTCCACAGGCTGTTTTGAATCGGCTTAACATCACACAAGATCACTACGAGTCTAATCAGTTCACATACAGTTTTCAATTGGAAAAGCAGGTGAGAAAGAAGCTGGCCGAATGGAAGAAGATGCGTGATACCGAACGCGAGAATCGTCGTGAGAGAATAAGAAAGTATGAACTTCAGAAATGTAGAGACCTTGAACAAAGGCAAAAGCAACTCATCTCATCGGTGACATATCCAAGTGCAGAGGATTTATCTTCAGATGAGGAAGCAACTGCTGATATATCTGTCGCGAAGCAAGAAACCAGTCCTGCAAATGATGTAGTCGAACGGAATAATCACCTTCCTCAGCAAAGTTTCGATACCATTTTGCAACCGATAGTCGCTAACTCATTTAATTCATGTTCCACGCTATCACCTTCCACAGTATTCAATTATAGTAAAATTAATTATTCTGACTTTGAGAATGATACTTCCTCACCGTTTGACAACATCGAACTGAAGACTATTAACGATTTAGATATTCTGGCGCAAGTACTGAACGATACTCAAAGACATTCCGTTGAAAATAACTCTGATGGTGCTCCGTCAGAGGACAATAAAGAGGAGCAACTTGAAATTATTAGTGATAGTAAATTAGAAGCTGACCAACCCAATCCTGTTGTGAATAGTTCTGCGGCTGTAAATGTTGAGCAAGAGTGTTCTGTTAATTTAACAACTACAATCAGCAGCAACCAAAATCAGACGTCAAACTACTATTACTCAACAAATGTGCTTGCTAATAACTATCAAATGATGGTGCAACAGACACAAGCTCTATGTCTCCAGCAGCAGCAACAGCAACACCAGCAGCAACAACAACAACAGCAGCAACAACAACAACAACAACAACAACACCAGCAGCATCAGCAGTATATGCAGAATTATGCAAACGTGATTCATCACATGAAAGCATCCTCAGACGTGTACTTGAACTACAATTGCTTGCCAGCTTTGAGTAACCACTGTTACATGAATACGGACTACTCACAGCAGCCAGAGACGTCAAACGCGAAGTACGATTATCTAAATGGAACTTTTGCTAACAATTACTGTGATCCGCAATATGGTATGCCTTCAGTTGATGTGGTAAATTCCGAAAATCGATTAGAGGCTGAGCCAATTCCGAAGAGTAAATCCAAGAGTGTTCCAGATATTTTACGGGAATTAAAGGATGAAATAAGGGACTCAGAAATTCGGAGAACCAGAAATCATAGTCAGACAATAGATGATGCCGCAAAGAGTAAGTAATATTTAAACTTTTTCCTTTCGTGCATCTTTGTATTTATTTTTTATTTTTTGAATAAATGGACAGGTACACCGCTTATATTCTGTGTAGATTGTATGGGGCTTCTGACAATTGATTTCAATTGCATTAGGTTTTTCATAACTGCTGCAACATCTTAAACTGTTCTATGCTAGTAGTAAAACAGACGATTGGAATAGTTCGTTTTTACTGGGTGATAACTCATTTTGATTTTTTTCTTACCATTACTTTTTCTTAAAATATCAAATGTAGACTTCGCCTTGCTAATAATTCCACTAGCCAATGTTCTGAAAGACTTTAAAACGCTCTACCAGTTGCACTGCACTGCTGATTTGTGGGAGTCGTATAGTTTCCTATGCTAAACTTTTTTTTACCGTCTTAGTTGAAAGAGATTTGCAGGAATGTTGTTTTTTACTGAATTTCTACTGTGGTATCGTCATATGAGTTAACAATGTGTTTGTCGAAATCATATACGAGATGTCCTTGGAAATAATTTTTTCTGTTTTTCTGTGTATACCGAATTTAAGCCCACAC
Organism: Volucella inflata; assembly: GCA_928272305.1. NCBI lineage: Eukaryota > Metazoa > Arthropoda > Insecta > Diptera > Syrphidae > Volucella > Volucella inflata. Next base: position 44,220,055 of record OV743716.1, on the reverse strand, counting down.
ATCTTCCATAGTAGTCGAACAATCTTATATCACAGATGACATGTTTGAACGATTTGAATGATCAACATCAACTCCTGCGATTGTATGCTGTTTAGCCTTGCGTCGATAACCATTGAATACATTGCCAAAACCGTGCAAATGTGTATAGTTTTTGTTTTTAACCCTTTTCTTCATACATACTATAAAACGATCAGAGCACACTCAAACGAAATCTCGGTAGACAGCGTTCGTAAGACAGTATTAAAAGTATAAATGAAAAAGTTAGATAGCAGGAAGCCCGGAGTTTGTTGTTCAGTATGCAAGAAAATGAAGCGAGATTCATATAAAGTGATAATTTTTGCTTGTCCGTCAAATGAGAAAGATGAAACTTTGAGCCGTTTCTGGAGGCAAGCTGTAGTTTTCAGAGTGATAGAAGGTATTTCGTCTGTTTTAGAGGAATGAAGAACAATTATGTATTCTAGAAAGATATTAGAAGAAGATTTTGCAACCTCTAAACGTTGCGTACAGCGATTGAGGTATGTCGTGCGTAAACTGTGACAAATTTATATAATACGGTTCCCATTTTTAAAACCAAGATAAAAAGTTAATACAATAGAATCGGCTCGGCTTTAAAGCTCGCTCCCTAACAATAGTAAATTTTAAAAGTTGCTGCATATGCCTGAGTATACTTTTTTTCCTCATCCTATTAAATATCTAAGAAATCTGTTGCTTAAAATAGATCTGCCTGCATTATTAGCGGCGTTCACATTATACGACAAATCGTTCGACCGGCTCTTTCGACTTCTTCGGATAGATCAAAATGTACTAGGTCGTGCTGTGTGAACGCTTTTACGACGGTCCTTCAGATCGGTCGAATGAAAGTTAAACTTTTTCGCTTGGTCGGACGACATGTTGTTGTGTGTAAACACTTGTTGAACGACTTCAGAGCATTTTTCATTTTCGTTTATGATTTCAACGAGTGAGCGTCGGCGCGGAACAAAGGAAATTATATTCATTTCAGGTAAAGTGTTTTTTTTTCTCTATTTCTCTTCATTCTCCAATGACGTCTGACGACCGTGTAGCACAGTGTGAACGGAAGGCGCTTTTTGGTCCCAAGACCCGGTGTTACGATTTGTCGTACAATGTGAACGCCGCTATTCACTTAAAACGCTAACAATGCAACAATGCACCTCAGAGCTAGTGTTGCCACTCACTAAATTTTTTTCGTAGCCAAAAGCGGAGCAAATCCTATCAAAATGTAGCCATTTTTTGTAATTATAATTCGAAAACATGGGTTTAATCCATATCGCTTCAGATGGTTTAGTTGCGCCCTTCTCGATGAAAACGCCACACGCTTCCAACTTCTGCAAATCCACTTTTATTTCTACTGGTTTACGCTTAATTTCCTGAGCGTTTCTTACTCGGTGAGGTTTAGCTTATCGTAAAGTCTTTGTTATTGCACGTTCTCGATATTAAAAGTATTAAAGTAAAGTTTATTAAACTTTTAAATAAAATTTGTTGAACTTAGCTTTTGAAGTGCATAAGATGAACAATTAAAATATGTGTTGAAGGTAAAACATGACGCATAAAGCTGTGAACACAATCATACCCCTATACTTTTGCATTTACACTCCCTTCTTTCTTTTTTGAATATGCAAAAAAATCTCTATGGAAAAAAAACCCTTCGAAAGTGTGGCCATTTAAGAATTTATGTAGCACTGTAGCTTATCATTTAAAGTGTAGCATTTTGGCTAAAGTAGTAGGTAGCCAAACGGAAACGCTGCAGTCAGAGCTAGCTCAAGCAACACAAATGTTTATGACTAAAATTGATGACCTTTTCGACAGCGTGAACAGTGGCTCACAATATTACTAAAAACATTTTGAGACGTAGAGTAGAAGTAGGAAATGCTGCTCGCAATTACTTATATAATTTTTAAGAGCACATCACATAATTTTTCTTGAAGGGCATAAAGGAGACGCTTAACACGCTGAATGGCAAGTGTAACTCAAATATCCTTGCGGTTCTTTGAAGCATAAGGCTTATCTGTTAAAGGTTAGATTACAAATTTATCAAGGATAACCTGATCTTACGAGTGGTTCAATTTCTTTTTGTAAGAGTCTAGAACAATTCCTTTATAAGTTTTTTTCCTGGTTTTACAATTTCTGATGTTGAAATACGACTGAGGAATTTTGGTGTAGGTTGTTGTAGGTATTTGGAGCAGATCTTTGGATCGCCGTCTTTGTAATTATTTGGTACTCCAGTGCTTATGTCATCTTGTAGATTTGCTGCAGTCTCAATATGCTAAATTTCCGAACCTCAGGGTTAAATAATGTCTTTGCTGTTGATCTTTTTAAAAATGCTTGAAGTTTTGATGTTAGTTATTGATGGGCTTTCCTGAGCAAGTATCCCATATTCTAATTTGGAATCAGCAAGTGCAAAGAACAATTGCTGTTGTACCTGCGGTGTCAATAGTTCTTATCTCAACGCTTTCTCTCTCCGAACGTAGTTTATGACCAGGTATTTATGTAAATGACTCTATTAGTAATATAATCTTCCCGATGGAGGACATGATTTTTAAAAATAATTCGCTGATGTGTGGCTTTGTGTTGGGGACCTTTGTCATAGAAGCATTAAATAAAAGACCATTGTCATGGCATGACGTAAATGCTTCGTCGAATTCCCCTTAGAGTTTCTGCGCTGCGGTCGTACGATATAAATGTCTAACAACTATCGCCGTATCGTCACCAAAAGGGAAAGGATGACTTTTTGTAAAGACACGACTTAAATTATTGATAAAAAGTATCAATAAAATTGAGCTTATTTTCGATACTTGTGGCATTAAATTTAAAGAATATGATCGCGATGAAAGAAAGATGAAAAAACATGGTATAACCAGAATATTAGAGCAAGTTAATTTTTGTTTGGATACAACTGCAATGCAATATTTTGCAGGGTATCTATTTTATTGACTCTTTAGTTTTCTTTCAAACCAAAAAGCTTACTACTCAAACGTTTTCTTGCTAAGGAAGAGGCAATTTATGTCGGTCTTCATTTACATAGAATATTTTATTCTGCCTTACACAAGAATGTTAGTTGTCGTGGTTGTAGAACACTATGTAGAAGTAATTCTTTTAATTGCAGCACCGACTTTGAGTCTACAGCATATACATAATTCTTCTTTTCTACTTAAGGTTTTTTATTAGAGAACGTTGTTTCTTTTCTTAAATATTCATTAGCTCTTCTCTGTAGCAAAGCCTTGCATTTCTCTTGTCCCGCTACAAGAATTTGTCGGGATTTTTCGCAAACCAGGAACTTAGTAGTAATAGTCCACTTTAGATGCCGGTTTAAGGTTTTTTTTTTTTAAATCAATATATATCAGGTTCAAGTTAATCTGTATTAAATGCACTACTTAATGACTCAGTAGGTTCGACCTTGGTTTTTAATCTTAAGTACCTTATTCCTTATAAAGTTGCTGTTGCCGTCGAACAGTGATGTTTTATCCAAAAAGGTGGATGACTTCTTTGACTTTTTTACCAACTTGATCATCCGCTTTCCATTGCCATAAAAATGGTGGAAAAAACTATCATACTTCAACTTTTAAAGAGACGGTTACCTTTATCAAGTGAAATTTTTTCAACTCGTTTTGAGACATCACCTCACTTTGATATGTTTTTACATATGTTATCGCCCTTTTCCCAGATAAAGCATGCTTATGTTTATAATTTTCAAACATGATTCCTTGCACTCACACTTTTTTTGATAATTTTTTGCACGAATTTCATTCATATCTTATTACGTCTTTATCAACAACGTGGGTTCTTGTTTCATAACTCCCTGTTGTTGGTGTTTTCCGGAAGGTAGTGCAATTAAAATCGTCAACCTCCCACCCGCTACCGATCTCATATAATCGGATGACAGACTGTACCTCAGAACAAGTACTATAACGTATAGATTCGCCTGTCTAAACTTAATTACTGTGTCGCCAAAAGTCACAACTGACATTGCGAAACAACGCATTGGGTATATGAAAAAAAGCAACGACTTTCGGTACTACACATGGAATTTCCACACTCCAAACTATATAACTAAACTAGGCTTCTCGGTGTTTTTACACTTTCGTGCGACAGAACTAAGCTTTTATGAACTTTGTATTCGCAAAGTGCTGATTGTGCGTTGGTTCTGATCATGTTTCCTACCTTTTGCTTTGCTTTAAGATCCACATTAACAGATTTCGGAACTCCTCCTCAAAGCCATCTGATTCTAAATTTGATGCACCTGTGGTCTAGCATGGAAGCCTCTGATAATGTTTTTCAACCTGTAATCTCCTAAGCGTACTTATTCAAAAACATTGAGTCTATGACTTACTACCGTACTTTCGTAACAAATGCTGGTCGAGAGACAATATCGAATCATAGGGAAAATTAGAATTAGCTGACGCAACTTCAAATCTCTGCTATTCTCAGTTCTTTTTTTACCTGCAGTGAAATTGGCCAAGTTAAGATCATGAATTTGACATAAAGGGAAAAGTCCGCGGTTTTTCGATTGCCCGTAATAATGCGCTGTGAAACAGCCACAACTTTCGATACCACATATGCGTATGGTTCCTGTTTGAATACTATGTGAGACCGATTTACGTCCACTTTCTACCTTTTACACCATCCAGACTATGCTCCATTTATTTATAATTTATCTCCTTTTAGGAAATTCAGCAGATTCTGCTCAATCTCAGATGACATCGAGTGTCACTTCAACATCTGGAACAACTCCGATGCCAACTAGTTTCATGAAACTTTCACCATCATCCCAGACGTTGGCGAAGAACATCAGCTCCATGGGCTTTCCTCTTGAACGAGTGGCAAAAATTGCTGCGGTCTACGGCAACGATGACAAGAAAGTAAGTTTTACATTCCAAATACAAATCTTTTCCATTTACCTAATAAGAAACCGTTCGCTCTCTGCAGATTGTTGAGCATCTGATACCGTTGAGTGAACTCTTGGATCTTGGATTTGATGAATCGAAAATATCTGAAGCTCTGGTTAAGTTTGACAATAACAAAGACAAAGCTTTAGACTTTCTTATTTCATAGTATCAACAGCGCTTCTTAGTCCTTAATCTCCCTCAAACATCAAAAAGAAAAAGAAAAAATAATAACCAATCAAAAATCTATGTATTTGTACACAACCATCTCTCGACTACTACATAAATGTGGAATATAACGGAACACTTTTGATGAAATGTATTTATTAATTTATTATCGATTTATTGAAATAAATATGTATAAGCAACATTCTACACGAGTATACTTTATGTTATGCTCTTCTCTCAACGGTCCTGTGAGCCCATAACAAGATTGATAGCATTCTCCACATTGCCATTGGTGATGGTAAGAAAACTAATGTTCTCGGCATAGTTTGTGAAGCCCATTTGACTCATGAGACGGAGCTGTTCGGCGTACTGGTGATCGCGATACCTAGCTGGTAAATCATTAACATCATCACTTGGAGAATTAATATCTAATGGATCACTCGTATCCATCCATTGTAGTGCGTCATTGTTTGACTCAAATGTGTCCGCGTTGCTACCTGTAGGATTATTGGCTCCCAGTGCACCGAGTGCTCTAGCCAATGCATTGCTGAAAGTTGAGGGTAAAATCCTTCCAGTACTAGCTTGTGGAGTCTGCGGATTTGTGCCTGAACCAGAATCATTGCTAACCGAATTTCGCTGTGCAATATCAGACAGAGTATTCATGGACGTAGAACCAGCTTGTTGTAAAGCGGCAGCCAGCTGATGGCGACTAATTCGACGAATTCTCGCTTGTTCAGTCTGATTCGCTGATGTGCCTGTGTTCTCCTCCTCTGAACTTGTAGCAGTGTCGGAAACATTTTCAGCTACTGTGGGGTTAGATGAATTTTCAGACTCACAGGGGAATTTAGCCTTATACTCACTGTAAGTTGAGTTGCGTGCCAGTTCCTTTTTAACAGTTTCCACAATGTAAGGAGCGGCTTCGCATATAATTGGATATTTCTGGGCGATTTTCTCAACCACTTCTGGCTGATGGAGCGTATTGAATAGTACTGAATCTCTGATCAAAGCTTGTGCGCCTAGATTTCGACGAAATTCTGGATATTCTGCCAGAATTTTCTGTAAAATGTTGACTCTGGAGTTAACATTGATTTGGATATTCGATATGACGTTGAATAGTATTTGAACATCTCGTTCGCAGTCTTTTTGAAGATTTGGCACATAGGGCTCATATTTTTTTGTTTTCCTAAATACGTGAACTGTCGAATTCGGGTCAATTGTTGAAAGTGCTGCATCATCGCTTAAAGTTAATCCTTGGTAGACAAGTTCTACAAAACAAATACAAGTTGTGCGCGTTTTGGGAATATTCTATATAACAAAGAAAAACTTACCAATGGTTTCTGGAGGAAAGTCGATTTTCTCCCCGATTTCTGCTTTTAGATGTAGGACAGTTTTCTCAAAGTCCACATTATCGAGAGGAAGATATTCGTTAGGTTTATCGGCGATGTGAATTCCGGCAAATAGTTTCGCCATATTTTAGGTCTATTTTAAATTGCGTTAAACTGAAGCGCGTAGAAAAGAAGACAAAGACCTTTGTGTACAAAGAAAATTAAAATACTGCGAAGATGCTATTGAATTTGGAGGAAAGATGTACTCTTTTGCTAGTTTTGTGATTTTGGCAACTGCAATGAATATGTCAAAAAGATCTGTTCGATTGGTCAAACTGTAAGATGTAGACGTTTGTTCGAACTGAGTTGTTATGTGGTTAATTAAAACTAAAAAGTTGAATGATATTGAATAACATTTTCGTTTTACTATGCATTAAGGCATAGCCGTTGTTTTTGAAAATTAGAGTAAAAATAATGGCATTTTCCAATGGTTTACAGAAACCTTCTTTCTTAAATCCGAAAGAAGAGAAACAATTTTTCTGAATATGTTTCTTTCGCATTGTTCTTACTTTTTCAATAGCACAAGTTTTTCTTCTAGAAAAATCTCAGAAGTATTTTATTGGTTTATGGTCAATGGTCAACCTCAAACGATTAAATTCTTATGCAAATTGAAGCAGCAATGTTTCCAAAAAACGCCTAATAAATTTCATAAACGTAGTTGAAGATGTAGTTAATTGTTAATAATTAACTAAGAAAGTCAATATAGTTAATATTTAATAGCTCGTCCAATGGAGTTGCTCGATATAATTGGTTATCCGTGGTAGTAAATAACGCGTTAATAAGCAAGCACTACTGTGCGCTATGGTTTTTCCATTAATGTCTGGGCGATGACCCTAGCGGTACGTCCAACTCAAATTTTTGATCCCGCCTAGGGTATTGAATCCAGGGTCAGCCAATTCACGACCATATAACTGTAGAGAACTGAAGCGTTCAAAAGAAAACAAAGGAGTCTAGTAACTGATTTCATTCGACATATAGGCATCCACTTCCATTTTATGCGATAAAAACTTAGAAGACAACGACAGTTAACTGCCCCACTAGTAACACCTGCAGAGAGTAAGGACATTCCTAACATCGGTAAGCAAGCATGGCAATGACTGCTATCAGCTTAAAGAAATAATTTGCTTGTTAATTACAACAAAAGCGATGACGCTAATCAATTTATATACGCTATCTTTTTAGTGGAGATAAAACAGTACTTCCAAATGCTATTTTCTAAACCTTATTAAAGTAGCTGCGGCATTAACACAGACCAACGGACAGGTTGAGCGTGTAAATTACCACATTTCTTTCGCCGTTTTGTGTAAAATCAGTGAACCGGTAGTGTAGATGCTGAACACTTTAAGGACATCTCCGACTACGTATAAGGTCGTAACCAGCAGATGCCTTTGGCTCCTTTATTTCTTCTTTGAGTTTCGCCAAGGTTTGCAATTGGTTTTATGTAGTTGCCAGCTAACAGTTGCCGACCCATTGAAATTAATCTTAATGAGCGATTAACCAGCGAACGGCCTTAAGGTCATCTCAAGATAAGCCTATTTTATGAGCTGCTGTCATACTGTGGCTGACTATGCTAGAACAGCTATTGTTAAACAATTTTTCGAGTTGTTGAATGAACTAAAACTATCTTTGCTAATTTTAAATTTTAAGGTAACGATGTTGTATTTGCTAGGAGTAAAAATGAGGAGTACAGATAATCCATCGATCGGAACAGGTGATAATAGAGAGGGGCAATGTCTGGTGAATACGTTGGGTGAGGTGAGACTTCCCAGTTGAGTGTTTCCAAGTAGGTTCTGATCGGCGCCGCTCCATGCGGACGAGCATTATCATGCAGGGAAATAATTTTGTCGTATCTGAGGAGTAGTGGATGCGTTTTTCCTTGAGCGCTCAGCTCAATCTTATCAATTGTGATGGGTAGTGAGCCCCAGTAATGGTTTCGTTTTGTTTGAGCAATCCGTAACACGCGACACCAAGCTCATCCCACAAAAAACGCAACATGAAATTTTTTCGTAAATAATTGGCTTGGCTGGCGGTGATGAAGCATGCCCACGTGATCCCCATGATATAATCTTCTTTGGGTAGTGAATTCATCGTTCATCTCTTATATACGATGCAAGAAACCTTCACGGTGACTTTTGAGTCATGACTCTTTTTGACAGCTCTCTTTTATTTCTTCTTCTTTCGCTTTAAATACAAACTATTCGCTCTATTAACAAAAGCTTTGAATTTTTCCTTGATTCATCTGACCAACAAATTTGTTCCGCTTGTTTTGCGAACCACCCCTCAAGAAGAACAAATAAAAATAAAGCGATATAGAAAAATAACGAACAAGGAGAGAAGAAAAGTCAAAAAGAGTCATTCAAATTTTGCCCGAAGACTTACAAGGTTGGTGATTTTCTATCTCATCTTCCTTCTCTTTTGCTCTTGTGTAAGACGTGACTCAAAAGTCACCGTGTAATACCGGACTATGGAACTGCTGAGTCACTTTTAATGTACGTGCAAGTTCTTCTCGCATTTGGCATTAAACTTCCTCCTATTCCGTGTATTCCTACACTTTCGGGCATTCGCTACGTATTTTGTCTTTGACGTCAAACTCACCGTTTTAAACTTTTGAAACCACTCACAACATTTTCTCTCTTAAAGCAGCCTCACCATTTGATTCTACAAACAATCGATGAAAAATTTTTTGCGATAGTGATACAAAATCGTCAATAATTCAAGTTTATGGTGTTGACAGATGTAGAACCTTACGATATGACGTTTTAGATCTGAGAATTTCATCCATAATTTACTGGTGGGTCCAGCTTTGTACTTCTAAGCTGGCCCAGTTTCGCTAAAGAAGGAACAAGCTATTACATTCACACTGAACGGTCTGTATTTACACATCTAATCGTTCAAATGCTGAATGCACTCACGCGCTGACAACTACCATTGAAAAAAAATTATTGTTAAAATTTTCATCTATCCCTGCTGGAAGTTTTCCTGCTGAGAAATATTGAAATATTTCATTGTTGAATGTAATAATCTACAAAAATTTTGTAGTGGATTCTTCCTAGTGTTAAAGAGTTTCATAATACCTTAAAGTAAATATCATCTTTCAAGATCTTTTAAGCACAAAATGAATTTTTGTTAAGCCGTTTATGTAATTTATCCTCCACGGATGTGGGAGCTCTCATAGGAAAAAAAAATTGGTTTCTTTACAGATGTCTCGGCAGCATTTTAGTCGCGTCGATCGATTCGCACAAATGTCCAAGCAGGAAGAAGTAATTGCGAAAAAACGGCAAGAGATCCTTGAAAAGCAGAAAACGGTCGAATTGGCTAAGAAAGTGGCTGCTGCCCAAAGCATTGCATCAAAATTAAAAACAAATGGCGAGTCCTCGTGAGTTATGGTTGATCGAGGATTTCAAAAAAGGGATTTTCTTCATATTGTTTTCTCTATATGCAGGGCTTCTGATGAGATGGAATCCAGTGAACCGGCTCCAACAACCTCAAATTTGATTCCGGGCAATCAAACAAAGTTGAAGAACACTTTCTGTAATGATGGCTCGTTTTTGGCTCACTTTAAAAAAATCTTGGAACAACACAAGTACGCCTAGAAATTGATATATAAGTGAGATAGGTGTTATATTTGATTTTTGTAGGCCAGCTGAAACGCCACCAACTCAGACAGAAGACCAAACTGAACCTTCGACAGAGAGTCCAGTTGAGCCGCAGCCTGAGCCAGCAGGCACGGGTCTTCCTACATCTGTTTCTGTTGAACAACCCCCACAGCAGCAGCAGCAAATAGCACAGCAACAACAACAGCAGCAGCCACAGCAACAGCAAACACCAACGATTGTAGCTTCAATGCCACCGACTGAAATACCTCAGCAGCAATCCATGACACCAAATGCATATTTTAATCCAAATATTCCACCACCAATTATGAATCTGCAGGTGAGTGTACCACCACCTCCACCACCACCACCACCGCCACCGGTGCCTCTGCAACAGTGCATTCCACCATTATACATGATACCACCGCCAGAGCCGCTTCAGTTAAACACAATTCCTCCTCCTAAGGAGCTCGACTTAAATGCTATCCCAAAGCCGGAGTTGAATTTGGATGCAATACAGGTGCCATCAGAAATGGATCAAGGTGCGTGCACTTAAATGTAAATGTTGAGTGGATTTTGTGTAGTTCCGTCGCCCGAATTTCCCTTCTTTCTTTTTCCATTTCTTAATCTCCTTTTATTAAAATGATTTCCTCCAAGTCGTATATTCGATTGGTTCTATTAAATCCTTCACCCCTACTACACTTAGTGGAGATAATGTTTTCCTGCGGAACTTTGTTCCACAAACACACTTTGCATATCGATGGCGCATCCGTGACAACACACTAGTCCACCTCTACAACTTATTAATTTTTAATTTGTTAACTTGTTTTGGTAAACGAGATTTTATGTAGTTTTTTCAGACAACTCAAATGACTCTATTACCTTACCGACATCATTAGAAATGTTAATCGATATGGTTGCCGATGTTGGCGATGCTTACGAAGATAAAATACGTTCGCTTAAAAACGATATACACCCAACATTGTGGTAATGAAAATTGTTCATAATTTCTCTTTATTTTAAAGTTATAGTCTTTTTCGTTATTTTTTTGTTTTTTTTTTTGTTTTGTTTCGGTGTACAAAGTTTTAAGTTTGTAAATACTTTTGCATGATAGATTCGTTTGTAGTTACTCGGAAAATGATTTAATTGAACTGTTTTATTGTTGCTGTTGAGAGAAGTATTTGAGAACCGCAAGGTTGCGGCAGATATTCTGTATTTTAAATCGTTTGCAATTCTTCTATTTACTACTAGGTACATATTTTCTTCAACCGCTTGTCTCTGTGCACTTAGAAACTTACTTCACTTACTTGCATTCCGTGGTGAACAAGAGTCTCGACTAATATGCCTCTCTGGCTAGATAGTTTCATAGCACACGAAGTTAACTGAAGTCCCATTCTTCTTGTGTGCGCCACTAGGTTAGAGTGAAAAACTTTCCAGACGGGCACACTGGTGTCCTGACGAGTTCGACGTTATTGTAGAAAAGATTCGCTATTGGTGCAAACTGGATCGGAAATTGATAGAAGAACTTTCATCTTGAAGTATCTAAGGGCATTTCTATTCGCTTTTCTCAGTGTCCAAGGTTCTGAGCTGTGATGCAGGATTATGATGATCGTTGTGTTTTATTAAATATTTTTGGTTATTTAAAAAGTCAGTTTCCTTCTAAGAATACTTTATATGAATTCTGCTCTGGTGTTGTTGTCGGAGTTGATAACGGTGTCGAGTAAAATGAGGAGCACTGCACGTTCATTTCGTAATATTATACCGCATATGATCTTCGAATTATCGAAGATGTTAAAGCGAAACATTAGATCAATAAACACCACTGCGCTGGTTTCCTTAAATTAAACCAATTATGCGTTGAGTAAACTTGTAGGAACTTTCTCAGTCGGTGCACTGTCTTCTTGCTGAAGCAGCTTGTTAAGCCACATAAAATCTTTTTCGTTAAAGCTGGAAGATTGTGTTTTTTCCCCTATTGTATGTACAGTCACGGGTAAAATTTTTAGTGTTCCCTTAATTTTCACTTGTAATTGAAAACCATTTTAAAAATTTCCTGCTTCTGGTTTATACTTCAATGTAGTTAAATTACTTCAAAAAGACTTTAAAAGACTTCGGAAAGACTTCAAAGAATTAGGGCAATCAACTTCAATTCGATTGACTTCCAGTCTTTTGATTGCTCAAATTTATTGCTTTCATTCAAGACTTCAAAAATGAATCCCAAATTTCAGCCTTAAATTCAATTGAATGAAATTCTGAAAAGAATGCATTCTTTCACAACTCTGGGCGGTGTAAGCTATCCACTAATCGTTTGTATACAGTATAATTTGTACTAACTTTAACTCTATGAATGGTCTGTTATAACTTCGGTATGAATTTGGATTTATGGGGTCAGATGGCAACCTTCAGATGAGCCCAATAAAGCTCTAGTGGGTTGGTCGGCTCCAAGACTTTAACACAATTTTGCTGGAACTATCACCAGAGTGGATTTGAATGCTTCAAAAAAAAAAAAAAACGCTGTCTGCTGTCGTTGTAGCAAAATTTAAACACCAAGGCATTTACCATGATATTCGCTGTCGCCAAAAGTGTGTAAGGGACATAATCGCCCAAAATTGCGTATAATGTTCATATCTGGTCAAGTACCGCTAAGGTCATTTTGTAATTGCTAGAAAGGATTCAAAATCAAGCGATAAAACTTATAGGTGATGCTAATATTATTCAGTCAATTGACAGCCTTGAATGTCGACTTACTCTCTTCATGTGTCACCTTATTTTATTGCTATTTTTATGACCAGTGCTTCACCGCTCCACTACCAGTAGCATTTCGCCCCTTCAAACTTTCAACTCCCGCCTGGCTATGAATTCTCATCAGTACAGCCTCAAGTCCGCTTTTGAAAGTACTTTACAATTTCCTGAGTCAAACAACTCGCTTATAGAACGCCCTGGATTGCTTTTTGTTTCCTAGTCATTATAACCTGTAAAAAATCAAAAATCAACGTACAATGGGACCTCTCTTTCTTTCCTCTTTAAATTTCCTCCCTCAAACTGTGTGCAAACATTTTAAGTGTGCTGATCTTGAGCGCGCGGTAATTATAAAAAAAAAGCAATGCAAGGAATAATAATAATTGACTTTCATCTTCAACTTAGACATTGCATATCTCATAGCACTGTTAGAATCTTATTGGCATTTCACTTATAACTATTTACTCAGTTACAATTTTTTCAAGCCGTTTTTGAGAAAGATTAGAAAAGATAAAGTGACGCAATTTGTTAATTTGCAAGAATTTGGAAAGAAAGATGATGTCCCTAGTCGTCGCAAATAAAGCAGTCTTCTTTAAAACAATGCCGGTTAGAAACAAATGTGGTGGATGATAGTTTTTTTTTTATACGAACAATTTCAACAAAATCTACTCCCGGACAATGTATAGTGAGGACACTACGTTTACGATTTGACTAAATACAGATCTTTTCAGTTATTATAGTTTTAATTGGTTGTAAAGGGTGATCCATGAAATGTGTATACCATATTCAGAGAAAATCAGACGTTGATTAAAATTTTGGCCTATTACTTGTGTTATCAATGGAATATTTTATTTAATGCTTCTTCCCGGAAGCATTGGCATTAAATCGATCCTTCAAGAAACCCCGAAGAAAGAAGTAACAAGGTCTTAGATCACAAGACTTGCAGACAACTCACTGCTCGTTTTTACTAAATTATAAGATTTTTAAATTTTATCTTTAAAAAAAATTATTGTTTGGTGTTATGCAGCGCTGTGTTGTTGCAATTTAATGTTTCTCAAGTTCATTTCAACAATACCCAGAATTGACGTATGGTAACAGGTTTTCCCTCTTCATCATCGAAAAAGTAAGGCTCGCTTATTAAGTCTCCTTTTGGCTACGACAATCACTCACAGCACGAAATGTTAACTTGTAAAAGGCTTTTAATATAATCAAACGTTCGTTGAATAAAACTGTCAAAATATGACAATAGACAGACATAAGCCTTTTTGAGTAGTCAAAGCTATTGACACTCGCTTACAGAATACTTTTGTCTTCATCATTGTGACAGTCAAATTTTAGTCAAAGTTTATATACAATATTTTATTTGTAAACCGTCGAATAGTGATAACTTTCGACTCTGTGCTTGACAGTTTTTTGACATTTATGTTTAGAAGTGTTTAACAAATCATCATGATTAGACCACCACGAAACAATCAACATTCGCCCGTATTTCCAGAGGTACGATTACTTAGAAATTTATAACACTACATTTATTATGTAGAGTCAATTCTTCCATTTGAATTTAGTTTCATTCAAACTTGTATTAAAATTCGGTCTTCATACCTTCAGGCTTCACTGTTTTGGTCATCATATCCACCAACTATGCTCGCTGTGTGCAGCACTTGAGATGATGTCGTCCTCTACTGCTGTCCAGAGGTCATACTCGTTTGATGCAAACGGTACCGAAAATTGCCTCAAAGATATTTTTCATGAAACGATTAAGGGTATTTTCAACCGCTTTTGTCAGTGTTCAATCTTGTGGTAAACAGGACTGGGATGATCATCTTGGTGGCTTAAGAGAGGGCTTTACTACTCAATTCTTCTAAGCGAAAAGAGGTAGTGATTAGTATGAGTGATTCGTTGCCCGAGTTGATAGCAGAGCTGGGGTAGATAATCCATTACTACCGCAAAGTTGTTGTGTCCCTCTTTTTGATAGGATATATTTTGTTTTTCCTTCATTGATCACTAAACCCATATTTGTCCCTATTTATTCAGTAGTCTCAAACGTTGAGACTAATTTAACCCAACAGCTCAAATTTCTGAATTATCAGTTTCTGGGAGAGAAGGAGATTCATGACAAACGAGAAAACTTTTATCTCTGAACGGTTTCAGCGAAATTTCCATCATTTTTATGGCGAATTTTTGAATAGGTATTCAAGACTTTTATTCAAGGTGTAGTTTTTTCTTGCTAACTGTCATCTTGAATCTGCTATTGTGTTAATTTTGAAGTCCTTTCACCTGTATTTGGAACCTTAAGGGAAAGCCTTTGATTAATTCTCCATGTGTTCTGTATTTAGCTTTTGGCAACTATGAGCTGTTGGATTACTTTGAATGATCTATTTATCAACAATTACTTATAACATGCAGTACTTAAAAATGTTATCATATATGATGTACTTTTTCAGTTTCATCCTTTGTTATAATTAAATATATCCTTACCGCACATCAAACAGTTCAATTAAAAGAAAAATCATTTGTAAACCCTTAAACAATAATTCGTTATTGAATTTTTATTCAGTTACCTATCTATGTTCTAAATTATATAAAAAAAAGTAAAACATTACCATGATGGGTAGGGGAAATAATAAGGGAAAGTAATAGAGGGGACCCCAACGGATCGGATTAACAACATATGGTCATGAGCTATTGGAATTAATAATGGGAAAGCAATTGCCATACTCTACTCGACCACTACTACTATGTATCACTACAAATGACGAACGAATTGAGTCAACTGTTATTGTTATTGCAAATTTAACATTACGTCTGCGATAATAAAATTAAGCAAATTAATTTCATTTCATTTTAATTCTTCAGGTTTCTATTTGAGAAGGATTCTGAGCAATATATTAGCTACCGCCGTGCAGTAGAGGCAACACGTCAGCAGTCTCACCAGCCCCAGCAATCTGAAAACCAACATCACCAACAGCCACAATTTCAACATCACCACGAAAGACGCAACCAATACGAGCAAAAACCAATTTTTCAACAACAGCAACAACTACCACAACAACAGCGACAGCAAGAACTATCACAACAACAACAACAAAAGCCTGAAGACAAACATGAGCAGCAACATGAAGAAGAGCATCAACAGCAGGAGAACATTGATGGCGAACAGGCAAAATCAAGCAATTCCTTTGACGATAAATATGATCCCGAGTGCGTAATGGATCGTGATGAAGATTCTGACGACGAATACATGCGAGGTATGATGGATCGCAATCGGGACAATTTGAAGCGTAGGATTGAATGTCGTAACGAGCTAATGGAAGAGGAACGACAGCGTGAGGAGAAAAAAAGACAGCGTAAAAGTCGTTGGGGTGAAAAGTCTGAAGAGATTTTACCTGATGTTTCGGCACTTTGTACATTTGCTAACCAAAATAAACCCGTTTTGTCAGCCGTACAACGCACCGATCCACAGCTGTTACAATACGCACGACAAAACTATGGCACAACAGAACTAGAAGAGGACGAATGGAAAAAGTGTGAAGAGCACTACAAAGTAAACCTGCTGTATCAAGATATGTTAAGAAAGAGACAAGAAATCGATCGTCTAGCACGAACTGGTAAATTTAAATATGAATATGATTCAGATGAAGATATAACTGGTGGTACGTGGGAGCACAAATTGAGAAACGCTGAAATGGAAGCAACACAGGCATGGGCAACAGCCCTTACTAAACAATGTGAGGGAAAACATCACATAGGAGATTTTCTGCCACCAGAGGAATTAAAGAAATTCATGGAACAATATGAAGCAAAGAAAAGTAATAGACAGCCAGATTTGAGTGACTACAAAGAATTTAAGCTGCGAGAGGACAACATTGGCTTTCAAATGTTGCAAAAGTTAGGGTGGAAAGAAGGACAAGGCCTTGGTTCGTCTGGTACGGGCATTGTTGATCCTGTCAATAAGTAAGTAATACGAATTTTATTATTATTAGTGTGTTTGTTTCCTTTTCTCAACAAAACTCTTGCAGAGCACCTCAGCGAGATGGTAACCAGGGACTGGGAGTAACTAGCGCCGCTGACCCCGAAGACTGCGATAATGAATATGACGCTTATAGAAAGAGAATGATGCTTGCCTATAGATTTAGGCCTAATCCATTAGTAGGTGCTAGGGTTTTGTTTATTTGTAAATAACTAATCGCTTCCCTTGATTTCAGAACAATCCACGTCGTGCTTATTATTAAACAGAATGTATTATGAAAATTGCTTTACTTCAGCTTATACTCCTACACTATACTGTCAAATATTAAAATGTAATAAACCGTTGTATTAAGACTTTATTTCAAGTGTTTTCGTTTGGGGACCTAAGTATTAAAATGGGGTGTTTTTAAATTAGTTCCATGTTATATTAAAAAACCAAAAGTAACTGCTGTAGCAGGAGTTGTTCTGTATGGATTATCGTGGTTTGTCGAATCTGGCTGTTTATTGAAATAGCGAAAAAGTGGAAACGGTTGCTGCGATATGGCTCGTGTTCGGTATATTATTTGCAACAGTATTTTGTATATGGATGTTCATATGTATATACAACGTTCGAAAACGGTATCCCTACTCGCGCAAAGTAGCTGCAAGGGCAGTCTGAAAAAACCTTAAGCGCATACATTCGCATATACTATAGGCGCACTGAGAAACGAGTACGTTTGGGTGAAAAAAAAACATGAACAAGTGACCAACAAAGCTGAGATTGCAAGAAAAATCAAATTATGAAGAGCAGGTAGAGGTTTGGTCCGGGCGAAATATTTGTTTAAAGAAAGAACTAAGCAAAATTATTTCTGAATCTGTTTTCGTTAAAGACTAAGCCCCGTATTGCGGTTGTCGATCGTTGATCGACAATTGACTATTGTCGATTTTTAATTTCGGTATTGTGAGTGTCGATTGCGATCGACTATTGTCGATTTGACAGCTTTTTTTAGTCGATCGAAATTTCCTGATCGTTGGTCTGTGGCTTGCAGAAAAATAAATTGAAATGTGAGAATTTCCATTAAAAAACGTGAAGTTTATGTAAAAGAAAACAACAATAATTTGAATTTAGGGCGAAGCAAGTGAGCAATACAACACACCCAGTTTCAAAATATTTGACATTAGAAGAGTTTCTTACTTCTGCTTAGTTTCTAGTTAGACAAACGGAAATATCTCACAAAACTGCAAAGGATAAATTGTAGTGAAGTATGTGTGTATGAAATACCTACACCCTTTTCTCCAATTCTAAAGGGTTTGAGACATCTCTTATTCGTTTTCTTTATCTGGCCATTTTAAACAATTCGTCTGAATCACTTAAACAATTCGATGGAGATCATTTTATTAAGTTTTTTTTCAAAAATATTTCGGCAATGAATAAATAAGCATACAACTGTCAAAACAAATTGTATTCTTTATAGTCACTTTTATGGTTTTTATTCATAATAGTAGAATCCTTTGTCGATTGAGTTACACAATACCAAACATGAAATCAGTCGAATCGACGATCGACAATCGACTTGATCGACGATCGACAACCGCAATAAGGGCCTAATTGTCCGATCGACTTAATTTCGTGCATTATATTCATAACCGTATTGGCTTGATAGTGAGCATGGATTTCAGCTCATGATACTATACATACTTGTTCCTCCTCTTTTATGCAAAATAACACACGTTTTTTTTTTAAATCCATCAGTATTTTGCATACGTTTTTACAATTTTAATTACTTTTCAAAATATCCTAGTTCAGTACCATGATTATGAGATCTTTAAAAAAATGCCGTTTGTGTGTTTTTATATCAAACCAATAGGTATCTAGCAATTGTGTTTACTGATTTTTTGGACGTCGCGCAAGCACACTACTTCAACAAGAATCACAAAAAACAAATTTACATATGTATGTATGTAAAAAATGCACATATGTATGTTATAAGAAAAAAATATTCTTCCAACTCGCTTAGAAAATATTTAGAAAAATTTGTGCTTTTGTGACCCAAGAAATGAGAACAGTCCTTAATAAAATGTCGCTCAAAAATCTTCTTTTCCTTCTTGTTGTACCAAACTTGATGGTTGGTGCTATAAAAATAGGGTAGGCACTAAGAGCTGTCAATCTGGAGATATCCAGTGTCACAACTGTTTCTACACAACAATTGTGCTTATTTTACCTCCACCCAGTAACCGTTGGGTACTGATCGGTGTCCATCCGAACTTGACTTTCTGAACTTACAAGCGCAGGTGCCCAGTAGTATGTTAGCTCTCTTAATTAGCCACGTGCAGCCGGACAACTGGCGAAGGCCTTAGACTGGTGCAAAGCAGACATTACCGCCATCAAAGAAATTCGATGGGATGGGTCGAACAAAAAAAAGGGTTACTAACTGCGACATATTCTACGGCGATTGTTATCGATGAGAAAAGCAGCGCCTATTTGGATACGAATTTGTTGTTGGAGGCAGACTTAGGGAAAAAACCTTGAGTTTCCGGCATGCGGACGAGCGCCTCGTGGCAATCCGCATTAATGATAAATTTTCCAACATAAGCCTTATATGCCCACACGACCCCTCAGAGGAGAAAGATGACGACATAAAAGAGCTCTTGAACAAGACCTATGAGTAAAGCCCTTGCTAGGGCTTTTAAATTTTAATGCAAAACTAGGGAGACAGGGTATCTTCGGTAGTTCTCTCGGAAGGTATAGCTTGCATGACATCACCTTCGATAATGGGTTCAGGATAATTGATTTTGCGGCAGGGCGAAACATTGTCGTAGCTAGCACACTGTTTCCGCATCTCAATATTCACAAGGTAACTCGGAGACCTGATCAATCAACCGTCAACTGGATTGACCAGATCGCGACCGACGCAGATATTCCACCAGTATTATGGATTTCCGAACGTTCCGAGGAGCTAACATCGATTCGGACCATTACCTGTTGTAGCCAAGGTACGGCTGCGGATATCCCGAACAGCGCAAACATAAACTAATACTGTGAAGAATTTCGTCATCAGACAGCCACAATCACAAGAAATCGTTAAATCCTTTTTCGATCGAGTCTCTCGAAATCGCTTAAGATGCCTACTGCTGCAGCATCAAGCATCGAACACCAGTGGCAACACTGCCAAAAAGCCAATAGAGATGCAGCTTCTGATGTGCTGGGCTTCACTCGACCATCACAGCGAAACCCCTGATTTGATGATGAATGCCGGAAAGCACATGCAGCTATGCAAGACGCATTGAAAACGATGCTGTAAAGAAGGATTGGAGCTGCTCACGAGCTATATGAGCAAAAGAGATAGACGAGCGCCGGCTTCTCAGGAGGAGAAAGAAGAGCATGAGAAGCGCGCGGTTAAGGAAATTGAGAGATGTTAGATGTTAAAAAAAACATGCCATAGACACAAACGCCGAGCCGAAGCCTATAGAGTCGTATAAGGAAACATCATAATAGAGTTCCAGTCGATGCTGAGGAATTGGAAAGAGCATTTCTGTAGGCAGTGATGAACCAAATACCGCTGTTTGGTAGAATAAACATTTTAACCTGTATGATGTATGCCAACAACCTTCTGGATGAAGTGAAGATAGCAATATCTAAGGATGAAGGGAAGATAGCAATATCTACGCTTTATTCCAACAAAGCTACTGGAGTTGGGCGAAAGTACGAGCGATAACTGGAACCTCGACGAAGCCCGATGAATGGAACCTTTTTTTGGTTGGTTCTATATAGCGATAGCGATAGGTTCGAGAGAACACTCACTAACGTGAGCGATATGTGGTGGAATCTCGATAGGGGTACCCAAGGCAGCTGGGACATCCGCTGCTCCTCCAAATATCGGAAGAATCAGTGAGCAATGTACGTGGGTTGCGATACCAATAACCTAAATGAATGGGAAAAGTCTGGCTTTGTGAGAGCGAAGGCCATCCTGACCAAATAATCGCTCACTCAGTTGGCAGGCAAGGTAGATATTGATGCAAAGGTGGAAGTGGAAGCCGATCGGGCGTCCTCTATTTCCTATGTGGCGAAATTAGAAGAAGGGGCTAACGTCACTGGACGGAGGGGCAATTTTAGCAGCAAGAGAGGCAGATCCGACGACATCGCGGAGCTGAACGATGCGAAAAAGGTGAAGGCCGGTACTTAACCAGCAATACGTCGTAAGCAAAACGACCCGAAGGAAAAAAAACGTTGAGGAGATGTTCCAAGACGCCCTATGGAAGGAATTATGCACCACAGGAAAAGGGGAGTGTTAAATTCGATGGCACTGGTTGGAAAGGCGGACGCAAAAATTTTCTATTTAAATGTTTTATAAGCCTCTTGTTTTGGCTATGTTCACCAATTACTCCTATTTTCCCCTCTTTACAATTTTCCGACATGCATGTGTGGTTGGTTTTCGTCCTTCTTATTTGTATACTAATTTTCTTCGGTTAGTCAATGAACTCCCTTTTAGAATCAAATAACAGACACGTGCTGACAGGTATGGGCGCTCGGGTGGGGGAGCCGCAATGTACATGTAAGAGATGGCATTAGATGTGATCTCGTTCATAAACCGCACCTTGACTGCCCCCTGCAATATCTTTTCGTGAAGATTACTTGCTGTTCATCGCAAATACTTATCTGCACAGCCTACAGACCCCATAAAAATGTCGATATTCTTGTATAGCCTCTCAGATCGTACTCTGCGGCGACCTTAATTGTAATCTTCTGCACAATAGCACCTCTGCACCAAAAATCGGCTCCATGAACTCTCTAGGCTTATCTCCTGTCAACTCCTCGACAGCAACTCACTTCACCAGTAGCTCTAGCACGTTACTTGATGTCTTTTTTGTTAATGATCCCGAACAGGCTCTGCTTTATAATCAACTTCTTGCACCTGGTTTCTCCAAACACGACCTCATCTTCTTAATCTACGATTTTGAAGTACAGGTAAATGTTAAACATCTCCAATATAGGGATTTTAGATTGATTAACCAAAATAGTCTATTAAGTGACGTTCGTGAAATCGACTGGGGCAGAATCTATAGGCTCACCTCAGTCAATGATCAACTTTCGTTTTTGAACAGCAATATCGGGCAGTTATTCCAAGCTCATGTTTCATTACGCAGGAAGGTAATTTCTCATACAGTTCCCTTTTGGATAAATCGGGATATCACTGAGCTGATTGTCAAGAGAAACATAGCTTACTCTAGATGGAAGCGGTGTAGAATTCCAGAGCTACATGCAATCTACTCCACCCTTCGGAATAAAGTTGTGCATAAATTAGATTGGCTAAATAAAATTATTACGCAAACCACCTCAACCCTATGGGTTCTGGCAAAAATGTCTGGAAGGCTTTAAGAAATTTAGATATCGGAAAACAAAACCGAAAGGTCCCCGACAACATTGATTGTAATCTTTTGAATGCAAAATTTCTGGATCTAAACAAAACCAGTTCAAACGTACCTGCTGATTGGTTTTTTGACCCACCTGAAGAAGCTGATAGAATCTTTAGCCCTACCTTGCTTGATGATACTGATGTTGTTTCAGCATTACTGTCAGTAAAATCAAATGCCATAGGTTTGGACAATATAGATCCCAGGTTCGTTAAACTGCTTTTACCCTTTATTTTGCCTTACCTCAAACATCTATACAACTCTATCCTAACAACCTCTGCTAGCAACAAGCCATGATTATTCCAATTCCGAAGGGTGGCAGCGGTTCAGTAGATTTTAGACTAATTTCTATCTTACCCTTTTTGTCAAAGGTTTTTGAAAAAGCAATTTCAAGACAGATACAAAGGTTTTTCGATGTCAATAATCTCTTTAATGGTGCTCAGTCCGGATTAAGAGCTAATCGGAGCTGTAAGACCCTACTACTTAATATTGTTGATGAGATACGCATAGCAATGGATAGGAAAGAAGTAAGTTTGCTTACTCTTCTCGACTTCTCCTAGGCTTTTGACTCAGTCGATCATGCGATCCTCTGCTCTAAGCTAAAAAGCTCGTTTCGCTTCTCTTCAACCGCAACCAAGCTTTTTCAATCATACCTTACAGGGAGACATCAATGTGTGGTTGTTGGAGATAAGACGTCAGGTCTTCTCCCAGTGTGTAGTGGTGTACCACAGGGATCAATTTTAGGCCCTCTTTTTTTCGTACTTTACATTAACGATCTTCCCCAGGCGGTCAGACACTCCACTGTCCTCATGTTCGCCGATGATGTGCAGGTCTTTATTAGTAGCCCACCTGCTCAATTTGTCCAGGCATCAGAAGCAATGAACAACGATTTGTATTGCATACAGCAGTGGGCAAAGAGTAATAATCTGAGTCTGAATCCAACTAAATGTAAATCGATTGCCGATTGAAAAAGTAAGGAATCTTGGAATCATCTTTAATGACACACATACCTGGTCCGACCACATAAACGCTACCATTGGTAAAGTTTATGCTGCAACTCGCGTTTTATGGGCCTCAAAACACTTCGTCCCTATTAAAACCAAAACTTTACTGTCTAAAGCTCTTCTTCTTCCTACTCTGCTGTACTGCCGCGAAGTTTATTGTAACACCGACTCTAAATCGTTAAGAAATTTAAATGTAATATTTAACAACATTACCAGATACATTTACAATCTTCGACGTAAATGACCACGTATCACAACACTCAATAAAAAATCTATGGCTGTTTATTAGTTAACTTTTTGAAATTCAAAGCTTTGTGTTGCATCCACCAAGTCATGCGAACTGGCCAACCAGACTATCTCTATAGAAAATTGGACTTTCCAGTTTCCCACCGATCGCATGTTATTATCTAATCAAGATACTCCTGCTTGGCATCCGAACGCACTTTCTTTATTTATACCACACGTCAGTGGAATTCTCTACCAATCGAGATATGAAGCATCGCAGATCACCGCACTTTTAGAACCTCCCTCCTGAAATTCCTTTCATCGTCCTAGTCTCCCTGTGAACATTAGCTTTAAATATAAATTTGTATACATCAATAGAATTTCGATAACATATGAATTATAAACTCATTTTCTTACTTTCCTTTTATCTATGTACACTTTTACAATACTTTAAATACTCTTTTGAATTTTGTTAAGCCTTACGCTAACTACAAGAAATCATTCTTTTTGTGTAAGTTATGTTTAATAAATAATAATAATAACAAATAAAAAATAAAAACAAGGTTGTAGTTAGTGGAAACAAGCCGTCCCTTGAATTCTTTAGACGCTAAATTTTCGAGGTGTGCGATACCTAGGATCTTCAAGCGGTTGAGGACATAACACACATAGTGTGTGAATGTGAGGCAAATTGAAGGAAATTCCTAGGAAAATACTTTTTTGGAAATTTAGAGGAGATACAAGGCATAGATTTCAAACGGCTTCTTGGCTTCTGTAAAGAAATTGGGTATTTTACCAAGGATATTGTTTATTTCTTTGCCCTTTGAAGGTAAATTCAACTAGTCCCACATATAATGCAATGGGCCCGTTTTGGTGGCTAGTGCTGTGTCATGACACACCCGGAATTTTGGTCATCTCATTCTCCTCTTCTACAATTGTTTTGTATGTGGATCACTCTATGATTGTTTTTTTTTATCAAGGTAATACGCTCATGAGTTGTTGAAAAGCTCTCCGATGTTCACGTTCCATCACAGTGGACGATTCCGACTATTTGACCAATTGGCCCAACAGTCACTGTCATAGACATGGCATATAGAACCTGTCAGAGCGGCGAATGCATCATCGATTCTTTTAATGAGGGAGATGTCCTTTATATAACATTAGCCTACAGATTAACTGAGTTCTCGGTCGAAAATTCCCATTCCGCCATGTGTAAATTTCTAAAAGCTTGTTTTTTCCTAGTGTTGGGAGCAACTTGAAGAGCATTCGGCATTGACCAGTGAGGGTAGTCCCTACTCGTATACTTGACAGACTCAAAATAATTGCTTCGAATACAAGTGTTACGTCGTGGATCATTCTTTTAGTAGTTGCGAATATGATTGCAACCGCTTCTGCTACAAATTAATAATTTGAGCGGTTAATATTCATGCTGAACTTTTGTAATTGCACTTGTCCTTTTATCAAAAACGGAAGTTACATTAAGGGAATGGTAGAGAATGAAATAGTTATTGAAGTTCTGCCAGTGAAATAAGGTAATTTTTAAAAACTTTAATAGAAAATTAACATAAGGCCAACATAATCTGCAAAACAATATGAATACATTCATCAACAAATAATTTATTTAATCGTTCATCGTCAGGGAGTATTTAACATAATAATAATACTATCGGTCTTAAAATATAGATAATTAATCCTAGGAACTTAAACTTAAAATTACAAAATTGATAAGATATTTCAAGAAACGTCTAAATAATACTTTAGTCGTCATTCAAGAGTAAAACGTTAGTACTGGCGTCTGGTTGCCGCGTGCCATAATAATTGGGCAATTGATATCACTCGTCAGCATTTCCAACCAAGACATGTATAAGGGTGGTGAGATAGCTTCCTGTAAGCCGAAATTCAAATTAGCAAATGAACGTCTAGTGTACGAATTTAGAACTTACCCTCCTTGGCATTGGTAAAGACATAACAACAAGACTCGCATTTGTTGAGTGTTCTACAAGTAACTCATGAATGCGCAACTGGCGATAGGTTTTTTCTTCCAAATGAAGAAGTTCATCTTCAGTAATGGAACCAAAATCGTTGTTCGGAGTTTTAACGAAATCGTCCAACACTTTTCGGTGCTTTTCAATGGTATCCAAACGTGGTTTATCCGTTACACCCTGAAGCATAACTAATGATGAAAAATTGATTCGGAGCTTTTTCAAAAGATTGGACATGCTGTAAAAAGTTGTTATTGAATAAGGTAAAATTTCTGAAGTTCATAAGGGCTTTACCTCTTCTTTTCTTCCTCTAAATCTAGGCGACGGTTGGCCAAAGCAAATACTCGCAATGGACAATGAGACCAGCCGGAGCGCATAGAAATAATGTACGGCAACAGCATCGTAAGGCCTACAATTCAGGTATAAAATGTTAAAAGTGTTTTTTTTTTTTGTTTTTTTTTTATATTTACCTCCATCGTCATACATCCACCAAATGTCGATGGTGCCTTTGGGTTGTTTTCTTGAGAACACTGTGACAGCATCTAGAATATCTTTAGGAACCTCCGAACCGCCTTTTGTTGAATAGACAATGTTGTCATTGGAATAAGACTGGCATAGTTTTGCTTTGGTTATATTTGGCAACGGTGGAGGTTGTGGAACCGTTATAGAACTTGTTGAGCTCTCCATTCCCGCCAGGTTCAAGTTGGAATCAATATGCAAAATATCCGACGTCGCTTGCATATGTGGTATCGTCAAATTTGCTGACCCCTGTGATTTGATGGCGTTTGCGTTGCCATTCGTTATAGGAACTGGTGTCGAAATCGCATGATTCAGCTCTGAGAAATCAAGACCATGCGGTACTCGCAGGATAGCCACACCCATTCGCAGAGAAAAGGCATTACTAAAAACAAGAGTTTTATGTGCAAAAAACCGGACTAAAAGATTATAGCGTGATATCTTACTGTAATAAATCGAAATAAGAAGCCACCTCTTCTGGGCGACACTTTTTCCAGTCTTGTTTGTAACCCATTAGTACAATATTTGGAGTAAGTTTTCCAAAGCCGCTAGCCTTTATAAGTGCAGAAGTACCGTCTTCCATTGTTAGGCCATCGATAACATTGTAGAAAGCTTTAATTTTTCGTGCGTTCAAGTACTTCTGCCCCTCTTGGATCATCTGCTGCCGGTTTTTATAACTAATTTTCATCTGAAAATCATAAAAGACCTTTAGTAATACCGAAAAAAGGTTTTAAGAGTAACTCCATCTTACGGGAATGACTGTTCCAACCATCATTAATGAATTATTCTTGGTGATTAAATTACCAAGATCGATGAGTGGAGGACGAACCTTTGGGTCACCCGATAGAACTAAAACCTGAGGATGATAGTTTTTAACATGGTCAGAGATGGTGCTTAGTTTATGGGTAGCACTTAAAGCTGCTTTATATGTTTGAGCCTGAGTTGAATCACCCCAGTTGACATCTAAATTTAAATCCATTAGAGAATATCTGAGATGAGAGACAAAATATGTTAATACCTGGTTTTCTGTAGACTACAACAAGGTATAAGGCAAATATGATGATAAATGTTATTAGAGAAGATTTCCACTCGATTAGGAACATTATAGCTACACATAGGAAGAAGCCAAATAAACTGAGCCAGGCATTGTAATACTGGAAGTAAAGAATAATGAAGTCATTCAACAATGTAAATTATATCTTAAAAGTTTCTAACATACCTTAAATGTTGGTCTCCAGCCTAGCGGCTTAACAAAGCCCGCATGAAAGGTGCAGAAGTTTATTAAAGCATACGAAGCCAAGTAGAAATTTGAAATCATTGGAGCGATCGTATTCAATTCACCGATGAGAAGAAATGCAGAAGAAACCAAGAATGTCAGCACATAACCACGATAAGGTTCACCATGTTTGCCATAAGGTTTGGAGAAGTAAATTAAACCTGGGTAGATCTTATCAGTACCAAGGGCTTGAATTAAACGTGGCACTGATAAAAGATTTGTCAATGCTGTACTCAAAGTTGCAGCAAAGCATCCAGCATAGATCAGTGGACCCCAAATCGACATGAGTTGCATCACGGAATACGAATTTGCCAAACCATATTCGCAAGTCTGTTAATAAAATAAAATTATTTTCCATCATAAATTTGGATTGTTTTCCAAATATACATTATTAAGCCGGCAAGGTATGTTTTCCGATAGAAGAGTTCCATTGACAAGATCCGAAACGTTGCCAGATGCATCACGAAGCGCTGCGGATCCAGCAAATAGCACAAACAGTGCATATGACACCATTGAAATGAACAAGGCTAATATTGTTCCCTTTGGAATTGACTTGCCTGCATCCTTAAGATCTCCCGAAATATTGGCTCCGGCCTGGATGCCAGTCACACTTGGAAAGAAGATCGCGAAAACACTGAAGAAATCCTGATTTAGACCTTCAGAGAATCGATAGCTTGATCCCAAATTCTCATTTAGTGCATTTGCTGTGCATAAAAACAAATTGTGCTATTTAGGATTATCGACCAAAAATATTAAACTTACCGGAAAATCCTACGAAGCCTTTAGCAATTTTTTTCTCATCACCTTGTGGACCAATACCTGCTCCTATCAAAAAGTTAAAGATCGCCAAAACAATTGTTACGATTAGAAAATTCTGTGCTTTCGACTCCCACTCCATTCCAATACAACAAATCAAAATAAGAACCAGGATTGTAACTACACCAACTATACGAACATCATTAATTCCACCGTCAATAATTTTTAAGCCATTACTACCTATAATTTATATGAAGAACATGATGTTTAACATTTTTGAAGTTGACCTAAATAACTTACGTAACAAATCATTCAAGGAATCACAGAATCCAATTGTGTTCATTGATGCTGCAACAGCATTAGCAAATGCAAATACTACACCAACAGATGCTCCGAATTCAGGTCCCAATGATCTTGAGATGATAAAGTATACACCACCTCCTTTGACTTCACCATTCGTACTTATGGCAGACAGGGATAACGTTGTTATAACGCAAACAACAGCTGATATAGCAATAATGATAAGTGACTGTATGATACCGGACTGAGCTACAACCCAACTTAGACGAAGAAAAAGCATAACACCCCAAATGTTAAGAAGACATGGTATAACCACACCGACAATCCATCCTAGTTTAATAGCATGTCCACCGGGTCCGGAAGCATCTTCGGCAACATGAGGATCCTGCAATGGAAAATTGGTAAGCAAAGTGTTAATTTGAGTAATAAAGTATACGGTACATTATATGTACGAGTATATGCCGAAAGTGAATTGACTGACTGACTTAAACATCACTGCTCGGTAGTTACTCAAAGTAATCGTTATCCGTAATTACAAAAAGGCTATGTTAAGATATTTTGTTAATTTACTACGAACATCGATACTATTTTTTTGACTAAAGAACGTTACATGAAAGCTATAAGCTTACTCTATTTGATTTCATGAGGAATGCACACCAAGAATTTAGAACCGTGTTCAGGAACTTTAATACCAAAATTGTAATGTATACGTTATAAGGCCTTCACACATCTGAGTAAATACATATGTATAACACATATGTATATGCATGACTGAGTTCTTATGGCACTTTTTTCAACAGCGAATCAAAATAAACATGTAAATGTTCGAAGATTTTTGGTGGTGAAAAATGTGATGGTTTCATGGAGTAGGCAAGTTAGTATATCTGTCTTGTGTACATGACGAGAAAGGCAGTGCACTTATCAGAAGGCGAAACGTTTAAAACAAAATGGACAAAAATGGACATTTCAATACTTTTAGAATTATTCATGAATATTGGACGATTAAAATTTGCTTTAAAAAAAAAAACGACGAAGAACATATCACATGTTTTATCAGTGTATACTCGTAGACTACTTTCTTGCTTTGTTGTATAAAGAGAAAAGGACCTGTAACAAAATGATTACAAAACATTGCAACACCGCAGATTTGTACATCCTTGAGGAATCGTATATAGTACGTGAGGGATCAAGGTGATGAAATACCATGAGAACGACGCATAAAAGTTTAATGTAAAAAAAAAATTGTTTTATATCGACATCTGTCATCTACAGATTAAAAATGTTGGCTACGGACACGCCGGCGCCACTACGTGTTAAAATTATCGCCCATATGCGATTTTATTGGTGTTAACAATCGACAAATTGAGCGTACAATTTAGAGTGTAGAGTACCAATCTCAAAAAAAATGGATTGGTAGGAGATTTCATTATCAGTGCGTTTTCGTACAGCGCTTTTAGCCAAAAAAATTAATGTCATATGTGAAAGTGTGGCCAAGTGACCATTCACATCAATTCATCGTAGTGTGCAGGAATTAAACTTCTCAAAACGTTGAACCTTATCAAAAAATTTTAATAGGCACGCTTACGAAATAAGTTCAGTAACCGTAGGAATTTAAGCCTTCAGATTATTTCCAACGCCGTTAGTTCGTCGATTAGTTGTACGAGCAACCGGACCGACGAAAACTCAAGAAAGGTTGTCAAGAAATCGATGATGTAGTTTTTCGAATAAAGTATTTCTTTGCCAGTTTTTGAAAAGAGTACCGGCAATGCTGTTAATGGGAATGGTCAGCACTATAGTACCACAATAAATATTTTTTTACTTACGTCACGTTCACTACTCAGGGTCTTACAACATTGGACAGCTGAGCTTTTAATATCAAGAAGTCTTAGCAGAAGAAGAATCAACAGTTTATCCGGTCAACTTTTTAGCCCGGATAAGGTAAGATGGGCTATTAGCTCATTCAAACCATACAAGGCACCGGGTACGCACGGCATATTCCCAGGTTCAGCTTCAACTGGGACTACATACTAAGTACTTGGAGGGAGATACACGCGGTATTATCCCCAAGCCAGGAAACAAACCTAGTGAACTACGTAAATCAATCATACCGTTTTATGAGCTTGACATCGTTTTACCTGAAAACAATGGAAAGAATTATTTTACGTGCACATAAGATAGAGCGTAGCAAATAGTTTGCCTCTGCACCCGTGTCAATACGCTTATCAGAAAGGCAAATCAACAGAAGGAGCTCTGCTAAAACTGACAGCAGAAATAAAAAGCTCCTTCCGTTGTAAAGAAATTGCTTTCCGAACATAGAGGGTGCTTTTGATAACACTGAATATAACTCTATATTATATCGTGTTGGTCAACCGACCATAAACTGGATCAAAGCGATGCTAGAGAGCCAGGTTATAACTACTTCATTAGGATAGACGTCGGCATCAGTATCAGCCGTAAGATGCTGCCCACAGGGGGCAGCAGAACCTCTCCTATGGTCTCTGGTCATAGATGACCTGCTCAATAAATTAAGCAACTAATGCTACAATATAATTGGTTACGCCGATGACCTGGTCATCATTATTAGAGGCAAGGAAGGAAACGTGCTCACTGGACCCATGCAAAATGCCCTTAAGATAGTCCTGACTGGTGTACCGGAGAGAATATCTCCATAAATTCAAACAAGGCTAACATAGTCCCCTTCACAAAAAGGAGAAACCTAAACCTGGGCTTAGTTTCACTAAACAGCACAACCTTTGAGTAATCTGATAAAGTCAAATATCTGGGATTAATCCTGAATGAAAGATTATATTGGAACTCACACCTAAATAACAAAATATGTTAACTAAGGCCCATAAAGCGCCTGCCGCCGTACGTATGGAACCACATAGAGGATATCACCAAAGATCATTCTCTGGATATAAACAATGATGGTAAGACCCATCCGAACATATGCTTCTGTAGTATGGTGGAGTAAAACTACTCAAAGACCGCCATTGCTAAGCTAAAAAAAGTGCAACGTTTAGCATGGATGGGCATATCCAGAACCTTTCGGATCTGACCAACAGCGTAAATTTAGTAGTAGTAAATTAGTAAATTTAGCCATTAAGCGCTGCAGACACTCGAAATGCATCTCATACTGGGAGAAGACTCTAGGATAAACGAGTCACCCTACTCTTCAACAAAAATGCCAACAGATGTTTAAATCTAAATCGGCATGATACTCGTATCAAAAACCTAGTAGGGTACCTTACAGGACACTATGGTTTAAGATATTGCTTCAGAAAAATAGGACTTGCTGACTCCTCGGAGTGCCGACTCTGTCTCGAAGACGAAGAAACAGCTGAACGCATTTTATGTGATTTTCCAATCCTCAACGGAATCGGACGGAACACCTTCTTCAGAGAAAAACTCATCTCTGAACTAAGGTATTCCCCTGCTGGTAGAGGTGCTAACTTCATTCGGAAGTCGGAAGAAAAATCGTTCCACAAAATTTTGTACCGGAATTTCTAAAGATGCTGCTAAAGAACTTGCAAATAAAAACTCTAATTTATCATTCCCCTGTTCTGAGTGCTCTCATTTCCCATCTCGGCAGTTATACACGAAAATAAATGATTAAGTCTCAGTTGTTGATCCGTTTACTTAAAAATGTCTGATTTAGACACTCTTCAACTTAATTTTAGTGAATTCTTAAATCATATCCGTGCTAAACTCAACATCAAAGTTGTTGTCAGTTCCAACTGACCCTTGCGTAAATATTTCCAATATTTTTGCTATTGAATCTGAGCTTCAAACAATATAATTAGGAGGGAGCTTGTGCTCCCTCAGCTGCATCTATCAGTAACAATGCTTTACCATGAAACCCTAGCAGAAATAGTGAATGACAAAATGTGCGCAATAAATGGAAAAAGCATCGTTCTGTCATTGTTGGTATTGACTTTTTGCCTGCTGATATGGATGTCTTAACCCCAATCATATGGTTGCCTGTGTCTTAATTCTCAGTATCAACTACTGAAGAATTAATTATTAATTTTGTTTTTTCCAAACTAAACATTCGTTCGGATGAAGTTTTTTAATGAAGATGCTGCCATGCCAAATTTGTTAATTTTAAAATTGGTGTTCCAGTAGATAAATTAAATAGTGCTAATAATATAAACAATTGGCCAGTATATTTAAAGTTATTTTCAATTGTGTACTAATACTTTCAAAGTATTTATAATTCTTCAAGCTCAACTTCTATAGATCATAATTATGTCCAGTCGCTCCCATCACTTGTTTATTGTTTCTGTTATTCGTATGATAGTAAAATTAAAACAGCTTTCAGTAATTTAAGAGCAATAAAAAAGCCAAACATCCTGGGACATTGTTCTAGTTCTCTTCGTCATTCTAAATCAGAGTTATTTAACTATTCCTTTTCTGATGGATTTTTTCCTAATGAATGAAAGACCTCTACGATAGATCCAATCTTTAAAGCTGGTTCTAAACATTTTGTTTCAAACTATAGACCAATAACTAAACATTTGGTAATTTCAGATAGCTTCGTCAAAGACAAATTTACTTTTACTATTAGACAACATGTCAGCAAGTACCAACATTGTTTTTGAAAGTGTAGATCTACTGTTTCTAATTTAGTGAAATTTACTAAATTCGTTAGAAAACAACAAATAAGTCCATGTAATCTATATAGACTCTGCTAACGCATTCATCAGAGTGAACCTGACTATCCTAAAAGCTCAGGCCATATGGTTTTTATTGTCCATTGCCAAAGTGGTTTAAAAATTGTTAACATGGCAGAAAACAATTTGTTGTAATCGGAGATTTTGTTTTTCCAAAGAAATTATTGTTTCCTCGGGATTTCAGAAGACAGCCATCTTGGGGTGTTTGTTACTTCTTTTTGTTATTGAGAGTCGGTAGTCTGTTAAAACATTGCTTTTGCCATATGTACTCTATGCAGGTGATAGTAATTTGTTTGCCAAGCTATCAACCGTAAATAATTGTTTACTGTTGTTAAATAGTTTCACTAAGTGGTGCAGCTTAATTGATTTATTGTTAAACATCGACAAGTGCGCTTGCATGAGCTATAACAGGACGCTTCACTACATATATTTTCCCTAATTACAAATTCAATAACGCCCATATACAAGTTGTAAACGATTTTAAAGATTTTTGCTCTATTAGGGTTATTAAAGGCCACTCCTCAGTTAAAATATTCCTATACTATTAAGGCATTTTTTTGTTCCATCGTTCATCCTATTCATGAGTATGCTTGTGTTGTCTGGCGTCCTTTCACTATTTTAATTATATGTCGAATCGAAAACGTAAAAAAAAAGAGTTTTTAAGATTTGCTTTGCGTCATTTATTTTACAAAAATAGCAATCAGATTCACTATTCTAGTATTTCCAAATGTTTTTTACTTGGAATGCAGTCACTTGAAACGAAAAGAAAAATGTACAACTTCATATTAGTAAGAGAGGTATTATGTGCAAACATCGATAATGAGAATTTGCTTAGATGTTTAAATTTATATGTTAGTTCAAGGGTCCTACGGCCCCATAATACGTTATATGGTCAACGTGAACCTGTATCTTTATTTTGTAAAATTTTAAACATATGCACCTCTAAAATATATTTGTTTTTGCCAAGAAATATTTTAAAGAATTTGTGAATGTCACAAATTAAGCGGTGTATTGTATTTTTATATTATTTTAAATTATTATTTAAAGTTATTAATTTATATATTCAATGGTAGATTGAGAAAAAAAAACTACATAATAAAACTAAAATTTAATTATGAGAAAAAGGATAGCGTTGGTATCAGAATCATTTGGATGGAATGCAACAGAGTCATGAATATTAATTGTTAAAAAAGTTATTGAGAGAACTTCTGTGTTACAAATTGGTGATGGACAGTTTCTATTTGTAGGTCGGGTAATTCTTAATAAGAGTTCCATACCCAGCTTGTATTCTAAAGACATTGCACAACAAAAGTAATATATAGTATGTACGGCTTTTGAAATGTTTTGATGTACCAAGAGGTTAAAGAATTTTTGGAATACCTTATTACGTTCAAGCGGGGAGTTCGTTGTATTGAAACAAAAATGGGTACCGGAATTATAGCGAATATTCTAAATTCCACATCAAACAAAAGTTTGGTTTAATATACATATATGGAGTTAAGACAAGCTGTTCGTTCGGTTAGGCAGTGTAGAATGGTTTCTACAACAGAACTTGGCTTGGGGATTGTGTCTACAGACTTTTGTATTACATTAATCTTATCAATAATAGTAACAACTTCAGTAATAATCAAAATTAAAATCGTTGGACAAATCGTTGAAAAATCCGAAATAGATTTATCTTAGAGAAACCAGATAAAAACTTGATTTGAAAGTGGAGTTAAAAAGGAATTTAATTTAAAAAAATTACAAGTAGATTAGGTACCAGTTAACCGGGGTAGACAAAGATAGAAAACAATATTTTAAAAATCATGCTTTCAAATAACTGGGGATATAATAACAAAAGGTCGGTAGTTATGTGCGATTTTCGTTTTAAAGAAGTTTTTTTTTTTTCCAGAATCGAGGAAAATATTGTGAAAGGGATCCTAAATAGACTTGTAGGGAATTGAATTGGACAGACATTTTCCCAACGATGACCAGCAAAAATATCATTTAAAAGTTTGTCAATCTTGTCAGGTACTTATGCTGACATTACAAAAATACACCTCAAAGATGTTTAATCAGATATGAAAAAGTGAAGTTTGAACTGAACTGAAAAATACTTGTCGATTTTTTCTTAGCTGAAAAACAATATGCTATTCCAAGAGAAACGGGATCATCTTACATTCTATTTGTACTACAACTTTAGGGAAAAGTTATGTGTAATATAAAGACTTAAGCAGTGATGTTTTGAATATGTTTTGAATCCGAACTCTAAAGAACAAAGATTTAAGAATTTTTTTCCGATAACAAACAAACCGTTATATTTAAGTTATCATTACTATACTACTTGCACCATTCTGATAATCTGATAAATCAGTTACCATCATAATAAGCTCTAATCTTAATACAAAAATGTCAAATGTCTTTTAGTTTGTCAACGTTATGACAGACATATTTTCTATAACTGTCGAGATATTCATGCGGAATCAAAATGTTTGTATATGCTCATGATATAATCTTTTATTCGGTACGTATTGTACATACAAGTAAGTATACTCGCAGATAATTTGGACACAATATATTTTTGTATAAAAAATCAAACAGCGTTGGTCTTACTAACATACCTAGTCAACTATATACTATTTTTGGCAGTTTAATAAAAACTATATACAATTATTTTACATATCTATACATAAATACGTGCTGCCTATTTTTGTCGTACACTTTTACACCGTTTTACTAAACCGAATGGCATGATACTTACACCATTAGAAAGGTAATTTCGCGTAGATGATTCAAGCTTCAGATTCACATTCTGTTCAGCCCTTAAGTCTTAATAGCGAACGATAAGAGATTTGAATTGTGAGATATTAGTAAAATCGGTTGTGAATAACTTGGAAGTTATTTTAAATAATATTAAATTAAGTGTTTTGAAATAGAATAACGATTTATCATTCCGAACCCTAGCCGAAATATTACAATATTTACAATTTTACGTAGCTTAAGCTGGCCATACACGACGAATATGTTCGTGCGATTTGTTCGTTGACATTTGACTACACATGACGAACCGATTTGAGGAACTTTGCTTTTGCTGTAATTTTCAACAAGAAAATATGGAGAACGCACACGCGGATGATGCAATTGCATTATTAACAATGTATATATGCAAAAAGCGAAAGCAAGAAAAAAATAATAAACAAAAAAGGCGAGAGAGGATGAAAGAGTGGCTGTATGGTAGAAACGATCGCACTCATACTAAATTGTTGAGAAAATTAGAAATGTCTGCACCAGAAGATTTTTAACAATTTATTGGAATGGATTCAGAAACTTATATTGAATTGCTGAGTTTGGTCGGTCCAGTTATTGGAAAACAAAACATAGGAATGCGAGAATCAAACGAGAGACTGTCGGCAACTTTAAGATTCCTCGCAACTGGAAAAAATTTCGAGGATTTAAAATTTTAAACAAATATTTCTAAGAATTTCGATAAATTCCAAATGAAACGTTTAGCTAAAACTTGCCATTTTTTATCTTCCGCTGATGTGCACGCAACAAAATTTATTTAAAAAAAAAATTTTTGCGAACAACGCCACAAACGAAAAAAAATCGAGAAAAAAATCCACAAATTTTGAAATTTTTCATCAACATTGGATCGGTTCGTCAAGAGCACCACAAACGTCGAACAAGACCATGAACATGAACAGATCGAACGAACATGTTCGTCGTGTATGGACAGCTTTACTGAGAGAAAAAAAAACATTTTCAAGTCTGCTTGCCTTTGAAAGTCAATAGTAAAGAAAAGGAAATATGCTAGGGATAAGCGTATAGTCAAATCGTTTTTGTGCATAAGGAATTAGTTTGACTGCTTTGACTTATGAAGTGTATTGTTTTGTTTTTTATGTAAGTTTGTTACTGCGAAAATCAACTGAGGCTGAAAATATCCACCCGTCGTACAAAAAACCAACAACAACGTCTCATTAGATCAAATAGTGCTGATCTATTGCTTTGTTTCAAATTCCAAAACCCATTTAATTTTGCCTGATTAAGAATGCATACGATAGTCTGCCCCGTCATTTTTTCCTCATGTAAATTTAAATAATTTTGGATAAAAAAAAATATGTTATTCAATGTCTTCATCAGACCGGTATATTTTTTATAAAAGAAAATGCAGGTCATTTTATGACAGCAATAAATAAAAAGATATTTCTTGATTTATTGAGATGAATTACGCCTTAAAAAACATGGGTTTTTAAAAAACCCTTAAATTAAGAGCAAATATTTTTTATTGCATTAAGATTTGATTATATAAAAAAACAGAATGCGAGTATAACGAGTATTTTGACAATTCAGTTTAAGTCACGCTATTCAACCATGGCAATTAGCTGACGAAGACGGCGCTTCTCTAACTTCCATCGACTTCAAGCAATATGTTAACGCACATTTATTCAGACCTCCAAGGTTATGTATGGAGGCCCTTGGGCAAATGGAAAATAAATATTCTGCCAATTTCAACAATTTTATAACAAGCTGCAGCATCGAAGCAAAATTGTACGAATTATTGAAATAAGAGTTTATTTATGAATGTTGTGTCAGACCGGATAAAAAATATTTAATTACTTTGTTTATAAGGGTGAGAATGTACTTTTTAATTAAGAAGTACAACAGAGATGTTAAAATATTTGATAACAAAAATAAACTTTTTAGCGTTGCAAATTTATGAAAAAAAGTTTTTTTTTTTTAATTTTATTTCACAAACACCCTTTTGCATTGTTTCAGAAAATATTGTGCAGTAAACCTACTGTTCGATTCATATCCCGTGTACACGACAACTGTTGCTTTTGTGAATCGTCGAATTTCGGCGACGGGCGAGCTTAGTTTTTTTAATTTTAAAATTGTAATTTGGCCTGATGTTGGGTTTCACACAAGTTTGGTAGCGTTCTAGCCATTAAAAGGAATTCATAATTAGTTATATAGTTTTAGTTTAGTTTATATAGACTAAATATTTGCAAGATTACATTTATTACAAAAAATTAGGCGAGATTTTTTAGGAGATTTGTAAAAAAGTTTCATAAATAATGCAGCTCCTATAATATAATGCATATTCACAGCATATTTACATACCACTTCCCAACCGCGATTACCGTTCAAGATGTAAATCGTGTCCTCCAACCGTAGTACATTTGATCCAAAGAAAGTCGTATGAAGCTGTTAATTGACTAAAAGCAGTTAATTGAATAATAACAGTCAAAAGACTAAAAAGCAGTCATTTGACTGTAAGTTAATAATAAGTTAATTGACTGCAATCAAAAGACTAACTGACTGCAAAAATGACTAACAGTTTTAGAAGACTTATAATTGACTAAAAGACTGGTAACAGTCACTCCAGTACTGCAGTCATTTAACTTACAGTCAATTGACTGCTCCAGTTAACTGCCCAGAAATATTCAAAACGACTGGTGACTGTAGTTTTAAAGTTAAAGTCATTGAGCAAGTCAAAAGACTTATAAAAAAAGTCTTGTAATCAATTTACTGCAGTCGTTGTGATGACTGCAGTCTGAACAACTCTGGTGGTATATAGTTTGAGTTCGTAAGTTTAGCTCATTTTAAATATAAAGTTTATTTCATCAGTTGAGTTACTGTTTATGAAAAGTATTCCTTCTCTCAAATTGTAATTTAAATTGCTATAGTGCGCTCTATGCTGTGATGACAGGACTCCATTAATATACGAGTCATAGAGGATGCTTTCTGTTTTTTTAATGATTTTGTGAAATTTAAGAGCTGTTGCCTGGTCGTTTTCTTGTATACTTGGAATGAAACCACAATTACTTGCTTGTTTACTCTATTCATTCATACAGTTGCTTCTTGTTGAAAGTAGGTGAACTAACACTAATTTTGGCAGTCTTTGAAGCTCCATCATCATTACTTTAATAACATAATTAAAGTGCAGTTTTAATGTCTCAAGGGAGAGCGGGGCCATCCCACGCTTCAGATAAATCATTATATTAAGGGTATTATATGGTAGCCGATTCATTAGCGCATCAGTTTTTCAACCATGTCGAATGAGCAGTATCCCTATACCTGAGCCCCGTACAACATTATAGATGTTGCAATAGCACGTATTATTCTTAGCTTTAAAATGTGGTCTATACCCTTATTATTAAAAAATGTTCTCCATACTGAACTGGTTGTTCGTTTTGCTTCTGATAATTTATTTTCAAAGTGTTTTTTCATGCTAAAATTAGCTTTAATCGAAACTCCTAGATACTTATACTCTTTAAGCACTTCTATTGGTTCCTCTTCATACGTACAATTCTCATTTCTCGAATACTTCCCACCTCCATTTCTAATTATCATCATTTGTGTCTTCAATAAATTAACCGACAAGTTCCATGCCTTGCAGTATTCTGACAGTCTGTTTATCATAAGCTGCATGTTGTTCACTGCTTCGGCTATTAAAGCACAATCATCTGCGTACATTAAAGCAGGAATATTTGTCCGACCAATTTCTATTCTACTCCTAATGTTGTTATTTCATTAATAAACAGAATGGACGAAATCGCACTTAATACACAGCATTGTTAAACGCTCATTGTTGTTAGAAATTACTCTGACACGCGACTTCCATCTCAGACCTTCGCCAAGTTCTTGCCGTATAGGGGTCTTAGAATGGTAATAATTTTCTTTCAGTCCAGAAAGGCTTTGGTAAGGTGGTTTCCATTTTCTTATGCTAAAAGTTTAATTTGTTATATTAATACTAGAACATTAAACCTTTAAAAAGGTGTATACCATTTGGACTAAATATGTTACTCTTAAGATGCCAATCGTGGAGTTTTGCAATACTTACATTTTTCACAGTAAGTCTTTAATGCAATGCAAAGTCAGTTAAGATTTGGTAGACAGGGACCGTTAATTTTAACTTTAAAAACCCTTTTATTTACGTATAGTCGCTATCAAAGGTAAGGTCTTGCTTATCTCCGGATTAGATTCGAAGACTCTACGGGTCGGAGAACTACTATCCATTTGCTTTAGATTAAGTTATATTTTAGGAACAATTTTTTTCTCAAAACGGCTTGAGATATCTTCATCCGCTGAATAGAGTCCGTGCTTATAAAGAAACTCCATAGAGATAAGGCACTCTTAGCCTAGGCAAGAGTGATTCTCCGTTTTAATTTTACTGAGGTGGATTTGGAAGAATTTATAGCAGAATCAAGAGAGACAAGATGTCTTACTACCTTAGTCATGGCTGTGTAAAGCTTGTCTCTATACGTGCTGTCAAATGCGGGTTTATAATCAATGAAAAGACGGTGGGTATCAATTTGCATTTCTTCATGTATTGTTTAGGATCTGTTGGAGTGTGAAAATTTTGTCGATTGTAGACTTGCATGCCATGAAACCACACCTAAAACGGCCAAACAAGTAGTTACCTGAGGTTTTGGACAAAAACTGGAACGTAATGTTGAGGAGACTTACATAGACATTGAAACAGTTGAGGGATTTCCTTTCGATGCTGTGATAACATTTATCAGACAGAATTCTTTGACGAGTAAGCCTCAAGCCCAACATCTTTGTTGGATTTTAGCTTAAATATTGGTATCCTCACTTTATTTTTGGAGACATAATTTTTGGTGACTTAGTTGCATGGTCTCTCTCATAG
This sequence comes from Volucella inflata, assembly GCA_928272305.1. Taxonomy (NCBI): domain Eukaryota; kingdom Metazoa; phylum Arthropoda; class Insecta; order Diptera; family Syrphidae; genus Volucella; species Volucella inflata. Next base: position 44,179,550 of record OV743716.1, on the reverse strand, counting down.
TCTGCACAAAAAGTTATTAATTAATCTCAACATCGACCGTTTGTCTACTGCAAGACAAGTCCTTTGCAGCTTTTCTACGTTATATCTTTTCACAGTTTATCTTCTTCGTTTTCTACTCGGAAGGTTCGGACATCTAGAATACTGAAGATATGCTATTACGCCCACCGTAATATGAACAATTTGGGTTTTTATATATTGAGGTGAGAAAGGGATTGTTTAAAACTTTATGGGACATGATGGTTCGGTTGTTTAGTGTACAGTTATTATTAGAGGCCCGAAACACAAATATTTGTTTTAAGATTGTTAATACGGTCGAAGTTCTATAACTCAAACTACTGTCTGCTACCCAAAACATTTCGACTTATAGAGACTTTGACTTATAGAATAAAAATAAAAAGCTTGTAATTTAATAAAAAAAAAAAACATTTTATGTATATACGAGTACACACAAAGTTTTATCTTCTATTTATTTAAATATATATGTATTATATAAAAAAAAAATTACGGTGGTTTTGTTACCTACTCGTATTTTGTTATTAAAGGCTGCAAATCTGCTTTCTTCTTATTTTTTTCAATTAAAGACTCTAACTTATATAAGACCTCAAAGTATTTGTCAGTTACAGTATCACTGGTTTTCAAATACAGTCGACTCTCGTTAATTCGTTAATTGTTCGAAGTTTTCAAGTAACACAAACTTTTAATCTGTAACCAACGAAAACTGAAGCCAAGCACCGAATGGAAGTGTCTGTCAAACTACATAATCATTTTAATAACAAATGCTCGTGCAACGATGATATAAGTTTGAAGTTGTCTCAAAATGTATCTCTATGCAATCTGATAACTTTGAATTGTCGAGTGTTTAACGCTTTTGAGTTCAAATTAACGTGTCGTTTTGTTTCGTAGCGATGATTTTTTTGTTCGAAATACCAAGTGCTTAAAAATGTATAGATTTTTTTCGAAATATAAAGAGATTTTCTAGGGAACTCGGGATAACTTCGAATTATGGAGAGATTCGAATTATCGCTGGTTTGACTTAACGAGAGGCGACTGTACATGTTTAACATTTTTAAGCAATTTATAACTTCTTGTCTAGAATTCTGTTTTACAACATCTATATCCAAATTATTATCATCGTCATCATCATCAACATGCAGATTTAAAGATTTAGTGTTATATGTTGTGCAAACATGGAAAATTCCCAAAAACTTCGACATATAGGATGTTCGAGTTATGGAGAACTTCGAGTTGTGGAAGACCAAGTGATAGAAGTAAGAGCGAATGATATTTTCTCTCTAAACGCTATTGCCACTCAAATTGGTTCGAGTTAAAGAAAATTCAACTTAAAGAAGTTCGACTTACAGAAGTTCGACTGTATTGTAAATACAATAATAAAATAATTTTAAAAAATGTTATTACACAATAATATTATAGTTTAGATTTGACTTAAGGGCAGACTTCAATATATGAAATTTCAAATAAGAAAAGTGAAGCTCGGTCATGAATCGACTCCAAAGACGTTTAAGTCGATTTCAATTTACATCATTAGATGCAAATTATACTTTGCAATAATATAAATGCAGTATTACTTTATTGGGTCTATAACTAAATTCGTGCGGTTTGCTAAGAGATGGCGTAACTTGTATTGTTCCATTGTTATTATTCCATTGGAACATGCGTTGGAAAGCTACTGTCATTGTACGTCATTTCAGTATATGTCATTCATTTGAAGCGTAAACAACAATAATTTTTTTTCACTCAAATATGTCGAACTTTGTGCCTGAAAAAGTGTTTTTGCGGGGAGTTCTTCTTCATTACTTTAATATGAAGAATACTGCTGCCGAAAGTCATCGTATTTTGGTGGAAGTTTATGGTGAACATGCGCTAGCTGAGCGAACGTGCCAAAAGTGGTTTGCACGATTTAAGACGGAAGACGATGAACGTCCTGGGCAGCCAAAAAAGTTTGAAGATGAAGAACTGGAAGCATTACTCTATGAAAATTGTTGCCAAACACAAGAAGAGCTCGCAGAATCTTTGGGTGTCACTCAAGCAGTCATTTCAAAACGTTAAAAAGCAGCTGGATATATTCAAAAGCAAGGAAATTGGGTTCCACATGAACTCAAGCCGAGAGACGTCGAAAGGCGGTTTTGCATGTCCGAAATGCTGCTGGAACGCCACAAAAGGAAGTCATTTTTGCATCGGATTGTTATTGGTGATGAAAAATGGATCCATTACGACAACCCCAAGGGCAAAAAATCATAAGTGAAACCCGGCCAACCAGCCAAATCAACGGCAAAGCCGAATATCCATGGCGCGAAGGTAATGCTCTGTATTTGGTGGGATCAGATGGGTGTGCTGTATTATGAGCTGCTAAAACCGGGTGAAACCATCAATGGACAACGCTACCGAACACAATTAATCCGTTTGAAGAGAGCAGTAACCGAAAAACGCCCGGAATATGCGACCAGACACGAGGCAATAATTTTCCATCATGACAACGCTCGGCCCCACGATGCTATTCCGGTTAAGAACTATTTGGAAAACAGTGGATGGGAAGTCTTACCCCACCCGCCTTATCGCCCAAACCTTGCACCTTCTGACTACCATTTGTGCCGGTCGATGCAGAACGCCCTCACTGAAATACGGTTCACATCAGAGCAGAATATCAAAAATTGGCTTGATTCATTCTTGGCTGCCGAGCCGGCGCAGTTCTTTTGGGATGGGATCCGCAAATTGCCAGAAAGATCGGAAAAAGTCATAGCTCCAGATGGGCAATACTTTGAATAATACTATTGTACATGTTTTTCTTAAATAAACGTTCAAATTTTGAAAAAAACCGCACGAATTAAGTTATATACCCAATACAAAAGTTGGTCAGGCAATACATAATAAAATACATCTTGCTTATTTAGTAGTAAATCAAGATGAGCATTAGCATGATCATTATAATCTCTTTCTTAACGTTTTAAGACTTTCTCTTTCTCTCTGAGAAAAGTCACTATGCATTTGTGTGTACAAATTTACGGGTAATTAAAAAGAACATTACACATTAATTTATTTGTCAGTGTCAAAATCAACTCATGACATGAATCAATTGTTATTATAAATCACTGAGCGTATGAGACTTAAACTTTTAACTTGAACGTGATACTCAGTGATGATCCCACTTTTTCCCTTAAGATAAGCCAAAATCAACGATTTATAGCATTTAAAAGGTGTAATTAAACTCTGTTTATTATGTTGAAATAAGCAAAACATAATGATTTTTGCTGCTCTGACTCATAGCTCTAAATTCTATATAACATGCCTGGCGACGGAGTTGAAAGCTTAGCAGAAACCTAACTCGGTTTGGTTTAAACTAGATTTAAGCACCTTCAACACCGCAGTGATAACGTAAAAAGCGCGATGAAGAGAAGGCAGACAAAAAACAATAACCAAAAATTTCGAATTAAAAGCAAATTAGATTTGCTTAATAACCTTTTACTTTAGCGCGTTGTTTACCATTCAAGTTGACGCAGAAGATAAAAAAAATTCTTCAGCGGGGCGCAACATAAACAAGTACAGCGAAACAAATTTCCTAAATGAATTTTATTTATTTTACGTAATTTGTGAAAACCGATAAAATTCGGTTGTCCAGCCAAGACTTTGACACTTGATTTTATCAAACTTCGAACAACTAACTCTAAAAGATGTGATGATGTGATAAATGTTTTCATCAATCAGTGTCATGTTTTAAATTGAATTTAAATTAAGCTTCTAAACAAGATGTCTAGATATGAAGTAAACACAATAAAAAAAACCTTTGGAAACAGGAGAATTGACAAACAAACAAGAAAAAAAACTGTCAAAGCGGCATGAAACTGACACTTGACAGGATCACGACAAGATTGTAAAAATATTTATATCGTCAACGAAGCGGTAAATTCCAGAAACACGAAAATGATTTGATCAGATTTGAAGCGATTAAAAATACTTACGCATTTGATAGATCTTATTTGTAAGTGGTAGACGACTTTTTAAGGTATTTTTTTTTTTTAGTGAACAAAGATACTCGTAGCGTAAGAACTTGGATCCCACAATGCTCAATGCCTTAAACTTCCATAAAATTGGATTCTATCGATATATAGGTATGGTATGTAACATCGTACTTTCGCAGTGTACATACTCGTATAAAGGGTTTTTCAACATGGTCATAACGATTTTGTGTTTTAATACAAAGGGTTCGTTTGTAAGGGCTGACTAGAATGTGAATCTGAAGCTTGAATCTGTATCTGATATCGAACTGTCAAAATACATGTATAATCCATATCTTGAATCTGTATCTCGAAGTTAAATAGCACCCAATTTTGAGATACACATTAAGATTCAATCTGTCATGCCATGTCAAAACGTTTTTCAATGTGTACATTTGTATTACGTTGAAGTTAAAGTTCACGAACGAGCAGCGTTTGGAAATTATTAGAATTTACTACCAAAATTCTTAGCCTTCGCTCTTTATAATCGACCAACCAGACAAACTGTTCGAGCTTGATTGGATACATTCGAGTGAACATTCACTATTGAATGTTCGTGTACCAGTGAGACAACGCACCGGTCGAAGTACCGAAAATATCGCAGCCGTACGCGCTTCAGTTCAAAATAAGTGAAATTAGTCGGTTCCACGCTGTTTACAGAAACTAGAAATCTCTCAGTCCACATTGTGGCGAATCAAGAACTTAGCCTTCACCATTACAAGATCGAATTAACTTAAGAACTGAAGCCTCTTGTTCATTCAAAGCACCGAAATTTCTCCGATTAGGCTTTGCAAAAATTTAAAGAAAATTCTGAATCTCATTGATAAACTATTTTCAGCGGCGAAGCTCATTTTTGGCTTAATGGCTTTGCCATATGTACAATGAGGAACATTTTCCTGGATGCAATAGAACTTTGTGAACTACGTTAGGACTTTCCTCGTTCCAAATACGGCAATTTTGTTTACGATGCCGTTTAAACAGAAATGAGCCTCATCACTGAACAAAATTGTAAGGTAAAACACTAGGTAAACTTCATGTTGATGAAACACGGCCACGCGGTTTAAGCCCGTGCACCAATGGAATCTTGTAAGCCTAAAGATTAAGATCTATATGCAGAATTGTCCAGATAGCAGATGGACAAAGGCCAAGTTGCGGCGAACGACAACAATCGATAAACTCTTCAATACGAGCGATAATGCTCGTCTTGCTAATAAAAATTTTGTATAACATTGATTACAGCATAAAAATGTAAGGTTTCTAGAAATCATGTTTAATTGATTCCGTTAAACATTATTATTTTTGACTCCGGCATAGAGTTGATGTACAAGTGAACAGATGTGTCAGGTACATTCTTAGAAATTTTTAGTCAAACCGGATCTCAAAAGGCTAACTTAATCCGAAATCAATAGAGACACATAGTATACCAAGACGGCATCATAGTTAGCTGAAACGACAGCAGATAGGCCACAATCATCGGCGCGCGAATGACTTCACTCAAAAATACGAGTACGTTATTCCATGGCAAACTCCGATTCGATTAGATGGGATCTTAAACGAAGCCATTCAGAGGACGAGTTGGAGAAATGAGTTCAAACAAATCCTTACATATGTAGGTTAGAATACCAAGTAGGTACATGCTCAACCAGCAGCACAATATTGGCCTATGGCGTTATAGGGCTCGCAATCCCATACGCCTATAACAGATCCACTGTTGACGATCCTTAACAGCTTTAATGCAGATTCATATCACTGCCATCGAAGAAATGCGATGGCTGCCTATCCGAACAAAAGAAGAATGAAAACCCGAGACATAAACTAACATATGATGGCTGTTGTAGGAACAGAAGCAGTGCTTATTCGGATGTAGATTTGTCACACACAGCAGGCCTAGGCTAGAAATCTTTACCTTCTAATGGTAAGCCTTTACCAAAGACAGTCTCCATCGAAATTAAATTCGCTACATAAAGTATAATATAAGCTTATTCTACATTTTCTACGAGTTTATTGACAATTTTATGACGTGTACTTGTAGTGTACGTCTTTAGTTGAAGCATAGCCTACAGACGTCTACCACGTCTGGCATCAAACTTAGGCTTATTAGTTTTGCAGCGGGGCAAAATTTCACAACAGCAAGTAAACGGTTTCTTCAACTGAATATACATAAGAGAACAGAGCGGTCTAAGGTTTATGAATCGCTTAACCAAACCGTCTTTGACAACACCTACTAGCCATGCACTAGGTATTATTTATTTATTTATTTATTTGTCAACAAATATTTACAAATAAATTTATAAATTATCTACATTATAGACACCAGGGCAGCAAGGCCATAGGTGTCGTCTATCTAGCTATTTTCCCTATCTTGATATTCGTAAGGGTACTTGGAGAATTCCTCATCAATCAACCGTCAACCAGATTGACCACATTGCGATTGACGCAAGACACTACTCCAGTATTATGGATGTCCAAACGTTCCGAGGGGACCACTACCTACCCTGTTTTAGCCAAGGTACGGTTGCGGGTATCCCTAACAACTCCAAGACAAGTCAATATTGTGAGCGATCGAGTCTCGCTTAATCTCTTAAGAGGTCCCTTTCCGCCAGCATCAAGCATCGAAACCCGTGGCAACACTGCCAGAAGGCCATCAGAGGTGCAGCTTCTGATGTGCTGGGTTTCACTCGACCACAACGACGAAACCCCTGGTTTGATGACGAATGCCGGCAAGCACATGCAGCTAAGCAAAATGCACGCAGTACGGCGCTGCAAAGAAGGACGATAGCTGCTCACGAGGTCTATGAGTAGAAGAGGAGAGACGAACACCGACTTCTCAGGAGGAAAAAGAAAGAGCATGAGAAGTGCGCGGTTGAGGAAATTGAGAGATGCTACTCTAGGAATGAGATTCGGAAGTTTTACTAAAAGTTAGAAAAAACATGCCACGGACATAAACCTCGAACCGAAGCCTGTAGAGACCAACAAGGGAATATCGTAGTAGAGTCGATGCTGAGAATCTGGAAAGATCATTTCTGCAGACTGTATAACGGCAATGGCGAACCACTGTGTTATGTAGAATGAACCTTTCCACCTGGACCAACCAACAATTCCATCCATCTGACCTATTTGAAGTGAAGATAGCAATATCTAAGCTAAAGTCCAACAAAGGTACTGGAGCAGACGGCCTGACTGCCGAGCTCTTCAAAGCGCCAGGCGATGACTTGGTAAGGAGCAAGGCATCTCTAAAATATGATCGAAGGAAAGTATGCCCGATGAATAAAACCCCAGCATTGTTTGTCCGATTTTTAAGAAAGGAGACCCTCTGAACTGCTCCAACTACAGAGGCATCAGTCTTCTTAACATCGCATATTTTATTTGCCGTTTTGTGTGAATTCTTGAAGTCCTTCGTCAACAGCCTGATAGGTTCATATCAGTGTGGCTTCAGACCAGGAAAGTCCACCATCGACCAAATATTCACACTACGGCAGATCTTGGAGAAAACCCATGAACTTCAGATCGATACACACCATGTATTTACCGATTTTGAGGCCCCATATGATAGCATCTATAGAGACAAGCTATACAGAGCAATGTCTAGTTTTGTCATCCCTGCAAACTCGTCCGTCTGTGCAGGATGACAATGGAGAATGCATGCTGCTCCATTAAGGTCATTAAGGACCGAGACCTTTGATGTCGAAAAAGGATTTAGACAACGCGATGCGCTATCATGCGATTTCTCCATCATACTTACACCTCGCATACGCCGAAGATACTGACAACAGCGTAATGCCTGTGGCGCCTTTGCAAGTATTGAGATGGAAATGGGAAAAATGGGTTTAGCTGTCAATGTGGGCAAGACTATGACTTGACTATGCTGTCAAGCAAAAACCACACTGAAGACCGACGTCTCGGACAGAACGTCATCTTTGACAGGTATAACTTTGAGGTAGTTAAGAACTTTGTCTACCTTGGCTCCGCTATAAATTCAGAGAACGACACCAGCGCTGAGATCTATCGAAGAATAACTCTTGCCAATCGTTGCTTCTTATTAGACTATTAACATTGTTAGTTAAGGCCCAAGATTATCGCAAACGGTAGTGCCATTTACTGAAATCTATTGTCGCCGGCAAAACAGATACATACAGGATGAGTCTAAATCAGGACGTTCCGCTAATGGGCTTGAGTCAATGACAGAAACAATGACTGTTCTTGGTACTCGTTGTTTACCCTATTTTATAACGCCCGCATTAAACAATAATTTTTTAGTGCGGCAAAAAATGTTTATTGGTATTGAGGAAGCAACATAAAGAAAACATGATTTTGTCTGAATTTCTCGATAAACATGTTAATTGATATTTTTGAACTATTTTTAAATGAATGCAAATTACTCTAATTAACCATCTTTTATATGTGACATAAATCTTCCTAACAGCTTTCGCTAATATCTTTCAAATTGTGTTAATCTAAGAAAGTAAAAACAAACTACTTCCAAAATCTGACTAAAACCGATATGAGGAGAGTGATAAATTGATTTTATTTTCCTGGAAATAGCCTTGAGTTATCAGTTGATTCAGCCCAGTTTCAACAGGAATCCACTTAACAAGTTTTGCTAAGATTTGTTAATTCTTAATGTCATCATTACAAGTTTTTTGCTTTGTTATCGTCAGTTTGTCAAATGAACGTGCTAATTAATTAACAAAAGAGGCAGAGGGGCTTTAATAAGTGTGAGTGCACCTTTTTATATGAGTAGAAGTGGGTATCAAAAACAGTACGATCAATCGTTCCATTGTTTTTTGAATTTTGCTTCGTTAAAATAAATTGTCACACTAGGCACATGTAATACATATACGCCGATGTAAATTGTTCGTTATCGGCGAGTATTGTACTTTTAACTATTAGCACTTCACTTTAAAATATAATGATTCCAAATGACTGACACTCATTATCAAAGTCATTCTAATTGAATAATCATATTAAAATTCAGGATTCGAACTCATGACATTACGACATACGGATGCGAGTGCTGTAAATCAACTATTTCACACTGATGTGACATTGACTTGCATTTTGTGACTTTGTATGCAAAAACCTAAGTAATACGAGTATGTTTAACTTACCCGGGGTTCCAACGTCTCTTCGCCATGCAGCTCACCGATGGAGGGCCGTTTAAGATTCCTTTTAGACAGTCGGTAGTTGTCAAGTCGTGGGAGAGCTTCTCTGGAAAAAAAAAGTACAACGAAACAAAACGTAAATAAAAGGTAATTTTCGGGTCGTTTTATTCGAAAGATTGAACAATGAACGTGAAAGAAATTTAAGCCGGCTTTAACTGGTTAAAGGCGAATCCCGACATAACCAACTTAAACTAGTTTATCAATGAATAGAGGTAAATAATAAAGTTTCGCAGAGATGATGTTGTGTTTTGATTGAAGTTGTTTTTTATGTAGTTGTTTTGACGTACGAGTATGAAATGTTGATGTCATTTTTATGACATTTCAATTAGAAACTTTTGTTTTAACTGTTAATATTGATTAATAGTTAAGATAATTAGGAGGCATTTAAGCATTCTATTGTGGAAAAAGGTGTTAACAACAATTAAGTGGAGATTAAAATTTAGTAATAGTTGAATTCAAAATGTTGGAAAAAAGACTATGTGAATGGAGATTTGTTTGACCTGAATTTCTTGTTTTGGTTTATAGCTGATGACCCAATGATTGCCAAAATAAAACCAAATATTTTGTTTTATTTTTTTTATTTGGATATTTTTCATATAAAACTGACAGTGGACGATGAGTTGTGAATTTATTTGGGTTCATGGTAATGTTGTTCTAATCATTGGTGGACTTTAAGTTTAAGTATTTACATAAGAGCAGACAGGAAAGGGTACCTTACTTCATTGCAAATAACTTCTGATAAAAATAGAACAATTTTTATTAGTAAACTTTAATAAATACACACAAAGAATTTCTATAACAAAACAAACTAAAACGAGACTTTACTAGATTGGAATGAATAAAAACTGACACCTGAAGAAAGTGTTGCCAGTTGTTGACAACCCTGACGGTCTATATCGATAAGGTAGAATTTTAAATCATTAAGTATCCATGAGATGTATACAAGAATGTAGAGTGAGACTTAAAATGTTGACTTTAAGCCTGAGAAATAAGTTTCAAGCTGCCATCTTATTCTATGCCCTAAGAGTTTTCTTATTAAATGGTATATCTGTTTATCGGAGTACCACATTCAGTGCCTGAGCACAAATTAAGCGTTCAACTTCGACGGGGACAGCCAAGACTCCTGGTCACCCGACTAAATTGGCAATATCTCCATTTAAGTCCTGACCCGAACGATCTAAATCGAGAGATGATTTGTAAAAAGAATCTATAAATTTATTTTCAAACGTTGTTTAAAAGAATAGTGTCTGTCTGACGCATGAAATTTTAGAATAATTCCTCGAACTATAAAAAAAAGGATACTCTAACTTAGGTATCAGTGTTCCTTTTACATGGTTCCTGGAGGCAGATAAATAGTATGTTTAAATGTGAATTAAACCAAATATATGAAATATATTTGTTCTTTACTTTATTTTACAAAGGAAAAGAAACGAAAATTCTAAATATACTGTCTAAATGCCTTTATTATGCCGTACACTTTGTTAGAGGCAGATAACTGTGTTTTGTGCAATGTGTGCAGCATGCTTGGCTGGAGGTCATGAATTTCTGGGCGATATTTTCCTTCAGCTCCATGACAGACAGCGAGCTATAAGGGTATACTTTGATCTAGATGTACCCCTAATATAAATATATACATGGGGGTTGAGTCTGGAGGATATCCCTATGACACTCCATTACACAATAAATTTATAAAGGGTTCAGCGTTTCCTTAACCATGTGTAAAACGAGTAAGATGGGTGTGCTTGCAAATTAAACAAAAAATATCTGTGATCATGCGCCCATAATATGCGCTGTTCATATTGATCGCTTGTTGTCTGGGGTTTCGAAGAGTATGAGCCGATATTTATGTAAGTCGATAAGGCGCATCAGACACGAACTCTTGGGTAATGTAAATGCCATTGTTTTTAAAGTCGCCGATTATTTTTCACGTCAACATTAGCCTCATTTATAGTTCGGCTTATTTGAATGCCATTAAATTGGAAGTAGGGCCCATCGTTCCAGAAAATGCAGTTTTAGGTCTTTTTGTTGAGTATCTTCGACAATAAGTTTTGTGAGTCACAAAGCAACTACTTTTTTCGTCAAAGAGATTCTTTCGTTTTCACACAAGTTTCAGTTCACCACAATAATGTTTTCTGTGGTCCTTGATGTTCTGGTGGGCACTGGCCTAGGGGTATTAAGAGCCGAAGAACTTAACACTCACGAACGAATTAAGCAAGTTTAATTTTTACTTGGCCGGATACTGTACCATGTAGAAACTCGTTTACGTGTATTAGCAGAACAAAGCGTACCTACGATACTCTTCCGATCACATTGACTGTGACTGACAAATTTGCACTCTTTATGATTTAAATGAAGGCAATTTCACCCAGCAGGGTTTATAACTTTTGAAATTTTAACTTTGTAGAATCTAAACCTGCCACCAGAAACGCTGTATGTGAAAGGCAGATTATGAGAAGCTTTTCAGATCGGTGCTTACTATTTTAACTTATTTTTAAATCAGGTGTATACCTAGAGACGAGTTAAACAGTGCTTTGCTAGTTTTCGATTTACTATCAAACTCGTCATATTGGCTTGAATAATAATGGAAAATACTCATTCGTTAATAGTGTAGACATATAATAATATGATATTGAATATCGGTAATCAACGTACTCAAAACGGAGCATTTTAGCTATAATGAATATTTAAAACAAATGCCGATGACAAAATGTCATTTAAGGCAAATATACTTCTGGGCTATTTATTTTGTTTCGCTGTTTCTTTGAGCTGAATAGTCAATTTCAAAGTGTATCCGTGCGGCATCGGATAAAGAATAGTGCCGCAGTTAGTCCCAGCTTGTCGTAAGAGGCGACTAAATGGGACACCAATCATATACAGGCAACTATGACACCAAAAATGAGCCTGTGACACTTTAAAACTTTCTCACAAGTTTGTATGCAATCAGTGGGTTCCCGCGTCTGGAGACTACCGGTGGGGTAAAAGAACAGTCAATCAATTCGAAATGAGAATACAAGTGTCAAACCACTCAAACTTTAGATATCCTTCATGGAAATGATCGCAATTAATAGCACTACCCCGCTGGGCACCACCATTGCAACGCACTCGGGTGATCCCAGAGCAAGCAGAAGTGCTTGTGTCAAAGCCCGATGGATTCCGGGGGCGGGCAAAATGAAGTTTCCAAAATTTTTTCTAAACTTCGGTTTGCAAGTTGGAACGTCGCATCGATGACCTCAAAAAGTTTAGAACTGGAAGCGATTATGCGTCGCAGAACGGAACGGTCAATGGACGAAACGGTGTTGGAATCGTTGTTACAGCGGATCTTCTAAACAATATCGTTGGTATTTTGAAAATGAGTGTTAAACTTGTCATACACAATGACACGTGGAACATTGTTAGCGCGTACGCCCCACAAAATGGATGCGACCAATCGGAAAAAGATGAATTTTAGTCAGAGTTCGGTAATTTGCATAGAAATATACCTATCGATGAGATGCTCTTCGTAGGCGGAGATTTAAATGGCCACGTCGGAGAAATAAATGTTGATTATGAGGACTGCCACGGCGGTAAAAGCTTTGGAACCAGAAATTCAGCTGGCAAAGACATCCTTGTAGCGTGTAGGGCTTACGGCTTAACCATCTTAAATACAATGTTTATTAAACGTCAACGACATCTTATCACCTATAGCAGCGGAGGCCACGAAACGCAAATAGATTATCACCTCTGCAAAATGTCGATGAGGAACCGTGTTAAGGACTGTAAAGTAATACTTGGAGAATCGCTAGTAAGCCAACACCGTCTGCTCATTACAGAATTTTTCACGGCGGAACCACCGAAAACCCGGGCATCGTTTGGAAAGCCAAAAATCCGGTGGTATAATCTATCGAAGGAACGAAGCGCAAGATTTATCGCACTGGCTAAAGAAGTACTTCAAAATATAAATGGTATAGCAGACTCACTTAGCCCGCAAGAAATGTGGAACAGCATGCACGAGGAATACATAACACTCGCAAAGACTATATCGAAATACCATCACGTCGGCAAAGAAACATGGTGGTGGAATGACGAAACCAAACGAGCTGTGGCCGACAAGAAGAATGCATTCCAAGCGTGGACAAAATGCGATCGGAGCGACGATATCGAAAAAGCTCGACTGGCTCTTGAATACGAGCGTCTTAAAAAAATCGCAAAATAAGTCCTGGCTCGAACTCGAGCGGCAGCAGCGGAAAACCTGTACCAAGAGTTGGAACAAATATTTTCACGATCGGCAGATAGAAGACAAGCTATCCAAGAAGTTCAAACGTCGGACAATACTAAAATCCCAATTTTTTTTAAAGCTCGCTGCACAGAGGCGAAAAAATTCAATGGAAATAACCTCGCCGAAATACATCAAAAACGCAGACGGTCGTTTTCTAACAAATGAAACGGAAATTTGTGATCGGTGGCTTGAATACTGCAAGGAGTTGCTTAACAAACAGTTTCCATGTGATATCGTGCCGACAGCTGGTCTATTCGAGGAAGAAGTTTCAGACTTTTCAATCGAAGAAATAAGTATAGCGATCGGAAAAATGAAGCGGGGGAAAGCGGCGGGTTCCATCAGAGTTTTGGTCGAAGATGGATGGAATCGGCAGCGAATGGCTATCGAAACTTTTAAATAAATTAAAATGTGGACAACCTATGCCGAATCAATGGAGAAGTAGCTTCTTGGTTCCATAATACAAAGGAAAAGGCGACATTCGAGAATGCAACAACTACTCGTACCGTCCGATCAAGCTTATGTCACACACGATGAAAATCGTCGAAATAGTCTTAAGCGAACGTCTTCGGCAAATAATAAAGCTCGATAATAGCCAGTGTGGATTTGTTGAAGGAAGATCGACAGTGGACGCTATCCAAAGCCTACGAATAATAATGGAAAAGCACCGAGATTCGTCTAAGGATTTACACATGGTATTTATCGACCTCGAGAAAGCATTCGATCGAGTGCCTACGGATCTCATATGGACCGCGCTGAGGTCTCAAAACGTACCAGAAACGTATGTTAGAATAATACAAGACATGTACGGAAACGTGAAAACTGCGTTTGAAAGCTCTGCTGGACTAACGAGAGAATTTCCTGTTAATGTCGGAGTGCATCAAGGAAGCGTACTATCTCTTAAAAGACTGCATGCGCGAAGCAAATGTAACGCCAATTCTCTTCGCTGACGACGCAGTTATACTTAGCGATAACGTCGAAGGTTTTCAGAACGCCTTAGATTCATGGAGAAATGCGCTAGAGAGAAACGGGTTTAAAATAAGTCGTTCAAAGACGGAGCACTTGACGTGCCCATTTGCGCATCCGTTGCGACCTGTTCCGGATATAATGTTAGACGGAATAGTTCTTCCAAAAAGCACTATCTTTAAGTACTTAGGATCAATCATCTAATCGATAATTATTCTTTAGATAAAAAGCTTCAATTGAAACAATTATTTTAGGTTGAAATGTAATAACTTGGGTCATGGAAAACCCAATTTCATTTATTTCCCTATCTATTTATCATAAATTTAAAATTATTTTAAAATAAATAAAAATTTCACAAGAAAAAAATATCTACGAGTATAATCTTTTAATTTTAAGTCTGTAGTCTAATCTTTAAAATCTTAGAGCCACAAGTCACACATACGGGTATTAATTGCCATAGATAGAATATATAGAATATCTACAAAAATCACTTAAACCTGCTCATGCCAGTATTGAAATAAATGTTTTCAAATCAATGACGATTAGAAATGTTGGTTCTAATTGTTCGAGGTAACTATGAGTTTTATTTTCGATTATTGATTGATTGTTGATTTAGTTTTCCACTCCATAAAACAAGGTCTTCGTAATTGTTTTCGCTGAAATCAAAGATAAGGGCTATTAATTGCTCGTTGTAAATCGGAGGCGCTTATTTCCACAAGCAATCGAAAATATTCTAAGCCACAGACAACAGGCAGTAGGACTTGATTTGATAGCAAATATTTACACTCGGGTACCTTCTTCGATTATAAACGATTGCCACATGTATGAGTCTGAAAGCTCGTTAACGGAATAAAGATCAATGTCAATGTGTGGCGTTATTTTAAGTACAATATCCGAATTTATAAGTAAGAGCAGTTACTCGTAATTATACGAAATTCATTTTATGTGAAGAGCAGAAGCCTTGTAACAAAATAAAGTTGATGTCTAGCGATCATACGAAGAGAGGAAATATGGCAACACGATGTAAAAGGCGCTTTTCAAGAGTTATAACGTTAGGAATTGCCTTTAAATCAGAAAGCTTTATTCAAAGTAAAGAATGGTTCATGATATTATTTTTCGGAAACAAATTTAGACATTCAATTAATGACAATTTTTTAAACATTTCGATCTCTATCTCAACAATTAAAGGCAGAATACTTGCATACAAGGCCTAAAAAATTTGCAGTTTATCAGTGTAGACCGAAAGAAATTCCACTATTTCAGTAGACAGTTCCCTGCTTTATTTCGAGGTAAAATATTGTTGATAAATCGAGTACTCATTGAAACAAGACAATAACGCTGCGCCAAACTTTAGTGTAAACTTTGGCTTCGATTTAAAAAAAAAAACAACCGATTGGTGGCATAGTGCATTCCGAACACCATCTCAAACAGTGCATAGTGTGGGTGCAATCAAGTCTAATGGGCTCTTTTAGATTTGCCTAACTCCAGATTTGTTCACAAAACCAAGGAGCAGTAAGTAAAACTACACTTTAAATATAATTCTTCGATAAAAAAGGGTCGATTTCAAGCTTCTCAAGATCCTACTCCAGGAACTTCTGTCACAAGCCATGGTCACCGGGCTTTAGTTCTTTGTTCCACTTAGCAGATGGACAAAGGTCAGACATAGTATTTATAAAATTTTTAAATGATACGTCAGTATCAATCCGATAAAATAAAGCGTATGAAATACAGCTGGCATAAATATTTCTAGTTGAGACTCGGTGTTATGCAGATCCGACTGTGACAACGGGACCTGCGATCGAGATTCTTGAAATGAAGTGCTACTTTGTGCGCAAATATGCTGTGATAAGAAACAACCCTTTACTTGAATTTTGAATTAATTTTAAAGAGGATTGATTTATTGTCGATTTGGGAATTTAGCTACCCTCGAGTTTGGGGCAACGGTAATTGCCACCTGTAACACCCCGGGTAGCTAGGCCACTGAGTGTAGTTAGTCATATAGTTTTAGCATTATTGCCAAGCTCATTCGACTATGCAGGACGACGGTGGAGAATGCACGGTGTTTCATTTAGGTCAGCAGTGACGAAATTCACATGTTAACTCCAGAGGTACTATCCTTGAAAAGTCTGTTTAGTTAAGCATTTATGCACGATATGGGAAGAACGCAGCGAACTGTCAATGGGGGGCTTACAACTATTGCGCAGAAATGGCAAATATCAATTTAGCCATCCATAAAAAAAAAATTTTCCAATTCAGGGAGAAAACGAAGTAGAGAGCGACCGCACCTTTCATAGTGCACACAGAGGGAAGTTGACCTCTGTCAACTTTGTGTGAGCAATTGGCAAAAAAAGTTAATACTTTATGCCACCCCGAACTGTAGCGCCATCTATGTAATTAAGTTAGTAAGTGACAAGGAATATGAATATTTAGAAACAATTTCCGTTTACATAAATCACGGTATGAACCAGAACCTACGCCATCCTTTTTTCTATTCCTAAATGTAGGTTAGGTTAGGTTAAACAGGGTGTGTCATAAAACACATCACTAGGCACCAAAATCGCGATCTCTAAATGTTAATCTAAATATTTTTTTATATAATTGAAAGTTTTCCAATAATATTCTATACACATTAAATAAAACGCTGTTTTATTAAAGTATCGTAATTACGAGGCCGGGGATAAAGCGGGCTAATTGATTACATAGAGCCTGTAATGTTCACTACTAAATTGAAAATTCATCAATGTATATTAAGTAACGTGGAATTTAAAAACTTAATTGTCCGGAAAATTTGCTGGAATTTTATTGTTTGAAAAAGGGGCATTTTGAAAATAACTTAATGCAAAATAAGATAGCAATTTGCCTGATTTGTGTTTTAAAAAAGGAACTCACAAGGGGAAATATTCGTATTACCGTGTATGAGTGAAATATGCAAGCATCTCAGACAACTCATCTTAAAATTAATTCCTAAAAGTTTATAAGTCATCGAACACCAAGTCTAACAACCCCCCAATTGTACTAACAATTTGATTTTTTCTATAACTCTGTTTATACTCGTATCCATAGTATATACACAATTTGGATTATAAGTGGCCGATCACATCGTCATTTTTCCCGTCATCAACTTCAGTATTTGCGTACAAGTACAAGCTGTGAACTTTCATAATGTGTCATCACCTTTTGGGAACTATTAAATTATCACTTATACTGGAACGTAACCAATGCCATAGTCAACGGATTTACATATATTTGTAGGTGGAGGCATAAACGTAGTTACGTTGGAATTTTTGGTTATTATTTCCGCCAGAAACACGTTTAATCGCAAGTGTAAACATGACCTTGGAGTCTGGCAGTTTAGGTCAAAATACACAAATTTTTTTAAATAAATCAATAAGAATTTTTCTGATAATTTTATTAAAAAGTTTAAGTAATTATTTGACGGTTATTAAACCTTATAAAACAATTAAGAGGTTTATAATATGAATAACAGGTTTTTTTCAACTTGCTTTTACAAAATGTTGTTCCACAACAAATGACTTATAATTATACTTGAAATTAAATTAGCTGCAGTCGATCTTTACCGAGAAGAGATTTGAGGTAGTTTTAAGCAGACCGAAGATGCTAAATAATTAATAAAACACTTATCGGATCTTAACACGTCCTATCATCATGTGGATAGTTGTGAAGTTGATAATAGCAAAGCTAGTAAAGATCCTTCTAACTATGAATGCTATACTAGCTACTATATCTAGCTACTACCTGATGATAGAAAGTTGTAAGAACACCACACAATGGCTCTAATGCTGGGATTTCATTTTTATTTTCAATATTTGAGAAAGCCAAATGAATTGGGAGCTTTGTATGTATATACGAGTATATAATAAAAATAATAACTTAACATGTCTTGGCCTTCTTTTTATTCAAAAGGAATTTCGGATAGGCCCTCTCTCTGTCTTAGATCTCATTTGTCAATCTTTGTTGAATAACAGAAAAGGGTAATCGTAATCCATGAGCTTTTTAGTTAACAAAACTAGCCGGAATGAGGAGTCACACCAAGAACTTACTGAGAAACAGAACTTGTAATGCTATCCTACAATGGTTTTTGATAATCCATATACTTCTAGAATTCAGGACAAGTTAATCCGAAATTGGTCAGAAAACAGATTAAACCTGACTGGTGAATCTAATGAACACCAACTGATGGTTGGTGGCTTTATTTCCCATTCTGTAGAGAAAAAAAGAGTTGAATACAAACTTGAAGTCATTTGAAAAAAATTTCACAGTTCTAAAATTATTGCTACTCTTTGAATAACTCAAATAATGTTGGCTCGATTTTTTTTTTAATTTTCCTTAAATGTCCATTCGTCTATCTTTAAAAAAAAATGATTGTACAATATTTTGTACATGTTTTTTTCTAATAACTTAAAAAACCATGGACGGATTCAAAAATCGAATGGCGGCGATTCTGCATGAAGACCCATCATTTGACAAAAATTCAAGTCGATAGGGCCATTCGTTCGCGAGTTATCGTGTGCCGGAAAAACGAGCAAATACAGACACATATACTCACACACACATACACATATTTATATTTTCTTAAAACCAGTCTAAATACACTATAGGCACCTTAACCTCTTAAGACCTGAACATGAACAAGGTGGAATAATAGTGTTCTAGATAGTTTTTTTTATAGTTAAAAAAAAAAAAAAAAAAAAAAAAAAGCACTGTAGCGCTGGAACCCCGGTGTGGGCCATTGCCTAGCTTCTTGACCTGCGGTTTATCGCCGAGTTTGAACGGCACTCCTTAGAAGCTTTTCCGTAGGAAATTTTTTACTTTCGGGAGTGTGCCATTGCCCGCCGAAAGGGGGATGGCGATTTGAAAAATTGTTGGTGACCCAGCCGGGAATTGAACCCAGACTGTTTGCGTGATAGTCCAATGAGCTAACTATCGCGCCATCGCCATCGCCATGGCCAATTATTAGGCCATAAATGAAGAACATAATTTTTTTCTTTGTTTTATTTTAATTGTAAGTATTAAAAAAAATATGGTGCACATATGTATGTGTACCTTGGGTTTTAACAGGGTCCAAAGCTTTTACAATTGTGATAATTCTCAAAACATTTATTTTTCAAAATGCATAGATAAATATTGCATTTCACACACATGCTGCGGCAGCGTGAGAAACACATCGGTTGGCGACATTTAGAGGCAAATTTGTTGTCTACAAATCGCGGCAGATGACAAACATTGTCAAAGTTTATTTCAGCTTGTGGTTGTGGCAACACTGGTTGGGGTTTTTTTTTAGAGGAGGTTCATTTGTGGATCGTAGTTCGTCGTCTCCAGGATCCGAGTTGGATCTCACCGAAGGGTTAGAACTGGGGCAAGATCTTGATCCAGGAAACAGAGAATTGGGATTAACCCTCCCCCATCATACTTCATCATTGCTTTAGCCAGATTTAACCTGTATTGGAGTAAGCCCAATTTGTCCTTGCGTTGTATGTCCTCTTCAGTGCAACAGCGTGTGTACATCACCCAGCAGCTGACGACAACCAGATCGGGAAAATAGCAAAAGGTTCTCACTGTCCATTTTTTCTCCGCATTGGAGTTCGGTAGTAAGCAATTAGTCTGTCGCATAAATCAATACCACCCATGCAGGTGTTGTAATATCTGAATACCGCTGGATGATCAACGTCAATTTTTCGGTTCTGTTTTTTATACCAACGTTTGCAGGAATCTGCAGGACTACTTCCTGAACAAGTGGATAGCATTGTTACAGTCTTTGTATCCATCCACTTAACAACACATACATTTTCATCGCTCCTTACTTTTTCATCCCATTGTCCCCTTTTTAGCGCCTTATCTATCTTCAATTTCTTTGCCACTGTTTCAATCCTATTTGTCATTACCATCCCTATAAGAAAAATGTCTTTCTTTTTTCCTAACAAGTACTCTGCTAGTTTCAGACTCGTAAAGAATCTAACTGTATACAAAACACAGCTGGTTTCAATTGTCCGGGACAGTTTTTCTACGATACTCGCCCCAGTCAAAGATTTTTCATTACATCTTGAGGCAGTGTACCCTTACCAACAAAGACCTCAAAATCCAGTACCAGCCCGTCCCGGACAGCCAACACAAAATTCCTTAATCCAAGTAGATAAGGTTTGGCTCGGACATATTGGCGGTACTCACATCTACCAGAAAATGGGATAATTTGTTGGTCTATTGCCATATGTTTGGATGGTGCAAGCTCTGGCATTTTTTCACAGTTTTCCATAAGCATTTCGATAATGTATGTCTACGAAGTGGATATAATTACGGAGTTCAAAAATTTATCCCGATGAATTGTATCGCTGATAACTGGTACACACAGATTTCTATTCCAATAGAGTCTCACTTGCGAATATTTGAGGGTTCCCATCATCAATTGCACGCCGGCAAAATGAATCATTTCAATAGCATTTGTATTTATTGATTTTAACTCCCGTTTTTGTGCTGAATATATGTTGTTCTGTTCTGCTACAAGTTGCCAAAAATCTAAACCCAAATCTTCAAAAAAAGAGTATAAAATGTTCATGCCTGAACTGCCTTGAGAAATTAGCACATCATCTGCATTATCAGTTCCACGTGAAGTCATCTCCTTTCTGCGCCAGAACAAACGGGTTTCCAACGTCCTCTTCAGTATCTATCTCAGCTGCCCTCGATTCTTCATCTTCTTCAATTTCTTCGGACTGCTGACGACTTATGGCATCATCTGAAGGCTTCGGATAGGATTCAAAAATATGTACTTCTAGGGAGTCATTCAAGTATAGTAAGTAATCAAAGATTAATGTTGCAAATCGAACTTAGGGCTTAGTGTAGGGGCTACACCGATTAAGATATTCCGTTTAGATCATTAATTGAAGCTTTTAGCACAAGTCCTCTATTTTTTTTTTCAATTCACTTTAAGTATGTATTCAATCCTTTTTTGCTCGATATAAAGAGGAGATTAACTCACGTGCTGCATCTTTTTCTCTAAGGTTTGCCGAAATCTTTCAAACTTAAGTGGTCACGCTTAAAGTCTTTTTTTACCATTTTTCTAAAAGGATACGAATGATCAAAAAACCGTTTAAGCATACTATGGGTGCTTTCAAGAATTCAGCCTGCTGCGTTGCAGCCGCAGCCTTGCTGCAATTTTTTTTTATGTTTTCTACAAATATTCTCTCGTCTGCAGCTTAATATTTGAAAAGTCGGCTGCGCTGAACTGAAAGACTCACACCTAACTTCTGTCAAAATAAACGAAAGATGTCATTAAAATTAATATTATTAAATTCTGCTTTAGAGCTTTTGTCTCTATCTCGAAACATTACAAAAATTACTGTCTTTGTTTATGTTGTGCAGCCAGAAAAAATTGCAGCAGGAAATGCGCTGCGCTGCCATTACTATCTGAATATTTGAAAGCAAGGATTCACGTAGCCGCCTTGAACAGTCAGTTCAAATATCTGCGCAGCCGGCTGAATTCTTGAAAGCACCCTATAAGTTCTATTTATCAGGAAGTTCTTAGCGTGATCCGTCGTATCATCGAATTTTAAACAGCGTACTTTCTGCATTGTCGCTCTGCACAAGCAGAAAGTGTCGCACAGAGTTTGAGACGTAGATCAAGATTTGATATGGTAACCTTAAAATCGATGAACAGATGATGCCTTATGTATTGAATTAAAATTCCTGAATTGAATTTCCAAGACCTAGTCGAACCATCTGGAACTATCAGGTCGCGTAAGCTATGCTATTTATTTACTGGACATATTTCATCTAATCAGATTTTTTAAATTAGCTGGTGTACTCGTATGCTCCTGACCTTGTCATCTCACGTAGTCTTAAATAAATTGACGGGGAATCCATCTGCTAAGATTTCGCTACCTCGCTCTTTGCTCTTTTTGGTTGTACAGAGTATTTGTCAGTTATCATTCAAGTTATATGACGACATCAAAGTGTTGGTCATCTTAGCCGTAAAAAGTCTGCAGAAGTAGTATTTTAAAATTGTTTGCACCAAAGATTACATTACTATTAAGTTCCCATCCTTACCTACGCATGCCTCTATTCGGGATTTGTTCCTTTGGCAGGTTATTTGGATTTCTTCCGAACATCGTTCCCGCAGTAGCATCTGTCCAATGCAACGATCGAACATTTCTCTGTTTTTTTCTTTTAGTGAGTTCATAGAGTTTGCGAGCAGCTCTCGTCCTTCTTTGCAGCGCCATTATGCATGCTTCCTGTTTTTGATTAGGAAAAAGTGTGGGAAACCTGTGCTGCCTAAGATTTATTTTCCCCCCGAATGCAAACCGATCGGCCTAAGTCCGGTCTCCTATTTAGGTGGTGTCATGCAGGTTATGATTTACAGCTATAGGGCCAAATATGCTGTCTTTTTAATAATCAATATAATGATAGTTGGAAAGAGAAAACAATTTACCATTTTGAAAGAGTGGTGACAAACAGTGCTTTCCATTTACTCGGAAAGAAAAGAACCGGTTAAAACTTGTGCCTTGTATTTTAAATTTACAGTTCAAGAACACCTCTTCAAGATATACCATCTTGACTAGCTTTTTTCATGAGTGATTTTGTATGATTGGAAATTTAATGCATTAAAATATATGGGAAGACATGGCCCAATATTGAAATGTTGAGTTTGCACAGATTTTCGTAATTGAGTTATTTAATTGTTTGGTAGAACTAAGGTTTTCCTCAAGTTGTTTTCAACACTAATGTCCTTATGAGCGTAAAAAAAATAATAGTTTTCCCATCCTCTTTTTTTTAGAAATCAAATCACTGCTCCTTTAGGCTTGGAAGGCATTTTAGTAGTAAAATCCTGTCTTGATAAAACCAAAAACACAAGTCGAAAAGGACCTCGGGTAACTTCTTTTTCACAATTGAAGGCTGCTGGCAAGGTCTGCCCTATAAAATGAACTTGTTAACATGTGGTGTGGAATTTTTTTCACGTGGAATAAGATTATAAAATCCAATGTAAAAAGGTTCATTTTCAGACCTCCAAAAATAACAACGAAGAAATCATCTAGAGACTCACAACCTGCTTAAGCAGAAGCTATGAAACTGCCAGTCAATTTCTATTTCCACACACAGCCACCGGAACATGTTTTTTTTTGTCTCGTCTGATTTGGCGTGTGTTAACTCATAAGAATAAATTGATTGCTGTTTGATTTGCCAACAAAAGACATTTTGTCGCATCCGATGTGTTTTCAACATTAGACAGCTATGCAGTCATTTTAATTCAAACAGGTCTTACATCTAAAGGATTTTTTTTATTTAGAAGTCATACATGGATTCGATCATATACTCATACAAGCACAGGAACTGTAGCACGAGGATTCAGAGTAACATTTAGGATTCTGCAATTATGTTCTTGGAAGACAAAAAGACAACTTTATTGGCCGAGTCCCAATTCATATAAGTCGAATGTGCTTTCAGAACTTAATACTAGCACTAGCAGTTTAGTTGCAGGTTTGAAAAAAGGTGTCAGTAGAGATATAATTGAAAACATCAGGCCAACGGTGAAACTTAGTAGTAATCAAGAATAGATATAAACCAATGTAAGCCCTGAAAAGTGTGTAACTTCACAAACAACTTGTGCTCGAACCAACTTTAATATAAAAAAAAGGCCAAAATTGTAATCCTGCAATAAAACTAAAATGAAGTCCAATCAAATATATTTAAGGCGATATTTTTACATACATATATATTTTTACAAAAATATATCATCATCATATATCATCATTAGTTAAAAAACTTTTTTAGACCTTCTTATACTGTGTTTATTAGCATGGTTTTGAATCTCATCCAGCAAGTGCAGGGAGGTTTTTGCGCATCTGACCAGACATTTGTATACACTCCAATTTTTGTCCAATAAATGCCTTTTGTATTGCGTTCAGTTTTGGGAGAAAAAACCTAGAAATTTAGCACCGTTTTGGCTGAATCGAAACGTGGTCATTCAAGGACAATGATTGTGTGTTAAAATATTGCTCTTCCATAATCACAAATCATGGTTTTTTGCGAGCATGAAATTCCACTTTGTCGTTGGATCTGCAATAAGTTATGCTGCTAATACCAACATTTAATGAGGGTAACATATGCTTACCTACTGGATCTACACTCAAAGAGCAAAGGATATTTTGAATTATTACAAGAGACGATAAATGAAAATTTGAAAGATTGTCCGAGACAGAACATAGTCCTGGGGCACTTTTGTGGATATCTAACCTGATACCGTCAAAGAAAATTTGAATTAAACGTTCCAAAAGTTTATTTCTTATCCATTGAAGATGAGATTTAACGAGTCAAACCCTCTCAAATGCGTTAGAAATGCCAAGTGTAACTCTTTTGCTTTCGCCAGTTTGATATACGCTTGGGACGAGCTGGACAAATGCTGTTTTCGACTTTTTCGAGAAGGGTCATAAAAAGTGGGATTGATGAAAAGGATAACGTCGTCGCTTTGTTTAAAGAACTGCAGTTGATGAAGGATAAGACAGAATTTTCGAAAAACCTTCATACCATCTACATCGGTTTGGAGAACTTAAGGTAGAGTTCCCAGATAATAAGATATCTGGTAAATATCGGGTGCTAAAAATATACCCGAAACGTACGAGTATGTAAAACAGAACGAAACGCGATATGTACACGGGATTAACCAGAGAAAGTTCAAGTGAACCAAGGCAGCATCTCTCCTTTTCACCATTGATACAGCTAATTAATGAAATGACGTGTCAGCCCTTGAGTCGATTTTTAATAATTGGGTAAATGAGTATTTTCATCGAATATCTGCACTGTGATTTTTCTGAACCCTCAATCCCAACTCCTGACTCTATTAAGAATTATTTAAATGGTTTGGCTCTTTTTTAACTAAGGGCATTGCAATGAGGATGTTGAAAATAGAAGTAACATTGATTGGCTTAAATGATGCAAAAGCTCCGTGGAATTTTGTAACAGGAAAATGCCGCTAAGACTTATTAGTTTGTTTATAAAGGATTTTCCAATAGGGACTTGACAACTTTGAATTTAATTTGTGAACGCACTCTTTCACTGTCAATTTATTCAGTAAACTCAACATTTTCATCATGGTAAAGTACACAAACGAGCAACGTCTGCAAATTATAAAATTCCAATTTTCGGTGGTAATTCTCGCCCTAGTAGACAGGCAATGACAAGTTTAGTGCAAAAATTTGAGACTACATATTCGTTGTGTGATCCAAACGATCCAAATCAGTCAATTCCTCGCCGTTCTCAAGAATTGGACATCGCTCAGACCACATTATGACGTATTTTGCGTAAGGATCTTGGTTTACACCCATACAAGATCAAGCTGACTCAAGAATTGAAGCCGATGGACCATTTGAAGCGACGTACGTTCTCCGATTGGGTTCTGGAGAAGAGGCGCCAAGATGGTGAATTTCATCGCAAAATCATCTTCAGTGACGAAGCTCAATTTTGGTTCAATGGGTTCGTCAAAAAGCAGAATATGCGTTATTGGTCGGGTAAAAATACACATGTGCTTCATGAATCACCACTTCATCCACAAAAAATAACTGTTTCGGACGAAATGTGTGATCGAGTCGTTGAAAATTGAGTCATACGAATCGACCGCTGCAAACGTGCCCGCGGTGGCCATATGAACGAAGTCGAGTTCCATTCATAAATGTTTTGATTGTACTTCAAGCCGATAATAAAGTTTTTGAAATATCTCAAATGGTTTGCGTTTTATTTAAAAAAAAAAGTTGTCAAGTCCTTATTGGAAAACCCTGTATAACACTCGTTTGAGAAGCTCTGCTGTATTTTTGCAAAGCAACAATATTTTAAATGTCACCATGCGTAACAAAACGTAATCTTTAATTAATAATTAGAAATATCTTCACGCAATCACGGGGGTTTTCATGTTATGTAACCGATAGTGGTCAAACTTGCAGGATTAACAAATCGGCTGGTTAGTCATCTTCAAAGAAATTCGGAACATCCTGTCCAAAAAGCAGTATGGATTTAAGTTTCAGCTACAAAAATGGCGCAATACGTGGGAACAATATACATATAGTAAACTTGTCAAAAATGGGAACTTTTAATTGCTACTACTGCTGCAAACTCGTAACCTGAGAAGCGAGGAGCAATCTTCGCGTCTGTGTCCTTCAATATTAAGTCTTTTTATAGCCGTGTACTCTATCGTATTTATTAATGTAAATGTTGTTTGTAAAGATAATGAAAACTAATTTTTCTATTTTGTAAACATAGCTGTTGTATTGTATAAGCTATTGTAGATCACATGTTTGATTTGGTCTGATTGTCTGCAAGCAATGTGTCTAGAATGTTGTAATAGCTTTACACGTTCATGGATTGTAACTTGAAATCATAACATTTATAAATATCAAAAGAAATTACATCAAAATTGAGCTTTTAAATCTGATTGGAAAGCCAATATACAGAGACGGGATATCCAACAAAAAAATATAAATATAATAATTGCGAAACTTATTTTTGTTCTGATTTCAAACGACTATTGTACTCGTACACCGGAGTTTGCGACCCAGACATGCGCTTAATTGCTAAAAGAGAAGACGATTCCAATACTCACTCGATTGCCGGTCAAGAGAGTTCCAATTTTAACTCAACATAATGCATTACGTTAGATATAACCAACCGAAACCACCACCTTTCTGGATATCGCCGGATTGACTTCGTTTTAAACGCGATCAATTCTCAATTTCATTTTGCTTATGTGTTTCTTTTTACCCACAGCGGAGTGAAGTTGTTGAATTCACCTTACATGCACAGTAAAATTCTGAATGGATTTTTTTTTTCTCTTCCACAAATTCGATGGTGTTAAGGTTTAGCTCGATAAAACCGCCTATTTTGTTAACAGATTGGGATGCAAATTTCCACATGCGTTTAAGATGTGACATAACATATTTTGTTGATATTTAATTTGGTAACAATTGAGTTCTGCGTCACTTAGCAGGACCTACATATTTTGTATATGCCCTGAATAGTGGGGATAGGTTTGACATAAAGTATATCTGGAATTTGCATGTGCTACAGAAGGCACCAACTTTTTATTCAGACTTCGTTTTAGTTTCAGTTTTGAAATGTAAGAGTATGTCAGAGACAGGTCGTCAGTGAGCTGCTTTGGACGGGCTGAGTTCACAAAAAACAAAAAGAGTTGTTGTAAGGATTACAGAAATGATTTTTTTTAAAACAATAACCATTTAACTGCCAAAGAGAAGACAGAATTTTGAATATACGCTCAAGAAAGACCGAAGCGCAAATTTTAAAAGCAAAATGACATAGCGGCAATAGCAAAAAGTAATATCAGTCAACATATGTAAGCCATTCTATTGTTGAATAGATAATTCAATTAAGTCAAAGCTGCTAGAAGTGACTTTGAGGATATCATACACCAACTTATTTCTAAGATCTGGGCAAAGAGTTGTATGCCCAATAAAAGGAATCTAAGCATTTGGGCCAACTTACGAGATATAAGTCCCCTCAACATTGTGTTTAAGATCTTATCTTTCATATTATGAGAACTTCCGAAACCCTTCGTCAACAACCGAACATAACCTGAAAAAAATTCAAAAAGCTATTATAAAATCCACACTCAACTTCGTTTCATGAATTTTACGGCTGCATATAATAGCACTTATATAGAGCTATGTCGAGTTTTGGCATCCTTGCCAAACTCGTCCGTTTGTGCACAATGACAATCAATGGGAAACTCTTCTCGCTGCTCCAACAACGCAACGCTACACCGGTAGCGCAGTCTTTCAAAAGTCTGTCTGTGCAACAACTAGCGTACACCGCTGATATTAATTTAACTGGCAAAACTCAGCGAACTACTCGTATCACCGATGACACAAAACATCAATCGACGAATAGGACAGAACGTAGCGGTTGACAGCTATAACCTTGAGGCAGAAAGGGACTTTGTCCACCTTGGCTCTGCTATTAATTCTGCTAGCAACACTAGTGATATAAAACGAAGAATCACTTTTTCTAATCGCTGGTTCTTTGGGATATGAAAGCAATTGAGTAGTAAGCTCCTTCTTTCGATTGTCTCGAGAAAAGCCACTTCGCCATACAATCTTGTTTGCTTAAGAGAAGAAAATTATAAATTTAATGAAGCATTTTTTCAACATCGATCTAGTGTTGCACATAATTCGCCTCAATTGACTGTAATATGTAGAGTGAGTGTACAAAAACCTTCTAGCTCGCAGAGTTTTCGAATTTAGTCCGGAGGAACAACTCAGCCGTCGAAGACCTTTTTTTTAGTCGGCTCGAACAAGTTGACGCTTATCCCAACCAACTCACAGTGTGCAACTGGAGACAGTTACAAAAGTGGAGATGCTTGTAAGTTTACGTCCAGTTTAAACACCAACTGCAGAAAAAACTATGTAACTAAGAAGCCATTCCAATTTTAGCAAACTATTTGCAGATAAAACTGGTACTACAACCTACAAACCTTGTCATTTTATTAAACTGAAATCGCTGTTTAAGACATTTTAACCACTTTCAAACTTTAACAAACAGTAATGGTTTTCCAGATCAAAAAGTCCGAATGAAACCAGTGCCGCTCGGGTGAGCGCAATACAGATATCACAGAAAAATCTACCACTAAGAAAATCACAAAAAGCAAGAAGCGACAAAATTCTGTAACTTCTTATCCTTTGACGTTTCGAACTAGAAAGAATGGAAGAGCAAAAGTATGAATTACTCAGATTCAAAATACTAAGGAAATTACCTGTTAAAATTAGTGAGAGTAGAGGCGTGTAAGAAACAAGGGTTGCCACCTTTGGTTAAGAATGATATAATATTTGTATGCTGAGATACTCGTAAGCTTTCATGTGAAAACGTCATTGCTGCGTTCAGCAGACTTTAAAGGAAGATTTGTCTCGTTTTACTCAGTGTCAGTCAGTCTAGATGCGTTACTGAATCCGCCTCTCTCGATATTCATATCAGGCCTGCACATTTAAAGCCATCTTCCGGTTGGAAAAAATTGGTTTTCGATACAATTTTTCAATTATCTAGAGGGGTTTAATGAGGATTGACGACAAGCCGAACCTATTTTCAGAGAAATTAATCGGTCAAGTCATCTAGGAACTTAATTCATTTACACCAGAACGTGTATTTGCATAATATACTCGTATTCTATACTTAGATCTCCAAAAAACCAAACAAGAATTATCCTCGAAATTATGAAAAGAAAAATCATTCGATAATAATTGTGGTTTACGTCTCCACAACTCGAATAATTTTACAAAGAATAATTGATGCAAAGTTGTAGGATCCGGAAGAGCAGTTTGCGTGATCGATGATTCAGCAGCCTTAAATTGCCTTTATTATGTAGCGTGAAAGCAGTTTATCATTTATACAAAATACATTGTATTGGGTGATTTTCTAAATGTAAGGGATATTTTTTTTTAAATGCAATGCGTTCAACAGCTTTTCGTGAACCTGCTGACTTGTTAACAGCAAATACCGTGCGAATTTAACATTATCAAAACTTAAAGGAGTCCTTAAACGGATTAAAATAGCTAAATAAAATGAATTTTTCTGAGTTCATGTAGAATAAACAGATTTCTTACAAATGGAGTCTTAGCATAATGCCTGAGAAAAGGACTACCTATCCCCATGCTTTATAAAGTCCACGAGATATAAGTTAGTAGATACCATTCCCGAAATCATTTCGAATGTTAGGTCGAAAGAACGTATGCTTGATAAATAGAATTATAGCATATTTTGCCCGATCAACAAAAACGAGATCCTCTTATCTCTTTTAACTTTAAAATGGTTTGTAAAACCTTATTTTCTTCCTTATTAAAGAGGTCTTAGATTCATTGTCCAGACTTGATTTAGTATTCACACAAAGGTATATCCTAGAAAAAATGTCCGAATTTATATTATCTTACATCAATATGCGACCATAGAATCGCTTATGAATGTATAATACCTATAGAGGTCAAATCAAACTTTTAATAATGCTACTGATTTCATGAAACTAGATAAAAAAAACTATTATGAGCACTGGTATTCCGCAAAAGTCTTAAGCAATCTCACCTTAAACGTTACTGACAAAAACCGATTTCTTCAACATAAACTAGCGATAAAGCATTTAAGCTCGCAAGCCAATATTAGCAGCATAATTTTTCAAAAATCGATTGGTAACTTTTATTTTTACTTTCTATTTTTAATATAATATATATACTCGTATATCTATTTCTTATAAAATCATCACAACTGTGTATTCTTAACATTTAGATAAGTAATATAGAAAATATACGAGTACATATCTACGAGTACATCAAGTGTAAAAAATAGTGTTAAATGCCACTTCAATGGGCTTATCAACTTAAGTTGATATAATGACATAGTGGGTAGAAACAATAAGCTTTTACTGGTGAGTTTACAAATATTTTGAAATCGGATTAGTGCATATAAATCCGATGGCTACGATTCGATTTCATGTCGATGGTACAGCCTATAAAGAAAATACCCCACCTCTGGTGATAGCGGAGCACAATGGTTAGACTTGCCGACTTTTTAGCAAAATTTCTGGACTTTAAATCTAAACCAGCACCGAAAAGCAGAAAAGCAAATTCACATTTTTCGCATTGACATCTTTTTGCCGAGCAATAGCAAGCCTCCAAAAGTAAAATCAACTGCCTATGAAAAGTGTCTTACTCTCAGCCATTTCGGAGTTATTATGCACAAAATGAAGAAATGGTTACCAGCAGAAACACATTAAGGATCGAAAAAGTATCTATTTCTTGTCAAAGACCGTAAGAGATATTAACTAGATTAGATGTCGAGTACTTTCGAATATAGTTCCGATTCGAATGTTTGACCTTAAGATTCTATATTCTTCAAAGACAAAAAGGGTAGAAATATACAAGCTTTAAAAATTCAACGTGAAGACGATACATTTTTTCCCAAAGCATTGTAGTATAGAATCTCGAAATCTCTTAAACTATAAATCTAGTGAACTATAGTTAAAAATAATTAGTTTAATAACAAAGTATATCCAGATTCATTTGCTAATCATGTTTGCTAGTTATCTGACAAATACGCGTGTGAAAATATTCAAACTTCTTAAAATTCATCTAATCATCCGATATTGGTTGCGTTATCTATCCAATTGGTGAGAAAGTAATCTAAGGGTGCACGAAAGGCGGATATACTTTGCGCTTGACTAAAATAAAGAAAAAGCTGATTCAACTTTTAGTTAGAAGTCACGCAAACGGTCTTGAAGATTAAGTTTTCAGACTCACAGAAATTGATCAACTGAACTTTACATTTTAGGACAAAAATCCCAGACAATTCTCCAATCTGGAACTTGAATTTGTAGTTCAGGATTCCAACCATCAAAAGAGTGATTTTGCATCAATAATAGATTTAGTATAAATTTTAAGTTCATTGTTCTATTCATAAAGAAAAAATCCCGAATTTATTTCTTATGTTTTCTTTAAGAGGAATAAAGAGTGTTCCTTATAATTTGTCTGTATCAAACATACACTTATTTTCTTCATATTCATGTCTTGTTTCTTACATATGTTATTTGGCAATCTTTAAAATTAAGCTACTTCTATGAATGTATTTTTATATTCACTGCACTTCGAATTTATTCTACTACGATAATTGGTACGTACCTAGTTAATTGAGCTAAACTAAATTTTCTCGAATTATTATCATCATGATCACTGGTCTTGGACGATTTACGTTGCAATAAATTGAATCCTTTAAGCGTTATTCCTGTGCTATTCACTTTCTCGGATGGCAATTCCTTAATTTGATCGCCTTTTTCGCCATTGTCAGGCGGAATTTCTCCACCGTTCACATTGATTTTTGTTACTTGGAAACGATCTGCCATTTTGAAGCACTTTATAGATTAACACTTTTTAAATTATCCTTGCAGAGAGAATTTAAATCTTCTGAAAAGAAGACGTTACAACTAACTTTTTATTAGCAGATACCACATAAGTTTCTCAGAAACACTGTTCATCGATTATCGCAATTCACTTAAGCAGAACGCTCTTATCACACGCTAATACCGGCACTAGAAATTCAACAACGGATAGAAGTGATATCTACGCCAAGCGAGTAGTAGGTCGCGATTGAACACTCGACTACCTGTAACAGTTAGTTTTATTGGATCGTCAGTGTGAAAAGTATCGCATATCTTTTGAGAATAAGCAATGTGTGTAATGTGTTTGTGTCTCAAAACAAATATAAGAACTTTTATGCGAGAGCTTTTCTTCAATTACACTCGGCGAATGATTAAATTGAGTGATACCATACAAATCTTAATTCGATTGGATCGACTGATATGATCAAAGAAATTACCACGATCCGATGCGTTTTGATTGGCTGATTGTGATGTGTCAAAGCTTTTCTATTCACTCATGGATAGAATTAGGATCCACATTTAAGTTTGTTAGGTTAAAATATCCTATAAGACAATTTAAATTGGATGTAGTGGTATTGGTTCCGGGGTGTTAATACCGGTTTTGCTGTATCCCTTAACTGTCATTAGTGTCAATTCAATTTCAATTTTCGCTTTTTATTATCACAGAGCATGACAACTCTATGAGTTTGATTAGATAAGCGTGGTGAAGGTTGGTAGATATGATTAGCAGGTTAGTGTGGAATCTATCTGACTAAAAATAACCGATTCCTTGATTAACCGATTTGCAAATATTTTAACAGTAGATTGTGAATTGCTTGGTATTTGCATAGTAGGATGGTAAAAAATGAATAAGTTACTTTTGTTAAAAATGTTCAGAACCAATTAAGTTATACTTAAGTCGAATTTTCCGATAGTGTAACTTCAGCTTCAGATGCTTTTGCATATGAATTTACATCGTCGCTAATTATATTTTAATTAGTGTGAACAGATTGACTAATTGTGTGCGGTCACGAACAATGTGCTCTGTGAAATAGTTTAACGAAAAGATCACAAGCGGAACAAAGTTATAGAATTCGACTGATCTTACAGATTGCAGAAAGCGCAATCTTTCATTGCTTGCGATAAAAAAGTGCATTTCGTTTGTTCTAAATTAATTATACACCACATTTTAAGATAATGAATCGTCCGTCTAGGCTCCGCTTTCATCTCAAACAAAGAATAACTCTTGCCAATCGCTGCTTCTTTAGGCTAAGTAGAGACTTAGCCAAAACAACGCAAGTCTAAAAACTAACGTTCCTGTCCGAAAAGTCTTTGAATCCGCCCCAAGGAACAGCGCATAAGAGATAGATTTCGACTCAGGTGGCGCACGCAAGCGGAGGAGTGCGAAAGTAGAGACAAAGGTTACGAATCGGAGAAAAGCTGGGGTAGCTGCCAGTTTTTCTCTTATTCTCACCAGAACCATTTTTGTAGAAACCTTGGATTGAATACTTCGAAACCTAGTCAATAAGAGAAGGTAAAAAGATTGCGATAATGTATTTCATTAAACAAATCCGACTTGTTTAGATGAGGTTTTCTGCCATACTTTTAGGGATCTCCAATTCAACTACCGAGTACTACAGGGTTACGCTCACCCTGGGTTCGAGAGAAAACAAAAAGATTAAAATAACAGAAATATGGTAAAGCGATATCTTATTCGGTCTCGTTTGTAGTTTTTGAATGGCAGCATTGATCATCATACAAATTTTATGACATTTTATGAAGTTTCAGTCACTACAATAGATACGAGTAGCATCCTAGGGAAATCGTGGGTGTCTGTCAGGTACCAAGACTCCACAACAGTCTCCATTGCCCTTGGTAACAACGTGTAGCGCGCTGGCCTATAGACTTTTGGACCATGGAGGGGATTCCTTAGTTGAGAATAACTTGAAATTTAGTTTTGGCTTTTTTAAGAATCTTTGGCGATAGACGTCGTGCTAGTAAAAATGTCGGCGGGTTTCTTCCGACGATATGATGATTCATACCCTGAAGGACTGTTTTTGGCGTCGGCGCCGTATTTCCAAACTTACCGAAATAGTTCTTCACCATATGTGACTATTTTTGTCACTTTGGCAGCGTATAAGTAATTGCAGTTCAAGTTGTTTCACTTTTGTTGCAATGCGAGTGGAAGCACGCATATATCGGTAATTGTGTCGATAAGGAATTTAGATTTTGTCACATGCTCCGTCATAAATAAGTTTTCCTGGCTTTTTTTTCTGGACTAGTGGATTGAGAATAATATCAGCAAATTAAGGTTAAATGTAATTCTCCATGCCGCAGACTGATGTGCGCTATTTCGTCATATCGTCGCGTTTCTTCGAGGTAACCTGAAAGTGTGGAATCTTTATTGAATTTTGTATAATTTCATCAGTGCCATTTTCCAAGGATTCTGACTTCTCAACGGGCTGATGAAATACTCCAGCTCTCGTTACAACATACGGTGACTTACCAAGATAAACCATAGATGATGGGGTAAAGAGCAAGTGACAACACTGTACAGAGCAATAAGTATAACACTGCTTGAAAACCTTTAACTTAAAAAAATTGTATATCAATGATGCTCCGTTAGAGTTGGTTCTTTTATGCCCCCAATATCTTCTGCGCTACTGACGGGTTCACGAGTTTTCAGTTGATTGGCCTGCATTATTAAATTTAAAATGAAAGCATCCTTTAGAGTTCGTCGAAGTTGATCTACGAGTATGTGTATGTATATTCTTCTTTATCCTATCTAGTGATATGTATTCCATCGGTAGCAGGCGACATAAAGCCGTCAAAGGATCTTATTAAGCGGTCTCATCTACCTTCAGAACGTTTTTAAGATACCCATTATGGCTGGTGGTATTGTATTAATCAGCTCGCTTGCAGCTCTGGTGATAGGAGTTGAATATGACCCGGTAATTTTTTAAATATCTAGGGATTGATTGCCGATCAGCAAATTTAAGTCTGTACTTTGGGCTCAGTATAGGTATTATCAGACTGTTGGGGTGCTTTCATTTGCCAGGTGATGTTATCATTTTGTCATCTGTTTTGTTTTTGTGTCTTGCATTCCTGAAAACTTTTAATTCGGTGCGGATTAAAATTAAAAAATTCTTAAAGTAATTGTTGTTTCTAATACGTTCTGAGTTAAAATTTCTACAACAAATATGTAATTTGTGAAATAGGTGCTTGTGAAGTGTTTAGAAATTTCCATAATAGGATTCAATCTATGGAAATTGTCAGTCACATTTCACTGTCTCGGATATTGTCTTTACTGACTTGTTTAGCTATATATTAAAACAAAACTTTCTATTATACACTTCTCACTAAATATTGAAAGGAAACAAAAACAACACAACAATTTCTTTATGTTTCACTAGTGCTTTGTTTACATTTTCAAAGCACGATTGTGTACAAACTTCAGTTTCTAAAGACTTCACAAGCACCTATTTCTAAACCTACATATTTGATGTCGACATTTTAACTCAACACGTATTAGACACAACAATTACTTGGACACATTTTCCAATTTTATTTCGAACTGAATTTAATTTTTTTACAGCAATTTATTCCCACACACAAGCTCTTTGGAATTCACCTCGCAACATTAGTACAAAAAAAGGGAAAAAAACCACAGTAAAAGCACTTTGGATGACTTTGATAATTAAATACGAGGGCGGGTCAATAAGTCCGTGACTTTTTAAATTTCTGACCTCTTTACTGAAACAGCAACACTGCTCCTGTCAACAGGCATCTGTCAGTTGACTCCTGTCAAAATTTAAACTTGCTGCGTCAGTTAGTTTGTGTTTGACAGCTATTTTTATCAGACTACTCACTAATTTGAGGAGAAAATGGAAAAAAGTGAATTTCGTGTGCTTATTAAGCATTATTTCTTGCGAAAAAAAACCATTACCGAGACCAAGGCTAAGCTTGATAAATACTATGGGGACTCTGCACCATCGATTTCAATGGTAAAAAAGTGGTTTACTGAATTTCGTTGTGGCCGTACAAGCACTGAAGATGCCGAACGTCCTGGACGCCCAGTTGAGGTCTCTACACCCGAAACAATCGAAAAAATTCACGATATGGTGTTGGCCGACCGAAGATTGAAAGTGCGAGAGATTGTGGAAGCCGTAGGGATCTCGCATGGCTCAGTGGTTTCAATTTTGAATGATCACTTGGGCATGAGAAAGCTTTCCGCAAGATGGGTGCCGCGTTTGCTCACAGTCGACCACAAACGCAATCGTGTAACGACTTCACAGGAAGGTTTGGCGTTGTTTAATAGCAATATGGAGGAGTTTTTGCGCCGTTGTGTAACCGTGGACGAAACATGGATCCATCACAACACACCAGAGAACAAACAACAGTCAAAACAGTGGGTTTCTAAGGGGGAATCGGCGCCAAAGAAGGCCAAGGTGGGTTTGTCAGCCAATAAAGTTATGGCGACTGTTTTTTGGGATGCACGCGGGATAATCCACATTGACTACCTTCAAAAGGGAAGAACAATCAATGGGGAATATTATGCCAACTTATTGGACCGATTCAATGACGATTTAAAAAAAAAACGACCTCATTTGGCCAAGAAAAAAGTTCTTTTCCATCAAAACAATGCAAGGGTTCACACATGTGCAGTTGCCATGGCAAAAATCCATGAATTGGGCTATGAATTGCTCCCTCATCCACCCTATTCTCCAGATTTGGCTCCGAGCGACTACTTCTTGTTCCCAAACCTGAAGAAATGGCTTGGTGGAAAAAGATTTGACTCCAATGATGAAGTCATCTCGCAAACAAAGGCCTATTTTGAGGACCTCGACAAATCATTTTTTTTGGAAGGGATAAAAAAATTGGAGAAGCAGAGAGCTCAAGGGAAACTTCGTAGAAAAATAAAATTATTTTTTTATCAAAAAATCTGTGTTTTAATCCAAAAGTCACGGACTTATTGACCCGCCCTCGTATATGTGTTCCCTTCTAATATCAATGTTTTTGAAAGAAATTACACGTTTTTCGCAAAAGAAAATAAAACAGCTTTTTGAATGACTAAATTCAACAGATGCTTAGCTGTCAAATTTTCGTACGAAATGATCGCAATTAACGTACGGAAACAAAAGTGAACGAAAAATCGACGAAACTGAGCAATCCACCATTATGGGTGCGAGACACAAATCACTTGTAATCGCACATTTACGTACGTAGTACGTAGTACGGGTCTGCCTCTAAGAGATTTTCGTCTCAAAACAAGGGCTTTTGGTTTTACATTTGCGGCTCAAACGCCAAACAATGGCCAGACAAATAACAACGACTTCGGTTTCGAAAGCGGTACAGTATGCGGCTGGATTAAACGATTTATGTATTGGTCCTTACAGAAGGCCGCGTAGCAAATGCTTTGAGTTGTCTTAGAGCCATCTGTGAATATGTCTTCATTCGTTCCTTTCTAGAACTAGGGGATTGAAGTCAACGTTGAAGTTACTTTGAGTAGACTGACAAGCCCTACAATTTGCTCTTTTCGTTATAGGGAACACTTAGCAGACATGTTTTTTTTAGGTCTGAGTCAATGGCAATTTGCATTAGCATACGTATATATACATAGTAGCATATACTCGTACATATGGTAGTATGAAGATTTGCACCTGAAAATATTATAAAGGCCCCTGCGATGCTAATGCAGACAACTCGTTGTTTCTTTTTTGAAACGTTCTTAGCCTCATTCGGTACATCTTTCAGAACTTAAATTTAAATTTTGCATCTTACGTACTGCCTTTGGTAAATATGGCTAAAAGATGTAGAGCGAATCGACACCAATGCTTTATCCGGCTATTAGCTGAGTATTGACTATTTATTTGCTATTAGCCCTTTTAATTTCGAAAACAAACTTCTGGTTGCACGGAAGGGGCGTTCGGTTCGAAGAAAACAATTCAGATAATAAATATATTGTTGAACTTGCTATCAGTTTACCCTTAAACGATCAACCGATAGCGCAGTGTCTGGCCGACGGTAAATAAAAAAGCCCATTATTAATATCCGAATGCAATTATCAACCCCAAAATCGTTTGCAAGGCAGCTGTCTTTTGTGTGTTGTTTAAAGATATTTACGACTGATACTGCGACAATTCGATTAAAAAACCAATCCTATATTAATATAGGTTCGAATGTGCTATTAAAGACTATGGATTTGCTGTAGCTTACCTACGCATCTTCAAATTATGGGCAGTTATTGAAAATTTTGTGGATTAACGATTACCTAGTTGAAATAAAAAGTATGTTCATTAGAGACTTATTAATGAGATTTTTTCAAGCAATTCGATTTACAGTTAGCCAAGGTTTATTAAGCTCATTGCTTTTTAGATTTCTCAATCTGTCGTGTAGCTCAGTATGGTGAATGACTGTCAAGCTTTGTGTCTCACCCGATCAATTTTTATGTCTCAAAAACTGCAGCTGCTTCGAACTTAATATAGCCAAATGGCAATCTAGAGCCATCTCACATAAATGCAAACCGTCTCCTTACCGCCTGTATTTTCTCTACTGTCAACCTAGTCCCATAGTTCAATTTCTGCAGAACTTTGCCATATTATTGTTCCACATTGAGTTTAATTTCCGTTCGCATATCGATAAGATAATCCTGAAAGCCAACTCATCACTTGGCTTTATTAATCGCCCCTGCTACAGTGTATCAGTCAAGCTTGGTTCTCCTCTTACCAAGTTCATGTTATTCGAGAGTATTTAACGTCGATTCCTCTGATTTGCTGTTCATGGTCTGCCCTAGAACGACTTTTAAATATTACCTCCCTATCAAAACCTTAAACTTACCAATTTGAATTCCTTAGAAGAACCTACGAACATGGCTAACATTCTTTTCAGTGATTGACTGCTCTCAGATTCCATCGACTGCGCATTTCTGTACAACTCTACACCAAGCCATGTAATTTACCGCATCCAAGTTTTGAAAATACGTCACTGTCTGTCGTCGAGCCAATGATGTAGATGTAGACTTGAGACAATGCTTTTTAATATTGGATTCAATAGGTAGTGCTTCAAATGGATTTGACATCATTTTTCCTGTTGTTTCCATTCCAGCAGTTCTTTGAGCTTAGTTGAGTTCTGTTATAGTATATTCATTCTGTTTACAGATAAATTATTTGAACACCTCATCAATGTAACTTTTAAAAAATTCAAGCTCATGGCAGTAAAAATTTTTTTTTACTCTGAGCTTAGTGGTTCACAGCACTTACTCAATTAAGTATTCAGATAGTGGTATAGTCGGGGATAGTGCTGAGGGTAATCAATAACCCCTTGCTCTGTTACGGGGCTGCTACTTTCAGTTTTACACTCTAGGTTGGTACAAGTCTCCTTTCACTTGTATACGCAGCTGTGGCAAGATATTTTGCTATTGCGTTATCTCGTTCCGTTTGAAATCTGTCTAAGTCACTTCAGGCCGTTAATTTATTTTCTATTCGCATTATATTACCTTGCTATCTTATCCGATTGATTTGCACTTTTTTGATTTCGATTTTTCTATATAATTTGTATTGTTCGCTGTTGTAGGGATCGAAAATCGCTCAAAAAATCGTTTATATGCTTTTACATCATAGACCAGGACTGGGATGGTGATGTTCCTATTGTACATAGAGTAATTGTAATTGGCTTATTAGGCCAAAGAAACAGAGATTCGTAAGTGTAGCACTTTATCAATTATGGGTATAGCCCTTTATCGGTGAGATTGCCACCAAATTCTTCGCAGGGGTGTTCCATCGCCATTCGAACTTGGTAGGGACGTCAAAGCAAAATGCCTTCATTCGTCTGCCATATGAGGCCTTAAAATCGATAAAGAAGTTGTGGGGATCGATTTGAACTTCTTCAGGATCTTTCTCAATATGAATATTTAATAAATTGTCAACCTACTAGACCCAAAACAGTACTAATGGGTCTTCAGATCATTCATGAATGTTTTCGAACGTTTACACAACACAGAGTCACAGAAATGAATAACTTTGGTTTGCGCAGGTTTCTGGTGAAGTAAACATACTCTCTTTTTAAGGTCAAATTTTGAAAACTTTTTAATACAGCAGCTGTGTTGCAGAAAAGCGTAGTTAGATAGATAGACAGCGTCTTAACTATTAAAGATAGTTATGTCTGATAGCAGAATTTCATTTTTCCTTGCAGTCAAACAGTTAAGTTTCCCCATTTACATATTTTGCAATAGCAACTACATATCCACTTCTACTTTCTTAATCATCTTTACAAGTTTCTGTTAAAACGGAGCAAGCTTCTCGTGCTGTTTTTGTTTTCTACAATATATCACACAACCCCGGTTGAGGGTTATTACCCGATTACGGCGAAGCAAAAGGAGGGTTATGTGGTTGACCAGTATGTATGTATGTGGGTATGTATGTTTATTCATCTGTTCCGTCATCACTTCTAAACTACTTATCATAATTTTCCAAATGAGGTATCGTTGGAAGCGTTTTGATCGTCCTCTAGTTATAGGCTATGTGACGTCACTTTAAAATGAACATGGCGCCCTCTAGAGGACATATTATTTCACAAAGCACCATCTGTTGGTAAAAAAGTGTAAAAAGGCGAAGCCACCCATCACAGAAACACGCCAAACATAATCCAATCAGAAGACTAAGACATCACATTCCAACTGTCCCTTTCCGATCAAAGAATAGTAATAACAAGAAGGATCAATCCCTCTTGAGTAAAAGAAATCCACCCAACCTAGAAAAAACAACGTCTCATAAGATCAAATAGCGCAGGTGTATTGCTATGGTTCAAATTCCAAATCCGATATAATTTTGCCCGAGTTACTATAGAATGCATACAATACATAGTCGACCCGTAATTTTTTTTTTTTGGAAATGTACTTGGGATCCAGAGATTTTCGTGAGCAAAACGCTGTGTAATGTATGTTATTCGGACAAAGTGGAAACAGATAGCTTTTTCACCTTTTTTTATGCGTTCGTGATTGGCTGATTCAGAGATTTTCACTATGAGTAACTAATTTACTTTTTAATAAATCTTCATTAAAAGAAAAATGCTGGAAAAATGTTTAGTATAGTGAATTTCTTAAGGTGGATTGAAACCTTTTCATATGTTTTAAAGTTAAGCTAGCGATTTATTTATCTGAAAAGGTTATTTACAAATACGTTTTATTAAATAAAACGACATCACTCAGAAAGAATGTACAAAAACAATAAAATAGTAATATTCTTCTTCTTTTAATAAATCCAAAGCAATTCCAATGTACGGGGAAGCAAATAAATTTGTTTAAAAAAATGGAAAATATTTTTGAGCTCCAAAAAACAGATGTGACAAACACCATGAAATTTGTTAAAGGATGGATACAGAATATCTCTGCATTAGTTAGCGTGCATCAAGATTTAAAAGTTAATAATATTAGTTTTGTCCTTACTAGAAATATTGATTAAGATGGGTTGGAAAATATGTTCGAATTATTGAGGAGGACAGCGGAAAAAATATTACTTTGTAACGATTTATGTGTAAGTTCAAAAGATTATTTTCGGTTTAGTACAGGGAAAAAATCAGTATGTTTGGCAACTGTGAAACAACCATGTTCATAGATTTTTGTGAAAAAAATTTATGGCAAAAACGATTGTTTTAAGTTGGATAATGATTTCAAATCAATGGATTTTGTAGAATTTAATGCTTTCTACTATTTTGGAGGTTGGATTTAAAAAGAATATGCAAAGTACTATTAGCTGACGAAGAAGGCGCTTCTTTCACTTTCACTGACTTTAAGCAAGATGACGATGCACATTTAGTCAGACCGCCAAGGTTTTTTATGGAGGCCCTAAAGCAATTAGAAAATAAATCTTCTTCCAATTTCAGCAATTTCATAACAAGGTGTAACATCAAAACAAATTTGTACGAATTATTGAAATCAGAGTTTATATATTAATATTGTGCTCAATAGGATTACAAATATATAGAAACTTTGTTTATAAGGGTGAGAATATATGTTTTTAATTAAGAATTGCAATAACAATGACAAAAATAAACTTTTTAGCGTTGTACATTTATTAAAAAAAAAGTCGATTCGAGTCGCAGCTTCTTAAAGTTGTAGCGAATTTCAACTTGCACATAATAATGGTATTCACTCTTCGTTGTATCTGGTCTTGTGTCATTGTTAAAGTGTAAAAGTGTTTAAATTTTCTTACAATACAACAACAACCAAATACACTGGCTGTCATTTTGTTACACTTTTAAACTTCAGCAATGCTCCAACCCTATTGTTACGGAGAGTGTAAAAGTGTAACATTGCATTGAAAATATTTTTTTGACAGCTGTTGTCATTTGGTTATCTCAATTTATAAAATTTCTGTAAATGAAACGAATTGGCAAAAATATGGACGGGGAAAATGTGGTCGTACATAAAAAGGGCCGAAGAGAAAAGCCTGTAAAAAAATGGAATGATAAAGAAATTTAGGTTATAAAGTCACAGTTATTTTATAGACGAAGTCGACTGATTGTTGCTACAAATATGCGAGAGTGCGATCACTCTTTGTTGTAAAAAAAAACACTTTTACAAGACCAAATATAACAAAGCGTGAAAACCCCCAAGGCGAGCAGTTTTGCCGGTTTGTTGAAATTTCAGTCACTTAGCGCTAAGCGCCTCCGTAGAAATTTTTCGTCGAAAATGAAAGAAGACTCAGTACTCTCAATTCAAGATCATCATTATTAAATAAGGTTTATTGTTTTTAGTAAAAGATATGTTTGTTGTAAGAATCTCTGTCTCAAATGACTTGCCTTTTAACTATGCATTTTGAGGAATACCGGGTTATAGGTGTATGGAATGCATTATTTTGTTTGGAAAATAAACGATATAAAACTCCCACAAATTCATGTATTTATTTTTCTACCTTTAGTATAAAAATAAATTGTACCCCATTTCAGGACTGGGTAGTTAGTCAGTGAGCAGCTTTTAATATCACTCTCAGCCAGGGAATTATTTTAGTCTGCAAGGCTTTTTGATTTACCAGAGAACAAACTGTTTTAAGTCCCTGACCTTATGCCTATCCTATCCTATGGGATAGGTAACACTCTGTCTACGTATGTGTCTTCATCTTCCTGATAGCATTTCTGTACTGTTAAGGGGCTTATAAAAATCGTGTTTGTGGGAGATTTTGAAAACTTTTCTTGACATCTAAAATCGTTGGTGAAAACATTATGCTTACTAATTGAATAGGTCTCTTTGAAAGTTATTACTATAGATATATATATTTTGAAATTCTCGGATCTTATCAAATACTAAGATGGAGCTTCCAATAACCTGTATTAGACTCAACACACGCCACTTTTCGATAGGAGCTGGCGAGCAATTAGACATCCTTGCATCACATGTTGCATGCCGCAGAAGGTGCCAGTGGGCATATGAGAAATATGGTGTCAATATTAAATAAATTAAAATTTTTTGGAATGTTATTGTTTTTGTGAAGTTATATTATAAGTCATGAGAACAATTATCACTCTTGTTCATCGATGTTTTTTGTTTTTTTGGCTTAGGCCGTAATGGACTGTTAAAGCTCTATTTCGAACAACCAAAAAGACTTTATACACGACGCT
This sequence comes from Volucella inflata, assembly GCA_928272305.1. Lineage (NCBI taxonomy): Eukaryota > Metazoa > Arthropoda > Insecta > Diptera > Syrphidae > Volucella > Volucella inflata. Next base: position 44,135,645 of record OV743716.1, on the reverse strand, counting down.
GATCATCTAAGTCCTGCTTAGTAGCAGAGACAGAAGTACGTACGTACGTTTTTATTCATTTATTTTTGTATACGTATTTATAAAGGCATGCTTATAGCTCAACAAATGAGCTTGTGTTTTTGTATTTTTGGACATTCTTGCCACCGTTGAGAAAAATTAAAAACTCGAAAATACTATTGTATAATAATATAATACTGCAAACAATTTAAATATTTTAATAGTTTGAGAGACATATTCAGTTACAAAGTTAATCTGTCCTTATATTGATATGGGGGCATTCGTTTTTATCTTTCTTTTTAAAACAGGCAGTCTCCAGAATTGTTTGTACAGTCTCTATTTTTTTTTCATATTACAGAATATTAGAATATCAAATAAAAAAAACATACAAATTGACTGTAGTAAAATTAACTTCTATTTGTGCGAAAAAAAAAAAACCAAAAACAAAGTTAACACGCTCTACAGTGAATAATACTCGTAAATTACATCACAACAAACTTGTGGTATCGGGAATGAATAATCATAGTATTTTCCGTGATCCATTAGTTTGGCTCTGGTTCAGTCCAGTTTGCGGGGAAAAAGCTTCCCTTTCAGACGCAATCCACATGAAAGATAGATATAACTTCTGATACCAAATACTGGCACCCACTTTAAATGAGTCCTCTCAAAGATACCCTCGGCACTCGTGTTGGAAGGTATCGATTTGTTTGAATTAGAATTGTTACTGTCTGAAAGAGAGTGCGTAGAACCAATGTGGAAACTGGTTCCAAGCCGATCTTGTCTGCAAATATTCTTAAGTGGTGTGTGAGATCAGCAACATCTTCAGCATCATAACAGTAACATCATCAGCATCAGAATAAGCCCAGCATAAGCGCTTTCTGAAAATTGCGTCTACAACTTGATTAGATACAATTGTTTTCAATAAGGGGTCATTGACTGAAAGTGTTTTACATTCCTTTAAAACATATTGACCTAGGTTATACCTTGTTTAGCCTTCAATTTAACTAACGACTTGTTTATACGCTCTTCGATTTGGTGCGGGGTTTTACTCGTAGTATCTGCTGTTTGGAGTTCAAACTGTCTTACTCCGTACATGATTAAATCAACGTGGTGAATCACTTTTTCGAATAGAATTTCAAGGAAGTGGTACTTCCCCGACCACGGACAAAACTGGGCTGCACTGGAATCGCTCTATCAAAGTAGATTTTTTTCACTGTACAGCTCTCTGCAATATGGAACAGTGTTATGACATAAAAATCGTTATGACGGCAGATATTAATTAAAATAATTTTTTTTTATTCAAAGCAAACTAGTGAGAGTTGTGGTGCTAGAACTTCACGTGGATAGATCAATGAAAACGTAATTAAGTGTTTCAGTGTACAGATCTGCTTGAAGGCGGTTTATTTACGAATACCGGAAAGTGAAAAACCTCAAAGTCAAAAGCAAGTACGGGTAAATGTTAAATAATGATAGTCATACGAATGTTAATGTAAACAAATGCATGAGAACGGAGGGCATTCAATGCAAATGGCTAAATCCACGTGCTTGGTTTGTGTTGCAAGCTTTTTTTAACAGCAAGTTATACTTTAATTATTATAATGTGTTATGAAATTAAATCAACAGATTTTTTTGTAATAATTTCATGACAAAAGCATTTTTTATTTTTATTTGCTATTACCATATATTGGTAGTTAACAACTGGTCTAATAGATCTGGATTTTAAGCAACAAACATCTTCACTAGAATGAATCAATTTTCAAATACAGATACTTAAGATCGGAGTTTAAATTTCTAATGTAAACCACCTAGGATTCTCCAGCTTTGCCTCCACTCGTATAGCGTCTTTTTTTTTTTCTTTTTTTTTAACAAAGAATTTATCCATTTTACTCCTTGTAAGTTCGTTTTAATAAAATTTCTTAACTTCTTAGAAAGATGAGTAAAAGCTTAGAGTACCCACTTAGCACCCACCACGTCGGACATTCTCAGAGGTAGTTCTTAAATGTGTAGTAAAAGCGCTTCGGTCCATTACGATGCCAGTAAGCAAGCTGCAGTCTTTCATACTGAGGCACAACAGAAAAAACGCGGGGAAAAATGAGTTAACTCTGTCACCGGTGTGGTTAAATAATTTGAGGGACCCGCAGGGTAGGTTGGCTCGGTGGGCTGTCAAAATGCAGCTATATGATTTTACGATTTTGCATCGGAAAGGTAAGGAGCACTTGGTTCCCGACGCATTATCCAGGACAAATGAGGATGTAGTATCACTGTCGATACCCACTAAGGATGTATGGTACCGAAAAATGCGGGACTTAGTCAGCTTGGAAGGGGGAAATACCCTGACTGGAGGGAGCAGGATGGAATGCGTTTTTTAAAAAAATACCGGTGAGATATCCAAAACTGGCGGTCGAGGGTAATGAGTGGAAGAAAGTTATCCCAAAAGAGGATAGAGCTGAGGTGCTAAGGCAATGTCATGACAATGTTTTGAGTGGACACGGAGGTATATAAAAGATAAGGTATATAAAGATAAAGTTGCTAGGAGTTATTTTTGGCCAAAAATGAGATCCGATATAGCTCGCTACGCTCGTAGCTGCGTAATCTGTCAAACAGTGAAGCCTGACTTACGGAATCCCGCGGGGCTTATGGCGTCGCGTTGTAAAGTAAATAAGCCGTGGGATATGCTATGCGTGGATTTCATAGGGCCACTTCCCAGGTCGACCAGAGACTATGCCTATATTTTGACGGTAGTCGACTATTTTTCCAAATTTCCGTTGTTCTTTCCTGTGCTTATCCGTGAAAACCATTCTGGAAGAGCAGGTGTTTTTGATATTCGGTGTACCTAGGTGGATCGTTTGCGACAATGGGGTACAGTCCAAAAACAAAGAAATGGCTGAACTAGCGGCTGCCTATGGTATAACTATTGACTTTACCGCACTTTACCACCCCCAAGCCAACCCTGGCGAACGATATAATCAAACCCTAAAAACGAAACTTCGTGCCTACATTTCCGACAATCACCGAAATTGGGACATTCTTCTTCCGAAAGTGGCTTGCGCCATAAGAAATGCAACGCACGAGGTTCTGAAAACTTTTTTTCTTTTTGTGCTTTTTGGAAGAGAAATGCAGATTAAGGGGGACGGGTCTCCTCTTCCCACATCGGGCTTCATCGCAGATAGGTCAGTGGATATTCAGGTTTAGTCGAAGGCATTGGGTAAAATGGTGGAGGATATAAAATAAAAAATGGAGAGTTCGGCTCGGAGATCTGCCAACCACTACAATTTACGGCGCCGCGATATAAGGTTCTACCCTGAGGACTTAGTTTTAAGGAAAAATGTTGTCCTCTCTCATGCTGCCAGGTATTTTCTGCAAAGGTTGCTCCGAAATTTTTTGGGACCATTTGAGGTGATAAAGAGAGTTTTGCCTTGGACGTACGAGCTGACTGACAGAAATGGTAAGAAGGGAGGTGTGTGGCATGCCAAAGATTTAAAGTTATTTACAAAACGGGAGGACCTTATTTAATCAAAAAATCCCTGGTACAAGCAATGAAAACCTTTGGAAGGAAGGAGGGAGTATTATGGGTCACCGAAGGCAGGTTTTCGTTCGCTTGGGACCAAGTATAAAACCACCATCCTCCCTTACTGCGATCCCTATCTGTTGATTTCTCAACACCATTACCAGCAGCAAGAACTTGGGTCAACGGATAACAGGCCCGGCAAGAAATTTTCGATTCCCATGTTCAAGTCCCCGTGTAGGAATAAGTTTTTTTTTTAGTCTCGATAGTTTCACTGCTGCAAAGCAGACATAACCGCCATCCAAGAAATGCGATGGGATGGGCCGGTCAAAAAGAAGATGAAAAACTGCGACATCTACTACGGCAATTGCTATCGAAGGCAAAAGCAGCGCTTATTTGGATGCGCATTTGTTGTCGGAGGCAGACTAAGACAAGAAGTCCTCAGCTTCCGGCATGTGAGCGAGCGCCTCGTAGCAATCCGCATCAAGGCTAAATTCGCCAACATTAGCCTTATATGCGCGCATGCCCCCACAGAGGAGAAAGATGACGACACCAAGGATGCCTTCTATGAGCTCCTCAACAAGACCTACGAGCAATGCCCTAGCTATGACATTAAAATTGTCCTCGGTGATTTTAATGCAAAGCTAGGAAGAGAGGGTATCTTTGGTGGAACAATCGGAAAATATAGCCTGCACAACACCGTCTCCGATAACGGATTCAGACTAATCGACTTTGTGGCGGGGCGAAACATTGTCATGGCTAGCACGCGGTTCCCAAATCTCGACATATACAAGGGGACTTGGAGAACTCCTGATCAATCAACAGTCAACCAGATTGATCACATTGCGATCGACGCAAGACACTCCTCCAGCATTATGGATGTCCGTACGTTCCGATAAGCCAACATCGACTCGGACCATTACCTTGTTGTAGCCAAGGTACAGTTGCGGATATCCCAAACTACGCCAAGACAAACTAATGCTGTGAGAAAATTCGACGTCAGACGGCTACAATCGCAAGAGATCGCCAAGTCCTTTTCCGATCGAGTGACTCTTAATCTCTTAAGAGGTCCAATGCCGCCAGCATCAAGCATCGAAGACCATTGGAAACACTGCCAAAACGCCATCAGAGATGCCGCTTCTGATGTGCTGGGTTTCACTCGTCCACCACAACGGAACCCCTGGTTCGATGATGAATGCCGGCAAGCACATGCAGCTTCGCAAGATGCATATAACGCGGCGCTGCTTAGAAAGATCAGAGCTGCTCATGAGCTCTGTGAGCGGAATAGGAGAGACGAGCACCGGCTTCTCAGGAGGAAGAAGAAAGAGCATGAGAAGCGCGCGATCGAGGAAATTGAGAGATGATACTCCAGGAATGAGGTTCGGAAGTTTTACCAAAAGGTAAAAATAACATGCCGCGGAAACAAACCCCGAACCGAAGCCTGTAGAGATGAACAAGGGAACATCGTAGTAGAACCGCAGTCGATGCTGAGGATTTGGAAAGATCATTTCTGCAGACTGTATAACGGCGATGACGGACCAAATACCGCTGTCAGGCAGAATCAACCTTTCAACCTGGACGATGATGACCAACAATTCCGTCCACCCGACCTGGATGAAGTGAAGATAGCCATATCGAAGCTTAAGTCCAACAAAGCTGCTGGAGCGGATGGCCTGACTGCCGAGCTCTTCAAAGCGGCAGGCGATGACTTGGTAAGGAGCATACACCAACTCATCTGTAAAATATGGTCGGACGAAAGTATGCCCGATGAATGGAACCTCAGCATTGTTTGTCCAATTCTCAAGAAAGGAGACCCTCTGAACTGCGCCAACTACAGAGGCATCAGATCTCATCCGCCGTATTGTGTGAACGCCTGAAGCCGTTCGTCAACAACCTGATAGGTCCATATCAGAGTGGCTTCAGGCCAGGAAAGTCCACCATCGACCAGATATTCACACTACGGCAGATCTTGGAGAAGACCCACGAGCTATATAGAGCAATGTCTAGTTTTGGTATCCCTGCCAAACTCGTCCGTCTGTGCAGGATGACGATGGAGAATGCACGCTGCTCCATCAAGGTCGGTAAAGATCTCACCGAGACCTTTGATGTCCAGAAAGGATTTAGACAAGGTGATGCGCTGTCGTCCGATTTTTTCAACATCGTACTTGAAAGAATAGTGCAAAACTCACGAGCAAACGCAAGAGGCACCATCTTTCAAAAGTCCGTCCAACTACTCGCATACGCCGACGATATTGACATAATCGGAAGAAAGCAGCGTGATGTCAGTGGCGTTTTCGCGAGTATTGAGACGGAAGCGGCGAAAATGGGTTTAGCGTTCAATGAGGGCAAGACCAAGTATATGCTGTCAAGCAAAAAGGATAACCAACACCGATGTCTCTAACAGAACGTCACCCTCGACAGATATAACTTTGAGGTAGTTAAGGACTTTGTCTACCTAGCTTCCGCTATAAATAAAGACAATGACACCAGCGCTGAGATTAAGCGAAGAATAACTCTTGCCAACCGCTGTTTCTTTGGGTTAAGAAGGCAATTGAGTAGCAAAGCCCTCTCTCGGACAACAAAAGTCACCCTTTATAAGACTTTAATAATACCGGTCCTGCTCTATGGCGCAGAGGCATGGACATTATCAAAAATGGATGAGGGTGTTCTTGGTTGCTTCGAGAGAAAAATTCTTCGGGCGATCTTCGGTCCCGTCTGCATTGACGGTGAGTGAAGATGGAGATACAACGACGAACTGTACTGACTGTACAGCGACATGGACCTAGCCAGAAGAGTGAAGATCCAAAGACTGAGATGGCTGGGTCATGTAGAGCGCATGGACACCAATGCTCCGGTCCGAAAAGTCTTCGAATCCGCCCCCGAGGGACAGCGCAGTAGAGGAAGGCCAAGACTCAGGTGGCGCACGCAAGTGGAAGAGGACCTCAGCCAACTTAGCGTGCGAAACTGGAGGCAGCTAGCCAGGGATCGAGCTGGCTGGAGAAGCTTGTTGACTGAGGCCCAGGTCCACCCCGGACTGTAGCGCCACCTAAAGTAAGTAAGTAAGTTTCACATCGCATGACCCAATGTCTTACTATCGTATGACATTCCATTGGTTAGTATTAGCGGGTGTGGAAATTAGTAAATTAAGCAGTTCGTGTCCATTTAAGAGAGTTAGAAAAAAGAAAAGAAAACTGAATTATAGTGTGGTGCAGATCCCCTTTTAAAAGAAACAAAAAAAGAAACATTCATTTACTGGAAAAAAATATGCAAGGTCGACGCGAAAGAAAAGTTTAGTGCAGATGCCCTTTAAAAAAAAAAACAGAAATATTCATTTGCAAAAAAAAAAAAAAGATATCTCGAACCACAACGAGATTGTTTTTTTTTTGTGGTATATCGCAAACAAGTGTGTCGCGACGAATCGGCGTCGAATAGACAAATACACTTTAAATTGCGATATATTCGTGGTCTCGTTGGCCTTGATCCTCGACGCGTCACAGAAGCGAAGGAGACGAGTTCGAATCCGGGTTCCCAATGACTACTAATGTCACTATTTCTCTTTTATTGAATTGAATTGTTAGCTTAAGATTTTGGAGATAAGGTAGTTTAATTAAGACGTAAGTTAGTTTTAAGATCCGTAAGGAGAAAATAAAGTTTGTAACGTCTGTAGATACCGGTTGTTGTTATCTTAATCCTCCGTTTGTTTTTTTTTTTCTGTTTTCTCTTCCCATCGAAAGAATTAATTTTTGGTTGGTTATTTCGGAACGCGAATCCCACATTCAATCGCGGTTTTGGATGTGGGTAGTAAGACGGAAGTGCAATCGCGTGGCGCCCATTTAACACCAACACTCACGGCCATTCTCCAAGTGGTCGGGCACCCCTTTCTTATTACGTCGCCTGGTGCGGAGATACGGCGGTAATAAATGCCATCTGCAGTTATGCCCATATGAGACCTAACTGTAAATTTAAGTGCTAACTGAAGATGCAGGCATCCCTAACTTATGTTCGGTTGCTGAAAAACTCTTCTCTGAGCCCTGTCTAGTAAATTCATCGACGACTTCATATTCAATGGTTACATTGTGACCTTGGACCAAGGCAAAATTCGGCGAAATGGGTGGGTGTAAGAATTACACAAATACTTAGTTTGTTTGTAGAATTGAATGGTGATAGCCTTACGAACTAGATACATTAACAACTTTATTACTCGTAAAGAGGACAGTTTTAAGTTAACTGATTAATTGATCAGGATTGACTTATAACCAGTTTCTAATGCACCATTCGTCAACCTCTGCTCTGCTTTAAATCAGATTGTCGCTAGACACGATCCAATAAATAGTATAACTTCACATCGTGCGACTTTAACATTGTCTGAAAGATTTTGATTTGAAATGAAAATTCTCTTTAGAGTTGCCGATGTAATATAAATAGGTATATGACATAGACGCCAAGTGACTTGAAACGGAAGCAACAGCATATTACATACATATACCAGATACAGTGTATTCTACAAACTTTCGGCTTCTTTATATGCATGAGCTGGTTCTGATTAAGTAACCTGGGAAGTGAGTCTTAAGAGTAAGAGGATAAGTCTCTGTTTTCGTCTCAGTGTAGTTGCCCTCAGACTTTAAGTGATTTCAATCGAAGGTCTTAATCTTTTCGCAAATGTCGTTATAAGAGACACTGTTCAAAGGTCGATTAAATGGAAAACGTCTTGTTTAACGAAAACTTTCAAATGCTGGCTAAATTCTCAAAAGAGAGATTGATCAAAAGAGCGCTACAATACTGGCAACGGCTAGCATGACTATTTTAAATACCTAAAACAATTAAAATGTAGGCTTACAAGTATTTGCATAAACTTGAATTTGAAGAAGTATGAGATGAGATAATTGGGTGCTAACACATTGTCAGCTCAAGATAGTATCACCCCAATACAGAGTGGGCATGATGATATTATTTATCTAGTCATCGTGGAATAAATCCTTTTACACAGATTTCACACATCGAATAGAATAAGAACGCCATGATAGTATGATGTTAAGTCACAACAAATTTCACGATTGAGGGAAGAACAGCTTTTATAACGTTATTACCAACATAGCACAGAACAAAACTATCTTTATCTTAATGGCGGTAGCAGATCTGGATGTCCAAATTGGCTGTGATAATGTGTGGAACCCTGTGTCGCTTCGGTGTCGCTGATAGCTTTTTCTGACCATATGTTCTGCTGCCGAAAACATGATCAAAGAAAAGAGGAAAAGACGTTCATTGTTAAAACTTCTAAAACTAAGACTTCGGTGTGCTTGCATTCAGAATGGCTTCTTCGGTGCTTGATTTTAGCATTGGAAAACATATAATGAATTAACACATCTCATAGTACTGCTTTGAAGTGACGTCAGAGGTGTGTTTCACAAGTACGAGCATCTCTAAGAAGAACAAACAAGATATGAGGACTTCATGGCGAAGCCTTGCTTTAAAAAATAGCGAAGTCAGCATTAGTAGATTCTCCAAAACTATTTAAATCTAATATACGCCTGCCTGTAAATTTTAAAATACGACTTTATCTGCAGGATGAACAAACCAAGTATTTTAATTGGTACCATTCAAATGGCAGGTGATGTGAAAAAAGTGAAAAAAGTGCGTTGTGGAAAGAAAACATAATTAGAGGTGATTCTTAACCTGACAGGTAACGGATTCCAACTGTATAATGTGTCCTTTGACAGCTCTGAAGTATAAGAATCCATTGAGAAGTTATGAAACAATTGTAACTGTTATTGTAACTATACATTAAATGCTAATATGTACAATAAAGTTCTGTAGTAAGTTCCTTAGTTGAACTTACTATTTTTTTAATTTTAATTTTTTTTTAAATTTTTAGTTTCAAGTCCCTCTTGTTATATTAACTCCTGCCGCCTAGCAATGCAAGAGTCTTATCTTATGTTATTTAACATAGCGTTTTCGACAATAATTAATCAATATTTTATTTCGGACTTTTATTTTTTTAGTTTCAGCTACTTAAAATAATAACCGACCCTTATACAAAAAATGCGGACAAATGCGAGTTATCCTCGCGTGGAGAGGGTTCCGTACATTCAATATGATCCCATGTATTTTTTTTAAATCTGTTCCAAATTTGTTTGTGGGAACTAAACTAATTTATCCAAAGAACAAACTTCTAGTTGAAAAAAAAACATGTTCTCCCATAAATTCAAAAGGCAAATGTAAATTTCTAGGCACAATATTGAAACATTAACCTTGTTATGTTTAGGCCATAGAATTCCTGTAGGTTTTCCTGTAATATATAAGAAAAGGACTATTTTCTGTATTTTTTAATTTAAGGCCCAGGAGATTCGGCGATAATGAGGGAATGGTAAATTTTCATCTATTTTCTTAAAAAACTTTTAAAAACTTTTTATTTTTAAATACATATGTTTATATGAAAAATATATAAAATATATTTGAGACCCTTACAGTAAGCCCTTTCATTTGATATGTCACGCGGTAGAGTTTGCAAAAAAATATTTAATTTAATTTCCGAATTTTCCCCCAAAAAATGACCATATTTGGGTCACAAAAATACATATGTTTACCAAATTTCAACTTAATCGGTTCAGTAGATTCGGAGCAATTCGCTGCGAAAGACAGACACACGAGTGGTCCTATAAGGGTTCCGTTTTTTTATTCGGACGTACGGAACGCTAAAAACCGATTATACTTTATTGCATAAATAAATGATTTATTTTGCAATCTAGAGTCTGTTGCAATAGGTTTTTTCGATGAAACATTGTTAACATTATACAATATCTGAAATAAAAACAAGGTCATTCAATTAAATAATATTGATGATGATGATATACATTCGTATGTATATCTAAGATTTGCAAACTTTTTATAATTTAGACATTGATTTCGTTATATAAACTCGTACGAGTTTTTGAAAGATTCGAGGTAAGTAATGATTTTCTAATGACTGATCCAACAGACTGGAATTTAAATGATAATTATAATGCTTTCTTGGTGTTAGTTAAAGCTAAGAAGTTGCATTATGATATAACAGAGGGGACCGTAAAGTTAATGAGAGAATATAGCAACATATTAACTAAAGGCGAAGATCACTAATAAATTATAATTAAGCTTACATAGGAATTTAAAAAAATATATTCCATCAGAGCCTAGCGAAGATATTACAGCAAGATATTACGATTACATGTATTTCAAGGCATCATCAAGCATCTTCTAGGAGATGCATCAAAAATTATTCATAACTGTGATCACAAAACTTTTATTCAGCCAAATAAATAGCTTCTCCAGTCCATTGAGGTACAAAAAGATAATGGATCACCAACCCAACCTGAAGCTCGTTTACTTCCAAAATTCAATCTGTCTAACAAGGCAGAAAAGGGATGCAGACAAGATAGTAACGAACATAAAATATCTAAGCAAACTACGATTTAACCTTAAAAGTTATATACGAGTATTTGCAATGGTTTATCTGAGACAATACTTCAAGAGGGTCAGAGCTGTAAGTCGCTGCTGAAGTCGCAGTCATTTGATTGCTTATTACTATTTCAGCAAAATACTTCACTTAAGTTATTTGACTTCAAAATCAAAATCCCAGAATTTTTTGAAGTCTTAAGTAATGCAATCACCCGAGGCAGTCATTGTAGTGATTGCTTGAATTCTTTGAAGTCTTTTTGAAGTCTTTTTTATTCTTTGCATTCTTTTAGTCATATGAATGCATTCAATGTATTGAAGTCTTTTGACTGCTTGAAGTATTTTAATTGATTTGAAGTATTTTTTTTAAGAAATTAAGTTTTCGATTAAATTTTGAGATCCACATTTCAGATATAAGTTTGAAAATGTGTATGTACTCGAAACAACTATAAAATCAAGTTAGGATTGTATCTCTTTGCATTAATAAAACATGCCTTTAACAGTTTTCTGTTAAGTACTCAACAAAATTAATTTAGTTCCAAACAATAAGAACATTATACATAAAACATTTATTCAAAATGAGATAATTTTTAAATTTCAATTTACGCCTGTATTATAACTTAAACAAAAAAGTTCATCAAAAAAGCTACGATGTTTTGTCGATCATACATCTGCAGTCTGCAAAAATATTTATTTTGCGATATAACGCTTTTGATTTTTTCAACCGTAGATGTAAACATTTCATCTATGACTTTTAAGGTGGTTGGGAGGCTCATAACTTTTAGTTCTGGATTGGCAAATTTGCCAAGTTTCCTAAATGACAGACTTTCAACAAAAGCAATAGGCAAGACATTTTCTGCAATCATTTCTGCTACAAGTTTTCGAAACTGATCCTTTTTAAAAGAACTTGCTGTGATTTTGCTAGCAGTCAATTTGCTTTGTTGAAAAGCATGAAACGCTTCACGATGCCTTACCTTCAAATGTCGGATATAATTTGAAGTTATCTGACCAGAACCTTTTAATCTTGTTTCACATAAACTACATTCAACAAGTAATCTATCCCTTTTTCGCTGGAACTCAGTGACATTCAGCTAATAGGAAATTACAAATATAGGTTTTGTTTTAGTAATATACCTAGACATTAAAACTTAAGTTTTTTAAATTATATTTGTAATTGTGCTATTTTCTTAGAATCTAGGTTTTACACCCAGCAATTTATCATGACGAGCTCAAAAATCGCATAATGCGGCCCATGCAGAAAAAAAATTAAAACAAAAACAATTCGAGTACTTCATCTAGTTGTTGCTAGTATGCATATATTTTGCAAGCAATTTATGTTACGGGACATAAATTATTTTCGAAAACATTTCGCTGTTAAATTTTTGTAAATAATTTGTATCACATCAGCAGCATTCTAGGCTTAACAGTTGCGAATCAGGCAATTAAAGAGTGTAACGAAAGTTGCAAAAACGGAAAGTAATTAATTAATTAATAAATTAATAGCACCAATAAAAATATATAAATGCACAAAAGTACAAAATATTAAGTAAATACGACAAACATAATTTTGTAATCAGAGTTTTTAAAACCACAAATTCGTTTGCAAATCCTTTTCAAAATTGTGTATTTTATTCCTAAGGACGCTGGAATTATTTGTAGAGCAAGACAATCTTTTATATTTTTGTTTGTAGCTTTCAAAACAGAAGCTGGGACCGTCTGCACTAACGTCTGCTGAAAAGTCCATGATTTTCAATAACACTTCAAATAAAAAACGTTTAACTAACACGCGACTATGTTTACACCAGATTTCTTATCTGTTATCTTATCGTTACTTAGAAAAACTATTATACCTATTTTCCCAAAAAAGGTAGTGAGTGTGAGTGATCAAAAACTTTAACCGTGGCTATTGGCAAAAGGTACTCTAGTAATTGTTTGTGAGCTCAACTACGAAACTTAATATGTACCAGTTCTGTGTGTGTGTATAATGTTCTTATTGTTTGGAAATAAATTAATTTTGTTGAGTACTTAACAGAAAACTGTTAAACGCATATTTTATTAATGCAAAGAGATACAATCCTAACTTGGTTTTATAGTTGTTTCGAGTACATACACATTTTCAAACTTATATCTGAAATGTGGATCTCAAAATTTAATCGAATACTTAATTTCTTAAAAAAAATACTTCAAATCAATCAAAATACTTCAAGCAGTCAAAAGACTTCAATACATTGAATGCATTCATATGACTAAAAGAATGCAAAGAATAAAAAAGACTTTAAAAAGACTTCAAAGAATTCAAGCAATCAAAAAGTATTGCAGTCTTTTGACTTCAAGTGTTTTGACTGCCTCAGGTGGGATTTTAATTTTTAAGTCAAAGACTTAAGTGAAGTCTAAAGATTTCAAAATTTGTATTTTTAATCTATTTACTGCAATACTCAAAAGATTGCAATTTTTTACAGCTCTGAAGAGGGCAGCTTTCGTTGAGGACTATGATGACAAGCTTTTCCAGCTCTTTTATCCGGGCTACTCTGACATATTTGGAGCTCAGGCCGGTAAGGATTTCCAAGACTTAGTCAAAGTCTTGGAAAAGAGATTGTGGCCCTATATAGACCAACAGCAGCGCTCACATCCAGGAACAGGTTACTGGTTTCGGTGTAACGGACCCCTCGTCCTAGGGGCATTAAAAATAGAACTGGTCCTCCAGGTTGGGGGTAATTGCCCGGTTATTTAAAAAAAACTAAGTTACGAAGCATAAACAAGCCTAGGATATGGACGGATCTACTGTTGACAACCCACGCAAACGATTTAAGGACAATAAGCGTCGGATATGCACGTGGAATGTTAGATCTTTTAATAGACCACGTGAAGCCGAACAACTAGCGAAAGCGCTACATTGCTGCAAAGCAGACATAACCGCCATCCAAGAAATGCGATGGGATAGGCCGGAAAAAAGGGGATGAAAAAACTGCGACATCTACTACGGCGATTGCTATCGACGGCAAAAGCAGCGTTTATTTGAATGCGGATTTGTTGTCTAAGACTAAGACAAGAAGTCCTGAGCTTCCGGCATGTGAGCGAGCGCCTCGTAGCAATCCCCATCAAGGCGGTTAAATCAGTCAAATCTAAAAAAAAAATTTAAACTTTACGAATAGAAAAAAACATGTTAAAATCAACAGTTCTTTAAATTGTTAGAATCTTATAAAATAGCTAATAATTTTTGAATTGAAATACATTTGATTTTGGTTCATCTAATTTTTCTTGAGTTTTGTGAACCGTTTAAATTTTTTAACTACATATATAAATTGTCAAGCTAGAAGTTTGTTAATTAAAAATATGGTGCCTAACACCCTGCACATTATCTTTTCGACATATTGTAATCGAAATAAATAAATAATGTCTTATATAGAGTATCTTAGTCCAAAACAACAGCCATTAGCAATATTCATTCTTCGATTTAATTCTACTGAGGTTTATTGGCCGAATTGATAGCAAAGCCAGGGTAGACGAAGTGCCTTACTGTGCCTCAAAGTTAAAGCTATCGACTGTGACGTTCTGTTCAATTCATCGGTATATTGTGTCCTTTATTGTTGACAGCGTATACTTGGTTTTACAGCTAAGCTTATTTTGGTAGCTTCCGTTTAAAAATGCACAGCCACAGGTGACAATCCGCTTTGTTTTCGATATCATCGGCGCATGCTTATAGTTGTACAGAATTTAAATTCTTACAAGTATGGTGTTATAAAAGTCACATTACAGCGTGTCACCTTCGGCATCTCTGCCAAGCTCTTCCCTCCTTGCAGTTTGACAACTGAGAACGCTCGCTGCTCCGTCAAAGTCGATAACTTCTTAACCGAGATTTTTGAAGTTAGAAAAGATTTTATAGAAGTTTTTCTTGTTTAGACAAAAAAATAAGCAATTACATAAATTACGTCACTGTAAATGGTTAAGGCACTTTATCAAAGTTCGGAAAACAAGTTGAAAATTTAAGCATTGATGCGGATTATGTTATTACAGAGTGCAATTCGTAGTAATCTAGATAAGATCTGCGCGGTTTCTACCGAAAATGGACAAAAGGACTACTTCCAAAAAGCAAAAATATACATTTATCAATCGGTAGGCTATTCCATCCGCGGCATAGCGAAATAAATTAGTAGAAGCGCAATCTCTGTTGAAAGTTTTTTAAAGGATGCAGACTTTTATGGGAAATATTATATAGGTACGACTTTACAGTGATTTCACTACCTAATAGGCGCAAAGTCAATTATAATCTACAGAAAGATTTCAGTGCGTAGAGTATTGATCTATTCGCTGTGTCCAATCATAATTGACAGAAAGCACCTACAAAGGAATATTTGATTTTGTAATAGGACATCGCATCAATTTTATCCATTTTAGTGCGCGGTGAAGTCATTTGTTACAAGCCAGGATGTACAATTATCGTACTGAAATATGCAACGTATATATTTTCATTCATTGTTACACAATTATCCTACGTATCTGCATTTCTATTGCGCCTTATGTGGAGTTGAGTAAATTCGCGGACCTTAGCAGTGTACAGGCCCTCCTATTTCGGATCACCTTCGTATTAATGGCGCCTATCGTGAAGCGTGTAATTTTTCTGGGCATGAAATTGCTCCAAGTGGATTTCACAAGCTTTCAATGAGACGAATTTTTTCCATTTAATGAATTCTGCAAGTACCAGGATAAGGGGTACAAGATCAGGTGAATGAAGCGGGTGATTTAAAACATCCCACCCCAACAACACCAACTTCTACCAATTCTGCAAAGAGACATTCGGTATAAGGTTATATTGATGGAACCCGACGCCCCTTCAATTAACCAATTCCGGGTCTATTTTAGCTGACTTCATCCTTCCAATTGAGACCAGAACTTATCGGAATCAATGATTTGGGTTTGCGGAAGAAGCTAATAAACGCAGGTTAATTGATAGTGGCCGCTGGAAAAAAAAACAACCTACTTAGGCCTGTTGGCCCGTTGTGCTTAATAATTATAAAACAAATTTCCATTCCAATCACATCAATGCACTAGTTGCACCTGATATTTCCAAGGCATTTGACAGATTTTGGCATCAGGCTCTTTTGTAGAATATGAGTGCATTTGGCAGCAATGACACTCTTCTTCAATGGATGAGAAATTATCTTTATCGTTTCAGGTCTGAATAAATGCTGGTATGCCCCGGGGGCTCCGCCCTGTCTCCAAAAACATTTTTAATCTTTATCAATGATAACTCGTCTGCTACTTTTCATCCAAATAATTCCTTTGCAGACGATAGTATACTCTTCTTTTCATATTCGTCCCCGGACTCACATCTCTGCTCATTTACTATAGAACGGGATTGGCACCGTATGTTAAGCTCAATAAATTCCGATTTTAACGTCATAGCCAATTCTGGAACTAATTTAATGCTTCGAAAACACAATGCTATCTGCTGTCGTTAAAGCGAAATTTAAACAACCAGCGATGTAAAAAATATTTCACTCCCGACAATTCCATTCCATTCCATTCCTACCAATCCGGTCCATAATAGCTTAAGAGTGAACCCAGAAGTTACGGCAAGACCTTTTCCTTCATCATCTTCGTGAAAATAAGGCACGTATTTGGATTTTGAAAATCAGGCATGTGACTTGCGTAATTTTTTTTAATGAGTATGCACTTCATGTGGTCGCTGCTCGGTATCCAAGAGCATTTTGTTCTCCTTTAATCGCTACATTATTTCTGAATTGTTCGTTTATTTGGCTTATTTTGACAGTGGTGGCTTGTTATTTTTGTAAAACTAAAAGCTCAGCTAATGTTAACGACAGCATTGTTAAAATTCAATTTAATTAAACATTCAAAATATCATAAAATAAAGCCCCGAAGCTTCTCTAAAAAAAACGTTAAAGCTCATTTTATTGTTTGCGACTTTTTGTTAGCTGTTTTGGAGTTGGGTGCTGTAGAAATAGGGTATGCACTGAGTGATGTCAGCCTGGCGATATCCAGTGTTGCAACTATCCTCTTCATATCTTATATGTGGTAACCGCAAGAAGTCTTGAGTTTCCGGCATGTGAACGAACGCCTCGTCGCAATCCGCATCAAGGCTAAATTTACCAACATAAGCTTGATAAGCGCGTATGCCTCCACAGAGAAGAAAGATGACGACACCAAAGATGTCTTGAACAAGACCTACGAGCAATGCCCTAACTATGACAATAAAGTTGTCCTCGGCGATTTGAATGCAAAGCTAGGAAGAGAAAGCATCTTTGGTAGCACTTTCGGAAGATATACCCTGCACGACACCACCTCCGATAACGGATTCAGGCTTATCGACTTTGCGGCGGGACGAAACATTGTCGTAGCTAGCACGCAGCTCCCCCATCTCGATATTTACAGGGGGACTTGGAGAACTCCTGATCAATCAACCGTCAACTAGATTGACTACATTGCGATCGACCCAAGGCACTCTCCCAGTATTATGGATATCCGAACGTTCCGAGGAGCCAACATCGACTCGGACCACTACCTTGTTGTAGTCAAGACAAGAAACATAAACAAGCTAATAAAAACATGGTAGTAGAGCCGCAGTCAATGCTGAGAATCTGACGACGAAACAAATACCGCTGTCATGCAAAACGAATCTTTCAACCTGGACGATGAAGATCAACAATTCCGTCCACCCGACCTGGATGCAGTGAACATAGCAATATCTAAGCTGAAGTCCAACAAAGCTGCTGGAGCAGACGGCCTGACTGCCGAGCTCTTCAAAGCGGTAGGCGATGACTTCGTTAGGAGCATACACCAACTCATCTGTAAAATTTGGTCGAACGAAAGTATGCCCGATGAATGGAACCCCAGCATTGTTTGTCCGATCCTCAAGAAAGAAGACCCTCTGAACTGCGCCAACTACAGAAACATCAGTCTTCTAAACATCGCATACAAGATCTTATCTGGCGTATTGTGTGAACGCCTGAAGCCGTTCGTCAACAACCTGATAGGTTCATATCAGTGCGGTTTCAGGCTAGGAAAGTCCACCACAAACCAAATATTCACACTACGGCAGATCTTGGAGATCGATACACACCACCTATTAATCGATTTTAAGGCCGCGTATGACAGCATCTATAGAGACGAGCTCTACAGAGCAATGTCTAATTTCGGCATTCCTGCCAGGATGAAGCTGGAGATGCTTGTTGATTGAGGGCCTGGTCCACCCTGGGCTGTAGCGCCATCTAAAGTAAGTACATTGTTTCCTCTTACAAAATTCCAAATCTTTTCTTTACTGTTGTTGCCTTTGAATATGTCATTATTTTTTTTTTTTTAAATCTAAGTTAGTTTCATGAGGGCGTTTTTTTCAAGTAAACTGCAGTGTATGAGCAAAATCAATGCATCATCACTCAAGATGTGATATGATAGTGATTAGTTAGATGTGATAATGATATTGGCTGCTCACCGGACATGGGAGTTATCCATCATAGAATGCAATAATTTGCACTGAAAAATCTTAAACCTTTATAACTGCCACGTAGTAAAAGAAATTCATATAAAGTAAGCAGAACCATTCTAATCCACCAACAGACAATAGTATTCCAGTCCTGGTCGCATTGCGCAAAAGTAGAGTACTGTTCATCATAGCAACTGACTTAATTTCATTTGCAAAGATGTCGATGATGTGATTATTCCATGAACTGTCTCAATTTCAGGGACTTAATGGTGAAAATAAAATTCGTTTCCGATGTGTTTTCATTATAGTCGTAGAAATCAAATCTAAAATGCGCTTTTTGTCTCTTTTAATACCATACGAATATATATATTGAAATATAACATGCAAAATCATTTGAAATAGATCGCAGTAAGAAAGACGTAGAAATTGACCTTCATGTCCTCTTGCAACTGACATACGAATACTATATTTTTGGTCTTAGATTCATTTATACATATTTAATTATGAAGTGACTTGCGTCAATAAAAAAATTTTATTCAAATAAAAGGTGTTGACCCAAACGCTTTATGCCAATTTAAAAGTAGTTAAGAAAAAACAGCGTAATTGATCCGGTTGGAATAATATAAAATTCCGAAAATATTTGTTTATTTGGTATGACCATCAGTTTTATACCAAGTTTTATCATTTAAATGCCACATCTTATAGCCGCTGACGATAGAGGTAAAAAAAAAACCTTCAAGTAATTTCGGGAAGTGAAATTGAACTTACAAACAAAAAGTCACACAAAAGGAACCCCCTCTGTCCCAATAATGGCAGAACAAGAACAGAATATTGTTTTGTACTAAACACTCTTTTGCGGACATTTTTGTTATTGTAATTTTTGTGTGGAACAGAACTGGTTTTTTGGTTTTATTGAGATTTCTTTGGAATTGATTTTAATTTATTTGACGAATGCTGTTTTGCAGTTGAGTCATTAAGAACATGAATATTTATGGGCGATGATACACCGTTAAATTCTTCATTTGATGAATGAAACAATTAAATGCACCCTTATTGAGCGCTGAGTCAATCAAAAGTTATTAATTCGAGCGGAAAAAACATTAAGTAAAACTTCATACGATGTTATTGTCCTTGAGTTAGTTTGAAAAGACCAGGGAGTTTCAAATCGAAACTTATCATCTTTTTTTGATGTCATCAGAATGCATCGAGGCGAGCTATACAACGTCATATTTAGTTTTAAAGTTATTGCTAAACTGTTCAAATTTATCAGGATGACTATCATGAACACTTTATCGTGCTTGAACCTTGTCAAAAGCGATTAAAGGCGCACTTCCAAGAAGCTGGTTTAAGGAAAATACTATTTATGTACTGCGAGCTTTACTTAGAACTATAACTGTATGTAAATGAGAAAGGAAATTTCAACGCTCAAATACATGCTTGTTGACATCATTGGAAAGCATACATTTAACAAACCTACGTTTTAGGACATAAACTACAATGATATGCCGTCGTTTTCATATTTCGGTATAATTAAATCCCCTAACAAGCTTTACCAAACCTGCATCATGTGCTGACAATCAGTGGCAACGATGACAAAAGCCGTGTAAAAATAAAAAAAGATAAAGATAGAAGGACGACACCGACACCCGTGCGCATTGTAAGTAAGTAAGAGAAGAAAATTGGCTTCTCCAAAGGCAAAAGCAACAGCCCTTCGTGGTCTTTGATCTGTTCTCATACATAGATATGTATGTATAGGTATAGTTTATACAAGATACTAAAAAACTAAGCATTTCTCTTGAGAATAAGAAAAAAAGTATAGTTCCCCATTTACGCATATCAAAAATCGGAGTATTTAAAAAAAATATTAAAACAATAAAGTTTTATTTTTTGACAAGTAAACTCTTCTCCTTTGGAAATCCCTAGCGGCCTGAACTCTAAATATGTCGGAGTAGCATTATGATGTTCAGAAAGGATTTAGACAAGGCGATGCGCTGTCATGCGATTTTTTCAACATCGTACTTGAAAGAATAGTGCAAAACTCACGAGCAAACACAATAGGCACTATCTTTCAAAAGTCAGCGTGTGAAACTGGAGGCAGCTAACCATGGATCGAGCTGGCTGAAGACGCTTGTTGACTGAGGCCCAGCTCCACCGCGGACTGTAGCACTTAACCGATGATTCTGCGTCCATTTTTGTCTGCTGGCCCGCACTCGCGCTTATAAATTTAGCAAATCGAATCCGGATTGACATCGACTAGTAACCGATCGTTACCACTTGAAGATAAAATAATCACAATTGATATTCCGAAACCGACTCCTATTGCCTACAATATTTTTGCAGCAACTAGCCACCAAGCATTCCCGAAACTAAGTTAGTATCTTGGAAAAGAAACGGTGGCGGAAAAGCCCTTAATAGACCAACGACAGCCCTCACATTCCCGAACTGGTTACTGGTTTGGTTTAAAGGACCCCTCGTCCTAGAGGTGTCTAAGAAGGAACTGGTTTTCCCGGTTGGGTGTTGTGTCGTTGGGGTAACTGCCCGGCCATGGAAAACCTTTCGAGTTATGGAGCGACAATAAGCATCGGATATGGACGGATCTACTGTTGATAGCAGCTGCCAAACGATACGAGCACGTGAAATGTTAACTCCTTTTATAGGCCACATGCAGCCAAACAACTAGCGGAGGTTCCGGACCGTTGCAAAGCAGATATTTTCAATCTCCGACATTTAATACTATCAAGTATTAAAAATAAGTGGCAATATTGTCAAAACGCCTCTAGTACGCCAGGTTTTGGAAGCTTCGCCAAAAAGCACTGCTGAGGATTTGGAAAGAGCATTTTTGTAGACTGTATAACGAAGATGACGGACCAAATATCGCTGTTAGGAAAACTTAACATTTCAACCTGGCGATGTAGACCAACAATTCCGTCCACCCGTCCTGGATGTAGCGAAGATAGCAATATCTAAAAACACCCCACAGACCGCACCAAATTTTTCTGTATGTACCCGCGTTCCAATAATCTGATGTGGATTATCGCCCCACACGTGACAATTTTACTTACAAAATTTTAGTTCAGCGATGAGGCTCATTTTTGGCTCAATGGATATGACATATCCATTCTACGATAAAACATGAGTTTCAATGAGAGTTGATTTAGGTCCCATTCACCAAAATTTCCTCGCTCACGATCATGATTCTGCTTTAATTCCTTCACGAGTTGGCTCTTGTAAGCTTTTAAACTAAGATTTTCGCGTACAGTTTTCCATCAAATGGACAATCAGAGACCAGGCTATTATTAACGGCGTCGAATCGATAAATTTTGATCTTCCTCAAGACTATGCATCGGAGTACTACTGCATCTTCTAAAGAAAATATTTTGCTATAACGCTCAACAGTGCCGCGAATACCGAGCGATCTCAGATGGTAGATTATGTTAGTTGTAATATGATGCAATACTCGCCCAAACCATAATTTAGAAAATAAATTTATGAAATTTGGTAATGTTGTTGAAGCGTGTATGTAATCACGATAAAATTGCAAAGTCTACTGAATATAAATTGCACTGACAGTTTACAATCTGCCATTGGGTTTAACAGATAAAAATGTTTTAATAGTATAAGGTTAAAACAAAACTTGTACATTTTAAATTTTAATAATCATACACTATTGGGTTTGCAAGAAAGCACTGTTTTAATTTTGAATTTAATTTTTTTCCACAAAGAATACGTACAGTTCGTTCGATGACCGTCTGAAATCTTTCTGATAACTTCATGATTTTGTGCTTTTTGGTTCCTAGTAGCACAAAACTTTGCCATTTAACGAGTTTTGTAAACTTCGAAACAAAATCTGATGGCGTAAGGTCGATGGATGTTATATAACTTCCCAACCAAGGCTCGATAATTTTTCAAAAGTAACCAAAAGATGGGTGTAGTCTAGCGTTGTCACTGAAGTGGCTGAAAATATACGGTACCTTAACAATCATACCAAATTGTGTTTCACTATAATTTACAACATAACATGATTGTTGTTTTTGTAGATGATCCATTCTTATCACCAAAAAAAGCTTCGATTTCATAGTGATTGAGATGTACTCGTATGTCCCAAATATTTATTTTTCTCAATTTGTGTGGAACCCATATCGAGCTGTTTTACGAGTCAAACTTGTTTAAAGTAATATTTAATTGTATTGTGTGATGCATTTAACCCCTTTCATTTTTTAAACAGCTTATGTCTTTGAATTAATCATCATCATCAGTTGGTCTACCAGAATATTGGTTATCTTTGATTCAAAATATCCGGAAAGGAATTACGGTAATCCCACATTATAACTGAAGTTGAAGAAAAGTCGACGCCTGGTAAACCCGATACTTATCGTTTTCTTTCCATTTTAGTGAATATCTGAGTCCAAAAAGGCAAGTGAAGCCCTCAAAATATTATATAAAGAATAACTGAATGCAACGGGGGCGAATAAAAGGGTTAATAAAAGGATAAGAAGAAGAAGAACTGAATGCGACGGGGTTGAATATGATGATATAGCCCATTTTGAAAAACTCCAGAAAAAAATTTGAGTCACAGCAAATTGGGCCTCTAACTGTGTCCCAAATTCACGCAAGATTTGAATTTTACGCTATTTTTGCGGTTAGTGTTGTTAACGGGGGAAAAAAATGGCAACGTGGCAACTGACAGTTCAGGCACACGAAAGAACAATGCGTTTTCACGGTTGAGCAATATTAAAAACAAAAAAATGTTGTATGTATGTATGTATGTATGGAGTTTGAAAAAGTTTTGCTCTCAGGAAAATCAGTTCGACACCTCGGTCAAGAATTGAACATTTTGAGAAACTCTCTACGGTGTAGTCTTACGAAAGATTTATATCTTCATACATACAAATTGCGATTGACTCAAGTACTGAAGCGTATTGATCACGAACAGCGAAGTGAATTCGTTGAATCGGTTATTGAACAAGAAAAACTGGATAATAGCTTTTCAAACAAAATCATCTTCAGCTATGAAGCTCGTTTTTATCTTGATGGCTTTGCTAATGTCAAAATTGTCGAATTTGGGGCTGAGAAAATCAACAAGTAATGACAAATGCATCCACAACCATGACACTGTTTGGTGGGGATTTTGGGCTGGAGGCGTCATCGTACCTTTCTTTTTTGAAAATGCGGCTAGTCAGGCTATAAAATTTAACCGTGGTCACTATCTCGACGTGATAATTCAGTTTTGTGTGCCTTAATCATAAATGAACTAACATACGAGTAGATGGCAAACTTTCCAGATTTTGGTCATTTCAAAACCGGTTTCTACTGATGGTCTCTATCCGAGTGACCCTATCTGTAAATACATGTGAATTCTAACCAATCACATTTTACACGAAAACGTCAATCTATAGCTGTTGCATAAGTGTTGGTGATCCACTAACAGTGCATTTGTAAAAAAGCCTAGGGATTGCAAATGGAATAGTAGAGGTTGCTACGAGTATCTATGTTAGTTCATTTATAGCCTAATTGCAAGATATGGTTGTCGACGACATATGGTATGATTCAACAACAACATACAGCCCAAAAAAACCAATTTAATTACTGGATGAGTCATTTCCCGGTCGAATAATTTTCTGTTTTAATCATCAGATTTGGCCTTTGAGGTTAATTTTATAACATGTTATTATTTTTCAAAAGTTGTAAGAAGTTAATTTTTATCCTGGACTAAAAATGGATGGTTCGGGATCAATTTGGTCGGCGGTTTGGCCAATTGGAGGGAGCTGAACTTTGGAGGGAAAATTAAGTGCTTCTTACAACTGAACTGTGTTGTGTTGTGCTATCCAGAAGCCCTAATCAATTTTCATCTAATTAGCGTACTTGTTTTTAACTTAACCATATAGTTCTAAAACTGAATGACAGCTATAGCGGGCTTAACACCTTCTTCGCTTATCTCCATTTTTCGGAGATACTTGTCGACAGGTATGTCATAGTAGGCCTCGGCGAAAAATTGAGCCAAAGTCTACACAAATCTTGAAAGCCCAAAAGTGGGCTTGAGGGTGTTGTGATAAGCATTCATAGCAAAACGTGTGCTACGGTTGAAGGAGCACTGTAGCCAAATAACAAGGTCACATAGAAAACATTACCTCGATTTTCGGGGTATCAATTGACTGCATACGAGTAATATTCGCATCACTTATAAATTTTACCGCATATATTTTAATCCTAGTTAACAAGTGCAAGGAGGTCATAGGGTTACCTAGCCAGATTTAATCCAATTTTCGGCGGATGAATGAATTTTATATTGAGACCAAATTAGAGGAGATGAAGCATGTCTTTCTTCGATTTTGAAAAAAAACATGGATAATTCGCATTCTTGGTCATTCCAACGTAGGTTGATTTGGACAGTTTTTCTTAAATTTATTTTTTTCATTGTCATTATGACTTTAAAACATTCAAAATCAATATGCACCAATATATCTCTTTCATTTCTCCTTTATTTTTTATGAGTGTTCACTTAATTTATAATTCTATACGCATAACTTATGGTAAATTGCAACTTACGATATGCAAGTATTGTGCACCATAAAACTTTCTGACGGTTTCATTTCAATATTTACGGTTTCCGTACAATATTTTCTTTGGAAGATGCAGTGGCATCGAGACGCATAAAAAGGAGTGATGTAAGCCTGGTGATATTCAGTGTTGCGACTGTCTCTACACATCAATAGTCCTTATAAAACCTCCACATGGTACCCGCGTTCATCTCAACTTGACTGGCTAAACTCATACGGGCCATTGCTGACCACCAGACAAAACAGCAGCTCTATAAACGGGACAGCGAATGAATTCCCCAGATGGAATCAACGGCGAAGAAAAATCTAGGAGCAAATAAGACTTTATCCGGCCTACTCCGACATATTTGGAACTCATTCCGATAAGGATATGCGAAACTAAGTCAGGGTCTTGGAAAAGAGATGCGGGTGGATGAGCATTTTATGGACCAATGACAGAGCTCACATCCCCGAACGCGTAACTGTCTTCAGTTTAACCGACCCCTCGTCCTAGGGGTATCAAAAATGGAACTGGCCCTCCAGTTTGAGGTTTGTGCCACCGGGGTAACTGCCTACCCAATTTGGAAGCAACAACAAGCCTCGGATACGAAGGAATCTACTGTTTACAACCCATGCAAACGAATGAAGGACAACAAACTTCAGATATGCATATGGAATGTTAGGTCGCTAAATAGGCCACGGGCAGCCGAACAAATGGCGGGGGCTCTAGACTGTTGCAAAGCGGACAAAAAGAGGATGAAAAACTGCAACACCTACTACGAAAATTGTTATCGACGGCAAAAGAAGCGCCTATTTGGATGCGTGAGTTCATGAACAAGACCTACGAGCAATGGCATAGCTATGACATTAAAACAGTTGTCGGCGATTTTAATGCAAAGCTATGAAGAGAGGGTATCTTTGGTACTGCCGGAAGACAAAGCCTGCACGACACCACCTCCGATAACGGATTCAGGCGAATCGACTTTGCGGCGGGTAGAAACATTACCATAGCTTGCATGTGGTTCCCACATCTCGATATTCATAACGGTCAACCTGATTGACGACATTGCCGTAGACACAAGACACACCTCCAGTATTATGGATGTCCAAACGTTCCGAGGAGCCAAAATCAACTCGGACCATTACCTTGTTGTAGCCGAGATACTTTTGCGGATATCCCGACCAACGCCAAGACAATCTAATACTGTGAGCAATTTCGACGTCGGACAGCTACAATCGCAAGAGATCGCCAAACTCTTTCCAATAGTCTCTCTTAATCCTGCCAGCATCAAACATCGAAGACCAGTGGCAACACTACCAAAAAGCCATAAGAGATGCCGCTCCAGGGTTTCACTCGACCACCTGAAGGCAACCCCTGGTTTGTGACGATTGCCGGCAAGCACATGCAGCTAAGCAAGGTGCATACATCGCGGTGCTGAGCGCGATCGAGCAAATTGATTGATGCTAGTCCAGGAATGAGATTCAGAAGTTTTACCTAAAGCTTAAAAAGCATGCCACGGTAACACAGTAGAGTCGCAGTCAATGCTGAGGATTAACAAAGAGCATTAAACTATGACGAACCAAATACCGCTGTCAGGCAGCCTGGACGATGTCAAGATAGCAATATCTATCGGCGATAGAGGGCGGCTTGACTGCCGAGCTCTTCAAAGCGGCAGGCGATGACTTGATTATTAGGATACATCAACTCATCTCATCGCGTATGACAACATCTACGAGTATATAGACGATCTATACAAAGCAAATGTCTAATTTTGGCATCCCTGCCAAACTCGTCCGTCTATGCAAGATGAAGATGAAGAGTGCATGCTATTTCATAAAGGTCGGTAAAGGATCTCACCGAGGCCTTTGATGTCTAATCAGGATTTAGAAAAGGCGATGCGCTGTCATGCGATTCCTTTAACATCATACTTTATAGAATAGTTGTCCCAGTCCTGCTCTATGGCGCAGAGACTTGGCATTATCAAAAATGGGTGAAGTTGCTCTTGGTTGCTTTAAGACGAGAATTTTTCGAGTGATTTTCGGTCTCATCTGCATTGACAGTGAGTGGAGGAGACGATCCAACGACGAACTGTACCCACTGTACAGCGACATCGACATAGCCAGAAGATGTAGAGCGGATGAACACCAATACTCCGTTCTGAAAAGTCTTCAAATCTGCCCCCGAGGGACAGCGTATTAGAGGAAGACGGAGACTCAGGTGGCGCACAAAGGTGGAAGGAACTTAGCGTGCAAAACTGGAGGCATAAGATCGAACTGGCTGGGGACGCTTGACTAAGGTCCAGGTCCACCCCGGATTGTAGCGCCACCTAAAGTAAGTAATTGAAAAGGATGTCGTTCCATCAGAGTGACGCTGCGTGCCATACAGCAAACGAAACAAACAACTTATTGAAGGAAACTTTCGATTAATGCATAATTTCACGTAATGGAACTGTAAATTGACATCCAAGATCTTATGATTTCATGCCTCTAGATTATTTTGTTTAGGAATACGTAAAGTCCCTAGTTTGCGCTGACAAACAAATGCAAATCGACGCATTGGAAGCGAAAATTATTCGTGCTATTGAGGACATATGACAACAAATGCTCGAGAACAAAGTGAGCTAGAACTTTGTTTCTTGGATGACATTAATCAGATCCAACCGCGGTAGGCATATGTTCAAAGATGTGTTTAAAAATTAATTTCAGAATGTATTCTCTTGATTGAGCACAAATAAATGGCTATTTAATGAAATTTCATGTATCTTGTTCAAAATCAAACTTAGTTCTCGTTTAAAAAAACACTAATTACATAAACAGATAACTTTATACATATGTATACACATATGGAAATCATTTCAATATTAGCAATAACAATTGTTACAATGTCAAAAGTATCAAGAATTCTATTCGTACAATGGAACTCTTATTTGAATGTCAGTGTCTGAAAGCGAATAGAGAACGGATTGTTATTTTCAAAGTCTACGCGCAAATGACCCTTTCAAAGATTTAATTATATTATGGCAATTTACGCGTTTAAGTGATTTTTCAATTAGACTAACGAAACTTTCCATATTTTCCACAGCTAGTTTTGACCTTGCGAGCAGACATTTCTGTCTCTGGGCGTAAACAATGTTGCCCAATCAATCAACAAACATCTCAATTCTGACTGATAAGTCTTTTCCCTGAAAGTCTCAAATGATACGAGTATTTAATACGGAAAATACAATAAAATGGATTGATTCATTATTCTCAATTTTACGTTTATGATACGTAAAATCACAAGACTTCAAAAATAAAATTTGCAAGATAGGTTCTGAACTTCAAATTGTTTTTTGCTATATGTTTACTCATTTATGCAAATTTTGGCAAACACTATTTGCATCATCAAAAAAGCCCAAAAACAAATAAGCATATGGAAATAAGAAAAGTAAATAAAATAGGTTATAAATTATAACTTT
Source organism: Volucella inflata (assembly GCA_928272305.1). Lineage (NCBI taxonomy): Eukaryota > Metazoa > Arthropoda > Insecta > Diptera > Syrphidae > Volucella > Volucella inflata. The sequence goes on along the minus strand of OV743716.1, from coordinate 44,107,283 downwards.
TGGAAAGAATTAAAATAGAGAATATTCTCTATTTGACGTTCTCTGTTAAACTACGGAAAATATTTCCAACTAAGATGTTAAACTCTCTTGACTTTCTTTCAACGTGATCCGTTGTTTTTCAATCCTAATGAGATCCTGAAAAGCTTTTATGATCTCTACTCGATTTCAGAAAAATGAATACAGGCTTGTGTCAGACCTTTGAGGAAACATACACAGGCTGCTTTCAGTCAATCTTGCATGTACTGTGCAAATTTCCTCACAATATGTTTTTTCTACTTGAAAAATTAAAAATTTGATAACTGTTTGTGATGTCCTCCAACCTGTGACCATAACTTTTCTGGGAAGACCCGGCTTGGGGGACTCAGTTTGCATCCAACCTTTTCCTACTTCTTTCACGGTTGTTATATAGGTACTTACTCCATTTTTAATCGTGTGTTACCATTCGGTACAAAACCGCCTCATTTTTGTGTTTTAAACTAAATGATACACACATTTCTAGCTAGTCTTCGTAGTTTTTGGGACTCGTCCAGTTCATGGGATATCCAACAGCCTAGTTTCCTTACATTTCCTTTGAAAGAGAGGCCTTATTGCCAAAACTGATCTTCTTATGCAATATCTCGCACCGATTTCGATGCGTCTGTATCTATCCTTGTTCTTAAGAAATCGCTGTTTGGACTGAAATGAAAGTCGGACATTAAGTGCGCTACAAGGGCTTTCATCGGAATTCAAGGTTCTTTAGAGTGGAACGGCTCCCGTAATTTTTATAGTCATCTGAGGTATCCGAACCCAATCTCATTGCAGTCTTTTGTTTCATTTGCGAGTGGATCCCGTCTCGACAAGCATTATTTGGTCATTATTCATTTATTGCATCACATTGTATTACCAAAGTGGTAAGTTAGCACTTCCAAGCAAGGAGTTTTAGTTTAGTAATACATTTATCAGTGTTTATACAGTGAGGGATTGTTTTCGGAAGCTGGCATTTTTTATTAGGAGAAGCGCAATAGTTTGCCTCCAACAAATGCTGAAAAAGGTGTTTTTATTCACCACAATTTACCGTTGATAGATTTTAAGTATTAAAATAACTATTTTTATGAATATAATGGATATATTTTTGAGTTACACATGCGTCGTTTTGTTCATGAATTGATATTGAAATAAGTGGCCGAATAGGCCAAATACCAAATAGCAGCCGAATATTCGTGGCATCTCTTACGTATTTTAACATCAGAATAAAGGACAATCACTTAGGCCTGCGTATATCCATTTATATTATCAAGAGCGCACTTACTGCTAATACTATATAGCAGTGCCATCAGAAAACATAGCTGGGACGGTTCCTTTTTTATAGCGATATATCATTTGTATCTACGATATATACGTGTAGAAGCGGACCAAGAACACTTCCTTCCGGTAAGTGGCCCAAGATTTCCTTAAGTCGCAAGAACTCGTTTCCATGTCTAACACGGAAGATAGGTTGTCAACATATTAAATAAGCTTAAACGTAAGTCTTTAATAATTTTATTACAACCTTCGTACCACATCTTGTCAAAAGCTTGAGAAAGATCAATTAATACACTTGAGCAATTCTTTCTTTCTTCAGGAGCTTTCTAAATAATGTGCGTGATTCTACGCACTTGATCAAGAGTTAAATGTTTTCTACTGAATTCAAAATAGTAACCAAGGATACGATTTTTTGTTGGTATATGCTTAAGTATCCATCATCTCAAAGATTATGGATGAAATTGGGTGAAACGAAATACGGATAGGTCCATTCTGATACTTTGAACGTATACTTATCTAAGTGCCGTATTTATAATTCAGAGAAGGCAGTATTTAAATGACTTCAACGGGTATTAGATCGTTACCGGTAGTTTTCTTTGGCTTAAATATTAATTTTTCTTATTTGAGTTCCGTTAATATTTTATTTGTTGTAATTGCAGTATCAGATGCCTAGATACTATGATGAGTTCGTCCACCGAAATGAATAAAGATCTCATGCAGTGAGCTGTATTAAATATTTCTTCACTAGAACAAGCAAGACGGTTCTTGTTCTTGTTTCTAATTCTCACTTAATGTCGAAATAACTGACGAATGATCAGAAGAAAGATAAAAGGCTTCATCAAATTATATAAAGTTATTTGATAGATTTGATCAAAATGTAGAGAAATTATGCCTATTTATTTGACATACGGAAATCACTTACACCTTCGAGCTCTATTTTAAAATCTTCGGAGTGCTCGTCCTTTCCGATTACATTTCCGTAATTTTTCTCGTATGAATATTTCGAATTCGTCAGGTGTTTGTAAAAGTCCAATAGTATTCGAAGCAGATATTTTGAACATTCGTTCCAAATTGTTTGCCTCCATTTAGCGTGTATTTGACGGCATTTTCAATCTTAACTAACCATTCGAATTTATTGTACTTTGCTCCTCAAGTTTCTCTACCATTTGAGAAAATAACCTAAAACTATTTACAAAACGTTTAAGCTATTCTGATAATAAGTAAGAAAAGAGGTCAAATTTTAAGCAGGCTGCCTCATTTAGGTTATGTGTGACTGTGTGTGAGTAATTTCTATTTCCGACACTGAAATCATCGCCCATCGCCCTATTTCGAGGACCTCGACGAATCTTATTTTTTGAAGAGATAAAACAATTGAAGAAACATCAATTGAACTCAAAGGAGACTTTGTTAATAAATAAAAAAAATTAATTGTCGAACTGTATTTTTCATTTAAAATATCTTTTCACCCTGACAAAAGAAAAGTATCTGGCTTAGAGTAGAGATTGTTTGGTTTTTAGCTTGAATTCTCTTATCTGCAAGATGTTCAAATTATCGTTTAAATTAATTGGTTTTGTGTTAAATTTTATTTGCAGTCCTTAATTGCAGCAATTTTAATGGTTTTACGATCAACGGATAAAGTCTGGATGAAATCTTGGTACACACAGAAGGCAAACAAAATATGAAAATCAATGAGGTTTTCTTCAAATAAATTTTAACATTAGTTCTGAGCCAATGGAACAACATACGGAAACATTCTAAGGGAAAGACAAAACAGGGATCCACTATAATAGTTTGATTTCCAATGGCGATGGCGCGATAGTTAGCTCATTGGACTATCACACAGATACTAGGTGGCGTGAAAGTTAACCTCCTCGGGAATGAAAAAAAAATATTTTAAATGTTTTATTTTTTATTTTATTCAATATAGTCCCCTTTTAGTTTGATACACTTATTCCAGCGATTTTCCAACTTCTTGATTGAAAAGTAATTTTCCGGAAAGTCTGCAAAATATTCCTCCGTGGCGTCGATGATCTCTCGCGGGAGCTGAATTTTTTATTGATGAGCCACCTTTTGAGGTTTAGGAAGAGATAATAGTCCGAGGTGGCCAAATCGGGGGAATACGGTGGATGCGACAGCAATTGGAGCCGTAAGTCATTGATTTTAGCCGTGATTGCGATGCTCTTATGCGCCGGCGCATTGTCTTGCAAAAATAACATTTTTTTTCGCTTCATGTGAGGCCGTTTTGCAGCGATTTCGGCCTTCAATCGCTCCAATAATGCACAGTAATACTCGCTGTTGATGGTTTTTCCTTTTTCGAAGTAGTCCACGAAGAGTATGCCATGACAATCCCAGAAAACCGACGCCATAATCTTTCCGACTCATTGAACCTCCCACGGCAGCTTCGGAGCACTCATGCCGGCTTCAGTCCATTGCCGGGCACTCATTCTGTTCTCTGGTGTGCAATAGTGGATCCAGGTTTTATCGACAGTTACCAATCGATGCCAAAAGTCAGCCCGATTCCGCATCAGCAAGTCCAAACACTCTTTCGAAGTGCTCTCGCGTTCGTGTTTTTGGTCAAGAGTGAGCATGCGCGGCACCTAGCGGCAGGATAACTTTTTCATATGCAGAATATTGCCCAAAATATGGCGTGTGCGCTCAATACTAATCTTTGTGGTACCTGCTAGCTCGCGCACTTTCACTTTCCGGTCAGTCAACACCTGCCTGCCTGCCAACGCAGCCTGCCGCTGCGGACTTGATCGATAGTGGAGTTGCGGCCACCACGAAACTCTCGAAACCAATATTTGACGGTGTAATCTGACGGAGCATTAGCCCCATAAAGTCTATCCAAGTTTTCTTTTGTTTTCTTTGCCGTTTTACCTCTCAAAAAATTATGTTTTATGAGAGAACGAAAACCGTTTTTGTCAATACTCAATATGATGCCAAACTCGTCAACAACAATCAGCTGTCAAAACAAAACTTAAGACAGTATCACACTGAAATTTGGCATGTCTGCCTAAATATGAACGGACTTCAAGGCGCCATAACCTTTTTTGCAGTAGCAGCGCATTCTGGATGTCAAGGAAGTTACTTTTCACCCTAGACAAAAATGACAACATGAGCAACACAAATGAGTTTCAAGAAGCTAGGCCATGGCCCATACTGCGCTGCCAGCGCCACAGTGTTTTTTTTCTTGAGCTTAATTTGTATAAGGATATTTTATAGCATAAGTATTTATATGAAAATTTGGCATTTTAAGCCTCAAGAACAGATATACATATCAGGTCCACTCATAGCATAAATAGGTATATTGCTTCTTAAAGTACAATCATTGCACTTATAATTGCTTTTCCAAGTTCGCATTTATCTCAAAGTATATTCCCTAGAAACGAATCTGGTTTATCTAGTAATGTCCAACCGGTCTATTCAATTTCCAGTGCTAAAACTTTTAAGTAATAAAATGACATGACAAGGTACTTAAAAACACTTACAATAAGATATCTTCCATTATTATGGAGAAACCAAAGAACAACTTATTCGCGTAATACTTCGAGGGAATAATTTCCAATTTCAATTTATATTGAAGCGTGTGTACATGTGTGATAATTTAGATTCTGAACCACTCTTTTAACTCGAATGTACTTGAACGTACAAGTTTTAAGAAGTCTTTTAAGTAAAAGGGGATTTTTCCACTTGTGTCTTATTTCTTCAGCCATTAACTGCTGTTTTCTATGCATTTCTTCTTTTAGGAAGATAAAAAAGTTTAATCCAGTATACAATACATAGAATTATCACTTTTAAAAGAATAATCACAGTCCTCCAAAGTGTATACCACATAGGTACACAACCGTTTTCGACGAGACCGACGATCAAACAAAACAGAAAAGAGATTCCATATGGGATTCCTTAGCACATCGGAAATAGGCAAAGGCTTCAAAGAGAAGGCGAACAAGAGAAGACACATAAGGTCATCAACTATTATGGAAGAAATAAAATAGAAGAAAGGTCAAGGCTCGGAATGTATTGCAATATAAGTTGGACTAGATGGTTTATCAAATCTGAGTTAATGAAAGAATGTTCAAAAACCGTATCACTCCTATTTCTATTAATCCTGTATTTTGCAATAATTGCGATAGAAAATCTTTGAGACTTTTACATCACACAAATCGGTCAACATAAGTATAGCTATGACTGTGGCAATTCGACACCAGGCCAAAAATAGACCGGTGATTCAATGAACAATAATAGATTCGATTTACCGTCTCTTCATTGTATACGATACTGCTGGCAGTAGCACGAAATCTAAGTTTCCCCGATGACGGTTTTACAAACTCGGCATTGAAATGCTGAAGATCTGTATTTGCTATAGGAACAAGCCCAGCTACAGATCTGGAGAATCTGTGTACTAATGCCTCAGCTAAAAGTGCTGTAAGTCTAAATCATAGTCTGGAAACCAAACGGACATGGCTCAATCTTTAGGAATGAACTGTGTATGGACAAGTAAGGTATATTAACTCCTCTGTAATGGGACAGAAATCAAATGGTGCACACCTAGATATCTATAGAGCCTCGGGTTGAGACTTTTGTTTGGTCACGTGAATCTGAGTACACTTCACCTATCACCACTTGCAAATGCTACTAATTCAGAACTGGGAGAGCAATACATTAATCTTCCATTTCGTAATCTTATGCTACAAGTGGAGCAGAGAGAACAAAAAAGGCGAGCTTCAAATCTAAGACAATGACTTTCTCACTAGCGGCGATCTATTTTCCCAAATTAGAGAATCTTGATCTGGGAAACATTTATCTTTCCAGGTTTGGTGTATGAAAAAGTAGGACAACTAAGGTGATGGGACACGAAAGAAGGATACTCTGTCTTATGTTTGGCCCAATCCAGAAGGCTAAACCTCATGTTGTATCGCGAATAACAGAAAAATCATTCAACCAAATAAAAAAAGCGCTCCCGAGACTGTCTACAATGTCTACCGAGCGACATCTGCATCTACTGCAATTTCTAAACTTCTAAGGTCATCTACTCGTACATATTTCAATCTAAATGGTCATACAAAGTATAGGGAGCTAGTGTAATGAGCTGGTTATGTCATTACCCTATTTCTGTGTACTCCTGTCATAACAAATCAACTGCATTGTTACGCATTCAAAAGATACTAAGTGTTTAAGTACTCGTCTCGCATTCGTTTTCGTATCTATACAACAGAGTACGACAACGTTTATTGATTTTCTCTTATCGAAAAAATCAAAAAAAAAAATTATAATCAAGTGTCTGCCTTGTCAGAATGTAGGATCATTCCGCTTTTCGGCAGCCGACATCTGGTTAAATACGGAACGAGATACCAACCGCTGTGTCGTTTGGTTGTTTCAGCCACGAAATTATCGTAATTCTCGCTAATTTTCATAGGGCGGAACGCTTTAAACACTTTCGATTGAAGCAACTCAATGGTTTTGTTTTTTTTTGTTTTTTTTTTTTTGAGATTTTTTATTTGGTCGTAGCTCGCAGCGCATGATGGTGTTGTCGTACAAATATCTTTATTTACGATTAAGACGTTTACGTTTGCTCTTCTTGTTTACTTGGCTAATTCATGGTTGTTAATTGTTCGCTTTTATTTTATCATTGGAAATAATTCGTCAGTGTGTGGTAATTGGTATGATGGATTTTATTAGGATTGTTTGCACACAGGGACATGGTCAATTGATGCAGATCAATCGGGCCAAAGATGTGATTTATCCGCCTTAAACTAAACGAACTGATAACTTTATAAAGCAGAACACTCGTTGTTGTATCATAATTGAGTAATTTTGCATATTTTAGAGACATGAATTTTGACTAGAAAATTATCGATGTTAAAATATATCCTCCTGGTGAAATTCTTTCATCAATGCTAAGCTCTCAAGGTTTTAAATCCAACTGAGATTTGTTTTTGAACAACACGTGTAATCGATTCCCATAAAAAGTCTAAGCTTGGAAAAAGTATTTATATCTAGTCTAGATACAAGTTCATAGGTTAAAGGTATTTATTTTTAAGTCAAAGAAAGTATTTCCTTTTAATATCGTTATTCGAGCTTACAGAGAAACCAAGGTAGACAAAGTCCTTTAATAAAAAGCTCTAGCTGAGCATTGTCTGCCCAACAAACGTCTGCAGCCAACTCAATCAATCTTCATGGCCTGATTGAATGCGTTCCTAGTTCGTTATGTTTGTTTCGCAGAAGCTGACCTTTCTTCTATCTCCTTTTCTAAAAGTTGTAATGGAATCCTTTGTCTTTCTCTGCAGCAATGCCATGTATTAGATCCTTCGGGTCAGCACTAATGGCACAGGATCGTTCGAGAAATGCCCAGCTCTTGTGAACGACGCAGTTCTGAACGGCAGTTCTACTGACTCGACAACAACGCAGAACCAATAAATCGATTCGAATTTTCACTAGACGATCAGTTATTGCTTATCGGCGCGATTAAGACGGCTTAAATTTTGAAATACCGCAGGAAGCATATACGACAAAAGAACGCCAATTTTGACAAAAATTATAATTAATCGTAAGACAATCTAATTCATTAATGTGATATACATATATTCGAACATATGAAAGATGAAATACAAGAGCTTAAAAAATATCTATTGGAAAAATTGGCCGCATCTAATAAAGAACCAACCATGTATAATATTTAAAATCCAATAGGGATCTAAATAATGTCAAAACGGAGTATCAAAGTAGTGTTCATGTATGTACTTGTATAGACATTTATGTATGTCAAACCAATTCTCGTATTGCAAACTATCAGTGTTATTTTTATTCAGTATTTTCAATTTTATCGTGATGACATACAGCTTCAACATCGTTGCCAAATTTTAGAAATTCGGTATGTCCAAAGTAATATTAAATATGACCATCCGAGACTGCTCTTCCCCGTATTGTTGGCCGTTTTCGCACAACATTTTCTTTGGAAGGTGCAACGGCACCGAGACGCACAAGAAGAGTGCATACTGAAGATAATATTTTATCTGTTCAGAAGAATGTTGAAGAAGATCCAAATTTATCGATTCGACGTGGTTCACAACAGCTTGGTCTTTGTCCGTCCACTTTATGGCAAATTTTACGCGAAGATGTTGTTTTGTAGGCTTGAAATATCCAGCTGGTCCAAGAATAACTACCCGAATGGCCATCGCTTGTGTCGAAATTTCGATGAATATGCCTAAAATCAATTGGCACTGGATCTGCTGTTTTATCAAAAATTTGTATTCAGAGATGAGGCTCAATTTCGCACAATGTAAGTAACTAAAATTATAGCATTTCAAGCGAAGAAACACCACATGAGATAATGGAAACGCCATTACATCTATGGGCTGGTGGAGTCATCGGCCCATGTTTTTTTCAAGGTTAATCAGCTTCTTACGTTCAAGGGTATTCGCTATAGAGCCATTATAAATGATTTTTTCGTTACCCGATTGAATAACATGAATGTGGAAGAAATGATCTTCAAGATCTTGTGATTTTCTTAAAAAATACACAAAGTCGCTGGCCTACGCTAGCAAATCAACAACATTCGACGCATTGGAAGCCAAACTGCTTGAAAAGTAGTCGAAAACTTTGTCTCTCTGATCACATTCATCAGATCCAGACATGGTGTGGATTGCAGAATGTATTCTCTCGATTAAATACAAATACGGCTTTTCATGAAATTTTATGTGTTTTGTTCTAAATCTTAAAAAAAACACCCTTTGCAAATAAATCTTCGTGCGTAATAATCAATCTGGTAGTAAGGTGACTCAAACTGATTCGTTGAGTTTCATTGGTTTACCCTTGAGGACAACAAAAATGAGCGACTTTAAACTTGAAAGGAGAAAGTCATTAAAACTGTTCTGTTCATAATTACTCGCTTACTTTACTTTAGGTGGCGCTACAGTCCGGGGTGGACCTGGGCCTCAATCAACAGCGTCTCCAGCTAGCTCGATCTTTTGCTAGCTGCCTTCAGCTTCGCACGCTAAGTTGATTGAGGTCCTCATTGAAATTACGAAGTACAATTTTAATACCATAGCTAGGGCATTACTCGTAGGTCTTGTTCATGAGCTCATAGAAGATATCTTTCGTGTGGTCATCTTTCTCCTCTGTGGAGGCGTGCGGGCATATCAGACTTGTGTTGGTAAATTTAGCCTTGATGCGGATTGCTACGAGACGCTCGTTCACATGCCGGAAACTCAAGACTTCTTGCCTAAGTCTGCCTCCAACAACAAATCCGCATCTAAATAGGCGCTGCTTTTGCCATCGATAACAATCGCCGTAGTAGATGTCGCAGTTTTTCATACTCGTTTTGTCCGGCCCATTCCATCGCATTTCTTACCTAACCTTCCACGCGCATATCCGAAATTCGTTATCCTTAATTCGTTTGCATGGGTTGTAAACAGTCGATCCGTCCGTATCCGAGGCTTGTTGTTTTTTCAAAGCTTTCAACTTTTTTCCATGGACAGGCAGTTACCTTGGCGGCACAACTCCCAACCTGGAGGGCCAGTTCCATTTTTTGATATCCCTAGGACTTCGGGTCGGTTAAACCGAAAGCCAGTAACCCGTTCTGGGATGGTTCATTAAGGGCTCATCCGCCAGCATCTCTTTTCCAAGAACTTGACTTAGTCTTGGAAATTCGTACCGGGTAGAGCTCCACATATGTCGGATAAGGTCTCATTTGTTTCCGGATTGTTTCCACCGTTAATTCCATTGTCCCGTTAATATTGTTGTTATTTTTGTCTGCTGGTCAGTACTCGCACTTATAAGTTTAGCAGATCCAATCCGGAGGGACATTGACCAGTACCCGGTGTTTACCACGTGGAGTTATTATTAGCACAATTAATGTGTAGAAGATAGTTGCAACACTGGATATCGCCAGGTTGACATCTCTCAGTGCCTACCCTATTTCTACAGCACCCAATCAGAAGAAACGTTTTTGGCTTATTATAATATTTGCAAATGGTTTAGTCATCTTCATGTGTGACAGTTTCAAATGGTAAATTTATAAGAAGCTTAGCATTATCACGAGGACAATCAGGGCCATCGTGAATAAAATTCCCCCGAAATGTTTCCCATTTTCGAAAAATAGGTATCGGCAATGAATTTCGAACGAGGGAAACAATTTCCCCCGGAAAAAATTGCTATCGTGAACAAAATTTCCATCGGAATTCCAACGCGATTTCCCCCGTAATTTTTCCTTCGTTTATTTGTTGGAGAAATTCAAAACAAAGGCAGCAATGTATAGATAAGGGATACATAAGTTTATACAAGTTTTGTTGAGTTCCAATAGAGGTGAAACGAGATTGATTTGCACTTAAGTGCTATTTTAAAAGTAAAAAATTAAAATACAATCGCGAATTGAACATGTATGTGCAATTTCCTTAAAGTTATTTTTTAAAAATACTACAATAAACGTTGATTTATTTGAATTAAGGCTAACTAAACCAATCAAAAGCAGTTGGAGATCATGATCAACTTATTTGACGAAAATCGGGACATTGCCAATGGTTTCAGTACTACCAGGAGCAAAGAGGACTCAAGAAAGTTTTGGAAACTTCTAGAGAAAGAGCTGCTTTGGGCCTCCAATCAAATCACCACAAGCGTATATCAAAAAAATATATCGATCCATTGATCGGCTTTATGACCAGCAAAAGTTGGTCTTACAGGAGACTAAACGCCACAACGTGGAAATGGAAAGGCTACGAAAATGGGAAATTGAGGCTATAATGCAATTTCATGAGCGGCGTATACAGATAGAAGATGAAAAACTTCAAATAATGAACAAGTTTTTATAAGTACATGTTTATGTTTTTAAAAGAATTGATTTAATTTATGTTATTGAACAAATATTTTCAAAAATCTGTATTGACAACTGAAGAAAACCACGATTGAAAACCGCCAAAACATTCGAACATAAACTTCGAAAATAATTTTCAGATTCCGGGGGAAATAAATTTCGATGGGAGGAATAATTTCCAGGGAACAAAAATATTCGGATAGTACTTTTTTTCCCTCGGAATTGCCGATAGCCCTGTATAACGATGAATTTTTTTTTTGCCAGACGAATACGGATAGTAAGCAAGATTCCTGCTTCCAAATTCTTCTAATCTAATACGGGCGGGTCAATAAGTCCGTGACTTTTGGATTAAAACACAGATTTTTTGATAAAAAAATAATTTTATTTTTCAACCTAGTCTCCCTTGAGCTCTATACACTTTGTCCAACGCTTCTCCAATTTTTTTATCCCTTCCAAAAAAAATGATTTGTCGAGGTCCTCAAAATAGGCCTTTGTTTGCGAGATGACTTCATCGTTGGAGTCAAATCTTTTTCCACCAAGCCATTTCTTCAGGTTTGAAAACAAGAAGTAGTCGCTCGGAGCCAATCTAGAGAATAGGGTGGATGAGGGAGCAATTCATAGCCCAATTCATGGATTTTTGCCATGGCAACTGCACATGTGTTTGTGGTCGACTGTGAGCAAACGCGGCACCCATCTTGCGGAAAGCTTTCTCATGCCCAAGTGATCATTCAAAATTGAAACCACTGAGCCATGCGAGATCCCTACGGCTTCCACAATCTCTCGCACTTTCAATCTTCGGTCGGCCAACACCATATCGTGAATTTTTTCGATTGTTTCGGGTGTAGAGACCTCAACTGGGCGTCCAGGACGTTCGGCATCTTCAGTGCTTGTACGGCCACAACGAAATTCAGTAAACCACTTTTTTACCATTGAAATCGATGGTGCAGAGTCCCCATAGTATTTATCAAGCTTAGCCTTGGTCTCGGTAATGGTTTTTTTTCGCAAGAAATAATGCTTAATAAGCACACGAAATTCACTTTTTTCCATTTTCTCCTCAAATTAGTGAGTAGTCTGATAAAAATAGCTGTCAAACACAAACTAACTGACGCAGCAAGTTTAAATTTTGACAGGAGTCAACTGACAGATGCCTGTTGACAGGAGCAGTGTTGCTGTTTCAGTAAAGAGGTCAGAAATTGAAAAAGTCACGGACTTATTGACCCGCCCTCGTACATATGTATGTATTTCGTAACCTCAATGATTCCGTTAACTCACTCAGAGAAAAAAAGTGCGGGAAATTTACCATGAAGAAGATTAATGGACCCTTAACAAGAAGGAAAATATGATCCGGGTGCCGATTATGCGAAGCATAACTTAATCTAAGCGCACACCCCACATTCTTCGTAGAAGTCTGAATTTTGTAGTACACCTGGATAATTTGTAGACATGGTGCCGGGCTAAGTCTTTGCATGATAAAATATAGAGCAACACTGAATAAAAATACCATATCAGTGTGACACGTTGCATGAGTGATCTCTCACAAAATCCCCGCTGCAAAAATTACCTCTAAAAGAATCAAATTGTAGCCAATTTTATGAGTTGCCGTTCTCCGAACATGTCACATGTCGCAGACATCTGTAAAGAAAAATTTTATAGGTATTAGCAATGGTAAGAAAAATGTGACTTGTTGGCAGGTATCTCCAAGTATTAAATGGAGTTGGAAAACTCAGTCTAAAAACAATTGATGATGGATATACTATCGACACATAATATGTCGAATTTCAATATTTTTTTAAAAATATCGGTCAGTTTTTATGGGTTAAGTAAAAAAAAGTAAAAATGATTATTTAAATTATTCAATTCATATCGTTTATTTATTTCTAGTTCATAACAAACGTAATTCGTTTTTATTATTTTTTTAATTGACACATGTGGGATATCTTATTTAAAAGTTGTTCATAACAGCCTGTAAGATGGCGACAGGAATTGTACGAGTATTAGTTATTCTTCTGGCTTATGTGAAGTTGTCTACCTTGTCGAAACCAAGTTCCAAGGAAAGGAACTCTCTTTCGGCATCATTTTGGAAGAAAAACTCCTTCAACATCTTTAAATAATGTTCTCCATAGCCGTTACAATTTGACCGTTTTCTTTAGAAAATTAAGGCCCAAAAATACAGCTTGATGAAACGTTACATCACACTATGAATCGAGGTGGATGTAGTTCCGTCGCATGATGCATCTCCGTGTTAGTGTCACTCCAAATTCGACAATTGCTGTTCTAATCAAAATGGGCTTCGTCAGGCATAAAAATGAAGTTTAACATGTTACTTAGTTCAGTTTAGCCGGTCTCCTTTCTTGAGGATCGGACAAATATGCTGCGGTTCCACTCATCGGGCATATTTCTGATCATTTTCGAATGAGTTAGTGAATATTCCTTACCAAGCCATCGGGTGGCCGAAATTGTTCATCTACATCGTCCAGGTTACAGCGATATTTGGTTCGTCATCACAGTTAAACAGTACCTATACAGAAATGCGATTTTCCAATCCTCAGCATCAACGGCAACTGTACTACGATGTTGCCTTGTTCGTCTCGAAAGGCTACAGTAAAAGGGCTCATTACAGGAATAGCACCTCTCAATTTCCTCGGCCGCGCGCTTTTCATGCTTTGGATGCGTCTTGCTCAGCTCGACGTAACTCGTCGTCAAAACAGGGTTTCGTTGCTGTGGTCGACTGAAATTAAGCACATCAGAGGCGGCTTTTTGGCAGTGTTGCCATTGATCATTAATACTTGATGCTGGCACCACAGGATCTCTTAAGATTAAGAAAGACTCGATCGGAAAAGAATTTGGCAATCTCTTGCGATTGTAGGCGTTTGATGTCAAACTTCCTCACAGTATTAAATTGTCTTTTCGATGTTCGGGATACCCGCAACCGCATCTTAGCAAAAACAAGGTAGTGTACGAGTCGATGTTCGACACCCACAATACTGGAGGAGTGTCTTGCATCGATGGCAACGTAGGTAAACTGGTTGATTGATCCGAAGTTCTCCAAGTCCCCTTGTGAATATCACAATGTAAGAACCGCATTCTAGCTACGACAATTTTTCGCCCCGCTTTCAATTTGATTAGCCTGATTCCGTTATCGGATTTGGTTTCGTTCAGTGAGCCAGCAGCTACTGTGGCAGTTTTTATTAAATTCAAAAAAAACATTTATGGCGAAATCAATGCAGAGTTTTATTGAGTAATAAAGTTGGGTATACGGCAATTATGAATGAAATACAGCATAGTTCATGTGACCTCTTGTGATCTCTTACAAGCGACCATCCGACCGACAATTTGTCATTGAATTTTAATTTAATGAAAACTTCCACAGTGGCTCTTGACTTCTCCCTTATATACTTCTTCATTCATTTTGCTCATTGAAAAGTTGAAATTATCTCAAAAATAACACACGTTTTGTATTAATAATATAATCTTCATATATTTTTTATATATCTTTATATTTCCATAATATACATATGTATATAGTTTAGTTTTGTATTGGATTAGAAAAAAAGTGTATTCTTTAACATTATTTGTGTAACTTATGTTATTTATTTATTTTTATTTTGTTTTATGGTTTTCGTTTTTATTATAAATAATAATATAATGTATAAGTATACTTGACTTTTGCGACATGGTTTTGCTATATAAAGAACAAAGTTTTGTTTTTTACTTCTATATGTATTTAACGGTTAAAGTAAAATTTACATATTTTAGCGAGAAAATAATTTATGTACTGAAAGAAATACCTTCAATTTTGGTTTATTTTAATTTATTTACAATATTGGATATTTATGATATTATTTCAAAGAAATGGTATAAATACATAATCGGGTAATACTAAATTGTTGTAAAATCTGATTTCAATTAAATTACTATAGTTTGAAAGTTGATTTGAAGAAACAGATTATTTCATGAAATACTTTTTTGGGTGGCGTTATGCTTATAAATTTAAAATATCTATAAGTAGAAATGAACTACTCATCGACAAGTATATTAGGCTAAATGGAAAGGTTTGTCTTTCCAAGGGTAATTTATAGATTTTATGAGATCGTTTCTGTACTATTTTTTCATTAAGGCTTTTTAGTATTGTAGACAGTCCCTTTGCTTTTCAGAATAAAAATAACTTAATCAAACCAATTCCAAAAAAGCTTCACAAATTTCTGATGTCTGTTTCCACGTTTGCATTTTTAGTGATAGCTAGAATGTTCTATTTCCTTCTTATCAAAGTAAATGTTATATTTTTAAGTCATATTATACTATATTTATATAATTAGTAATACAAAAGAGAGCATAATTAAGAGCATCTGGATTTTTCAGCCTAAATTTATTGTTAGAAAAACAAGGAAAACAAACAGGCAGACTTTATTAAAGAATGTATAAGGTTATTGGAACATTGGTTGGTTTAGCTTATATTACTTCTTTTTTTAATTTAAATGCAGAATCAGTGGAAGGCAGTCATTACTTAAAAAAAAGAAACAGGATCAGTGGGGTTCAGGTGTAGTTAAAAAAATATCTTAATATAAGAGAGAATATATTTATTTTGTAAGGATAAGATCAAATGGTCGGGATACACAAAAATACATTAAATTAAAGCCTTAAATGCTGCTGTTCATTTCGTTATAAAATAGTATTGAATTTCTATCTATGTTAAATGGAAGAAGTTTTATCAAATGAGTGATCTACAGATCTATAAAAGTCCTACAATAGCTTAAGTAAGGCTAAAAATCCATCATAAATGACGTAACTTACGTCATATATTCACACCAGCCACTAGAAATATTTGACTTAATGTTA
The DNA here is from genome assembly GCA_928272305.1 of Volucella inflata. Classification (NCBI taxonomy): domain Eukaryota; kingdom Metazoa; phylum Arthropoda; class Insecta; order Diptera; family Syrphidae; genus Volucella; species Volucella inflata. Next base: position 44,091,358 of record OV743716.1, on the reverse strand, counting down.
GATTCAGAGCGGAAGCGTGGAAAATTGCGTTTTCCATGTTTCGTAGAAAGATCAAAGAAAATCTTCTGATCAATCACTATTTCAATGTGATTCAGGGGCACGTACAACACAATACACTTCCTACTGGGACCTTTATCACGAAAACAAGTAACACTTATGGACAATCTTTATATTGGTTTATCACACACAATGTAAAAGTAGAGATATAAATAATACAAATATCATTCGCGTTAACAAAGAGATGTGATTCAAGCCACAATCACGCCAATTTAAATGTTGACAGGGAAACTAAAACTGTATTCAAAATGAGGTAACATCAGATTATGAAGTCCAACCTAAGGCATTTACATTTTGGACTTATTAACGAATTAAAGAAGATATAAACCTTTTTTGTCAACATCGCACTGGAATCATACAATATACAAAAACGATATTTGGTAGATTTTCTATTTCTATAACACAAAATAGAAGTGACTAGTTAATGCTATCGTTAAATCCTGCATAAGATAAAATTGCCGATGGCTTACGAGTACTTTATCGATCAGTTTCGCCGCAGAAAATCGAGGTCGGAACCTCCTAACAAACTTTTTCAATCAATTTTAAAGCAATAATTTTAAGTGCTTTTTGGATTGATTATATAATTTATATTCGAACTATGTGAACATGTTGTAAAATAAATAAAAATTCTACTACTATAGCATCCATTACAGATCGAGAATAATTGGATTTCGCTAGGCACGCCACTCGGAATCTCCGCTAGAATGGGCTTGTCAGAGAACATGAAATTCTCAAAATTTACATTCTTTAATATGAAATGGAGACAAGTTTGTTTTACCAAACGGAAAGGAAATAAAATGTTGTATTATACAACACAACAACACAATTTTGAAAAATCAAAACGAAGCAGCAGCATCTTCGGAACTAAAATCAAACAAATAAAATAAACAAAATAGTAATTATGTTAATTTTGTTTATATAACAAACGATTCTAAAGAGATTTCTTTGCAATGTTTACGCAGATTTTAAAATATGTATATATTTTCACATAAATCCTACTTCTTTAAAATAAGGTGCAAAATATAAAATATGTTTTATAAAACAAACAAAAAAAGATTGTTTTGTATATAAGAAAAAGCGATTAATTTCATAGCTTATGTACTAAGAGAGCGTTAGTTTTTTTCTCGATAAATTTGTTCTTTTGTGGTACAGACTGAGAAATGGAACAACGACCTCTTCCTCAGTAATTATTACCGGTAAGTATCGAATTTAGTAAATAAAAATTAATTTACGAAATTCTATTCTACTAATTCATATGCTTGACAACATAATTAATTCTCTTCTATATTTAGAAATTGGTGTTTAAACGTGCGAAGAAGAAATCATTCTCCTCTTTTGTTTTAAATTTTCTTTCTTTTTTTTTTTGTTCGATTTCTAATACGATAATTCATTTGTGAAATTTCTAAGACTAGACTTCGGTTTGTTTGTTTTGTATCGCAAGTGTTGAATTTAAAATTTCAATATGCAAAAAAATAAAAATTTAAATTTAAATAATTCAAAAGTAATAGTAAGAAAGAAAGGAATTGTATAATAACGGTGATAAGTGCTTAGCTTATATGACTAAACGATTAAACGGTCGTCCCATAGGCGCTAAATACTGCCCGTGTGCTGTCGGTGTCCAGTGAGATGTCTTCTGGACTGGCTAGGTTCACGCGGACGTTCGAGTTTCGACGTCTTGCATTTTGCGATGCACCCCAATTGTTAAGGGTCCAATGGAAGCCGGATGACTGCGGGTGATCTTCGTTTACTTTAATGGTTGTGTCGACCTAAAATAAAAATTAAAAAAATTAGATTATACTACAAGTAGTGCTTTCCTAAATATAATTTAGCGAAATTTTCCTTTTTCAATTAATAAAAAAAAAGTGTGCAGCGATTCGGGAAATAAAATATGCACTTGGAAGAGGAAGAGTAGAGGAGGTCACAGATTTTAAAGTAATTGTGTCAGTTGTTTAAATAATTCAACTACGATTTCATTTGCATTTTTAAAAGGTTTAAAGTCTCAATTTCAAACTTAAGTCGTCAATTTAACACAAGCGAGTAATCTATGCTGTCGTTTGGAAGTTCCAAGATCTTTGACTAACAGACACTGTGTGGACTCTTTTTTACATCGCGTTGTTACCTGCGATAAAATAGTAGGAGGAGCAGAATTTTTTTTTTATTCGTAGCGGGTAGATCAATTATAAATGATTTAACCACAAGAACCAAAGAAAATCTTGAATAATTATAGCCCTTTAAAAATGAATTTCTAGGCGGCTGTTTCATTAAATGTAATTAAGAACTTTAATTCTTAAAATTAAACCAAACAAAAACATGTTTTGCCTTTTCAATATGCCTAAGATTCCTTCGCTTTTATTACTATTTTCGATGTAACTTCTTAATTCCTTTAAATTTCTGAGTTTTATACCCAAACGTGCTCCATACGATTTCTAACTCATCCGGTCAGGCCTCCCGACAACACACCAGCCCGACGACAGGAAACTCCAGGTTTTAGCGAAGAAGAGTTGGGATTAGTCGCGCAGACAATGAAAAACAGAAGAACACCCGGCCCAGATGGAATTCCAGCAGAAGTAATAAAAGTGACTACCCAAGCATGCCCTTACCTGCTGCTCAAAATGTACAACAGTTGCCTTGAAGAAGGAGTCTTCCCAAAGAGCTGGAAAAAGCAACGATTGGTACTGATCAGTAAAGGAAAAGCAGACCCAGATTCCCCATCAGCGTACAGGCCCTTATGTATGCTGGACACCGCGGGAAAACTGATGGAAAAGCTGCTCAAATCACGGCTCACAGATGCAGTACAAAGAGCGGGAGACTTGGCAGGAAGGCAGTACGGGTTCAGTAAAGGACGCTCCACGGTCAGAGCTATTGAAGAAGTGGTGAAGTCTGTTCAAACCGCCCAACAAGGAAGTTGCCGCTCTAAGAAGATCGTTTTGCTGGCAACCCTGGACGTAAGAAATGCATTCAACTCACCCAGGTGGAGTATATACTAAATGCGCTAAAAAATAGATTCAACATCCCAGGCTATCTATTACATATGATGAAGGGATCGGGAGCTGATCTACGAGACCACAGAAGGCCTACGAAGGAAGGAAGTAACATCTGGAGCAGCACAGGGATCAATCCTGGGACCAGACCTCTGGAACATCTCCTATGATGATACTCGTATTCTGCGGATGGAGATGCCCGAAGACACCTTTCTCGTTGGGTACGCAGACGATATTGCGGCAGTGATAACGGCAAGAGACACTGAAAACGCGCAAAGAAAGTTGAACCAAGTCATGCGACGAACAACATTCTGGATGGATAAGCACGGTCTTGGTTTGGTAACAGAGAAAACTGAGACAGTCCTTCTGACGAAGAAGAAAATCCCGACACAAATAGACTTCCAAATTGGCTCTGAAGTCATCAAGAGCAAGGACGCGGTGAGGTATTTGGGATTGAGGCTTGACACAAAACTAACTTTCTGGCAACAGATAAAGCACGCAGCGAAAAGAGCCTCTAGAGTTATAACATCACTCAGTAGATTAATGGCGAACAAAGGTGGCCCAACGCCAAGTAAGCGCAGGCTATTAATGTCGACAACGCATGCCATTCTCCTATATGGTACCGGAAGCAGGTGGCGGCAGTGCAAAGACGTGGAGCTCTACGCGTGGCTAGATCTTACCGAACGGTATCGGAACCAGCCGTCCATGTAGTCGCAGGAGTGACTCCCATCGATCTCCTAGCTGCATAAAGGAAGTACATCCACGAAAACAAGGCGGAAATCGGATTGGAAGCGGCAATCGATCAAGCAGAGCAGCAAACGATACGGAAGTGCCAAGAGCGCTGGATCTCGGAAAACAGAGGAAGATGAACAGCGAGGCTGATAAGAAATGTAGCTGAGTGGAAAGACCGGAAACACGGTGAGGTCAACTACTTCGCCACCCAGTTCCTCACCGGACACGGAAATTTCAATGCCTTTTTACATAGGATCGGCAAAACGGATAGCCCAGCCTGCCAGTACGGCGACTCCCCAGCAGACGACGTAAATCCCACATTTTTTACCTGCAGAAGATGGGAAGCCCAACGCACAGCACTGGAAAACAGCATTGGTGCCTTCAACCCAGTGGCCTTTTTTCTTAACACGTTGACCCCCTGTGAAATTTTTTTGTGTTGTGTTGTGTTGTGTGACACATTGTTTTTTTTTAGATTTTTAAATGTAAGTGATCTTTTTGTAGCTAAAATGTGTTTTGCTGTATACAATTGAAAACTTATAAAAATGACCACCGCTGGGGCGCGTGGTCCCTGGTTGTAGATTTACTTCGGGGGACAGCGTGGACACTATATATTTCGACGTTCCTAAAGAAATGGTGCTTCATTCTCAGTTACTATAATGGCAAGGCGTCTAAATCAAGCAGAATTAAAGAGAGTACTTGAATATTTGAGTGACTCAGAAAGTGGAGAAGGCCCGGGACTTGGATTTTCTGACAATTCTTTTGATGACCTCAATACCCTTACGGAGAAGAAGAAAGTTCAAGTAGCGCAGTTTCTCGGGAAGATGACTTTCTTAAAAATTACGTTTTGGAGGTGAAGTTGAAACAGATTCAGGTGGACCAGGAGCAACGACACATCACCACGCATGGAAACTTGTTGATGGAGTAAGACAACAATTTAGTAAAGATTTTGCGAAGGATGGAGTGGCTGCTGGTGTTAACGCACAACTTATTGGAAAAAATCCAGTCGATTCTTATAATTTCTTCATCAGTGATGAAATAATTATTCGTAATTCTTAACGAAACAAATCGGTTTGCTACACAAAAAATGTACTTCACGTCGAAAACCAAAATCATATCAATGGACGGACTCAAACCTTGAAGAAATTCCAACATTTTTAGGTTTAGTTTTGTGGATGGGCCTTGTTCAAATGTTCCAAATGTTACTTAGTACGCATCACTTTGCGGATAATAGTACCGAAACAAATGATCGCTTGTCAAAAATTACGGACCTGGTAAAATAACTAAAATTGAAATTCAAAGAAACCTATACTCCGGAAGAAGAAATTTGCATTGACGAATGCTATGTTCCATTTCGAGGTAAAATAAATACGGTATGAAACTATTCAAACTATGTGCCCTAGGGGGGTATAAATGGGCATTCAAGATTTATACGGGAAAAAAAGGGCAGATGACACATCTGTATCAGAAAAGGTAGTTATGGGATGTTTTTATGCTAAGTACCAAACATGACAGCTCAGTACAGTCCATTACAAGCGGATGAAAAGTTACAAATAAGCCTATTGTGGTGTTTGATTACAATAAAGGAAAAGCGTTCATAGATCTGTCGGACCAAATATCTGCCTATTCATATATCTTCGACATACACTAAAATGGTATAAAAGGGTGGTATTTCATCTGTCGACTGCAACCACTGTTGTAAACGTCTTAATTTTATATATTTCGTGTCCGCTGGTAGACACACAGGGCTGAAGTCATTTGGCTAGGTGTACCACCGGTGGACACAACGGTCCATTTAAAAAGACAAAATTTTACCACCGGGCTCAACGTGTTAAAAGCATTGCTATACCCTTTTCAAGTTTTATTTACTGCCTCCTAGTCATCGAGCATTTTCCTCTTAACAGTCCAAAACAATTTTAAATAACAGGGTGACTAAAAAAGTATTAAGAATCCCAACTACCCGACAATGTAAATGTTTTCCCGGTTTAATAAAAATAAAAAAAAAATAAAAAATAAAAAGAAGGAGGTCAAATCCAATTTCTATTTACTTGAGTGCAGATGTTTGTATGATATACTTTGTCTCACCCACCTTACTCACTAGTTGCAAACTGGTCTATTATCAACTAAGGAGTGCCATAGAAAAAATGTACCCACCGAAATTTAATAAAAAATACAGTAAAAATAGAAATTAAAAAATTAAAACAAATTAAAAGTATTTATTTCATGTCTCCAAATTTGTAAAAATTAACAAAAAAAAATTTTTATTTTTAACAAATTCTTTAATTTTTTCAGGAATACCTTCCATCATTGTTTTTATGGTTCCATCTGTCAACTTTTTAGAGATATTCTTCCAACATTTTTTAAATTCTTCCAGGGTGTTGACCGCTTTTTTGGCGGCCCTTAACTTTTTTTTGTCCAGGGCCCAATATCTTTCAATTGTCCTAAGTTCTGGCGAAATCGGAGGATTGGCCTCTCTGGGCACCACCGAAACGTTGTTTGGCTCATACCAATCCATCGCTCTCTTTCCATAGTGACATGACGCAAGATCAGGCCAAAATAAGGGAAGTTCTCGATGATTGTTGTAAAAAGGCCTTAAGCGCTTCTGCAGGCACTCATTTACATAAATTTCGCCATTTATTGAGCCAGTCATGATGAAAGCTTGGCTTCTGAGCCCGGAAGAACAAATTGCTTGCCAAACAAGACATTTTTTTGGAAATTTCGCTTAAGGTTGGGTTTGAAACTTTGCTTCAATATTTCCTCTACCTTTGGCCTGCCCCGGAAGCTGATTGAATCAGCAAAAACATACGATTCATCGTCCATTACAATGCATGAAAATTTGGTCAAAAAATTTGATTGCAAAATTTTGCCCGTTTTTTCGCATTCAAATTATTGTTGGCGTTCCAATCTGGAACCTTTTGGACTTTGTATGTTTTCAGGCCCGTATTTCTCTTCACTTTATGAACTAAAAAATTTGAACATTCTGCGTTTTTTGCCAAATCACGTTTAAAAATGTTCAAGAAGGCTAAAAATCTTAGTGATCTTTTCTGGGTTCATAAAACCGGGTTTTCGACCAGACCCCTCTTTTCTTTCAACTGACAAGTTGTCTTTATATAGTAGTAGCAACTGTGTTTCTATTAACTGTTAGTTCATTATTTCTATATACGTCCACCCTGGGTGTGCTAAGTGACACTTATTAACATTTTTTCTTATATTCAATTCAGATTCCATGTTGTTTATGTTAACTACCAAACAGAAATGACATAAAATTTAAAAACAATAGAAGCATTCCCAGCATTACAAAAACGAAGAATTTGAGTAATTTTTCTGTCATTTTTGGAAGTAATTCGAAATCAGAGTGGGTCAATTTTTTCGATGGCACTCCTTACCATCTTATAGTCATCAGAAAGGCGATAGACTTCAGGAACATTTTACGGAATAAACTTTATGAATTATTAAAATAGCTTCGGTAATGTTCCACAAGAAAAACATAAAACTCACATGTACTGCGACAATATCTGCATCCAACAACAAATTCGGCTATGCGGATACATGTACAATTTTCTTCCTCAAGTCTAAACTTGAACTAATGGAATTATCCAGCTGTATTATGAAAATCAAGGTCCATCAAGAAATGTGTTTCATATGCTTAGAGTAACTTATGGTTCACATAAACGGCCTACCGAACGCACAATTCGTTATACCGTCAAAAAGTTTGAAATCCAATTTTCATTATTGGATAAAAAGCACAGAGACCACAACTAGCAACTGGTGAAGTAAATATAGCGGAGAGAGTGTCATGGTGAAGCCCATTTCTAGCTCAATGGCTATGACACTAAGTAACTCGAAAAGGTTCAAGAGCTACTATTCCATTTAGACAAAACAAGGGTTTGGCGTGGTTTATGAGCTGGTGAAGTCAACGGTCATTATTTTTTCAAAACTAAGGCTGCCCGTAACCTAACCCCGTTACCTCGCCATAAAAACCGGCTATTTTCTGCCTGAAAATGAAGCCCATGGTCTCGATGATATTTGGTTCCAAAAAGACGGGGCCATTTGCCAAACAGCGCCTGAAAAATTGGTTTATTGCGAAAACGATTCATTGAACAGTTAATTTCAAACTTTGGACTGGTTAATTGTTCTCCTAAACAAAAAAAAAAAAAAAACTGTGGCGCTGACAGCCCGGTATGGGCCATGGCCTAGCTGACACTCATTTGTGTTGCTCATGTTGTCCTTTTCATCACATCTGAGCAGGGCCTACAGTTTATCGCCGATTCCGAACGGCGAAGAAGCTTCTTCGTAGGCAATTTTTTCTTTCGGGAGTTTGCCATTGCCCGCCGAAAGGGTGATGGCGATTTGAAAAATTGTTGGTGACCCACCCAGGAATTGAACTCAGATTCTTAACAAATTGACAATATAACCCTCCTTTGACACAGTTCAACTTTTGATGCAGTTCTGCTAGTTCAACACGCATGTTCGTTTTCGATTGATAATAAAATAAACCGATATGCCTATAGCAAAATTAATTCGTTTTTTTAAATAAATCTCATTTAATTCATGTGGAGCCCAGATATCTAACTTTGTTATGAGTCCAAGATGTTTAAAAAAATTTGAATTGTTTTGTGTGATGCATTTAAACTCTGCAATCTCTCGCACAGGCATACGACGACGATTCAATTATAAATCATCAACTTCAGTTTGTGTACCTAAACGTTGACCATCTTAGAACTTATAGTTGAGTGAAAAATCTATAATCTATAATGGTGGTTTTGGTTGTGGTTGATCCGTTGTGGAGTAACATATAAGTGCTGGGTGGCATGTGACCCCAAGATCGTAAGTTAAGTGCTGGCCGTCCTAGCTCCAATAGATGTATGGCCATCCCGTGAAATTAAGTCTCAAATACCCAGGAGTTCGTGTAAAACACTTGAGAAATTTGTATTTACAAGTACAAGATAAATCTTTCCAAAGTACTCGTAAACTTAAAGTGACAACTTTCAACTCGCTTTCTTCAAACTTATTTTAAAGATCGATCTTAATTTTAATAATTTTTTTTAAAGATTTCTATTTTAAAATAACGATTCAGTTAGGTAAGCCTTGAGGCTTATCTGCCGAAGAATACTTTAGAAAAACTGTACATTTCATTATCTGAAGGTTTTTTTCCAGAGAATTTACTCAATTTTGAAATAACGACGTTTATTAGAGTATGCAACTTAGACACAATAAATAGGTTGTCCGTTCGAATTTCTGCTGTATATCCATGCGATAATCGATGGAATTATGGAAACGAGTCATTATATCTTAGGTTCTGAGATCTAGAATATTTGCTGGATTGAAAGTACTGATTTTTAGCACACTACTGGAGTGGCGACTTTGCATCGTTTTCGGTATAAAATTTTGGAAGGTTTTGCCTTTTGTTTAGGTGTTTTTTTACATTTCTTTAAAATTAAACACTTCACTCAACGCCTACACAGCCAATACAATTATCTTCCCTCGCACCAAACCGCTGATTATACTCCTGGCCAAAGTCCCAGAAGATTGTTTCACTAAACAGTGTGAATTAATGCGGCTGGCGTTTTCTGAACAAATCTTCAAAACACATTTCAAGACATTCCATTTTTTTATGGTACCTCATTTATTATATTCACATTTTGAAAAATCAAACGAATGAATCACTTGATATTCGATTAGCGAGTGAGTACTTCACCCATTGATAACAAAACATTTAGTTCAGTGCACTCATATTAAACCGGTACACTTCATAGAGTACACTGAATACTCGGTGTGCACTCGTGCAATTTGCGCACACACCGAATACTCGGTTTCCATGCAGCATACAGGCTGCATAGCTATCAAATATTCACGTTTATTTTCATTGTGGGTGTAATCGTGCATTAATAGGAATTTATACAAACAATTGCCTGTCATACAATAAACACAATTTTAAACAATTGAATAAATAAAAGACGAGACGGATTGCGGAAACAGGGACTCATTTGCAAGCATATAAATAAATAAAAAAACAAAACTCATCGTCATATCCAATCGATCGAAGGCACGCTCATGTAACATGTCGGATCTTTTGTTTAATTTTTGTTTTTATATGCTCGTCGGTCCGTCTGTCGTGTAAAAATGCAACTTACGTGTGTAAACCACTGTTCTTGCAGTATTTTACAATTGTTTAAGGTTTTGAAGCCACGCCCCTATAATGTGAGGGACACACTACCCACTCACAGCATTCGAATTACTCGAAACATTCGGTGTACTTGGTGTAGATGAACAGTTAAACATGCACTCGGTTTGTTTGAATGAAGCACCCACTCGCAAAAGAGAAATCAAGTAGTGCATTCAATTCGTTATTTTGTGATGGAATGTTGTGCAGTGTTTGTCTCTTGAACAGTGGTACCCATTTTTTAGAGTATACTAGTTTATATGAATGCAGTGAATAGAATACACTGAACTACTGTACCCATTGAGAGAAGCAAATGAATGCATTCATGCAGACCTCTAATGTTTATTAATGACCTTCCATCCGTGTGCAAGCATATCAACGAAAAGCTAAAACGCATATATAACTGGTCAGAAACTTATGTATTATAACTAAATCCAAAAAAATCTCACATAATTTCTATTTCCAAGAAAAACTTTAAATTAAGTTTATTACCTGCCTTATACCTTTACGAGAAGGAATTGAAATTGTTGTTGACTCTGTCACTACATACATAATAAATTGTAATTTAAGTGGATACAACCACACCAACGTGGTCGGCCAATGACTTATCTCAACTCCTCGCGTTTGTTTTTAATTCATACTGTAAAGCTATGAAACGTTTTACCATCAAACATCAAGTCTATAATTAATCACTTCAAATTGTAAAGTTCAATCCTGCTTAATTTTTCCACTATAACACAGCTACTAACTACTCTTTTTCGATCAACTTCTTTCTCCTTATTACCCACTCTTCTTAGTCCCTACAGCAAAACCTGAGTAAGTTGGGCACCTGCCGTACAGGAATTTTTGGGCAACTTAAAGAGGTAGCCAGCTTATAAGGGTATAGGTTTTTTTCGAATAAAAATAAATGATCGATTTTGTACATGCATATGTGTTAACAGTATATGTTCATTAATACATACATATATATTAACTATGTAGTATTTTCAATTTAAATTTAAATTACGGATTTGAAATATGTATTTAAAGTTGCCAGCTTTATGATTTTGCATTTGCCTTTGTGTTGCTGGATTTTTGTTTTTATGTTAAGAACATCTGACATCAGATTCGGTTGGTTCGAAGAGACATATAAAAGCAGCTGATTAATATTATCAAGAGCATCATTGGCTGTAAGAGGTTGATAGTCCACATCTTCATCTTTTCAGATTCCTCACTTATATCACCCGGATCAGCTGTCTAGAATTCTTGTAGGACTTGTTGCATTATTTCGACTTATGAATGGCCCAAATCTCTTGTACAACTATATCTTCATCCACTTTTATTATCTCATTTGCCAAAACCAATTCGGTTTGCTAAGAGATGCGTAACTTGTATTATTCCATTGGAACATGCGTTGGAAAGCTTATGTCATTGTACGTCATTTCAGTATATGTCATTCATTTGAAGCGTAAACAACAATAATTTTTTTTCACTCAAATATGTCGAACTTTGTGCCTGAAAAAGTGTTTTTGCGCGGAGTTCTTCTTCATTACTTTAATATGAAGAAAACTGCTGCCGAAAATCATCGTATTTCGGTGGAAGTTTATGGTGAACATGCCCTAGCTGAGCGAACGTGCCAAAAGTGGTTTGCACGATTTAAAAGTGGTGATTTTGGCTTGGAAGACGATGAACGTCCTGAACAGCAAAAAAAGTTTGAAGATGAAGAACTGGAAGCATTACTCTATCAAGATTGTTGCCAAACACAAGAAGAGTTCGCAGAATCTTTGGGTGTCACTCAAGCAGCCATTTCAAAACGTTTAAAAGCAGCTGGATATATTCAAAAGCAAGGAAATTGGGTTCCACATGAACTCAAGCCGAGACGTCGAAAGGCGGTTTGGCATGTCCGAAATGCTGCTGGAACGCCACAAAAGGAAGTCATTTTTGCATCGGATTGTTACTGGTGATGAAAAATGGATCCATTACGACAACCCCAAGCGCAAAAAATCATATGTGAAACCCGGCCAACCAGCCAAATCAACGGCAAAGCCGAATATCCATGGCGCGAAGGTAATGCTCTGTATTTGGTGGGATCAGATGGGTGTGCTGTATTATGAGCTGCTAAAACCGGGTGAAACCATCAATGGACAACGCTACCGAACACAATTAATCCGTTTGAAGAGAGCAGTAACCGAAAAACGCCCGGAATATGCGACCAGACACGAGGCAATAATTTTCTATCATGACAACGCTCGGCCCCACGAAGTCTTACCCCACCCGTCTTATAGCCCATACCTTTCCCCTTCTGACTACCATTTGTTCTGGTTGATGCAGAACGCCCTCACTAAAATACGGTTCATATCAGAGCAGAATATCAAAAATTGGCTTGATTCATTCTTGGCTGCCAAGCCGGCGCAGTTCTTTTGGGATGGGATCCACAAATTGCCAGAAAGATGGGAAAAAGTCATAGCCTCAGATGGGCATAACTTTGAATAATACTATTGTACATGTTTTTCTTAAATAAACGTTCAAATTTAAAAAAAAAAAACCGCACGAATTAAGTTTTGTACCCAATATATTTTCAGGCAAGCTTGCGATAGCTTCTGCAATTTGAAGCTCGACTGAGGGTCCTTCAGTTGGGTTGGCAACGACTGGAAACCCCGCACGATGAATGCCATGTCACTATTGTTGATGTTTCAACCTCATTCCAGGCAGATACAATCCATCTTATGGCGTCCAATACATTAACTGACTTGAAAAATTCAGATCATCAATCTTTGCAAATAGAGATAGAAGCATTTTGGATCTGTACCTGTTGCATTACCCACCAGCATAATTATTCGCATTTTTTGCAGCTTCATTTGCCGATTAAGAGAAGAAAGCCAATCATTGAAAATTACGGTTGTCATCATGCTTTTTTATTGTGTGCCCACGTGACCATAAAATACCAACTATTAAGATAGATTTTATTTGTGCGAAAAACTCTTGGCTTGGCAGCAGTTCCAATAATAAGGGGCTTTAATTTCTCACCTGTGGCACTACAACAAAAAAGAATGCTAAGCCTTTCTTTCGCCATATTTTCACTTTTGCAATTTTCGGCTTTAGCAAAGACTTTTTGTTGGGAGTTGGCGGTAAAAAAAACTCCTGTTTCATCTACGTCAAACTGGTCTTCTGGTGGAAAGTCTTTTAAAAGTGGAGGCAACTTCCTTTTTCCAAGTGGTTGCAGCTTCATGGCCCACATTAGCACTTTCGCCACATAGTACTCGAAATTGGATATTTTTCCTTTTACGAAAAGATTCCAACCACCCATTTTTGTCAATTTTAAGTTCATCCGCTAACTGCTTTGCTTTTTCTTGCAGCAATGGACCACACACGAGGATGTTATTTGATCTGCATTTCCTGAAAAAGAAAGGACTCCAATATTTCTTCAAAACGAGTCCTTCTTAGCTTTCGCCTCCTTTCATCGGATACATTACTCCCTAATGTATCTAAAATTTGTCTCTTTTGGGCCTTAATGTTAGCAACAGTTGATTTAGAGATTCAAAATTTATCGGCCACAGTCCTTTGTGATGTGCTTCTTTCTAGTTCTTGTAAAACTTGTCCTTTCTTACTCAAAGATTTCCTCGGTGGCATTTTGGAATCTTAAAATATGATATTTCTCTTACATAGTTCAATCCTCTTAATAACTGGCTTTTCTCGCTTGCTTTACACTAAAACCACGCGCACTTAAACCCCTATAGCTACTCACGAACTGAAAAACCTAGATTGTCTTTATGTGCAAATCCAATACGCTGAAACATGAATGTTTCGTTATTTTACCGCTATATTCGAACCTTTTGTTTAACTGTTAATCGAATATATGGAGAAAAATGCATACACGACTATGTGACCAGCAGGCGAGTATGTAGTACATTAATCGATCTTGGTCAACTTTCGCAGGTTTATTTGCATGAGATATGAGATAAATCGTAGCCAATTTCCAAGATAGGCGGGTGGCCAACATACAAGGGTGAGCAACTTGGCAGGTTTTACTGTATTAGTATTAAGTTATCAACGTTGAACTAATTTAACTTTCAAGTACGATCAAATCGGGAAATCGTACAAACATCAAGTACTCGTTCGAAAAAAGCGATCTCAAACAAACAGAGTCCACAACCACTGCTTGTGAGTTTGAATACAGAGTTTGAGTGAATTGAGTATGATGGATTGCAAACAGCGGGGAAAAAGTTGGTGGTTTGCAAACATTTGAAACGATTGCGAGTATATCCATAAATGTTACGAATGGAAGTATTTTTGTTGGCAGCGGAATCTTGATGATATAAAACTATAGGTTTCGAACTTTGTGCACGCATGACGTTTAAATCACTCAATGGATTTTAAGGATTGATTTAGTTTATGTCAGCCATTGCCACGCTTATTTAAGGGCCGTCTTTCTTCCGGACTTTTACCTTTAAACGCGCTCAAAACTGTGTTTTTCAAACTGTCCTCCATCATATCTCGAGAATGGTTTGACCGATTCATTTGAAATTTATAAGTTAGACTAAACACTTGTAGACGCACAGAATGAACTTGAATCATTTCAAAATTCTGAGTATTTTTTTCAGAAGTCTGCCAAAAACCCAATTTTCAATATTTTCAAATGATTCTCATTCATTCGATATATTTAGCCTTACAGATTAAAACGCTGTTTTATTTTTTTTTCACATAAGCCAATCAGACGAAATCGTGGAGGAAGAGAGTGTCCTTTTTCTCAATGGCGGTGTTTTCGGAGTGGTACTAGTTACGTTCTTATGAAGATTTTTACTTGCAATTTGTTTTGCATTCTCTTGAAATAACAATGAATAAATGATAAAAAATTCAAAGTTCGATCTTTTCATTAGACGTAACAAAAATTTCCAAAAAATGTTTAAAAAACAGGCCGTCACACGGGAGAACCCACAAAGAAACGTAAATTTTATAACCCAAATTGCTGAAATTGTGAGAATATAATCAGATTTTTTTTCTCTCTTCACATTATCTATTTTTTCCTTTTTTCCAAAACCCTACAAAATTGCAAAAAAAAAACAACAAATGAACGTGAGTATTGAAAAATGCTTACAAACAGTTGCCTTTTTTGCGAGTATTCGAACACAGTTTGCCATACTCGTGGGCTGTTGTAGATCACAAGTCATTTGACTCGCAAGTCTAGAGGAAAAACGAGCAATTTCAAACGAGTAAAATGAAAATCGTTGCATTGTTCGAACACGTTCGAACATACTCATTTTAATCTCTGGTGTCGATCAGTTATGTTTGCAAATTTACCGTTACTTTTTATTTTGAAATCCATATTGCCTTTCGTGGAAGATGAAGTAGTAGAAGAAGAGTAATATCTCTCGCTCGAATATCGTCGGTTCAGTATAATTCGCTTGCCAACGGTGTTCGTTTAATTTCTATCAAATATGCTTTTTTTTACGTGCAAAAGAAACTGTTTACTACATTGATCAGAAAGTTCCCCATTGTTTCGATTTGAGTTCTGTTTTTTTTTGTTAAGTTGGTACATCTGTTGTTGATATTCTCCTTAAATCTTAGTGTCATAGCTACAACATTTGCAAAAGTTACGTAGCCAAGAGTACATCTATCTCTGTGTGTGTTGACTCCAGCTGGAACAATGGGAGCACCACACGGTGGTTATTCCGGGAACTTTCTGATCAAGGTAGTATGTTATGAGTGAAAGTATGGCGAAAGACCGGAATCCGTTAGGCCTTTGTTCGACTACTATATTAAACATTTTGCGAAAAAATATTGTATTAGATCATGTTGGTACATAGACTAAAAAAAACAATGTTAACCTAAATTTAAAAAAGGAGCAAAAATATTAAAAAAAAAAAAAACACCCCTTATCAAAGAGGAAACAATGATCAATTGATCAGATAGACCGAGCTTATTAGATCAACTTTCAATGGTCATTTAAATATTCAGCCTTATCGCGACCAAGTTTTCCCCCGGAATTTTTTCTCTATACGACACTCTCCAATCGTAAACAACAACAAAAAGTGGAAAACTATTCCCGGGAAAAAAGGAGGCATCGCAAATTTATTTTCCGAGGGAAAATAATTGACATTTATCTCGAAAAAATTCTCCGATATTTGTTTGGAGGAGTTTTAAAATGTAAGTATACTTTCTTTTTATGAATTTAAGATTTCTTATTTCATGTATAAATGTAAAATAAGGTCATCTACGTCAAAAAAAAAGACAAGTCAGTAGTTTTTGCTTATCTAGTTTCTCTTTTATTGTTATATACAGAGATTGCTGTATAGAGGGAAGCTCATCGATTTCATTACCATTATCGACTATTAAATTGTCCCAAAAAGAGTCAATCTAGAAATGCTTGCAATTGTTAAACATTGCACAACACACGTTAACTATTTTGGCTGCCTTTTCGGGAGAGTAATGTAGTTCTCGCGCGTTTAATATGCACCTCCAATGGCCTTTGAGATCACCAATCGTTCGCTCAATTATATTTCTGCATCTTTAAAGTGCAGAAAGAAAATTTCATTAGAATTTTCTTCGGTGGATCTATATGGGGTCAAAAGATACGGTTCTAAAGTGTATCCAGCATCTCCTAACATCATATAAAATAGATGTTATGAATGACAACAAATTGTTTTTTTTTCACAATTTACATACCTGTAACCAAAAAGCATTCAACCCAAGTACATTTTCGTATTACTTAAGATGGCTCCGGCAGTTCCACCGGATTAGAACAAATCTGTTTTCACACGTTACACTCGTAAGTATTAAAATTATTACCGATAAACTTGACATTGAAGTCATTCCAAAAATTATGTCATTTAAAATACTTCGAAATATCTCCAACTTAATTTCGAGGGAAATTCTATTCACGGGAGATTGGCGATAGGAAGAAACGTCTCCAGAGGAAAAAAAAAGCTGCCGATAAGGCTGATTGCCTTGAAGCAACAAGTCCTCCTAGTGAGGAACCTGCCGATGTAAAAATTATGTCCTTAATCTGAAAGCTATCGTGTGCATTTTTGAAGTTAAAATTATAAACAATAAACGTTGACTTTAAGTCATTTCACAAAATATCCCTGTCAAAATATTTCGAAAATGATTCGGGAGATTGGCGATAAAAGAAATTTTTTCCAGGGAAAAAATAAATTCCCGGGTAAAGCGATTTCCTGCGGAAGGCTGATTAAAACATTCAAAAAATTGATAATCTAACTAGTATTAGGCACCACTTTGTGTACTGCGATTGAGCATAAACTGAAGCAAAACCAAACCCTCATAACGATTAAAGAGAATAGTTGATAATCCAAAATAACAAAAACATATGATCCAGTGCCGTAATGGAACGGCCAGTATATTTCTACCTTATCTCGCCGAGCAACTCTTTTGCACAGCGGAGGACTAATCCCAGGGTGGGGGTGAAAAATATGATTCCAAACTGAAATGTGAAGAATGATGGACAAAAATCCGCATTCCTGCAATGTAACAAAAATGATTATCCATCCAAAAAGTCAAGCGGGGAAATTTCAATAACGCTGATCGCTTTTTAAACAAGCTAAAACGAACAAAATATATTATTGGAGAACGAACAAAATAAAATGGATCTAAAACCGAGATCAGTCGGAAAATATACTGGCATAACCTTAATAACAATAAAGATCGAGTCTGCGTAGGAAAAACTTAGCACTCAAAATATAGAAGACAGATATATATACAAAAATAATGTAAAACCTCACATCGGGGTGAAAACCTTCGGAAGAGATGCAATAGGCAAGCAGCATAAGACAGCAAACTAACATTTTTAAGATTGCTACTAACCGAACTAAAAATTTGCAAAAGGTAAAATACCCCAAAATACAGAGAAAACGCGCACGAACGTTTACTTATGGACAATAACGAAATTAACGAAACGTGTTATTTAACGCAGAAAGAAGCTGTCGAGAATGAGAAGGAATTCAGTTTTTACGGGGGATAAATAAACGTAGCAGTCGATACAGTTCACGTGCGCTTCTAAGTACTAATGAGAATGGGAAAATAATAAAGATCTAAAAATAATAAAGCAGCACACCACAAGTCCCAAAAGATTTATCTTTTTTTGCTGGCAAAGCCCAATCATTGCGACAACTCTTAACGGAAACAGAAAATGTCAGAGGTACAAAGAACGATTATCTGCATTACCATTTCTTTTTTGACACTGTTATTCCGATTCCCGACATTTTTTTAATGAAGTCTTCGTAACGAAAAGCTTAACTCAATACTTAAATACTCAAAAATTAAGCTTAGGCGCATAAACGGCAGTCGTGTTTTAATAAACGTATCGCAAAAACTTGTCAAGATATTCAGTCACTAAAAAAATTATGTAGAAGGCATGACAATGAACAACTAAATATATTGTATTAAATGTCTTACCTCTCTATTCCCGCAAGGCAGTGTCTCAGTCCCACCAGCAGCTGCTGTAGAATCTCTTGTACCGATACTTGTATCCGAATCTAACGAATCCATACTGGAACCGCCACAACCTCGATACCGTGCCACCGAGTGTGCTGCCTACAAAAAATTTACAATTTGGTTTAAATCTTATTTAAGAAATAGACAACATCGTTTCTAACCATTATATCCCCATGACAATCTTCAATAGCCTTAAGTATTTCCCAACACAATTCCGAGTCCAAAGGTATGGGTTGTTCTGAATCACGGTTATGTATTGCTATGGAGATATGTACAGGATGTGGAATTGGCAATGGAATAAGCAATTTATCAGAAGCTGTCTTATCTTGATTTTTCCTCTTCCATGGACGCCAAGGCTTATTAGGTTGTTGGTCATCAGATTTTGATTGCAAAGCACGCAGTGCTCGTACACGAGGAGTCGTCAGACCAACTGTCATGTCTCTGTTAAATCAAAACGTCTTGAAACCAAATCATTATCACCTGTTAATAATAACTTACCGCTGCTGAGGTTTTCTAAATGTCAGAGTTATCTTCGATCGCGGATTAAATGCCGTCACTTCGAGGAACGGCAAGTGCACTTGAACATTACCCCGCGGGGCATATACGTTGCCCAACAAATCAGGACCGTTCGAACCGATAACATCGGTTGCATTTTGTACCATTTGCGTGTATCTACAGAGATCTAACTGTGAATGTGGTTCCAGTTTAAAATATGTATCCGTTTCGGAGAGCGGAGTTAGAAAATCTAAACTGAAAATTTCAGTGTACATTAGGCCAGCTAATCCGGGCCAGTCATTTGGTGAAAGACCCTGTAAACCAACTCAAATCAAAAAATACCAACAAGAAATCTATCATAAGCAAACCTTATTATCCCAGAACTCATCCTCGGTTATGGAAAGTCTAGATATCACGTGGCTGGGATAGTACTTTTCGAGCATATGGGCGGCTAATTGAATTGCAATCTGCAAGAAAACATTTTAAAAATCAATTATTAGAAAAAATATATATTGAACATCCCTACTTTCAATTCCAAAGTATTCAATTTGATTCTGGTTTTTATCGCAGTCACCAGTCCCGTTTGAAGCTCCCACCGTCGTTTTTCAAGCTTCTCATGCAACGAACCCATCAAATCATGTGCTTCACGATCTAATCTCAAATACGGACCGTTTTTTGCCAATTGAGCTGAAAACGGACCAAAACAAGCCTCAATGAATTGACTGTAGTCTTTTTGCGGCTGCAGAATAACTCGTTCCATTGCGTGTTGATAAGCCTGCAGCTCGTCTAGCTCCATTTTAGCTTCAAATGCGGCTAATGCTTGCTCGGGTATGATGATAAAGTAATAATCTAGCGCTAAACCTGGACCTGCGATACGACGAACAGCTAAACTATCAGAAGCCGGAACTCGACCACACTTCTTGATGAACAAATGGAATGTCAATGAATCCCAAAGAAGTCTTAATGAATACCGAGCAGCTCCAACTAAAAACCATAGTAATGAGAATATGTGATATTAAGGGCCCATCATAAGTTTTACCTACCAACTAAAACAAGAACTGCGGCTAATGGACACAAAATCATAGATACAAAAACGGCAGCAATAGGTTGGACGCATCCCTGAATGAAAATGTTCCACACGAAAGCTTCTAATAATATGCAATAGCGGTTTCGTGAGAAATCTGGACAATCCAGGTCGTAAATTAAAACCATAAACACGTGCAGACCCATAACACACATAGGCATCCACAATGGTGCTGTCAAGGCCAATATTATACTCAAAACACTCGTCATAATTGAAACCAGTGGAAAGATTATAAGAATGGCCACAGTACCCAAGAAACCTTTTATAAAATAATTCCACACTCGGTTCATGTTTCTCGTAAAGCCTTTTCCAATAAAACCTAATGATACAGAGAACCAATAAGTTACAAATAATCACTTAAGTTAGTTACATTCGCCTGTTAACATTACCTGTATCAGGTTCAGTTTCAAAATGAGTTCTCGACTTGGATATATGTCGCCATAGGTCAATTAGCCTAGATGCAAGTGTTTGAGTTGTACTAGTTTTTCGCGGAAACAGCGTTCCATTGATTTGTGACAACTCTAGATCTGCCATAAATGGCTCTACACAGCACAATGCTCGCAGACCTAATGGACTTAACCACGGTACGAAAATACCAAGGAAGAAAATAACATTCCATGTCCAAGTCCATGATCTTTGCACTAAGTTCACAACACGCCAAAAAGGCCAACGAGTGCTCGTTGTTCGAGTTTTCTCCTTTTCCATCAAAAACACCGCTTGACTTGGATCGGAACGAGGTGTAACTATTGAAGTGGCCTGTTGACTTATGACAGTCGGGATAATCTCAGATTGACCCTGAAACTCACGCCGAATAATCCATGAATTCGGTGACCAAATACGAACAGTCCAATGGAATGTCCTAGTTGGAGTTTTCGCATTTTTCAGTTCTTTAAGTAACACAGGTTCTCGTTCCTTCATAAAGTTCATATCGCGGCAAAGAAAATATGACGTTTGACTTAGATCATGCTTGCTGCACATGCGCAACGCCTCCTCATGAGCAGCCCAAGTTGTTTTGTTCAGTTTTGTCGCTTCAGCCACTCGCAGTTTGGATCGTAGCCAAGGAGCTATTCGAGATAGTACGGAATGATCGTTTGTCAAGCACTTCTGATGGTCTTCACGGGAGCGTTTTAACTCTTTTTGAACTTTGTCCACAGCTTTATGCATAATCACGACCGATTGAGCCTGTTGTACTAAAAGTCGAGGTATTCCGTCACCTAGTTCTCCAAGTTCTGGATTCGAAAGTATGGATGTATAAACTCGTTGAAGGTATTCTTTCATTACAGCATCGTTTACTTCCTGAAAAGGTTTATTTATTACAGACAGAACGTGGTTTTGTATGTCGTACTTACCTCCTCAATTTCCTTATCGGTGAGTTTCTTCTCGCGGAGTTCTGCGATAAGTCGCTCGCGAAAGTGTAAAAACCAACCTCTGGTCTCACGCTCTAGAATTCCGATGAGAATAGGCAATGCTTTACGCATAATATCACGTGAAAAAAGCCTCAAATCAATCTCTTGTCCTTTTGGTGTCAGAAACAAATAAGGTATTGGTTGAGCGGTTTCACAACTTTTAACATCTATCTTCTCCATCACGGCTCGTCGCATTTGCTTTCGCACAAACGAACATAGCGAGTACAAACAGTCTTCGAATTCCGGCTAAATTTAGAAGAGAACAAATAGAAATCTATTTTAGGGCGTATAAATTTATGAACAATTCTTACCCTACAAACCAGCTCTGCAACCAAGAATCGACATCGTTCCTCTTTGATTTTGTAGTCCAAGTCATGTGCCAGAAGCGACGGAACACCTATGAGCAACGTAAACGTACAATTCAAAAGCAAACAATTTAAATACTAACCAACAGCCATATCCAACAACTTAATGAATCCATGGAAGAGAGCACGTACTGCATGCGCTAGAGAGAAGAAATGCGATAATAATCGCCCACGAGCCGTGACCACAACAAATCGAGCTGCCAAAGCTAAATCACTTAAAAATGAATCGTGAGCACGATAAGTTCCTTTCTGCAGGAGCTGTGACAAACGCCATTTATGAACTTGTCCCGGAAAATTCAGACTCGGCACATCAAATTCTCTGCATGTAATGTAGGTCATTAGATTATGAAATACAACACAGTGAAGATATTTAGAAAGTTCACATGCAACTAGAGGATAATTATTGCGTGCAATTTAAAAATAATAAATGACCGTCTGATTGGTTACGGGCGCGCACCTCTTACATTCCTGTAAAACTTACAGTGATTCAATTTGTAACTTTTTTTTAAATATAATTGTTATTTGTTGCTATGGAAAAGAATACGCTAGGTAATTATCTTTGCCAGAGGAGTGACCATTTATTGACGTCTATTCCTTGACATGCACGGTTAGATAGATAGACATTTAAAACAAAGTTTAGGAATTTGATAAACAACTTAAAAACACATAATTAAATAAATAAAACGTGTTGGGGATGAGATTAAGGCTCTTTTCTTTCTCGTCTGGGGTACTTGGTATATAAACTGGAAAATTTCGTTTATACTTAAACCATTTTGTTGGTAAACAAATCTCAAACATGCTTTTGTGTGGGTGCAAAGCTACCTATTCAATTACACTACTAAAAAATTGTACATGTATATTGTAGAAGTACAAACTCATCTGATTTGTATATCGGATGACTTAAAAAAAAACCAACTCTAAAGTTGTACACCCTTATATCAAAGCTACACTGGATCGTACGGTTCGAAAATGCTCGGCTCGTATTGCTCGAGTACATAATCCTGAAGGGCGACTCTATATGCTTTTATTTTAAAGCTAGTCAAACAGTTGTGTAAGATAGATATTGGAAACTTCTGGGTCCCCCCTATATATAATCCTTCCTCCGTAGGACCAACAAAACTTCAGAATGTGAGCCAAAATCTCTGGAGAGTTGTGAGGATGATACTGGACGGTGCTGAGTTGACACCTACGCTGATCCAAGGACTTATATGATCATTGGCGAAATCGATACCACGGATAAACAGTAATGTCCAAACACATTACAAGATTTTAGGGAATCTCAATCGAATGAACAATTAACGAGAGATTAAATCAAACCAACTCTATCGTGAGATGAAGCGGAAATAAATTAATCGAAAAACTGATATGATATCTATGCAAAGAGGATACCAGCCCCTCTTGACGTTGCAGAAGTGACACCCATTGACCTCTTAGCCGCAGAGCGAAAGCTGGTGTATGAGAAGGGGCCGCAAGTAGGAGTGGCAGCGGCAACCACTGAAGCAAAAGAGCTCACCAAACATCTCTGGCAACTGAGATGGAACTCTGAAACAAGAGGTAGATGGACCGCTTGGCTAATCAGAAACATTGCTGAATGGACAGAGTGAAAACGCGGCGAGATAAATTATTACACCACGCAGTTTCAAACCGGATATGGATACTTTAATGCATTCCTACACAGGATGCGGAAAGTAGACAATGCGACGTGCCAGTACGAAGACTAACTCGTAGATGACGCTTTTCACACCTTCTTTAAGTGCAGCAGATGGACAGCGGAAAGACAGCACCTAGAATCGGAGATAGGTTATATCTCCCCTGAAAATATTATATCGAAGATGATCTCAAGTGAATATAGCTGGAATCGAGTATCATCATTTATCGAAGCCTTGATGAAAACCAAGAAGAGAAAAGAAAGCCAGAGCACACCTTCATAGAAGAACACGAAAACTCATGAGTTCGGTTTATCATATCGCCAAAAGATATTGCTTTAAGGACTACAAACAGGATAAAAACATGTTTCGGAACCCCTAAGCTTAAACGAGAAAGGGGGATGTACGACAGACGGCGGAGTATAGAACAAGGAAATCTATCACCCTGAAGTAATGCAAAAGCGGTCACGGGGTGAATAGGCTACTTCATAAGGGCCACTTAATGAACAGTGCGCTGTCCCAACGTCCTTGTTAAAAAAAAAAAAACTATGATGGAAAAGAAAAAAACGTATCAAACAACTTTTCGTAGTAATGAAGATGAACAAACCTGAGATAAGCTGATCTTCTTTGTATATGGTAATTCCAACAATAAACAAAACTGCTTGTCAAAAATGACTGCGGCTCAGAAGGAGAACGTACGATGGATGTTTTTAAGCGATTTAATCAAAGCTAGGGTCAACTTTCAACATTAAACTTATTTGGATCCGAAGTCAATTAGGAATATGCACGGTGTTTACTCAGGGAGGAGGTTGCTGCAGTACTTTTGGCCCTTCTATTAAAGTGGTCCTTAGTAAGAGTCCCACATTTCACAAAAAAAATAGTTTCAACAAGCTTCTGAACAAAATATACAAGAAGTTACCTCGAAATCAAAAAATTGTCTTCTGCAATTTTGCTTCCAGTCTCCGATTCAGATTATTACTTTTTGTGATACAGCGAAATATTACCGTTCGCGCTTCCTGCACTTCAACACTAACATAACAATCAATTACGTATTTATATTAATTACGCTCCGATCAACACAAAGCATTACCTTGTTCAACATAACCGCCGTCGCGGTTTGTACTGTATAAAAGTCAAAATGTCGCTGTCAAACTGAATTAACTAGTCAAACTGAACAATGATTATCAACAAAGCCGTACACCCAACCTGAGATACTTCGCCAAACTAAAGTTAAATAAACTGCCTACAAAAATTTATAGAGTTATCCTTTTCCTGTTGTGTGTGAGTGCTTTGAGCTTTTTGTCACCAACCTTGTTGGGTTATATGAGTTTACTTATAGGACATGGAAGTACGATTCCACAACTGAGCACATTTTTGCACTTTTTTCTCTATTTTGCGTTCGGCAACTTTGATGGACCAGCGTACCGCAGACAAATTCGTCCGATTAGGCACACCCCAATAAATCTATAAAGGCAGAGACTTTTGATATCAAAAACTGTGAATCGACGTGCTTTCATGGGATGCTTATGTCTTACAATAAATACATATTGTGAGCTACAATGAGAAGGCGTTCAAAAAGTTTATAAGATTTTTTTAAAACAATCGAACAACGCATCCAACAAATTATGCCGAAATTGATATTCAAAACTAAAACAAGGATCAATTGTGGGTAAGGGACCACCACCACTTCCATTAAACTCTAAAACCGGTTAGTTCATTGTAAACTTCTGTGACAGTTTGAATAGACTCGCGTCGGAGCAACGTTTGCAAATTTTTCAAATTTATTTTGAAAACATGGCTCCATTCGAGAAAATCATCGAGCATTACGTGCATTTTATGGTGCTCATAATCGTCCATCAGATTACTCTAACATCCAGTAAGACTTCGTACAGACTTCAATTGATGGTGGGCAGCGTAGTGTTGATGATGAAGTAACAATTAAACATCCACTTTATGAAAAATTCTGCGTGAAGATCTTGGTTTACGTGCTTTCAAGATTCAACTTAAACAGGAGTTGAAATTGAAATTACATCCAGAAATGGTCACCGTTTGATGCGATTTTTTGGCCGGTGAAATCATTGGTCCATGTGTTCATAAATGATGATGTTCAAAACGTTACAGACAACGGAGAGCAGTAGAGTGCTTCAATTGCAAGTCATTAATGTTTCAGACATGTGGTTTCAGCAGGACGGCGCCACAGCGCACGATACAATTAATTTACTGAAAGAACGATTTGACGAACGATTTATTGCACGGAATGAAATTTGACGCCATTAGATTATTTTCTCTAGGAATATATAAAGACGCATGTCTACGCCGATAAACGCTTGGAAACTAATATCTGACGCGTTATTGTCGAAATACAGTCAAATTTACTGCAAAGAGTTTGTGAAAATGCCACAATATATCTGTTTGCCATAATAAATTGTCGAAAGCCAATTTCATCGATATTAAGAACATTTTTCAATGTTTTATTTCAATTTAAACTTCTCCTCCTCTAAAAAACAAAAACACTTTTTACAAGATGCGTGATATTGGTTTTCAATTATATTTTTCAAGTTCTTTGGTGTAATTGAATTCATATTTGTAATCCTTTTTCAGGGTTTTCTTAAACACAAAGAAGGTCCTGTTCGAATTCGAAAATTTCCATCACATTGAATTCGTTTCACAAACTTTAAAATTTTATTAAATGAGTAACTCTTCAATATATCTAGAATTTTAGTTAGAGTTCACTTTGTACATTATGAAGACATATGTGTTTTTTGTGTACACAGATGACACCGTTTATCACCTTTTCAAGGAAACTTTTTAACAATGATGAAATGAACTTGCTTCCCTTATCTATATGTAAAAATCGTTTAACCAGTAGCTACCACAAGGTGATATTATTAGGGGAATATTTTGGTAAGTGTTTACTAAAAGGGGCGATCACATATTTGAAAAATCAAATTTATACTTCTGGTTATGTAGTCATGCATTCATTCTATTGACAACCACTACATAAACAGATGATGGGGAAAGTGAATTAAAAATAAATCAAAAGATCACACCAACAAAGTCAAACAGAAAGGGGGGTATAACGTTAAAAAAAAAAAGTACAACAGTTTGTGTATCAACTAAACGAAGAACTATTTTTTAAAGTTAAAAAAAAAATTGTATTTAATTTGCAGAAGTTAAAAATAAGTTTAAAAAAAGATTCAATATCCGTTGATTTATTGAAAAGAACGGAAAATAACATCTAAAACGTTAACTTAACATAATGACATTGCTAGGTTAATTCTCTTATCTCACAGTAATGCGGCACCTTAGCAGTGGTACACTGTGTTTTATTGTTCAGTTTTTTTTTTCTATTTACCCGTAGTTTCGAATTGTTTCCAATTGTTCCAAAGTTAATTTCTTCGGTTTGCCGTATTTATCCTTTTGCAAGCTTTACAGAAATATTAGTTTTCTATTTATACACACATATGCAATTTTTTCTATTTTTTATTTTTATGTATATTTATACAGTCGTTTGATTAGATGAAGATGGAATGGAATGAAATTAATGAAATACGGAAAAGAAAAAAAAGCGCAAGTATAAGGCTAAACGCTGGAGACTCTCTGAGCAAGTCAATTTCAAATCATGTATTGTACACAGTTAACCTTTAAAAAGTTATTAATATTAACTACAGTTATAGCAATTAAAAAAGCTTTGCATCAATTACTCAAGTTGGCGGATAACAACTTGTGCGTTCGCTGAATGATTAAATTTATTGAATGCGACCATTCATGATCATTTAAAACGCCTAATTTTAAACTCAAAGCTCAACACTAGGGGTCCTCATGGAAAAGAAATTTGTGCCGTCGCGTTGATGTCTGTGATTTGGTTCTCAAACGTCAAGAAAACTATCAATCTTTGAAGCGCACCATCACTGTTTGGTGGATTTTAAAGGAATATGTTTTTTTTTTTAGGTTCTTCCGGACAACACAACGATCAATTCAGAAGTGTACTGTAATCAGCTAGACAAATTGAATGATTCACTTAAACAGAAAAGGCCAGAACTGATCAATAGAAAAGGTATAGTGTTTCACCAAGATAATGCAACACCTCATACAAGTTTGATAACTCGCCGAAAGGTTTTACAGCTTGTATAGAATCTACTGGCACACCTACCATATTCTCCAGATCTCACAGATAATATATAAGAACATCGTCTTTCATTGCTCGCTTATTGCTCGGTCAATAATGGCTTAACCTAGATATTTGATGTCAAAAAAGGTTTAAGATAAGCTGACGCGCCGCCATGTAATTTCTTCAATAAGCTGACGCGCCATGTAATTTCTTCAATATCATACTAAAAAGAAAACATCTGAAGTCATTGAAACTATTAGCGAGAGCCGATGATATCGGCATGGTTGGAAGAATACAGCGGGCTGTTACCAGTGTGTGCGCTAGTATTGAAACGGAAGATGCCAAAATGGTTTAGCGACAAATGAGGGCAAAACAATTTATATGATGCGATGAGAAAGAACACACACCATAAAAAAAAGTGGACGGATTGTCAGTCCACAGCTTTAACTTGGAGGTAGAAACGCGCTTTGTCTACCTTCTCTCTGCTATCAATTCTGCCACGAGAAAAAAAAACTAGGAATCACTGTTTCTTTGACCTAAGAAGAAAATTGACAAAACCCTACTCCAAACAACAATGCAGAGTTTATATAAGACCCTCATTGAATCAGTCCTATTTTATGGCACTGACTATCAAAAGTGAATAAAGATATTCTCTATCGTTTTGAGAAAAAAAATTATTCGTAAGCTATTCAGTATTATTGGCATTGCGAAGTTTAGATTGGAAGATAAGATTCGCCAGAAATGCTTAGAAAATGTAAAGCAATTGTACACCAATGTGCCAAACAACAGTCTTCGAATACTACCCGGAGAGAGAACGCAGTAGAGGAATACACCACCTTAGGCTGGGTGACCAAGAAGAGTTAGCTAAGGGACACGCTAACTCGAGAGGCTTGTTTAACATCAGGTTCACCCCGAACTGTAAGTAAATAAGGAAGGAACTTTTTAGGAGCAGCCAAACAATCAGCAGATCTTAGTAAGCAACCGTGAAAGCCCGCAAAATAGAAATGTTTTTGCAAACAGATCGAGAAATGTGTCTTATAAAATTCCACTAGCCTCAACAGTAGAATGATCTTAATTTCAATCCCTGTACCGTGTAGAATTAAAGGTAATACAGCAAAGTGTAAGACGTGATAAGGGTAATCAAATTTATACTTCAGCTGCACATCCCGGAGCTACATTTGGACCATTTGTTATATACTAAGGATTTCAAGGGACTATGCACTTAAAAATCACATCCTGTGAAAAGCCTATAATGTTTCTGATAAGGAAGAAAGCCAGCTCAAGAGCTGAAGTAATCACTTCGCGATGGCTTTTTTACTCATAGAACGACAGCGCGGACTACGAAGAAGCATTTCGAAGTAAGAAATTTCCGAATCGTGTATCAGCTTATCTGGCCATAGAGATTGCGCTTGCGTTCAAAAAAAAACAAGAGGTGTTAACAAAGTAAAAAGTCGAAATTTTCACGGTGCTTTTCGGAGCGATCATAGCTAAAGTGCAGGAATGCACGCATCGCGAAAGAAAAAAATGAAGTAAGATTTTTGAGTTGCTGAACAAATGGATTGCCAAAACGGGCAAGGTATTGTATACGTATATCTGATGTTCCAGTAGTAGTCAAATAAGTAGCAATAATTTATCGGGCGAGGTTTAGAAAAAACACCGTGATTCATCTCTTGCTAATGTATGAAAAGATTCTTTCGTTAAATTTTCCTCCACCGACCAAATAGTACACTTTGCGGTTAATTATGGAACAATCCGTTAAGATATTAGAGCTACGTATGGAGATGCAAGAGTCGTGTTTTACATAACGAATGAAGTTCGCGAAGCTGCATTTTCACCACTATTTTTTCTGGTGATTAGCAGTGATTAAGCAAGGAAATCCAATGCGTAATAACGTCTTAACTTAATCACATGATCCAAAATAAAAAATCCGCTTTAATTCAATGTTGATGGACAAAAGGTCGACAAAGTTGATAGTTTTCCTGATCAGTTTATATGACAGCGATATCGTATTTGACGTAAGTAATAGAATACATACGGCAAAAGCTATACAAAGTCTAGAAAGACAATCTTTACAGTACTAAAACTAAGCTGCGCTGTTTTTTTTTCAAAATTAAAAGTCAATACTTCTACATGGGTGTAGCACTTCAACAGTACTATGTACTTCCATTGTTAACCGGCATATTCATATAAAATCGGCTCCCTTTGTAATAGATGTTTTTGAAAAGTTGTTTTATACAGAATGTTAGCAACGGATAGTGTCAGCAGTAAAGTTAGATGAGGATAGTCGCAGAGTGTTCTCGAAGACAACTCGACTACAAAGTACACTATGCGATGGCACCAACAACAACATTTGAGAAGAGCTCGAAAAGCCATAAAGTGTTCCGATAATCGAATAACACGACTCGCTCTTTGTTGATGTCCCTCTCCCATAAAAAATTATAGGAATTAAGTTGTACAGTTGTACAAGTAATTTTATCATTGATACTCTTTACTAATTAGATTACATTGGTAAGAAACATTCCTATTCACATTTCAATACTAATCTACTCAACAATTGAATCTAAAATTTGTTGAGAACAAATAAGGTAGCAAATACTCAATATTTATATAAATCTGAAAACAGATACTTTAAACTCTAAGCACGTCCGTGCAATACTGACATCTTAAATCTCCAAATAAGGTACGACATCAGAATAAGCAATTCAAGGTTAATGTGTACAATATAATTACATAAAATTTTTTTTTCAAACCTTTGGGCTGGGCTTTGAGAACAAATGCAACGACCTTGGCAGAATTATATATATTTTTTTTTGGTCTACTATTATTATACATATCACTTAAGTACCCTTGTCTCCAATTAATGTGTACGAAAGTAAGGAAGAAAAAATCAAATAAAACAAAAGGCTACACTCATTGCAATTGATGTGTATTTCTGAGCAAACCCAAAAGAACAAATCAGATTCAACATAATTGAAGAAAAGAAGAAACAACTGAACGACTGCTTGATTAACATATCCGCATTGTTTGCAAATAATTTCATGATCACCATGAAAATAAAATCAAAACAAAAAAAGGCAAACAAACCGTACACAAACAAAGAGAGAAACAAAAGTATAAATAAAAATCATAACAATCAACGAGGAGAGTAGAAGAATTTAAGCTTACCCGCGTTCACGCAATGCTTTCAGCTGTGAGTTAGTCAAACGTCTCGGCTCGCCGGAACCATCGGACGCTACTGCATCCAGCTCATCGAATGGTGGCGAAATAAATAAATCGCGCAAGTTAATTGGACGATTTTTGCGATTACCCGTTTGGTTGCCAGCTGTTTGAATGTACGATGTTGCCGCCAGGGGTTGGGGAAGAGCTGAAACAAATGCGAGCGGTTATTAATCTTAATCATTTTAGTTAAGTTAAGTTAAGTTAAGTTGAGTTGTGTTGAGTGTGCCTCTTACCAATTGGAAATGTCTTCCAGTGATATAAAAATTGTTCAGCAACTAACTTGATATGTTCAACTAGTTGTTCGACTTCGGGTGGAGCTCCTACTAGGTTTACATGAAAGCTAACCGGTTCACGCTCTGGCCCTGCCAGACTGAGTGGGCGTTGCTGGTGATTGCCCGAAGAAAGATGTTCCATTTGCATCATTTTTGGTGATGTTTTGGTTAGCCGAGCCAAGCTGAAGTAAATAGCTGCTGAGTTTTTTTTTTTGTTTGTCTCCCCCCTTTTAGGCTATAACTGAGATTCATATTTGAATGACATGATTAGGATGTACACCAATCAGTCTTAAGTAGAGTTGGAATTCCTAAAAGTAAAAGAAAAAAATTCTAAAGCGTACATATGTATGACATCTAAGGTTTAAATGGAATTCGAACATGTGCGAAAGGCCTCTTTTACTTTTCTAATAGCCAAACCCTTACAAACTTAAATATTAAGAACCTTACACTAAGCATAGAAGAAAAAGTTGTATGAGTATGACTGAGACAAAAAAACTTAAAAAGTAGACTCGCTTTAAAACGAAAAGCAAATTGAAAGAAATAATTTCAATGGTTTTCCGGTAAGGGCACTCGAAGTTCAAATAAGTTAGGTATGAGATATCGGTATAATTTTGTTATTTGAAAGAGTATTCGATTACATTTAGGATGAAATATTATATGGGCCATCAGACTCGACTGCATAAATCGGAATAGATTGCATTGGTTGATTACGTTGATTTTGAAGGCATCAATTCTCTGCTGCCTTTTCACAAAGAAAAAAAAAGGAAAAGTCTAATGGCGTTAAGTCACCCGATCTCGGAGAAAAATATCTCGTCGAAGTTGTCGTGCAGAAGATCAATTGTTCCATGCGCTGTGTGGCGCATTGCTTCGTGTTGTTGAACCCACTATCATTGATATCCATATCTTTCAATTTAAGCCACATAAAATTAATTATCATTAACATGTAACCCTCGTCGATGGCAGTTATGGAGGCCTCAGATTCGTCAAATTGAGGTTTGCGCAAGACCCGTTTCTAGGGCAAGATGAAGAACTGACTACATACGATTATCCTGCACATTGTTGCTCACAACGTATTCTTCAGACTTGAAGTTTTGAGGAGGCGCGGAAGTTATTTTATTGTTTACTAAACCTGTTGATTCGAATTTAGCCACCAAATGATGAAATGATCGACACAACTTGACGATTATTTTCACCGTAAAAATCACTTAACACTCATTTTGATAGAAAGGTTCGAGCACCCCTATTGGAAACCCGATAAAATAAATAAACATTGCAACGAGTAACTAGTAATATGCTTTGGAAGTTTATGAAAATTATAATCAAATTGAGTGCAGTCACAGAAAAGCAAATAGCACAAATATGGTAAGTAAATTTTCATATTGTGATGGCGCCGAACAAGCAAAGTTCAGGAGTGAAATTTCGACTAGCCAGTGCCATTGTTTGATAACGAGGGATATACGACTTTAAAAAGGTAACGCCGGAAAAACACCAAGTGATGACTTAGGGGAGGTCTTCCTCTACTGCAACTGATGAGTTTTCAGCCTAGGTCGATGTTGCTATACAGGTCGTATAGTTCGTTGTTGAATCTTCTCCTTTAAGGCCCGTCAACGTAAACAAGATTTACAACACTGATATCTTCTTCCGCTTTCGATAGCGTAAATCCTTCAGTGCAATAAAGCAGGACTATGACTACGACCTTGATTAGTTTTATATACCTAGTCAAGTCATGAATACTGGTACACAACTGAACTCACTCATTACGAATGCAACACTGGGCGCATCCATTTCGTATTGATTGGGATTTGACAGTTGATACTTATGCTTCATTGTGACGTAAAAAGTTTTTGACATTAAATGCTTACAATCCTGGAATGGGGCGACATCGAAAATCGTATTGTTCTAGTTGGCCTACTTAAATGCAACATGGAAAAAGGCGATATCTTTAGGACGTTGCGACCGCTTGGAATCACTCGTAATTTTGTGTATCGTGCTGTGAAGTTGTTTGAGGATACTGGTGGAGTACGAGACCGTCAAAGATCCGGCGGTACACGAACTGTGAGAACTCCGAAAGCGATCAAAGCCGTGAAGAAATGAATCGACCGAAAACCGCTGCGAAAACAGAAAATCTTGTCGCGGGAAATGCAAATTTCGCAAAAATCCATGTCTCGCATTATCAAAGAAGATTAAGGACTCAGCGCGTACAAGCGACACACTGGACATCTGCTCACGGCCGCATTGAACATCGAAAGCGTTACTCAGCCGGTACGCGAAGAACGCTCACAGACAAATTCTGTTTACTGACGAGAAAATCTTCACCGTAGAAGAATTCTTCAATAAGCACAACGATCGTGTGTATGCTCGGTCATCCAGAGAAGCATCCCAACTAATCCCGAGGGTTCAAAGAGGCCACCATCCCGCGTCTGTAATGGTATGGTGGGGAGTGTGATACGATGGCGTTACCAAGCTCCATTTTTGCGAGAAAGGAGTGAAAACATCGGCCAAAGTATATCAATCGACCGTCTTGGAACCCATTGTGAAGTCTTTCAAAATCAATATTCAACAACAAGCCATGGCCTTTCCAGCAAGACTCTGCTCCAGCTCACAAAGCAAAAACGACTCAACTGTGGTTCAAAAACAACGTTTCGGGCTTCATATGAACGGATGATTGGCCAGCTGGTAATCCAGACCTCAACCCGTTGGATTAAAAGTTTTGGTCCGTATTAGAGGGCATGGCTTGCTCTACTCGACACTCAAATATTGAGCGAGCCCTTGTCCTAGCAGTAGACAATTTCCCCATGCATGAAGTGCGTCTTGAAATCGATGAGTGGCCACATCGTCTGAAGTCGTGCTCGAAGGCAAATGGAAGTCATTTCGAATAAGTTGTTCTAAGATTTGTAGCCATTGAATAACCCAATAAAAACAAAAAACAAATTGTTTAAATATTAATTCGTTTTCATTTGACGCTGATTTTTCTGTGTACCAGTATTTATGACTTGACTAGGTAGAGTATCCTTTGTTTTTCCGGATAGGGCCTTTCTACTCAATAGCGATTGGCAAGAGTAATTAATCGTTTAATTTTTTCTGATTTGTTGTTAGCAAAATTTATAGCATAAAACTTCCGTATGTTATTCCTGGAGTACAACTCATCTATGTCTTCGATCGCTCGCTTCGCATGCTCTTTTTTCTTCCTCTGTCTTTCCAGTCTCTTCTGTTCATAGAGCCCAAGTGTGGCTCTCGTACTTCGCTTCAGCGCCGCTTTATACGCTTCTTACATGTGCTTGCCAGCGTTGTTGATCAAACCAGAGATTTTTGGTGCTGGTCCGACAAAATCCAGCACATCAGTTGTGACGTCTCTTATGATTTATTGGCACCGATGCCACTGGTTTTCGTTACTTGATGCTGACGGCACAGGAGCTGCTGAGAAATTTCGAGATACGCGTGCGGCGAAGATTTTGCCGGCTTCCAACTTTTCTACGTCATAATTCGCATTGAATGCAACAAGCTTGTGGTCCGGGTCAATGTTGTCTATTCTAGAAAATTGGAGGCATGCCTTACGTCTATCGCATTGTAATCAATTTGATTTGGCGTTTCATGACCGTAGACCACCACGCCTGCCTTGTGTATATCAAAAGGGGGACACCGTGTGCTTGCTATAGTCACTTCGTCCCTCCGAAACGTCAATAAACCTACGTCCTTGCCAGACGTGGTGTCGTGTAGGCATTGCTTTTCAACTGTCCTACCAAAGAGGCTCTCCTTTGCTATTGTGGCATTTAAATCGCCTAGTACGGTTGTAACGTCATACTTCGGACAATGCTCATTTGTCTTGTCGAGAAGCTCCTCGAAATATGATTTGGTGACGTTGTCCTTGCTTGGGCATGGTCGCATATTAGACTCTTGTTAGCGAATTTAGCCTTGAAGCGGATTGTCATAAAACGCTCGCTCACGTAACGGAAGACCTCTTGGGTAAGTCTGCCGCATTTTCCCTATCTATCGCACTTCCTGGAGTGCAGCGATATCTGTATCATAAAGTCAGGGGCCTCTGCTAATTGCACGGCTGCACGTAGCTTGTTAAAGATCCAAACATTCCAGATCTTAAAGTGGTTTTTATAAACGTTAAAAAGGATCGTTAAAAGTGAATGCATTGTACTAATGAACTTATGGAGAATAGAAAAGTGCTGCGAGAGAGATATGTAGATTATATGATCTTTCGATCGCAATGTTCAAGTACGTTTGTTCTATAGCATTGTTATCTGGGTAAATACTAATGACTCAATCATTAAAAATCAATTCAAAGAAGGTAAGAAATATGGCTCGTGTTTGACTGCGTTCTCAATGTTTTCAATGCCATAGATTTTATATTTATCTCTCTATTACATTATATTTTATGAAAAGATTCAAATTAACTTTTTAATTTTTCCAAGTCAAAACGAAAAAAACATATCATTTGCCTGTTGTGGTGATTTTATATGTGAATGGCCCGATAAAGGCAAACAGCACAACTCAGAGAAAAATCCCAAACGACTTATCGAGATAAGGCCAGAAAGTCTTTTGCTCGCTGCACCAATTCAAAGCAACATCAACACATTTGCATCGATTGCATGTACTTTAAAAACAAAAAAGAAACAAGCAAATGTGGTAACGAGTGAAGTACATAAGTAATTTCTTTTAGACGTATTCCGCAAAACCAAGGGCACATTCATTAAGATTTGATTTTCTCTGAAAACTTTACATCCGTCGAAGAAGACGGCAGAAGCTTGTAAGTTGAGGCCCAAGTTAACCCCGAACTACAGCGCCACCTAAGTACGTATGTACTCAAAAAATAAAATTCGAAAATCGACAAAAAAAGGAGCCCTTATGAAGACATTTTCTTTGGTTTAGAACACCTGGGTTATTTATTCATAAAGCCAGTGGTACGAAAATGCCTATGTCACTACACAAAAGAACACAATACTGTTCAAAAGTGTTTCGGCCCCAATCTGGGGCAGGTTTCTCGCTAAAAATAACTACTTTCGTTAAGACCAGCATAATTTTTAGCTTTTATAAGTGTACACATTTTTTCTACTTCAAAAATAGTGTGCCCTGTCGTTTTTGTTTTTGTTTCACGACAGCTGCCTTATCAATTTATGCGAATTCCATTTCATCTGTAATTTCAAATAAGAAGGAGGAACCTCACCTTAGGTGTCGCGGGCAAGTAGAAGGAAACCTAAACGACTTGCAGCTAGAGGCAGTTAGTTAAAGATCGGGCTAACTGGAGACTCTTGTTGGTTTACCCCGAACCTAAGTAAGTAAGTTAGTAAGACAACTTCAAAGGAAATGAAGAACAAAGACCAAACGAAGAACCAACAATGGTCAATTTTCATTTTTTTTTATTAAACCATATATTTTAAAATTATAAAAAAAATATATGAGAGATTAATAAAAAAAGATTGTCACACGGTACAGTTTGCAAACGATTTTTTTTGATTTCCTTATTTACCCCCATGTTCAAAATTCATTTATTTCCGTTATATATCCGTGTTTGGGTCACAGAAATACATATATGTACCAAATTTCAACTTAATCAGTCCAGTAGATTCCGAGCAAATTGGCTGGAAAAGACCAACAACGAAAGTTTAGGCGATTCCATCTTTTGCCTCAAATTCAATTCAATTCAGTCAATACTTTAAAAATGTCAATGCTAGCTCTCAAAGCGTAAAGCCACATTGTAATGAAACTGAAATTGTTATGGTTTTAAAAGACCAAAAGAAGACAAAGCTCATGTGATATTTTGGTTTGCTCATTACCTACCTATGTACATTGTAATGTGTAATAGTAAATATACAAATAACAATATATTGATTTCGAAAACTTCTGGTAAAAAACCATGATTAGAAACCCGTGATAAAGCAAAACAAAAAAGCAAAATACTTTCAAACAGACAAAACACAATACACACTTAAAAAATACTCGTACTTGCATATACTACTGTAATAAGCGAAAAATTAATTTTCAATTGTCAAGCCCTGCATATGAGGAAAGCGAATGCAGAAAAGTATACAACAATAAACTGTGTGAGATAAATCAGGATGTGGATATAAGAATATAACCTGTCAACTATGTACATTGGCTTGCAAAATCAAACTCATGGATAGGAATGCTCTTGTAGCAATGACGATTTGGATTAATGACTTCACATTCAAAACGACAAAGAAAAACTGAAATGTTGTTTGACAGATCAATCATTTACGAATGCTAAGGTACTGACCTAAATAACTGAAACAACAAGTAAGATTTTGTAACTTAGTCATATACCCTCCACGGTTTATTAAGTAGAATCTTCGACAGCTTCCATGCCATCACCATCACCAGCAAGAGACCGCTGATGAACGGGGATCTAACACATCCAATCAAAGACAATTTTAATTTAATGACGAATGCAGACAGGCAAACCTAAAAAAACAGCGGATGTACAGAGTGGCACAGCAGAAAAAACGGCAAGAAAAAAAGAAAGAGCACGATATCGAGACCTTCGAGAGGTGCTACCCAATAAGTGTTTTACTAAAAGCTCATAGTAGAACCACAGCACCGACTGGAAAAATGATTTTTTCTGACTGTTGAAAGATGATGACGAAAACATCCCATCGTCATGCATAATGCACAATTCAACCTAAACGAAGACACACAACATTTCCGTTCATCCGACCAAGATTAAGTCAGAGCAGCTATTTTCAACTTTTAGCCCAACAAAGATGCTGTACTCAATGAGTTAACTGCT
This sequence comes from Volucella inflata, assembly GCA_928272305.1. Taxonomy (NCBI): domain Eukaryota; kingdom Metazoa; phylum Arthropoda; class Insecta; order Diptera; family Syrphidae; genus Volucella; species Volucella inflata. The sequence goes on along the minus strand of OV743716.1, from coordinate 44,053,649 downwards.
GATCTGTTTTAAACAGCAGATTGAATATGGACAGTATGCTAGGCGAATAAAATCTCAGCATAGTATGTCCGTTGCTAAAGAAGGATATCCCATGAACTACGTCATTAGCAGGGGAATAAATCTATATCTGGTGGTTTTAGGCAAAAACAAGTCTATCATAGAACAAATTTTCACATTTTGGAAGATTTTCGATAACACCCAATATTTCCAAATCGATACACACCACCTCTTAATCGATATCAAAGCAGTATCTTTGTAGATGGCCTATACAGGGCGATATCTAGTTTTGAAATCCCTGCCAAACTCATTCGACTATGCATCAACCGCAGCAGCAACCTTCAAAATCTGTTCAGTTAGTCGCATATGCAGACAGACAACATTGGCACAATAGGAAGCAAATATTATATGTTGTTTAAAAGAACACACACCATCGATTCTTGCTAATCGCTGCTTCTTGGGCTTACAGATACTAATCACCTTAGTCTTGCTTTATGGCGGTGAAGCTTGGACACTGAAGTCAATGAAATGTTCTCGCACTTTTCGAGAGGAAAGTTCTTTGGAGCCGTTTCAAAAGTGAACTGTACGTCCTGTACAGCGATGTCAACCTCGGATAACACGGTTTAGATGGCTTAGTCACCTTGAGCGCATGGGCATTAGCGTCGCTTGAAAAACTTAATAAATGACGACCGCATATTAAGTGGTACACACAAATGGAAGGAAAATTATGCTTGCGAATTTTTGAACCATTAGCAATGATTTCTCTTAAAAGGAGCCTATTGATGTAAAAACTTTAGAGAGAAGAATGTTTACTTGTTTCTTTTTATAAATCATCCCCTAGTAAGGTTTCTTTATATAAAGATCTTCCGTTGTAAGGCAAAGTGAGAGCCTTCTCCGGAATTCACCAAAGTCTTCTAATGCACACTTGGTCAAATTTGAACAAATAAAGAAACAGCACAATTTTTGTCAGCTGCAACATCACAAAAATCAAATCAATAAAAGTTTAAATTGTACACACCCATCTCTATCTAAAGGTGATTACATTGTACACCAACAAATTATTCAATAGAAGATAAGCTTAAAAATTCTCAGACACGACTAAACAAAGTGTCAATGACTGCGTCACTGCTTACAAAGATAACAAAATTATGCTACCATCTGGTAAAGTTGACACATTGTGTAAAATTCTGAGCAAAACAATAACAACAATCGTTGTACATTCTCTAGTGTGCCGGAGCATGTGTGCACGACTTACGATGACATAATCTATAGATAACCACATTGCACTTAAGTGAAAGTTTAATTAACGAGCTTATCGCCTGTATGCAACGATCTAGTGTTGTGACACATTGATTTACTACTAACTCTGCATGCATTGACTTAACTGAGCACACTCCTAATATTCTTAATTTCTGATTTCTCCGCTAACTTAACTTCTCTGGCCTCGTTTATACGCAGAAACTGTCACACAAGAAATGTCAGTAATGCTCAAAAAAAATACGAGTAGGTACGAATAGATCTAAGTAGTTTCTGCGAGCGCGGTGATCCAAATGATCTGGTCACTGCAGAGGTTGGAATGTACTTGTGTGATTGTCTTTACAAACCTAAAAGAAAATTGCATGTAAGCTAATATTTGGTTCCAACAGATTTACGAAGTTTACTTTCATGTAAAGCGAAAGGGAATTGAAATAGAGTACAAACGGTCGGTAACAGTAGTAGAAACAACAGTAGTGAAACTTTCAATAGAAATGGTTCAATTTAATTCATCGTCGTCATTGATAATAATAATACAAAATAAATGCAACAGCTAAACTCTAAACTAAACTCATCTACACTTTTCAAATTTGATAGCCTTCTTCGCGCTACGACTGCCGTTTGTTACTTAATAAACTTGTTACACATGACATCGTTTAGCTCCCTCCACACATAAGGCGTGCAGTCCAATCTCAATTCAAATCCCATGCATGATAGTTTTGTATTGAGTTACAATTAAACGAAAACAATTTGAATAAGTGACCAGAACAACTGACTGCACAGTGGTGCCAATTCTACCATGAAATGCATTCATACTCGATACATTTGCAGGGCTGCATAGCTAGCGCGTCTTCCTCGGGTTTCCTCAAAGTCCTCGTCCCCAAATGCATAAACCGACGACATACAAATTTCATTTTTGTTTCTTATTTTATTATAAACCAAGAAACTCTCCGGGCACAATACTACTCTGGCCTGGTATAGTACTACTTATGTACGCAACGAATCTGTTCAAAAATAAACACAACCACCTCTGCGCTGATGCTTCTGTTACAGTGTTTAAGAAAGAATCCCAAAAGCTATAATCTCTGGTAAAATAGGTCAACGAATTGCAGTCTATGGGCAGCAGGCAGGCAGCAGGCCGCAACTAAGCAGTTAGTCAGTCAGTCATTTGTACGCTGAGAAATGGGACCCCAGTTTAGTTCAGTTCGGTGCATACCATCTTCATTACTTCATAGTCAAAGCGTGATGTAGCTATATTCGTTGACTGAGTATTGACTGCGACTGTGACTCGCTCCGTTCGAACTTCCCTCCCACCAACACTTTGCTACAGGGAGCGCGCTCAACACTCCACGACATTTTGGGCAGCTGAATTTATAGAACAGAAATACGAGTATGCATATCTAAAGGGGGGAATTACATATGGATATAAATGTATAAAAGTATGTATATTGCACTTGTACAGACTTTTGCTATAGCTATAGCAGACTTGTCTAGGAGTTCACATCATCTTTTCATCATCACCACCACCATCACTACCAGCAACTGGAAACACGTTTAAATTTTTCTCAAGACCAATTTGTAAGAAGAATTTAAAAAAACAGTAACAACAAACAATAATTTGTTGATTTCACTTTAATTTTCACTCGAAAAATCCAGCAAAACATGAATTTTCATCCCGACCAACGAAAATATCTTCCACTTTTGTTGCCTGGGCTTACTTTTTTGCAGTTGGCCTGTCCATTTAGGATTTACGATTGGAAATTCACACTGGAAAATGTGAATACTTCGTTTAATTGGGATTTTTTTTTCCTTTTTCTGTGGGGAAAACTGAACAAAACACTTGTAATGAAAATTAAAAGAAAATCGCGTTTTAAAATGAGTTTAGGCACTAAAGACAACCTACACCCATTAAAATTTATTAGAGACTAAAAAAAGAATCCGATTACTTGTCCTCTTTGAGTCGTCTTTCTACCGCAAAAAGGATGCACTCTAGTGTGACTGATTGTTGTTTTTATGCTTAGTTGCGGTGGTTAGAGTAGGATAGTCCGTGTCTTTGAGTTTGACAAAGGGGGAGTGGAATGTTATGAGGAGTGAGTCATCTCTTTCTTTTGTACTGTCAAAATTGAGTTGAAAACGAATTAAAGGTGGAAGTATATGTCAAATCGAATTGGGAAAATGATTGTGCAATCGGAGTGAAAACTATTTTGTTTGGAATTTGTTCTGATTCATCTGTGGAAAAGCCTGTCAACAATTTAGGGCGCTGCCTTTCTGCCTTCGTTTTAAATGGACACGAATTTATGAGCAAATTCGCTTCAAAATATGTAATTGAGGAGTCCAACTATTTCAAACAGATCTCTAAATATAAAACTGACTACTATTTTGAGAGAATTATTATCTCCACCGCAATTATTATTATCCACCGTACACGGTGACTTTTGAGTCAGGACTCTTTTTGGCAGCCCTCTTTTATTCCTTCTTTCCCTTTAAACGCTAACGTTTTGCTCTCTAAACAAAAGGTTTGAATTTTCTCTGATTCCTTTGACCAAACCACCCTCCATGAAGAACGAATAGAAATAAAGCGATATAGAAAAAGGAGAGAAGACGCGTCAAAGGGAGTCATCGAAATTTTGCCCGACGACTCACAGGATTGCTGGTTTGCTATCTCATTTTCGTTCTCTTTTGCACTTGTGTGAGTCGTCACTCAAAAGTCATCGCGGAATAGAGGACTTGCTTACGGTGGACCTAATAGACGTTCTTTTCATCGAAAAACTTACCTATACTTCAGAATACTTAAGCTTGGACTCTGACGTAGACGTCTTGTGCTCAGACAGTTAAAGTGATAAGGGCTATCCTCTGCTCCGTCCTCGTTGCACATACGAAAGGTGTTGTCTCATGCTATTCCAGTAGTCATGAGGTATTTTTTGGCTCTGCAGTGATCCCTAAGGAATTCGGTTAATGCGTGTATGTGACCTCTAGAAAGCGTAGGAGTTTGTATTCCTCTGAGGGAAGGGGCTAGTAAAAATCAATGATAAATGCCGGCAAGCACGTGCGGTTGATTGAGATGCGTAAAAAGAAAGATAACAAACTCCTGAGAGATGCACCTACACGAATGAGATTCAAAAGTTTTAGCAAAAAGGTAAAAAAGACATACCACGGATACAAACCACGAACCGAAGCATGTAGAGACGAACAAAGGAACATCGTAGTAGAGTCGCAGTCGATGCTGAGGATTTAGAAAAAGCATCTCTGTAGACTGTAAAATGGCGACTGCGAACCGCTGTAAGGCAGAATGAACCTTTCAACCTGGACACTGTAAATCAACAATTCCAAACCGACCTAGATGAAGTGAAGATAGCAATATATAACCTTAAGTCCAATAAACTTGCTGGAGCGGAAGACCTGACTGCCGTGCCCTTCAAAGCGGCAGGCGATGACTTGGTAAGGAGCATACACCAACTCATCTCTAAAATATGGTCGAACGAAAGTATGCCCGATGAATGGAACCTCAGCATTGTTTGTCCAATGCTCAAGAAAGGAGACCCCTTTGAATTGGGCCAACTACAGAGGCATAAGTCTTCTTTAAATCGTAAAGTAGATATTGTCTGCTGTATTGTGTGAACGCCTGAAGCTGTTCGTCAGTAATCTGCCTGGTCGATATCAGTGTGGCTTTAAGCCCGGAAGGTACACCATCCACCAGGTATTCGCTATACTGCAAATCTTGAAGAAAATACATGAGCTTCCGTTTGATAAAAAAACACCTATTCAACAAGCGTCTTATATAGATTAACTTTTGTTGTTCCAGGGAGGGTGTTGCTTATAGATACACAAAGTGCTTAACTACCTTAAAGTTATATCTGTCGAAGGTGACGTTCTGTCTGAGATGTCGGTGTTAAATGTCGTTTTTGTTTGACAGCATACGAGGTCTTGCCCTCGTTAACCGCTTAACTCATTTTATTATGTCAATATGGTCGGCGTATGCGAATGATTGGACAGACTTTTGAAAGATTGTGGCACTTGTGTTTGCGCGTGAGTTTTGCACTATTCTTTCAAGTATGATGCTGACCTTGATGGACCAGAGTGCATTCTCACATCCTGCACAGACGGAAGAGGCCGCAAAACTTGGCATTGCTGTATAGCTCGTCTCTATAAGTGCTGTCATGCGCGGCCTTAAAGTCGATGAATAGGTGGTGTGTATCGATCTCAAGCTCATGGGGTCTCATTTCTTGAGGATCGGACAAACAATGCTGAGGTTCCATTTATCAACTCTCATATACTGTACTATTGTATATCATCACCTCTCTTTATACTAAAATTTCAAAGTTCTTGGAGCGTCATAAATTCCGCATAGGTGGTCCAATCCTTCTCTAAAATTACTAAATTAGGTGGACATATTGACACTATTGACATTTGCAGTTGCGAAAATAGATCTAGCGATAAGCTAGTCTAAAATGACGTACTTATATGTTGCTAATGAAAAAGATTGCACAAAACCAACATACTGGGCATAGCGTCATAATAAGTAAATAAAACTTCGAAGAAGGCGCCTGAACCTGCAGCTGATTAACACGTCTTAGGAGCACCTGACCAAATATGGGTCAGATGCCTCCAGTTGCGCACTCAAAGCCGGTTAAGGTCCCGGTCTACTTGCGTGAGGTGAGGTCTCCCTCAACTGCGCTGTCCCTCCGCGTTAGATGCGAACACTATGCTTAAAAGATCGCTTATCATATCTAAACCATGAAGTATACTAAGTTATAATTGAAAACCCTAGTGTCTAGACATTGTTCGCCTTTTGATTACTTAGTGCCTAACAACTAACCGATCAGCGGTCTTAATTTCGGAGGTGAAGAAGCACCAGAAACCCAGTAAGCGGACTTTCAGACAGTAAAAAGTGATCCTTAAGCTTTAATAATTCAAAATACTCAACTAAATATGAATTCAAAGTTTATTACATTATTTTATGTAATATATTTACAATTTGTCTTTTTTTAACACAATTTTTTATCCGATTACCAATCGCTGTATTGAATGTCATCATCATAGCTAGCATCCAATGGAGACAAAGAAGGCATCACATCATTTTCCAACTTTGCAGATTCCTCTTTCAATACAACGTCAGCATTTTCGACAATCTCTGATGGAGCCGTGTTTACGTTGGTTGACCTTTGCAAGACACTTTGGATTGCTTCGTTAACAGGCACTTTAATTTTAGTCGTTCGCCATTCTTCCTCTTTGATTTCCAGTGGGTCGTCATTTCTCTTTATTTCTTTATCAAAATTTTGTGAAGCTGTTGGAGATGGAACAATTCGATCTTCTTCAATTTTTTTAATAATGTTCACTTTATGCGGCGGCTCTTTCACCACGATGACTCGTTTAGGTTCGTTATTATGCCCCGTTGCAGCAAAATGAGCATCTAAATCGTTCTTTGTTTCGAAAGAGTTATTGCATACGATACAGAAGCAAAGTCGACCGTTTGTGTGCGTTCGTAAATGAACCGTAAGAGCACTTGGTTTTGTAAAAGTCTTTTGGCAGAAAGTACATGGATATGGGCCACTATGAACACGCATGTGCTTCGAAAGAACCGCTGACCTTGCGAAAGCTTTATTACAGATTGTGCAAATAAAATTCTTCTCCCCTGTATGGGTGATTTTGTGCGAGTTTAAGTCTGTCGATTTAGGAAATCCCTTGCCACATACGTCACATTTGTAGGGTTTCTCACCGGTGTGGCGACGCATGTGTACCACGTAATTTGATTTACTACTAAAACTTCGGCCACAATATGAGCAAAGTATTTTTCGTGACTCAGCATTACGCGCTCCCTCTTCAGTGTGGGTCTTCATGTGTGATCGCATATTGTCCTTTCGATTAAATCGTCGATCACATACAGGACATTCAAATTTCATTTCATCGGGCAAATGCACTGCACTATGCCTATTCAAATGTTCTTGACGAGTAAAAGTTTTGTTGCATGTGGGGCAGATGTATGTCTTCTTAGTTTCAGTCAATTTGTGAAGCTTTCGTTGTTCTCTGGCTTGAGCTTGACTGGCGTAGTAGTCAAGATTGGCCTTAAGAAGAAATTTCATAAAACGTTCGGTACAAGGCACTGGTTTCTCATCGCTTTCGCACTGCGTTTTCAGGTGGTGGATCAATAGATTCATACAAACGAACTTCTTAAGGCAGTAATCACATTCGACCGTAAGGTCTGCCTTATCGTGCGTCGTCTTTTGATGGAATAGTACTTTATAGCGACGATCAAAGTTCTTTTTACACAAACCACATCGGTAATTGTTGTGTGGAATCAGTTCACCAGCTCCATCTGAGTCTGTTTCAGAATCACTGATATGCAACTCAATTGCTGCTTCGTTGAGAATGCAATAGAACTGAGAGTAACGTTTCGCTTTTATTTCCTACAGAAGAAGAAAACATTGTGAGGTCGTCTTCTCAATTGTTGTAATCTTACCTGAATCACAAAGTTCTTAATGATGTTTGAATCGATGTTTCTTTTATGCGGGTTTAGGACATCGAATATATCTGATTCTTTAAAGGCTTCAACGTCGAAGTTTTCCTCTTTTGCATGTGAAGCCATGTGAGCGCGTAAATTATAGATTTTACTTAAGCTACAACCGCAAATAAAGCACTCAATGGTTTTGCAACCGTTCGGTATGCACTCATCTTCCTCAATGTCCGATTTGATGTCTACATTAACGTTTTTTTCCGATTCACAGTCTTCTTGTTTTTTCGACGTTTCAGAAGGTTGCTCTACCTTTCTAAGTTTTACCTTGGGCTGCCTTTTTTTGTTTACCCTGGAACCAAATTTTTTTTAAAAGATTGAAGGACAGGTTAACAGGATGATTCATTACCGACGTAATTTTTTCCGACTAACTTCACTCCGAGTTCTGGTCCTAGGTTTGACTTCTTCACTATCATAGCTGGGGGAGGAATCTTTATCTTCAATTTCGGACTTTTGTTCTTCATAGTCTGTAAAAGAAGTTTTACTAAAGATGATGTGTAAAAAAGGAGTTTTGAACAGCACCACTATCTGATGAAAATTCATCCTCGGATGCATCCATAGACTTTGTTGTTCTTTTAAATCTCACTGGGCTTTGGAATCTGCTAGAAGATTTGCGTTTGCCAGATTATTAAAGCCCAATTGAAGCTAGATATTCGGAAGCCTGTTTATTATTTAAAAATAATGAACCTGAAAAATCAAAATAAATAAAAAAAATTGAAGAAAGTAGAACCATCAAAATGACAGCTATTATTCGAATATGGGAATGACGCGGGTTGTGTTCGCTAGGAAAGACCAAAGGGGATGTTGAAGCAATTTCGACATCTTACTTTCATCACTGTCATACGAACATAAATTCGTTTTGAAATTTTCTCGAAAGACTTATAGAAGAGACTTTGCCATTATTGCAAAGAAGAGCTGAAGATGGACTTTAGACAAGCACTAAAAATTGTTCTGATTTTTGTTATACTTAAAGCTTTTGACATGTGATTCGAGCAGATAACTCGAATTGGAAATCATTGCGTACAATGTGACCAAAATGAAAGTTTCCTTTTAATGTTGTAATATAAAAATAATTTTATTTGATAATTACAGTACGCACTTAAGTTTTAAGAAATATGTTACCCTTCATGCTCACGGCACTTTTCTAAACAAAGAGCAAATTCTTAATCTTTGCACAAAATTCAGGCACATTTTAGACAGGTAACGAGCTTTGTCGGATTATCACGAATGAAATGATTTAAATCCTCAACGTTACCGTAAGTTTTTACTGACTTTGGTCGCCCAGACTTAGAATAAGAAACCTTTTCTGATGAGGCCAATACCTGGCGCATCATTTGTGTTATGGAAATCACGGGGAACGCTCTATAGCGGCCAAAAATGAAATAAAATTAAGTCAGAAAAACACACCTTTTGTTGGCAATTAGCACATATAGGGTCATCCAATTCGTGGTCGGGATTTGGTATCCCTGTTCCAATCATATACATATGTACATTAAACCGAACTGTCATAAGAGATTGTATTTGTTCAATTTTTGGCCTGCCATTTCACAATATGGCTAGGCGTATTAAAATTGTGAAAATTTAATACAAAAATGGTGATTCTGTAGTTGGTACGTTCTGCACATTAAGAACAGATTATGGTTGACCCAATTGTCCACATAAATGTACTAAAGCCAAAACGGTAAAGTAAATCAAAGATACTGGTTCTGTTTCAAATGCCCTGGAGTCTATCCATCATCTTAATGCACAATCTACAGAAAATATGTCTGCCGTTAGTGAGTATTGAAAAGATCCAAATCTATTTATTTCACTGTGCTTGTCGCAGTGTATAAATAGAGTGAAAGAATATTATATTGTACATGGAACAAGAAAACGTTTAACTTTTTTTCCAAACTAGATTTAATACAAAGAAAATAACACTGTGGCAGTTACAACAAAATAAACAAGATCTGAATTAATCAAAACCCAAAATTGTCGTCTTCCAGCTACACCATCAACATTGCTGCACTGCCTAGGCTGCCTTCAGGAATACAGCCGTCATTGATGTGTTCAGGCTGATTAGATAAAATCACAAACACACAGCATTTGGGCTTGTCTAACGGCACATTATGGCGTATTTTGCATTTGGATTTGCATATAGCGAAATAAGTAGAACTTACGCCGATTGAATACTTGAACATCAGTGTTTTCACACAAAATTTTCTTCAGTGCTGAGGCTCTTTGTCACTCGAGGGATAGGTTAACAAACATTTTCCAATGTGGCTAAGTGAAAATCCATATGTATCCATCGAAAGACCATTGCATAGCCAAAAAACCGGTGGTATAATCTATCGAAGGAACGACGCGCAAGATTTATCGCACTGGCTAAAGAAGTACTTCAAAATATAAATGGTATAGCAGACTCACTTAGCCCGCAAGAGATGTGGAACAGCATGCACGAGAAATGCATAACACTCGCAAAGTCCCATCTGGGGACTATATCGAAATACCATTACGTCGGCAAAGAAACATGGTGGTGGAATGACGAAACCAAACGAGCTGTGGCCGACAAGAAGAGTGCATTCCAAGCGTGGACAAAATGCGATCGGAGCGACGATATCGAAAAAGCTCGACTGGCTCTTGAATACGAGCGTCTTAAAAAGATCGCAAAGAAAGTCCTGGCTCGAACTCGAGCGGCAGAAGCGGAAAACCTGTACCAGGAGTTGGAACAAATATCCTCAAGATCGGCGGATAGAAGACAAGCTATCCAAGAAGTTCAAACGTCATACAGTACTAAAATGCCAAATATTTTTAAGCTCGCTGCACAGAGGAGAAAAAATTCAATGGAAATAACCTCGCCGAAATACATCAAAAACGCAAACGGTCGCTTATTAACAAATGAAAAGGAAATTTGTGACCGGTGGCTTGAATACTGTAAGGAGTTGCTTAACAAACAGTTTCCACGTGATATCGTGCCGACAGCTGGTCTATTCGAGGAGGAAGTTTCGGACTTTTCAATCGAAGAAATAAGTATAGCAATTGGAAAAATGAAGCGGGGGAAAGCGGCGGGACCAGACAGCATTCCATCAGAGTTTTAGTCGAAGATGGAGGGGATCGGCAGCGTTTGGCTATCGAAACTTTTAAATAAATTAAAATGTGGACAACCTATGCCGAATCAATGGAGAAGTAGCTTCTTGGTTCCATTATACAAAGGAAAAGGCGACACTCGAGAATGCAACAACTACCGTTCAATCAAGCTTATGTCACACACAATGAAAATCGTCGAAAGAGTCTTAAGCGAACGTCTTCGGCAAATAATAAAGCTCGATAATAGCCAGTGTGGATTTGTTGAAGGAAGATCGACGGTGGACGCTATCCAAAGCCTACGAATAATAATGGAAAAGCACAGAGATTCGTCTAAGGATTTACACATGGTATTTATCGACCTCGAGAAAGCATTCGATCGAGTGCCTAGGGATCTCATATGGGCCGCGCTGAGGTCTCAAAACGTACCGGAGATGTATGTTAGAATGATACAAGACATGTACGGCAACGTGAAAACTGCGGTTAAAAGCTCTGCTGGACTAACGAGAGAATTTCCTGTTAATGTCGGAGTGCATCAAGGAAGCGTACTTAGCCCTTTCCTCTTTAACGTAGTATTCGACTATCTTTTAAAAGACTGCATGCGCGAAGCAAATGTAACGCCAATTCTCTTCGCTGACGACGCAGTTATACTTAGCGATAACGTCGAAGATTTACAGAACGCCTTAGATTCATGGAGAAATGCGCTAGAGAGAAACGGGTTTAAAATAAGTCGTTCAAAGACGGAGCATTTGACGTGCCCATTTGCGCATCCGTTGCGACCTGTTCCGGATATAATGTTAGACGGAATAGTTCTTCCGAAAAGCACTATATTTAAGTACTTAGGATCAATCGTTAACATGGAAGCGAAATGTGACGACGACGTAAACCACAGAGTGAGTGTGGGATGGATGAAATGGCGGGAAAATTCGGGAATCTTTTGCGACCGAAAATTTCCACTTAAATTAAAGGGGAAACTCTACACCACGGTTGTTAGACCAGCTCTTATATACGGTTCACAGTGCTGGACAATGTACGAAGCGTTTAAAAACAAAATGACGGCAGCGGAAATGAAAATGTTAAGGATGTCTAGTGGAGTCACTAAACGCGATTGCATTAGATCTACGCGTATAAGAGAAAGTCTACATATACAGAATTCGGTAACCGAACAGTTTGAGGCGAATAGAATAAGTTGGTATTGCCACGTTCAAAGAAGATCTGCGGAAAATCCGGTTAAAAAGGCACTATCAACTACGGTCACTCCAACTGTAAGAAAACGAGGTCGGAAAAGGAATTCCTGGATTTCTCAGATGGCAAATGCGCAACAACGTCTGGGGTTAACCACTGAAGCGATCCAGGACCGAGCATTATGTAGACGCGTTCTGCGGTCTGCGACATTAGCCAACCCCATAAGCGGAGCAGCAGCGATGCAGTAAAAATGGGAAACTCGTTACGCATAAGTTCGTATACCGAGGAAAGGGTTAATAAAAGGATAAGAAGAAGAAGAAAGACCATTGCATACACAAAAATAATGTATGGTGTGCAATTTGGTCTGGTGAGGTCATTGGTTCATACTTTCTCGAAATAAGGAAGGTGAAACAGACAAACTGAATTCTTACCGTTATAGCCAAATGTTAACCCAATTTTTTTGGTCAACAATTTAAGACATGGATGAGGAAGACATGTTGTTTAAACAAGACAGTGCCACATCTCACACAACAAGACACGTTTTAGCTTTATTCCGAAAACAATTTCCTTAAAAACTCATTCTACATTTTGGTGATATGAACTGGACACCAAAATAGGTTGATTTGTCGCCGTTAGATATTTTTAGCTATTGACGAATTATGGCCCGTAATGTGTGGAAAAGTTATAGAATCAAGTCCTGTAAGAACTCCCGTGAAGAACATTTGAATGATGTTATATTCCATTCATAATGGCAAGATCCAAACAATATACAGAAGCAAAAATTTGATCGAAATCTAAATCATAAATGCGTATCCATTTTAGTTCATTTACGAGGGCGGGTCAATAAGTCCGTGACTTTTTGAATTTCTGACCTCTTTACTGAAACAGCAACACTGCTCCTGTCAACAGGCATCTGTCAGTTGACTCCTGTCAAAATTTAAACTTGCTGCGTCAGTTAGTTTGTGTTTGACAGCTATTTTTATCAGACTACTCACTAATTTGAGGAGAAAATGCTTATTAAGCATTATTTCTTGCGAAAAAAAACCATTACCGAGACCAAGGCTAAGCTTGATAAATACTATGGGGACTCTGCACCATCGATTTCAATGGTAAAAAAGTGGTTTACTGAATTTCGTTGTGGCCGTACAAGCACTGAAGATGCCGAACGTCCTGGACGCCCAGTTGAGGTCTCTACACCCAAAACAATCGAAAAAATTCACGATATGGTGTTGGCCGACCGAAGATTGAAAGTGCGAGAGATTGTGGAAGCCGTAGGGATCTCGCATGGCTCAGTGGTTTCAATTTTGAATGATCACTTGGGCATGAGAAAGCTTTCCGCAAGATGGGTGCCGCGTTTGCTCACAGTCGACCACAAACACATGTGCAGTTGCCATGGCAAAAATCCATGAATTGGGCTATGAATTGCTCCCTCATCCACCCTATTCTCCAGATTTGGCTCCGAGCGACTACTTCTTGTTCCCAAACCTGAAGAAATGGCTCGGTGGAAAAAGATTTGACTCCAATGATGAAGTCATCTCGCAAACAAAGGCCTATTTTGAGGACCTCGACATATCATTTTTTTTGGAAGGGATAAAAAAATTGGAGAAGCGTTGGACAAAGTGTATAGAGCTCAAGGGAGACTACGTTAAAAAATAAAATTATTTTTTTATCAAAAAATCTGTGTTTTAATCCAAAAGTCACGGACTTATTGACCCGCCCTCGTATACTAGCTGTTTTACACACACAGAAAACAATCCAAAGAAGTTAAATCTAACCTTACTAACTGTAAGGTACTCGTCGACATTATTTTTAAAAAAATATGTTCCGATCGTAGGTTATTTAATGGCGAATATCTTGAGAATAGACTTCTAACTCTTATACTAATTTAAAGAGAAAAGTATCAGCCCACTGACAAGTAATTTCGTCCAAATTCAAACCGCTTTTATCCCACAAAACACTACCAGTAGATGTCTCTGGCATGCTAAGTTCATGCACCACCCTATCGGAACCGGTACAAATCAGTAAATCCTTAGCCATCCATGTTTTCCCATCAATTATCCGTTACTCTCGTTTTTCACAACGAAAAATCACGAAACTGTTCAATTTTTAAGTAAATGTGCTAGTTACCGTGTTTTTACGATTATTTCTGGTTTCTCCTTCATCAGCAAAAAAATGTCATCTGGTGGGTACTGCTCAATTCTAAACCATTCTCTTACACTTGGCAAATTCCCTATTTAGAAATAAACGAGAGCCGAACACCACCCACGCTGATGTTGAGCATCACACCAACTTCTGAGAAAGGATTTCACTATCCAGTTACTGCTCCACTTGCTCTCAGCGCTGAGCGTTTCAAGGATGTGTCAAATCTCAAAGTAAACCAGCGACGAAGTCGTAGTTTTACACCGGTTAAAGGGGCTTTGTATTTGCGTTCGCCAGAGTTGTCGCCGATTGGAGTTACTCATGTCCAGCAGCAGCACACACCAGAAATGAATTCGACTGTAGGAAGTGTATCAGAGTCCCTGACTCCAATGCAATTTAAAGTGCCACAGCCAATGACTGTAAATCTTGAGTAATACGAGGTGTAGTTGTTAATTTTTTATTTATGTAATTACTTCTAGAAAACGGGGAGAAGTACAACTCCAACTGGGCCTATGGATGTTTACACACGTCCACGTTTTGGAACACCAATTCTTCCATCTCTAGATGATCCAAATCAAACGCAAAGCTTAGATAAATCGGCCTCACATGGTTATTTGAATCACAATTTGGATGTGCGTTTAATTCTGAAGAATGCCAGCATGAAGCAGTACATAAAGGCGTTTGACAAAGAAAAGGTTTTTGTATACAAAGGCACTAACGTCCAGAGGACTGATTTTATATTTTCAGATTGATTTCGAAAAGTTTCTTACTCTCTGTGAAGAGGATCTTTTGCGGTTGGGCGTGAAGCGAAAAATTGATCGCAAGGTAATCTCGAGTCTCATAAATGATTTGAACACAAATTATCAGTAGTGTCATTGATGTGAGCTACACCGTTTTAAAAATTGTTTTGTTCTCCGTTTTATTTGATGTTAAGTTTGTAGAAAAATAAATTGTTAAGAAATTTGAGAAAGCAAACTCATTTTCGTAGCAGATCAAAACTGTGCATACCTTTGCATGAGGTGTTTTCCGCGGAACGTTTTTTTTTTTTATTTAGTTTTGCTAAACAGATAATGGAAACGAGTTTGAGTTATGTGGATATTGGGAACACTTGTAACATTTCAAATCATCTTGGCTTTGCAAATGTATCATACTAGCTTGAAACATTAGTCTTTCTCAGGACAATGCCAAATGTATTAGAGTAATACGGTGGGGGATTGTTTGACAAAAACAATATTTATTTCTTCGGAATTAACCAACCCCGCGATGTATTCTGAATAGTGAACTACAAACACAAATCAGAACCGTCCGTATATACTACGAGATTTATAGTTAGAACAGCGTGCACTTTAAAGGTCTATTTCGACATACGCCCCTGATATGGTGGTTATAAAAAACTTATATAATATCATGTACCAGAAGCTAGGAAGATGTTTTCGCAGTACATACATTCGTTACGTAACTGTGATCCAGAAGATCACCGGAAAAGTAATAACCGTCATTGAAGAAAAACCCTTTATATTCAAGACTAATAAATCGACTCAGATTAATGCTCATGGGCTTTAAACTGATATGGCATCTCTATCGTAAAGTTCTTCTTTCCTAGGTGGTGCTACAGTCCGGCGTGGACCTGCGCCCGATTTTACAAGCATCTCCAGCCAGAACGCTTTCCAGTTTCGCAGGCTAAGTTGGCTGAGGTCCCATTCCACTTGCGTGCTTACTTGAGTCGAGGTGTTTCGCAACTGCGTTGTTCTCTATCCGCTGATATATGACTTATCCTTCACTTTTCCAGCGAAGTTGTAAGTCGCTGTACAGTACAGTTCGTCGTTCCATCTTCACTTTTGTTGTTCGAGAGAGGGCTTTGCTGGTCTATTGCCTTCTTACCTTAAAGAAGCAGCAGAAGGATTGGCAAAATCCTTAACTTCCTTAAAGTTATATCTGTCGAGGGTGACGTGCTGGCGTATGCGACTAACCGAAGAACTTTTGAAAGACTATGCCTCTTGCATTTTCGCGTGAGTTTTGCACTATCCTTTATCGACCTTGGTGGAGCAGCGTGCATTTTTCATATCCTTGCACAGACAGACGAATTCGTCTCCACAGACCGTGCGCTTTTCATGTTACTTATTTTTCTTCCTAAAAATACGGCATCCGATTCTTCTCTTCCTGTATGCTCTATTTCTTTTATGCAGCGTCGCTTGGTATGCATCTTGCTCTTGTGCTTGCCGACACTCGTCGTCATACCAATGGTTTCGTTTTGCTAGTCGAGTAAAACCCAGCTCAAAGCTTTTTGGCAGTGTTGCCACTGTTTTCGATACTTGATAGTGGCGCGCTGTGGACCTCTTTAGAGATTAAGAATACGTAGAATACGCCTTCCGTATTTCTACAGCATCCCACCACCGCAGTGGAAAATCAGAAAGATAAGTATTTTATTGCGACCATTTACACTAAAACGAAATTTAAATGCACATCAGGAATAACCACAGAATTCGAAGTCGATCTTGGGGTACAACAAGACAGTGTTCAAAGATCATTATTTTTTATGCCGTTCAACATTTTCTGTTGACGCCGCAAATTAACGAGTCGCAAGTTGTGTTTTCTCCCGGTGGATTAGTAAAGGTACACTAACTCTACTCTTAGGTGTTTTCGCTGCAGCTGATTCTTGTGTTCACAGCCTACTTGAGGGGGGCTCACTTGCTCCTTCATCCTCAACTACCGGCTTATTAACGGTGTTGCAATGAGGTCTATTTGACAGACTACTGTTGTTGGAGATAGCTGAAGTTTTGTCTGTCTGTTTTGTCTCTTTATAATGAGCCTCGACTTACCGAAACGGTACGCGGCATGAACATAAGGGCGTTATGCCATTTCATCGCATTATCACTTACGGCGAAGACCATGTGAAGGAGATCATTCAATTCCACTCTTTGCAGGACTCTGCGAGTTCTAGAGTTAAGATTCGAGTCTTGTGCATCCAAGGGATCAAGAAATTTTTTATTTACTAGGACGACGTTGTGCGGAAAGAATAGACACACTCCCTGGCTCGCTTCTCAATTCTGCGTAGTCTCTGCGGCAAAGTGCACAAGCGCCTCTCAAAAGTTGATGATTTTTAAGAGGCATCTGTCTCTAAATTGAAATCTTTATTTGGATCAACTTTGATTCTCACGAGTAATTGGGATAAGAAAGACACCTAACAGCAGAGTCCGTTAAATCTGAGGTTATCCGGTATCCGAAGTTCGCAAACAAGAGACTAAGCACCCTCTTAGCCATGCATTCCTCGACTCTTGCTGTTCCACCTTAGAATTAGGTTAGAGTTTTTAAAGAGGTTTGCTCATTTTCTCCGCTCATTTTAGCCGATGTTATCACTCGTGCACAGAAAGGAAAGCCTTCAATATTACAAGCTTACGTGGAATGAGCTACTTGACATTAAGTAAGATTATGGATGGGTAATGGTAATGAAAACACCAGGAGATTACGCAATCACAAGATTTTTAAATGATCAACGGTAGTCTGAAAATCTCCCTTGGTTCAAACATATTGCAACCAAATCGCGCAATCCTAAGAAAGCCGAGGGATGCCAAGAAAGGTTAAATCACAAAAAAATAAAACTGCGGAAATTCTGGTTCCCAAGAGGTAAACTTTTTTTTTATTGTTGTTTTCTCTTATTTTATTTCTTTTCGTAATTTGTCTTCAATGTCTCTGTTGCTCGGCTGCTAACTAGTAACTTCTTCCTTTTCCCCAGTCTACTATCCTTTTTATATCCCATATTTTTCTGTTGTCCCGCTGTTTTTTTGCTGTTAGGAGATTTCCAGTTTTTGTGCATCCGTTGTAACGTCTTTAAATCCACCGCTCGTTCGTAGAGCTATAATGGTTTTTTTTTTATAATTTACGCGCGCCTAAGGGGGTTATGATACGCTTTTACTGCTGCGTTGGGATGGGAGTCCGAATAGGACGGAGAGTTTTTCTTCACTCGGAAATATTCAGGTTATCAATTTTAACGGTTGTTTTGTGCTTGAAACTCTACAACAGCCAAATCTACATGCCAGTGTTATTGCCTTCACACGCAGATTTTTCTGACTGAGTTCCAATTACACAAATGAAAAACTTGTCATTCGAACCATGACCCTCCGAGTGAGAAGCGATGGCTAGTACCACTACACCACGGCCACAGTTGGAGAAATGCTAATTTCGTCGTTGATTTCTTCACTGTTTTTCCTCCTTTTTATGTGGTGATCTCTCTTCCTTTACCACTTCCTATAGCTGACAACTTGATCTGTTGCCATCTTAACGGAGCTAAATGCAAAACTGTCTTTGATAAACCGAATATCTCATAAAGCTGTCAGAATCTGTAAACAAAATGCGAAGTGATTGCAGGTGGGTTAATTATTTTCTGTTTTTTTTGTTTTCATTGCAGATTCTAAATCTGATTTCGCAACAATATTTTTGCAATAATCTATTCGCCAACAAAATAAAAAACACTACCAACCCGAAATCCCATGCAAATCGAAACACTACAAAATGTATAAACATCACTACTTTATTGTTTTAAAAAATATATTCGATTCAATTTTCACTTAAGAGAGTCACAGTTGTTAGTTTAAAAAAATCTTCATCCGGAAATCCTTTTTAGAAGGCAGAAGCAATTAAATCGGAACCTGCAATGATGTGATTCGATGCAACAACAATTTTCGACGCCGTTAAACGCCCAATTAGCTCACATGCTCCGATCTCTGCATAGGTGACTCCACCGACAACAAACACAAATACCGTTCTCGATTTCATAGGAAAGATATCCTTCGCCTCGCCACGTTTAACAGCCGCCTGCACCTGTTTCACGTTACTGACTTCGGGTAGATCTGCCAAGTGCATGTCAATTTTTTCAACTGTTCCAATTTTCTGTACTAAATCATCCATACTTGTGGCTTTGACCAGAAACGAAGCCAACTGAGCTATAAGTGGGATGTAGAGTCCATTGAACACATAGCTCGGGCATATCGGGCCACCCTCCTGATCTCCAGAATAGCCAGCATCCGCTCCCGCTGTCGATACCAAAAGTCTTAAACGATTGGCATTTGCCTGGAATTCAGTTTGTTGGAACTTTGACAGAGGCAAGTTGGAGAGAAGTTTTGATTTGCCCGATTTCTCTTCTTCCAACGTTGGTAAAAGACCGGCCTTCGCTAAATACACAAACACATAGAGATACTTGTGCCCGAAGTAGTTGCAGTAATTACGAATATACGTGGACAATTCCTCGGTGTTAAGTCCTATACACAAATGAGCCAGGCACATAAGCCGAAGGCTATTATACTTTTGTCCATTTGTTGTTAACACTTCGTCGATCTCGGCGAGTAATTTCTTTCGATTTGTGTTGTTTAAAATATCCTCTTCGAGAGATTGCAGCTGTTGGAATGATCTGCCGAGTTCAGCAATAACCTTTTCACTTGTGCGCAAGTGTCTAGAGACTTTGGTTTTTAGTTCGGTGATCATTGGTAACTTTCTCGCCACATATTCATGCATCTCGTCGAGCTTCATTTTATTAAGATTCTGGACCTCACAGCCAATTGCTTTGGCTTGAGCTCGAACCAAACTACTGGCCTGGGAGAAATGCTTATAACGATTCTCGCCGTAGATCTCGTCAGACATGGAACAAAGACGCACAACCATTGGTTTTTCTTTTCTACCATTCGAGCTCTTTTGAGGGTCTTCCTCCCGAGGAATTTCAAATATTTTCAGCCTCTGAATGGAGATTTTGTTAGAATCTTCTTCAACTTCAATTTCACCAGCGCGGTATTGAAAGATTTCAAGCAGTAGCGCGGAGTAAATAGCCGGAGTTAAAAGGCACGATGGGTAGTCTTTATCGCGATCGATAATGATCATGGATGAAAAGTCACTTGCACCGGTTCTTGTGGCAGCAGACGGCCAGGGACCCAGATCGTTAATCATTCCGAGTATCTTCTCCGAATGTTGTCCAAATGTGAGGATAAGTTCAGGTTTGCCGCAGATCATGAATAATATACGTAACGTCTGGGCAATGGACGGAACTATAGATGTGTCGTGGTGGACAAAAACGCCTTTAAAAACCTAAATTTAGAAAACCCATTGAATCTAGACCGTTTCGATTGATCTCACAGATTTACCTGCGGAATTTCCATGCTCATGACACCATTGTCTAAGTAAATCAGATCCCAACTGAAACGATGTAATTGTACGATGCCATACAATCCCTCTTCTTCGAGTATTGTGCGAAAACTCAGGTAACAATTGGGCACAAAGATTATATGAAAATTTTTGAATCCACAGCTGTTGTCTGAAGGATTCCTACTTTCTAGCTCTTGAATTTGGTTGAGAACTTTTCGGTATATCGAAAAGGTATTGCTAATCATGA
This sequence comes from Volucella inflata, assembly GCA_928272305.1. Classification (NCBI taxonomy): domain Eukaryota; kingdom Metazoa; phylum Arthropoda; class Insecta; order Diptera; family Syrphidae; genus Volucella; species Volucella inflata. Next base: position 44,033,127 of record OV743716.1, on the reverse strand, counting down.
ACACTTGCACGGTGTCTTGCCTTGGAATGGCATTCTCTGGATCGAATCTATAGATGCGCTGAATTCCCTTTAACCTAGAACCATTGCATATAATGGGTTGTTGATTTTGTAAGAAATTTGGTACTTACTTTAGCCAGGATGCTGCGCAAATATGTTCGAGGGGTTTAATGAGTCTTGTATCCAAGATGAGGTCTTTCTTGTTAGGAATGGAGCAGAGAATCGCTTGCAGTTTCTCTTGGGCGACGAGTTGGAAACCTTGGAGCTTTCTGTCCAGAGTTTGATCCATTTTCTTGAGCGATTCTTTCTTGAGGCTTATTTCAAAAGTTTCATAATTACACACAAGGGTACAATTTGATTTAAATTATCACTCGGGAATGAGTATTTTTAAAAAATAGTTTGATTCACAAGGGCCACAACCAAAAACATTGTAAGAAGTGTTATTTTGAGATGACAGCAATGATGTCAGCTGATTGCAGCGAATTTAGGAACGGCGAATTGAAAGAACTGCCAGATAAAAAGAATGATAGGGTAATGACATTACAAATTTTTGTTTATTTCTTTGGCCTTGTTGACAACAATACTGCTGTTAGGCAGAATGAAGCTTTCAACCTGGCCAATAAAGACTAAGAATTCCGCCCACCCGACCTGGCTAAAGTGAAGATAGCAATATCTAAGCTGAAGCCCAACAAAGCTGCTGGAGCGGACGGCCTGACTGCCGAGCCCTTCAAAGCGGCCGGCGATGACTTGATAAGAAGCATACACCAACTCATCTCCAAAATATTGTCGGACGAAAGTATGCCCGATGAATGGAACATCAGCATTGTTTGTCCGATCCTCAAAAAAGGAGACTGAACTGCACTAACTACAGAGGCATCAGTCTTCTTAACATCGCATACAAGGTGTTATCCGTCGTATTGTGTGAACGCCTGGAGCCGTTCGTCAACAACCCGATAGGTCCATATCAGTGTTGTTTCAGGCCAGGAAAGTCCACCATCGACCAATTATTCACACTACGGCAGATCTTGGAGAAAACTCATGAGCTTCAGATCGATACACACTACTTGTTTATCGATTTTAAGGCCGCGTATGACAGCATCTATAGAGACGAGCTATACAGAGCAATGTCTAGTTTTGGCATCCCTGCCAAACTCGTCCGTCTGTGCAGGATGACGATGGAGAATGCACGCTGCTCCATCAAGGTCGGTAAAGATCTCACAGAGACCTTGGATGTCCAGAAAGGATTTAGACAAGGCCATGCGCTGTCATGCGATTTTTTCAACATCGTACTTGAAAGAATAGTGCAAAACTCACGAGCAAACACAAGAGGCACTATTTTTCAAAAGTCCGTCCAACTACTCGCATACGCCGACGATATTGACATAATCAGGAGAAAACAGCGTGATGTCAGTGGCGCTTTCGCGAGTATTGAGACGGAAGCGGCGAAAATGGGTTTAGCAGTCAATGAGGGCAAGACCAAGTATATGCTGTCAAGCAAAAAGGACAACCAACACCGACGTCTCGGACAGAACGTCACCCTCGACAGATATAACTTTGAGGTAGTTAAGGACTTTGTCTTCCTAGGCTCCGCTATAAATACAGACAACGACACCAGCGCTGAGATCAAGCGAAGAATAACTCTTGCCAACCGCTGTTTCTTTGGGTTGAAAAGGCAATTGAGTAGCAAAGCCCTCTCTCGGACAACAAAAGTCACCCTTTATAAGACTTTAATAATCCCGGTCCTGCTCTTTGGCACAGAGGCATGGACATTATCAAAAATGGATGAGGGTGTTCTTGGTTGCTTCGAGAGAAAAATTCTTTGGGCGATCTTCGGTCCCGTCTGCATTGACGGTGAGTGGAGGAGGAGATACAACTACGAACTGTATGGACTGTACAGCGACATGGACCTAGCCAGAAGAGTGAAGATCCAAAGACTGAGATGGCTGGGTCATGTAGAGCGCATGGACACCAATGCTCCGGTCCGAAAAGTCTTCGAATCCGCCCCCGAGGGACAGCGCAGTAGAGGAAGGCCAAGACTCAGGTGGCGCACGCAAGTGGAAGAGGACCTCAGCCAACTTAGCGTGCGAAACTGGAGGCAGCTAGCCAGGGATCGAGCTGGCTGGAGAAGCTTGTTGACTGAGGCCCAGGTCCACCCCGGACTGTAGCGCCACCTAAAGTAAGTAAGTAAGTAAGTGCGCTGTGTTGTCCGTGGCGCTGTTTTGCTGAAACCACAGCGCACTATACAATTAATTTGTTAAAAGAAACAATTTCACGGCCACCTCGTTCGCACGATTTAATGACATTATATTATTTCCCCTGGGGATATGTAAAGTCGCATGTCTACGACAATAGTTCAGAAACAATTGAACACTTGGATACCAACATTTGACGCATTATTGCCATAATAAAGCCATGGTTTTCCTGCGAATAGTGAGCGAAAATTGGACTAGATTTCGCCACGTATGAGCCAGTTACGGTAGCCACATGCCCAATATTATATTCAAGCATTAATGTTACAAAAATATCTGTTAAATAAAGTATAAGTTCTGTCTTTTGTTGTCAGGTTGCGATAAAATGATTTCTTTAATTTTTAATTTAATTAAATTTTTTCAGCAAATTCTTTAACAAATTAGCATTTAAAACTCGAGATTTCTCAAAAGCCTTGTAACATAAATGCACTTCCCATTTTTAATCATTTCATACATATCCGCTCTGGGTAAGTGTAAGTTCTTAGGCGGAAGTGAGTAATGACTCCGGGATGCCTAGGAGATGGCTTACACCGCTTCAATTTTAACCGGTGCTATTAAACCAGCAAGAATTTTTTCGATCGCGTCTATTACACAAATAGGACTTTGGGACGAATGATCATTGGTGTTTCCAAATAGTAAATACTTTGCGTGTAATCATAGGTTAGACATTTGTAATACATCGACGAACCGGACCCGCAACTACTAGTAGTAAAAGTATCGGGCATATATCGGAATTTCATTTCATCGTTTAGTCCGGTATTACACGGTGACTTTTGAGTCATGACTCTTTTTGGCAGTTCTCTTTTGATTTAATTTAACCGTTTACATTGAACGAAAAACATTTATATGGCAGCTGCTGTATTCCCACTTCCTATATTGGAACAGGTGACTTCTTTCAAAGTTGCTTTTGCAAGCGCTATGAGGTGCGCTGAATGACGTTCGGAATAATCAAAAAGTTTTTTTTGATTTGACAACCTTTCAAATGCAAGGACGAAATGTAGCATTTCGGCGAAATTCAACATTTCGAAATGTTGGAAATTGTATGGAGCATTTCGGCTGAAATGTTGAATTTGTCCGAAATGCTGAATTTCGGGTCAGTGTAAACGTACTATTAAACTCGTTGATACAATTGATACATGGTGATTAAGTTGTTCGCAAAGTCCTTTAGAGTAAAAGGCGATACGCATTGCACGTTGTTATGTTCTTTATCGGCATCCACAATCCGCGAACGCTGGTAAGTTCTTCTTGTCAGATTGCATACCGATCTTAATTCCGCCTCACAAACTACTTCAGACCTTCATCCAGGGTATTGATATTCCAAGATATTCCGTTTAATTGCTGAACTTGTGGCTGCAGTAAACAGTATAACAATATGATCGCCATGCGTACAATGATCACTCATGCCTTAGTTTTTAATTCTCAGCAATCTGCTGCTTCCAAATTTGATATCAATGATAAAACCTTATCCTGCCGATGTTTAAAAAGAAAATGTCCAGACTAGCCAATTTGTTCATATAGACCCGATTTTCTGCGACTTATGTACAATATTAAAAACTGATCCCAAGGTATCAGTAGTGTCTATGTTGCTTCACGACTAAAAACTTCTGCCGCTTCTTTTGGCATTCGTAGAGGCCCCAGACAAAAAGGTGTTGGCAGAATGTTGGAAGAATGACTTTCGACTTCCGAATGTTATTTTATCAAAGCCATAATATAATATTAATGACCTCGATGCTAAGATCTACGGAACCCAGTGTGTAATTTATGGGATGGAAAAGTGATTCACAGAATCGTTTGTACGGTTGTTAGATCGGCAAATTGCTTGCACCCCCAGTAGATTTCACATTCTCATTCTTCACGATGAACTATCAACTATTGACAACTATATTTCTTCCTTCTGGAACATTCGATTTCGAATACCAATTTAAACCTGCCAGACGTGGCATGTGAGATATCATGCAATACCTTAAAACCAGTATTCGTTCATTGTTTGTCGTTTCGTTGATCCTTATGGATCATGATTTTGCCTTCGAAATAATTGCTCTATTTGCGTAAATATTTTTGGGTTACTGATGTTTCCAGCCCGAGTTCTGTTGCCCCAATACGAACTTACAGCAACTGTTAAGTTTTCTTTGTATAATATTTGAAGCTTTTGATCTACTACTCGAGTGACTTAATTTTCAATTCAATGTTTGCCAGTAAACCGCTTATAAATAATTTCTAGTCAGCGATTTACTTTTTTCTTTGCACTGTATCGACAGTTGCGTTGCGGAATGTGTCTTCACTGTCGGCTGTTATATTCATATTTCTTATTAGTATACATATTTTATTTTCATTGGTTGAAAGCCTTTCAGATGTAAGCAGGTGTCACACTTAATCACAACCATTAGTAAATTAATTGTCGAAACTTTTAACTTTATCTTGTTAACCTTTCAACACGAATTTGGTGCAAATGTGAAAATGATAAACGTTGATAGGTTATAACATTTCAATGTCATTTTATATGTCACATTCTAAAATAGAAATTGAAGAAACAATAGGTACCACAAATAAATTAATAAGAAAGAAGAATATAGAAGATTTTCTTGAAAATGGCAGCCCTGTCAAAAAATTCGAAAAGTTTAAGAATCCTTTCAGAAACACGATCTGGCGACTTAAAAACTTTTTATTTTCAAAAACTCTTTTAGTTTCATTTACATCCACATTGTTATGTCAACTCACTTTAGCATGTCTCGTTCGCCAAAGATAGTTCTCCGGCGAGTTTATCCACTCACACTCTCTACCACAAATGTCAAAATTCCATTCCGACAACAGTATGCAGCCACCTTAACTTCATACAACCGCAGGCACCCACCTTCCTACACCACTACATCATTACAGCGAAACAAGTTTTCCTTTCAATGTATTTAGAATCAGTTGCTCAGGAAACGTCACCGTGTTCGGTTGGTGCCGCTTTCCAAGGGCAGATATTTTTCTGCTGTTTTCATTTATTTTTCTCGGTCACTCGTGTGTGTACATTCAACAAGAGAAAAAAATTCAATTTGCAATTAAAGAAAAAAATATATATCTCGTGCGTGTATGCGTGCGCCAAGTGATTGAAGTTGAAATTAGAGAGAAAAGTGAAATAAAATCTCGGAGTCCTCTACCCAAATAATTTGCCACTTTTTCGCTAACGGTTGTTGTTATTTACTTTTGTGGTTGCAATTTGTCCTGCGACGAAAACGAATCCTCTGCCAGATGACAGCGAGTAGCGAAAAGAAAAATTCCAACTCCTCGCTGCCTGACATTTCATAATTCTCCCACACTTGTTTCCCTACACTCGTTGTCTCTTTCTACCGCCCTTTCTTATTAAGGTGATTTAAGCTGCCAAGAGCAAATTCGCCTTGTGCATGCCTTTTGTGTTTTGGTGTGTGTTGTGTATCTCTCGCAAATTCATTCCTCGCTCTCTGAATTCCGTGTAAACAATAGCGTGCGAAAATTCAAAAAAAGAAAGAAAAACAGAAGAAAGCACGAATCGTTTAAATTTTTCCCATTTTCCGGAAAGTTTCTCATCTCTGCTCTGTGCTGACATTTCGATTTGGAGTCTGGTGTCGTCTGGCTGTTTTGTCAGTGAAAAGTTCACCCTCCGTCGCGACATAGCGCAACAGTCTCGCAAATCGACACTCAAAATTCGCTTTGAATTCAAAAGTCGTTCTGTATGGTGTGGAATTAGATCTTCACCGTGTTGTTACATTTTTACGCTACGGGCTCGTGTGGATAGAACGCGAAAAATTTTCTCCCCAAACGAAGAATTTGAAAATTTCCCAGAATTCGGGCGGTCACGAACGGCGGTAATCAAGTAGACGTCGGGTCAAGTAGAAGAATATAAATTCGGTTACCAATAAGCCAAGCGATTGGCGCCAGTGTGTATCAGCAGCAGCAGCAAGTGTGCACCGTGCAAGTGAATTCATTAGGTGCGTTGTTTTGTTCCAATCCGTTTTTGTTGTCTGCTTTTTGTTTTCCTTCTCCTGTTCTTTTGTTTACCTTCATATACGAGTACATAATTTAATTTTGTTGAATCATCCTGTTCCTTTTCCCTCGTCTGATCCTTATCCTTCGTGTGTATTTTCTCGGCGAGCAAAACAAAAGGTTTATCCATTTTGCCCAGTGGACCTATCTTGTCCAGTTAACAAGAGGAAGCAAAACAACATAAGCAATCATAATCAGGAAGACGACGTCGATGCCAAAAGCAAGAGGAGCAGAGTTTGAAATCAGGTAGGTAAAATCATTTTGGGAATACGATACCTTGACCAATTACCTCTAAAAGCGAACCTTATGCTTGACTTTTTCTCTTCATAGCCAGGCAAGTCATTAACCAATTTGTTAGATGATTAAGTTCCAAAAAGTATTGTGGTTTCCTTTTCAGACGCCCATGGCTGTGAATCAAAACTTGTCCCACTATTGAATATCCTAACGAAAAAGAAAGCAAAACAAACACACGACACAGCGTGAAGCATGAATAGGTATACGAGAAGTGGTAGTCGTAGAGGTAGAACTGATGGATATAGTGGTAGAGGTTGCATTACCAAGGCCTAATTGCATTCCACGATTTGTGTTATCAATCAGAATTAACGAAACGACACAGCAACACCCAAAACAGAATACAGAAAATAAAATTCGAAACCAAATCAAAATCAGAAACAGAAACACTCGCTGACCTGCATAAACAAAAAAACAAACAAAGGTTATCTAGCACGCAGTTGGTTGGAAAATATTGCCCATTAAGCGTTAGAACAAGGCTACGACTACGACTACAATTACGACTACGACTACGACTATGACTACGACTATGTCTATGAATATGTCGGCGGCTATAGCCACGACAATGTCTACGGCTGGTGCTTCTCTGACTGATTTTGGACGACAGCAGAGAGGAAGGAATTAAGATTGCAGGATTTGTTTGTGTTCAGTTTTTCGTGAATTTATACATATTTACTGTGCGGTGGAAGAAGCTCGAAAGTACTTTATTTGTTGATTATTATGAGATAGCAGAGGGCTGCTCTGCAAATTAAACGAGATGAGGTTTTATTTTTGTTTTTCCTCTTCCTCACCGCGTTACTCTTTTAAAACTTAAATTCCATGTGCTGGCCCGGAATTAGAAAAATATGTTCGCCTTGTGGTGATTTTACTTGTGCTTAATAATAATTTTTTCAAGGCCTCTCATGGACGAGACACTGCTGCTCGTAAGTTATGGTTTTGAATGGCAATATACCATAGTAATGAGACTGGTGGCTATGCTGTGCAACTAATTCGGACTTTGTTCTTTGTGTCTTGTTCCGACCGATAATGATGAATTTGATTGGCTGATTTTGTAATTCATAGTGAGGAGTATGACACAGACAAATTAGAACGAAAACTAATAAGGAGATATTTAGTCAATATCATATATATATCATGCGTTCTTTCTGCTACTTAACTCTTCTATACCTTAAATACTCGATCAACAAAATTAATGCCAGGCAAGTTCGTAAAGAATGGGCCAACAAAAAAAATGGAATAAATAAACAACTGCCCCAATTGGCTTGGCAGTAGCCGCTCAATTTCGTCAAATCGCAGCTCTGAGGTGGCCTGGAAACATAAAAAAAAACTCCAGTTCCATCTAGCGCCATCTGGAATCATAGCTCTTATAAGTTAAATTCTCACTTGTCTCCTCAATTGTTGGCCAAGAAAATTCGGTTATCATGCCTCGGTAGCGCACTCCGTAACGTTATAACGAAACAGTCGCACATTTAGGATGCATTCTCTTCTGTATCACTACGTATGGATTTATATAGTCTCAAATACGGAAAGTTTTTTGTTTAGGTAACCGCCGAAATAGAAATGCGCCGCCGCATCTGAAAATAATGTCATCAGCTTCGAGTTGTTCTAAAGCCCAAACGTAGAAGCGATAATGAACCGGGTGGTCATTTTGCTTCAATTCCTGAGTCAATTCTAATGAAAGACACAGATTTCATAAGTAAGTCATGCCTTATAATGACATTTGCCAAAAATGAGAATAAAGAGAAGACAATCTTTTGCTTCTGGTGCATGTGTCTTTCACCTGTCGATTGTCGTTTTGCACTGCTTAACCTAGCCCGTACAATGGCAACTTTAAAGATTAAGTAAGACTTCTACAGTAAAATATTCAAAGTACTCGTATTTTAACCTTACTTGACTTTGTTAGAAAGTCGTAGTTGGATCTGTATTTGTTACTGAGAATATGCTACAAGGAGGCTCACTGAAAAACTTATAAGGAATTACAGGGTCATTCATTTCGTAGTTAGTAAAGCTGTTATTTGACACCTGCCAAACTCAGCTGTCATTTGAAGTGTCATAATATTAGTTGAATGTTTGCCATTTACAGTAATGGATCGCTTACAAGTCGAACAACGCGCTAAAATTTTTAAAACTTAATACACAAGTGGTGATTCAAACGTAGCCACTTTTCGCGCATAACGCGATATTTATGGTCGTCATAATCGACCGACTACGCAAGCAATCGGTAAAATTGTGAAGAAATTTGAAGAGAGTGGAAGCTTTACTGATATCGTTAGGCCTGTGAATCATCGTAATGCACGCTCATTCGAAAATATTGCTGCTGTAAGTGCAAGTGTTGCTGATAATCATAATTTATCGATTTCCCGGCGTTCGCAGCAATTGAACGTGTCGTACACCTCACTACGGCGTATTTTGCATTTGGATTAGCACTTCCATCCTTATAAAGTTCAACTTACGCAACAATTGAAGCGTGCTGAACATTCACGACGTTATAGATACACTTCTTGGGTGTTGGAACAACAGACAATAAACACAGATTTTTCGAACAACATTTTCTTCAGTGATGAGGCATACAAAGACAAAGTGACTGTTCGCTGTGCTCTGTGGTCGAAAGGTGTTGTTGGTACGTATTACTTCGAAGATTCCAATGGGCGGACGGTTACAGTCAACACGGAGCGATATGGTCGAATGATAACCAATTTTTTTTGGTTGGCGATTGAAGATCAAGACTTGGACGATATGTGGTTCCAACAAGACGGGGCAACAAGCCACACAACACGACCAATTATGGCTTTATTGCGTGAAAAGTTTCCTGTTCGCGTAATTTTACGTTTTGGCGACCTCGCTTGGCCACCAAGATCATGCGATTTGACACCGTTAGATTTTTTTTTGTGGGGCTGTGCAAAAGACCGTGGTTACCCGAAACATCCCCGAACTCGAGTTCATAACTCAAGTTATGGCCGATATACCGCCTGAAATGTGCGAAAAAGTAGTTAAAAATGACCTTAAAAGAATCGCATGCTGTGAATCTTCCAAAGGCGGCCTTCTTCTTCTTATCCTTTTATTAACCCTTTCCTCGTTATACGATCTTATGCGTAACGAGTTTCCCATTTTTTACTGCATCGCTGCTGCTCCGCTTATGGGGTTGGCTAATGTCGCAGACCGCAGAACCCGTCTACATAATGCTCGGTCCTGGATCGCTTCAGTGGTTAGCCTCAGGCGTTTTTGCGCATTTGCCATCTGAGAAGTCCAGGAATTCTTTTTGCGACCTCGTTTTCTTAAAGTTGAAGTGATCGTAGTTGCTAGTGCACCGGATCTTCCGCAGATCTTCTTTGAACGTGGCAATACCAGCTTATTCTATTCGCCTCAAGCTATTCGGTTACCGAATTCTTTGTATGTAGACTTCCTCTTATACGCACGCGTAGATCTAATGCAATCGCGTTTAGTGACTCCACTAGACAGCACTGTGAACCGTATATAAATGCTGGTCTAACAACCGTGGTGTAGAGTTTCCCCTTTAATTTAAGTGGAAATTTTCGGTCGCAAGATTTTCCCGAATTTTTCCGAATTTTCCCGAAATTTCATCCATCTCACACTCACTCTGTGGTTTACGTCGTCGTCACATTTCGCTTCCATGTTAACGATTGATCCTAAGTACTTAAAGATAGTGCTTTTCGGAAGAACTATTCCGTCTAACATTATATCCGGAACAGGTCGCAACGGATGCGCAAATGGGCACGTCAAATGCTCCGTCCTTGAACGACTTATTTTAAACCCGTTTCTCTCTAGCGCATTTTTCCATGAATCTAAGGCGTTCTGTAAATCTTCGACGTTATCGCTAAATATAACTGCGTCGTCAGCGAAGAGAATTGACGTAACATTTGCTTCGCGCATGCAGTCTTTTAAAATATAGTCGAATACTACGTTAAAGAGGAAAGGGCTAAGTACGCTTCCTTGATGCACTCCGAAATTAACTGGAAATTCTCTCGTTAGTCCAGCAGAGCTTTTAACCGCAGTTTTCACGTTTCCGTACATGTCTTGTATTATTCTAACATACGTTTCCGGTACGTTTTGAGACCTCAGCGCGGTCCATATGAGATCCCTAGGCACTCGATCGAATGCTTTCTCGAGGTCGATAAATACCATGTGTAAATCCTCAGACGAATCTCGGTGCTTTTCCATTATTATTCGTAGGCTTTGGATAGCGTCCACTGTCGATCTTCCTTCAACAAATCCACACTGGCTATTATCGAGCTTTATTATTTGCGGAAGTCGTTCGTTTAAGACTCTTGTCTGTGTCGCCTTTTCCTTTGTATAATGGAACCAAGAAGCTACTTCGGTATAGGTTGTCCACGTTTTAATTTATTTAAAAATTTCGATAGCCATTCGCTGCCGATTCCCTCCATCTTCGACCGAAACTCTGATGGAATGCTGTCTGGTCCCGCCGCTCTCCCCCGCTTTCCCCCGCTTCATTTTTCCAATTGCTATACTTATTTCTTCGATTGAAAAGTCCGAAACTTCCTCCTCGAATAGACCAGCTGTCGGCACGATATCGCGTGGGAACTGTTTGTTAAGCAACTCCTTGCAGTATTTAAGCCACCGGTCACAAATTTCCTTTTCATTTGTTAATAAGCGACCGTCTTCCAAAGGCGGCCATTTGAATAAGATATAATGAATTAAAATTTTCATCAAAAATGTATCGCTTTACTTTCGAAATCGAAAAATGAATGACCCTTTACATTCATGCATTGTAATAATGCATATATTATACATGTATATGTCAGTTAAATATTCGGTTGACGTTGTCGAGCGTTGTTCCTTGCCTTTCATTTGAAATGATTTTGTTGGCACATCAGCCTTAGATGAAACTTACGAGTATGCTCAAATCAAACATTTTCGTGGATGTACATGTGTAAAAACTAGGTAGTGTTTTTGTATGCTTCTGATGACGCAGTCAACTGGTTTCATATAAAACAAATGGGAAATATACTTCAAAAGTCAAAGAGAGGCGCATAAACCTACCTGCATTCGAAATCGGGACCTATTCCATTTTGAAGGTTGAATTCAAACCAGGGGTACATAAGACCATCAGAGGCCTTCAAAATTATTAATTAAATATTAATGTAATTGTGATTCATATTTCTTATCGAATATCATTAGCTATTACGTTGTTTCTCGTTTCGTTGGGGTACCACGTGGTGACATATGCATATGTGTTTGACATTTAAGAACGGCTTTGAGAATACCGAATGGAAACCAAATCAGCCAAGCAGAATTTTGCAATGGAAATCGGTGAAATTCTCAATTGTAATCAAATGCATTTAAGGTCATAATATGTTACACACGGTAATTTGTTTTAAATTCAAACAGCAGTTTTCACTTTGAACACTTTAAGTATATAGACATATTTATTTCCAATCAGCTTGGTCTTGTGAACTGAAATTATTGCCATTTGATACAGCTGTTTGTAGCGTTGAATTCGGAGAATCTGAGGATCAATTTTGGAAATCCTCTTTAAGTTCGTGGGAATGAGACTTACTTATATTGCGCCACAGTCCGGGGTGGACTTGGTCTGCAACCAATGGTGATGATAAGACTTTGAATGAAAGTGGTGAGTGTCAGTGGTGAAAATCAATTACAATGAAAAAAAATCCGTAGGTTTACAAACAAACAGACTTGTTTGATTTTGATTTGTGCTGTTGTCGGTATTGGATTGTTCTCATCTGAAATGTTTGTTTTTACTGAGTTTGATATCTAAATAATTGCGTCTGCGTTGCCTTAAAGCAGCGCACCGCATTCGAAACATTTTTCCTACCTAAATAGAGGAAGTGTCAGTTCATTTTGTCATCTATTGGCACTGTTTTCATGATGAAATATTATTCAAAATTGTGTTTTTTTCTTCTACACTCTACCTAAATTCACATCATTTTCTTCGTAACTGTATCCAAATTCGCTAAGTAGCGCACTTTAAAATTGAAAATAGAATATCATAGAATATATTTTGGACCATGATATCACTTGTATTCCATTTGTTGTTTTCTTTGAGCACTTATATTACTTTTCGGAACATACCGAAGCCAAGCTCAACTTGGCATTTTTAATATGATGACTTCTGGGATACGGGTGCGTATAATTAGACCTGAATTTTACGAGTATATACCTGCTCATATCGGTTATATTTATATCTCCCTTTTGAAACTTTACCATTATGCTCATCGAACATAATCCAACACGGCGTTGGTTATGTCAAAGCAGGACGTGCAACTGTTATGAACACAGATGAGCTGAACCGGCATTTTTTTCTCGGATGGGTTATTGGGCCATTTCAGCCATCAAGCTTTAACTTTATAACTCATCGCAATTGCCCTTATCTTTGAGGATCAAACCCAAAAAATTTAAAATGTTGTCAGCTTGAGAAAAGCGGCTTTGCATGACTGAATTATTAACTTTCAACTTCTATCGTACTTTTCTGATTATTGAGTGCTACTTAAGGGCAGCATGTCACGTTGTCACTCACTTCGCATACGGGCTCGGGAAGGCTTTTCATATCTTATATCTTCCTTCTGAGTCTTCGCAGGACCCTTAAGTATGCATCGTGTAACACTGATATGATATTTTAGTGTAGTTTTGTTTGACATTTCATCACGAAAATGCGAAGATATGCACAGCGTCTATAAATTATTCAGATGTGTTACGAAAACCAGCCAACCGAACGCACAATTCACTATACTATCGAATTGATTCGTTGCCGTTTTCAACAGCTTGGATTGTCATATCCAACAACTTGGCATATTTTACGTAAAGTTTTTGGTTTTAAATCATACAAAATTCAATTCGTAAAACAACTGAAGTCATTCGACCTTCTGAATCTCCCTCTTTTTCAGTTTTTGGGCTTTTGAAAAGCTTCAAGAAGATCCACTGTTTTCGACCAAAATTTTGTTCACCGATGAATGTGGTGGAATCATCGGCTAATATACTATATGTTGAAAAGTGAGGCCGGTCGAAACGTTACTGTGAATAGCGTCCGCTATCGCGCCATGGTAAATGACTGTTTGGTGCCTGAAATTAAGGTCCGTGGCTTCGATGATATTTGGTTCAGACAAGATGGCGCCACTTGGCACACAGCCTGCGAAACAATGACTGTATTCCGATAAAGATTCGGTTAACAGTTAATTACACGCTTTGGCCGCTTACATCATGTGACATCACACTTCTAGACTTTTTCCTTTGGGATTACACAAAGTCCCAAGTTTACATCGATAAGCCGGCTACGATTACGACTATAATACGGAATCCGTAGCAATGGCTTAAGAGCCATTGTCTGTTTCTGCGAAAGGCACCATTCTTCTGATATTAAAACTTTCTTGTATTTGTAAGAAAAAAAAAACATTGTTCATAAACTCTTATTGGTTTGAAGCTTATAGTCCTATATCGTGTATTAAAGTATCGTTTTTTCAAGGAATTTAGAACTTCCTCAAAAAGGAAAACTTTTTTAGCTTTTTATAATTCAGCCTGCATGCGTTTTAATTTCAATATTCAAAAATATCTTCAATATCAGATATATTTTTGATAAACATTAGTAATCTCATTTTAAGGGTTTTTCAAAAGAAGATATTGCTTCTGTACCTCAAAGTGTTGCCAGAAACCTACTTCTTCCACGTCAGTGTCATTAATAGGGATATTACAAGCAAGAAGTTTAGCCTACCGACCATCATCAGGCCTGGCTTTGCCAATAAGTAGATGGAAATGCATAAAATTGATGAAGACTTCCCTGACTGAATAATTTCAGAACGATAAGTCACATTTGTATCTTCAAGGTTTTGTTGGAAACTAGAATTTCCGCACTATGAGCTTAAAAACCAAAAAAATTATTATCGAATTCCTGTTTGACCAGGAGCCATCATATGTTAAGATCTTATTTGCTTGAAAATAAAGGTAATGTGGCTGTTAGTGAACTATGTTCTCAAACCAATTTGTGACAATTTGAATAAATGAATGTGAGCAATGTTTTTACTCAAAACAAGGCTTTTTTGTTTAAAAAGTAGAAGCGGTAGAAGGTGACTAAATCAGGGCTTTAACTTAAAGTTGCTTTACTGTTTATTTTCCTGAAAGTCCATGGCATTATTTAATTGCACAGAATGGTGCAATTTAACGCCAACAATTAGACCGATTGGGGAAGTTTTAGAAAAAAACAGCACCAACTCTGATAGTGCTGCAATCTGACTGACGAACCATATATGGTTTCCAAGTGCACGTTTTGCTCAGCATTGTACAATAGAAAAGAGCATCCAATTATTGGCTCAAACCCCAAGGAGTTTTTATAAACTTTTTAAACCAAAAAACATCAATAAATGGTTGGCAATTAATTTTCAGAAAAATCGTCGGTTTAAGTAGATTTCTGAGTACTTTTTATGTAACAAAAATAACTTATTTCTCAATAGAATATTAGCTTGACAAACATTAAAGAATAGATTTTATAAAAAGGCAGACGTCATTTGCCTTAGTGACATAAAAAACTAAAGGAAGCGAAAAAAGGATATAGTGCAAGTGTACTCTAAAACTCAGAATAATGTCTAATCCCACGAAAGAAAACAATGATGACTACTTTGTGGTCGGCCTAATTGCATATATTTGAATAAAGGCAATGTCATTGCAGCAGATGTGTATTGTCAAAAAATTAGCATAATACTTCAGTAAAAGTCACATCTACGTTAAAGATTGGTCGAAAGGAAAACCTGTTAGATCACAGCCATAAATTACACCACAAATACTGTTAAAGCTAAATCTATTGCTCTATAACATGATGCACTGGTGACTGGAAACTACGACTTCTTGCGGAAAACTTCTAAAAATCACGTAGATAATCATAACGCATTCATTGTCACCACCAGAAATCCTGAGTTTTATGTAGCCGGAGTAAGAAAACTTGTTTCTTGCCTGCTTAAGTGTGTACATTGCAACGCTTAACCTGAGCTGACACATGAACCTTTGATTTTTAAGATAGAAACTGCAATAACTTTTAGGACAACCCTGTAATACTTGCCACCCAAGTCTATGTTTGACTCTCAAAAACTTCGTTTTTATTGTTAAGAAAGTCATATTTCCGAGTTTTAAATAAGATCAGAATATTGTGAAGTAAACCCGAGACCCATTTTTTGCAGATGTAATAGAATATCCTTGTGTCCGATATAACAGAATAAGTGCTATAGATAATTGCATATTTGTGTTATTATTTTTTCAAGAATTTTCAATGTTTTTCTAAAATCGGATCTGATCAGCTACGATATAACCCAAATGACCGTTTTATTTTCCATGATCTTTACAATTAAAAAAAAAAACTTTTAATAAGAAAATTTGTTTTGTAATGAATAACATGCCCCAAGTATTTACATTTCACAAAATGACGTTAATTACCGTGAAGTGTTTCGTGTTTGCAATAAATTTTCACCGACAAAAAGCAAAACAGCCTCGAACACAGATCTTTATTCCTTGCCGTCATTATTTATTCAATAAACTAATCAGGAACACGAGGAGGAAGCATTTATTTACTTCTTGCGCTTACTGTTTACGAATTTCTATTTACAATGCGCTAAAAAGCTCGTGCCGAATAGCCAAAACAAAATAAGTTATCAATAAATAAATTCAGAGCGAAACCTTCAAATTCATTGTAAAGCTATGAAAGCTATGACACACCCTGTAAATAATATTAAACTCGTATTTGTGATGCAATTGGACGGGTCGGTATTCCCATATTGCAAGTGTTGTTGACATTAATCATGCAAATACGAATGTCTAAAACTATATCGTGATAAGTAACGAGAAAACAAATTTAAAAAAAAAACGTATAACCCGAAGAAAGATGACTGCATTTTATTCTCTGTAAACGAACAGAGGTGAAAGGTCAATTTGTCAAAATTCTTCCGAATATTACTTTTGCGTATAATTTATGCGATATGTTTGCATGAAATATCAAATTACTAAACGTTTTGTCACAATAAAATTAAGTTCCAAGAAATAATTGAGGAAGAAAGTGGTTACTTATGAGTAAGTCGAGAATTAAGAAACTACAAAGGAATTACAGGTTTTTTGCTTGAAAATGTTCAATCAATTACTCCAGAGTTTTGAGCATTGAGTCTTTGAAATTACGCCTAGCTGGAGACATGACTAAGAATTTGACATTAATAGATGTACCCTTGCTCGCTCGATGTACTCTTGTACTCGCTATAGTATGTAATCTTTCAATGGCCATGAACGCAAAC
This sequence comes from Volucella inflata, assembly GCA_928272305.1. NCBI lineage: Eukaryota > Metazoa > Arthropoda > Insecta > Diptera > Syrphidae > Volucella > Volucella inflata. The sequence goes on along the minus strand of OV743716.1, from coordinate 44,016,329 downwards.
GAAAGAAAAAATGCTTTAAAATCTTTCATATCTCGGTGGGTTAGAGCAGAACTGAGATGATAAGATTTTTAAAAGTATATAGAAACAGAGATTGGCAATCGTAACTTTTTTCTTTTGATAGAAAAAATCAAAGGTACATAGATGAAAATCCTTAACTACCTCAAAAGGATAACCGTCAATTGGTACCTTTTGTCGATTTTGAATGTCTCTACCAGTGGACATGATATATTTGGTTTTGCTGTTATTAACATCTAACTCTATTCTTGCCGCTTCTGTTTCAATACTTACAATGAATTTCCGTAAATGATACCAAAGAGATCTGTGTATGAAGGTTAATTCATAGACCTTCAGAAAATTGTGCTTCGGTCATCGTTTTTATTTGACATCAAAGGGGTTGGTTAGATTGCATCCGATTTTTACAGAAGAGCGTGGGTTATGAATTATGGTGATTACAGAAAGGAAAAAGTAAGACCAAATCTGTATAGGTAGTCTTTGTTGATGCTGATTTCTTAGGTTCTTGAATGATAATGCTATGGTGTAAGCATTTGGTTAAATGTGGACGTACCAGACCTAAATCGATTGTATACAAATAATTTCAGGCCTTCACACAATACGTCTGAAAAGATATTGTGCAAGATTTCAAGTGGATTGATGCTTCAGTAGTCCGACAAGCAATACCTTTCCTGAAGCATATTTACCTTCTATTAAACTTTGGAAGTGATGTACGCTGTCTGCCTTGAATAGCGTACCACCTCGCCAGGACGGCCGCCAGAACTAAGTTTAGATATTGTCCTTGCTTCACTTTGGTCTGATGAGCGAAAATTTTGCTTTTCGTAGCCGATATTGAATGGTTTATTATTACACCCCCCCAATTAGCAGTTAGGCTTGGTATCGAGCCTGCTCTTGAATTTTTTTCCTCACTTTTACAAATTTCTGTTGGAGTCTTGGTACCTTGAGGGGGTTATGATACTGTTGCCTGGGCGCGGGCGGAAAGATAGAAGGAGGAGAAAGGAAAGCATTGTTGTGATGTAGTGGTTTGAAACTCAGGTATATTTGGTTTCAAAATTGACTCTCCAGGGGTGGGAGTCCGAATAGGACGGAGAGTTTTTCTTCACTCGGAATGATTCAAGGCTATAAATTTTAACGGTTGTTTTGTGCTTGAAACTCTACAACAGCCAAATCTACATGTCGGTGTTATGCTTTCACACGCAGATTTTTCTGACTGAGTTCCAATTACACAAATGAAAAACTTGTCATGAGTAGGATTCGAACCTTGACCCTCCGAGTGAGAAGCGATGGCTAGTACCACTACACCACGGCCACCCCTTACCCCTTACGTTGATTCTACCTTTTGGTTAAAATCTGAATTTTGTCTATGGGGTAACACCTCTAAGTCTTCTAAATTTTCTTCATAGCAAGCTCTGAAACAAAAAAAACATTAATCAATTTTTAAAACGACAAACAGTTGCCAGTTTTAAATAAAAAAAGAACTCAAGCGTAATATTTCAAGTTGAAGAGTTCTAATACAACCTTAGGAGAGCGACATCAAAATGGTAAATTAAATCATTTTCCTGCATCTGTTGCTCTATTGTCCTTGCGATGAAATATATCCCAATAAATAACGACCCAAAGCATACCTGCAAAAAGAGTGAACCTACTGTTTTGTAAACGCTGTATGTTCAGGTCCGAATTAATAAACCCTGCAGCTCAAATTTGGATTCATCGAAAGACGTAATATTGTTTCAAATGTCTTGAGTCCAATGGGCTAAAAGTAATCAATTTTCTCTCGAATTCTGATTGAAAAATTCGTCCCCAATGCGGATTTTTCCACCTTTTAGGAGTCTTTTTTTCTATTCTGGTTGCCGAAATATTGATATCCACTGGAGTCTTGAGCCAATGCGGTCGGGTTTGACAAACCAAAATCGATGTCCTACTAGAGCCATTGTTTTGCCCCCCATAAACCTTTCTTTCCGTCGGTAGTCCGTCCACGTCCGTTCGTTAAGCAAGATTAACCTTTTAAAAATTAGACGGTTTTTTAAATTTAGGGACTTGAACTCTGAGACGATATTTCCCTTAAAAAAAATGTTATTGTATATACATTAGTTCATCTTGGAAGGCTACTTACTTATTCGGTTCCTGGCTGAGTCACGAACAGTTTTTTAAATCGCCATCATCCTTGCGACGGGCAATGGCAAACTGCCGAAAGTAAAATTACCTAGAAAAAGGTTCTAAGTAGTGCCGTTCGGACTCGGCGATAAACCGTAGGCCTCGGTCAGATGTGACAAAAAATGACAACATGAGCAACACAAATGAGTGTCAAGAAGTTAGGCCATGGCCCGCACCGGGCTTCCAGCGCCACGGTGTATTTTCTTATGTACTATTTAAACGACATTTCGGTAGTTAATCGCAGCTCTTATTCCAAGAAAATGTTTGAGAACATTTTTTAAACCGCGCGCAATTAATGAACCAATATTCGAGGAGGAAGGTCTAATGATTCTTCTTCTTATCCTTTTATTAACCCTTTCCTCGTTATACGAACTTATGCGTAACGAGTTTGCCATTTTTACTGCATCGCTGCTGCTCCGCTTATGGGGTTGGCTAATGTCGAAGACCGCAGAACGCGTCTACACAATGCTCGGTGGTGGATCGCTTCAGGAATTATTTTTCCGACCTCGTTTTCTTACAGTTGGAGTGACCGTAGTTGATAGTGCATTTTTAACCGGATTTTCCGCAGATCTTCTTTGAACGTGGCAATACCAGCTTATTCTATTTGCCTCAAGCTGTTCGGTTACCGAATTCTTTATATGTAGACTTCCTCTTATACGCGTAGATCTAATGCAATCGCGTTTAGTGACAACGAGACATTTCCGCTGCCGTCATTTTGTGTTTAAACGCTTCGTACATTGTCCAGCACTGTGAACCGTATATAAGAGCTGGTCTAGCAACCGTGGTGTAGAGTTTCCCCTTTAATTTTAATTTAAGTGTAAATTTTCGGTCGCAAAAGATTCCCGAATTTTCCCGCCATTTCATCCATCCCACACTCACTCTGTGGGTTACGTTGTCGTCACATTTCGCTTCCATGTTAACGATTGATCCTAAGTACTTAAAGATAGTGCTTTTCGGAAGAACTATTCCGTCTAACATTATATCCGGAACAGGTCGCAACGGATGCGCAAATGGGCACGTCAAATGCTCCGTCCTTGAACGACTTATTTTAAACCCGTTTCTCTCTAGCGCATTTCTCCACGAATCTAAGGCGTTCTGTAAATCTTCGACGTTATCGCTAAGTACAACTGCGTCGTCAGCGAAGAGAATTGGCGTTACATTTACTTCGCGCATGCAGTCTTTTAAAAGATAGTCGAATACTACGTTAAAGAGGAAAGGTCTAAGTACTCTTCCTTGATGCACTCCGACATTAACAGGAAATTCTCTCGTTAGTCCAGCAGAGCTTTTAACCGCAGTTTTCACGTTTCCGTACATGTCTTGTATTATTCTAACATACGTTTCCGGTACGTTTTGAGACCTCAGCGCGGTCCATATGAGATCCCTAGGCACTCGATCGAATGCTTTCTCGAGGTCGATAAATACCATGTGTAAATCCTCAGATGAATCTCGGTGCTTTTCCATTATTATTCGTAGGCTTTGGATAGCGTCCACTGTCGATCTTCCTTCAACAAATCCACACTTGCTATTATCGAGCTTTATTATTTGCCGAAGACGTTCGTTTAAGACTCTTTCGACGATTTTCATTGTGTGTGACATTATTATTATGTTTTATTAATACAAAATAGAGCTTGACAATGTGGACTTTAAAAACCATATGGTGTGGATGCCGTCTACCATGTCTAATACATTCTTCCAATCGGACACTTAAATTTGTGAACACGCGTGAGCAAAACGTTGATTCCGTGGCAGAAACTTTATGGATTTAAGATTAAGCCTCGACTTAAGGTATTCTCATAATATAAAGTCACACGGTGTAAGGACCGAGGTGCCTAAGACATCCCTCCATACTTGCTGTGGGGTGGCCTCGTCTTGCTGAAATTGTGTTCTTTTGTTTACAATGGAAAGCAAATGCAGTTGCGGTACAAACAACTCGTCAATATTCGGCAATGAAGTTATTAGAGCACCAGTACCTCGTGATCTGCTTATTAACACAGCCTTTGATCCACAAATGTGCTATATGTTTCCAATAATTCGTGCTTTTCGAGAAAGTTTCAGCATCGTTGTCACTAAGATTTCCTGTCATTTTTGTTGAAAACTGCGTGAAATTTTAGATTCTTTTTGAAAATAACATCCACTGTTACTTTTTTATTTTTATTCCAGTACAGACGGCAATCTTCCTTATCTATTTAAGCGGATCGCGCATAATTTTGGGTAGAAGTTAAGTCATATGTATTGGCTTCGTTGCTGATCTTGATGGTCCCGGAGGATTTTGGTTAACCTTTGTCCTTTTTTATAAAAAACTTTTGAACCCTCGATCGGAGCGGAAGACATGCACGATCTAACAAATCAAGCGGTACGCTCCCGAACAGTGACTCTTTGCGACTTGCAAATCTTTAAACAACGCGCGTCGATGGATACTGGTGCCACTTTTCTTCTCCTTGTTAGTTTACGGGAAATTACAACTTGTGTGTATGTAGGTCATCTTTATCCAAAAAATTGACTTTTAAAGTAAAAATTAAAAAGTGTTTTCCTTTTTTGCACGATAATTTGTCCGACAGTGTAATGTGCTGTTCATACGGTGGGATGGAAAAATTAATTTCCACTGAGTTCTGAAATTTACAGTAGTTGTCCTCTCAAAAATATTTATTTTTTGCTGCAGAGTGTTTTCATTATTTGTTGCTGTAATCGTTGACCTGTCTGTGCTCTTAGCTCTGCAAAGATCGTCCGAAGCAATTTCATTATGACTTTGATTTGGTACAAACATAGGTTTTGTGCTTTTGTGCAAGTATCATACGATTCGTTGTTGTGTTTTGGATTATTTTCTGATTGACTGCCCAATAAGAGTAAAAATCCTTTGCTCTCCATGTTCAAAGTTTAGATGATAAAGATTTTTACTGAAAGATTCCCCAATAGAGGTTTTTTTAACCATGCTATCATTTCTGACAATTCTTTGACACTTATGTTTAGAATTGTTACAACGCGATAACGCTTCCATTTCACTTAACGTGCAATACTGCCCACAAAACCATTGGTGAGAGCTGATTAGCTGCAAATTTTTCAGGCCTTTGAAGCTGGTATTCTCCACGTAATATGTGAGATGGAGACCCAAGTGCTAGAAAGGGTGGCATTACAATCGACTAACGGCATGACGTTTTGTCATAAACATAATTCTAACAATGAAATCACTAACTAGAAAAAGTTGTTCGAGTGCTAAGAGTATTAGGTATTGGGATTCTGCGCAAGCAAAAACTGCAGCAATGCTATGATAAAGTTTGTCTGAATCACAACCGATGATTCAAAAAATAAAAAAAAATAAAAAAGATTCACAAAATACCGATGCGTCTAAAAATTTAGAAAATATTTTGTGCTGAATTGTTGCGCTGAACGTCGAAGTAAATTATAAAATTGGTGACATATAAGTTAATTCACGTTAATTCCATAGGCCTAGTTCACTACGCGCCGACAAACGAGCAAATAAGGGATATGATGATGCTCCCAAAAAATGGTATGGTACGAGAACAAAGCCGCCCAATTTAGAACGAAAATTGATGAGAAATTGCAAGCAAGAAGTATAACGACCATAGCGGATATGGAGCAAATTATAAAAGAGTCCTATCCTAACGTAAATCCAAATACCCGCAAACAAAATAAAGAACCGTGGTTCGATAAAAATTATTTCGTGTTTTCAACACAGATACTCTCAAAAAGTCTTATCTAAGAGCGAATCAGGAGTATAAAGATGTTTGCAGACAAAGTAGGCGAAATTCCTCTGAAAAAAAGGCGCCCAGACTGGGGTGTTGTAGCAACGCATCCAAATTTTGGAAACTTGCAAATGCACTTAATGGAGGAAGATATGTGATTAACAGAGGTCTTAGCCCTAATATCCTGCTAGATCATTTCAAGAGGCTACTGAACCCATCAGTGAGCAGTCCTAGCTTTCAATATGCTGTGCCAGATAAACGAAACAACATTTTAGATGCTTGGTCTGAATTTTTTAAATATAGTACAAATGGGCTGAAAGACAACCTCATTGGCTTATACAACAGCATATTATATCAGGGAACAGTGCCCCAATGGTTTAAAGAAGCTCTGATTTTTCCCATCCACAAAAAAGGCGATACATCGGATCGGGGAATATCGTTCTTAAATGCATCGTACAAAATCCTTGCAGCAATATTGCTGAGGCGGCTGTGTACATGGATAGAGGCCAATAATCTGCTAAGGGAATTCCAGGCGCGTTTTAGGTCTGGCTACTCAACTGTCGACCACATTTTCGTATTGAAAAGCGTAGCAGATATATTCATAAGCCGAAATTAAAAACTCTACGTCTTCTTTGTGAACTTTAAAGCGTCCTTCGATTCTGTGAAACGAAATGCCTTATTTTATAAGTTGTATAATATAGGAATGTCATTGAAATTCGGGAAGGTTTTACAAAACCTTTATGAAGAAACCAAGACAGCTGTTTGGAATGGTGAGACACTATCAAAATGGTTTCAGACGGAGTCGGGAGTAAAGCAGGGATGTTCGCTGAGCCCAAATCTATTTGTCCTTTTTATAGACGATAAAGTGGACTTTCTCCCAGGAGGAATAGAAATTGCAGGGATTCTCATTAAAGCCTTCCTGCTCGCAGACGACATTGTTCTATTGGCAAGCTCACCAGAATTCTTGCAATTGATGATTAACAAATTGTATGAGTACTGTAACCTATGGAACCTAGTCGTGAATTTGGATAAGTCCAAGATAATGATATTTAAAAAGAGAGGTGGTAGACTTGCTTCAACGAAAAATGACACTTTAACGGAGAAAGTATAGAAGTTTTAAATGAATTTTAACAAGTAGCCTTAGTATGATAAAACATCTCAAGGAGAAACTCATGAAGTCTAAAACCGTCATCAATGTAGTGTGGAAAAACTTTTTCAGCAACTCACAGATTACGCACAGCAGTAAATTCAAAGTATTTGAAGCTGCATCAGAGGCAGTAATACTCTACGCGGCGCAAGTATAGGGTTATAAGCCATATGGGAAGTTGAGAAACTACAACGTTTTTTCATTAAGAAAACCTCCCACCTCCCTCCAAAAGCTCCGAACTATATGCCCATGCTGGAAACAGGACTATCTTCGCTATTCATTAAAACACTTACATTGCAGGTAAACTATATACTAAGGGTTATAAATATGTCAGACAACCGACTTCCAAAGATAGTGGCCTTACACGCGATTCGGAACAGAATAGTATGGTTCGAAGAATGGCTGGAATTAGCTCGTGGGTGTGGTGTAGAGCTCTAGGCAAGTGCCCAATCCTAAGGGAAACGAGGAGAAGTTTCTTTGGAAAAAACTTCTTATCGGAACAAGAAATGATATCCCTTCTCAACGAAGTAAATATTGCTAAACTATACAGATACTGCAAAATTGCATTAAAATATAGAGAGAGTATATTAGTAGGGAACTTCTAAAAATGTTGGTCAATGTATGTAAGTAGATATAAATAAATGCAGTACTTATTCTTCTTCTTATCCTTTTATTATCCCTTTCCTCGTTATACGAACTTATGCGTAAAGAGTTTCCCATTTTTACTGCATCGCTGCTGCTCCGCTTATGTCGCAGACCGCAGAACGCGTCTACATAATGCTCGGTCCTGGATCGCTTCAGTGGTTAACCCCAGACGTTGTTGCGCATTTGCCTTCTGAGAAATCCAGGAATACAAAATGCAATACTTATTATTAGCTCTATTGTCAATTTGGCAGACGGCAATGCCATGCTAACTGATTTTATATTATTACTATAATATTATTATTATTACGTAAATAAAAAATCTATCCCTTTATCTATCTATCTATCATAGGCCTAGTTTGACTGCTAACTTAAGTTGATTTGCTTCATGTCGTTACTTTGGAACAAAACTAATACAAGTGTTTCAACATTATTTGGAAATACAGTTTTTTTTAATATATCTTGCTGATGTTTATAATAATGCGACTTCTTAAACAGAAAAGCTGGACCAGTTTCCGGAGGTATTGTTTAATTTCGTTTTTGGTGGAGGCGGCGATATTTTCAACATATTAAAAGACAAGCTCTACCTTCCCCATTGGTCGTCCTTTTATGATTTTGGATGGCATATTTCCGAAAATGATAATTTTTGTCTTACGTATATCGGCTATTTGCCTCTTTCTCTTGAAAATCTGTCAATTGACGAAAGTTCGTTTCCCATGTGATAGCGTCTAGACTAGTTGTGTGATATAAAGTAGCTATGATAGATGCGCTAAAATAAGTCTTTTAGTCAATCTTCTCACAACTGATGTTCTCTTAACGAGAAAGAGGCAAACCGGTCTGACTTATGTAGTGTCTAAGGTCATCACCATTTAACTCCCCAAAGAATCTTAAATATTTGGCTGTAATCACTGATAACATATCTCTCTGGCACGTCGAAAGTCTCTAAGACGCTGACCCCCCCCCTTTTTGACAGTACATAGGAACTGTCAGCAAGATATGGGGCCCGTCACCGAGAAGACTCCTTTGGATCTACATGTCTAGTACGATATAAGGTCAATTATATCCTATGTGTCGGTTGTCTGGTAGAACAAGCTTTTACGAAAATACACCACTGCTGCTTTTTCTAGATTCCAAAGAACGATCCGTCTCAGCTCTAGATATCTACTATAGTTAATATCTGCCCCATTGACGGGCTGCATTCCCAACGTCATCTTTACAGTTTATGTTGAATTATAAAGGTAAGTGGTCTTTGGTACTACACGCAATGGAGCTTTGTTGACCTTGTGCTTCGACTGTCTTTTAACTCTTAACTAACTAAGCTCTGCAGCAACACCATCAGTCCTATAACTTTATTGTTTCCGAGTGCATTAAATACATCAATGATTTCATCTTTGATAAGAATAGTAACCCATTCATGATATACCAAGTAAAAACTTAATAGTTTAGAAAGTAAGTATGTTCCTAGTGACACTTCTCTTAATACCTCAGAAAGTCGTTAAAACTGACTCCAAATTCATTAAGCCAGTTCGACACATACAAACCATTTGCGTCTATTAAATTTAAATTTGTCACGTTCCTATTCTTATTCTTATTATTCTTATCCTAGTACCCCATTGCCTAGTAAATTAATATATCGCAAAATAAAGCGAAACAGATACACCTCTGAGATTAGATAAAATGTCCCCCACGCTAAGAGAAGTTAATAAAAAGCTTTATACCCGCGACTTTGGTAAGATTACACATATGTATGTACGATTACGAGCAGTCGTATCTTTTCATCTTCTGACTCATTTCAAAGTGAGGAGAAAGTTTTGCGTATCTCAATTCTCAATTGGCACACCAAGTAAAACTTATCGCAAACACGCTAAAGACGAAGATTCATTCGGAGAGCTCATTGTCGATTAGTCATTATGTTGCCTGAGCACTTTGAGTTGCTCGTAAACTTGAGCATCGCCTTTTAGGTAATAAAGTTTACAACTCTTATACGAGACAACATAAACATCAAAAGTAGTCGTACTGTATCATACCTGTATTAGACGAATGCAAGTAACCTGTAAAACATAAGTAAACACACCTGGAGCTGGAGCATACAAATGTATATGTATACACTTGTACTTCCGTGAAATCAAAAACAAAATCCAAACAACGAAAACCACCAGTATAATAAAGTAATTTGTGATGACGCGATGAATACTTAAAAACACAGGAATCTAGCAGCAGATACGAGCAATGGTTTTTATACACAAGTCAGATTAACAATAAAAGTCCATAGAACATTGGCAACAAAAACAAAAATAACAACGAAAACAAGTTTTGAACATTAAAACCCGCAGAAAAATGTGGCATTGCGTTATTATGCAATTTGAAAACGCTAAAGAATGCGGAGCGACTGACATTGCGGACATTGAATGGATTTACCCAGGCAGGGAAGGGGTGGCTGAAGCACGCAGTTCACTGACACATGTCGAGGTGATATCTTCCATTTTGGTCCCCACCTAGCTCACTCTTATCTATGATTGTCTCAATTGAATTTATAACACGAATGGCAAATGTTTAATGGCTTAATAGCGGTAAATATTTTCGCAATAATCCGGTGCAATGTTTGTTTTAAAACATCTAGGACGGGGAATTGTTGTTCTTCCAGCTTTGGGGGATTTTTTTCAATTTATCTCTAGAGGCATGATGAATGGGAACTTCTTATGAAAAACCAGGTTTTGAGGTGAATTATCTCACAAAGGGGAATCCTCGAACAAAAACAACATTGAGAAATTCATAGAATTCATATAAATGGAGGTTAATCGTGTCATCATACATTGCTGCAGATAAAATTGCTTGTTGACGGTGTTAGGAGGTTAAGAGTTCGACATGAAAAGATAAAAAATGCTGGCATTGGAGACTTAAGTGATGTACATATAGTTTCCGCACTCTTTAGAAATTAAAAAAAAAAAAAACAAGGACACGCCTCAACTGCGCCAACTATAGAAGCATACATTTCCTCAACATAGCATATAAGATCTTATCATCTATATTGTGTGAACGTCTGAAACCTATCGTCAACATTCTGATTGGCCCCTATCAGCGCGATTGCACCGCAGGAATGTTTACTGTCGACCAAATCTTCACTCTCCGGAAGATCCTGAAAATAAACTCAAGAAATCCAAATCGATACCCATCATCCATTCATCGATTTTAAGGGTGATTGAGAATGTTTGCTGCTCCGTCGAAGTCGGTAACGACTTGACCGGAAGAATAATTGTTTTTTTAGCTAAGAAACTAACAGCTGACTTTAAGTCCGGAACGTAGAAGAGGACCCCAGCCAACGTCGTTGCAAAAATTATGCAAGCTGGAGGGGCATGTTAGCTCAGGCTTTGATCCACCCCGGTCCTTCGTATCTCAGCGAGGAATTTATTCACGGAGGCGTAACTTTTTAGCTGTCGTGAAAATATTTATTATACAATGCTGGAAAGTTCGATGACGTCAATCTCATCCATGTTACCCTGGAAGTGAAACTATTTTTTCGAGGTAGTGCATTTTGTCTTCACCTATCTACTCGAGCCATCAAATCAAAATGTTTAAAAATGCAAAGTTCATAAGAGCAGTTTCCGTCAAGTACATTAAATTGCTAGTTTTACAAGCACAGTGCAACTTAAAACTGATGCATTTGTTCGAATTCAGATTTTCAAATATTTTTCGACAGTGATGGGTCACCGATAGATCTTTTCCATAATTTACTAGGTATGAGAATTTGCTCTGCCCAACCATCATCTTGACCTAGGGGCCTAGGGGATTGTCCGTTATGGTTTGCAGCCTAAGCTCTCATAAATTTTAAGTATCTGTAGCAACCACATTTTTAAATACTAGAAGGGGTATCTCTTCGTCATTGCCTGAACGCTTGTTATTTTCTTGCTTAATTTCTGTGTCTATGAGTATACTCGTATAATTTCCATTCACTGCTTAAAAATATCGTGCAGTTTACTCCGCATCTGTACTATAACTGGATTCCCTTCACTATAACGAAAAGATTCTTCTTTTCAAACAGTCGAATTGCTACAGGATAATGGGCATATCATTAGGTACGTGCTTAGCATCGACCAGTACATAGTCGATTTGTAAACCACTCACAGATGATTGATTCTTGGGCTCATAACGTAGCCACTGTAACCTAGATTTAGTCAACAAATCGCATAATTAGCATATTTATTAGTCTTCTAACACTAGCAAAAGAGCACTTAATCAAAGTATTTTTTTGTGACGCTTTTGGAACTCATGTAAGTATTTTCATTTAGCTATTCGCATCGTTAACTACAGAGTTCACCACAAGAACCGGAATTCTGATTATACTACGTGTTTGTACACACACATAGCTGCAGGCAACATTTTTAAAGTGCTTGACCTTAATATTTGCTTAACTCTCGATGATTCCTAATTCGATGCTTATCTACTAAGTACTCCTCTTACAGATCTCTTTTAAACGAACTTTAATGAACTTTCAATCATCTTCGACACCTCATTCAATATTTCATCGAAAAACCAACATCACTTCAAAGTCTGGCAGCTTATTGCCCCAAGCTGGCCAACTTTTTTCTACAGAACAAAAGAATGCGCTAACCAATCAAACCACCCAGGGTCTGCTGTCTATGTCCTGTTTCAGCGATGACTTTTAATTTTCTGATCGCTTTGAGCTCATAATTATGTTAGGCCCAACCAAGCACGGAACCACTTTTTGATTATCTCACTCTACATCCTCCTCTTCTTCTCATGAATTCGGTTTTACAATTTTCTTTTTTTATTTTTTCACATGAAATTTAGCGGGATTCACGGTCATTGCCTTGTCTCTCAACCCAAGACCCTGGAGCTGGGGAATTGTTTTTAGTTCATTTGTTGGATGTTCTTTCTGCTTTTGTTGCTTTTCTGCTTTATTGCATGGTGTCGTGTACCTATATAAGTAGTTTCTCTTTTTGTATTTGACTTGGGCTCTGACTTCGCTTTGGTTTAATGAGCTTGACCTGCTGCACTGTCCCAGCGAGGAGACGATGCCAATAATGACGACCAACAACGAACAACAACACAATGGCTTCTGGCATGGAATATATACTTGTTGTTGGGGAGCCCTTAATGGAATTCTAATTTCCAACCAAGGGAAAAGAAGGAATGAAAAAAAATTCAGTCGGAGTATGTAGACCTGCCCATAAACCATTAACAGCATTGCCAGCCTAGGTGAGGCACTATATGTTTTTTGTTTAGATATTTGAATAGTTAAGCCCTCACTGCACCCTCGATGGGCTGTCTTTAGAATTTGCAGTCTGATACAGTGTCAGCAGAATTGTGAATTCTTCAAAAGAAGTACAAGGTGGCGCAAAACTAATCATCCTATCGGAAGATGTTAAGATGTTATAATTTTTGCAAATGGCGTCGTACGTCAGTCATGTTTGACATTTGTGAACTAGACAGCTGCAGTATACACACAGACAAGCAATGGAGCGTTATGCTCCGCAATAGCGTGGAATAATTGTTTCGATTTTTTGACCAATTATCGGTCGGTGGTGGCGATGGCGATGGCGCGATAGTTAGCTCATTGGACTATCACGCAGACAGTCTGGGTTCGATTCCTGGCTGGGTCACCAACAGTTTTTCAAATCGCCATCACCCTTTCGGCGGGCAATGGCAAACTCCCGATGTCGCTGAGATCGAAGAAACATCAACCAGACGACGGGTTGCGAATTGTAGTGAAGGACTAACACATGTTCCCGTACAATGTGCAAACAGTGCATCAGTTAATGCCTCCTGACCGTCAGTCTCGTGTGAAGTGTGAATTACTGTCAAGCGATCCTCAATCTGAACAACGAAGAGGACGATTTTGTCATTTTGTCATTTTGCTCATCTTGAGTGACGAGGCGCATTTCCACTTAAGCGGTTACGTCAATAAGCAAAATCTTCTTTTCTGGAGCACTGAAAATCCGCATGTGATTCACAAAGAGCCATTACATCCACTCAAAGCCACTGTGTGGTGCGGCGTTCACGCGGGAGGAGCGATTGGGCCGTACTTTTTTAAGGATGCCATCGGCAATACGGTCACTGATACTGGCGAGCGCTACAGTGCCATGATAAACGACTTCTTACTGCCGGAATTGGATGAGCGGGGTTTGGTGAACATGTGGCACGAGTCACAATGGATATCGTGAAGGAATCGTTTCCTTGTCGCGTAATCTCCCGTTTTGGGGATTTTGCATGGCCAGCAAGATCGTCCGATTTAACCACCCCAGACTTCTTTCTTTGGGGCTAATTGAAGTCGCGGGCTCAGACAATCGTAGTCCTCAAGGAGAAGGAGAATATTCGACAGGAAGTTATCACCGGAAATCTTATGGAAAGTCATGGAAAATGCAATAAAACGGGCACAAATGTGTATCAACACTGGCGGCAGCCACTTGGCAGATATCATCTTTTCCACTTAACAGAAAAAAATTGAAAGGGCCAGGTAAAGATATCTATCACTCAAAATCTTTTTTTTTTATTTAGCAAAAAAGTAGTTCAAAAACAAAATTGGATGATTAATTTTGCGTCTTCTTGTATAAAGTCGACATTCTCTGTGGACGTTACGATCGCTGAAGAAAAGGAAACTGTAGGCCACTGAATGAATGTAGGGGCGGCTTCAAAATCAATCAGGAATAATGCATTCGTGTGTTTACATAGAGAGGGAAACCACAACTGAAATATTTGCAATCTTTATAGCTAGGGGTGCAGTTGAGAGTAGTAAAGTGTTTCGAATTGCAAAGGGTCTAAAATCATGTTTAGGGTTTTTCTCAACACCTAAGCTGATTGGAAAAACTGAAAGACTTCTCTGAACCATAACTTGTTGGGACTTTCCTACGGTTTTGGTATGCTTGGTTTTGATTATGATGTATCATGATGCATGAGTATTGGATTACTTCAAGAATTCATGTCAGCATTATGTCTCGTACATATAGTATATCCCATTACATAGTATAGTAAATACTTCGTCCTTGTAACTTTTTCATTAAAAGCAAAGTGGAAGCAATTTGATCTTCTTCAATTTAAATGAATAGCGTTAGCCTCAGCGACTCTGAATGATAGTTTAGTTTTAAGCATCGTACGACATATGTAATTATGTCCCACGTTTGGCACATTGTTTGTTAGATGTTGTTTGTTATTTTTTAAATACATGACGACGGTGAATATTATTTCCTAACGGAAGCCCTGCCTTCGCATGCTGTTTATCTCTTGTAAAGTATCGTAGTGTATTTAAGCATACAGTTTGTGGGCATACTGATCCATGTTATTGATAGCGGTTTTCAATTGACAGTGAATCTTTAGATAAGATAGATCGTGGTTGTTGAATATACTAGGTCTATAACTTAATTCGTGCGGTTTGCTAAGAGATGGCGTAACTTGTATTATTCCATTGGAACATGCGTTGGAAAGCTACTGTCATTGTACGTCATTTCAGTATATGTCATTCATTTGAAGCGTAAACAACAATAATTTTTTTTCACTCAAATATGTCGAACTTTGTGCTTGAAAAATTGTTTTTGCGGGGAGTTCTTCTTCATTACTTTAATATGAAGAATACTGCTGCCGAAAGTCATCGTATTTTGGTGGAAGTTTATGGTGAACATGCGCTAGCTAAGCGAACGTGCCAGAAGTGGTTTGCATGATTTAAGAAGGAAGACTATGAACGTCCTGGGCAGCCAAAAAAGTTTGAAGATGAAGAACTGGAAGCATTACTCTGTGAAGAGTGTTGCCAAACACAAGAAGAGCTCGCTGAATCTTTGGGTGTCACTCAAGCAGCCATTTCAAAACGTTTAAAAGCAGCTGGATATATTCAAAAGCAAGGAAATTGGGTTCCACATGAACTCAAGCCGAGAGACGTCGAAAGGCGGTTTTGCATGTCCGAAATGCTGCTAGAACCCCACAAAAGGAAGTCATTTTAGCATCGGATTGTTACTGGTGATAAAAAATGGATCCATTACCACAACCCCAAGCGCAAGAAATCATATGTGAAACCCGGCCAACCAGCCAAATCAACGGCAAAGCCGAATATCCATGCCGCGAATGGTAATGCTCTGTATTTGGTGGGATCAGATGGGTGTGCTGTATTATGAGCTGCTAAAACCGGATGAAACCATCAATGGACAACGCTACCGAACACAATTAATTCGTTTGAAGAGCGCAGTAACCGAAAAACGCCCGGAATATGCGACCAGACACGAAGCAATAATTTTCCATCATGACAATGCTCGGCCCCACGTTGCTATTCCGGTTAAGAACTACTTGGAAAACAGTGGATGGGAAGTCTTACCCCACCCGCCTTATAGCCAAGACCTTGCCCCATCTGACTACCATTTGTTCTGACTACCATACGGTTTACATCAGAGCAGAATATCAAAAATTGGCTTGATTCATTCTTGGCTGCCAAGCCGACGCAGTTCTTTTGGGATGGGATCCACAAATTGCCAGAAAGTTGGGAAAAAGTCATAGCTTTAGATGGGCAATACTTTGAATAGTACTATTGTACATGTTTTTCTTAAATAAACGTTCAAATTTTGAAAAAAAAACCGCACGTTCAGTTATATACCTAATAGCTAATGCTCAAAAAGCTTGGATATGGCAAGAGAGAAATTGCCTGTCACAGTCATTTATCACCTTTAGTAGCCCAAGGCGGGCAATAGTTTTGAGCACCCCCGTGCTTAAAGCGCTCTTAAATAGGTCCGAGACATTTGGACTGCATCGGTGGGGATTTCTTGGACTCCTTTACAGATTAAGCTGAATCCAAACATCAGTGGGGTCCACTAAGACATATCTTGCTTCTAAAATCTTGAATAACCCACAAACTATATATACAGAGCCATGGACTGAGCAGTCTGAAAGGAAACGTTTTTCCATGTTCTTCTTTCTTCTTCTAATCCTTTTATTAACCCTTTCCTCGTTATACGAACTTTTCGTTTTCACTGCATCGCTGCTGCTCCGCTTATGGGGTTGGCTAATGTCGCAGACCGCAGAACGCGTCTACATAATGTTCGGTCCTGGATCGCTTCAGTGGTTAGCCCCAGGCGTTGTTGCGCATTTGCCATCTGAGAAATCCAGGAATTCTGTTTTCCGTTTTACCATGTTCTATCTAAACAAATTGTCCGGGAAATGTCCCATAAAAATTGAATAATTGTACTCGTTCCAACTGCTGCAAAAACCGAAAATAAAGATAGTTTGCCGCAATGATATTTATTCATATATCAACTTCTTGTACGCGAGAACGATCAGCAATCAAGATTTCGGAACTTTTAATTAAATGTATCAAGCACGGATGATTTCTTGCTAGATCGTGGGTTTCTATACCGGGGGACTCAAATTTCTCAATAATGTGCTGAGTAGTTTTTTAATATTACGATTTCGGTCTATGGTTATACTTCCAATTAGTATAAAACGCTAACATCACCTTCAAATTAGAATTAATACTGAAGTTCTTAAAAGTTGGATGGTTTAATTGCCTCGCACTCTACTAAATATTTTGGAGTACTCCAAAGAAGAAGACCTTCGTTTGTTAAAAGGCGAAAAGGCTGCGGGAATGCTTCGCTCCGCATAAAAGTAGGTAGTATCCGTAAGAATAATCGAAGTATTTACATACATAGCTTACGCTTTTATTACTCATCAGAGTCAGACACATGAAAAGTGTTCACTGAGTGACACTGAGTGCTTTGAAGCGAGTTGTCTAATTCTTTGCGAAGTTTTCTATGATGGTAACACCGCCACCGTAGAGTGGCGGAGAGTCTGGTGGCTACACTTTGTCAGGTACCAGGTGGATATGTTGGTACATACATACATACATATATCTCCACCAAAGACCAAACGTAAAGAAAAGTACTACTTCAAATGAAACTTCAAGTGGGATTTGGATGTGGAGAAGGGAATGAGTAGAGGAGAAAAACATGTGAAATCAGACCTTAAAGGATTCGCACTGCATTCCTTTGCACAAAGCTAACGAAAGAACAACGCCAGACACAAGGACCACCACAGGCAGCACTAGTAGAACCATCAATAGTACCAACAGAACGCCAAGAGCACCATCAGAAACAGCAAGAGCAACAGAAACAGCGGCAGAAGTAAAAGTACAAAGAACGCACAAACTCGAAACTAGTTTCTTCCGTAAGCAACTCAGCGTTCGTGTCTTATGTTTTTTTTTTCTTCGTTCTCTGAGGCCATAAATGATGACGGCGAACTAACCTGCATGCTGGCTGTTTTTCTGGCTCCAAGAACGGGTGCTTTAGTTCTGCAGAGCTATAATATTTCCTCTGCAATCGCTCTATATCTAATCCAGGGAAGCTATCATCCATGAGCCAACATCGACTAGCCATTCAGGCGTTCATTCAGAGCCTTCCTCGGAGTAAAGTCAGAGTCTGTACGAAACACGAATCAAAAGAAGGGAAGAGTAAGAAGATGAATCTATTTACGTTTTGTCTTTATTTTCGTTTTGTTTCCGTTCATCTTCCAACTATAGGTAAAGCGTGTGTATTATTTTGTTCACTTGAGCGAGTCAGGGATTTGGTACTAATTATGGGGCATTATGTCGAACGATGGAATTAATTAAACGTGTGTAGAGCATAGTGTGTTGTCTGGAGTGGGGTGGGTAGTACCTTTACATACAAGTGGGAACAGCTAGGGGCCGAGACGACGAAGACATTGTTGATGACGGCGCGACGGACGGACCGCTTAAAGGAATGATTGGCCGCGTAGTTATTTAAACGAGTAAGTGGCGGAGATTTTTCTTTTAATCTCGTCTCATGGTTCCTCAATAACGAACCAATTATAAATAATTAGCTCGTTAGACAGCTGCCACCGCTAGCCGCCAGCCTCTAGTCAGCGGCCGCTAGTCGAAGTTGCATCAAACATAAGTCGAGGTTGAGATACTCGTATTTTTGTTGATGTTGGTAAATCGATTGACGAGGTCAAGATCAAGAGTTGGAGGAAAAGTTGTTTTATATTTCATATGAGCAAAGGCCACCCAGAACCTTGAATTAGACGATTAAGATCCATTAGAAAAGCTTGAGAGCTACATGCTTGGCAAGTTTTTTGTTTTTATTGAATGTAGAGATAAATATATATGTACCTATATGTATGGGCCTCAAGGGTCGGGTGCTCAGGGTACTGATTTTGTTGTTCAAGTCTGCTAGTGAGTATTGTATTGAAAAGATTTATGAAACAATTCACCCTTTTGCATTGTAAGATGATTGACAATTGATAAAGAAGAATGATATTTAAAGGGTACTACTCGTACTTCGATCCTTCCTATTACATATTTGCAGAAAATTTGGTAATTTTGAAAAAGTTTGCTATATACGAGTATGCCGTAGGCATCAATTAGATAACTTGGTTTTGACTTCCTTTAGCTTTTCATTAAAGCAATTTTACATTTGGTTGTGGCTGACGTCTATATATAAAAGCAGTAAGATGGATTTGGTGAAGAAAGTTTTATTTATATTTATCATACGAAATCTTATGTTTCTTTGTATGCCGATAGAGGCACCTACCGTTTTTTGTCGCCTAAGAACGATGACGAGATAAGAGGCATTCAAGGATTACATTTTTTCTACCAGATTCTTGTTTTTTTCCAGTCGGAAAAGGAAACTCGGACAAGAAACTATTCCACTTACTTTCGAATATTTCTTTTACCGACATTCATTAACTATTTGTGAAGGATAAAGTCCACGCACCAATACAGCAACTATTCCATACAACCTGATACTAGCGTTTTTCGGACCCAAGTGCTCGCACTGATGCCATCACTCTCACAACAAGCGCTCCATGTTCAAACGAATCTTCTCAATCTTCTCAATGTCTCTAAGAGACTAGCTGCCTTTCTGCTATCCATTAGTAGGGAAGACTTCAGGCTGCTTACGGAGTACTACATACAACATATTGAGATGCTTGCTGTTATTCGTCGTTTTTGGAAAGACTGAGAATCTTCAGGACTAGTTATAAGTCTGCCCTCTATTTCTCTAAAACCAGCGCCAAACAATTACATCCTAGATCGGTTTTGGAGTCAATCGTGAGAATCCAACTACATTACTTTCTACAGAGAAAGCCAATTTCGTATTTTCGCAGCAACAGGTGCTCTCACGTCAGGTGACATAGAAAGTTGGAACAGATGCTCGGATGTAGGCTATTAGTTGAGTTAGAAGGACTGTTTTTTCAATTCATATTTTGTTGATGATAAAGTGTATAATCGCTTCTAAAATATTACCTTTAAGTTTTACGATCTCGAATGGCAATCAATCAGAATTGTTCTTTAACCGTGGGATTGGGATATCTGTGTTGATCTCTTCCATATTAATTGGTGGTTTTTGACTTCATTGATCTGATGTGACTAATTTTTTGGTGACTAGGATTTCCTCGTTATCACGTTCCTAGATCTTCGTTAGCTGTAAGTTGTTTAGTTTTGTTATAAAACACCTGGAGGTTGTCCTGACGGAATTTCGGGTAACCCATAGCTACGCATACATCACTTCTCTGTCCATCGCATGTTTTCTACTCCTTTGATCCAGATACTCGTATATAACTGAAATATGATTGATTTCATTCTGTTCTCATAAATTTCAGAAAGTAACCAAGACATAGACTGAGAACTCAAGAACGAAACCAAGACCAAATCAATTGTGATAGGTACAGCGATGGCCATTAATCAGTCTTTTCTTATTCGAAGGTTCTTACATTTTCAATTTTAGTTTGTAAAAGTCTTCATAAATTGTAAATTATGCTAAGCGTCTGCCCGAAACAATTCAATTAAAAATACATTATACAGGGTTCTAGTTATTTCAAACTGACGGCTCTCTTCAAAGCCGTCCGATTCCTTATTCATGTATTTGTTTTAATGAAAAGTGTTTTTTCTTTTTCTCATGCAAATTGTATCTAGATACTCGTACATTCCCCCCATTGTTTAACAAGCGAATAAATTTCTCTGTCCGCATAAGCGGCTATATTATTCCATTCCCTTCATCAAAGTTGTAGCACAGAGGAAACCTGATCACACAGAAAGTAAACAATCGCATAGAGATCAACTTCAAATTCAAGTTGTAATTTGCATAAAAATCCAGCATCAATCCCCGGAAGAAAAAAAACGGGTTTCGCGGGCAATAATTTCAAAAATGTGAACATACTCTACTCGTAGAAAATGTGCAGCAAAGTGTAACGAGCTACAGAGGAATAAAGAGTAGAGTTTAGGTATAGAACTGCCTGTCAAAAGAGAAAGTTTTGAAAATCAGTACCGGTAGGTCTGGTCATGGGTTGAAAAGAATCTTTTTTCAAGAAATTTCAGATTTCGGAATTTCGGCCACCCAAAGAGGGAGGGAGAGGCTTGACTTTTGTTGGTTTAGACTTGGGGCTGATTTGTGGTTTCCGGTCGATATTTGTTCTATTGTCTTTTATTTTATTTTCTATTTATTCTGATCAGGATTGGAGGTTTATTTTATGAAGCCAATATGTGCACTGGCCCTGCAAGCCATTTACGGTTGATAGAGGGTTTTCTTCCATTGGAATCGATTGGTTGCTTTGATATTGTATTCGGAAGGAGTAGATAGGCATTGCTTTAAATTGGTAAAGGTGTTTAGTTCTTGCTTTTACGGTCGAAAGCTTCTTTGAGTCAATTAGAGAAATCCTTTTGTGTTTCTAGTGGAGCACATGAGAGCAATGGTGACCTTTGTCGACTTAATCGATCTGTGGTTTGAGTGTATACTGTTGAAACTTAGATAGGCGTGTACTTGTTTGTATACTTTTAAAGGTTCCTCAACCCAGTCCAGGATTTATATGACCGGAATCCATTATGTAAGTTAAATAGGATTAGATAGAGTTTCAGGAACTGGTGACATTTTCCGCTAACTTAAGTTAGCGGATGTATTAAACATATTGTCGTGTTAAATGGGTCGAGATCGAATGTGATTGGCTTAAGGTTGTTTTTCTCTACTCTGCATACCTACTTTTATGCGCTCTAGATAACTCAACTATAAATAGGCCATATAGGCCGAGTTATACAAGCTTTTCTGACAAAGTCGGCATCGCTGTACAGAGTGCGTGAACATGGTCTGCAGGACATTTAATATTTAACACAGTTCATGCTGGCAGCGAAACCATAGAGTTATTGAAGGAAATGTTCAATGACAATATGGATATTCAGGTTGCAGTTCCGGACATCCAAGGTGGCTATATGTGCTAAATCTTTTTTTATCATTTATGATACAAAATTATCTATAGAATTAAAAAAAAAATGTTGGCTCGATTTTAAATCTCACTCCTCTTAAAAAATATTCAATATTATGCCTCAGTTTCAAGATTGTATGAGAAAACCCAACTTAAATTTTAATTACGAAATTGTTTTGTGATTTAAGGCCGTGGTCATTCTTCGGCTGGCGCTAAATAGTGTCTGAGTAGTTCCCGACTGGTCCAGTACTAGAGCATTGCAGAATTTCTGTTCCATACAACTGGCTTTTTTGGGATGTTTCTCGTGTTTATTTCTTCTTTTTTTTTTAATGCCGCAGGGTTAAGTTTTGTCTCTCATACTTTTTCTATGAAACTAACTTATTATGCTTTTGCAAAACGGTCTATTTTCTTTAGTATCTGGTTTTTACCAGACTGAATGAGTGTGCGCTGAAACCTTATTATCATCAATCTGGCGAGAGTGGTGGTTAATTATTCAGATTTACTATAGACACTTATCCTATCGTAACTATACCAAGAAAGAAAGAGATTCTCTGCAAAAAAAAAAAACTCCTTTTCAGAACTTTTATTTCGACAATACTGTGTATCATTAATCCAAAAGCCGCAAACATCCATTAAGTCAGCATAGTTAATCAATTGCTTATATACTTTACTGCCCTTGATTTATAAGCAAATCATTTAGCTGCTGCCACTTCTTGTTATTGAGTGGCGCCATTTTAGCCGTTTTATTAGGCAAAAGTTTTCCTTTCGATTGTTCGTTGGTTTCAGGCTAAGACACGTGACTGCTTCAAGTTAAATAAATCACTTCCCAGTCCAAGACAGAGAGGAAAACAGAGCAAAAAACAAAAACAACCAACCTGCCTTCCAACTACGGAGTACTTCGCTTAACAATGTTAATCGATTTAAGTGCATTCAGCCCAGACAAATACGATCAACGGCTGCATTGAGATTAACATTTTGATCAACCACAGCGTGTGCCAGGAAAATTCCATAAACGATCGCGATTCCAAGATTTTTTTTCTGCCACTGACTGGCAACTGCCGTTCATAATGTCGCCACTAACTCGTATCAGATAGTTTCAACTTCAATCTGTGGCTAGCACCCAAGATATGTAAAACCCTTCCGTCACCAGTAGCAATACTACACGTTTAGGCGCCATGGAGCACACCGCTTTGTCTTCATCTGCTTAGGTTGCGTATATTGTATGACATGATATAAGCGGGACACTCAATTAATTTGCAAATTGTATCTTTTCGTTGTTTTATTTATTTTGTTCGCCTGGATACACAAATCGTTCTGTATATAGACGCCAACGAATCGGATCAAATTATTTGCCGAACAACAAGCTCTGCCATAGCAAAGGTTACGAATAGATGGATGCGCATCTCTTAATGGCACAGTCGGGCCGTCGGGAGTGTTGTGCTCTGAGGTTGATTTTCTGTGATTATTCATCTTCAGTGGCAGTTTTCTTTTTGTTTACGTTTACCTAGGTAGTCAATTGTTATGGGATTTCAAATTGCTAGATTGGTGGTGAGAGTATTTACGTTGATCCCGCTGGTGTTGTGTGCATAATTTGGAAGCCACGTATCTACGACCTCGGCGAGCACAAATGAACATTTCCAAACGAAATTGTCATGTAGACATGTCTTTTAGAGGATTGAGCCGTCTCCATCACTCTCCTTAGTTGGTATATGTTAGCAACAAAGTTGCCCTGGAAAATGGTTTCGCTTTTCATTTGCAGAAGCACGTGTGTGGCATTGCGGATACGAGCAGCTTTGCCTCATCCTTTCACTTTTTACCTATCACCTATAACTTTTCTTCTTTTGCCCTCCATTGAAAAATGTTTCAAATACCATCATCCTGGCTGTTGTTATGGAGGACGGAGTATTCTTCTTTTTGTTTTGTACGGCAAATTTTTATCCATACGCAACTTAAAAGATACATTCAAAAGGTGAGACTTTTAAAATAAAGAGGACGCGTGTATTTTAAACAATACAAAAGGCATCTCATCGTCATATAAAAATTCATGCCAAGGTCTCAAGCGAAATTCCGATGGTGATGCTAATGCTGATTCTGATGTGGATGTCGATGGCGGTGTGGCGCCACAATGTCCCACCGTGCATGAAGCTGCTTTATTGTTTCTCTGCTTCTCTCCGACTCTTTTGATATTTCAGTTCAGGTTCAGATGAGCGATGCTGCATGGAGTGGCGGTCGGTGTCATTGATGCCGCAGAACGCGCGGTATCATTAAGTTGTGGGGTGTAGATTTGAAGAAAAGCTGTTAGGTTTTTTGTATATATACAAATGAATATATGCACATCTTAACAAAAAATAAAAATAAAAGGAATACCCTATTCCCTGGGGGAGTTGTGGAATAATGTGTCGAAACAAATGTCGAGTAAATGTGGGTCGTAGCGGTCGGTTTGACAATTTTCCTTCTTATTTTTCCCTCTTTTTCTTCTTCGCGTGAAAACAATATCTTGTTACGTTTTTTTTGGGGGGTTAGTGAAGGGTTTCGAGTTGCTCTTTGAGTTATTTCTTTTTAATTGGACGAATGATTGCAAATTTTTGAAGGAGTTGATTTATACGGGTATGGATATGACCGTATATTGAGATGAGAGATTGTTGCAAGTATGCATGAAGATATGTGGTTTTTGTTATGAAGATGATTGTGCAAATTTAATCTGAATGTTTTGATATATAATACAGCGGACGCTTCCGTATTAGAACCTTCCAGAAATTGAATCACATTGGTGAATCCCCATTTTTGTATTTATATTGCTGCAACGAGAAAAAAAGAATCACCGAATTTGGTACATATAGTATGTATGTATGTGGTGATTCTCTTGAGTTTTTTTGGTCATACTCAGCCACATACAGTCGTGTGCGAAATAGTAGATACTAGATCTGATTAAAGTTGAGCAAGTAGAACTATACACGTAGATACTCTGAAAGTATTCTGTAAACATATCTGCGATTTCCTTAGGGTCACTTGAATGTTTTTCATTAAAGTTTATCGTTGTTGGGGAACCAGTACTTTTCCTTGTTGAGTTAATAAATTTCCAAAAATAAGGGTAATTTTCGACCGAACGAATATAACCTTACTACAATAAAGAAATTAAGACAAAAAAATATATTCTTCTAAGATGCGAAAAACTTACATAATTATCATTTGAATTTTTAAAAATCTTTTATGCAGCATTTTTAGTTTATTTTTATTTTAATAATCTTTTGTTATGCCAAACGGGGTGAGCATTTTTTTGTTGGTTATTATTGGTATTCAACCTTAAGAGCATATAATTTGTCTTGTAGAAATTTGTCACTAGAGAAGTGATTTAATTCCTCCAATATCTGCTTTGTAGTTGATCTAGTGGATACAGCTTTCACATTCAGAAAATATGACCTTAACGTATCCGATTTTTAAATGTGTTTATGAAGCTTGAGGTGTATTGGTCAGCCAAAGTTGGCATCATTTTACACAGCTGAATTGTTGTTGACTTAATTACTGGTAAGATCCTTGTATAGTGATACTTCTTAAACCCTGCTTTGAGTGGTGATTTTATAGTGTTTACGCTGTGATGCTCCATTGAGATGTTTAAAGTATCATAGAATCGGAAATGAGTTTGGTTATATTTTATAGGGAATACTGAATTTCACATTTCAGCACTGCAATGGAGTGTGCAAGCCCATTTAGTTTATAGGCAACAATATTATATGTGCCAGGGAGATCGTCCGGCACTCTACACAGAAGAAGCAGAATATGCGTTTGTAGTCATTGAGATAACTTTATGCATTTTTGCTCAAAGCAATCCAGACGGGATGGAAATTCTTTTCACGTATCCTATTGCATGTAATCATTTCTACTGAGTAACTAGATACAGTGCAATCAGCCAACCGTGAGAAAAATATGGTGAATAAAGTATAAAGGTTTTCAAATAAGGTCTCTTTAATGAGGGTGAGGCAAACAAAAATCGCGTCACATTAACCACTTTAAGGTAATAAATAAATTGCGAAGTAAATTGTTTCTTACAAACTCACAGTCTTTTGATGACACTGAGAAATTATCGTACAACAAAGTACAGTTTTGTAGACCCAAATATTGATCGTGCATTCCAAATTGTGTCTTTAGTTTGCGAAATATTTTTATTTGATTTAAGCTTAACATTTTGGAATCTAATAGGCAAGATTAGGATTTATTTTCATGGAACTAACAAAAACTTATGATTTTAATCGTGTAAACTTCAAAAACTACATGATGGATACTTGAAAAAGAATGCAACCCTTGAGTTCAGTCCTTGGTTAGCCGTCGTCTATTTCAAATTGTTTTCCGCATACTACCATACATTCTTGTGTACACATGGTTATATACCTATTAAATAAAAATACAAACGATAGGTTCTGTGTGGTGCTGATCTCACTTTTAGCAATAGTAAATGTGGCTAGTAATGGATCAAATACGCACTATAGCACTGAAGATAGGAAGCAGATTGGGAATCTCCATAAAAACGGTATGAGTTACCTTAAAATCACTAAGTTGTTGACTCTTAAGGAAAAACCCTTTTGCTTTACCCTTTCTTATTTTAAGTGGCGCTACTGTCCGAGGTGGACATGAGCCTCAGTCAACAAGCGTCTCCAGCTTGCTCGATTTTTTGCTAGCTGCCTCCAGTTTCGCACGCTAAGTTGACTCAGATCCCTCAGATCCACTTGCGTGCGCCACCTGTATCTAGGTCTTCCTCAACTGCGCTGTCCCTCGGGGGCGGAATCAAAGACTTTTTGGTCCAGAGCGTTGGTATCCATCCGCTCTACATAACACAGCCATCTCAGTCGTTGAATCTTCACTCATGTGGATAAGTCGATGTCAACCAAGAGCACCCTCATCCATTTTTGATAATGGCCATGCTTCTGCGCCATAGAGCAGGACTGGGATTATTAAGGTCTTATATAGGGTAACTTTAGTTGTTCG
Source organism: Volucella inflata (assembly GCA_928272305.1). NCBI lineage: Eukaryota > Metazoa > Arthropoda > Insecta > Diptera > Syrphidae > Volucella > Volucella inflata. Next base: position 43,989,494 of record OV743716.1, on the reverse strand, counting down.
AGAGAGGGCTTTACTAGTTAAATGCCTTCTTAGCCTAAAGATGCAGCGATTGGCAAGAGTTATTCTTCGTTTGATTTCAGCGCTGGTGTCGTTGTCTGAATTTATAGTATAGCCTAAGTAGACAATGTCGAAGGTAACCTTCTGTCCGAGACGTCGGTGTTTAGTATCCTTTTTGCTTGACATCATATATTTGGCATTGCCTTCATTGACCGCTGTACGCATTTTTTGCCGCTTACGTCTCAATACTTACAAAGGCGCCACTGACATCACGTTGCTTTCTACCGATTATGTTAATATCATCGACGTATGGGAGTAATTGGACAAACTTTTAGAAAATTGTGCCTCTTGTGCTTGCGCGTGAGTTTTGCACTATTTCTTCAAGTATTATAGTGAAGAAATCGCATAACAGCGTGAGATGGAGCAGCGTGCATTCTCTATCGTCATCTTGCAAATACGGAAGAGTTCGGCAAGGATGCCAAAACTAAATATTGCTCTGTTTAGCTCGTCTCGTCTGCTAGAAGCGCAAGTATGGTATCGCTACTGTCAGATATGGCCAAATTGTTGTTTTTTTTTCAGTTGAATATTCCAGTTGGACTTGTTTCAAATGGAGTAATATCCTTTAGAGTGATGTGGTGAAAGTTATTTTTTTTAATTTAAATCCGTGCAGTGCACAAGTCCGTGGACGGCCCGAAATGGCATATTGAAATAAAAATTGACCGCGCCTTGCTGAAGACCATTTTTAATTTGAAATATTCCAACAGAAGTCACATCACCATTTTTCACGATGAACTGTCTGTTAGTTAGCACATTATAAAGAATGTACAAGAGTGGTTTACTGATCCCCAGACCAGCCAGCTTGTAGAAAAGACCTTCTAACCATACAGTGTCGAAAGCCTTGTCCAAGTCAACTAGGCAGGCACCAGTACACTGTTTTTTGCCTTTATTCCATCCATTGAACACCAGTTTAGACGCGGCATGTGAGATAGCATGTCCTGCCTTAAAACCGAATTGATTATCCGGAACTATATGTTTGTCCTCAACCCACTTAGTCAGAGCTCTATTGATTACTTTTTCGAAAACCTTACTGATATTCGGAAGGAGACTTATCGACCGGAGATTCGCCGGATTGGATATATCCTTTCCCTTTTTGGGGATAGGTTGAACCACCGCCGTTTTCCAATGCGCTGGATAATGTGCATTATTCACTGCATTATTAAACAGGGTGGTATAAATGTCCACCGCTTCTAGAGGAAGATGTCGAAGCACGATGTTCGGAATACCATCAGTCCCCACTGATTTCTTACTTCTGATTGTGTCGAAGATCTCATGGAGTTCTTCCTTCGAAATGAACGGCGGTAGCTCACCTTCTCTGGCAATGACATTATTTGCCATATTTTCGTCGCTGAACCGGGTGAAACCAGAGCCCTCGGATCGCCAGTTCTCTACTTCATTTCGAATATAGAAGTTGTGCACCAAGACGCGATTGTCCAGGTCATAATTAGGGCCAATGATATCATTCTATATCATTGGCCTTGTATACTTCCTGGAATGTCGCCCCTATGGCCTCAACCTTCTCCTGTGGATCCTCGATCACAAAGAAGTCGTCATCATCAGCGGCCTCATTTGTATCAATACCTGCTATTGTTAGTAACCGTTCGTTGTCTGTTGTCCGGGCTATTTTAAGACACTGAAGGTCGTTTTGATTTTTTCTCCGAAAAAGTTTATTTATTTGCGGGAACATATTCGGGTTGCTGGTGTTTACAGCCCGTACCTTATTGTTCCAATACAAACTTACAGCAATTCTGTAATTCTCTTTGATTAATGTTTGAATATTTTTAATCGACGACTTCAGTGTCCTAATCTCCGGCGCTTGTCTGTCTGTGAACTGTCTGTACAAGTTTTTAAGTTTTGTCAGAAGTCTACTTTTCTGTCGGTGCAGTGCGTCAATAGTAGGATTGCGGAACAGATCTTCGTTAGTTGTTTGTTTATACCGCGGTATTGTAGTGTCCACAGTTTGTTTAATTGTCACGTCCATTCGTTTTAGGTATTTGTCGATCTCCTCGTTTGACAGATTCCTATTGGACGGTGGGTGGAGCGTATTCGAGGAGAGTGCTCTTGACAAGGTTGCGGAGAAACGTGTCCATCGAGTCTTACTGTAGTTGTAAGAATATCTTTGGACAAACTCCTCCAATTCCGCAATTTCGTTGGATACTGTAATTTCGGTGCTAAAACCGTAATGGTCACTGTCATACACGAATGTGCGGAGACAGTTTAGCGTTTGTAAGTTCGTACCTGTCAGTCGTATACGTTCGTCGTGTAGCAGAAGATCCAAATAAGACCCGCCTCTGGGAAACGACGGGTTATCTGTCGCTTTAAGACCGAGTCTGTACATAACATCGTGCTGACCCCACCAATCGAGTAGTAGGTTCCCTCTAGTATTTGACAAATTATTTCCCCAATCTCTGTGTCTAGCGTTGAAGTCCCCGCCGAGTATAAAATAATTCTCCCACGATTCCAGCCTCAGAAGTCGAAAAAGCGTGTCGAGCTCTGTTATAAATAAAGTGGATTGTGAGGCCTCAGGTGCATAAACAGAGGCCAAGTACAGCCGCTTTCCACTGCGGAGCGGGATGTAAATGACGACTGCCTCCAACACCCGGAACCTGCGTAACACTCCCTTGTACACTCTGTGGAATTCTATGCCTTCTTTTATGAAGATCACGACACCGCCTCCACGATTGGATCTGGGACGGTTTCTTCTTCTAACAATATAATTATTGTACTCCAGTTTGTGCTTATCGGTTAGCTTGGTTTCGCTAGCGAAAAGCACATCAGGAGTTTGGTCTTGTAGCAATTTAAACATCGCGGCTCTTCGTTCGATGCTAATCAGTGAATTAACATTCACCGCAAGGACCTTCAAAGTTTGCTCCACCATGTGCGTACCCATTACGACATGTGTTGCGTTAGGCCCGGCAGCAGTGCGTAGATCTGGTCCACCCGCTTGGCCTGTTCTTGCACCTGCTGTTGCAGCTGAGCCATCTGCCCTTGGATTGCGAGCCAGCATGTTAGGTGCAGCTTCTGTTGTTCTCGGCATTGGCGCCGTAGAAACAACAGCCGCTTGCTGTGCCGTAGCCGCATTGTAAAACGCCTTCGCTTCTTTTCCTTCTCTTTGAGCAGTGCCAGGATCTCCTCAGGATCAGAAGACGGTTCCAATCCCTTCAGATGCATCGATTGCCGCTTTTCACACTTCGATGTGAATGAGTAATGCTCCGTCGTCGTTTCTTTTAGGAGCTCTTTCACTTTCGCATAGCCCTCCACTGTATTACAGTGGATGGCATGGCGATCGGTCCCCAATCTCTTAATGTTAAAATTATTACCAATGACCAACTTACACAGGTCCTTGGTTGCATTTACCTCAAGTTTGTAGGTGTTGATAGGAGGCACCTTCTCCTTCTTCTTCTGCTGCTTCTGATGTTGTTGTTGTTGTTGTTGTTGCTGCTGCTGCTGTTGTTTTTTCAGCTGCTGTGGTTTCAGTTGCTGTTTCTGCTTCTGCTGTTGTTTCTGCTACTGCTGCTGCTTTGTTTGCTGCAGTTGTTGTTTCTGCTGCTGCTGGTTTTGCTGTAGCCGTTGTTGTGGCTGCTCTTGTTGTTTTTGCTAGTGGTTCTTAAGTTTTTGTTGGTGTTGTTTAAGAACTTGTGTTATTGTATTTGTTTGGTGTTGTTGTTGGGTCTGCTTTTGAGCTAGCTGCGTGTGCTGTTCCTGTTGGAATTGCTCTTGGCTTTCTTCTCTCTTCTTTCTTACCATTTGCCTTTCTTTAATGGCAAATATTTTTTGTTCCAGCACTTTGATGCTCCTATTTATAGCCTCTATTGCCCCGTCTTCATCTTCAGATTCGGATGACGCCAAAGAAGCGAAGCTGTTATCTCTCAGATTGGGACTTTCACCATCATCTGAGACATTTGGGTAGTCTTCTGTAACTTGCCCGGAACATATATTTACTGCTGTTGATGATTCCCTCACTCCATCAGGCAACGTTTCAGCGGAATTTGGAAGCGAGGGACGTTGTACCAACTTGGAATTTGGCCTTAGCTTTTTCCTTCTTTTCGTCTTTGGTTCTGCCATGACTGCTGTTTGGCTAGAACCACTTAATGCCTCATCTGATTTTTCAGCCGATCCCGCTATAGGCCTAGCGGACCGCTTTCCACAATCCATCACGTGATGTTGTTTACGCACTTTAAATTATTTTATTTTAAAAATGCACAAAAAAAAAAAACACTAGCTGGGGCCCGGATTCGAACCCACAACCTTGGCTTGTCAATCGCGCACTCTATCACTTGGGCTAATTGGAGCCCTATAAACAATATGTTAGATATTGTTTCTATAGTTTTTTATTTGTATTAAATAATATTCAAACAAAAGCCGAACACGTCTAAACTCCACGGATGTCTATGAACGACATCGGTAGCATCGTTTTGGAAAATAAATGCTGCTACGAGAGAGAAATGCGTCTCATCTGAAAAGATGATTTTTTTTCTGAGCAAAATTGTCGTCAATATTGAGCTGCTCTAATAACCAAACAGAAAAGCGATAACGAAGCGGGTGGTCATTCTGCTTTAATTTCTGAGTCAATTGGACTTTGTAAGCGGATAAAAGACCTTTATGCCAAATTTCCTTCAGGCGAATGCGACTGATATTTATGTTGAGGAGATCTTTGGGGCGTAGATATTCTCGGGCATAGGCGCACACTTTCAGCAACATCTTCAATATTCCGAGTTGAGCGCACAGGACGAACACGGAAATATATTCGGCTATCAATCGGCAAACCACTCTTACGAACACCAGCTGCAGTTGGTGCATTATTTCGACCGACATATTTTTTTAAATGCACACTGTTTCGGCAACACTGCATTCACTTTGAAAGCAACTTGGCAATATTTTCCAACGTTGTTCAAGCAAAGAGAAACCAACAGATGGCCCACCCTTTTCTTTCTAATGATGTTTGCTCAGTCACTCCGTTTATGCATTAAATTCGTGCAAAAGTCGCTGAGATGGGGCTTAAAGAGACAGATAGAACATAACATACATACATATGTTGCTTCTTGTGGAAAAAAACCCCAGGATGCAAAAAACGCATCATCAATTAATCGTTGAATGTGGTGAATCAAACAATTTTTTTAAAAAAAAATCGATTCAATCCGTAATGCAATAGTATTCCTGAAACAAGCTTTTGATGTGTTGCGGAAACGAATTTTTGGTTCAACCTGTTAAATGAGGACTCGGACCAATACGACAGCAATGAAGTTCTTAAAACAAATCAAATTTTTGAAGCAGAAGTTAATCAAACCAATTCCATCTGCATAGAGATGATCGAAGAATGGAGTGAATGATGAGGCTGCATATATCAACGAAGACGGTATTGGTGATGTCGCAGTTATTATTCATTCTGAAGCCACTAAAAACATAAATTGTTTAATAAAATTATGCAAACAAATTGAGTTATTTTTCACTATGTATTGTTGATTCACATTCAATTAAATAAAAACGAAACTCTGATTTTGTACAGAATCATATGGTTTTTCGGTTTTTTTTTTGTTTTTCTTTTTTTTAAATTTGTTAGCAATTTCAGAGGACACTGTCACCACAAACATCTTTTATATCACAAAATCAGATAACAGTTAGTTTGTACAAACTAACGAGTTTATCGGGAATGTTCTCGACGAGTGAATCTTGAGTATCATACTGAAATTTTGTGGTAGGCTGATGGTGATCGACGGTGCACTTTCCTGCCCTGGAACTGCACTTATGCACACTATATGGACCACCCAAATAGCTCATGATTGATTTAAGACCAACACATAATATAGCAGAAAATGTTGCTGATTCCTCGATCGTACAAACGATGATGAGATTCGAGGCTTCTGGCATGCCTTCTGTTGGCTTCATATTAACCTTATAAGCTGAATGTGCATATTCTCAACCAGCGAATCTCCAGCTTCTTTCAATTGCTCAGCAGGTAGTATGCGCTAGGAGCTTTAAAAGACTTAAATTACATCATTGCTACCTTAACTTCGTCTAGGTCAGGAGGATGGAATTCTCTGCCGGATTTTGTTCATAATGTAGTGTATAACGTAGAAAAGTATTGGATATATGAATTGTAAAGTCATCATTGTCCACCTCTGTTGCCTTTATAAACAGCCAAAGCCTTGATTCCTGAAGCCTGAAAAATTGTGCATTTGGCATTGACCTGCGAGTTTCGCACAGTTTTCGCAATGTGATGTTGAAGTTAAATCACAGCCAATCACCTTTTCTAAATCAGTTTCAAACCTCCCGTGTTATTCTAAACAATCAAACGAGTTTGGGAGGGATGCCAAGGCTAGACATGGTTATAGCTCGCATACATAGAGCCATAAAACTGTTAAAACTTTTGATAGAGTCTTGGAAATTGTTTCTGAAGTAGGATCTATCTTTCATTTTTCTCTGGGGAGGACATTACTTTTTGTTCCTTTTTTGCTCTTACAGTTGACGGGCCACTCTCTTACTTCAATGTCAATCGGATTTGCAGGTGAGTTGTTTCTCTATATGTGCTTGCATGTATTTGTTTTTACCAAACCATGGGTTTCGTGGAGGTGGTCGGATGATATTCAGTTTCTTGGCATCGATTGTCATTAATCTTCATCGCTTGATGGTTGGTCCATAGGCAAAATCGAACGGTTCGAGACTGGCGGTTTGCTGCGAATGCAGTCGTACATCGAATTTCTTCCCAGTATTCCTTCGTTTGTGGCGTCTGTGATATTCGTAGACATCTGTTGGCTGCAAAGAGACATTCGGACATTTATAATAACGGAGGAGTGTCCTACATTAATCGCAAAATTATTAATTTATTTATTGCCTTCATGATCAGGTGACCGGCTTGTCTCTTTGTGGATATTTGTGTGGGGAAGCCGTGTGCTAGTGATGTTCCGCTCCTCAGCAAAGTCCAGTCCGTTCACCACATAATTTATAATTCCTCCTCCGAAATAAATATATTCTCTAGCATAAAGTGTAGTTTACATGAATAGGGTCATATGTCACCCAAAAGTTGTAAAAAATGTCAATTAAACTATAAACTAGTGGGTAAAATAATCGATGTTTTGATTAATCGCAGCAATATTGGAGAGAAAAACCAGAAGTAGTTGGGTAAAGACTTCCGTAACCATGCAGTCTCCTACTAGATCTAAATCTAATAGGTGGGGTGAAAAGTAACCTCCTTGACTGCCAGAATGCGCTGCTACTGCAAAAAAGGTTATGGTACCTTGAAGTCCGTTCATATTTAGGCAGACATGCCAAATTTCAGTGCGATACTGTCTTTAGTTTTGTTTTGACAGCTGATTGTCGTTGATGTGTTTGGCATCATGTTGAGTATGGACAAAAACGATTTTCGTTCTCCCATAAAACATTATTTTATGAGAGACAAAACGGCGAAGGAAACAAGTTGAATAAATATTATGGGGCTAATGCTCCGTCAGATTACACCGTCAAATATTGGTTTCGAGAGTTTCGTGGGGGCCGCAACCCCACTACCGATCAAGTTCGCAGCGGCAGGCCCTCCGATGCGGTCACAGAGGACAATGTCAAAAAAATACATGAAATGGTGTTGGCTATCCGGAAAGTGAATGTGCGCGAGCTAGCAGATACCACAAAGATTTGTACTGAGTTCACACGCCATATTTTGGGCAATATTCTGTATATGAAAAAGTTATCCTGCCGCTGGGTGCCGCGCATGCTCACTTTTGACCAAAAACACGAACGCGAGAGCACTACGAAAGAGTGTTTGGACCTGCTGATGCGGAATCGGGCGGACTTTTGGCGTCGATTGGTAACTGTTGATGAAACCTGAATCCACTATTACACACCAGAGAACAGAATGAGTGCCCGGCAATGGACTGAAGCCGGCACGAGTGCTCTGAGGCGGCCGAGGGAGGCTCAATGGATCGGAAAGGTTATGGCGTCGGTTTTCTGGGATTGTCACGGCATACTCTTCGCGGACTACCTAGAAAAAGGAAAAATCAATCAACAGCGAGTATTACTGTGCATTATTGGAGCGATTGAAGGCCGAAACCGCTCCAAAACGGCCTCACATGAAGCGAAAAAAAATTTGGTTTTTGCAAGACAATGCGCCGGCGTATAAAAGCATCGCAACCACGGCTAAAACCAATGACTTACGGCTCCGATTGCTGTCCAATTCACCGTATTCGCCCGATTTGGCTCCCTCGGACTATTATCTCTTCCCAAACCTCAAAAGATGGCTCATCAATAAAAAATTCAGCGCACCCGAGGAAATCATCGACGCCACGGAGGAGTATTTTGCAGACCTTCCGGAAAATTACTTCTCGGACGGGATGAAGGAGTTGGAAAATCGTTGGAATAAGTGTATCAAGCTGAAAGGGGACTATATTGAATAAAATAAAAAAAACATTTAAACAATTTTTTTTTCCATTCCCAAGGAGGTTACTTTCACCCCACCTAGTACATTGAATGTTTAAAAGTCTAACAAAACGTCTCTTCTTTGCTGATGTAAACGGTGCTCGGAGTTAGAGAATTAATTTGCAATGCCTTCGTTGCTGTCCACATGTTCGAATACAATTGAAGCACCCACACCATGGAAAAATGAAAAAGAATATCACATTATTAGCTTCAAATGTCACTTATTCAAAATGATTATTTCAATTTTCTTTCCTCCTTGAGCACGTGCTGATGTTCCCTTAAATTTTGTTATTTCCATTTATATAATAATATTTCGAGTCAGAAAATTATTTTTTCTGAAAAATCTCATTTACTCCCTCTCCACTGTCATACATATTTGAGTCACTTACGGAGCTCCCTTTAAAAGTAAAAAGCACTCATCACTTATTAATTTACCATCTGTCAAATAAGAAGAAACGTCACCGCAATTTTAAGAATTCTGAGTGCTGCCTTAATGTGATTCTATGATTCCCTTGATTCTCTGACACTCTTACATCCTACTTTATCCAAAAGACACACCAGAAGGTGGCTCCAGTAAGGAAAGAGAAAGACAAAAAAAAAAAAAAGCAGAAACGAAAACAGATATGAAAAATTGCGGCCTTCATTAGCATCTACTTGTACTTGTAGAACACTTTTCTGCTCTTCCTCTGTCTACCTCAAGTTGACATGCAAATGTCAAATGAAATCCGTAGTGTTTTTCTTTTCGTTGAAATAAAAAAAAATCGTCGCTTTCGACTTCCTACAGGTAATGCGTAGTCAACCTTAAACATAACCGCTACTGGTTACTGGCTGTCATATCTACATAGTATGGAGCGGAGACCCACACCAAATACGGATATGAAATGGCAAATAACATTCATTTACCTCCATATTTTGTGCTCGTCGGTAAATAATTAATGAAGACAAATGTCTTGAGTTCCTTTATAGTAGTTTTTTTTTCTTAATTTTTATCATTGTCACCTTCTAGAAACCGACACCGAACGAAACGACAGTGTTCACACTAAACAACATCTCCTACTGTCACTTGTGTCTCTGTCTGTCAAAGTCCACATTAATCCATCAAATTAATCCACCTCCGAATATACATATATGTATTATCTAATTAAGATTAAGTTTTGCTACAAAAGTATAAAGAATGTAAAGAAAATTGTTTTTCGCTTTGAAGGCGATAAATAACAGAGTATTGAGGCTGGCAATTATGTTGCATAAGCTAACGGTCGGTGTTTATATTCATTTGGTTTGAATTAAATGTGCTAACACTGAACATGATTAAGGTTTGTTTGTTTGCTTGTTTATTTGTTTATTTGTTAAGTGCCACCCAAATGTCACAGAAAATGTCGAATGGATTCTGGCATTTGAATACTAGTACTGTTCAAGTGGTTTTGGCAGGTCGTTAGTGTTTGAAATAATTGATGAATAAACATTTGGGGTGCTCGTAAAGCGCTCGTTTTGGCAAGTATTATTCGTATGCGAATGAAAGCGTCATTTTGGGTCTCCTGGGAATTAATTGATTTTTCAAATATTTGGGTGCTTCTTGGAATTATAATTGTTTTTTAAACGGAAATATATATACCTTGGCTTGAGTAATGTACATATGTAAGTACCACTCCGTATTAGAATTTTAATGTCAAGCACACAATGAAATGCCATTTAATTTGGAAAATAAATTTTATTTGAAGCTCGCATGTCGATTTATACAAAAAGCCAGTCTGGAAAATTGCAATATACCTACCTCAAATCGTGGTATATATGTGCGAATTTATTTGATTAAAGAATCCAAATTGTAGGAGAAAACAGAACGATTCAGATACATTCTATCGAATCGTTGGAACTGCATTTTCTTATTAGTATCAGTCTTCTAGTTCATTCCTTTGAACGTGTGTAGGTTTGCATGTGTAAGGTTGCAAAACTGGTATTTCTTTTGACGTGTGTGTTTTCTTTGTTTCGCGAAGCTTACTTAGAAAATTTCTTCAAGGATATGTGGCTATGATTCGTCCGAATATCACGCCTTAACATACATATAGATGGTCGTTGAAACAAGACGCTTGATCTTTTGAATTAAGGGAATCTCAAGGATTGTTAACCATTATATTAATATTTCTCAGCCCACGAACAGTGTATAAGGTTACGACATAACCGTTTTTGAAAAAAAAAAAAAAACCTTAAGAAATTGCATCTTTTGAAAGAATTGTCTTTAGTAGTCTAACTACTCCTACTTCACTTCTGCTTTTCTTGCAGAATACAGAGCAATGCTACTTCTAACAAGTTTGATGCCTTACCTCATACAAAGAATTTTAACCCTACCGAAGCCAACTTGACTCAGCTTGTAAATAAATTAAACCGACTTTACACTTTCATTATAATGATAACGACAGAAGTTGATCACGCTACCGATATGATGGCACACACTGTTTGGATCGAGATCATTTATCCCTCATCGGCCTAAGTACTACTGGTCTGACATGTGCTGTAAAGAGGTTGTCAGGCTAACAGAAATGTTTTTTCGTTCCTTAAAACCAACCAGACAGAGAATAACCGAAAGAAGTTCAAACCAACCAGGAACGACAACAAAGCCTTTTTTAAGCGTATGAAATTTTAATACAACCAAAAACTGAGGCAAATAAAATCCTCCATGCCAACGCTCATTTTTACTCGTAATGACATTCCAGCTGTCAGCTCTTTAGACAACTTGCTTGCTGCAGAGTTTGCGGCCAGCTCAGCGCTTCCAGATTGTGCCTTGTCTTCGCCTACATTTGAGTGCGTCGAATTTTCAATGGGACGAATCTACTTTCGCAATCGTGTATTAACAAGAGTACTTAAAGATCTTACATTTTCAAATCCAGTGGTCCAGAATGTGTATATTCACTTCTTCTTATGAAGGGTTAAACTAGTAAAACCACTGCATAAGCTCTTTCATTAAACCTCTACTCTCCAGGACTCTTTTGGAGCAGATGGAAACAGCAAACATAAAAAAACTTGTACAGCCTATGCCTTCGTACATGCCTTAGGTTGGGATAGGTTGATGGAATGCCGTCAACATAATGACGACCTGCGTGGGCTTACTAAGGTCCTAAGCGCAAAACATTAAGCAGACGTGGACATGAAAAACATAGGAATAGGAGGGAGTGAAGAGGGAGTTTGAAAAGTCGATACTTAAACTCAATTTGTCATGATGTGTCGATAGAGTTAACGCATCCAGTATTGTGCAAAAATCTGAAAAGGTGATTTGTCCTATTGTAAATGAATCATCCCCTGTCTGCTGATACTTGGACAGTGAAAGAGATAGTGTGTGTGGCGTCTTTTTCTTCTGCGGAAGTGCAGCAACGTCATAAGTCTCATCTTGCCAGGTGCTTACCTAACAGGTTGTGACGTATTGTAACCCTTGCAGTTATCATTATGTTGCCATTTTTTAGAGCAACAAGATTCTTAGTGCGGTTTCTCGCTATATGTGGAATTGAATTAACCACATCCCATAGGAAGCTAGTTTTTGGGTGCCCTGACTTTTTATCGATTGCAGCACATTTCTTACGCATGGAAAAGTTGTTGCAATCAGCACAGATGGGTGCATGCTTAACAGCCTCAAAATTTAGATTAAACGTAGAATAAAGCATGCTGTGTTACTTTCAAAGCAGGCTCCCTACCAGAATAACATCTACTCGTATGTATAACTTGACAAGGAATAGAAAAATACTTTTTTAGAATTCTTAAGAGTGATACCGAAAACACGAAGAGTAAAAACCATCAACTATCAACTCATCTCAAAGTGGATCCGAGCATCATTTCTGTTCCACGACAAGAGTCATGCCCCACAAATCTCTATCAAAAACACATTTCTCAAAAATCAATTATTCAGGCAATCAGATTTTATGATCCCACCTTACACTCTTAGAATTTTTTATTGCCTCAATCCTCAAATCACCACTGGCCAAGTCGTAAAAACAACACATGGATACAAGACATTTGTGACGTGCTCCTATTGATATTCGACACCGATATTCAGGTTCTACACGTGTTCTCATCTTATCGTCCATCCTAATCCACTTATTGACATTTAACCGACGAATTACAATCCAATCTGAGCGAACAAACGTTCGAATATGTAAACGGCCGGAATCCAGATCCCCTTAAAATCTAGAAATCTGAATCCGAAAATTCGATAAGCAAAACCCCTTTTCGAACTCGAAACCCAAGATAATTTCGGATTTAAAGTCACGGTGACATTGGGATTATTATTAAACCGGATTTGTACGTACATATAAGTATGTATTGTAATTGTGCCTGAAAATCACCAATAAAATATTAATGAGCGATAGAGTGGAATCCATCATATAACTTCTTGATGACAGATGGCTCCAGCAGCAGCAGCAGGCAGCAGTCATTAAGCGAACAATGCGAACAATGGCAGAAAGACACGACACCAAATGCATATGAATGACCTATCGAAAAATGTCACATAGGAATAGGAATGGCTGCTAACCGACTACGACGACGACGACTGGCAGGCTGATTGGATTAATATTAATAAAAATTGCTTTCATCTGTCCCCCCTCTGTCCTTTGACAGTGAATCTGACTCTGTCTATGACTTCGATTCTTATAATTATGGGCCTTGCTCACCCTGTTTTGTAGTGACATTGACAGTTCTCTGTTTTTTTTTTCTTCGTTTTTTAATGCTCCTTACGGCGACTCGTGCGTGTATTCACCTCATGATAAAGCAGGTTCTATGATGTTAATTAGTAACAGCGACGCAGTTGTGTTTTGTTGCAGTTTAGGAATCGATATGTTTAGAAAGAGAGGGAATATTGTATATTTGCTTTTATTTGCTTCATCCCCTGAGTGCGCTATACAGGTAATTTCTCATTAATCTAAACCGGCGGCGGCGCCAATACTCCATAGACCTGAGTTTGCCTATCCTACCACAACACACTGCCAATGTCGGAGCGCACGACCGAAGCGTCTAAGTTAGATTTTTTATTTGTTGTTCATCTGTTGCGTTCTCTTTCTCGAGAAAAAGTGTTTGACATTCTGTGCGTGACAGTTTGGTTATTTCTAGACGGTTAAAAATGACAAGTTGAGAGGAGGTAATTTAACGGGGTGACGTACAGGATAATTAGCGGTTATTTCTATAGAATAACAATTTTTCAGGAAGTGTTTGACAAAATACAATTTTTTTTTTCAATTTTCTGTTCTCTTTTCCCTTTTTACGAGTAGAGCTGCTCGAGTGTGTTTTCGTTTTGAAATGAGGAGTACGTGAATGGAGTGGTTGATTGGGTATTGAATTGTCAAGTGAGGGTTGAGTGGGAAACTAGGAATGAAACTTGCTTGACATAGGGCTATAGATTCACGTAACAAGGGAAATCGTAGGTTCTACAGAGTTCCATTGAAGACATAAGAGATTGGAGCAGGAAAATAAATTGTGAATGTCTTAAGGGTATGCGGGTATACAACTACAAAATTCCATTGAATTCTTTCGTCAGACGGTTGTTGATGGAAGTGACACAATTCAAATTATGTAGTTGTGCGTCTTTAAACTTTTTAAATCAAAATGTTGTTTAATAATTGTAGAATCTGTGAAAACAGCTGGGAAACGATATTCTCATGGCTTTTCTGAATTGAACTTATGCAGGTTGATCCCGAGGTTGATCGAACGTATTGACTTTTAACTCCTGGAAACAAAGTCTGACTAACTACGATGATAAGTTCAAACGATTTATTCGCTTAGTTTGAATGTAAAATCGGTCGTTTGGGATATTTAAAGAGCTACTCTTTATTCTGCTAAAATACGTATGGAGTGATGCGATTACAGTTGGAGATCATCATCTCTTGACTGTTATATTCATTGTCTCTACAGCTTATAAAGATGAAAGATATCTGATCTATTAAGGGACTAGATGAGACAGAGGAAAAACAGCTGCCTCTGCCAACCTAAGAGTCACGCCGTCCTGTCTTTGCTGCATTTGCGAGGAGTCTGCAGAAAGTAGAAAAATCTTTACTGTGACTATATCGCTCCCATCATTCTCATGTCTGGCCTCCGAATACATTCAAAATGTAGATGGTCAATTGCGATGAACATCAGGGGTACAAAAGTCTTTGCTGGGCCATAGAAAATCAGTACTTATTTTGGTTTCGAACAAAACACATGAAATTTCATAAGATATGTATTTATTTGTGCTAAATCGGGAGATAACATTCTGCAATTGATTTGTAAATACAACTTTGCGCATATGCGCATCAAGGCTGCATCTGATGTCATCCAGTTTTCGAGCATTTTTTCAAGGATTTGTGGCCATATATCCTCTATAACACTGATAGATTCACTTCTAATGTGTTGATTGTTGTTGGTTTGTCAGCTTATATTAGCGATTTTACGTATCCTCAAAGAAAATAATCAAAAGACGTCAAACACAAGATCTTGGTGGCCAATTTCCTAGTCCATTACGCGAAATTATGTGTTCATCGAATGTTTCGTTTTCATCAGCTGGATATGGTAACCCTTTAGCCAAGATCTTTGCGTGCAGTACTCGTATGTAAAGTTGATGTACAAAGCTCAAGCTGTTGGCAACGACGTTAAATCGATAAATTTGAATCTTCTTTAACTCTATTCTGAGCAGATACAATATTCTTTTCAGTATGCACTCTTCTTATGTGTCCCGGTGCCACTGCAACATTTATCAATGGCAATGAAAGGTTTAAGATAAGAAAAAATATATAATACGAGGGCGGGTCAATAAGTCCGTGACTTTTGGATTAAAACACAGATTTTTTGATAAAAAAATAATTTTATTTTTCAACGTAGTCTCCCTTGAGCTCTATACACTTTGTCCAACGCTTCTCCAATTTTTTTATCCCTTCCAAAAAAAATGATTTGTCGAGGTCCTCAAAATAGGCCTTTGTTTGCGAGATGACTTCATCATTGGAGTCAAATCTTTTTCCACCAAGCCATTTCTTCAGGTTTGGGAACAAGAAGTAGTCGCTCGGAGCCAAATCTGGAGAATAGGGTGGATGAGGGAGCAATTCATAGCCCAATTCATGGATTTTTGCCATGGCAACTGCACATGTGTTTGTGGTCGACTGTGAGCAAACGCGGCACCCATCTTGCGGAAAGCTTTCTCATGCCCAAGTGATCATTCAAAATTGAAACCACTGAGCCATGCGAGATCCCTACGGCTTCCACAATCTCTCGCACTTTCAATCTTCGGTCGGCCAACACCATATAGTGAATTTTTTCGATTGTTTCGGGTGTAGAGACCTCAACTGGGCGTCCAGGACGTTCGGCATCTTCAGTGCTTGTACGGCCACAACGAAATTCAGTAAACCACTTTTTTACCATTGAAATCGATGGTGCAGAGTCCCCATAGTATTTATCAAGCTTAGCCTTGGTCTCGGTAATGGTTTTTTTTCGCAAGAAATAATGCTTAATAAGCACACGAAATTCACTTTTTTTCCATTTTCTCCTCAAATTAGTGAGTAGTCTGATAAAAATAGCTGTCAAACACAAACTAACTGACGCAGCAAGTTTAAATTTTGACAGGAGTCAACTGACAGATGCCTGTTGACAGGAGCAGTGTTGCTGTTTCAGTAAAGAGGTCAGAAATTCAAAAAGTCACGGACTTATTGACCCGCCCTCGTAGGATTAATAATTTAAATCTGTTGCTATTCTTATATAATTAGTGCTGTCATCTGAGATGTCCTTTTGAAATCGTTTACTCCAAAATGATTGTTGTAATTATTTATGATTTTAGTACATGTTGTTGATTAAAACTCTTAAAGCACTTTTCCGAGCTGGTTTTCAATGACATATCCGGAATTCAGCTGACGCGTTTGTAAGACTTTCAATACCGCTGATAATAGCTCTGGCATCATTTTGGTCCTTGGAGCATTTATCAAATGCGATCGGCGGATAGAAGACAAGCTATCCAAGAAGTTCAAACGTCGTACAGTACCAAAATGCCAAATATTTTTAAGCTCGCTGCACAGAGGAGAAAAAGTTCAATGGAAATAACCTCGCCGAAATACATCAAAAACGCAGACGGTCTTTTACTAACAAATGAAAAGGAAATTTGTGACCGGTGGCTTGAATACTGCAAGGAGTTGCTTAACAAACAGTTTCCACGTGATATCGTCCCGACAGCTGGTCTATTCGAGGAGGAAGTTTCGGACTTTTCAATCGAAGAAATAAGTATAGCAATTGGAAAAATGGAGCCGGGGAAAGCGGCGGGACCAGACAGCATTCCATCAGAGTTTTGGTCGAAGATGGATAGGTTAAAATGTGGACAACCTATGCCGAATCAATGGAGAAGTAGCTTCTTGGTTCCATTATACAAAGGAAAAGGCGACACCCGAGAATGCAACAACTACCGTTCAATCAAGCTTATGTCACACACAATGAAAATCGTCGAAAGAGTCTTAAACGAACGTCTTCGGCAAATAA
Organism: Volucella inflata; assembly: GCA_928272305.1. Lineage (NCBI taxonomy): Eukaryota > Metazoa > Arthropoda > Insecta > Diptera > Syrphidae > Volucella > Volucella inflata. Next base: position 43,972,565 of record OV743716.1, on the reverse strand, counting down.
TAAAGCTCGATAATAGCCAGTTTGGATTTGTTGAAGGAAGATCGACGGTGGACGCTATCCAAAGCCTACGAATAATAATGGAAAAGCACCGAGATTCGTCTGAAGATTTACACATGGTATTTATCGACCTCGAGAAAGCATTCGATCGAGTGCCTAGGGATCTCATATGGACCGCGCTGAGGTCTCAAAACGTACCGGAAACGTATGTTAGAATAGTACAAGACATGTAGGGAAACGTGAAAACTGCGGTTAAAAGCTCTGCTGGACTAACGAGAGAATTTCCAGTTAATGTCGGAGTGCATCAAGGAAGCGTACTTAGCCCTTTCCTCTTTAACGTAGTATTCGACTATCTTTTAAAAGACTGCATGCGCGAAGTAAATGTAACGCCAATTCTCTTCGCTGACGACGCAGTTATACTTAGCGATAACGTCGAAGATTTACAGAACGCCTTAGATTCGTGGAGAAATGCGCTAGAGAGAAACGGGTTTAAAATAAGTCGTTCAAAGACGAAGCATTTGACGTGCCCATTTGCGCATCCGTTGCGACTTGTTCCGGATATAATGTTAGACGGAATAGTTCTTCCGAAAAGCACTATCTCTAAGAACTTAGGATCAATCGTTAACATGGAAGCGAAATGTGACGACGACGTAAACCACAGAGTGAGTGTGGGGTGGATGAAATGGCGGGAAAATTCGGGAATCTTTTGCGACCGAAAATTTTCACTTAAATTAAAGGGGAAACTCTACACCACGGTTGTTAGACCAGCTCTTATATACGGTTCACAGTGCTGGACAATGTACGAAGCGTTTAAAAACAAAATGACGGCAGCGGAAATGAAAATGTTAAGGATGTCTAGTGAAGTCACTAAACGCGATTGCATTAGATCTACGCGTATAAGAGGAAGTCTACATATAAAGAATTCGGTAACCGAACAGCTTGAGGCGAATAGAATAAGTTGGTATTGCCACGTTCAAAGAAGATCTGCGGAAAATCCGGTTAAAAAGGCACTATCAACTACGGTCACTCCAACTGTAAGAAAAAGGTCGTAGAAATTCCTGGATTTTTCAGATGGCAAATGCGCAACAACGCCTGGGGCTTACCACTGAAGCGATCCAGGACCGAGCATTATGTAGACGCGTTCTGCGGTCTGCGACATTAGCCAACCCCATAAGCGGAGCAGCAGCGATGCAGTAAAAATGGGAAACTCGTTACGCATAAGTTCGTATAACGAGGAAAGGGTTAATAAAATGATAAGAAGAAGGAGCATTTATCAATAAACTATTATCGTGGCGGAAACTTGGAATTTTGTCAAATTCGTTCTAGAATAGGGTCTGCAAATGCCGTAGATTTTTTTAAAAATCTACAGTCGCTCATTTGTTAAGAGAATGAATAAATTGGATTCAGTTTGGAGTCTTGTGGGAAACAGTTATTTCTCTGTTTCTCTTTACTTTTTACATTGGATTTTTTACTGGCTGTTCTTTTCTATATAAAGGTTTTTATCTATCGCATTTATTTCGCTTTTTATCGTGCGCCAGTATCTTTAAACAAATATAGAAAATATATGATGACTCTGTATATACGTAAGTAGAATAACGTAATACTTTCAAATGTTTCGTAAACCTCAGTAAATACCAAAAACAAAACCTATAGAAACCTGTTATGCACCGCCTCGCGTGAAGTCCTGTAGCTGTTTTTTGATAGCCTGAATCGCCTCTATAAGTGTGGTCTCAGGTCTGGAAAATGCACAATTGGCAGATCCTGAAATAAACCCAAAAACTTCAAATCCATCAACCATCCCTTAATTGAGTTGGCATATGCTAATGTCTATAGGCTACACCTTGGTATCTCTGACCAACTCGTCGTCCATTAAGGTCAAAAACCATCTCTAAGGGAAAAACAGGATTAAAGTAAGGTGATGCACAGCTTTGCAAAGCTTTTAAGTCAACACCAGAGACACAATTTTACAAAGTCTGTAAAAAAAATTGGATAAGCGACGATATTGACTTCGTCTACAGAACTCAGCTAGTTAGTCAATGGTGCGTTCGCAATTATTAGAACAGAAGAAGCAAAAACTATTAAGTTATCAATGTGGGCAAAACGAAGTATATTCTGTCAACAAGAGTAGGTATACAACATCGTTATAACTATATTAAGGTAGCTAAAAACTTTGTATACCTCGGGTCTACTATTATTTCAGAGACCAAATGGAGTATAACTCTTGGCAATCGCTGTTTCTTCTGCCCAAGAAGGCAAATTAATATGGCTTTGTCAAGAAACGCTAAGGAGAATTTTCATAAGACCAACTTGCTCTACAGTGACATGAATCTGAATCTGTTTGGAAAAGTGCACATTAGTCGCCAAAGATGGCTAGGACAAGTAGAACGATTCGATTCCAACCCGATGGGAAAACTTAGTAGAGGAAGACCCAGCTAACTGCTGAGATCTATTGATTAAGGTCCATGTCCAATCCGGGCTGTCTGTGTAAGTAAGTAAGTAAGTTTGCATCGAAATGTCTTAGCCTTTCCTTTAATCCAAATAATTATATACTCTTTAACGGTATAGTCTAGTCTAAAAAGATAAGACATTCCTTTAAACGAATGTCGGCTTAAAATATCAGTATCTGATAATTTGCTACAATACTATTAATCTTAACAAAACAGGCCACTACCCTCTCAAGATATCGTTCTTATCCAAGTTTACCACATCAAATAACTTCAGTGAATAGTTTCTAAGTTATGTATCAGCGAACAAACAGAGATCACAATCTCCATACACAATCTAGATCTTAGATTGCTCAAGCCCTTATCTTTCTGTCAAAAATCTATTTGCATCATACTTATCTCCAGTTACTAATTGTATTTTCGTTTTTTTTTTTTCATTTTTTACAGGTTAGTGTACCTATTTTACTATACAAACTGTGCGACATAAATGGTACTCAAGCGATAGAAGTAAGTTCTGTTTAATTTTTGCATTAATTGTCAAGATATTTATGTCATTTAAAAAAAAAAAAAAAAAAAAGAATGTCTTCCTTACTTGCTGAATTGTCACCATCATATATCTTTTCCATTACTCGGGACTTACAACTTGATTGCTTCAAAGTGTCACACACAAGTACTGTACATTCAATCGGATAAGAAGATACTTTTTGTGAACATCAAATGTCAACTTTGTATATAAAACACAATAACAAGTAATCATGATGTCAAATTGATGATCCACTGCTGGAAAAACAAATCAAAAGCCCAATCAGAGAATAATTGTGGTTTTTCAGAAGGATGGACGATACGCCATCTTTGTTCTTTATGAGTTCTGTGTGGTGACTGTCATTAGCTGATGGTGCGATTGTTTGTCTTTCGTTTGACTGTAGTTGAGAATATCAAAATCGGATTTATATTGTCTTCCCTCAATTATTTTGATGACAAACTTCAATTGACTTCTGTTGGAGCCAAAGTACGACAAGGTAATTACAAATCGATTGATTGGTAAAAACGCCTTCATCCGGACGTTAATTATCGAGACAACGCTTTTCATCAGTAGGAAGATACGAGTATGTATTCGTAATCCTGTTCGTTTGATCATCCTTTTTGCAACTGGCAATTACCAATGTCACATCTCGCCTTTATCGTTAGACAGTTGTATGTGTCGTATAGCATTCTTTCATCATACTCGTACAACTGCAGATTTTCTTTTTTGCTGTGCCTCCTGGCGCTCCTCTAGCATGCCGTTCATCTATATCTCAGTGTGCTAATGGAGAGTCATGGAATTTCAAAGAGTATCTTTATCTTGGTATTCATTTTCACTTAATGAATTCATTTGAATTGATTTAATCGCTATGCTTGTTGTGCTCCTGGTGGTTGTTGTACTTGGTTTGTTAGTTGTATCCGTCGTGCTATGTGGATTTTACTAACCCTCATCCATTCAACATCAGGCAGCCAAGTCACCTTAGCCCTGCGTTAGTGAAGATTTAAATGATACACCTTGTACCAAGTACGATGGAAAAGAGTGGGGTATGGTGCAGGAGTAAAACATAGTATGCGATGCGAATCGAAAAGGATCTCGTAATCTTAAGGATAATCATTCTTACTTTGTACTCGTTTGGGTGAGTTGGGCTTAAGTTTTGGGCTTAGCGTTCGCTAAAGGCTCCAACGAGTATGGTGGTACGAGCAAATGGTGCAGATTAATCGAGCACGATTTATTACAAAACGATTTTCCTCAACGTTGATGATTGCGAGGACGAGGACGATGATGAGAACGAGGACAACTACGAACGAGGACACTGAGTGAGAGGGACTGTTGACGATGACGATGGTGATGACGAGGACATTGTTGTTGTTCCATGGCGTTCAATCGAAATTAATGGTACTCGGGATACACTTGGCACACTGTTATATGGCTCATTCATCGAAGTATTGATTTTTGTTTTATTGTCACAAAATTCGACAGAGGAGGGTGGCAACTATAACGCGCAGTTATCTTACTTTCCCAAGTTGAGGGCTCGGGCTGATGCTGATTCTGATAGATTTGCATCGTCATTGGTCGTTTTTGGATTATTTGATGCTTGCACTTGAGTGAATTTGGCATGGTACTTGCCTTATTTTAATTACGGTGCCTGGTCGTTTCTCTAATGAAAACAGTGTACGGGAAGCAGGCAAGTGCCAAAAGTGTAGATTCATGCAATCAAATTTTGGTTTCCTCGAGGTGGTTAATCGGGCCGTAAGGACCATAAGGGCATTGGTTAATTTACTTTTAGCTAGTTTTGCACTAATGGTTTTAGAAAAATAAGCTGATTGTATTTGTAACTAGAGTTGGCTATGGTGAGGGTATAGCAATCAAATACTTGGTAACATCAAATAGACGGTACATAAGGAATTAGGAATAATATTGAAAGGATCTTAATCAAGAATCACTATATAAAATCATCGAATGGTCCTTTCCAAATGATACATGGGATGAGCAGACGGCTCTTAATTGCTTAAATTATAATATATTATGTGTTGCAATTGTCAGACGTTCTGTGACAGTAATTTTATCTACCTCAAAACCAATGTTCTACATTGCCTTGTATGTAATTTTCTTGTTAGATTCAATTTAGTCATATCAGCAATGTCTGCTCTTGTCACTGTTTACTGTTTCAGAATGATGATTAGCCTTTCTTTGGTGTTCTTTTAGTGGTTAGGAGAAATGACGAAATAGAATAAATTAATTCATATACGTCCACTCTTTGGATGAAATCTAAGTCTGAACCTCAAACGTTAAGTGATGAATCGAAAACATTATGGTGTTTGGTTTTTAGTTTATTTTAACCTACCAATACTTAAATAGGTTCAGATTGATCAATCACATTCTACGATTGCGAAATCTGGAAAAGAAGTTCTCTTCTCTTCTCTTCTCTTGATCTGCAGCTTGATCCCATCATCTGTAGTCACTTGGTTAAATACATTATTTAATACATGCTCTATAGAGGACTGGGATGATATAGGCCTTATTATGACAGAACTTTTAAAGAACACAGGAGTTTCAAATCGATGCATCCACCAACTATTCATCAATTTTAAAGGCGGATATGACAGCATCTATAGAAAGGAACTATGCAGAGCCATAACTAGTTTTGCCATCTCTGCTAAGCTCATTCGACATAATGACAAAACAGAGGCCTTCATTTGGACGTCATAAATAAAGATGTCAGAAAAAAAAAAATCTTTTAACCGATCCGGGCGACATCTTATATCAAAATCACTGGCTTATCGAACAGCTCTCGTACATTGACATAATTTCAATGGAGCGTTTGTGATAATTGAAGTAGAAATGGCAAAGAGGCAGCCAACGAAGAAAGAACGAAATTCATGCTGGATGTAAAGACTCGCGCACGACATCAATGTCTAGGACAAATAGTCGCGATAGACAGCAAGGACTTTGGGGTAGTAACAAACTTTATCTTCATCCGGTATCAAGTGCGCAAACGACGCTAACGCAGAAATCATGTGAAGACTGACCCTTTTTTATTACTGGTCCAAGACACTTGATTTTTCCAGTCCTGTTTTACTATGCAAAAGCTTTGACACTGAGGAAAGCGATAGAAATTACTTCCGGGCGCTTCGAGAGAAAATTTCTTCGGGTAATTTTTGTTCCCGTTTGCATAAATTGAAAAAACATCTTCATCTTAGGTGGCGTACATAAGTGAAAGAGGACATCAGCCAACTTTTTGTGTGCAACCGAAGTACGAGTATCGATCTAGACTTTGTATGTTTTATTGCGCATTGATAGGGTTCCAGATAGTTCCAATTTTTGGCAGACAAACAAAAAAAAAAACACTGTGGCGCTGGCAGCCCGGTATGGGCCATGGCCTAGCTTCTTGACACTCATTTGTGTTGCTCATGTTGTCATTCTAGTCACATATGAGCGGGGCCTACGGTTTATCGCCGAGTCCGAACGGCACTCCTTAGAAGCTTTTTCGTAGGCAATTTTACTTTCGGGAGTTTGCCATTGCCCACCGAAAGGGTGATGGCGATTTGAAAAATTGTTGGTGACCCAGCCAGGAATTGAACCCAGACTGTCTGCGTGATAGTCCAATGAGCTAACTATCGCGCCATCGCCATCTACAGACAAACACTTCACATAAAAATAATAGCGAGCATTCTCCATTGTCATTTTGTCCCTCGGTCCCTAGCAATAACAAGCCATTCCTCTGTAACTACAGATGCTGCCATATGCGACCTATGCTAACGATGCTACCGAACTGGACTTGTAGGGATTTCTGTGGGGATTGCGTAGTATAAATATTTAGACTTAGCCCCAGTCAATTTATAATCGGAAGTTTTCAGGCTCACACACAATATTATACAGAATGATATGCCAATTTTTTTGTGAATCGGGCAAGCCATCCTAAGAATCATTATGAATGCATCAGGCATGATTTCCTCCTACCAAATCTTGGAGATGAGTGACGTATATTTTGTTTTGCTTTTCTATTCGGTATTGGGACCTTATCAAGGACCTTATCTAGTTCGGCATTTAGGCCGTTCTCAAGTTTTGTTGTACTTCAGTTTAGATTTTGCTATTTTTAATATATTTTGGTTGGTGGTTCGTTCTTCTTGGCAGCAGTAGTGCAAATGCATTGGCCACTCGTTATTGTCAGAGCACTTCATATTGTTTTTGTTTCAGTTCACGTGACCACACTCTTGCGATTGTAGTGCTCTCTGTTTTGTAGCACTTCAAAGCCTGTATAGTTGGACTCTTTCAAGGTTTGAGAATTTGATATGTAGATCCGAATGTCACTAATCTTTTTTCGTTTTGCAGGATCGTCCTCAACTATCACCTTGCGAAGTTTGGCCCTTTGTTTGACTCCTTGAGCAGAGGTTTCCTATTAGGGGTTCATACACGATGTCTCCATATCGACACCTTGAATGGTTCCGAAAAATGCTTATTGACCTCAGATCCAAATACGTTGAAAGTAACCCATGTAAGGAATGTGCCATCCTGACTGTTAACACCAGTCAAGCCTGGTTGGACGGTGTCAGAACCCATTGAATGCCATGAGGATTTAAAAATAATCACAATTGCTGTGCAGTCATAGTGATAGTATTTAAAATCGCCAGTACATACCCTAATCGTACAATACGCAGTCAGTTCGTGCTACTAAAAGTGCAGCAGATGGAAACTAAGGGACAAAATTAATATTTTTTTCATGACACAGCAAGCATTGTAAGGAGAATTGTGTATGTAGGTACAGTCCGTTTGATAAGATCGTATACGGCAAAACTCGTTTATGACAACCGGTTTGGAAGTGGCATTTGTATTAGCAGATAAAAAAATACTTCTGCTAAGATGCTTTGAATAAAAAAATTTAAAGAGTGTTCAATTTTTCTTGTGCACGCATCCAAAAGGATCGAAAATGTCATACGGAGCAGCTGCTTAATACATGAAAAAGTCAAAAGCATTTCGATCGTGGGTCTACGCCAAAATCAACAAAAAAGCAGGACAAAATGAATCTACGCGTGTTTGAAATAAATCCTCTTCTATTGTTACGTGGAGGACAAGGGATTTTACGTAAAAGGGGTCTAAATGTGTGTTGTGATACGATACGAAGGCGTTACTAGCCAATAATGTAAAATTTCGAAGCACAATAAAGAAACCACTACTTTAAAAAAAAACACGTAGAAAAACGACTCAGTTGGGCCAATGAGAATTTGGACAGAGATTGCAACAACGTTATTTTTTCGGATGAAGCTTCTTTTTGGGCATGGTGTATCACTCATACCTGGTGTACACAATCCAATAAACTAATCTAGCGGACCGTCAAACACCCGGCAAAGGTGCACGTTTGGCGATGCTTCTCAAAACAAGGATTTGGCAATTTGTTCATGTTTACAAATAACTTAAACGCACCCAACATGGTCAAAATTTATAAAAAGGCTTTATTACCATCTGCCCAAAGGTGGTTTAAAAGAAGGAATGAGAATTGGTTACTGTAAGAAGATAATGACCCGAAACATCGCAGTCATTTGTGCAGTGCGTGGAAACAAGAAAATGTTATGTCGATGTTTTAGATTGGCCATCACAGTTGCCGGATGCAAATCCCATTGAAAATGTTTGGGCATTCATGAAGCTAAAGCTCCAAGGAAAGAAGATCTCGACGGTCAAACAATTATCACGAAAAATACGAGTTTTATGGAGATCTTTGTCTGAAGATTATGCTATAAGATAAGTGGAAAGCATACCTCGAAGACTCCAAGCAATTATTGATAATGGAGGAGAGTGGACAACATATTAATTGAAAAGCATTCAAGTAAATAAACAAAATAAACCAGTACAATTGATTTTTTTTTTAATTATTATTATAAGTTCTTCTTTAAGTTTTCTCGTGTACGATCTTATCAAACGGACTGTAAGCACAAATCATTGGACAAACAAATAAAATAAGTATTATTAAATGGAGTGTTCCTAGGCAACCATTACCTTGATTGATGTGCAACATCTCTGAAATGAAACATTACTCGATTCTTGTTAAGCCCAGACCTTTTTCTGTGGGTCATTTTGCCATCGTTACGAAGATTCTAATCTCAGATACATCTCCATTATCGAAAGGTTTTTTTTTACAATTAAGAACCTCTTCGAAATGAGTGAAGGCGAGTATGGGTAAGGAAATAAAAGCCAAATTCTCTGCATCAGTGGGCCGTAATTTCAATTGCTAATACCGCCAATAAATTTACATTAACCGTAATCTATTTAACCGACATAAGCCCATAACACCCATTTCAGCCATTCCACCAAACTTAACCAAGAACTCCTCTTTCTCTTTCATTGTGGCAATAATTTGCTAGCAGATGTTATGTATGTAGGTAGTAGTTCCTCTTGGGTTTGGCTCCTCCAGTGAGCCAAAATGACTCTGCAGTGCTCAATTATTAATTCCGCAATTGCATTCAACGGTATTTGGTGTATTTCCAAGTCTTCGAGTAGCGCTGAACCTTTATTAAAAATCCCTCCATCTTGCTGTACACATATATCCAGTCATGATGTTCCAGTATAGGTACAAGTCTTCATACGAATACTTGTATCTTTAACCTTTAATCCAGTCCGGCGGGGGCCCCCTGCGATAACTCCTTCGACGATGGGACGTCAATGAGAACGTAGAGATAGGCGGGAACAGCAGCGGATTTAATATTTCAAAGTTACAACCTACTTAAGGCTCCATTAAAATTTTAGTAATCACGACGAGAGTACCATCAGCGTGAACTGGCGCAACTGTGAGCTAAAAAATAAAAAATATAACAACTATTGTTGAAGGTAGTCCTTTAGGAAGGGGAACAGATGGCGGCAAAGGGTAGAGAAGACACAACGACGGCAACACCATGGCGCGATGGAAATAGGGAAAATGGAAGGAAAGACGGACCGGCAACACATTTGCACCCATTAATATGTAATGGAGGAATTGTTTCCTTCGAGCGATGATGGAGGACTCCAATGCTTCCGAGAAACAAAGGAATGGATTCCTACTCGTAAAAAATAAGCAACTGGAATCCTTTAGCAGTTTGTGCCCTAAACCTTGGAAGAGCGTATAAGGGTCGGGTTGGGTATCGGCTTTAGTTGGAAGTCAGGTACCAGCCAACATACTTTGTTCTACTACCACCTGGTAAAGTTATAAATTTATTATTCCCTTTTGCTTAATTAACCTTTTTCTCTGAAGAGTAATTGATAGATGGCGTAGACAGCCCTCGAGGGGGTCACCACGATAGCCATAGATGTTCGGGCAAGTCGTTGGACGTATCCATAGGTATGTGAGACCATATTATTGAGGATTAGATTCAATTAATTGAAGTAAAGGTCGTGTTTTAGTTTGGGATTTCGGATATGAGTTTGACTTTTTGCTTTGTGAATAGACTATGGGAGAACTTTTGAACATTTCAAAGTGATTTCAAAGGACTTTGAGTGTGTTTTGGGACAGAAGGAGGTCGTGGAATTAATAAACGAAACCCGAGGAAGATACTCGTACATTGCTTTTGTTTTCATTTGCATAATCAGATTCTGAAAGCAAAATGTCACTATGTTGGGGTGTTGGGTTTCGACTAGGGGCAGATATCTATTTGTAGGCATTAAATTTTACTTCCACTTGCTAGTGATTTTCGGAACAAGTCAACAGATTCTTTACTAATGACTTGAGTGGAATACAAGTACCAATCTAATAGGACATAGACTAAGAATGTAAAATGTTGACAGATTGACTTTTGTTTCATTTATTTTTTTTCAATGACCAAACAACAAAGAGAACCCATCGAAATGTCTGAAAAACAAGTGCAATGACGGTATTCATTTGGAGTCCGAAGAAGCTTAGAGCTCTAATAAGAGCAGTAGTAAACGCTTAAATGGCAGCTGCCTAACTCAACCCCATATTCGAGTAGCATTAGAAGCCTCTGGTTAAAAAGCAGACTTCTGGGTTCCCGACATAGTGTTGCAAGACTAAGACCATGGTATCATCCGCTTGTTATCCGTTGCCGGTCGTCTCCCTTTTGGCCTGGTCTGCGATAAGATCGAGGTCGTCGTACTACTTCAGAAACTTACTCATATCAGTAATTAATTATTCGAAACAAGAATTGTGTTTCTGCATTTAGTGGAGAATCTATAGTACATTTCTGAGTTAAATGGTTAAACAGGGCTTAGGTTCCATTTTTCGGTCATAAGGTGACATTTGTGAAAAAGTTTTTGACGTCAGTTGTTTGGAATAATGGAATGGGGCTCGTTCGAAAATCTTGTTTTCGCAATAAGTCTGCCAAAATGCGGCTAAGAAAATGCGAAATCCTTCGGATGTTGTGGCCACTGAATTCACATGAAACTTTGTGTATCGTTGCCTGAAGTTATTTGAGGATACAAGTGGAGTATTCGGCCGTGCAAAATCCGGCCATTCGCGGATTGATTGATTTAAAATACTCAGCACATACAAGTGACAGCCGGCCATTTACTCACAGAAGCATTGAAACAGAAACGTAATTCAAAATCAAAAGCCTTACTTCGCCAGTACGCAAGGAACGGTCACAGTATAGAACTCACATCACGTCAGGCGTCTGAACTTGTTTCGAGAGTTTAACGTGGCTACCACCCAACTCTTGTGATGGTTTGGTGAGGAATCAATGTTATCGAGCTTCATTTCTGTGAGAGAGGTATCAGAACATCGCAAACAAATTTTGACCGTTTCAACAAGACTTCGCCCAAGCTCATAAGGCATAAACGACTCAAACATGGCTCAAAAGCTACATCCCGCACTTCATTTCCATGCCCGTTTGCCATCTGGTCCAGATCTCCATCCATTAGACTACAAACTATGGTCTGCTCTAGAGTTTATGGCTTGTACTACTCCACATCCAAGTTTTTAGTCTTTCAATCATGCTCTTGTCCGATCAGTGGACAGTGAACAGCCGAACTAACCTCGCTGTTGCTGTAAGGGAAATGGCGGTCATTTCGAATAAATTCTACAATTTGTAGCCGTTGAGTGGCCATTGATCTCATTCTTGACAATCGCAAACGGATGCATATCCCTACCGATTACAGAACTGAAGCAACATTTGGTTTTACGCGGTTGAGAACGCTTAGCTTTTGCTGATGCTAGTCAATGTTGTACTTTGATGCCACAGGTTTTTGGAAGTGATCCTAATTATTGTGTGGCTACTACAACATTTCCTTCTCGTGTCATCCTCTGAATATTTATTTCTAAACTTAAGGCGTTACTTAACGTTACGCAATTCAAAATGCTTCAAACGTTCCCCACAAGTGCTCATGACTTAAAATTTGGTCTAAGTCTGGTAGACATCCCATAAGTGCGGAAAGAGCGTCGAGAACAATTGTTCGGTTGCTTTAACCACTTATGATATCGAGAATGTTCATTAATCGCTACGCCAAATTGTGAGAAGTAAATAAAAGGGCAATAAATGCTCGTCCTTCCCTCGGCCGTACGAGATGTATAGCTAAAGCTGAATTTTATAATAAAAATAAAATTTAAATAAAAAAACTAACGTCATCTTTTGATCAGCTAAAAAACTTAAAAGCTGGAATGATGCAAAATGTTCTGACGGATGCCGTCATGATTTTGATATGGATTCTCATCCACATAAGATGGGGCGCCCACATTCCCGTGAAACGAGCTCAAAAGGGGTGTAACCATTTCCCAATCGCTTCCGAATGGGGTGCGAAGGGTTTTCTAACAGAACTCTGCTACAGTGCATAAAGCCAAAGCCACACAGTCGTGGTTCAGAGCCAATATTCCAGAGTTCATAGTCTCAGAAGATTGGCTATACTGAGCCTCCCAGGTTTGAAGCCTTGGGTTATTTGTTATGATCAATTGAGAAGAAGATCATAAATGCCCATGGAAATAAAATTTGTAGCTATAGCAAGGGTCACAAAGCAAAAGGCAATCAATTTCAGTGAAACCAACTTATTTTTAAATAATCAAGTGTTCAATAGTTTTTCTTTGGTCTTTAATATTTGAAACAGAACTTATGGCAAAACTTAGTAGGCATATGTGAAAATCCAATATTTATTCTCGTGTAGTCATCCAAATCCGTTATGTCTTCTCAGATAAATCGGCCTACAAGTATAGAAACCTCCTAAGAAACATAGTTTAACATCATAATTAAATTAATTTACTCTTTTGTTTCAAAATCCTAAAACGAACAAATAAACAGATCTGGGTTTGTTATTTGCAATCCACTTATCACATTTTAGTTTTCATAAGTTATTATTCGAATGCTCTGCACGAAATAATGATAAGACCACTAAGTAAATGTGTATTTTTACCCTTAAATGAGAAGAACGATGAGAGTGGCACAGTTAGTGCGTCACTTGTTTTCACACTTACTAAGAAGAGGTATTTATTTATTTTTCAAAACGTGTATAACTTATTTTCAGGCATATATTCAGTACCGCAATGCGAAATATTGATTAGACCAAACGTGTTACGTTTACTTGCCAAAATATTTGGTGAAATATAATACATTGGAAGCATCATCTGTGTCTCGAATAAAAAGAAGTAAAATAGCGTACTACGGGAATGCAAGTTAATATTCAAACCTCCTTAAGCACAACTTGGCGATCTTTGAAATTAAAACGCATGCCCCAGACAAAGCGTATTGGATACTTTGCCGAAGCAACTCCTGAAATGGAGTTAACGCCGAAATCAGACCTCACTAGAGCTTTTTCGACATACTATCATGTATTCGGAGTTCAATTCAGGTGAGTTCCCTTTAGGCATCAAGTCTAAATAGGAGGAGTTTCAAGCAAGCCAATGAACGTACTTTAACTGCTATAGCGGGCTACTTGCACTTGCACTATCGTCTAATTGATTTTTCGTTGAAGGTTGGGTTATTATCCTCCGTGGTTGCGAAACAATAAACAGTGTCGTACATAGATAGACTATCTGCTGACGACTTTCGGCTATGCGCATGGAATGTTCCAACTCTTAAGGGTTAACATGTAGCCGAATAATTACCAGAACTTCTAAAACAGTGTAAAACTGGTTGACTTAGGCAAGAAGCACTAAACTTTAGGCAACTGAGCGATTACAATATGCTTTTGGGCTAAATCTGCCAATATAACACTGAAATGCTCTGCCGCACCTAGAGGTATGATCAATGCGAGGGCGGGTCAATAAATCCGTGACTTTTTGAATTTCTGACCTCTTTACTGAAACAGCAACACTGCTCCTGTCAACAGGCATCTGCCAGTTGACTCCTGTCAAAATTTAAACTTGCTGCGTCAGTTAGTTTGTGTTTGACAGCTATTTTTATCAGACTACTCACTAATTTGAGGAGAAAATGGAAAAAAGTGAATTTCGTGTGCTTATTAAGCATTATTTCTTACGAAAAAAAACCATTACCGAGACCAAGGCTAAGCTTGATAAATACTATGGGGACTCTGCACCATCGATTTCAATGGTAAAAAAGTGGTTTACTGAATTTCGTTGTGGCCGTACAAGCACTGAAGATGCCGAACGTCCTGGACGCCCAGTTGAGGTCTCTACACCCGAAACAATCGAAAAAATTCACGATATGGCGTTGGCCGACCGAAGATTGAAAGTGCGAGAGATTGTGGAAGCCGTAGGGATCTCGCATGGCTCAGTGGTTTCAATTTTGAATGATCACTTGGGCATGAGAAAGCTTTCCGCAAGATGGGTGCCGCGTTTGCTCACAGTCGACCACAAACGCAATCGTGTAACAACTTCACAGGAAGGTTTGGCGTTGTTTAATCGCAATATGGAGGAGTTTTTGCGCCGTTTTGTAACCGTGGACGAAACATGGATCCATCACAACACACCAGAGAACAAACAACAGTCAAAACAGTGGGTTTCTAAGGGTGAATCGGCGCCAAAGAAGGCCAAGGTGGGTTTGTCAGCCAATAAAGTTACATGTGCAGTTGCCATGGCAAAAATCCATGAATTGGGCTATGAATTGCTCCCTCATCCACCCTATTCTCCAGATTTGGCTCCGAGCGACTACTTCTTGTTCCCAAACCTGAAGAAATGACTTGGTGGAAAAAGATTTGACTCCAATGATGAAGTCATCTCGCAAACAAAGGCCTATTTTGAGGACCTCGACAAATCATTTTTTTTGGAAGGGATAAAAAAATTGGAGAAGCGTTGGACAAAGTGTATAGAGCTCAAGGGAGACTACGTTGAAAAATAAAATTATTTTTTTATCAAAAAATCTGTGTTTTAATCCAAAAGTCACGGACTTATTGACCCGCCCTCGTATAATCCTGAGCATGAGGTTCACGAAATCATTTGTTAGTTGGACGCCAAGTTGGGACACGGGAGCGTATTTGGCAGCATATTTGAGAAAACCGCTCCGAAAATAAAGATTAAGGAGAGATTAATTTCGATCTTTACAGGGCAATGATCGTTCTCCGCCATAATTCTATATCTCGAATACATGGTCGATTGTGTCCTTGCCTAAAACTGCATTGATGGAGTCCATTTAGATCGTTGACAAATGGCTGCATGCGTTCACAGATAACCAAAGATACGATTTTATATGTGATCAACTTTCTTGTGGATCGGGCAAAAAGTTACTCACGAGTTTGCTCAAAGGAAACAAAGAGGTGCTTCAGCAAAAATAATGATAATAGCTACGGACGCAAACACGGGCGGAAGGAACCATTTATCTTGGATGATGATCGACAACAACTTCATTCACCGGAGCAAAATGAGGTATAAGCCTACGACCAATAAGTCTGCAAGATGAGATGGACTGCCAGCAGAATTAATTAAAACCGCGGGAAATGAGTTGGAAAGCAACATACACCAACCTACTTGTAAGATATTGTCGCATGAACAAGTGACTGGTGACTAGAATTTCGTCTTTATTTATCCAACCAACTATTATGTGGTGAAGGCCTTATTTAATCTTGGAATCGCTATTAAACTCTATTTTCTGTGTCATTACATTGGAAAGCGTTCGCTGTTCCACAAAAGTCGTTAAGACACCACCCAGGAGTTTAATGTCAGAAAAGGAATCTTTACGCTCTCTGCTAATTTTTCAACACCATACTGAAAAAATTTGCAAAAACCAGCACAATAATGAAATAATCTATGCAAGTGCTAACATACTTGAAATGATGGGATGAGTCGGCATTTGATCATCTGCGGCCTTTGAAGTAGAACCGGTCACGTTAGGTTTAGTCGACTGAATCGACTCAGGCATCATGCCACAATTGCGAAGTATAACTTTGAGATGGTAGAAGACTGACGTCCTTGCTTCCTTCCTTGTTTCTTTGGAATAGGAAATAAGTCCCTATCGCGAACAACTAAGAAGCGGTTTTTAAACCCTTTCGTCCCAGCTTTACTTTATGACCTAAAAACATGAACCTTATCATACACTACATCCGTTTTCATCATTCTTATCTTAATAACAGTTTTTTCAATCTTGCAGGTAAGTGCAATTATTTCGCTGACGCAGTAATCTATCCGTAAGTAGATTGTGTTTGTTTTAGAAAAAATTACTTTGCTGCCATCATATGACCGTTTGCTTCCATGACGTTAATTAGCGTCATTTTCTTTTTTCATATGTTCTTGAAAGTATCATATCGAGAGTCTATGAATAAGAAAACACTTGTCATTAGTTTCAGAGGTTAGGTTTGTCAAATTTCGCTTACTTGACCTACGAATATAACCGGATGTCGCCTTAGTCTTTTTTCCGCCTGTCATTCACTTGATATATAAGGTTTTAATCCTTTCCTGAAAGGATCTGCATATTTGGCATTTTATTTATCACAATAACACCAATACTATATGTATCGAAGTTATAATTTCCAATTATAGAATCATTAGAATTGGTGTCACTTACATTTGACTTGTGGTTCTAGTTAACGCATTTATATGATGGAATTCAAGCTGAACTTGCCCTCTCTTGATAATAAAACTAGCTCGCACACTAATGCGCAATTAATTTTCTGATTCACTGATAAGTCATTACATTTTATCTCGTTTTAATTAATTAGTCAGCAATTAAGTTAAATTCGTGTGTTTGAATCACATGAAACCTATCATTGATTTTTTTTTCAATTAAAATATCTTTGTTATCGATTTCGATCATTGCAGTCAACTCATTGTTGCTATTAAAATAACCGATAACATATTCATTGTCAACTGGTGACATTGTCAATTGTCATGCGTCAAGAATCAGTTAACGTCGACGGATTTTTTGTTATCATCTAAGCCACAAACTGATTATTTTAATGAGGTTGAAGCAATAATATATTTTTCAGTGGAAGACAATCACCAGACAGATTGTTGCAATTAGAATTTTAAATGAGTAAAGAGAGAATAACACAGTAAAACCAAGATTTTCAATTCCAAGTATTCGTGCTATGATCTGGCATAGCAGGGAAGTACTCAATTACGGGCACTCACATCATTGCCAAAGCCATTTGCAAGTCAATCTCACCAGCTCACAATATTTTATTCAGCAGACTTGTGGTAATTTTGAAACAAACAAACATTATGACAGATGAGCTGTTTCAATGACAACTGACTTTACTCAACTCAATAACCACTACAAAACAGGAAAGTTTTATTGGTGGTACTTGTGTCGTAACCCTTATGGATTGGTCCAAAAATCCGGAATTCAATCAGAAAGATTAGATCGTACAACCAACTGACGCTGCTTTAATCGTATTAACCTACATTGCCTCGCCTCCCATTCACATTCGTTGTACTACAAATGAATAAATTTGAAGCACACATTCTCGTATGTACGAGTAAATATGGGTTCGTTTAGTCATCTTGTCTAACGTCAATGAAGCAAACAATAAAAACCAATCCGCCAATCGATTTAAAATTGGAGAAAATGCGCGTAGATGTTTTCATTTTATCTCCATCCGAGTACTTTCGCTCATAAATTCCTCACCGTTAACACAAATTTTCAATTAAAAATCGAAATCATTATTGAATGATGCGTTGCCACTGGTACTGGGGCTGCTTAAGTTGCTGGTTGCTACATAGTAAATCGACGTTAGTGGCGCAACAGCAGCAATATCTATAGCGACAACAAACAAAAACAAAACTTCGATTCATCATACATAAAATAATTTAATTTTACTACATCAAACGATTTGTTTCTACGAGTACAGCCACTATGTTTCGATTTTTTTTCCTGTATTTTGATACGAATATATCCCTGTGCTTCTCTCAAATACGAATGAATATCGGGTACTAATTGGAATCCGATCCAACACTTTGTATGGCACAAAACAACAAAGAAACAAAAGCAAATTTGTGGAAAACGCCAAAAATCGATTGGCGTCTTCACACAACTTAATTTAACCAATCGCGCCAAGTAATTTGAACGTGTCATGTGCTCGACGATATCATCATCGATGACAGTATACATTCATATAGACGTCCGCATATACCCAATGCCGGACCGGACATGTTGCGTTGAATAAATTGTGTGTATGGCAATGGTAATAAAAATGGAAACAACTGCAAATAGTATGAGTAGCGCCTAGCCACCGACAATGTCAACACCATGCAGTAAAGCAATACTCGTAGTGCTGCTTGCACGTCAACATCATCAACATCAACACGACCATCATTACGATTCCTTTTATTTTTTGCTGTTTTGCGGGCCGATGTTTTGGTTCGTCGTTATTTGTTGGTTTGCTTGTGACCCAATTTCGTCTTGTTGGAAAACATTTGGTGACGATTACTTGGGTCTTAACTATGATGTATTTTTTACAGCTTGAAAAAAAAAGAAAGAAAATGAAACAGAAAAATTATTGAAATGCCAAACGACAGTTGTTCAAATCTGGCAGTACTCAGGGTGGTGTCTGAGAGAAACGAACGTATTTACTTTTTATTTAGCGAAAAAAATTTATGTGGCCATGAATGAGCTTGATGACTTTCGCAAAAATGCGACCGCCAGCTGATTGTAACATCGGAATGAATCGATTGGAAGGACGAAAGGTGCTTTTTTCTACCAAAAAACTAACTTAAATCACGACGAAATCAACAAGCGCAAGAAATTACTTGTTTGAACTTTTCCGTTTTACATATCAATTCTGAGTCAGGTCTTCTGATTAATTTACAATTTAAACTAGGGATACATCGTGTTATTCATGGTTTTGATATCACCATCGATCACAAGATTCGAATTCAATTCGACGCGGCTGTTAATCACAATATCTTGGAGGCCACGGTGCATGTGCAGTTCTAGTGGTATTGTTGTCACCGTACACTTCCTTTAATAACCAGACATTTGGAACCAACTTATTGTGCGAAACTGGACCCAGTTACCAGAAGATCGAACAGGATGGAGACGCTTGTTGACGGAGGCCCAGGTCCATCCGGGACTGTAGCGCCACCTAAACTAAATAGCTTACTTACTTCGTCGATTGTCTTAGCGTTGAATTTTAAAAACATTTTTTTACTGAACTTTCATTTTGTCAATAAATTAGCACTATTTGTAAACGTTTTTTGGGCGTAAATCGCTGCATAATGATTAGTCAAAAAATGTTGAATTAAAAACTGGTCTCAGCTGTCAGATTTCCTATCAAATGTTTGAGTTTTGGCGGCCATATATACATACATATATACTTGTTTTTATTTTTTTGCAATTTTAGTCTTTTATTGCAATTCCGTTCTGCATCTTGGCTTAAAGTATGCGACGTCCTGTGACAATGCCTTTTCCATCGCGACGTGGTAAAACTGATCTTCTGACCTTGTCTACGTTCGTCATACATTGCAACTTACGTAGTGGAAACACTTAAAGATTGATTTTTCAATAAAATATATTTTTTTGTCAGTAAAAGGAAGGTTGCCATAAGAAAGGAAAACCAATATCAGCCAAATAACCTACACAATATGAAAAATTGGGCATTTATTGTGAAAGAACGATACATTATGTTTAATTAGAAGTATTGTCCAGCCACTACTTTTTGCCATCTTTCTCACAGCATACGGATAACGCGTAGGAAGAACGCTTCATACTTTGAGGCTTTCCGCGAATCGACCCAAAATACTTATTATACACTTTCGGCCTTCTTTGTGTTCGACGCCAAACTCAACGTTCTTAAGCTTTTGAAACATTTCACGACAACTTCTCCTACTTAAATCAACCTCATCATATCTTTCAACAAGCAATCGATGCAGATTTCTTCAAATATGACATATTCGGCTCAGAACTCGACATTTTCGTACAAAAATTATTATGTGATGCTGATACAAATCGCTTATATCGGGATTTCCAATAGGGACTTGACAATTTTGAATTTAATTTGTGAACACACTCTTTCATTAATCATCAAACTGTCACTGTCAATTTATTCAGTAAACTCAACATTTGCATCATGGTAAAGTACACGAACGAGCAACGTCTGTAAATTATAAAAATTTTCTTCCGAAATTCGGAGTCGGTGACTGCAACTTTAAGAGCGTTAATTTCAATTTTCGGTCGTAATTCTCGCTCTAGTAGACAGGCGCAAAAATTTGATTCTACATAGTTGTTGTGTGATGTTGCCGTGTGAGACAGTGAGACAACGGGTCGAAGTGTCGAAAATATCGCTGCCGTTCAGACGTCCGTAGCAAACGATCCAAATCAGTCAATTCCACGGCGTTCTCAAGAATTGGGCATCACTCAGACCACATTATGGGGTATTTTGCGTTAGGATCATAGTTTACACCCATACAAGATTAAGCTGACTCAAGAATTGAAGACGATGGACCATTTGAAGCCATGCGCGTGTTATCTCAAGAAATGGGTCAGTCGATTGGCTGCCCCGTTCGTGCTATTTAACGCCGCTTGACTGTTTTCTGTGGTGCTACGTTAAGTCATTGGTTTATGCCAACAAGCCGACGACGTTGGAAGAGCTCAGAGCCAACATTGAACGCGAAATTGCTGCCGAAATGTGTGGCCGAGTCGTTGAAAATTAGGTTCAACGAATCGACCGCTGCAAACGTGCCCGCGGTGGCCATATGAACGAAGTAAAATTTGAAAATATCTCAAATGATTTGCGTTTTATTTAAAAAAAATATGTCAAGTCCTTATTGGAATACCCATTACTTCAAGGTTTTGGCGTTGGCAGATGTCCAACTTTACGATATGACGTTTTACATCTGAAAATTCAACCATAACTTACTTACTTACTTACTTACTTACTTACTTACTTACTTACTTACTTACTTACTTACTTACTTACTTACTTACTTACTTACTTACTTACTTACTTACTTACTCTTTTGTCAAACGGCGAAAACTTATTTGCACTCCCTATATTATCATATGTTCGCACATTTAGGGCTCTGTTTAAAAGTTCTGATGTAAGCTTTGAGCACTTAAGTTGACTGGAGAACTTTGGTATAGACTTGTCACAATGTTAAATCACATGATCTCAGCGGCCAATTTTTATTACCATTCTAAGAAACGACTCAGCTAGGAAACTTTTTTCAGAAAAAGGCAATGGTTTTGCCCTTGGTATGGCACACACCGCCGCCGTCTTGTTGAGAAAAAACGTCACGCACACCAAAGTATTCAAGTTATTACCGTAAAAGCTCATTGAAAATGATAATGGGCCTCATCGCTCAAAATGGTTTTTCGCTTAAATTCTTGATCAATTTGTCTGTGTTTAGTCGAGTTAATATATTCTTTAATTAATCTTAAAATACAACTTCAGACACATGTCCAAAACGGCTGGTTTGGATGAATGTCTTTGTAGAGGCAAAGTTTTCGAACACTTTTTCAAGCATTTGTGGCCGTATGTCCTCAATAAAACGACTTATGTTGGCTTTCAATGCGTCGATAATTGTTGGTCTGTCAGCGTAGACCAGCGGCTTTACGTATCGCCAAGGAAAATAATCGGAAAGTGTCAAATCAAAAGATCTTGCAGGCCAATTAACAATTTCATTATGCGAAATTATGCGTTCCTTCAATAAGTTGATTGATTGTTTCATTTGCTGGATGGAACGTAGCGCCATCTTACCAGAATCAAATCTCTTTCACATTCATACCATTTAATCGGGGAAAGAAAGTATCATGAATCATCGTTCTAAAACGAAAGCCTTGAGCTTAACACGCTGGTTGATGCCAGTTGATTTTGAGTCCGTTCACCGAAATTTCGATGCAAGCGATGGTCATTCGGCTTCAATTCTTGGACGAGTTCACTCTCTTCTTATGCGTATTTGTGCAATGTTGTGCGAAAACGATCAACAATACGGCGACGAGCGGTTTTAGATGGTCGCTTATGTCATGTCGATTATAGTGCAACTCTATAAGTTTGATGCACAGAACCTAAACTTTGGAACCAAATTCTTAAAGTTTTGTACCGTTTTTGAAGCACGATAGAATTGCAAAGACTACTAGATAAAAATGATACTAACAGTTTGCAATCAGATAGATGTTAATGTGTGAAGTACGTACATCTACATGATTTTTTTTATAATATATCTTAAACGCACAACTTTTAATGTTGTCCATAAAAGACTCAGTTACTTTTACATACTCAATTATCTGCTCCGATCTGAAGTAAAAACAATGCCTGTCAGCTTGTTTAAATATTTACTTTTATGGATATGTATAAATTAGATGTAACAATTTAAAATACCTTGCTTAGTTTTTAAATTATACTTTACCTTCCCGTAACCAGCAGTACCACATGAGCCAGGCTAATAACAGAATTGTGTCAAGTATTATAAAATTTCTGAACGAACATCGAGAAATATTTGCTCACGATATTTAGCCAATTAATTACAGCCCATCTGTCATTCGAGAAACATCATTCCAAGTCAAAATCTCCATCGTAAACATTCTATCAATCCAGTGAAAATCTCCATATCCTCGTGGGGCGAAAGAGAGACCACAACGAAAACGAATACCAAAGTATACTAAAACTACCATTGACTTGCCTTCACACTATTCCATACAGCTTGGGCGCCATTCAAGTGTCAAAAAGTCGCTGCCTATCTCTTTCTTTGCCATTTTACAGGTGAAGGAGTCAAGTAGGTATCCGATTTGACTTTCGAGTAAACATAACCGCACGTCAATTTGTATGCCATTACCATCGAAATCAAATTTACGCACACAACTTGTCAAAACTGAGTTTTGGATGCCGGAGCTGGGTTAAGAGAGTCTGTATAAGGACTATCTTTTGGTGTCGCTGATACATCGTAAAGCTGTGGATCGGAGGAGGAGAGTGCCAATTAACTCACTCGTGTGCAATCTTTACTTCATTATGTCGTTTCTTCTTATTGCTTCATACCCGGTACCGACAACTACAACACGACGAACATAATCACAGATAAACTCTCAAAGAAAGATATTTTCTGCTGCTGCTACCGACGCTGGCCTTAGCTGCTGGTGTCTTGAGAGTTTCTTTCTTTTTTATCTTTTGTTTGTGTGTTGTTATCGTCGGTGGCAGCGCTGGAGAAATGTTTTCGAAAGCAAGTTCAATGTCATGAGGTTTTTAGAACAGCGATAGCTAAAGTCGATAACTTCCATCATTAGCCAGCTGGTTGGTTGAGTGAAGAACGACTGGAGCATGGTTAGTTTGAACTTGAATCAAATGAGATTGTGATTTGTGTCACGTTACGTAATGTTCAACATTGAAAAATGCTCGCTTTATGTCATGATAATGCTTGCAGTTTCTTTTCAAGAAAGTGGGTGTAGGAGACTTGAGTTAAGTTGATCGATAAATCGCATCTTTTATTGAAAAAGGACCATCAACGAATGTGGTTGCTACTTTGTTTCAGTTGATTATTCTTGTTTGCAAAGAGCGGTCAAGGTACCAACCACACCTGTGGAACAAACGAGCGGAACTGCAAATTGTGAAGAATTGGCTACGGCCAAAGGGTAGCTGATTAAATCCCGTGCTATGTGACTAATGGCCAGTTTTATGAATAGGTCGACAGGGATGCTAAAACTAGACATGGCTCTATACAGCTTATCTCTATAAATGTCATATGCGGTTTATACGGCGTCTCCACGAGCAATATTTCATAGTATGCCATCTGTCACTTTCCATAGAAAGAAAAATCAACAGAATGATATAAAATTATATATGGATATACCTATGGCATTCTACGAAATATAGCTCGTGGAGATGGTGGGTATCGATTTTTTCTTTTCTAGTTTTTTTTTAGGATTTGCCAAAATATGAAAATATGGTCGATTGTAGACTTCCTATGTCATGATACTGCACTGATAGAGGCTGTGTACGCAATGTCAAGGATCTGAGAAAGTGTCTTTCGGTAGAGTGGGTTACGCTTTTAAAGTCACTTTTAGCTCCAGCAGGTTTGTTGGATTTAACCTTAGATATTGCCGTCCCTACTATAAGTCATTTTGATCAAATGGACAGAAGTTTTAGCCATCATCGATTAAGCTTAAGTGTTTTTATGACAGCGGCATGTTGGGTAGAATTTCAGTACGTTGGGCTGTAATGCAAACTCTCAATATCTTCGATTGCGTACTTGTCGCATTCTTTTTTCTTCTGGAGAAGCCGATGTTCTTCCCATCTTTTCCGCTCGTAGAGGTCTAAGCCAGCGCTCGCCCTTTGTCGCGTGTTTTGCACTCTTGTTGTAAAGGTGCATGTGCTTGCCGGCATTCTTCATCAAACTAGGGACTTTTTGGTGGTGGTCTGGTAAAACCTAGCCATCAGCTTGGTCGTCTCTGATCGCATCAAAAGTATTTTATGCTGGCGGTATGGGAGTTGTTGAGAGATTTCGAGATACGCGTTCGGCGACAATTCTGGCCGTCTGTTGCTTGCTATCGCAGCATTTCTATATTTTGAAAATATATTTTCGCAGACGTTTTTGTTATGGCGCTTGGGAGATCCGCATTCGTACTTTGGCTATCAAATGATGGTGATCCGAGTCAGCGTTGGATGCCCGGAAGGGTTGGCCAGGCATTCCTTGCGTCAGTTGCAAAATGGTCGATTTGATCAAGCGTTTGATCATCCCGAAACTGACATGTCTTATTGCCCCATATTAAGATAAATAAAACTTTTTTTTTTCATTTTGGGACAGAAAATAAAGTAAAAGAGGAAGAAGTTTGTATGTGCCTGGTATAGTGTAAGGCTCGTTCACGTATAGGAAGCCCAAGCCCAAGCCCAAAACCTCTTCCCTTAGTCTGCCGCTTGAGACAAATCTGAATGCTAATAGGTCCTTATTCTGTATCCTATATCATTTACCGTAGTTGATATTACAGACGTATGTCACCCTCGGGCCTTCCAATCCCTGAATAGCAGTGATGGCGGTGTTACAGCAAGAGTCTCTGGTAAATAGTTCGTTGCCCGTGTCCTGTTAAGTGACATATTTTCAGAGCAGATCTATAGGTCGATTTCCGTCAATCGTTTGCCAGGTTCGTCAACAGTGATAGATTCACGGCTTCATATCGGTCGTAAGATGGTAGAGGTCTCTGAAGATTCTAAATTTAAGCTTCCTTACTATTTGATGTGGAAAGCACCAAATTCTGCTAGGGGAGTAGCTTAATGTACTATGTACGGTATTTGAGGTAGCACCACTGATCTATCATCTAAAACGCTATTTTCTTCCCCAGAGCCAAACATTGAAGCACCATAATGTTGTAGATTTGATATTGGGGATGGGATGAAAACTATATCTGTCATATGTGCTGCTAGGTTTAGTCCGGTGTCGCGTTTGCATCACGTTATGAAGCAGTATTCTTGTGCACGCATCTAAAGGGACCGAAGATGTCATACGGAGCAGTTGCTAAATACATGAAAAAGTCAAAAGCATTTGTTAGCAAGTGGTTGCACCGTTATTCCCAAGTTAAAAATGTGGATGATTTGCCGGATCGTGGGTCTACGCCAAAAACAACAAAAAAGCAGGACAAAATGATTCTACGCGTGTTCGAAAAAAATCCTCTTCTATCGTTACGTGGAGGACAAGGGATTTTACGTAAAAGGGGTCTAAATGTGTGTTGTGATACGATACGAAGACGTTTACTAGCCAATAATGTAAACTTTCGAAGCACAATAAAGAAAGCACTACTGTCAAAGTAACACGTAGAAAAACGACTCAGTTGGGCCAAGGAGAATTTGGACAGATATTGGAACAACGTTATTTTTTCGGATGAAGCTTCTCATACCTGGTGTACACAATCCAATAAATTAATACAGCGGACCGTCCAACACCCGGCAAAAGTGCACGTTTGGGGATGCTTCTCAAAACAAGGATTTGGCAATTTGTTCATGTTTACAAATAACTTTAACGCACCCAACATGGTCAAAATTTATAAGAAGGCTTTATTACCAACTGCCCAAAGGTGGTTTAAAAGAATTAATGAGAATTGGTTACTGCAAGAAGATAATGACCCGAAACATCGCAGTCGTTTGTGCAGTGCATGGAAACAAGAAAATGACGTCGATGTTTTAGATTGGCCATCACAGTCGCCGGATGCAAATCCCATTGAAAATGTTTGGGCATTCATGAAGCTAAAGCTCCAAGGAAAGAAGATCTCGACGGTCAAACAATTATCACGAAAAATACGAGTTTTATGGAGATCTTTGTCTCAAGAATATGCTATAAGATTAGTAGAAAGCATGCCTCGAAGACTCCAAGCAATTATTGATAATGGAGGAGAGTGGACAACATATTAATTGAAAAGCATTCAAGTAAATAAACAGAATAATTCAGTACAATAGATTTTTTTATTAATATTATAAGTTCTTTAATTTTTGCCGTGTACGATGTTATCAAACAGACTGTATGATGCTTGAACGGAGAATAGCAAGCATTAGCTTAGCAGGATGCGATTTGACTCGAGGCTAAGTTGCTAAGTATAAGGTTTGGGCTACTTGAAGTTAATATGCAGCTTGTTTTTAAGGTGCTTTGGGAATCATTTGTTTTCTCTATATGCATCCTGAAACGCTAATCCGTTTGTCTTTTTTTCGTAGAAAAAGTGGACTGAAGCCAATATAGTCGAGAATCAAGTCGGGAATAGTATTATAGTCTAGACAAACCTGAAGCAGTTAATTGACTTTCTTACACCTTGTCGGTTTCAAAAAAACAATTTATTTTTTTGATTTTTCTAATCTGAAGGGTCTCGGAAATGAGCCTGTAGAAGGGTTTGCCAGATTTCTCTCTAGTTCGAGAGAAAAGCTCGATTAATCGTATGTCCTATGATTTACGTGCTGTAATATTCTTAAACTTCAAACATGTTTTCCAAAAAGTTGCATTTTTCAAACTGGTGTGCACGATTATGGCAGAACAACTCAACTCAACTTTGCAAGGTCTCGATCGTTTTGCTAATTTTTGGAAGCTCCAAATA
Organism: Volucella inflata; assembly: GCA_928272305.1. Taxonomy (NCBI): domain Eukaryota; kingdom Metazoa; phylum Arthropoda; class Insecta; order Diptera; family Syrphidae; genus Volucella; species Volucella inflata. The sequence continues at coordinate 43,945,308 of OV743716.1, read as the reverse complement.
GGATAGAAAGCAAAGAAAAAAAATACTTTTTAGGTAAAACGTTCAAAATTTTGAAAAAGCTGACGTCTTGAAGTCTTACTGACGTAACATTAAGTGTAACATTTAAAGTGTTGTTTAATTTTTAATTTTACACAACTGTGAACGCTTTTGACAGGGGCACTTTCGAATCCATCTCCAGCCAACATTGACATATAAATGTGTGAAATTCAATTGTACAATAACATAGAAAAGGTTTCGTATCAAAATCTTTTCTAGTATGTTTTTGTTGAGTTTTTAAAAATTGACTCCAAAATTGCCTTTCCAGTTGTAAGTCTCCCTTGAGAGTCTTAAGCTTCGATTAAGCATTAATGACCTTCATTGAAATCCATGTTTAAATTTGCATGCTCACGTGACAGTTTCATTCGTTCACGTCGTCACGCTTTTCCGTTTTTAAAAAGGAAATACAATTTCGCTCATTGGACTTCGATAACCTTAGTCATGCCCGACGAGCTTTAAAGATCAATGTCATGCTTAAATGGTTTATTTCACAGCTGCTAGCCGTCGTTTCGAGGGTCGTAGAAATCACACCATTTCAGCTTTTTTAATGAAATTTATAATTCCCATTACTTTCATATGAAAAACGCCTCTTATCTTACTTAGGCGCGCTTGTCATACCGCAAAAATATACCAAATAATACCCGGAAAGGGACTTAAACCTGCACGAGTGGGTCCCTCGGTCTTGGGATCATAATATTTTCAACACACATTTCCTGTAGTGAACGTGTTAGTCCTAATACTTCTTTTTCTTAACTACGTATGTTAATTATGATCGATAAGCAGGCCCGTTTGCTTTGTCATCCTTCTAACCGATACTACACATATGTAGAGAAGTATAACCAAACACGTGAATTTGTTTGTCTTATAAATTGGATCGGACAAGATACGTCATTCACGAATGTGATGTGCGTCTCGCGTCATCTTGTCATATCTGCATTGCAAAATGTTATCTCAATGACATGAAAACATGCGTCAGTGACGTAAGAGATTCGTGTTCCTCGAATTTGCTCGACGAGTGGGTATTTGAAAATTGTTTCATTCCTCCTGACATCCCAACCTCCACCTCTTTTCGGAGTTTCAACATGTGTTCAGATTACCCAGGATCATCTCCTCAGTCAGTGGTTAGATTTACGCGTATATACTGCATATCAACATTCCAGCATGCAACCCACCAGATGTACGAGAATAGATCGGAAGCGTCAATCTGCTGCTGTGACCACAGGAGCCGCAATTTTGTAAATACATTCTCCTCTGTCGGATTAAAATTTTCATTAACTCATCCCCAAGATGCCAGCGCTCAGTCTTTTGCTCTACGAGTACCTTCCCAAGATACTTCGCAATCTCCCTTTCGTACAATTTCATCTCAATCGGAGTTCAAAAAAAAAAAAAATTGACACACATTCTGGCAATTCACCCTGAAAGCCACTTCAAATTAACGAAAAGTGTATTCGTTGCCGTTGTCGTACATAGATACTCGTATACACATGCCCAAGGACCATATGAAGCGAAACGAAGCGAAGAGGAAAAAGATCGAAGAAGGAGTATGACTATTGACTACAACGGCTTCACGCACTAAAGTGTTCTGACTGAATCTGAATGCTACAAGCATTATCGATGTGAGTTTTCCGTGAATCGATTTGTGTTTGGTTTTCAGTGTTTACATTTGCTCTCCATTCTCATGCTAGTACATCACGTCGTGTCGGTCGGTCTTGAGTTTAAAAATAGTGGTTCCATGTGCTCTGGGCGATCAGACGGAATACGAAATAATACTCGTGTGGTGGGAAAAACTTTGATTTTCGAATTTTATTTACTTTTAGATATGAGCATTTAGGTATCTGTATCCAATTTTGGTAAACTTTTAGGAATATTTTGCTCGATGACACTATTGTTAAAGCACTAATAAAATAATTGCTGCTGTACCGTTTAACCCAAGCGATAGTTGGCATCCTCATTAAACAGGGTGGTCATGTTTCTTTTTTTTTTTTTGAAAGAATTTTGCTCAAATTTTGAAAAATTCAATTTAATGGACAAAGCAATTTGTTGAGGTCAAATTGCCAGGCTTGAGTGAGTATTTTAGTTGTTGACACATTAAATTATTGTGTGCGAAATTGGGATGTTATGCAATTGAGTCAGAGTGCTTGAAAAGTGATTTGCACTTTAAAAAAATGCATAAGCAGGATTTGTGTTACGTAGCGCAGTATGTTGTTTTTTTTGACGTCTGTCGTGTGCAGCAAAACGCATCTGGTGTAAGTTGGATGAAGAGAGGCAGACACAATTGTTGTGTTGTAACTTTAAAGTTTGTACATACATATATATATCAGAATTGTAACTGATGATGGTGGTGGAGTTAGGTGTTCTTTTAGACTTTGTAGACAACAGCAAGAAGAACGACACCAACTACGACTACAACTATGATAAAGATGATGATGCTTGTGCTGTTGTCGTTTCTGTGTGGAAATCAATAATTCAAATGGGAAATCGCAACAATTTCTTGTTGAATGAAATCGGTTTTCTTTCCGCTTTGTCCGGAAGAGAAACAAATTGTGTTTTGCATTTGTTTGTTGTTTGTTTTTTTACTTATTTATTTTTATTTTTTTTTTCCTGTTCACTTGCTCTGTGTTCCTGTTGACAGTGCTGTGCATACCTATATTGAGCATTTTTTTTATGTTAAGTTTGCCTAGGAGAAAGGAAATTAAATTGACATTTTGATGTTGTTTATGTGGAGAGAATAGGTTTTGAATTTTGTCATTCGATGGATAACGTCAATTGAGACGTGGTTGGTTAGGTGATGAAGAAGGACTTTTGAGGGGGTAAACGTACACAAAAACATTTGTATGAACGAGTGGGTATAGCTTGTAACATATTGGTTTTGGTTTTATCAAAAATGTTTAGACATAATTCTATGAATGGTTTTTGGTCAGACAAAGCTTGTCAGAATTGCTGGGCAACAGGTTTAATTGAGACAAAGATGTTTTTTTGGCTGTGAGTAGAAATGAGTTGGGAATTGAATTGTTTAATCGGTTGGGTTGAGTGAATAGCAGTCAGATTGTTGCTCAAATTGGCAATCGTTCAATGGACGGTGGTAGTAGTTGATCGTCAGTGTTGACAATTGTAAAGCTAAAGTACTTTTGATTTGAAACATTGCAAATAGGTTTTGTCATTGTTTTTTTTTTTCTTTTTTTTTTAAATATAACTTTTATTGCATTTAACATCAAAATCTACCATGTTTACGCCGATAATGTATATTGACCGTCATCTAAATTATACCTTCATACAAAGGGTGGGCCATTAGTTTGTATATTTTCGAATCATATGTTATTTTGACACTAACAGCTCTTATGCGCTCAAAAAATTTACAGAAAATCGGCGTGACGAAATGGGCCGATTTACGCTTGAGCAACTCGGAGAAATTTTGGAGAGTTACTTCCAAACTAGATACTGTGTTGTCGAAACAGTTCGAATTTAAAAAAAAATGCTCTTACTGTAGCTGGTGCACGCCAGCTTGTGAAGAAAGTTCGTGAGCCCAAATATATTCCCGTGTTCGTACAAGCAGAATATTGCAGATGTTCCCAAACAGAGTCTTATATACCACAAAAGACTACAAATCTGACTACAAAACTGACGTACACAGCAACAACCATTAATGTGGAGAATCCTCGAAACGAGGGCTCATTGGAATTTTTGAGTAAAAACGAAAAACTAAGTAGAGATTGGTAAACAATTTCGGTATAGGTACTTCTAATTGCGCAATCTAAGATTGGCGAATCCTTCCTGTACTTATCCCAGTCATCTCGACCAACTGATCAAATCAATGTTGTTAACAGCTTTGGCAGCCTTGTTATAGTTATTATAGACACTTGGAAGGGTGTCTCAAACAATTTGCAATGCGCGAATATGGATAGTACGTTAATAATAGAAATAGTTGAAAAGGTTTGTTAAAAGAGACGCAAGTGCACATTGGACTGTTTTTTCTGTTTTTACATTGATTATTGCTTTTGATTTTCTTTTCTGCTGAAAATGGGCCCCTACATTAAGACTTTTGCATGTTGAAGCTGCATCAATCTACTTACCTAGTCAAGTCATAAATACTAGTATACAACTGAGCTCATTCATTACGAATGCAACACTGGGCGCATCCATTTCGTCTTCATTGCGATTTGACAGTTGATATTTATGCTTCATTGTGACGTAAAAAGTTTTTGACATTAATTGCTTACAATCACGGAATGGGGCGACATCGAAAATCGTATTGTTGTAGTCTATATACCGTCTTGGAACCCATTGTGAAGTCTCTTAACCAATCAATATTCAAAAACAAGCCATGGGCTTTCCAGCAAGACTCTTGTCCAGCTCACAAAGCAAAAACGACTCAACTGTGGCTCACAAACAACGTTCCGGATTTCTTATCAACGGATGATTGGCCAGCTGGTAGTCCAGACCTCAACCCGTTGGATCAAAAGTTTTGGTCCGTATTAGAGGGCATGGCTTGCTCTACTCGACACTCAAATATTGAGTCGTTGAAGCGAGCCCTTGTCCGTGCAGTGGACAATTTCCCCGTGCATGAAGTGCGTCTCGCAATCGATGAGTGGCCACATCGTCTTAAGTCGTCATTTCGAATAAGTTGTTCTAAGATTTGTAACCATTGAATAACCCAATAAAAACAAAAAAAAATTGTTTAAATACTAATTCGTTTTCATTTGGCGCTGATTTTTCTGTGTACCAGTATTTATGACTTAACTAGGTATTTCTGCTAACATTTGCCGGATTTGCCTTCAAAGATTTCTACATTCGTCCGTATCTGCTTTGAAAAAAACCAGCGTTCTAGTGGTCGCTTATATTACTAGACTGCTAATCTGTTTTCGAAGTAAGAAAAGTTAAGGAATGTTTTGTTTTTACCATTACGGTCCCCATTGCTGGAAGTATGTGTTTGACCGTCACTAATACCAAATACCGATAAATTCAGACTTTCTATTCTATATCCACATCGCTCTTACTATATGAATTTGTGGTAAACTAAATGAAATGTTTGTAATTCACAAGCACAGATATTAGATTACATTCCTTATTGGCATTGTGAGCACATCATTTTCTCCTTAAAGCCCCACATACTTATGTTAGTTGGCAAAATGTTAGCATACCATATGCGAAGAATAAAATCAAAGCTTATAATATAGAATTCATACAGTTTTCAAAGCACAGATGAATGAAGGGATTAAAGTCTTTGTCTTTTGGCCTCATAGTTATGACTAAGAATCTCCAGATTACACTCGCACCAGGCTTCAGGATACCTGTCTTTCTACAAAAGACTTTATATTCCATTATATTATATGGAGTATAAGGAGTACAATGGACTAGTAATTTTGATAGCATAAGGATATGTTAGTTTTCCATTTTTTTTATTTGTGCATTAAAGATATAAAGTGTGACCAGATAGCAATAATAGTTTTTTCAATCATTATATTTCAAAGGTTGTCAAAGTTTTCAATGACATCTAGCTGTCGCTTGCTAAACGTGCAAATTACTTACTTTTAGCTAATCCTCTTTTTGATAAATTGACGAATTTGAAAATGACGACAACTGTCACGTTCTTGGCTTTTTTTAAGTCACTCACTCACTGAATTTGTGAATTTGGCGATTATCTCGAAGATCAGTAGTTTCTTGATGAAGAACAATCTGATTCACCTTTCCATAAATGGCGACCCTGAATCTCCGATATTAGTTCTTGTTGGTAGTGACTGAAGAAGGCAACTTAAATTAGCACAGATACGTGATTTTTTGCTAACAACACTGGTGACGAGTTATTTATATAAAACATACATATTTCCGCATTCTTCCACCCACTTTTAATTTTATTATTTCGCAAATAAAAGAATTGCCATAACCAGTTGACGTGCATTTTAAAATCCGTAAGATTTTAAATTTACTAGACTTGAACATTAGAATTGATATTGAATTTTTAACGCGAAGGATCTTGGGTATTCAATGAGAATAGCTCAATTATAAGTAAGACTTCATTCCATACCAATACTCAAAAAGCAAATCATAATGTTGCTAGCCATACCGAGGCTAGTGATAAACTCCTATGCCATTTATGAAGCAGAAGTATGTGATATTTTCCAGTATGAAGATGTGTAAAAAGTGCTCTGATATTTGACAAAAAAAGTTGATTATTGATTAAAAAAATACATTAAACTATATATTAGGCTGAACAAGTGGAAGAAGCAGGCTTTCGACAGAGTATTGGCACTTGTCGGAATTTCTGGGTTCAAGTCTACAATAATGTCAATCTATGGCATTTTATCAGAAGCTTAGTTCTGATCATACTTCTGATTTTAGGACTTAAATCACGACCATGTTTGTGGTTCGCATTTCCTCTCGATTACTTATTTTGAGGTTTTATTCCCTAAAGGGCCTGTACTTATTGTAAGCTTGACTTGACCATCATCATGAAGGCCCTGCATCGTGGGTGGTGTCATTTCCACTCTTTTTCTGCTGTCCAAATAAAGAGGCTATACTCGCTAAGGACCCTCTTGACTCTTTGCTCGAAATACGTTGTACTCCCTGATCAAAAAGTACCCGGAATTCTTTAATAAAATGAAAACGGTTGAATTATTCATCCAAAAAAAAAAAAAAAAAACACTGGCGCTGGCAGCCCGGTATGGGCCATGGCCTAGCTTCTTGACATTCATTTGTGTTGCTCATGTTTTCATTTTTGTCACATCTGAGCGGGGCCTACGGTTTATCGCCGAGTCCGAACGGCACTCCTTTGAAGCTCTTTCGTAGGCAATTTTTTACTTTCGGGAGTTTGCCATTGCCCGCCGAAAGGGTGATGGCGATTTGAAAAATTGTTGGTGACCCAGCCTGGAATCGAACCCAGACTTTCTGCGTGATAGTCCAATGAGCTAACTATCGCGCCATCGCCATCGCCGAATTATTCATCTATTGTACAATATATTCATTTTATTCCCTTCAAAGTAATCTCTATTGTAAGCAATACACATATTCCATCGCTTCCTCGAAACTTTAAAACACTTTTCATAGGCCGATTTTGGTATCGCCTTCAGCTTCTTCTGCGAACTTTCCTTTATCGCCTCAATTGTATCCCAACTTTTTCCGCGAAGTGGTAACTTGAGTCGTGGGAGTTGGAAAAAGTCACAAGGAGCCATGTTAGGTGAATACGGAGCTTGGGGAACGGTATGAAGTTTTTTTTTTTGTCAAATAGTCGCGTACAAGATGAGATGTGTGAGCCTGTGCGTTGCCTTGGAGAAGAAACCACGAGTTGTCTCTCCATAATTCTGGCCTCTTGCGACGAACATTTTCCCTTAAAAGTTTTAATACGCTCACGTATTACTCCCTATTTACAGTCTGACCTGGCAGAAGAAGACCACACCACGGCAATCAAAGAAAATGGTCAACAACGCCTTAATTTTGGATCGACTCTGTAGTCGTCACCGGTAATAATGCCATCGGTAACATTTTGCCTCAAACAAATTAACGATGCAAATTGTCAACCACAGTACGCTTTTATCTCTTTGTACTACTCGCACGCTTGTGTTTTCGACATTGTCAAGCCCCCGTAGGCTTCCAAAATAGATATTCATATCAGACAGATGGACAGATATATCAACCTAAAAAAAGCTTTTGACAAAAACTCAAGCGCCGTCTTTTTTTTAAATGAGAAATTCCGTAACCCCAGAAACGCAACTGTGAAGTTTATAATTCCTATAAATCTGAAATTATATTCTTGCCCTTGAAATTGTGCTTGTGGATTATAGTACTTAATGACGCAGAGTTTGAGCGGAGCGACGAAGTCGCGTGAGCGGCTAAGTCCTGCGGAGAAAAGGGTGAAATCCATTAAGCGAGCGAAGCGAGCCGCCTACCTCAAACTTGAATTGTACCAAATTGTACCAAATGGGTTGGGTGGCTCGCTAAAAAGGTTTCACCCATTTCTTCACAGGGTTTATCCGCGGAGCGTCTTCGTCATTCCGCTAAGGGTATGTCAACAACTGTCAGGCAGGCGCATTTAGCTTTCCCTGAATTTGGCTTTTTTTTTATGTCGCAATGTTCGAAAGCGACATAACGCCATACCCCGAAATATGTCTTTGTGATACTTTGTGAAAGCGCCATATTTCAAAATTTGGCCTTATGTCACGGCACCGTAATTGTACACCAGCCTTTATGGTTACGCAATTACTTGACTGACATAGTTAGATATAGCTGATTCCGTAAAGTTTCAAGCTTTCACATTATTCTTGATCACATAACCTAGGTCCTTCAAGTTGAAATGCCTCAAGTTAATTATGGATGTGTATGCGTATCTTTTTTCTGTTAGAAGCCTAGGCTTTATATTCTCCTATACTATGCATAAATGCATGCGGCAACAAGGTTTGTCTCGGATATTGCTTTTAAAAGTGTGAATTACATGCCTAAGATAAATTTGTGACGCTTTCTAGAAGCCATATATAGAAACTATATCATACCGTAACCTTGACGCTGAGTTGCGAACTACGGACTACAAGGTCGTAGAAATTATAATGCCGCACAACCCAAATATGTTCGAAACAAGAAACTTTCGCAAAGATATCATTTTCGTGATAAAACACTTCAAACTTGACCACCATATTTTATTTCGTATCTTGAAGCTACACGCCGTGCGCTATCTGAAATTGTTGTTACTTGATTGAATTATCAGTGCAAAACTTTTTAAAAAAATCGAGAACAGTGTAATCTTAGCAGTAATCCAAACGCACATTAGCTACGTCGGCACACGAGTATTCGTAGCTACCAACTGGTTCAATAGCCTCCTTAAGTCAAATTTACAGTGTCTCTAAACTATGCCACTGACTGAAAAAAAAAAAAAAAAAAAAAAAACCACAATAACAGCCCTTCGAGGGAGTTTTCTCAAATTCTGTACTCCTATGGTCAAAAGCAAATATACTATTCACATCGCTTACGCGAAGGTATGGATACCTAAACTTCTTTGCGGGGGTTTACCATCTCGTCGAAACCCTGTTTGAGTAAAAATTCTTGGAATATTTTTTTTTTTCTGTATTTAGTTTCTACTGAATGTGTTGTGAAGTGATTGTGAAGTTTTAAAGATTCCGTCTTGCAACGGATAAACGTACACCCAAAGTATCTCAACGGAAGTAAACAAGCAACAGCTTATGTGTATTTAGAGATGTGGAAAAAAAAATCAAACAAGTGTCCGACCAAGTAGGGCTTACAAGAGAGAGAGATTCAAGGTCAAGCATCATTCATCACCGAGCTGAAGATGATTAACCTCGAAAACATTTTCAGAATGACAAATGTATTTGAGCCGAATACGGGTGTGCTGCTCGCATACCACTTGGGATCTTGAAATTGGACAACTTGTGTATGACTTGAGTCTACCACTTGGTGTAATCGAATTGTTTCTCAGTTGCCTGCTAATTTAATAAGTAATCGAGCGTATAGAGTGGAGGTGGTTTCAATGAGTCGGGAGGGATTGGTTGGTATCTAATCTCATTCGAAATCCAAAGGTCCAGAAAAACAAATTCAATTGTTGATATGGACGATAAGCTATAGGGAGATATGGGGAGGGGAAAACATACGGATACGCACGAAGTTTAAAATTTCATTTGATTTGAAAGCACATCGGGAGCAGATTATTGGGGAAACAGAATTTCAGAAATTTAATTTTCAGAGAAATGATGCGGAATAATTCTTTATCTGCAGAGAAGATTTTATTTTTGCTACGCTTTGTTTATATTTTCGATGGATCCAATTAGATATCCGAACTGTCAGAGATGTTTTTGTTGTGAGTGATAGAGCGTAAATTAAAGTCACGTGTGCGAAACAGGGATCATTTGGATTCAATTAATTGACCAAGAATTGCCGGCCCAAATTCTCTTTTAAATTACCAGGAAATTGGACGGTCTTTTGTTCTGTTTTTAAATTTTCTCAAGTGAATCCGTTTACTCCTAAACCCTATTAAAATTGGCTCGTTGGTCGTATTTGGCTAAGAAGATACTATTGCAAAGTATATTTTGTACGTACTACCTTGATCAGAAAGTTCCCGGAATAACCACCGTGTGGCGCTCCCATTGTTCCGATTTGAGTTCTGTTTTTTTGATCTGTTGTTGATATTCCCTCTAAATCTTATCGTCATAGCTTGACATTTGCAAAAGTTACGTGGCAAAGAGTACATCTATCTCTGTGTGTGTGGGCGATTTCTCCGTTACTTTACTTTACGTTACTTTCTTACGTTACCGCAGTGGTTTTTTAACTCGATTGAACAGAAAGAAGTCACAGGGAGCCAAATCGGGTGAATTCGGTGGCTGTTGGATGGTATTTGTTGCATTTTTCGTCAACAAATTAGGAATAATGATGGCACTGTGTGACGGTGCGTTATCATGGTGTAAAATCCACGAGTTTTCTACCCATTCGTGGGCCAAGTTTGTTTGGATTCCTAGTTTCTTCTGTAGCATCTTTCATTAGCATCTGCTCTTTAACTGCATCTAGCATTACACGGACAGTTGCTGCGCTCCATAACATTATCCTTCTTAAGCAAATTGAGAGTGATTCTTAACTTTCATCTTTCACAAAACACCTTTGCATTTTATTGGCAATAGGATTAACTCCAGGATTGCTTAACGGGCCCTGCAAGAGCTCCGCCGAGATAAGATCAATGCCAACTGGCATGTTTATCTACAGGGGCCTGATGGCTTTTGCAATTTTGTAATTGCTTGTGGGGAATCCGGAATTTGATTACTTGTTGCTGCGGGAGATTGGGTTACCCTTGTGTTTAATGCAGTTCCAAAATGAATCCTGTCTGGGGAGCTATTCCTTATCCGAGCTTATCATGTTTTACCGAGTGTAATCTCACCTTTTTGCTGTTTCTTTAGCCATAATGGGTTCTGTGTCTTTCAAATCTATTCCATCTACTATTCAAATCCCAAGAATCCATGCCTTTCGATCTTCTGCTGGCAATGAAACTTTCTTCAGACATAAAACCACTAGCGAGGAGGTGTTCCCTTCATTGTTCATTCACTTGGGGTCCCTGAAGGCTGTCAGTTTTAAACCTGCATGCCTTTAGTAAGTTGGTGCAATGAGTACTTACGGAAGCAGTACGAAGAAGTCTATTACCGTATTATCATAAGGTGATAGTCACTTTAGATAGTGATACCTTAACGCTTGTTGCGGACTACTTGCGTAAAATTTCTTAAGCGTTTTTTATTCCCGATTAGATGCGGTCCAATCGTGCTTATGGCACGATTATAGCAAGCCTGGTACTGAACCAGTGTGTCACCAATGACCAGGCGGTTGAAGTTACAAAGGTAATCGAATCTTTCGTGAATACAATTTTTAATGCCGAAAATCATCGAAAATCATTTTTTTCATCCTTGTCTGCGTAGTTTGGTTGTGCGAAACACTAAAAGATGGATGGAACAAATGGAACACATTTCTATGCTCATCTACCGTCAAATTCAACTTAATTTCGAAAGATCATCGATATCAATAACTAAGGCACACTTAAGATGACCAACATCTCCATTGGATCCGTTCCCGTTATTTTAACATTCAGTTGAGATTAAGACGTGTCGAATGAATTTACATTACTGCAAGGAAGAGAGCATGTGAACATTGTTTTCCGAGGCTGATTTCGGCCAAACATTCATCAGACGTATCTTGGTATCTATTGAGCTGTTGGCCTTAAATTCAGTCACAATTGTCTCTCTATGCATCATCGTCGTGTAAAATTTACGAATTTTTCTTCCAAAAATCTTGCAATTTCTGTCGGATTTCCTATCGTTAACGCTTCATACAAAACTCTACGTGTTTCCATATTCACTGACCTTGCTTAACTCTTCGACAATTATCAAAAGTATTATTTAAGAAGCTACTTTGACAAGTGCCAAAATAACATGTCTACGCTGCCAAATGGCGCCTTTCCATAGAAAAAATATAACAAAGTAACGAAAGATAAGCTCCACCACTCGCTTCACCGATAAGAGCTTCGTTTATCAGTTAACTTCTCACTCTGGTTTCGAAAATTACCAAACTCAGATAAGATAACACAAGAGAGGCAAAATTGCCACGAATATTTTAACTCCAAAAACCAACGACAGTTCGGGTATTGAAGAAGACATGTTTTGAATCATGAATTTTGTCAGCTTAACTTGTTGCACTACGGATATGTGATATCATCGATTTATGCTATCGATAGTCTTACAATCTAAATCGATTCTCAATCTTTCACGCTGCTTTGGCCGGTAATCTGGCCTTATTCTCCGCCTCACCTAACACAACATAAACACCAGATGCCCCCATCAACCACTGTCGTTTAATTAATTCCGCACAAGTCGGTGTAATACGCTTCGGATGTTCATGTCAATGACGATGATGATGAGGACGGTGCTGATGATAGCAAGGCTAGTTTTGTGCGCGATGGTAGGTTAGTAATTTTTATAAATCTTCATTCAAATCGACCCGCTCTCCACCACCCTTCTTCGGAATAATTAGTCTTACCTCGCTTGTTGCATTATAGCTGCTCAAGAGCTGTATAGTTGGGGACGCTGATGACGCTAGTGACTCGGGCGATGCATATCATAATGATAATGATGGCGATGACGACGTAGACGATGTTATCGCTGATGAGGATGATGGTGATTATGCGCGTGTCCGCTTCGGAAACCCACCATCAATTCCTAGATGAAATCGGTGAAAAACATGAAATCCGTGAGTTGTCTCTCATTTAAATGGAGGGATGATTATGCTCTATGGTATGCCGTGTAGCGGCAATATATAGTACACGAACAAGCAAGCAAATATCATATCAATTGCCCAAGATGCACACTCAGATTGGTTTCAATGATATGACACGATTTTTGCAGCTCGTACGAAAATTCTCTTCTGTCCTCTCCTTTAGAACACATAATTCACTGTAGAGAGTCATGTACGGGTACATGGTGCGGCGCTTATAGAGGGTTGTTAATAAAGTGCACTGGTGGGCGCTGTAATTATTTCTTTAATTTGAACGAGATGAAGAATGAATGGCGCTAATTATGGAGTTTGTAAGGGGAGCTCCATAGATGAGGATAGTGCCAGTGGGAATGTGTGTATAACGCCGATCAAAACAAAAGCTATGCGCTGCAATAGATGTGAATTTTAAACGTCAAATGAAAGACTTAGTTTAATTAGGACTTTGTATAAATCAATTCCGCGCTCGGTCCGGACTAATTCGGTGAATTAGTGGTCGAAACGAAAGAGAAGTTTGCCACGTTGATCAGATTGCTGACAAAAGGCTTTATGCGCTCGCACAGTACAGCAGATATGAACTACGCGTATCTAGTCCATCGGATCAATTATGAAGGTTAGATCGATCGTCCATCTAGTCATGCCTTTTCGCAAGGTAGGATTCTAAAATCTCTTACATATATTCGTACCGGAACAACCTGTCTTAACTTAAACTACAGGCCTTCATGCCATACCTTATCGAAGGCTTGTGAGACATTCAGAAAAGCGCTAAAAGCTGTCTTTCCTCCTCTAGGGTTTTCTTTATTACATTTGATATGGTATGTACCTGGTCAATTGTGGAATGCTCTGTTCTGAAGCCGGGTTGATGGTCAGGTATCAAACGCCTTTCTACAATGACAGGTTGTAGGCGGTGTAACAAAAGTTCCTCAAACACCTTAGAAGCTTTCCCGGTTTTTGGAACCATTATAACCTTTCCATTCTCTTGGAACATATAATAATCTCAGCGCGGCATTTATAACATGCATACGTTTGATCAGGTGTTTCGTTGGCAATTCCTTGTGAATCTGAAAGTTCAATCAATGACACGCAATGGCACTCTATAGCAAAATCTTTTCGCAAAATGCGCCACATGGACGTTCGAGAGATGCCAAGCTTTTGAGATTGTCTCAGGTCAGTACGATCAACCATAGATAGCTCTCTTCCTATGCCAACCAGGAATTTTTGGCCTGTGTAAAATGCTGCAAATATTTCAGACCTCAAATGAATTTACTGGCGCGACAGCGGATAAGTAGAGGAGCAGAAATATAAAAGATAGTATAGTAAAATAGTTATACATGTATCTACACCACACATTCTGAAAAGTTATGCTATAAAGTGGTTTAAAACTAAAATCTCCTACCAGACCAAGGAATTACTTCCACTTACAACAATCACTTTCAAAAATTGCAACCAATTCGTCCCTACAGCATTGTGGCAACAATTGAAGTGATTCACCCCAAACAAAAATTATATCTACATGTGCGTCGTGCGGCATCCACTGCGACCAAAGTCTGTAAAGTTTTCTGTGAAAAAGGATCCTCAAAACTCTTTTTAATGACCATGATGACAGCCATGCCAGAATACTTTTTTTTACATCATATGTCGACATTAAGTTGACGTTTATCCTTGTACTTCTTCTCATTCCCGGTACCTTGTTTGCAAAAAAAAAAGGATAAAACCTTTTCTCGTCCTCTTTATGTCGTCTGACTGACGGCTTTTTCATCCTGCTGTGCTTTTTCATCCTGCTGTGCTTTTTCGAGTTCACTGCACTTCAGATATTCACTTATGGTGGCTCCGTAAGTCAAACACCATAAACATGTACAGCTACTAACTCCCCAAAAAAAAAAACAATTACATACCACTCTAGGGAGCAACAAAAATTACTACCCAACCAAAGTCGACTATCTAGTGGTCAAATGAAAATTGAGATTTGCTTTGTATGTGCGAATAGATATGAATAACCCATGGGAATGACCATTACCACTGCCATCACTGGTCACACAACGAATGCCAATCCCGAGGCAATCATCACATTATCACCAAATGGCTCGAAAAGAATTACCATTGTCCACAATGTCCACCCGGAGTTCCAGACCCCTGTAGTACTTATCTGCATATTTTCTAATTGATGTTTTTGTGGAGTTTGCCTTGTTTGCGCTATGTTTGCATTATCTCACTACATTATCCTGGGGCGAAATGATCTCCCAGTTCCAATATATCTCCACTCTAACGCTAAAACTGGCCTGGTGTGGTCATACTCTAAAATGGAGTTTGTTCCAATAAAAAATTGCCCCAGCTTCAAGTGAAATTAATGGAAAATCTTGTCGCCATTTTTATGAGTTTTTCCATGGCATGGGAAAGGAATAAACTTGAATCTATTATGTGTGTATGTGCATCTGTTGTTTGTTTTGTCTCGACGGACGCGTTCGGAGGATGTATCCAGAAGATGGGTCTTGCGCCCGTGGGCTTTTGGGCCACCAATGCTATTTATGGAATTCAAAATGCAGTGGCATGTCTCATGCAGTTGATTCATGGTTGCTTGCTCCTTGTGCATTGCGCTTTGTTCCTTGTTCCTCGTGTTTCGGTGTTTGTTGCTCTTCTCTTCACTTTTCAGATACTTCTAACTAATGAGACCGGGAATGGAGAGGGTGATGAAGTGACTTTTAATTAGTGCTCTACCGGCTCTGTTGGTAAACTATTATTATTTTTATTTTTGGTTATGGTCGCCACTTATTTAATTTGCGAGTCCTACATCGTCCCACAAGCTTAATTAGTGTGCGCAATGGCCGAAATTTGGAATGGTGTTATGTTGGATTGGAAAAGAAAAATGTGGGAAACTAATATGTTCATCAAAGAAGTAGACCTGTTGAAGAATACGAGTACTTGCACTTATAAAATCTGTCAGTAAAACTTTTAAGGTTACTCTGATTGATTATTTTGGTAAAATCTCCTACGTCTACACTGTCTGACCCTGAAAGAGCGAATTAACCGATAGGGTTTCCACAAATGTATTTCTTTTTTCAATTTTGGCCAAATTCAATAAATAATTTACTGGATTCTGTTGTAAGAAACCTTTAGGCCAGAGTGACATCCGACCGGTGGCTATATAACTTTTAATGCGTCTCTTTTCGGATACGATTTCCAAACGACCAGTTTTGTGCATGGAATTGCCAGCTTATGCGCTCGAATAACAATTTCTCGGTAACTACTATTGATATGATGCTGGCGAAATTGATAGCAGACTCAAAGTAGCCAAAGTCCTTTACTAGCTTAACGTTTTAGTTGTCTTTTCTGACGTTCTTTCCAAATAGGGCACTCACTTTGAAACATTTAATCTGCCAATGAGATCTTAGAAATAAGTTCGTGTATGCTCTCTGTAATGTAACTTATCGCAGTTTTGAGTATCTCGTCTGGTAATGTGTTGTGTCCTGCAGCTTTATTGAATGGACTGAAGTTTTGACTATTGTGTTCAAAGTTGAATGTTCTTTTGTCGGCAACGATTGTGATTCTACTACAAGGTTTCTTTATACATCTCTACAAGTTTCTGTACTTACCTTCTTGCTGTGTAGTGATTCAGGTCAATGTTGTATGCCCGGGTGATATTTGGTAAAGTCAATGAGCCTGAGTCCGTGGTCAGACGTGTGGTATCGTGTTGACTATGCTTACCAACTGTTCTACAAAATATATCTTTCTTTCCTGCCATACTTAGGACCTTACTTCTGGCTCATAGAACCTTTCTTTGATGGCTTCGTTCTTGTTTTTTGTGGGGTATATTAGGCGTATGTTGTCGAAATTGAATTTGATGTGTCATAAGGAGCTTGCTTGTTCGTCTGCACGTGACCTTTTAAGGGTCCTTATATTCCAAGTGCAGACCGGAAGGTCTCTGTTTCGTTTTCCGGAGTCATCAACAAAATTGTCACCCATTTCAAATAGTTATTGTTGTTTGGGGTGTTTTTGCTGATGCATGCATAGCATCTCAGATGCGATGTTCCTTATGGTTTACTAAAAACGTTGTAACCTTTGTTCTTCATGCAAGGTTTTCAGCGACTTGATCGGAAGAAACTCAGACAACTCTTCGGTATTCTGGTGACCGGGATATTCTTTTTGGCATATTGCCAACCAGGTAGTTGTGTCGGTCGATGTTGGCGTCTCTAAACGTTTAGACATCTAGAAAACTAAAATTGTACCTTGCATTCTGGTTAATCAGATAAATGACAAATTTCTATGGGAATATGGAGTACTTTTGCACCTTGTGGTGACAATTTGCCTTGCTGCAAAATCCTGAGTTTATTTACAGAGCTGGTTCTGTGCCTGTATCTATTGTAAAAAGAATATGCACTTGCATACTCGCATTACTTCTTATTATGCTTTTCTTTATTATTACTCTCGTTCCATTTACATATAGGTAGCATAACAAATTTCATTTACCACCATATTTCACCTTCCTTCGATTTGGAAACTCTAATACGCACGGGAAGCTTTAATAGCTTTGATAGGTTCATCTTGGGGCTTGAAGTGACCGACTATGATTAGTTTCCGTGAAGTCCACATCGATAAATTAATGTTTAATACAATATATTTAGCTTAACAGTTCATCAGTCGCTAGTTCTAAAGGTGCCCTTATTTGTGATTTAATTATTTGGTTTAGATTTTCATTCACTTACAAATTTCCATCATCAGGAAAGTAAAAGGATCACATACTACCCGATTTCCTAATGTTTTTCTAGAAAATATATTCATGAATATAGCAAACGAGCACAGGTCTCTTATCATATGAAGGTAGGAATGTCCAGCGGTTTTTAGTGTGTTAGGAATTGGTGTTCTGTACTCCAGAATGGACTTCTTGCTACATCGACGAAATGTCATTTACTTTTTTAATCCAAAGTTATTTTAACGCAATGTGGTCTTTTCTTTCTACAACAAGAAATGGCGATCTGAATCATGCGTTTCTAATCATACTTTCCTATCAAATTAAAAGCTTATCACGCCAAGGTGATTATGTAATTTATTTGTTTTAATCTAATTGTTCCCGCCAACTTGCTTCTGTCTAAGTTGTTTTAATGTGAAGGCCAAATCTCTTCAATCTCACCACCAAAGACATACTCTATTGCGCTCTTAAAAAACACTCGAGGATAATTTAATATAACTTTAACCTTCAATAAATGTTTGGTCTAACCAATGTGGAGAAAGATGTTTTTTTTTTGTTTTAAACTTTATTGTGACAACAGAGATAGGGACACTACCAACCCTCGGAGGTGCACTGTATCTAAGGCTAATTGAATCAACGACTTTCGTGAACCAAATTTTTTTTTGCACGGGTCGTAAGCTTTGAAAACAAAAATTTCACTCTTGAAACTAAGCCACAAAAGCAACTTAAAAATCCCTAATTCAATATTTTGTGAAAACGACGTTTTCGTATCAGAGACTGCTTTTGGTGGGAAATACGAATACTCATACTATCCATGCGATTACGAGAACGACTCCACTAAGTGCTAAAGACACTTAGAGCTGTCTAAATCGCAAAAATTCAATTTCGAAAACCAAACAGCAGCAGAAGCTCGTAAGGCGGGCTGTCAACAGTTGCCGTAGATGAAAAATTAATTTCCCACCAATTCCAAGGAGACGACACAGATACACGTATACGGATGCAGCAAACGCAGATACGCAGCAAAGACACGGCAAAGATGTAAATCTTTAAGCGGCATCTTCACAGCTGGATCTCATCCCCATTATCGTCGTCACAAGCCGTTGTATTTGTTTACTCAATGAACTCCCATTGACGGTTGTGCAGCGTTAGAAGGACGTTGCAAGATGCCATTCCTGTTTTACTCTCTATGTCGCGGGGGACCGTTCGTTTTCTCTCACTTCGAATGTCTGACTAACTGACTTACTGACTGACTGTACGATGCTATTATGTGCATATGTGTCACCGACGGTATGTTTATCTGACGGATAAATCGGTGAAACCATTTTTGGTTCGGAAAATGAGTTAACTTACAGATGTGCGACGGACGACCGAGTGTAGCGGCATCGGGCAAAATGAAAATGAATTTCTTCTCAGGAAACAGCAGAATGAGGTTTTTGTGTACAGTGTACGATACGGCCACGGGCATGGGTATGGACTTTCTGTGATACCCTCTTCCGAATCGATTCGTCCGGATAATGGGGATTTTTTTTCTCATTTTCGTTTGGCCCCAATTTCCCTCCTCCAGTTTACATTACAATTCTCCCATTTTTTTCAATTATTTCTGTATATACATACGTACATGTCGCCTTTTCAATTAACCTAAATAAAATATATATATATTTTTGATTTCGTTTCAGGTGAGTGTGAGGCTTGAAGTCCAGCAAATGAAAGGGAGTTGGATTTTTGGATTTTCTTTTTCGTTTACCTCATTTTCCGATTTCCCGGAGTGATACTCGTATCTATCTGAGAAGTGCTTCTTGTAAGTTTCATTTGATTTTGACATTGTTGACAGCTGTCACTTGGTTTTGAGTTGGGGAGAAAGCTTTTTGACTAGCGGATTTTGGTACAGTGTTTTTTTTCCTCGTTTGTGTGTGATTAAATATGAAATCGCGGCTTGTAGTTGAAGCTGTCAAGATGACATTTCGATTTTCCTAAGTTGAGGTTTGCGAGGAACCAACGACGACTATATGCGGTATTTGTTTTGACAGTTATTAAGTTTAAATTTCAGTGAGATGGGGACATCTTTGATTGCCATGACAGATAGTAGCGCTATGTGGGTGCGTTTTGAAAAATATTGGAAAATATATTATGGTTAAGCAGTGGGATGTTAAACGCGATCACATTGAAAACGGCTTACAATCACTTGTTTCAGAGCTTGTTTTCTTGTGCCCTCAGGTTACTGACTGAAGGCAAACATTTCTTTTAAAAAATGTGCCATAATTTTTGGAAATGGCGTCAAATGTCGTTGTGCTTTGACATTTCTGTTGAAGACAGATAGAGTATTAGTTGACAACAAGCAATGGAGCGATATACACCTGAAGAACGCGGAATTATTATGTTTGAATGTTGTTTGGCCTGTCCTAGTGGAATACTTTTGGAATAGATTCATAATAATGACATTGCTTTTGCCACACCGCTATATATGAGAGTGGAGTTGATTATTGCATACGATCAATCAGTTGAGTGCGTGCATGCCCGCATTTGACAAAAATTTATTTGAAACAGGGGTGGAACTCGTATTTGTGCAAGAACGCATTTCCGTAGAAATTTACACTACTCTTAAGGGCAAGTTAAGGAACTTAGGATACGTTAATATCATTTTTAAAACTCCCATAAGGAAACCATGCATCAAGCTCACTCCTTCAGAACACGCATGTATGTATGTTATATCGGGATTTGGAAATTTTCATCATAAAAAACGAAGGCGACAGGACTCTCAAGAGTTTCAACGTATGTGTAAAGCCAAACTCGCTACGAAAAATTGTAACGTATGACAGTACTCGTTGACAAAATGTAGCCATTTTGGACGCGCGTTTGTGGTTTGACAATAGTCTGATAGAGTCTAAGTGAGTGTTTTTATGAAAATGGGAAAAATCGAGTATAGAGCTGTCATAAAATATTTTGTTGTAAGGCAATAGGTCTTAACAAAATAAAAGCAAGTTGGACGCTGTTTACATGGACTTGGCATCAACATTTTCCTCCGTAAAATCTTGGGCAGCTGCATTTAAACGGGGCCGTATCAGTTAAGATGACGATGGACCTTTAGAACAACTAAAAACTGCAACTACTGGTGATAACTTCGCTCAAGTTTACCAAATATTTCTAGACAACCTTTGAAAAGGTCAGAGAGATACCAGATGACATGTTCTGTTCAAAGACTGCATTTGCCACCTTTTGAGTAATGAGTTAGGCTTGAGAAAGTTGACCGTGAGTTGGATGCGGCGTTTGTTTACTCCCGACCAAAAACGTGTTGAATTTAAATTTTCCAACTCTCTGTTGGCACGCTGGCTCCTAAAAGTCGAAAGCTTCTTCTTGCACTTCCTAGATTACTGGTCACGTTCTGAATAGAGCTAAAAGCAATCAAATTTGATTTGACAAAGCTGGTACCTATACTCAGCACAATATCGACTTGGTTGCCGACCCGACCTTTCACAGATTGATATCCTCTTTGAAGTGGGGATATGTAAGAGACTCGTTCTTCTATCCTAGGATCCAGTTTGCACCACGTTAGAATTTATTTTTATTTTTTTTATATAGCTTTTCGATGATATCTCGTTTTATTCTTCCGGTAGCATACTCATGGATCTTAGTCCCTGTCATTATTTTTAACCGAATAGCTAAAACATATATCTCTTTTGCAAAAATGATTTCTTTTAACATTGAGCCAGAATCATCAAATTTTAAAAATTTTATAACTGAGCATAACATAGGGCGTCGTTTGCATCTGTTAAGTTCCCAGACCATTTACATGTCCCACTCATATCACACTTTCCATATGAATAACCACGCGTCCGAATGGCGTTTAACAAGCGATTACAAATGTCATATCCTTGCATACGGTTTTTTTTTTTCAGTTTTTAACGGTTTTTTATTGTAAACGTTTTCGTGCTTCAGGCCCTCTAAGGACGAGGTGATTGGAATAAAATTGTTTGAAATTGTGAAAAAGAAAAAATTACGAGAAAATCCAGAAAATCGGGATTACAATCGTAAAATGGATACTCGCAATGGCATATTGTAGCCGCTATCGTGCGTTGAAGCTATAAAAGGATACGGATACTTTATGCGCGAGAAGATGGTGTTTGAATTTATAGTCCTCCGGATGGAAAATTATATTCCCCAGCAGGGAAGGAGAAAAAGGAACCGACTCAATGGCAATTTAGTTACGCAAATTCCAATTCACATAAATCCATAACCGGCGAAGTGGGTAATGAAGGACCTTTAGTTCTTCCTTTAAAAATGAATGAACGTACATAGGCGGGGAGTGGATTTGTGGTAAGGCGAATCCCCGCAGTGAGCGACTATAAGGGGAAGTCAATTTTGTGATGATTAACTGCAAAGATGGACGTGGTTCTTAATTTTTTTTTTTAATAAGGAAAGATCTGTCTCATCGTTGAAACATTAATGGCAGGAGTTGTTAACGATTGAATCTATTAGCTTAAACATTTGTTAAGTAATTGCTTTAATATTATCATAGAGCTTAAGTAGATGGAAATTAAATAGTAAAGTGTATCAGTGTATCATTGTAAACTCTTGTTATTACAGAAGCCAACTTCTTTAATGATAATTCCAATTTTCGACTGTCAACTTCTGATTTTAAATGTTATCGGGTTGACAGATCAACAATGAAAAGGGGATGTGTTGTTATACTGATTAGAAGATCAATTCAACACTCGCTTGTGGCCATTATTAATACTAAATTTATCGAATATGTTGCAATAAACGTCCAATTTAGAGATCACAATTGCGTTACCATACAGTAATACCTCGATTTACAACGAGGCGCTGGCATCCCTGTATGGGCCATGGCCTAGCTTCTTGATACTCATTTGTCATTGTCATGTTGTAATTTTTTCACATCTGAGCGGCATAGGCAATTTTATTTTCGGGAGTTTGCCATTGCCCGCCGAAAGGGTGATGACGAATCGAAAAATTCTTAACGATGCCGGGGATCGAACCACGAACCCTCTGTATTCTATGCTATTATTTAACCATCATATCACCCAAATCCCACACAAAGCTAACATTGGTACTACACTTTTATATCCCTTTATCAATAGAAAGTCTTTATTTCATGATGAATAGAATCACACAAGAATTTTTATTACACGGCAAAATTACACTTTTTTGTGAAACACTGTGAAACCATACCTACTTGCTTATTCAGACGCTTTAGGATAGAAATAAGCTACTAATAGCTTTTTGCTGCTGCCCAGTTTCCTTGCATTTAAGATATCCTGCTCTTCCCAAACAGGCTAAATGGCATCCCTCTAATATATCGATGAGTGATACATCTCTATGCCCTATACGGGATAGCAAACTGGGATGAAGAAAAAATGAAGGTGTACGAGGACTCGTGAAGGAGACTACAGCCCAAAGCTATGAGTCTACAGCATGACGTTGAGATCAATTCTCACTTATAAAGTGACCTTCACGGCTTCCCTAATTAGGCTCACTTGCTCAAAACGCCCTCCAAAGACATATTTTTAACCTCTTTTCTATTTGGTATCTAAAGACTTAGCTGGTATTCAGTTTGCAAATAGTCCTGCCGTTGTTCTGGAAGACACTTAGCAATGAGATAGGCTAAATATAACTTAAATTCCATTTCCACCTTCATAGTCTAGGAACTCTGCATACACAAATCCGTCAGCTTACCCACAAACTGAACCGTCTTCCAAACTAAAACCTTAGCTATGTTTTAAGCCGCTACTTAGCTGACTCTGCCGCTTACCATATGCCGAAGCTCATTTCCGATGTGTGTCGTTGTAACCGCGCCTTCCGATGGTTTCGGGCTCGTGACAGTGTTCAGATATCCTATTTATTATTAGAAGTTCTATTTTAGTTATACGGGCAGTTCACCTTCGCTGCTACTAACTCAGCTCCGCCGAAATTTTCCTTTCTATCCTTTATTTTAGTTCAGCTGGTTGCCTTCAATTCAATTGCATGTGGAGGATTGATTGCTATTTTTGAAAACACCCAGGGTGTTGCCTACGGCCTAGTGTCGTGTGGAATTTTCGGCAGCAGGGTTTGTCAGGAGGCCGCTAAGTTTATATCAAAACTGATGAATTGGTGCTTTGATGTGTCGAATATAGTTTCCATTGGATTTGAAGACGAGTTATCTTCCACCGGCATCCCAAGCAGTCCAGATTGGCCCTCATCCAGATGGCACTGTTGACGTTAAATAGTAGTAAGCCTTCGTTATACGAGTAAGTCGGGCTTTGTGTTACAATTTGGATATATTGTACATCATGCAAGCTCAGTTAAAACAAGCGCTTTATTATGACAGTCGTTTGCTCCATACTGAATTGGAACTTGGTTTGTAGCTGTGTGAGCTATAGGAGGCTTTTTTAGACTGCCAATGCATGGTTATGGCCCTTTGGCATTAGTGTTTTTTTTTTTAAAGACTCCTCGAAAATGTTTCATTTTGGGTGTGGTTTTGGTGTATTCCAAAGATTCGTCCCTGATCTTTCTTCCTACTAACAGGGATCCTTCAGGTAGGCGACATTCTTATTATTGAATGGGTGAAGCCTGGTAAGTAGTCGATAGCCGAAACACTGTTGGAAGACGGAATTGTAGTGTGGAAAATGAAGTTTGTATGTCATTGTAGTAACAAAACGTATATGTACATCATAGCATAGAAAGATGGTGTTAGTATTGTGGATGGATTCATGGTAATTTATCTTCTGGCTTACATAGAGACGATTCTATAAAGGCATTATCCAAGCATTCTTCTTTCGGCGATAAGAAGCTCATTCCTCGAGGTGGAATGTGTGTAATGTAATGAGACTGTTCTACGCTATGTGTTACAATAAGAGTTAACCTGGTGTAACAGTAAATGATTAGTTTCTGCAAGAATTCTCAACCTACTATTGTTTCGGCTGAAATTTGGCATCCAACATGGAAATGATTGAAATATTACAAAGCTCTTATTTACGCCACAGAAAAACTCTAGCCTGGCATTGTTCATCGTTGAAAAACTTTATTGGATTCAGTATTCGATACCTTATTGTAGTTGCACTTACCTCAATAATCTCTATGTTTTTCAGGTAAGTTGATCAGAGGTCATATTGGAAAGCCAAATTTGATCATTTTCCTTAACAAAACAAAAATTGGAGATTTTTTGAAATTTGTCGAAACACCCTTTTCTGTATGAAAGGATTTCTAATTTCCACAATTTATGACATCCGTGCTCTGTAGTATATTTATACATCTATACGGATAAAGAAGGTATGTTGTACATTAATTATTTACCGAAG
Organism: Volucella inflata; assembly: GCA_928272305.1. NCBI lineage: Eukaryota > Metazoa > Arthropoda > Insecta > Diptera > Syrphidae > Volucella > Volucella inflata. Next base: position 43,920,558 of record OV743716.1, on the reverse strand, counting down.
TATAATACTAATAGAAAAACTCCAGCTACCAGTGGTGAATGATTGCAAACCTGTGGCGAATGTGATGTGGTTCATGTAAGCCCAGCTTAATGGCAATTTTCAACCGGAAATTTGGTTTTAGTTACAATACTCGTATATGCGCGCACATGTGTAGATACGTAGAAAATTCTAAAAAAAAATTGCAGGTTCCAATTATAATCCCAAACTTTAATGAATGATTCGCACGCGGTGGATATGCGAGTAGAAGAGCACCGGTACCAACCCCAACATCAACTCGAACTCCCAGCCGGATAGTTTTAATTTCGAGGATTCAAATGAATGTCGTATTCCACCTGTCGGCTGGGTGTAGGCCTGCTCGTTATGCGTGTAATGTGGTTGCGATTAGTTAGAAATTCATTTTTTGGATCGTCGAATTCCGGCCGAGGTTGTGTTATCATTTTATTGGATTTCCATTGAATGGAATTAATATTCAGTTAACTGAAATGTCATTTCCTTTGTTTAGAATGAGGGACCGTCAGGGTGCGGACTTTTATTATTTTGAGCTGTTATGGTAGAGCTATTAGTTCGGATAAGTGCGGTTGTGCAGTTGCGGCTTAGGTATGATAACAATTTGAATGGATTTGCACGCTAAATTACCTTTTTGGAATAAACAAATACTCATAGGATTGTCGTTATGTATTGAAAGGAGATTTGAATTTGTGGATAGAAATTTTCTGATTTCGAAATGTCACCGGAGATTAGAGTTTAATGAGTTTGGTTTAGGGCGGAGGGTGAAAGTCATTGATGTGGAACAATGGGGCCTTGCTCTTTGGTGTGCTAGGGCAGGAGATGGAGTTAGAGTTGATTGTAAGTAAATGATTGGTACAGACTTTTATCTGTGATAGTTGGCTATTGTCCCACTTCTATAGAGAAACCACAGCTTCGAAGAATAAACATACAATTCACAGTGAGCCATGTCACCCTGTTTATGTATGCCCGAAGGTATGACTATAAGCGGCAATGCCTCCCTGCTCTGTATTCTAATCTGCTGTTTCTGCAATCTCAACGCTCATTTATACCAACATTCAATCTGTCAGCTCTTCAAACAAGGCAATTATGTCGTCTCCTTCCCTTTTAGTATAAAGGCTACTTTAAGATCCTAGCATATACGAATACCTTCTTACCTACTTAGGACATTGGCCATGGGTTGAAACTGGGCATTAACTGACAAGACTCTGCACCTAGCCCGGTCTTTAATTGCGCCTCCCAACTCAGTTTAGTCCCCTTCTACTTGTGTGCGCCACCTGAAGTGAGGTGGTTTTCTTACTTCGTTGATCCTCCGGGTTAGATTCGAAGATTTTGCTGGTCGAGGCATTGTTGTTTTTTCTCTATACATGAGTACTACAGTTAAGGCGACTAATGCGGAGTTTCTTGGCTATCTGACTAAGTCGATGTCTCTATATAGTTTATTAATGCTTTTCTTTCTTTCAAATTCTATCAACGTAAACGGGATCATATATATTTTTAAAAAAAATTTCCTCTCAAGACGTCTGAAAATATCTTTACCAGCTTCCCATAGGCGTCTTATATTGAGGCTCCTTAGTTTTTTGAGATGCTGTCTTGCCTTCTTCACCCAAGGAAAGAGCGATTAGCAGGAGTAAGTCTTCCTTTTACTTCTGCTGAGGTGTTGTTCGGAGAATTTAAAGCAAAGTCAAAGTAGAGAAAGTTCCTTTCTACCTCGAAATTATAGCTGTCGACTGTGTCCAATTTTTCGATGTTGTATGTCCCTTCTTGTTGACAGCATATACAGTCTGTTTGATAACATCGTACGCGACAAAAATTAAAGAAGAACTTATAATAATTAAAAAAAATCAATTGTACTGGTTTATTTTGCTTATTTACTTGAATGCTTTTCAATTAATATGTTGTCCACTCTCCTCCGTTATCAATAATTGCTTGGAGTTTTCGAGGCATACTTTCTACTAATCTTATAGCATAATCTTGAGACAAAGATTTCCATAAAACTCGTATTTCTCGTAACAATTGTTTGACCGTCGAGATCTTCTTTCCTTGGAGCTTTAGCTTCATGAATGCCCAAACATTTTCAATTGGATTTGCATCCGGCGACTGTGATAGCCAATCTAAAACATCAACGTCATTTTCTAGTTTCCACGCACTGCACAAACGACTGCGATGTTTCGGGTCATTATCTTCTTGCAGTAACCAATTCTCATTCCTTCTTTTAAACCACCTTTGGGCAGTTGGCCATAAAGCCTTCTTATAAATTTTGACCATGTTGGGTGCGTTAAAGTTATTTGTAAACATGAACAAATTGCCAAATCCTTGTTTTGAGAAGCATCCCCAAACGTGCACCTTTGCCGGGTGTTTGACGGTCCGCTGGATTAATTTATTGGATTGTGTACACCAGGTATGAGTGATAGGAGACCATGCCCAAAAAGAAGCTTCATCCGAAAAAATAACGTTGTACCAATCTCTGTCCAAATTCTCCTTGGCCCAACTGAGTCGTTTTTCTACGTGTTTTTTTGACAGTAGTGGTTTCTTTATTGTGCTTCGAAAGTTTACATTATTGGCTAGTAAACGTCTTCGTATCGTATCACAACACACATTTAGACCCCTTTTACGTAAAATCCCTTGTCCCCCACGTAACGATAGAAGAGGATTTTTTTCAAACACGCGTAGAATCATTTTGTCCTGCTTTTTTGTTGTTTATGGCGTAGACCCCGATCCGGCAAATCATCCACATTTTTTAATTGGGAATAACGGTGTACCCACTTGCTAACAAATGCTTTTGACTTTTTCATTTATTTAGCAGCTGCTCCGTATGACATTTTCGGTCCTTTTGGATGCGTGCACAAGTATACTGCTTCATAACGTGATGCAAACGCGACACTCATTTTAAAATACTTCCGTCTCTGACAAAAATTGAACACTCTTTAAATTTTTTTATTCAAAGCATCTTAGCAGAAGTATTTTTTTATCTGCTAATACAAATGCCAATTCCAAACCGGTTTTCATAAACGAGTTTTGTCGTATACGATCTTATCAAACGGACTGTACTTAGTTTTGCCTTCGAAGTCTTTTCCGAGTTGAGAAGACTAGTCCGGATGGGTCGGACATAGAAGGATGAAAACTGTCATATACTCTATTGTAATTGGTATAGAGAAAACAACAAACACTTGTTCGTATGCAGTTTTGTTATATGCGGCAGACTTAGGCAAGAAGTCGTTTTATTTTTTACCGAAGAGATGTTTTGCACTGGAAAAATTAATTTTCCTTAATGACTTCTTGTTTGACACTTTTAATGCAGAATATTCCTCTGCTGACAACAGTACTCTTCGGCTTTCATATTCATTTCCGGGTTCTAGTCCCTGGTCTGTCTGTAGAACGGCATAGCCTGGGGAACATCAGCACATAGTCATCATCGAGCTTTCGATTGCTCTGTCAGAGCATGAGCACTTTGTATATACCAAACCTCGCAAATTTTTACAATTTTCAATTATTGAAAGGCTTCTATTGTTTTTCACAAATTTCTATTGTAGTAACTATTTTAGTTACATTTGGGCTTATTTACATTATAACTCTGGTTTTATTTCGCTTTTAAAATGGAAGTAAGGCCAAATGGGCTTTGGCTTATAGTGTTCCTGAACCCTCTTACATCGCCGAAGCTAGATCGAGAATGTAGAGACTTCACCGAACGCAGTCATAGGGCTAAATTAATTGAAGCTTTTCTGGGTCCCAAGTCACAATGGGATCTCGAGAAATGAAATGGCTCTTGAACTTCCTAGGCAAGTCTCAGAGGAGAGGCTGTCAGAATCCGAGTCTACATTGCATCTCCAGTTAGGGCTTCCATTGATGGTTGGGGTTCATATGCAAAGGATATGTGCCTCTAGGCTGTCGATAGACCAGACGATTGCTTCACACCGTCTCTACGAGACTTTCTTAAGCTTAATATGCTAAAATTTCTGCAAACATCGTCATCATAAGCAAATACTGGTACCCATTGAGAACACCATCGTAATTAAGTTGGCAAGCAAATCCGAAAGCCTTGAATTACATGGCCTTGGAAAGAGCATTTATGATCATAGAAGTAGTTCACCCTAGTTTGATAGGAAATTCCAGAAAGTTTGAATAAAACATGATTCGAGTAGTTATCATCAACTTTGCCTATTTCCAATAGCAATGTAATCACCATACTAACACGCCTACGTGACCATCATACTTAAATGTCAGTCACATCTAACGACAACATTCTTCTTCTTAATTGTTATCCACTTCTCGCACATACGAGTAAAACAATTCTAGTTGAAAATGTTAATGTGACTCTGGCTGCTCCGTGTCGAGCATATAAACCGCAACGTCAATAGCCCTTTAGTTATCACCCGGAACAAAGAGATTCAATAAGTAGAGCTGTTTCTTAGTCTAACATCTTGACGTTGGTGGTGTTAAAGTTTTTCACAAACAACCATCACCGGTATCAGGAAATGAAGACTCAACCTACATTGCATCAGAACACATCTTCAACGATCATACTTTTTCGTCTCACGTCGTCTCTGCATACAAGTTAACAGCATAATTCGAAATTAAAATCCCAAGTAGCAATCATGCACTCTTTGTGCATCCTGGTATATCGTAGATAGAGAACGAATCAAACATGTTTTTTTTTTCATCTGTATGCGCCAGTCTGAAGCCATAATTGCACTTTCCTTGGTTTTTTTTTTTGCATCCCTGATGCTGCCATCAAATACCATTGTGACACCACTTGACGGCACATTTCTTCATCACCATCCTTAGTTACATCCTCAGAACCCGTACCGAATACCCATATCATCACCCTCTAACCAGCACACAGTCTGTTGCACATCGAGTTTCCTGAGGTACACAAAAGAAGCACTGACGTTTCGTGTGTCGTGTCGCTCATCTATGTTTTCCGGTACTGTCAAGCGCAGAAAAAAGAGATACAGAATAGCGGGTTTTTTCATCGCATATCAGCAAGAACTGGATCTATTGTGATATAGAGACGGTTAGTCAACCCCCATCGGCGACAATGGTGCCTGGGGAGTATCAGCACGTAGTCATCATCCAGCTTTCGATTGCTCTGTTAGAGCATGAGCACGAACACGAGCACGACAACAAGGACAGGCAAAGCGCGTTAGAAATGTGATATCGATATCGAGTGCCGATTAAAAAACAAAATACCTCATCGATGGGTGAAATATTAAAAAAAGGGGGTGGTGCTAGAGTGTTGAGGCTGATGGGTGAACGATGAGTGATGCTGCTGTATCGGCCTTAGGGAGGAGTTTTTTTTTCTATTAAATTTAGGTTGTTTCGTGTGGAGTGTCTAATTTAAAAAAGTGATGTGCCAGGATTAGGTTTTGTGTTTATAGAATAAAGTCCAAACGTGTTGGAGGTTTAGGAGATATTAAATTTGAATTCAACTCGTGAAGGATCTGATGGCTATGTGCAAGTGATGCAATTGAGTTTGCGTTTCATCCACAAGAGCTGAATGTGCTTATGACACCACGTGCAGATTGGTAAAGATTGTCCGTGATAGAGAAAGTATTTTAGACAAGCCGATATCTATAAACCGTAGTGAATACTTTACTGGCATAACACAGGTCAGCAAAAGAATCGATGAAACGACGAAGAATGTATTTTGGTTGACTAAGTCGGGATTGAAGGAATCGTTCATTTAGAAGTACTGAAGTATGAGTATGCACTTTGAATTTTAATGCGTAAACAGCTGACAGATCTTTTGTAAAATATCATAGTAAAGTTAGAACGCTAGTTAGTTTTAAACAGACTGATAAATATTTCGACAAAAATCCAAGACAACATGATGTGGCTGTTGCATCTACAATGATGATTGCGGAAATAGTAATTTACGATGTTTTCGAAATGTTGACACTTCCCTAAAGGTTACTTAAAACTGTCTTAAATGATTGCTTCCTAAGTAGTTGCAAAAGGTGGGTGATATATCACAAATTTGTTCGTCTGTGTATGCTTGTAATGGTTGATTTTTTAAGCGTTTGGTTTTTAATTGTCAAAAAAAAGGAAAATGGCAAAAGTGTAATTTTTATTTGATTAATGCTTGCCATTTATTTTATAAAGATTATTTCATGTAAATGTTGACCACGACTACGTTTTAAGTTGTCACTTTTTCGAGTATACTGGCTAGTATCTTGCTAATAACACGTTTAATGTTGTTTTCCAAGGCGGCAATTGAGGCTGGCTTATCGGCAAAGAGTGATTTTACGTATCCCAATAAAAAAATATATAAAGGCGTCAGATCGAACGATCTAGCCGGCCGATTCACCGGTCCAAAACCAGAGATAAATTGCTCACCGAACTCATTGCTCAATTGGTTCGTCGATTCGTTTGCTTTGTGGGATGTAGTGCCGTCTTGCTAGCACCACATGTTGACCAGCTCGTGTATTTTGGGGGAAAATATAGTTAGAAATCAATGAACGATAGCATGCGCCATTGATGGTAACGTTGTTCCCATGGTCATCTTTAAAAAAAACACAGGTCAATGATTCTGCCGAACCATAAACCGCACCGAACAGTACATTTTTCCGGGTGCATTGGCCGCAATTGTGTTGCCTGAGGTTGCTTATCGGACCGAATACGGTAGCTTGTTGTATTAACATACCCATTAAATTGCAATCTTTTACACAATTTTAAGAAGACTGTCCAACTGGGCGCTCTAACTGGCTAGTTATCTTGTATTAAGGTCGGCGAAAAGTGACTTGGAGGAGAGCATACCATATGTTACACCCCCTCACTTTCAAGATTTGGTTGAAGCAAAGTATGCGTGGTAAATGGAATCTCAATATCGTTTGTCTGGTACACATGAACCCTTTTAACTGCGCAAATAATAGAGACATCAGTCTCCTTTCCATTGTGCTTGTTGTTGTTGTGATTGTTAAGATCTCAAACCAGAACTAGTGCAATTCTTCTGAAATCTCATATCGTCCGTAGTTATTTCATTCAAACTTTCGACAAAAAAAAACTGGTGATTTTAGTTTAAGTTTTGTGCCAGTGGTGCCTCGTCACTTAACTTCGATCGACGAGTCGGATGGAGCGTCATAATAGATTATTTTGGCTTTGGGGGTACATAGTAAAGGATTTTGTCCACCTCTGCTCCGCTTTTAACTGATAATGTCACCTCATTAGAAACCAGTCATATTCGTCTATGATATCAGTTTAATCTAAGAAGGGAAGTGACAGAAAACACAAAGGAGATTCTTTGTGAAACCCTGTAACCCAGTCGTTATTTGTAGGGAAGAAGCGTGGATGTTAAGAAAGTGTATTATAATATCGTTGATCATTTTAAATGTAAGATTTTTAAGTGATTTGTGTGCATTTTGCGTTTAAGTGCTCTGAAGAAGGAGGTGTAACGTTGACTCTTACAATTTGTTCATCGACTTTGACGTAGTTAAAAAAGTGCTTATCAGGTCCCCGAATTGACTAGATCGAATGAATAAAAATAATCCTGTTCGAAGGAGCTTTTGCTCCAACCTCCTACAAAGACAACGAAATAGGGGAAGACCTTACCTAAGGTGGCGCGCACTAGTGAAGGTGGATCTCAGTCAACTTAGGATAAAAACACACCGCATCAGACTTTGTTTTGTCCTTGTTTTTCGTTTATTAATCAGATAATAATGCATTGATTCTTATGAGTCAACTTACACCAAAGACGACGAGACAAAAGACATGTTTTTCGGTCATATGTTTTCAGACTCAGAGTACGTTACTGAAGGCATTTGGATGTTAATTTTTTGATTGTATGTTTATTGATAGAGGCGATGACGATGGCGCGATAGTTAGCTCATTGGACTATCACGCACAGAGTCTGGGTTCGATTCCTGGCTGGGTCAGCAACAATTTTTCAAATCACCAACACCCTTTCGGCGGGCAATGGCAACTCCCGAAAGTAAAATTGCCTACGAAAAAGCTTCTAAGGAGTGCCGTTCGGACTCGGCGATAAACCGTAGGCACCGCATAGATGTGACAAAAATGACAACATGAGCAACAAAAATGAGTGTCAAGAAGCTAGGCCATGGCCCATACCGGGCTGCCAGCGCCACATTGTTTTTTTTTTGTTTATTGATAGAACTAAAGTGAAGTGGCCATTAAAAGTCTTTACTATCTATAGCAATGAAGCCATTTGCTAATTAAAAATTTTCTGAATTCTGAAGTGGTCTAATGTTTATTTAATTCTCAACTTCTTCTACCTACCATAAAACTATTTTCCAAAGTTGAGCACTCTACTTTTTAAATGCGGTTTGTCAATCTTAACTTATTCCATTTCCTTAAATATGTATCTTCATTACCACCGCGATTTGCTGTCTATGTTTACACTCCAATTAATCAGAAGTCACCTACTGAAGTATAAAAAGGCAGTCCTTAATCATCACTAGCTTGTGTCAACAAGTTAACAGCAACACTCATCCAACACCCTTCATTTCCTTCATAAAGAAAATAAAAATATCAGAAAAAAGGAAACAAGAAAATAATGGAAACCGATTAATTAAAAATGACTAATTGCACTCAAAATACCCCCTCCGGCTTGTTGCTCGAGTAACGAACCCACACTCTATCAATCACAGCCCTCACCCTAACAGACGCACTCGAATTTGATTTATCACATAAACAGCGAACTGCAACATGTGGTCACGCTGATACAATAATCCCCGCATTTTACAAAAAAAAAAAGGAAGAAAACACCAACAAACTCAGGGACAGAATGGGAATCAACAGAGAGTGAAGTCAAGCCCTTTTTCAAAAATTCGCCCTCTTTTAGAAGGGGGTAAACAAAATACAATTTCAAGTGGAAAGTATTCCATAGAGGAGTTGAAGTAGTTATTACACCCTCGGTCCAACCAACCACAAACGAAATAATTAAAACTGTAATCACCACCATTGTGATGCGTCTAATTATGCAGAGAGAGCGGTTTTTGACAGAGTTCCAAGCGATTATGACCAGCTAAGGATTTTTTCCTTTTACCCAGTTGCCTCCTGTTGTATCCTTTGGAAATATAGAGAAGCCGAGAGTAAAATTAAGTTTTCCAATTCGCAGAGAACAACTTTTCGCATCATCACCATCATCAACCATCACTAAGCTCCTTCTACGTCCTTCTACATTGTCCCATTGTGCTTTCCGGAACTGAGCGCTGCTTCCGGTGCGTTTAATTAGTTTAAAATATATTTTCACTAGCCTTTCTAAAAATCAGCAACCTCTTCGCTTTTTGTTTTACACCAAACTCTTGACGTCAATCCGGTTTGTCTGGCTGTCATTTTTGTTCGTCCCAATTTTGGCCAACGGAAACGTGTCGAATGTCATATTGATTTGGCGGGAAAAGGAAAACTTTACCATGAGCCTCAATTTTTAACCCGTGGCTTGCTGTAGTCCCGGTGGCCTTGTCGACTCAGATCAGGACCATAGGACTTTTGGTTCGTTGTGAACGAATTAAAAATGAACCAACGGGAGTAATAAATTAAATTAAGGTCAACTGTGTACCAGGGACTGTTGTATTCCTATGGTGTCCGATGCCTTAGGGGGTTAGTTCTCTGAAAAAGTTTCTCTGTAAGTCTTCTTCCTTATGTTAACGAGGATACCCTACAGGGACTATGGGATCGGTATGATCTTATTCCAACGACGACAAAGCATAGACGTGGATGAGGCAAAGGAGAAAGTTTTTCCTTGTCTGCTTCTAATATTCATCCGTTCGTCTGTTGGTTTGTTTGTACTGCTTTACATGTGGAGAAGAAGTTGCAACAGTTTTTCTTCTATGACTTTCCGTAACCATGGGGATTTATCACAGGACAGAGACGTTTTAATGTCTTCATTTGACAGGTAGTAAATATTGCTAAATTCAGGGTGGGGTCAATGTTGTGAATGCTAAAAAGGAGCACGACGACGACGACGGCGGCTGCGGAAGAATGCAATTAAAACAAGAAGTCTCTTGGTAACTCTGTGCGTAACACTCCAATTGTGTGACATTCAGTAAGAGCGAAAGTATAAATATATCTAAACATAATGGTGTTATATTCCGAGTTGAATTTTTTTCACACTGCGCAATACGTCACGTGTATTGGATTTTTTGTTGGTTTACAGTGATTTTGAATGATGTCCCACTTTCCTTTTAGTTATTTAGAATGATAAATATAATTTATTATTAGATATAAACACCAATTTTAGTTCCATTTAAAGTTTAATTAAATTTTCTTTTTCTGCTATTCAGATTAATGACAAATGTAATGTTCAATATTTCGATTTTAAAATACATTTTACAACGAAAGAGCATTTTTGTTTAATCGTCTTTGCGATACTTAATAGTGATCTCATATAAATTGGTCCAATTTTTAAGCGGTACAGAATATATTCAAATCATCCATAAATATTTATCGCTTCATGTGCTCTACATTTTTCTTCTGTCAAATTTAATGTTCATATTGGTTCAGAAATTTGTTCGTGCTCACTATAATTATTTGTATCTTTATCGCCAGCACTGTTCTTTAGTGCATTATCAATAAATAACTACGAAGGCGGTTATTAATTAAAAAATATTAAATTTTATACTGTTGTTGCAAAACCTTAAACAACATTCTCAATGCGCTTATTTTGTTATCAGTACCCTTTTAAAATGGTATTGGGTATATAACTTAATTCACCCATCTGATCCCACGTTCCAGCAGCATTTCGGACATGCAAAACCGCCTTTTGACGTCTCTCGGCTTGAATTCATGTGGAACCCAATTTCCTTGTTTTTGAATATATCCAGCTGCTTTTAAAAGTTTTGAAATGGCTGCTTGAGTGACACCCAAAGATTCTGCGAGCTCTTCTTGTGTTTGGCAACAATCTTCATAGAGCAATGCTTCCAGTTCTTCATCTTCAAACTTTTTTGGCTGCCCAGGACATTCATCGTCTTCCAAGCCAAAATCACCACTTTTAAATCGTGCAAACCACTTTTGGCACGTTCGCTCAGCTAGCGCATGTTCACCATAAACTTCCACCAAAATACGAAGACTTTCGGCAGCAGTTTTCTTCATATTAAAGTAATGAAGAAGAACTCCCCGCAAAAACACTTTTTCAGGCACAAAGTTCGACATATTTGAGTGAAAAAAAATTATTGTTGTTTACGCTTCAAATGAATGACATAAACTGAAATAACGTACAATGACAGTAGCTTTCCAACGCATGTTCCAATGGAATAATACAAGTTACGCCATCTCTTAGCAAACCCTACGAATTAAGTTATAGACTTAATATTATTGATTTATGATTACGCGCTGTTCTCTAATATTTAATTCAATTTGACTAAGGATGGGTTCCAGAAGTTTAATTATTAAACCATAAGCTGTCATTCTTGGACACGAATTCATTCTCGGTAATCTTGTATTTAACAGATCAAACTAATCTTCGACCTGTAATGTACACATTGTTTAAAGCTTAGTTTTATTAATGAGTAAGTCTCACTATAATTTTCCCATTTCTTTTTTTTACATATGTACATACTGTAAATACCAATAACTTTTGTCCATATCATCCGTTTCCAGACTCTATTCTGCTAAACAATCAATTTTACCAAGTAATGTTTCTGTTCCCATCGAATATTCTGCTGACGTATGGGTTTTGTTCGCACCTGCAATATCAAATACAGTATAAGGTCGCAATGCCCAGACGTAACAGAATACGCCTATAGTATTACATTTTTGTTTGTTAAGTAGTATTTAAGGAGCTTACAATTCTAATAAACCTCACTCCCAATCCAAGCGTGTTGTTTAACTTTAGATCGAAAGAGATCTAACATTTTTGGTGACCCCGACGTAATCCCGCTGAAGAAATTAAAAACAATGGAAGCCCTCATCAAGGAACAGGCAGTCGCAGCCGAAAAAATAACTGACGATCCCACGACTAGAACTTTGCGCTGTAAAATTAATGGTACAACTAGCCAACGTGGTCAAAATGAGTATACCACTCGAAATCCACAAAAAAACGTTCTGGGCTAACTCTCAAATCGTCTTAGCTTGGAAAAACACCCAATCACCATTGCAAGCCTTTGTTGGCAACTGTATTTCGTTCGTAAACGAAGAAAACAAGCAGGGGCAATGGAAGTACATCAATACAGAAATAAATCCAGCTGATTTATTGTCTCGGGGAGTACTTCCCGACCAATTTCTCAAGGCCCTTTCTTGGTTCAAAGGACCTACATTCCTTTACCAATCTAAATCAACATGGCCAGTGCAATCACCACTAATCAAAAGCGAACATCTTCCAGAAGTAAAAGCGAGAAAAACAATCTTATAGTCACAAGCAAGAAGACCCACTTCCTTGAAGAGATTAACCATCGAAACGCGTCGCATAACATACGTTTCATCAGCAATCTAAAAAGAGCGAAGGCCTATCGGATAAAGAGGACGGTTATCTCCGCACCAAAATTAAAGACAGCCAATATAATCATTGTCAAATACATTCAGGAAACCACATTCTCAGACGACATTAAAGCCCTCAAAAAATTTGGACAAGTACCAGAGAAACCGATTAAGTCTATTGTCTCCATTTTTCAACAATAGAGCTGTTTTACGTGTAAGTGGTCGATTGGAGGCTTCTAACTTGTCATACGATGCAAAACACTAGATCTTCTTGCACAGTTCGCATGTATTTACGAAATCATTGTTGACACATCTGCACTATAAAAACCTCCACGCAGCGCTACAAGCATTACTAGCTTTCGTAAGACAAGACTATTGGATAGTGAGGGGAAAACAACTCGCTCAAACAATTGTACACATCTGCATACGTGGTTTTAAGGCAAAGCCAATAAATATTGAGCAACTTATGAGAAATCTACCGCCAGAGCGAGTACAATCTTCAAGACCATTCACCAACATAGGAGTGAGTTGACTTCCTGGGTCCCCTGTATATCCACTATAAGATCAGAGGAAAACTGCCAACAAAGGTCTATGTATCGGTTTTCGTATGGTTCGCAACGAAGGCTGTGCATCTGGAGTTAGTTTCAGATCTGACAACCCAAGCCTTTATTGGTGCCCTAAAAACGTTCGTGGCTCGCCGTGGCTTACCCGCCAAAATTGCAGGACATTGCCTCTTTTTAATGCTTATCCTTTTTAAGCCTCTCCGTGACTGAAAGCTGCCCAGGTTGCTGATTTCGAAGAGGATCTACTTTAAGGTGTTGTGTAGTCGTTGAATTGGCATGGCCGAGTCTCCTATAATGACTGGTTGTCCTAACAGCTTATTGAGTAATACTGCAAGTAGTAATCGCTTATTGTTGTAACGATGTTCGAGTGTTGACCAGGCCGAATGGTAGTCGTCTTCTGATACCTGAAGGTGTTGAATTAGCTCGGCCGCTTCTCCAGACAAATTAGTCTTTAGATAGAACATTTTCTCTGCCTTACTCATCGGTTGTTGATGTATAAGCTGGAGGTAGAGATTGTGAAACTCCTTCCATTGGAGATAGTTCCCGCTAAATACGCACAGCGTTATCTCCGGTAGTTTGAACCGCTTGGGCTCTGAAGTCGCTGCCGGTGACGTCTTGCTCAACTGTTGATCCAAGTGTTCCTGCAGTTCGATTAGTCGCGATTGACAGCGTTCTTCTAGCTTTTGAATGTTATCAATCGAGTAATCTAAGGTCCCTTCTTCTGCCACGATTTGGAGATGTAGACCAGAGATAATTGGCCATTGCTGTGTAAGACTCGCTGGTTTTTGATTGTAGTATGCAGCTGAACGGTCTTCCATCTTGTCATTGGTGAAGGCAAGTAATATAGTCAAATTAATAAGGATGAATTTAGTTAACTTAGATATACCTGTTTAAAAAAATGGACACCCTTGCCAATGATTGGAAACTCCTAATTTCAAAGTGCACATTCGGTTCAAGGGCATGAATTTGTATGTGGGAAATTTAACTATCTGCCCATATCCATATTTGATTATTAGGTAAGTGGGTGCTTAACAACTTGCAAATTTTGGGTCTGATACAGATTGCTTTTCTACCTTTAATAACTCTTCTAGGGGTCGTTTTGTAAAAGATTAGCGTTAAAAAAGTCCAGAAGCCAGGGAATGGTTTCTAAACAATTTGAGTAAATGTGAAGTATCACTAAATACATAGACAGCCTTTTTTCTGTTCCCAGGACTTGCAAAGAAAGGTTTGTTTTTACATATTTGCACTTTATTCCATAGTCCCTAGCTGCCTCCTCCCAAATCGGAAACAATAGCAGTAACAGGGTAAAATATTCCATTGATTGAAGCCTTTTTATGATTGTCTTCAACATGACTTTTGTTAGATTGGAATCATAGTTGTTATAAACAGGTTGCTTACAATTTTCAAATACTCCTCTTGCCATTGTAATTTAGTCGTAGTTTGCCGGAGCCAAGAGAGTAACACTTTTCTTATCTTATTCATATTTCTGTAGTTTCATTTCATCCGCCATAAGAACACAAACTTGGAATATAAATGATATTAATTATGTCAGTTGATGTACTCGGTAGTTAAATCTTCCGTATTCGTTGTCCAACTTTGTCTCCAGCACCTTCTCTGGAGTAAGTACGTTTGGACGTTCATCATTTGAAAGGTTTCTTTTAACGTAAATATAAATAAAAATCGATATTTTAAACTTAAATAAACTTAAGTAAATCTTACATAATTTGTTCCAAAATCTGTTTACCGTTTCTCCTGTTGTGTCTCTGCTTGCGTTTCGTTTAAATGAAACGGAAGAAATTCTATTGAAACTGCATCTAATTTCAGTATCGTACTGTTCTTAAGCGAGTGATTCAACAATTCGTGCAGATTCCGGGCATTATGTTCGGATGTAAAATGTTAAGAACAAACGAACGCACCATCCACATCGAAGACGTCTTTATGCGCACATTGAAGGATTCAAAATTTCTTGAAAAGACTCGTTCTTTGGAAATTGAAAGAACTTTCTATTTTCTTGATACAAAGTTCTACTCGTTTTTAGTTTTTTGTCATTGCTACTGTTACAGCCACAAACAGGGCAAATCACATTATTAGATTAAATATTCTTCTAAAGAAATTCAGGAAATAAATCACAACATTAATTTCCAGTTTAATTTCAAAAAAGAAATTAATTAAATGTCAAACAATAGCGATGCAGATAACGTACCATCATGTTTATATACCTTGAGAAAGATTTAAATAGCCAAAGATGTCCTAAGGTGATAAAAGATTATGCACATTGACATGCAAACAATTTATTTTCCATGTTATTCAGTCATAGAAATTTATCAAAGAAGGGCTCACATACAGACATCTCTGGATCGTACGAGTTTCTTTTAAAGGAAAACATTAATTAGAGAGAAAGACGACTTAAGCAAACTGTGCAGCTTAGAAAGATGCATCCTCATTTTGGCAATATGAGTTTCTGAATTGGGACTTTGTCAGGGGATTATTTTCAAGTGTTTCTGGTAATGTCGGTTATTTTTCCAATTTTTACATACGATTGTAAAATATTCACAAATATGAAAAAAGACAGCTCACTGTTATCGTTAATAACTGCGTGAGGTATATATTCGGTATTACCAGATATGAAAATGTCTTCTTTTATACCAAACCGAAAACCGGATGTTCGTTGAGTGGCTTGATGAACTATAGAACCAAGCTGTCATTAAACAGAATTCTGACCCCAAACAAGCCTTTGTATCTCTTAAAAAAAAAAAGAAGATCAACCAGAAATTAAAGAACAACATTTGCATCGTTCTCAGATGCAAATACAGAACGCTTGGCATCAATCGTTTTACAACCCAAATGCCTTCACAAGAAAATTATTTCAATATTGCTTAGACAATTTTTAGTAATACGAGTATGTGTATAATGGAATCTTATGCAATACTTTTCTCTCTTCTTTTTTTCTACGTCCTCTCAACCATGTTTTACTATTTTATATATTATTTTTATTTTTTATGTTGTTATTTAAATTTATTCTATTTATATAATACATTTATTTCATTATAAGCTTGCTCACTTTTTTAAAAGGATGTATTGAATATTAGGTATTTTATGTGAACTAAAAATACAAACATTCTAATAAACAAACAAATTTGAAATATCGTTTTTTTTTGCTCACTCCACGCGTTTATTTAAATAACATAATAAATAATATTACTAATGAAAGTGTAGGCTATCGTCAGCTCTGACTTTTTCCCATTTTTCTTGCAATTGATGGATTCTGTGCCAATCCCACTGCTTGTTTTTGAGGTCAACCGTTCATCAAAGCAATTTTTTACATCTTCGTAAGAATTAAAGTGCTGTCCCGAAAGTTCGTGCTGCATCGATCGAGAGAGGTAGTAAACTGGTGAATAAGTCGGGTGGGGCAGACCTTCCCAATTAATGTTTACAACATGTGAATGTGATCCCAAATAATCGTTTCACAAGGTTTTAGCAGTTCATTCCCTTTAAGGTTTCACCACACACCAAATATACATCAACCTTCTTTCCATGGATATTACGTACTGCTTGCTTTGTTGATTTTTTGTGTTTTAGATTGTCGAAACAAATCTACTTTTCATCACCTGTAACAATTTGATGCAAACATTTCATATTCACACATTTTCAAAAACTTACAATCTCCGGAGTTTGGGTATCATGGCATTCGAGTGTTGAAAAAGAAGTAGATGTCGTTAATTATTTAGCGCAGTAAAAATCACTTAAAGCGACACGTCGTGAGTTCAATTAAATCAGTGACTGAGGTCAGCGAGTTCATGTACGGTCTGCATTAAGTGTTTTTTTTTTTTAATTTATTGTACTAAAAACGTAACCTACTTATTCATCTTTTATCATTTTATGTACATATGTGTGTGTGTGACCAATTTGACCAGTTAAACACGATAAAATTCTGGCTTATCCACTTGATAACCGCTGACGTATGACCTTTCTTTGATGCTCAACCGATAGTCACGATCTTGCTAACGACCCACTAAAGATAATTCTAACCGTAAATCTAATAAGACCATTTATTACGTTGGGTCTTCGTGCCAACTAATTAGAATGAACCTGCAATCACGAAGTGGTAATTCAACGGCCAAGACATAAAAAAAGTAAGGTGTGAAACTTTTGACGCTTAACTGTATCTATGGAGTTTCAACAAATGAAATTTTGATCGATTTAGATGAGGAGTCATGTTTTGAAGTTACGTTAGGAAAAAAAATCAATCTTTTGTTATAGAGCTTTCTAAAGAGATCAACCATCGAATGATCTTCACCTCGAAGAGATCCAACAACCTATCTACAATTGGTAATCAATCTATAGGTATAGAAAGTATTTCTCTCTGCCTTTACTGAAAAGTAAATTTCTCCAACGTAGTGGAATAGAGTAAACAAAGAAAATAAAAAGAAGTCAGCTCTACGAAGCCCGGAACATACGTTCATCCATCCTCAATTCAACTGTTGGGATGTTTTTTTCTTTTGTTTTTTCTTCTTTTTATTGAGTTCACATTGGGTCAAGCGTGATTGCAATGACTCTCCAATGTCAAGCTGTTTGAACCTCTGTATGACTTGGACAACCTTGGTGCCAGTACCACGTTTCATTCGAAAAAGAAGTCTGCTGGCAACTTTACAAATACATACAACAAGCCATCCAATTGCCATTTGGAGTAAACAACTCACCGACCATCGTCCATTGTCCACCGTTTGAATCCAGAAAAACGACCAGGAGGAGGAAGCCAGGTGCTAATTTCGGTTGCACGATGTTGAACTTTATTTAGTAGCACTCAAAAGAGTACAGTTTGGATTTGGTATTTCCTTATTAGTCAACGGCGGTCTCGAATGCTTTACGGAATAAATTCGAGATACATACCAAACCAAATCGAATCCGCACACAAAGATACTTAGATACACCGATCAGATTTAACAGCAAAGTGACAAATGATTGTCCAAACTGAACGATTGCCAATTGGGAAACGCCTGGTTACCCTATGGTCGTCGATTTCTGATGACGATGTGGTGTTAAAGGGAATCTTTGCCGTTGCCCTATTTGCATTTCAAATCGGAACTACTCGAAAATTGCTGGATTGGAGCGTTGGAAATTCGAAATCGATGGATATCTGAGTTAAAAAGGTCTGCATTTCTGCAAGTTACTGCAGATACAAATTTAATCCGAAAGATACTCGTACTAGTATGTTTTTTCGTTTATTTATTTTTACTTTCCAATTTATCTATGGATGAGAGAATGTTTGTTAGTGACAGGGGGAGGAGATAATGCTTAATACAGAAGGAGAAATGCGATCTCATGGCACCTGTGTCATAAATTTTACTGCACACAGCATCCAGAAGCATTTGTTCCGAAAGGGAAACATAGAAGATTCACTGAGATAAATCATTGGAGAAACTTGAAGTAGTAGGTTGGTAGGTAGGATAGGCATTATTACAGCCATGGAATACTGTAAAGGGTGAAAAGGTTTTTTTTTTATGATTGTGAAATTACAAAAGTAAGCTGAACAAAAGCGTTTACAGAACGGTTTAAGGCGTAAATATATACGGTAACGGTAGCCTTTTGGTAGTCTTTTGGGTCAATAAGTTTTTATTAGTGTTACATTCCGGGAGATGTTTACCTTTTTTTTATTAGCAAATCGCGTTAAAAAAGAGAATAGATAGGGATTTGTTTATGGACTGGTAGTTGAGTCGGTGATGATCATTCCATTCAAGTGGTAACCTGGAGAACGTAGGAGGGCTTATTGACTGACAGAAGGTTGATATAGTCGAACGATTGGCTTTGTTCGGCTGAGGAATGCAACTATCACCAGAATGGTGATTTCTACGTCTTGGTTTCGCATTCTTTTTTCGGGAATTTCCATTTTACTGGACTTTACACTTCTACGTTAAGGATAAATGTTATGTGAAGTGAATTCTTTATTTCGCTTGAGGAAATTTAACAACAGTATTGATAAATTGATTTTATATTCATTGCCATTCAATTTTCATTATTAATAAGGACTGACGTGGCTCCTTAACGCGATTCAGTATTGAAATTATGCCGACCACTTCGAATAAAGAACTCCACACACCTATAAATTGGGTCATAATGTGTAACTCTTTTTTTCCTGGGTAATATCTCTGGAATTGAACGCCACCATTTGGACTCTTTTGATGGCATTTTTCATGGTTTTGTCTACAATTCCGAGCGATTGGTTTTCCATTTTCTGACGCATGTTCTCCTTGAGGGATGCAAGAGTTTGTGGCTTATACAGAAAAATCTGTAAAAACATATTTAAATAATCCCAAAGGAAGAGTCTTGAGCTGTCAAGTTCAAGGGTTGATCTTGCTGGTCAGTGGAAATCGCCAAAATGCGATATCAGAGACGTGCATATAATGGTCATTTGTTTGGCTTGGTCTAGTCGATGTCAACAGAGTCTCTACGACATCTTTAGCCACGACTGCAATATTCTCGGCCGAACGAGAATATAGAAAGAATATAGAGAACTAAAGTCGTGCAACTTAACACCGTATTGAACTGCAAGCGGGTGCCGGACGGCCAGGAAAACGGGTACAAAAGGACGTTGCGGAAAATTAACTAACAAATTGTTTATCAAAAATATCTTGACGATTATTCTCCGTTTTTGTGGAGTATAGTGTTCTATTGCTTATTCACATAATTGACATTCGTCGCCATTCGCATATTCGATGGCACTTTCCGATAGAGTCATGCATTATGACCCTCCTAGTATAAAGTAAATCAGAAGCATGATTCCAATTCAACACCAATACTGAGACGAATGTGAATAAATATCTTCTGTGAACTTGGTGATAATCCCTTCGATGACATACTTTATACGAAAAGCAGTTTGATAGGTCATCAAGCCTTGCATCATTTTGTCAAAATAATTTTCCTGTAAGCTTGGATGTGATTACAAATGACAAATCCGTGACATCTGTCATTACTCGGTTTTTGCGAACTTCAGAAGCCACTCTGTCAGACCAAAAGTTCATTCATCTTCAGATCGAATGCTGAGCAGTCACAGTAAAAAAGTGGATACGATACACGATGGTTGATCTCAATGACAGTGTTACGAAAGTCCGTTGCAGTAAATTAGTTCCGCAAGGAAATTCAGAAATCTGCTGAAAGGAGATCAGTAAGAAATTCAAAAATAAAATTGAATCTTGTCCGATCGAATTGAGTACTGTAGACATCTTTGTGAAAAGATCAATTCACAAGATCTGGTGGAGGTTGTCTTATGCTAAGTGATTGCTAGTTAGCCCTTCTTTGTTCCGAAAGTGTTATTTAATGATGACATAGATAGAATGTACTATTTTTGCATCCTCATCAAACTTTTTAGGTCGAAGTTTCCGCTCGCTGTAGAGCTTAGTGAGACTGATTGGGTTGCATGTCCGCAAAATTTCTATGAAAATCTGACCTCTTTTAACTTATATATCCGTGGGTGGGTTGCACTTTGACTTTCTATTGAAGAATTAAGTGTAAATTAGATAAGAACATGTTTAACTTTTCCATAAAACATACGGCAAAGTGTAGGCAGATTGTGGCTTACATGATTTGGAAGGTGTAAATGAAATATCTAGTCATATAAAGAAAACGTCGCCGTGCGTCTCACAATCGCAAAGGAAATCTTTGAAGGATGTATTAGAAATGGTATGAGTCTCCTAGAACCAAAGTCGTTCTCTTTAAAAGATGAAAGGATCAGAATAAATTATCCCTACCCGCTCTGAATATTAAACCTCTGTAGTCAATTTGAGTTAAGGCTAGAACACAGGAAAATAAGTCAGGCCACACTCCAATGAATGCTCCTCCCATATGCATCGATTGCTTGGAGAGTATAACTATACAATTAACTTTATTACAATACATTTTAAATAAGTTGCCTGATACCTTTGTATGCCTCGTTTTCCTGGACAGGTTTATTAAACTTAACACAAGTAACAACTTAATAACTAAATTTACAAACTAACACAAGTAATAGACGTCTTGAGGGAGCGTCAAAACAGGCTTTCTGAACTGATGAATTTGTGTATCAATCTGGATAGGAGCTTAGGGTACCTATAATCCGATCTGTGAGGATTAATAAGAAAGAGAAAAATAGATTTTAGATTTCGTGTAGACAAAAGCCGATAGAGCAGAAGATTCAATTTTATTAGGTAAAAGCTGATGTACAAATAGTATGTCACATACTTACAATCCAACCCATCGTAAAGTTTATCAGTTGCAGACGACCGAGATAGGTTGACATGTTGAAGTTAGTCCATGGGAGATCCCATAATGCTTAAACAGAATTTAAGTGACGTCAGAGAAGAGGATGGAGATTGGTTGTACGTACGAACTTTTTCCCTTAAATAAAGGATGTTTTTTGAAACTCTACTAACTTCAGAGAAAGAAGACACTCTGAACTGCGCCAATTACAGTGGCATCAGTCTCTTTAAAATCGCATAAAAGATCTTATCTGCCGTATTGTGTGAACGCCTGAAGCCGTTCGTCAACAACCTAATAAGTCCATATCAGTGTGACTTCAGACCAGGAAAGTCCAGCATCGACCAGATATTCACACTACGGCAGATCTTGGAGAAGACCCATGAGCTTCAGATCGATACACACTACCTATACATCGATTTTAAGGCCTCGTATGACATCATCTATAGAGACGAGCTTTACAGAGCAATTTCTAGTTTCGGCATCCCTGCCAAACTCGTCCGTCTGTACAGAATGACGATGGAGACTGCACGCTGCTCCATCAAGGTCGGTAAAGATCTCACTGAGACCTTTGATGTCCAGAAAGGATTTAGACAAGGTGATGCGCTGTTTTGCGATTTTTTCAACTTCGTACTTGAAAGAATAGTGCAAAACTCACGAGCAAACACAAGAGGCACTATCTTTCAAAAGTCCGTCCAACTACTTGCATACGCCGAAGATATTGACATAATCGGGAGAAAGCAGCGTGATGTCAGTGGCGCTTTCGCGGGTATTGAGACGGAAGCGGCGAAAATGAGGGCAAGACCAAGTATATGCTGTCAAGCAAGGACAACCACCACCGACGTCTCGGGCAGAACGTCACCGTCGACAGATATATCTTTGAGGTAGTTAAGGACTTTATCTACCTAGGCTCTGCTATAAATACAGACAACGACACCAGCGCTGAGATCAAGCGAAGAATAACTCTTGCCAACCGCTGTTTCTTTGGGCTAAGAAGGCAACTGAGTAGCAAAGCCCTTTCTCGGACAACAAAAGTCACCCTTTATAAGACCTTCATAATCCCGGTCCTGTTCTATGGCGCAGAAGCATTGACATTATTAAAAATGTATAAGGGTGTTGTTGGTTGCTTCGAGAGAAAAAAAAAATTCTTTGGGCGATCTTCGGTCCCGTCTGCCTTGAAGGAGAATGGGGGAGCAGATACAAAAATGAAATCTACGGACTGTACAGCGACATCAACCTAACCAGAAGAGTGAAGATCTAAAGAATGAGATGGCTGGGTCATGTAGATCGTATGGACGCCAATGCTCCGGTCCGAAAAAGTATCGCTCCTGAGGGACAGCGCAGTAGAGGAAGGCAAAGAGTCAGGTGGCGCACGCAAGTGGAAGGGGACCTCAGCCAACTTAGCGTGCGGAACTGGAGGGATCGAGCTGGTTGGAAAAGCTTATTGACTGAGGCCCAGGTCCACCCCGGACTGTAGCGCCACTTAAAGTAAGTAACTTCGGACATTTGTATATGTCAAACCAATTGCCAGACTACAATCTGTCAGTGTCATTTTTATTAAGTAATATTTGCAAGTTAAACGTTTCCAAATTTTAGAAAATTGGTTCCAAAATTGCACTATATTACACACGACATGATCGACTATCTGAAACCGCTATTCGCCTTATTGTTGACCATTTTTGCACAACATAAGATGCAGTGACACCGAGACATATTAGAAACTTGGGTTCTGAAGAGAATATTGCATCCGCGCTGAATAAGATCCAAACTTATCGATTCGACGTTGTTTACAACAGCTTGGTTTTTGTCTATCCACGTTATGGAAAGTTTTATGGAGGTTTGATTTTGAAGACCTACAAGATCCAGCTCGTGAAAATTAACGACAAAAGACCATTGGTCGCCTCAGAATGTCGATGTATTTATTTCAAAATTAACTTGGCATTATCGAAAAATTTTGTTTAGCCAGGGGCTCATTTTTGAGTCAATGGGTAGGTCCAGAAGCAAAATTGTCGCATTTGAAATGAAGATTATCGAAACATCGATACAACGTGATAAATACACAGTGTGATACGATTTGTGGGCAGGTGGAGTGAAGTTCTAGATGTGGTTTCAGGAGAATGACCATACGCGTCATACAGCAAACGGAACAATCAACTTATTGAAGTTGGCTTCTAAAATCTTGTGAATCTACTTCTTTTCACTATTTTCTAGGGGAATACGAAAAGTCGCTAGTCTACGCTGATGAACCAACAACAATTGACGCATTGAAAGCCACCATTAATGCGGACATGCGGCCACAAATGGTTAAAGAAGTTTTATTTGAAAAATCAGCATCCACTTGTTGTTCCATAATCTATTTGAACGTGTTTCCTGTGTGTATTGTTAGTAGGTTTCAGTTTTTAATTCAGTTGTGCTTTGTATGCATGAAAATGCAAATCTTTCATGAGAAACGCTATAGAGAGGCTCTCAAAATGTTTAATTTTTGATCACGGTACTGAATTGATATCTCCAGACACTCAGCAACACTCTCACGAACTGTTTCGATGTTTTGTGTTGAATAACTTGTTGAGGGACAGCCCAAGTGTCTATGATCACTAGTCTGAATTTTTAAAACACATTTTTCGGCTTCATGATAGTGCACGAACATCTCCATTGCCAATAGATGAATGAATAAGAAAAGAAGAATAAAAAGAAAACGAAATGACTAACGATTTTTCGGATCTTGCTTTAAAATCAACTGTCGCTAGTCTGAAACTATGTATGTATATATAGAGCTTAGTTATAGCCCTGCACAAAGAAATGTTTTCAAAACCAGCAATGATTACATTTACATCTTTTGGTAGAAAAATACTTCACGGTCAATTAAGAAAACTCATCTGTGTAACTACATATGTGGCCAAGAGTAAATATTTCACCGCCTACTTTCTGCTACAAATGTTCTAAATTCCGTGACTAACGGGACAGTACAACTGTTCATATTTACCAACATTGAGCATGACCCTGCTGCTAGAACATCGTCGCTAATAATTAAAAATCACAGTTCGTGATTTCAACATGTCCCACATTACACAATTGTGGGGTCTCTGAACTCTCATCATTTACACATTTCAAAGATCTTTCATCTTCGAACCCCATCATCATCATCTTCATCATCCTATCCATCGTTTTAGATTGTGCTAATGAAATTGGATCCACAGCTACGAATACGTCTTATGATTGCTGGGATTGTATCTGTATTTATTCCTCCGTATGTTGTACTCTGCTGTCTCCTGTTTACTCCAACTTCTTTCAGACTACAAGTGATAAATGATTTCCGACTTTACTGCCAATTAGCATATGTCAGAGATGTATCTCTCAAATCCACGAAAATCAAGTACTCGTCAAATCTCAAGCGGATTTGGATTGTTTTTCTCGAACTCTATAAAATTTTATTGCTACAATGACGCGTCCAATAAAGGCAATACCTTCACCTCTATTTAAGCCTGAAATCATTTTCAAGTTCAAGTGTCTTTCAATCGATCCATAATGTTGGACCTTTCACTATGATCTACGATGTTGATGAGCCTAAGCTGCTGAATTGTTTATGTATTTCGCGAATAAATTAGAAACAAACAGACAACGAACATCGAGCAGAGCAGCCATTGAACACTTTATATCACTGCCGACCTTGGTATTAGATAGTTTTCTAATTAATTCAATCGGAAATTGATTAAAAGTACTTTTTTGCCTCTACAGATACTTTTATAAATATATAGATAGATTTTTTTTAATTTTTTGAAAGTACAAGTTTGTCTGGGGGCTTTTTGTTTCAATTGAAACTCGTGCTCCTTCGTGATGTACGAGTACGAGTACGAGTATGAGTATCTGATGTGCTTCTCCCTTGTATCTGATGCTAATATAGAGGTGATGTTTTTTTTTTTTTTCAAAGAAATTAAGTTGAACTGTGAAAGAGAAAAAGAAGTGAGGATGAGAAGATAAAGGGAAGAAGAGGAAGATGAAATCGAATTGGAGATAAACCAACTAAGCTTGTACGGCACATCAATAAGGTTCGAACTCGCGACCACTGCAGATGCGACCATTTTTGGTAGTCGAGTCTGACGGATCGATGTTTAGTTGAATTTGCTGTCAAGATATTATTTTTTTTTTGTTTCTACTTGGTTTTATCTCAATTTGTGAACCTGTAAATCTGTGAATCTTTTGTAAACTTGTAAATCTTGTCTGAGCCGAGATTTGTGTTGTGGTGCGCGACGAGTAAGACTTGTGTTTCGGAAACAAGTTTGCGTTGTTGAGTATTTTGTATTCGATTTGTTGTGAGGTAATTTTTTTTTATTATATTATTTTTCAAATTTGAATGCGAAATTGCTTTTTTCCTTGTTTTTTTTTTGCAATTTCAAAATAGTGAGAAAAAAATTGCAAAAAAGTGTTTTGAAAAAGTGAAAAATAGATTGTGTGTGGATTTCTTTGTTTAAAGTGAGTCGGTTCGTTGGGATTACCTAGCATTTGATTTGGATTATTTAGCAGTTTCGTTGGGAAAGATTTAACAATCTAGAAATTTATGGTGAGTTTTGGAAAGGTTTTCAATATTTTTGGCCTACAAGGGTGGCCCTATGTGTGTGGTGATTTAAATCAGATTATCAACCGTGTTGACTATGCCACCCTAAATTGAAGGTTTTTATATCAAATTTCTATAACTTTTAACACGTTGACTGCTATGTGAGCCATCGGTGGTACGTACTTTTGTTTTTACATGAGTCCGCGTGTATCATCGGTGGTTCACATGCCTTGTTTGAACGACAAGATTTTACATTTGATTTTTTTCTTAATTTTAAAATGGTAATATTTCGCTTATCGTATGGTGGTAGCAAACGTTTCAGATCAACAGTCCTTAAGACACGAAAAGGCGCGCCTATTCAGTCGGTAGTCATTTCAATAGTTCACACGACACAATTATGTACAATACGCATTTCGAATTCCTTTCGATATTGGGCTTGATCTTTATGGATTCTGACCATCTAATGCTTCAAAACTTCAAGATAATATCCGGCACTAACTGTTTTACTGGTTAACTTTAATTGTGGATAATTCTTCCGCTATCGAAGAATTTCAGGCATCCAAATTGAAATTTCATCCTCCAGCTTCTCTTTGCCGTCCAAATAACGTTTATCCCAGTCGAAACAATCAAACCACTTTTTGCGATCGAAACGTGTCTGATGCATTTTTACCAAGTTTTGCGTGAAATTTGATGACCGCTCTTTGTTCCATGTTAAAATTTCAACATTCAATGAAAAGGTGTTCTGGACGAATAATTTTTATAATTGTTAAATGTCATCCAAATGCCATGAAATTTCGACAGCTAGTAGAGAAGGATTCAAGGTTTGAAACCCATGTTCAAGCATGTTCTTCTGTACCGTAAATCAGAACTGGCTTATTATAAAGCCGCCCTGGATAAAGCTTTTCTATTCAGTGGCCCAATGTCGACACGGCATGAAAACCACATCAATTTGTCAATTTGTGTTTATTCAGTGGCGTCTCATGAAGCACTTGTGTAGCTAGATCATATTTTGCGGCCATTTAGCCAGAAATGAGCTTCATCATTGTGGACGATTTTGCAAAAAAATTCTGCATTGTTTGTAACCATTTCCAGAGACTAATTTGAGAAAGTTTGACGCTTTAAATGGTCATATGACTTAAGACCCTTGCCAAAATTCGCCACAATGTTGTTGGAACGATGATTAATTCTCGCGAACGGCTTTGAATAGATTGCATTGTGTTGCAGATCCACTTACGGCCTACTTCAGTATCAGTTACATTTCCCTCCTTCTTTGGAATTAGAGGGGCCGATCATAACGTCCGAAAATTTGTGTTAGCGCTCTTAAAGTTAAGGTCATCGGTCAATTTTTATTTAATGTAAACGCTGCTCGTTCGAGTACTGAACAAAATAGTAATGACAAATCGAAATGAAGTAAGGATACAAAACAAAAACACTGTGGCGCTGGCAGCCCGGTATGGGCCATGGCCTAGCTTCTTGACACTCATTTGTGTTGCTCATATTGTCATTGTTGTCACATCTGAGCGGGGCCTACGGTTTACGCCGATTCCGAACGGCACTCCTTAGAAGCTTTTTCGTAGGCAATTTTACTTTCGGGAGTTTGCCTTTGCCCGCCGAAAGGGTGATGGCGATTTGAAAATTTGTTGGTGACCCAGCCAGGCATCGAACCCAGACTCGCTGCGTGATAGTCCTATGAGCTAACTATCGCGCCATCGCCATCGTAAGGATACGTTAACATTAAAACAAAGTATAGTTGTTAATAGATAACCTTATCCAATACATAATCGCATGTTTATATACGTCGATTTCTTGCTCAAGGTGTCACCTGTCTGGAAAGCAGACTTTTAACAAATCCAAGGTAAAGTTAACAAAATTTTTTTTTGCGTTGCTACCAGCATGTGTGTCTGCCCTATATTTTAAAGCTCATTTCATAAATCCTACTTAAAACGACTTCAATAAGGCGGTAATGAAATGACATTCAAAATCTGAACCACTACCTCCGGGTGGTGAACAAATGTTTTCACACGGTAATCCATTTATTCTCGCATTATATTTACAACAGCAGGTGACAACCCCATGTCTTTTTCGCTTGTTTTCTCTGGCACAAAACCCCTAATTGCTAATAATCGCCCCAAGTCTATATGTCTACATTGTACTCCTTTTAGATCCGAGAGAAAAAAAAAATGTAACAAAAATGTTGTATATCAGAATGCGCCCTCTCTGTGTTTGAACACGCATTTGAACTCGAACCAATGAACTCACCCTTAGCCACAGAACATTAACCACTTGTGAGCCACCCCTAAGTGTAATTAGGTAGAATAATTTTTGCCAGGACTGTAACATAATTCCAGGCGACTAAATTGCATGTCATCTAGGAAATGCAACCGGTAAAGCGCAAGTGGTAAGGGGATTCTTCCAAACCCTTTTCGTTTTTCCCGCGCCACGGGTGGTTATGGAATTTTCATTTTCATTCTGGGTTTTCAGGTTTTTTCGAGGTCTGGTCGTACGCGGGCTGGTATGCCTTGGAGCGGAATGACAAGTGACATATACCGAAATCGAAATACCTACACACTTCAAAGTTAGCTAAAAGTGTCATTGGTCGTTGCTCTCTGCTTCGCCCGGTGAATGGTATTAATGATGGCGCGCAATGTTTATATAGTAGTGGCTGTTTTGGTGGTGGGTGGTGTGGTTTTGATGGAAGTTTCTGAAATCAGTTGAAGGGGTTGTAACCGGCAAAATACTAACACAACTTACCTACCCGACCACTGTTAACGCCAGTTGTCATCCGTTGCATGTAGCCGAAATTGGCGGTTTTTCTTTACGAAGCGTAACGTAACGGAAATTCAGTGTTAGAGTCGGGTACGATTTCGAGGTTGAAGCCAGAGCTAAAGAAGTGGAAGAGTGAAATCACCTTCGGAATTCCGTATGTAAGTGGTGTTAGAGTTGTGGTTCTTGATTCGTTGAGTGAGGGCGTTTTGTTGTTAAATTGTGGGCAGGAATACATTGGAGATGATTGGAGATGGAAGAATGTAATTCATAGAAAGAGAATAAGTACTAGGAAATCAATTGTGGGAAGGTAAGTTGCAGAGAAAATTAAAACATATTTTAGAAACATACACAAAGTTGCCAATGGAGCACGACACGGCTTATTCTCGCCTTTTTCGAAATCCGGATAAGATCCCATAACTTAAACTCGTATTCCATATGTAGGTCACTTCTATGTTATTTTCTCATTGCGCATTTTTTTAAGATAAGCTTTTGTAATGTGTTCGCTAAATTGCTTACCAGTGTGAAGTGTTAGTTACACTTTGATGTAAAGGAAACTCATTTAATATCCGAACCAGTTATGTACTTCCTCGTTTTTAACAGAACGTACGTAAACCAAAACAAAAAAGCTCCAGTTGCTCTTTAAAGCAAGATTGCTGTAGGCGCTCAATGTGCAATCTAGCTACAGTCCGTTTAATAAGATCGGATACGGCAAAACTCGTTTATGAAAACCGGTTTGGAAGTGGCATTTGCATTAGCAGATAAAAAAATACTTCTGATAAGATTAAAGAGTGTTCAATTTTTGTCCGAGACGGAAGTATTTTAAAATAGGTTTCGCGTTTGCATCACGTTATTAAGCAGTATTCTTGTGCACGCATCCAAAAGGACCGAAAATGTCATACGGAGCAGCTGCTAAACACATGAAAAAGTCAAAAGCATTTGTTAGCAAGTGGGTGCACCGTTATTCCCAAGTTAAAAATGTGGATGATTTGCCGGATCGTGGGTCTACGCCAAAAACAACAAAAAAGCAGGATAAAATGATTCTACGCGTGTTTGAAAAAATCCTCTTGTATCGTTACGTGGAGGACAAGGGATTTTACGTAAAAGGGGTCTAAATGTGTGTTGTGATACGATACGAAGACGTTTACTAGCCAATAATGTAAACTTTCGAAGCACAATAAAGAAACCACTACTGTCAAAAAACACGTAGAAAAACGAGTCAGTTGGGCCAAGGAGAATTTGGACAGAGATTGGAACAACGTTATTTTTTCGGATGAAGCTTCTTTTTGGACATGGTCTCCTATCACTCACACCTGGTGTACACAATCCAATAAATTAATCCAACGGATCGTCAAACACCCGGCAAAGGTGCAAAGATTTGGCAATTCATTCATGTTTACAAATAACTTAAACGCACCCAACATGGTCAAAATTTATAAGAAGGCTTTATTACCATCTGCACAAAGGTGGTTTAAAAGAAAGAATGAGAATTGGTTACTGCAAGAAGATAATGACCCGAACCATCGCAGTCGTTTGTGCAGTGCGTGGAAACAAGAAAATGACGTCGATGTTTTAGATTGGCCATCACAGTCGCCGGATGCAAATCCCATTGAAAATGTTTGGGGATTCATGAAGCTAAAGCTCCAAGGAAAGAAGATCTCGACGGGCAAACAATTATCACGAAAAATACGAGTTTTATGGAGATCTTTGTCTCAAGAATATGCTATAAGATTAGTAGAAAGCTGGCCTCGAAGACTCCAAGCAATTATTGATAATGGAGGAGAGTGGACAACATATTAATTGAAAAGCATTCAAGTAAATAAACAAAATAAACCAGTACAATTGATTTTTTTTATTATTATAAGTTCTTCTTTAATTTTTGTCGTGTACGATGTCATCAAACAGGCTGTAATGCTAGCAAATGTTTTGGTGCAAGGTTTTTGGTTAAAAAAACGAGATGATCCGCATTTGTTTTCCATGTTTGAGCCGTTTTTTCCTTATCAGCCAGAGCGGAATGTTGTTGAAAGGTTAACAGGTCGTACACTATCGCCAAAGTTTTCGCCCCTTTCTCGCAGAAATGGAGTTCTGTTTAAACGCATGTCGTAATAAGAAGCCTGCACTCCATTTTTCTCTTTGCTGAACGAATTTTCAACTGTGGAAATTTTCTCGTCAGTAAAAACACTTCATCTAAGGACGTTGTTCGCGTTTCCAAGCTTCTATGAGTAAGTGATCTGTGTGTCTCTTGTATCCGCCGAGTTCCAAATCACATTTTAATATGCGCGTCATGCTGTCTCTCATGATATATGGTACATCCCCCTAGGCATGATTTTCTGCGAACGCAGCGAATTTAAACAGATTCGATTCTTTAAGGCTTTGATGACTTGAAGCGTTCGCACAGTGCGCGGTGGTCGGATTTTGCACGGTCAACTATTCCACTTGTTTCCTCGAAATAACTTTACGATACGATTCACAAAATTTCATGTGAATTTCCAAAAGATTTCGCACTTTTCGTAATCGCATTTTTGTAGGCCAATTACGACAACACGATTTTCGAGCGAGCCCCATGATTGTCAACAACTTTTTTCATGGGAATTCTGTAAGGAACGGAACGAAATCTCAATTTAAATATATTTGTGACTAACATGTATTCATGAAAACATTAAGAACTTGTTTTGACCCAACCTATCTTCCTTTTTGATTACTCATTGGTAATTCTGTACAATTTAACATATTAATTTTTTTTTTATCTTTTGCAGGTAAGCCAACCCGATGACATGCGATGGTTTAAGAGTTTTAGCAAACATCAATGTGATTTAGAAATGTGAGTAAATGTTTGTTTTGCACTGGCTTATATGGTTTATCCGTAGAATAGAGGTTTTATGATAATTCTGAATTGAGTGGTTAGGATTATCGAGGTCCAACCACTCCTGTCCCGAAGCCTGGAGACGTGTTTTACCCATCAGATTATGAGGCAATTTTATTAATTTTTTTTTTTTTTTTTACAGTGTCCGACTCTTCACCACGACCTATTGTTAGCTGTTCTGTTTTTGGTGAAAATTCACCTGTAGGCACCCTCGTTTTTCAGTTCATGTTGGTGTCGAAGTCACTGGGAGAGTTATTTACTCTTTCTAGCTCAACGGCCTACAATTGTTTGACAACTACCTCCTGACCCTGACAGGATACTTGTCAGTCGGTCTTACTGATTCGCGTAACCAAAGCAATTGAAAAATGTGGTTTTTAGAAACTCTCTAAAATTATTATTTTAATGAAGTAAGAGTCGTATCATGAGTGTTGCTCCCTGTCTTCGGACGTGATGAATCGTAAACTTAAGATTGGGTGGTATTTGTTGGTCTTCTCACTCCCAATTGTTAATTAAGATAGGAAACGAATTCTACCAGGACAAATTATATGACACAACTTCTGGAATTTCCTTTAGTCACGAGAGAGTGATTACTTCAATTATCCATAGTCACCCATACTCTACAAGAGGAAATCCAGTTATACAAAATTTCAATGTATTTTCTTTTTATCGACATTCTTCAATTTTGTGCTTGTGCAGCCCCACTTCCAAAGAATTGCCTATGGTATAGCCTCTGCCAAAGGGCTATACAGTGAATTTAGCTGTAAGCCTGGGGGTGATAGTTTGAAACGTTGCCTGTTTCATAACGAACTGTCTTCTTAAAACAAGTCCAATTTCTTGGGATATTCTTTGAATCCAAATTCAAACATCGTGTTTCTTCTTCTTTTTTTCGTTTTAACTGCTTCAACATTTATGATTACCGAGGGCAAGAACATGCAATGGGTGCACTTTCAAACTGTCTTTCTCTAACTCAATGTTATCCTGACCCTGCACCTCCAATTACTTACTAAAAGAGATTTTCTTCATGACTGACAGAGGTACATGTGTAGAAATATTGCCATCGAATATAATCGGAGTTGTTTGTCTAATGTTTCAAAGAACGGTTTTGGCAGTTTTCTGAAAACTTCACATTTCTTTGGTTTAACGTAAAGAAACTAGCAACTGCACAATATTTTTAACCTATTTTACGTGAAGTTCTAAAGTACGTAAGGTTATCGTTTGAAAAGACAGATTAGTGGATTTCACCTCTTCTTTTTTCTTACGCACGACTAGTTTACTTGACTTGACGTTCCTGATAATGTTTTCTTATTTGAGTTGAAAACCTTACAAGTTAACGTTTCTCAGAAGACTGTCTTTCATTTAGGAGTTCAAAGTAAAATGTTTTTTTTTTTTTTCTTGCGGCTATATCCAGAATATTTACCGATGACAACGGTTTTTTTTTATTAAAGTTGTCCTGGGTGATTTCAAAGCGAAAGTTCAAAATAATTTTTCGATACCTATATTGAATATATTTTTGGTTAAACTTTGTCCTACGCAGTGAATGTTTGTTCAAATAGGAGTGCGGTTTATACACGGGGAAGTCTGAAGGCTGGAAATTCATTGTCTGCCGACCGCAATCTCTACAAGTATTTTTCTATTCAGAAAGATGTTTGAAGTATGCTTTCAGATCATTCTCAGAAATTCTTTTTCTTAATTATATTTTTGTCCTCTGTCTGGCGCTTGCATAGTCGGAGATATGGCATATGTAAGTTATTACTCGTATTAATCAAAATAAAGATAGGGTCAAGGCCATTTTTTGAAAAAATGATACATCCAGGAGGTATGAGGAGTGAATATGCAGCCTACATATTTATACTAAATCGCGCGTAGTTGTATTTAAATTTTGAGATATGGCGCAACACCAGTGTGAATATGTCAAATCTAACATTGTCATCGTAAAGTTTCATATTTTAAATGGTGTTCGTACTCAGAATGTTTTATTATAAGAGTGCTATTTGTGTTGTGTACAGATAAGTCAAACATTCATCTTGGTCAAAAAATGGAATTAAATCTTGAATATTTTCGTGCGATGATTTTTTATGACTTTCGGCGTGGATTAAACCAACAACAGTGTGCAAATCAACCCGCATCAACTTTAACTAATTAAGCACCATCCCTGGTTTTCCGAATTCAATCGCACTTTGCTATAGTACGTGAAGGTTATTCAAAATCGGTTGCTGTCTCAGAAAAAATCGATGCTTGGGCATTAGTTCTACTCGCATACATTGAATATTACTTGACCATTTGGCGACAAAAAAATTTGTTCGCATTGGATGTCGCATAATTTGAAAATCGCTAAAAAAAAACGCTCGCGACAGGTTATGAAGCATGCATCTGTTCATATGAACCCGGAACTTTAAACTCAGCCTGGGCTTTTTGTTGACCGGGCATGGCTCCCTTAATGCATTTTTGCATAAAAGGGGGCTTAGCGGCTCGGCAAATTGCTCATGTGGAGCTTCCCATGAAGATTGGCTGCACGTTCTTTGCGAGTGCCCAAATTATTCGGAAGTTAGGGACTTGCATGCTATGGGCATCACCTTCAATGGTGAGACCTACGATGTCAGTGGAATTCTAACCGACACCGTATGGTTCGAAAGAGCCTGTAGCTTTGCAAGGGAAGTATTTCTTAGAAGACGCAGTAGAGAGCTAGCGGGTTGATTGAGTAGTATAATTGAGGTAAAGGCTGCCAGTCCTGGGCAGTGAGGTGCCCAACTGGAAGTGACCGCAAGGTTGCGAAGCTCGACCGGAAGCTATATTCTGGTACCACGGGAGGTCAGGGGCCCCTGGAACTATTGTTTCCAGCCTGACCTAGGAGTTGGCCCCCTTGTGGGAGTATCGTGGTGGCTGTGGTTTACACCCAAAGTCGCGGGGAGAGTAGAACAAATGGTGCTTGGACATCTCATGGTTGAGCGTTGCCTGCTACGACATGTGCTCATCCGTTTGATTGCTACGGAATCATTGGTCTATTCGATGTGGAGTTGCACTGCAACCGGATGCCATGATCCACAGAATGGCTGAGGTGTTAGATAGGCCTCGACCCTTCACCAAAGGGGAAGTTCGTGCCTTACACACGACTTCGAATCTGGTACTGGTGGTGGTATCTTTATCACCCGAAGGGCGCTGATCAACGCTTTGTTTTGATATCTTGTGCGAAGACGCACCGTAGGCTTAAGCCTTCACGGCAGGCACCTACGTTAAACACATGTGACATCTGTTCATATGAACCCGAAACTAAACAACAATCGAATGTAGGGGTCTTTCAAGACGAGCCAAATCCAACAAAAGTTGTTCGCACACGAACCACTCTGAAGCAAATGGTCGCCTATTTTTTCGGAATAATTGGACATGTTGTCATCGTGCCATTAGAGCAACATAGAACGGTTAATTCTGAATGGTATACCACAGTTCGTTTGCCAGAAGTGTTCGGAAAAATAAGGGAAACCAATCCCAGAAGACGCATCTTTGTTCGTTCTTTTCAATACATCGTAGCTTTAAAATCTAGAGCACGCCTCTTCCTTATTTTGATTGAATGTAAGCGAGCTGAAGGTGCTCACAAATTGCTGATTGTCTGCTAGAATGGGTGAATTGAATGTCCTGTGGCAGGTGAACAAAATTGTTTATTCACAGGTCAAAGAATTATTGAATTTTCTCCCCATCGCACCCATTTTAATTTTCGGTAAGTCGAAAGTTGAGAACACATGCTGTGTACATACCATATATTGTGTTTTACCTCTTAGTCACTTTTTAAAGCAACTTCTGTAAAACCCTCTAGTTCAATGGCAATCATAGTACAAACTTTAGATGGGTCTAAGTCTAAGGAGTAATGATATTGTGTTTTTGTCATTTCAAAAAACTCATCCATCTCCTTGGGATTGCATCTAACGAAAAACGAATATACCATCCACACTGGTGGGTTTTCTGTTTGCATTTGGATGGAAATTTTGAAAGATTACCCTTCAACATGCAACATTCTACAATATAATAGTTCTCCGGACAGCACACCCCGTAAGTCGTAAAAAGATTTCATTAATCAAAGTAACAGTGGAGTGCACCAGAACAACAGAGATCCTAGGGTGCAGTGAAGTGTTCTTAGCTCGTCTAAACAATGGTAGGTACCTAATGTCTAGACACCTAACACCCACTGATGATGGGACCATTGTTCGGTCGAGAGAAAGGAACCATAACTAAACTCTGACATATGTTGGGGTGTGTATAGTTGCACAAATGATGGGCAGTGCTACAAAATTTGCATGTTTGCAAAAGCTTTCCTTCCGATGTGGAATGGCAAATATTCATTGATGAAGTGCATTTGATTAGTTGGATCTATTGATTCAGGTCAATCCACCGTCACAATAGAAGATGATGTCCACTTCACACTTTGACATGATGCAACCGAAACTTATGGCTCAGATGAGTCAGAGAATACAAATTGATATCTTAAGTGGCACATATTCATATTCGACACTTGAGCATTTCTAGGCACTTTTCCGTTTGGAATCGTTTCAAATCACCTCATCAGCTCAGTCGACGTAGTCGCACATTTAAAATTTGTTTACCCTCAATATCAGTTGAAAAGGAGATTGGTGGGGTAGAATAGCTTTAAAACTGCGCAAATCAAATTGCATACTTGCAAAACAATAAAACGCCTCTTAAGGGGTTGGAGAGGAGCTTACCGCAAACCAGTTGCTATCTGTAATTATAGCTCCATACATCTCCAGGCATACGAATACAATTGCTGCTTGACGAGGTGGATGCTCGTGCTCGTTCTCGTTCGCGTGCTGATGTGGTGGAGGTGCTGGTGCTCACTTGACATTCAACTATGGGATAAATGCTGACACATTGCCCGTGCAGCAAGTGTTATGTGCTTTGGAGCACCTACCAAGCTAGGTCTTATGCAATCGATTTGCAATTCTGTTACAAGAAACTACATGTACATAAATGCATAGTTTGGAACTTAAGGTGTCTTCTTGTAGTGGCAACTTGGTAGAGATTATGCGGATTATTCCATCGGAGACTGGTGAAACCAAATTATCTGACAGCTTCCACTAAGTAAACCACGTATTGAAAGTGATGAGACAGGCAAATAATTTGTGGTGATTGACCAGAAGGGTATTAATAGCGGGATTTGCGTCAAATCAGTTCTAGAAGTATTCTTAAGTAATTTTCAGCGAACTGTCTTAATGGCAATGAATTCAATTGTGAAGAATGGGTAGAAGAGGCACGTATCTAGGTCTGTAGCGGAAGGCAAACTGCCGTGATCCAGACAAAACTCAGTCAATTCTGTTGTCGACCTTCTCGAAGTACGTCCTTAATTCGTTCTATAACATTTAAATACATTCTTTTCCCGGCAGAGACTTTAACTCAGATCGTCCTCAAGCACTGAGGAAATTATCGTAGATACCAGAACAATGGTCGTGCCAGACGATGTTCTGTTGTCAGGTGGCATGTCCATACGATTAGATGTACGATTTAATCAAAACTTCAGTAAATCTTGTAGACTTCTTGCTTTGTAAATCATACAATGCTTCCAATCTTCTTTCAAATTAGTCTTAATGGTACTACTGTAAGGTTTTGTGGTTTTCTTGCGAAGTCGGAATCGAATCGCATGAAGACTTCCTAACAAGACGCCATATTTCAAAACATTTCCTGGAATACTATTAGAATTAAACAACTACATCTATGTTTTTTTAAATTTAAGTTCAAGGGTTTTTGCATCGCAATTTAATAATTCAATGGGCGAACATGAATACTTCGGTGGTATTCTCCTCTTAGATAGAGCTAAGTTCAATACTTACTATTTTTCTTGCTGCCCTACAACGGATTTATGCCATTTTCTTAGGAAAGTTGAAAGAACTACGGTCTTCTCTTTTGCAGCTGTTACTGGAATGACAAACGTAGGTTACATGGGTGGATATAGATTTGTTTGACCACCATACTCGTTCATCTTGACCCACGTCTCAGGATTCAGTTTAAATCTCACCTGGGATTATTACTGGAATGACAAACGTAGGTTACATGGGTGGATATAGATTTGTTTGACCACCATACTCGTTCATCTTGACTCACGTCTCAGGATTCAGTTTAAATCTCACCTGAGATTATTTTGGAATGTTGAAATTTCTGACTTCTAATTAGAAACCTTACTCTATCCTGACGATAAGGACTCAAAAAAAAGAGTTGGACGACTCGTATTTAAATTTGCTTTCACTTTTATACACTTTTCTTTTTAATAACATGCTGATACGAGTGCGCTTTGGCAGTAAACAATTGATGCATTAAATGCTCCTGTGTTTTTCGCTTAGTAAGAGTAGCAAAATCTCTCCATTTTCCTGGTTCTAAATACAGCACGCCGCAGAATCCTATTTGTACCATCATATGTATATGTTTTTACTTTAATTAGAGGTGAAGAAAGCTGGCTGGTCATCAAGTCAAAAGAGCTTATCAAATATTGACTCATAAACAGCTTCATTAACTTCCTTAACTCTGTCATAAATTTATTTCTAGTATAGTTTTTGCCAGTTTTAGACAGATGAAGGACAATGTGGGTTGTCCTTAGTATGGGGCATATAGCAACTCTCATCCCAAATATGTTACATGGTTTTTAAGTAAGTGTTAAGTGTTCCCAATATAGTGCAAATTTTTGATCGTTCGTTAAATATATTACAAATTCTGATTCATCCTTCATCCCCACGCAAATTTATAACAACATTGCAGCTTCCAGCTCTTAGGATAAAGTCAATCTGCTTGCAGCACACTTTGTGTTGGTTTTGAATGTTTGCAGCTTATAATGACAAAAAAAATTAAGAGTAAATTCCATTCATCGGTTCAAGAAAAAGAGACGAATGCAGTCGATCGCAGCCGTGCAGTAGCAAGAGTTCTTTGTGATCTTAAGATACGAAAATTCGCCAGTACAGATGCTATATCTCGTTTTCTTCTAAAGACATTTTCATCCTCGCTGGGAAAACCACCAATGCTACTCTTCAGGACTCTTTCCGAGCAGATGGAAAACAGCATTTGTCTAGCCAATCCGTTAAAAAACTAAATCTTGCTTTCCTTCTACAGACCCATTGTACTTGCGTCCCTACTGTTCAAGGTCTTGGAAATGCTAATAAACTGTCAGCTCTTAAAATATCTCGAAACATGAAAACTTCACAATGGTCGGTAGTGCAGGTCCACTTTCGATTTTATGGAGTTTCTCACCGAAAAGTGAAACCAAAGCATTCATCAATTTGTCAAAAGCAATATAGCAGCACTTAATATAGGTTGGGCATCAGACTCTTTTGTTGAAAATGCGTGCATTTTTTCCATCGATTAGAAATAACCTTTCGGAACGTTCAATTCAGGTTGTTTGGATGGTTTTAAGTCAATAGAGAAGAATTGAATGCTTCGAAAATACAATGCTGTGCGCTGTCGTTAAAGCGATACTTGAACACCCAGCCATTATCTATTCGTCGGAAGAACCGAAAAGCGTTTCATTATACTCGTACATATGTGGGACAACTTATGAGTGCGCATCAAAATGCTCTTAAGCCCTTTTTCGAACGTACTATGAGTACTGAGTCTTTCCTTAGTAGTATATCTCACTTATGTTATGCATTGCCGAACTCTATATGTTGTATATCCAGTCATTGTAACCCGCAATCATTCAAAATCAACGTACATCGGTACATCTCTTTCTTTCTTCCTCAAGCGCTTTGTGAAAATATTGTACAAACAAATTCCAACAAGGTTTGAATAGTCATTAACGGTTAACCAGTCTTAAAGGGTTCCCGACACTCGTTAACGGCTGTAAGATTGACTTGGTTCTTCGGTTGTAAGTACATATACAGAAAAGAGCTCAATTGATCATAACCACTGACTGGACATTGCTATTTCAAATTAAAATCCTCGTTTTACTGACCAATTAATCGAAGTCCTTGGCTAATCCTATTCTACCTATCGAACTTTCTGTTGGGTTTTGTCTTGTTCTCTTTTTTCTGATACGAAGCCCATAGCTTTGTTTCATTTTACTGTGAAACTTTTCGTTCTCTTCATAGTGGTCAATTTTACTTTCGCTGGGACATCTACATAGGAAATGAGATTCTTACACAACTGCGCACCTCAATGATTCCCTTGATGAGTGCTTCTATGATTTCCTTTGCTTTCCGTTTCCCTATGCCCCCAGAGCTCTCTTGATTTCCTGTTTTTCAGGACGGAAATGAAAGCTTTGAGGTATTTCCAAACACCTTGACAATCTTTTCTCGTTCAAGTTCCAACAACTCTGTCTACATTTATGTGTGTCAAATGGTCGAGTCCTTTGCATAGATAATTGGCAACTGCAAATGGCACAACCCTTAGCCATGGGATGACACCTGGACACACAAAACTCGCATGGTTGTCGTTTCTGTAGGCCACGCACGTCATGCATCTCTAATCACGCACCTGATTGTGTATTCTTGCCCTCGATTAATCGCTGCTATTTAGCACAATGGGTTCAGCATATAGGCAAGCAGTTATCGCCATGCCCTATCCACCACCATAATCTGAGAAATGATTGCTCGTTTGTGCTAATAAACAAGAATAAACGACACGGCGCGGCGGGTGGAGAATGGAGAATAAATGTTTATATGATACAACAAGTGGTCGCACGCACCCCTTTCGAAGAGCAGGTGTAGCAGAAGCAGTCGGCACCTCAAGGACACTGGAACGCGTGGATAGACGCCCTTACCATTCATTTCCTTCTTTCGCTTTAGCGCGTTACGAAAATAGAAAACCACTTCAACCCCCGCTCTAGATAATACTCTATTCTTAAAGGGATAGATCCTCCCAAAGTTGGTTTTGGTTTCAATTCTAGTTGGTTAGGGGGTGGGGAAAATGGAAAAAAAACTTGAACGGAGGACGAAACGTAATATTCCAAGTGACCTGGTTGTTATGTAGTTGTGATGATGAAAGAGCTGGTAGGGGGTGCTTTTTGGGAGTGGGAAGGCCTCTCTTAGTTGCTCGATTACCCAAAATAATGTTGATGCCCGTTTACCACAAGAGAAGCATAACTCTTCAATTTCAATAGGAGAATTGGTGAAGTTGGTGATGTATTTGTGAGATGAAACATCTAGAAGGGATGCTTAGATTGAGGGGGTGGATGGATTATAACATTCTCGTACATACATTTATTTTCAACGTTGAGTGCACATTCAAATTGTTCGTATCTCCGTAATCGTAACTTTTCCGTTTTTTTTTTCAATATTCCTGTTCAACTCTTTTAAAATTTTTCCTTCATCCCTTGCCCCACTATCCCTTTTTCTAAATTTGGTTTCTTTATTGAGTGCCGTCTGAAAATACTGATGCGATGGTGTACTCGTGTACTGGTATGTTGGTGTCGGTGAAGAAGACGCACTTGACATGTTATGCTGATGAGGGGGGCTGAGTATATCTAGATCATATCTTGATAGTGGCTGTTTTCTTCTCTCGTTTTGTTATTTGATGATGATGACAAAAAAAGGAGAGAGGAGAAGGAATGTGTCAGTGGAAATTGGAATAAAGTTGTAAGGGTTGAGTGAGAATTATCGGAGGGACGAGAAGTAAAAAGGAGTATGAATTGGGGGAAAGCGCACAAAGTAAATTGAAGCATTCAAATTGAGCGGATGACGAGAATGGAATAGCGTTCATCGACATAAACCTAAATATCCATATCTGGATGGTGGATGCTTGAATGGTTCGTTGAAAGCAGATGGTGGCAGATGGTGTCATTGTCTTGTATTATGCTTAGGCAAGGTAATTCCTCTGTCGCTGCAGCTTTAACATCATGATATGCTGCTGCTGCTTCAGTTTTTGTGGCATTTTAAGACTTAGGGAGCATTGAAAGTATTTTATGTCAGTTGAGTTGAGGGGCCGTTGTGATACATCTATAGGTTTTTCTTCGCCTTCCGTCGAAAGATTACATGCTCCCATTAGACTTTAACGAGATGTTTAGTTGGGTCTTGCCATAGAACCCTCTATATATTGTTCTAGATGGTAAGTGTTACGTGTTATGGTTTGCAGATGCTTGATTGATAACTAAATAGACATGTCTGCAGCTTGTAATTTATGCGGAATTTTTCTAATTTATTTATTGCCTTAGATACGAGTATGTTGCATTGTTTGCCCTATTGAGAAATATGACTAAATCAAACAGGTCTGCCTGTGATTTCCAGGCTGGGTCCTGTCATGTAATACCTTTGTCGAACTTT
Organism: Volucella inflata; assembly: GCA_928272305.1. Lineage (NCBI taxonomy): Eukaryota > Metazoa > Arthropoda > Insecta > Diptera > Syrphidae > Volucella > Volucella inflata. Next base: position 43,878,972 of record OV743716.1, on the reverse strand, counting down.
AGAATGCCGCTGCACAATCTATTACGAAACAAACTAGTGTTTTAACGACAAAATATGTTTTGGCGGATTCTTAAACCACATAGCCCAGCAACGTTACGTCTTACTATCGTGACAAGAAGACCACAAAACGTTAGCGGTGTATTTCCTCTTAATCGATTGGAGTAAACACTTTTCTCTGTAGGTTAACCAATTGTTGAAATTTTGTAAGTTCTGGATTCCTAGATGTGTGATGTTAACAGAAGTTATTTAGCCCAAGATCAAGTGATGGTTAGGAAATGGCAAATCTACTGAGCTATGGACGTTGATACGAGTATGTATCTGTGGTGGTTTAGCATCCTTACATTGATCTTAAGTTCAGGGACTTAACTGACGGTTTGCCTTATTTAGTGTAATTGCCTCTATTGAAGTAGTTTAAATTAAGACAGACGCTTTCAGTTTGATCGCGCTATCCAAGCCGGGGTCTTTGTTTAAAGAGCAACCCGATCGCAGCTTAGAACCTTTTGATCTTATCAGCATTACTGTTACACCTTATAGTTCGTTGCAACATTCAAACGTTTTCAGACAGGGGTGCCAAAGATATCCTTTTTCAAAGATCGTCTCTATAAAAAAATCTTAAGCATATGGTATAGGAGATTGGATTCTTTGTATTTGTCGCAATTTAGCGGTGTTCTTTCTTGCGTATTTGCGGTGAAATTCCATTCAACTTTCTTTCATTTGATCATACGCGTATTTCATAGTTGCTAGTTGATTGATTATAACGGCATCGACCTACCCAGAGGGGTTAAGATTCAATGACTGAGATGGGTGGGTAAGGAAAGCCTTTAAATTCGCACCTGAGGGACAGCGCAGAAGAGAAAGAGCGAGACTCAGGCGGGGCATGCAAGTGGAATGGGACCTCAGCTAACTCAGTGTTCGGAACTAGAGGCAGGTAGCAAAAGATCGAGCAGGCTGGAGATGCTTCTTGACTAAGGCCCAGGTTCATGCCGGACTGTAGCGCTACTTAAAGAAAGTACAGTAAGTTGAATAGACAATTACAGCGGTCAGTTGATGTCGATTTTAGTTACCTTCTCTGGCATCTGATTATTTACTTGTGACGAGATGGATGTCAGCACGAATATTGGTTACTAAGAGCAAATTACTGAGGCTGTGTCTAGCTTAGTCACAACATTACCAGTCTGGTTAACCTCGATGTGCCTTTGTGTGTATTGAGATTTGAGAGGTACGAACTTGTATTTTCTTGCTACTATGAATTAAATTTTGACCTGCCGAAAAGTCGATTAATCTGAGTCTTTTTCCGTCCAGAGTACGTCCGAAATTAGGCTTGAAGGTATTCCTACTGATGAGCCTTCATTGTGAGACGGGTTTTACGGCTAAAATTTAAAAGGGCGGAAAGCTACTGGCAGAGAACTGGTGTTAAATAAAATGATCGAAAGACTAAGTTTGGGCTAGAGACTTTATATTTAAGTACGACAATTAAGGTGACGCCAATACCTATAAAGTTTGGTGCCGGTTTTGGCGACATTCATGGCTAATGCCTGTTTGCTAAAATTACGCACGATAAGTTCTGTGAGTTCCAATTGCGTCGTACAAACAGAATAGGCTCGCAAATTATATAAGTCCTAGCGGTGGTTGTCATCCATCCTAAATTCTCCAGCGATTTTCTATGTCGCCGTCTATCTGGTCGATCTTCATCGGGAATAATTCGAACATTTTTTTTCAAAACGACAAAGGGCCGCTTCATCTATACTTCAATAAGCCTATGTACCATGAAGGAGGCGAACGATTGTTTTGTTACTCAATTTTTGTTTTATCTCCCCGCTAGTGCGGCACTATTAGCGGATTTTAGGTAGACAAATCCCTAAAAATATCGTTTTCATATACTTTTTATAGGAAGCATACGTTCCATATTGCTCGCATTGACTACAATACCCATCGTTGTAATATCGGAAGCGACCCTTAATAAAGCGTTACGGGCATCGCTCTGCTGCTTATACGAGTAATTTTAAATTCCCAAGCCCAATTCATGGATTTTTGCCATGGCAACTGCACATGTGTGCACCCTTGCATTGTCTTGGTGGAAAAGAACTTTTTTCTTGGCCAAATGAGGTCGTTTTTTTTTCAAATCGTCATTGAATCGGTCCAATAAGTTGGCATAATATTCCCCATTGATTGTTCTTCCCTTTTGAAGTTAGTCAATGTGGATTATCCCGCGTGCATCCCAAAAAACAGTCGCCATAACTTTATTGGCTGACAAACCCACCTTGGCCTTCTTTGGCGCCGATTCACCCTTAGAAACCCACTGTTTTGACTGTTGTTTGTTCTCTGGTGTGTTGTGATGGATCCATGTTTCGTCCACGGTTACAAAACGGCGCAAAAACTCCTCCATATTGCGATTAAACAACGCCAAACCTTCCTGTGAAGTTGTTACACGATTGCGTTTGTGGTCGACTGTGAGCAAACGCGGCACCCATCTTGCGGAAAGCTTTCTCATGCCCAAGTGATCATTCAAAATTGAAACCACTGAGCCATGCGAGATCCCTACGGCTTCCACAATCTCTCGCACTTTCAATCTTCGGTCGGCCAACACCATATCGTGAATTTTTTCGATTGTTTCGGGTGTAGAGACCTCAACTGGGCGTCCAGGACGTTCGGCATCTTTAGTGCTTGTACGGCCACAACGAAATTCAGTAAACCACTTTTTTACCATTGAAATCGATGGTGCAGAGTCCCCATAGCATTTATCAAGCTTGGTCTCGGTAATGGTTTTTTTTCGCAAGAAATAATGCTTAATAAGCACACGAAATTCACTTTTTTCCATTTTCTTCTCAAATTAGTGAGTAGTCTGATAAAAATAGCTGTCAAACACAAACTAACTGACGCAGCAAGTTTAAATTTTGACAGGAGTCAACTGACTGATGCCTGTTGACAGGAGCAGTGTTGCTGTTTCAGTAAAGAGGTCAGAAATTCAAAAAGTCACGGACTTATTGACCCGCCCTCGTATATTTAGATGAATAGACTTGCATTTTTTATTTTTTGAATAAATTCCGGAAACTTTTTGATCAAGGTGGTATGTCACCATTTCTATTTCAAAATCCATACATAGTTTTTTAAAATCCTTATTTACATTAAAATATGTATCTACCTTTTTATTGTAGTCTATCCTGTGTCCAAACAGTTGCTGAATTTTGTGGATACTCGGGTAGTTTTCTGGTTATGGCAAGTATATGGCAAGTTATGTTTTATGTGCATTGAGCAGCTATCAAGTCTAAAAATGTGCAGCGTGCATCACACCGTTGTTTCGTGGTATCCGCCATAGTCTGACATAGTGTATTAAAGCAGAGTGCCACCAATTTGGAGTCAATTGAGTTTGAGCTTAGTGCTTTCAATTCTGTTTGTCTGCCTGTGAGTATATGAATGTCTTGGATGGCATAAAGTTCAGCTTTAAGACGTTGGGTAGGACTGGACTATATGCACCTAATCCAGTGTCAATTTTGGATCTATCCATATGCCGTGGTCTTGCCAGGCATGTGTCTACCAGCCTATATGGCCTTGATAGCCTTGGTTATTCTGATATGTACAATAAAACACTCCCCCATATATTTTACTTTATTGGAAAATTCTATGATTGGAAAGGTAGGAAAAATCTGGTCAACAGTTTCTGGAGTTATATATAATGTTTTCTCCAACATACCATTCGGATACTACTTGTATGGCATTTTACATTTTGTTTCAAATTACCTTAGATGTAAGTTGAGTTTATTGTATCTTATTTGCTTTCAAGGTATACAAAGCATGTAAACCTTTCGCGATAATAACCAAATCAGCGACATAGCTAAATGTACATTTTTTTGGGTAGCCATTAGCTGTTAAGATAGTCAAGGTGATCAGTTCCTGTCAAAGGCATTTTCAATTTCTAGGTAAGCTACAATAATTTCCGCGCCTGTGGAATCGATCCTGTCTTGAAGCTGGATCTGAATAAGCTAATAATATTAGGTAGGATGGAAACGTTCACTTTTTGAATCAAGAAAGTTACTGTGGCGTATTCCTTTTTCAGTGGTTAAATATCAAAGAAATACAGAACTTAAACGACCCTCTGATCAATAATAAGATATATTGTATTAATATAAGTGCATCGTTGATTAGAATCTACTCCCACAACATTTAAATTAACAAAAAGGATATTTTGAATCAAATTTCTACGTAATTATCCCTTTAAGTTGCGTTGTCTTGTTTAAATAGCCCTTCCAAAGACCTTCAGAGAAAACCCCAATTATATAACTTTGAAGGCAATTTGCCAGATCTCCTTCCTCTTTGCCTTTTATTTACAAACAAATACATTAACCAATTTATTGTTATTTATAGTAATTTTTTTTTTATTCAACTTGTGACATCAATTTGTTGCCTCGATATCCTACAATTTTCATAAATTACTCCGGAGAGTAAATTACTTTCATTTCCGGAGACCGGCAGTAGGTAAAGCACAAAGTATGCACTTCCATCGATTGCTTGCACTGTGTGTTCAGAAACCGGGACAAACCAACACCAGTGCCAGTACCAACACTGACTCTGACTCCGTCATCGACACCAACCAACGAACCGACCTTCTCATGGCCTATTTACTTTTCATTTTTGCATCGTCGAATAAAACTAAAAACAAAAAAAAAATAATGACACAACAACACAGGAACACAAAAATGTTTTACATTTTCAATGAGTCTGCTTCCTTCACATGCGGCAATAAGCACGCAACAATTTGGAACAAATGAATACGCTGGGGTTATTCTAAAGTTTTGGTTAGTGGGCTTTGTGCATACGTTCTGGGTTCTACTCATGACGATTGCCATGTTGACGCATGAGCGTTTTCCATAGCATAGCTACGACGAGTATCGGGAACGCTATTTAGAGATCCAATGAAGTCAATTGCATACGGTTGAAGCGGAGGTGATCCGGTTTGTTGCTACTCCTATAGCACATAACGTTAAAGAACAAGCCCTTCATATATTTCAATGCTTAGCTCAGCCACCCTATCTTGTGCTACCCTAGAAAGGCAATGCACTCGTATCAAAGGGAAAAAGTTGGAAGTGCAGGCGAAAAAGCATAAGTTTGTCGTTCCCTAATTAAGCTCGTTACTGAAATGTTTTTCCAATGAAAGGAACTAAGGATGAAAAACTTCTTCTCTGAGCTTTTTCTTTTTTTTCCTCCAACTTGTTAGGACCTTATTTTTTTTTCAAATAAGATATGAATAGCAATCGCATTTCAGTGAGAATGTTCGGTGGAAATTAAAGTCTTAAGTTAGTTGTGCTGTAGATGGAGAAGAAAGTTGTGCCGGACAGATTACTTAGTAAAGGTCTTTGACGCCATTGCTTTGCAAGACTTGTAAGAAAATTCCATTCATGTCAGCACTTTAAAGCCAAACCTCTAAAAGATGTGCTCGATGTGAATGATGATCGACTACCAACAGTGGCTGGTAAACTTCATATTCATTACAATTGGTATCACATTACGAATAATAGATCGATGTACAAGTCTTGTTGGCAACGCTTTACAACCTTATTGCAACACAAGTGCTTGATCAGCATGTAGGAAGGTTATAACAAAGGTATAAGCGTTAACTAAGCCATCAGTAAAATTGCTTAAGGCACAGATACTCGTACTCATACTCTTAGTGGTACTCGTACTCGTATTTGTACTTGATTTGCTTGGTAAGCATGTTTCCGTTGTTTGGGGGTTTGTTCGCCGCATTCTTGTGGCGGTCATTAGATATGAGCTGTTCCAATTGACTGAACATTAAACTGACCATGATCAATATGGCACAGTGCTTTCGACCTGAATTGGCATTCCACTTTAGCATATTGTCTCTGTGTGCAAGCTAAGACAGACGATGTTTGTGTTATGATTTTGTTTGATGTAAATTTGACGACATTGCACTTACGATATGGCATTAGGCAGTGACTAAGCTGAGTCTGCGTATTTTCAAACTAACCATGGGAATCATATGTTTTACGTTTAATCTTGATTTCTAATTCCATTAACAATGGTAAACGAAAAATCTAAGAAGTACTTGCTTTAGATTATCTAGTGCGTGGACAGTTATCATCTTCATTTAGGTCTTTGTCCTGTTAGCTTCTACAGCACTCGGTGAGTTCTATTCTATTAATGGCTATGAACTTTCATTGTACATTTTTCACTAGTGCGGTCGTCGTATATAAGTGTACGTAATTCCGTAATTCGTTTGACTAAAGATCTCATTTAGAATCTATGTAGTACTCACAAATGTTCCGGTATACGAACTGAAGACATTCATTCTCTAGAATCAATAAAAACATTTACTCCAACTTGACAGCTATTTTACAAGTGACAGTTATTCAAAGTTCCCAAAGTTTATAGAATAGAGCTCGCTCGAAAATCTTGTTGTAATGGGCCTGCAAAAATGCGGTTACGAAAAAGGTGAAATGTTTCGAATGTTGCGGGCACAGAAAATCAAACAAAACTTCGTGTATCGTACCGTGAAGTTCGTTGAGGATATTGATCAAATAGTCGACCGTGTGCGAACGCCACAAGCCCTCAAAGCGGTGGAGAATCGAATTACGCTGTTCAAGCTGAAAATCATGTCTCAAAGATAGATATCAACAAAAACAGCTATCACAAGCCGGGCATTTACTCAGAACAGAATTTAACAGAAGTCAAAATCGAAAGACGTTGAGGAATCGTCCATCAAACGGAATGATTGAGTGTTATGGTTTATCATTACGACATGCATCTAAACTCGTTCAACGTGACTGTCACCCAGCTTCTGTGATGGTTTTATGTGGGGTCGCCTATGATGGGCTCACCATGTCGAAACCTTGGGAAAAGTGTATTAAACGGATATTTAAGAGAATGTTATCGAGTCCTTTAACGAAACCCTATTCGCAAATGAGCTGTGTACAAGAAGATTCCACTCTGGCTTAAAAACCACGTTCTGAACTTTATTTCCACAGATGGTTGGCCATCTTGTAGCCTAGACCTCAATCCATTAGTTTCATTTATTGGTTTGACAATCTATTGTTTCGAATCAAAATTTTATAATTTGATTGACATTTGCCGCAATCCAATTGACATTTGCAGCTCAGTTTTTGTTTTCCTTTTTTAACTCGTAACCCTAACCTTTTCCTTGATTTATGGATATGCGTGCAAAGATAAATCTTGTAAAATGATTTGTAATGTTCGCATTGTAGTGTAAACAGATAGTTTTCGTTATGAGCGTATTGATCTTTTCAACTGGTAAGCAAGATTGTCTTTTCTTTAAAGAGAAGTTGACTGAAATTTATTTTTCTTTTCAAGGTGCATTGCATCTTCTTACATATATAGTATACCTATAATATTAAAGGTTCTAGATGTGATGAGAGTTGACTTTTCTTCCCATAATATTAAGTTTAAGATATTAAGTGCATGTATTGTAAAAATGCTATAACCAATTGGTCTGATATGTCAAAGAACTTTGTTAGTCACATCGCCCTCTGAAGATACGAATATTTTCACTCTCACTGCGACTGAAGTACACATAAAGTTGGTTTACAATGCACACTACTCATCTGGTAACACAAATAACCTTAACTATTGTAATTTAATATTATCGCAAAATCACAGATGCTTAGCAATAAAAACACGATTAAATGAATTTGAGAAGAAGTGGTAATAATTTTGTCACGAATAGCTTTACTTCATAAGAGTATCAAATAAGCGTACGATTCAGCTTGACGAAAGCGTTCTCGAAATCAATAGCAAACAAGTAAATCAGAAGACCTATACTCATCGAATTCCTCTATTATTATTATTGTTATTATTATTATTATTATAATTATAACTTTATTAATCAGTAATAAATTACCGGATTACTCTTAAATTACGGCACCAGCTACCAGGGCTTCAGATTCAGATTAAAAGCCCGCCTATTCAGCATGGAGAATTCATCCAGGTATTAATATATTTGCTCACCATTTCTTTTACATTTATTTCTGGCGTAATTATAAGAGCTACTATCGCTCATTCCTTTCAACAACGTCATGTCTCGAAAAAACAGATTTTTCAGAAGAGTGATTTTAAAGTTTAAAAGTAGAACAAAATGTATTTAAAATAAATATAAAGCATCCGATCTTGCAGGGATATAATACTCTTTCACGGCATTCTGAAAACAGCATAATTGAAAATCTCCAATTTTTGAGATATAACGTTGTTGAAAGGAGTGAGCGATATGTTTCGCCAAATTTTATCTTTCGTCAGATTGCCTTTCTTCGGCGACAGTTTTTTTTTTATTATTTCAAAATGCTCATTTATATTTGTGACGGTTGTTCTGCTTAACAGCATCATAAAGTACTCGCTGCAAGAAATCCTCTTGACTTTTCACGAGAGGTATTTGCCCTTCGGAAAGCTGGTCGGTAATAGCATGAGTAGTCGCACCGGTTTGCTTAATCTTTGATCTGTAATAAGATGCCGAAGCTATATTCTATATTTCTATTTCTATATTTCTGATCTTTTGATCCGTCTATAATTGTCTGTTGATAGTCATATGGTGCAGTTTCCCCGACTTTTACTGATATACTTTTGTGATCAAAAAATAAGGAGAAGTTTTGATTTTAAATACACGGGTTCTTTGATTCTGACAAATATATATACATATTTTTAAGCATGTAATAATGTCACTGACATCTGTGTCAAATTTTATGTCAAAATCTTCATTTATTCAATAGTGTGTGATCAGAAAACGTAAATTTATCGATTTTTGCAATGTCTGATTTTTTTGAGCAAGTTGCATTAAATTTTGTTTTGCGGAATGAAATCTCTGCTGCAGAAACGTTGAGAATGTTGCAGAAGATCTATGTCACAAAAAAAAAATTTTACACGTAGTGCACACAATTCAAAGAAAGCGGAGAAATCATTGAAGATAAAGATCTCTCTGGATAGCCATTTACAATAACTGATGAACAACACGTCAAGGGATTTAAAGATTAAGTGCCCACAAATTATCATTACTGTTTACATTTCATTTGGATCAGTTCAGACCATTTTGAAAGATTTTCGTTTGGTTGTAAAAGCACTCAATTTTTTTTTTGAAAAAGAGAATATCAGTTTTTTGCCAGAATATCAACTCATATCGTACCACAAACACTGTATTCGCGCGATTTAGCACGTGTGACTTCTGGCTATTTCCTAGGCTCAAGAGACCGCTCCAAGGATACCGTTTCGACACGATAGAGGAGATAAATACAAAATCGTTGCGTGCTTTGAAGGCCATTTCGGAAATCGATCTTTACGATGAAGATTTTAATAGTTATAAACAATTTAAATTAATTTTTTGATCACAGTAGTACTCGTTTATGTATATCTCTGTCCTTAGGTTGAAAAAACAATTTTTACCGATTAAAAGTATATATGGTATGTTGTCATAGTTGGGCTCAAGGCGTTTCGGACGTCGAAAAAGCGGAGACAATCATGACCACGTTAACCATGAAAGTTGTTCTTCTTGTCCTCGTTGTCCAACACCTTATAATGGAGATAATTCTTACTCTACTTTGAAATATCACGGTCAATATCCGACATCTCCTCGCTGGGCTTTCTCACTAAAAGTGTAAGCTAAGGTCTACGGTGGCCTCACAACACCCATAGAAGGAAGTGTTGTCGGTTGGCGTATGATATGCCAACTGCAAATTTTCAAAGAAATGCTTAGATTACGCTACGAGAAGTCGTAAAGTATTACTTGCCAAGTTGTCTTAAGTGTGTAAGCAATCATGCTTCAACCGAATGCCATAAAACCACAGAACAGTAACCTAAATGCTGTACCCTGCTAGTTATTGTTGTTGTTTAGTTTAAGTCAAAAGAAAATAACCTGCCGGTTATTAGAGGAATACAAGATTCAGTCAGTTATTACTTAAATGTTACCGCCAGCAAGCCTAGCTATGCGCAAGTAACAAAAAATATTCACGGGTTATAACTAAAAATCTGCACAAACTTTATTCTATCTTAACTCAAAACATAATAATAAAACAAAAATAAACTATTTCATTTAGTATAACTTTATTATTTTAAAAAGGAAAAAGTCAATGAACTTCAATATACGGGTCATTATCAGCAACCCGTCGAAATTTTGTCGCGATATTCAAACAAACACGTTGTACTCCATTATGATCAACTTCCTTAAGGCACTTTCGTATACGGCGCGTCAACTGTTTCACATTTTGAGCCTTCCAACCATCCTTATACACTAAAGCTTTGACTTCTCCAAAAAAAATCCTCAATCGGTCGGCATTGTGGTAAGTTTGTTGGTTTCTTCTCTTTAGGTACAAACTCGACGTTTTTGTTTACCAAGAACTCCAATGTCGCCTTAGCATGATGAGAAGAAGCTTTGTCCGACCAAAATACGTAGTCATCGTTTTTATGATTCTTATTTATAAAAGGAATCAACATTTTGTTCAAGCATTGACTAGTGTATATTTCTTGATTTATTGCCAGGCCATTTGGTTTGAAGAATGGCTCAGAAGTACCCTTAGCAGAAACTGCTATGTACAGCATTACTTCGGGTCCAAATTTTTATTTTATTTTATACTTTACATCAGGAGGAGTTGTAGAAAGATTGTTGGTGTAATAGACGTCGTTGCCCGGCAATTGTGGACCGCTAAGTGAAAAGTAACTCTCGTCATCCAAAGTGAATGATTTTCCACGAAAATTGTTGCACATGCACCGAAATTGCATGGCTTTTTTTGGCTTTAATGTTAAGTCAGTTTAAAGTTTTACAAAGATTTGGCTGTGAGCAATTGCATTTTCTAGCTGCTTCTGTTTGACTTATGCTTCCGAATATTTTCCGTTGTCATAATATTCGGCTTTCTTCCAGAACCCAGCTTCTTCTGGGCACGTCTTCCGCCATAAAATCCACACATGTAAACTTTTTCCCTTTGCCTTCATATTTTTTTATAGAAAGTTACAATAGACTCGCGGAGGTGTTGCTGCTTCGATGCCATTTTACGTACTGATCGAACTTGCAAGCTGCTGAAAGTTAGATGTTAAAAGGTGATGCAATCAACCGCATTATTGCGTAATAACTACCAACAATTTAAAGCTAATAAAACGGCGGGCCATAGAAATTAGTACAGATTTTTAGTTATAACCCGTTAATACATCAAATATACAAAACTATTCAGTAGACAAACACAAAGAAACTAGTGACAGACAAATTCTATCTCAAATTCTAGAGAACATCTCATTTTTTCTCTCCAAAAATTATAAGATAGTTTTAAGATTCATCTACAAGAAAGTAAATATAGTATATCCAATCAAGTCAAGCCACTTAAAATAATACTATGAAATGCAAACGGTCTGCCAAATCATAAAGTCGAATTACAGGCAGTTTTATAAGTTGAAAAAATCGATGTGTGCTTAATATCCAAATTGAACTTTACAAACGAATCCTTCATTTAATTTTCGTGTTTTATTCTATGAGCGCACGTCCTGTGCAGCTCTTTTGATAAATACAGTATGTCTGCCTCTTCATCCAACCAGGTGTTCGTGATTGTAGTCGCACTCTATATGGAATGGATTGTTAACATCTATGCCATTAATCGTCAGCATTTTTTGCAAGCTGTAACACAATGGGCTTGCTTGTGGGGTGCAGAATTCTGTTTCTTGACGTTGTGTCGTGTAAGCTATAGTTTCCGAAAAATATTTTTTGAATTGTATCGTCAATTCCATTTAAGGCGAATAGGCTTTCGCTCACGTGTGTAAAGCTCAAGAGTTCCTGCCTTTCTTGTTTGCAATTTATAACTAAGCTACAACCAAGTAGATGGAATTTCTGCACTGTTCTATGCTAATAAGTTCGGTAGACCAAGTTTAGCTGGGGGAAATAAATAAATAAGCGCAGTCGCTAGATGGACCACGTGACATAGTCAAGTTGATGCAACTGCCCAATCCAAACAACGTGTTTTGGGGTTATATCCTCAGACATTGTTATAACATTCTAAAATAACTTAATCACCCTGATAACGGATACATCAGACACATAGATCAGTTAAAAATGTAAGAATGGTCTATTTGAATCTGGCCTAAGCATTGGTTCGGATTGGTGTTATCTAAGAATTTACAGCTTCTCTTCTAACGTCCATAGACACTGCTTCATGAACTTATATGTTATCAGGTTATGAATCCTTTTTAATTTCTTCCGCTGAATATTTCGGAATAAGATGAGAAGAAAGGCATTATCCAAATTAGAGCTATTAGTTTACCCTTTTTTGACATCGTAGCTCATCTATGTAAATCTCAACATGTACGACGAGTATCACGGCTTCATCGCATTCGGCTGAGTGAATGAATATCTTATTTCGTGGAACGTCTCTATGGATAATTAATTTAAAGTTCTTACACTCATTTGCATACTCGTATTTATCCTCAGGGCACTTAAAGCACGAGGTAGATGTATAGACACCAACCAGATAGTATGATCCAATATCAATTCGTGTTTGCATCGATTTCATTGAATTGTATCTAAATAACTTTTTTTTGTTTCGAAAAATTTTTGTAAGTGGCTGTGTTACTAATTTTCTCCTATATTATCTGTAAAAGTGTAAAATGTAAATCAACCCGACCCTCCAACTGCTCATTTTCGTTCAAACGCCGATTTCAATAAAAAATTTATAGCAGCATCACTTAACTCAAACCTTAGTCATTCTAATTAAATCCAACAGATTCTTGTTCCCTTAGGTTTATCTACATATAAATTTGATTAAGACTATCACTAGCTGTGTTAATTTGAAATGCAAAACATATGTGGTAGCCTCTCAACGCCCGGAGCTATGACAAACAAGCTTTTCGAACGATTGCTACTTAGTTCCGTGATTTTGAGGTTTCGAAAAGTCGTTAAAAAAACAACACAACTCAATAGCAACAATAACAACTTAAAATAATCACTCACTTCAGGTGAGTAGAGATAGTGAGTACCGTCACTGTGTATCTCTGTGGTTTAGTATACTGAATACCAAGCCGTCGTTCCAGTTGAAAGGTCACGAACAACGATTAATTGTACGGAGCAGCTTGCCAGTCTGAGTAATTATAATTGCTCCAATCCGTAATCACATTAAACAAAAAAAACATTTCCATTATATATATTTCTTTTTTGATTTTTGAATATTAATTCAAGTATCCGAAGATTAGTTATTCGTTCGTTCATTTCGATTATTTCATGCGAATCAACTTGAGATGCAGTGATGGAGAGATTACGAATGCAAGTACCACTACATCAGTCGGAATGACCTTTCTCGAAGGGTGGTAGAGTAGTTTTTGTTTCTTCGCCCATCACTGAGTCAATAGTTTGGTCCTTGGATTTTTTTTTTCGTTTCATTCATTTTTAATCATGCAAATTACGAATGCTGGATTTATATTAAGAGAGGCCAACAAATACATTTGCAGTCGTAGAATAAAAATAAATAAAATATTTTTAATTGAGATAGGGGAGTGGGATTCTTTTGTGTCTGGCCGAACACATATCTAGGTGCAGTTGAATTAAGTTCGCATTTTCACAGGAACAGGAGTTCTGTTATTATTGCATCGGACGGCATATTGAAAATACCTGAGTTTGAGAAGACAGAAATTCAGAAGCGCATCCTTGCAAGAACTTTTGCGTTTGCAGGCTTGTTCCATCATGGAAAGAGGATGGATTTGCAATGCAGTTGGCATACATGTAGCTCGAATGTTCCCTTCGTGCTTCTTCAACTTAAAGTCAGACTGATAGCTCTATAACTCTTGACATGCATGTTGTCGTGTTTTCCGATTTTTGGTATAAAAACTCCTCTTACTGTTCGCCTGGTGTTTAGTTTGAATGTATGTGATAGTTAGCAGTGAATATAATCCTCATCATTTAGCCTCATCCATCACAATAGGCGATGATAGATATAAGCTTACAGATGACAGATACCGATGACAACCTAGCTTACTTGCGGCTTTAGTAGAACTATAGGTGTCGGAACATTGCATAACATTAAGACAATTGCAGACAAGCCTTTGGGTCCTTACCGCCTAACTTCAAACCTTATAAAGGAAAAAATACAATTTCCTAGGAGCAAGTAATTGTCCGTGGTATTTTAGTCACCTCCACTAATTATTGTTGAATCTCGAGAATCAACAAAGATAACTTCGCAATTTTGTTGAATCAGAAATTACCTCATAGAGACTGCCGAACCATTATAGTCACTGAAAAACCATGTCGACTTTCAATAGGGCTAAAGCCGTTTCCGTTTCTTCTTACACATCGAGCGCATCGTTCTCATCCCATGATTCGAATTGGGCAATGCTACCGCGCTTTCTGTGCATAAGCTTGTGCAAAAAGTTGGTGAGACTTGATTGTTTGCGCACCATACTCACAGTTTATCGTATAGTACGTATCAATCAGAATGTGCCTGGCGACGATCTCAAAAACTCAACATTTCACGCATCATCCTGATACGAATTTTGTACAAAGATCTCGAATTCCGTTACAAAGTCTAATGGACTCAGCAATTGAAGACCAACTATTGCCGATTATCGAGAGGCCAATGCGTTCGCAGAGAGTGAAAGTCTAGCGCGGATTTTGGACTGGTTGCGTTATTGCTCCATTTTGTTTGGAAAATGTTGCTGGTAACGCCACTTCGGTCAATATTGAGCGCTACACAGCATTGATTATGCTGATTTTTGTAAGCTAAAATTGAAGACATGGTCTTGGACGGTGGTTTTAGCACTATGGCGCCATGTTGTACATACCATTAAACAATTGATCTTTTGCACGTTAAGTTCAGCCGCCTTGGTAATATTAATTGACCGCCTCAGAGTCGCGATTTGACCCTTTTCAACAAACTTTCGCAACTTTACTCAAACTCCCCCATCCCAAAGCAAACCGATCTATCAAACTGCTGACCATCAGTCGTAACGACACCTTCGTTTCAACCACATTCACGGGGATATCGTTTCTCCACTTCTGAGTAACAGTTTCAATTATGGAATATTCCCAAAGGTCAGAACTTCTGTGCAAAGGAACCAATTCAAGTCAAGAGCTCAATTGAAATTTCGCTGACCGCTTGTTGTATGACAGTGAATTCCTTCTCACAATCCAGGTCGGTATTCAAGTTTTCAGGAACTATATTTAGCTGAATTCTATTAGCTTTACTATTGATAATAAATCTCTTTCATTTAAAGTGAAAACATAGAAAACATAATTAAAATACGATTGCAGTTTATTTTTCGGTGTTTTTATACGAAACATTCTCCTCCCGATTCAATACACTGGTTACAGCGATTCAATAGTGATTCAAATGCTTGCTTTAGCTCATTTTGCGGAATTGCCCCAGACGGTTTAACACACACTCGATTTTGAACAAAAAAAATTAACAAACAATGAGTGACTCTATGTGTGGAACAAAAATTGTGCACAGAGCTTTGTTTGGCCAAAAAATCATCGTGAAGAATGGTTTGAATAGTCTCTTCCATCATTCTCAGTGAAGCATTCGGGTCTTCTGCAGCAAAATCACTCTTTTTGGATCATTTCAGGCGTCAAAAGTGAAATTTATGTTTGTCATCCTATCTCTGCCGCCCAAAAAACGTTTATGCTATTAGAAAACAAATGTTTTACTGGAGTAATCATCACGGTGGCGGTTTCTGAAGCAGTTTTAACAAATTTTGCGTGAAATTTATTGACCGCTCTGTGTTACATGTTAAAGTTTCAACGTTTAATAAAAATGTGTTTCATAAACGTAATTTTTATAATTGTTAAATGCCAATGAAATGACAGATAGTAGAGAAAGATTCAGACTTTAAAATGCATGTTCGAACAATCATGGTTGCATGTGTCCGGGATATTATTTTCCACACCATGTTTTTGCAGGTATTATAAGTCCGATTATTCTTCCTTAATTAAGTCTTCTGTTTGTGGCCAAACCTAGAGGATTATTGGTTTTCATTTAATTTACATAAAAGAATAATTTTCTTTGTCGAGCTTCGATTTCGGACTTCTAGTAGGATATACACTTAATGTCATTCGGATATTATAAAATATGAGGAAATAAATGTCCCTATGAGCTAGAAAAAATATATTTGGGTTTTCAACACATGACACATAATTTTACGTTTAGTTTTATTGGACTCTCACATTCATAAATTCAAATTTACGGTGTAAAAGATTTCATTAAATATTAGCATCGCTTTTTCGTTTTTTTAAATTGCCTACATATGCATATCCACAAATATCTGTATCTGTATCACACAAAAAATACCCTAAAAACGCTCGCTAACCTGATAAATTCGTGGCCGTCTAGTAATTGCATTTTAATGTTAACAATTTGTCAGTTGTCAGTTTTCACTTAAAAAAAAAAAAAGATTTCAAAAACTTTTTCAAAATAAATGAATAAATGCTTTTAACGACTGATATCATTAATTTAAGTTTTTTTCCTTTTTTTTCTTGTGAATCAATGAAAAAAAGAAAAAAACGGTTAGCTCGTTCGTATTAATTGATTTCGTTTATTTTTTATTATCTTTTCAGGTGAGGTTTTACTAACTGTTTCTGATTAAATAGATTGCGGTGAATATGCATATATTTTCATTTTTTATTTTTTAAAAAAAAATTTCATTCGTGTACTTTATCAATTAATTTAAATGCCATGTGGTGGAGTTTAGTAATAATTAAGTGAACAATATTTGAAATTTTGAGATACTCCTCTTTGTGATTGGGAATATTGATGTCAGTGGAAAAATTTTCATAAATTAAAATCCAATATGAACCCATCGTATGCAATTATTTATCTATGCAGTTAATCATAAAACATTGATTCGATGTTCGGTGATTTTTTTTTATTTATTTTTTTAATTTTCTATACTTCAGTGGTCATGCTGGGTTATAGAGAACCATATGCATGGACGTTTCAATAACATAAAAGCTGAATATTTTACATACGTTGCAATGAGGAAGGGAATTATCTTCTGAACTTTATATTATCATCTGGCCTAGTTCTCAGCAATGTTGGTCTTTGCTGATATACCGATCTGTAACGACTTTTTTAAGTGCGTGGGCGTGGCTCGAGTGGTGGTGCATTTCCAAAGCGGAAGCTTCGATGTTCAAATCCCAGCCGTGCCGATAAAACATTAAATTATTCAGTTAACAAAAATCCAATAACAATAAGCTAGCTCTCTCTAACAATTTAATGTCCCCATCAAATGTTGGATGCCACAAATGGACCAAAATAACCACTGAACCTAAACATATTTCTTCTCTCTCGGTCCAATTTTACGAAAACTTAACACTTGCTAATGCATTATAAGTGTATTTATACCCGCTTGAGGCTTAGGCTCCTGTGTTCCTTTAGACTTGTTTGGAGAAAGACTAGAGTTTGTACAGATCGTAGTAAAAATAAAATAAAAGAAACTTACTCCTATTTCGAAGAGTGATTTCTATAAAGACTTTGGCGAAGATATTGAAACTGTCGGTAAAACTAGTAGGTAGTAGTAGGTAAAATCAGTAGTAATCAAAGGAAAAATCAACCCTGGAATCACTCAGAAAATCTGATGGCATCTACACTTAGTTGAAGGCGGAGACTCTGTTTCATGCTTGAGGATCCATCTAAGGAAACTTAATCAAAACAGCTCACAACCATCTCCTATCAACGAAGCTGCTTATGAGCTGAATAACACAGTACCCCGTAGCTGGGGTATATCCGATGTTGTTTCCTTTGATTGCTTGAATTCGCCTGGCAGCAATGGTAAATATATATCTAGTTATATTACAAAAAATAATAGACCAGTTGATGTCAACTCCGAAGAGAATCATTATTGCTAGCCTTCCATTGTCTAGCATATCGATTCCTACGAACAGTGAGAGTAGACTTTATATCGATTATTGGAAAAGAGGACTAGGTCTATAAGTCTTACTTCCGTTATGTCGAAGAGCATGATGAGAAATCTTTTATGTGCGCAAATTGCTTTGCAAATGCATTATCTCTCTGAGATGCAGCATGATTACAATGCGCTGGACATTTTCATCGATATTGAAGGTGCATTTCGACAACGCAACTTAATTCGGCCAGCCAACACGTCGTAGACGAATTACTAGTTTCGTGGATTAAAGCAAAGCTGGTGAATACGACACTGATTGCGCATGCTGACTGCGGCCAATATGTGATTGCGGGGGTATACCAGGATTGCCCACAATGCGGCGTTTTTTTCTCCACTACTATGGTGCATTTTTGTCGACTCATGCTCTGACATCTGTGCAGAAATATACTCGGGTGATTTAGTTTAACTGTCTGTTGGCTCATGTCTAGCGACTGTCTGCTCTAAAACGCAGATTTTCGAAGATGGTCCATTAAAAAAGGGCCTGTAGCCATTCCTTTCAAAACTGAGGTGAAAAGTTTTTACAAAATCAAAGTATTTATGTAGGTGTTATAGTGGATAAACAACTTCTATTTATCGTACATCGGCTTTCTGGTAGTGCAAGGGAGCTATTTGCAAAACATGGGGCCTGTCACCGAGAAGGGTCTTTTGGATGTACACGGCTATGATAACACCAATTATATCCTATGCATCGGTTTTCTAGTAGAACAAATCTTACGAAAATATGTTTTGGCTGTTTTTTCTAAACTCAAAAAAATTGATCTATCTCGGCTTTCCCTAACACAACTGTCTCCGCTCTAGACGTATTAAAGCATTTTCGTCTCCTTGATGTTCATATCTTCCATTTAAAAAGAAAAGGTTTTTGGAACAACATGCACTGAAGCTGTGATTAGCTAGCGTGCTGAGACTCAGAGGAAAGTTTTTTTCAGGACGAAGTTAGGCTACGTCTGCCTGTGTCCTCGATCAGGTATTCCATTGACATTGGGGTGTGATGGATACCTTCGTTGCCGTCAGTTCTAGCATTTCTATAGTTTTTGGAGCTTCATTATCTCGTTTCGACCAAGAATAGTTTTTGAACAACATCTGTGTATGTGGCCATTGAACACTGTGTTATCATTCGCCTTAAAAATAGCTTTTCGCATATGAAAATCCGGTCATCGAGCCGTTTTTTTGTAACCAGCTCGAATTTGTTTAAAACAAACAGTTTTTTTGATCGATCCGTTCCGAAGCGATTTTATGATAACTTAATTCAACTCTCTCTATATGACTTCATTGGCTTTTTTAGTGATAACACGACCAAAGCGAGGGGCATCTGTTCCATAAATATTTCCAGAACGAAAGCGATAGAACGATCTCTTGGTAGAAGTTTTCAATACGATACCTTCACAATAAGAAGTACAAATCCTGCAGCAAATTTTTGTGTAAAATAATTCAAACTTCCTCAGGAATTTGACTCAGTTTTGTTTTAAAATAAATTTTCGTACAACGCACCAATCCCAATAAAATTGATCAACTGATCTGTTAACTGCAAAACAAAGAAAAGAGTTGACAGTTGCAATGAACTGTTTTTAACTTATGGCAAAGTCAAGTAAACATAAACCTTCTCTAACGACGCATTACGATATGAGTCAAACCTCGCACCAGGGCTGGGAATATTGCTTCTATAACTTGAAGTGCGGCCTAACGTCTAGATTTGCTTATTCCCCGTCGATGGGTATACAACACACAGCACTCCAACGCTTTCCTATAGACAGTGTTCAGTAATGACACCCATTTTAGGGCTAATGTGCCGTCTGTTGAGGCAAACAAACACCTTGACGTCTTACCCCGCTTTGATTTAATCTGCTCAAACGCTAGATTTGCTTAACCACTTGTATCTTTGTCTGATAAAGTATAGTAGGTTGTATTAAATGGCGTGCAAATCTTTGATTCCCTGGGATACCGTTCTATATTTTGGCAGACACATTGAACTTAAGTCTGGGAGGGAAAAACATATCAATCAGTCTCCAACAATGTTATATGTACGAGTAAATGGCACATTAGAATAAAGGCAGATACAAAGTAACGACGGAGCTTAGAGATGCGTATATGCTTAAGGACTTACATTGATAAAGGCAATATGACAACATTTCTAACAAATTAGATGCTGAGCACATCATTTTCTATTTTCCATTGTGGTATGAAAATCAATGATAGAACAAAATGCTTGATGACTACATCGAAGAGAACAATTGTTTGCTGAAAGTTAGTTGAAATATATTGTATTTAAAACTGAAATTAAATAATCCTTGTTTAATCGCCCGACGTCACTGTGCAATATTTCTTTGCCGCCATTGTCCAATTCAAGACGTTGCTTTGTAAAAGAGCTCTGTCACCATAAGGAGTCAAACCGTATACTTAGCATCACAGCAACAAAGCAACATCTCTTATGGGAGATTGCCACTACTTTAACCAACACAGGAATTGCCTCCTTCCATTGGTGGTGCCATACTGAATGACTGCATGCCGTCTTATCCCCCATGAATTATGCATTTGCTTTGTACTACTGTGTTGTGCGCGTTTGGTTAAAATCTCGGGCGAATATTCGTTTGGCTTTAAACTAGAAACAACATCGCAGCAGCAGCAGTAGCAACAACAACAGGCCAAATGCGCGCGCTTTCTCCCCTCTGCTGTTAGCTACGTACGGCTACAAAAAGATAACTATTTCCCGCATGGAATCTGTTTGTTGGCCCCAAGTATCCATACTCAACCATTCCTCTCAACCCAAAGAAGGGCTGATGGTGTCTACAAGACACAGCCACAAACACAGACACATTCCGACATTTTAAGTACCGAACCAGCGCATCGTTGGTGCAGTTTTATTTTTTTTCTTCTCAATAACTCTTCATCTGCCATCGAAAGAAACACACAATCTCTGTACCAGAAGGACGAAGGGCAAATGACATTTTGAAAGTTTGCCAATGATAGGACATAGAGCGGCACCAGACCGTCAACCTACCACCCTCTAGAGACATGTACTTGCACTACAACTATGGAACTTGGTCTTCTACTTCATACGTTCTAACGAAACAATCTCTAGAGAATTATGCCAAAATACTTGGCATAGGACTATGGTAACTATTGTAACTGTTATCCTATGCTGCCACCATGAAAAGATAGAAGATGAAGGCACACCAAATTGTAAAAAAAAAAATGGAAGAATTAAAAAGAAAGCGGATAACAGATCAACAAATTATGAACCGAGCGTGGATCTATTGATTTTTCTATATGAAGATTGCAAAGGGGGATATTAAAAAAAAATTAAAATGTCCGCTAGTAGATATGGAATGTATATACGTCTATGAGAATTCTTATTTCCGGAGAAAGGATTCGCCTTGGTGTAACATAATTTCCTTTAATTGTTCAGCATTGATGTAATAATTTCGTCCGCTTTCCCGACTTAGTAGGTCACCCAGTTACGTATGTACTGGCAACAATCCATCACCATCCTCCACAACATGGCCTTGTATATCTGAGGTTCCTCCCCACCGAATTCTGTAATTCGTAATGAATACAGTTACAACGTCCGTCGGCAGGATACGAGTATCTAAAAAGCAAAAGGAGAGTGCCGACTAAGGGGGCTGTTAATTACAAAAAATAAAAAAAAATAAAAACAAGAAAAAGCCAACAAAGCTTACAAACCCTCCACGATGGAGGCTTACTGTGGTTCGACGCGGTACCATGAGTCAGATTACAATTAAAAAACATAAAACGGTGGCGTGAGTAGGAGCCCGACAAGGAGGAAGGGATGAAAATAAATTTAACAAGTTGTCTTTCTAATGGTTATGAAAGCGGAAGCGGAAACACACACACATACACACACACTATTAACCTGCCTTAGAGGACGATACTTTGCTAGTGCGACTGCAAAGTGCTACGACGAAAATTTTTCGAAATTTTAAAGCATTGTCGGAGGGTATGGTTACCTTGTGTTGTAGCAAGCGCAGTGGGTGACAGGGTGACGAATGATGTCCTGGAATAATGCTCGTACCTTTTTTTGGAATTTAATTAAAAATAAAGATTAGCGGGCGGAAGATACAGAGTGAAGGTAAAAAAAAGGAAATCGCGTTTTATTTTTTATTTTGAAGGGGTAACGCACTTTTGTTTTTAGAGTACTTTTACGATAACAATTTGGGCAAGACCAGATATTAAATGTTTGTACTTGTTTGGAGTAATTAAGTCAAATATAATAAGCAAGAGCGTTCATATAATTTGTTAAAAACAAAGAACAAAAGATAAGTTAAGGATAGATGACGCTGGAGATTATTTTAGATTTAAATGGGTTCTCAGGATTCTCACTGGATTTCGTGCTAAATCCTGCTCTATTTTGAAGAGATAAAAATTATATAAATCGAGGATAACGACGACATATCGGACTGGCAACTATTAGCTTTTGTTTGCTTTTGAAAGCAACTGTTCTTGCAACACTGAACCCTGGGTAAAAACTAGAAAGGATTTTTTGTTACTTTCCCTTCCAGCTTATTTGAGCTAGTTCGAATTACTTTCTCATTTGGGTAATAATGAGGAGATTCGTGACTCTCCCTTAATTCTTCCAACCCTTGTTTGCCGATACAGTCGTTGAATTTGCAATGCTCGCATTTGAAATCTTTTTAGAAGCAAAGTTTATGCAAAATAACTCTCATGATAAGTATGTAAGTATCATCTAAGTGAAAAATCACTGCAGATGTCCCCAGCGGTAATAAATTGAATAGTCAAATAGTGTGTTCATGTTCTATGATTTTGTCATCCTCTGAACAGAGTTGCCACACAATTTTGCGAGGCAGATTCTTCTGTACAGTTGATATATCTGACCATTGACAACTTTTTCCAACCTGTTGAGTAGGCTGTCGAGCATAAGTTGAATTCTGCGTTTACATATATACATACATATGTCTATAAGTGGCCAATTCATAAGCCACTTCGTAACCTTCAATAATCCTGCGATCTGGTATCCATTACAGTTTGGCTGAGAGAGCGTTTTAGGAGTCTGCCGCAGTTATTGAATTTATACAACGAGAACACATCATCTTAAGTACTTACGTACTGTCAGTAAATATCAGTGTATTCCCACATTTACGAGGTTGATGTGATAATTGTGATAACGCGTAAGCACATCCATTGCCTTCGCCCGCGCTTTGTGCAACATTTTAAGGGTTAGCAAAACCCATGTGGTCAATTTAAAATTGTGATTCTGAATCTTAATCTCATCTCAAAATGTTTACCAAAGTAGACTGCGATTGCTATGAAGAGTGCAATGTGCAACGGAGTGAATCTGATAAGATTCTTGGATAAGTTCATAGTTGTAAAATTTATTGATAACCAGATAGTTAGCCCGTATTTAAGATCAGTCTATCACTCTACAATTTATAAAGGAACTAGACATCGTTTGCTTAAATAACTCTTGTAAATGTTGCATTGTTGCTTCTACGAGTTTTCTAGCAACAACTGAATTCCTTTGATAAGTTTGCTGCATCAACTATAGCGTCGCCGGCATCGCATATAATGATATGACTATTATACTTTTTTTTATATGTTAGGGCCAGTTCTACGAAGACAACTCTTCATAAGGATTTGCGATATCCATCTACTAAGATTAGAATGGGCCCTCCCATAATGTATCTACTAAAACCGAACTGGAAACACTCGCCTTAAACTAGGATTATTTAGTCACATTTCGGACCCATCCAAGTGTTATTTTGGCACTGCAATCAGGTGTCGTTTTTCGTCAAATCGAATAAAGCGCCCCAGTTTTCTTTGTTCTGTGCGTACCGACGTAAAGCTCCTAGTGCTGTGGGTCCTGCACTTCTTAATCTTTGCAAAGATGATCTTTGTGCCTCTTTCGTTAAGCTTCAATACGGTTATGAAGATGGATGATGTATCATCGTCATGACACTTTAACAAAATATAGCGCCATGGTGGCTTAGCTCAGCAGTGGTAATCAGCACAGGTTTACCTTTGTTAAGGTGGAGTACCTAACCTACGCTTTATCGTTTGACATGATTTCTTCAGCAATATTTTGAATAGGAGTTGATGAGCAATGACTTGTGTGAATTTCAAATAGCTTAGCCGATAAAACATCGGATTCTGAGCTTGCGTTTTTTTTGTCCCGCTACCACGTATCACGTCGTATAAAGTCGAATGCAGGAATAACAACTTCATCAGGCTCTGATATTTCTGTATTTTTATTTTTTTATTTTTTAAATATTAACATTCAAGTGGGTATGAATACACTTATAATGTCTCAGCATGTGTTAAGTTTTTTTTTTGGAAAATTGGAGAGAGAGAGAAGAAAGATGCTTGGGCTCAGTGGTTATTTTGCTCTATCGGTGGCATCCAACATTTAATTGGGATACTGAATTGTTAGTGAGAGCTGGCTTGTTATTGTTTTCTAGTCAACTACACTTGCTATTGAATTTTTGTTAACTGAAAAAATGCAAACCTCTGGGGCCTCCACCTTCCGATTTGGAATCCAGTTCACTACCACTTGATCCACGGCCACCAATCTTACTCACTTACAGGTCTCCTGCTACTTTTCAGCAGTTGAGAGAAAATTTTATTCCATAATGCAATCTGCCGTCTGAATTACATTCTCATTTGTGCAGGATCGACCATGGGTTTGAACCCACTCAGCAAGTGCTTTATTTTTTGAAAAAAAGTTGTGTAGGTCATATTTCTTTCATTGGTCTGAACATACATCTCAGGAGGAGGGATGTCTTTCTTTTTTTTTTTTTTTGTCAAAGAGAATTTTGCAGCAGTTCGATGCCTTAATCTGATCCTATTGTATCGCTCAGGTCGGAAGATTCTCAGTTGCCCATCCTGCTGAAAGAAATGGCAAATGCTTGTTCGAGTCGTATCTTTCTTATTCTTCGATGCTTGAACACATGTCAAGCAAGCCAAGTTAGCCATTCCACGGATATGAAGTTCAATATAAGGTGTCGTACCCGACTAGGAAAGCGTTTGGGTCAAGTCCAACCTAATTTCTTCTCTCCCTTGACATTATCATTTAAAACATCACGGACAATATGGGTTGTCTATGAATTGCTTATTCATCATACCAAACATACTCCTATGGTAGAAATATTGAAAAAAAAATTTCCCGTTATTTGAGAAAGTGGATCTAAGCATTATAAACATAAAAAAAGTAAAACAATTTCAACTAAAGTTTAATTGGCTCTGTCATATGACAAAAAAATCATTTTATTTCCAGCTAACTAAATAAAGTAGGATAAGCTTTGGTAGTTACGAGTACTTAAGCATGTTCACATCGTGTTTGTTATCCACCTACAAGGAAGCTTGAAACTATTTCGAAATTGATTTTCAAAGTTAATGACAACCTTGAAAATCGGGAATTTACTATTGTACAAAAACAGCTCAGAAACAGTTTTTGTTTTAGCTCATTTGATGTTTCAAAAAAGACCTTATTGGTCTTGCAATGGACATTTTACATATGTTGCATTTTTGTACAATAAAGCAACACATGTTGGTGCCTTTCAACTACAATCAGTGCAGTCTGACCTCGGAATGGCTGAAATGATCTTTGGTGCGTTTTAATGTTTTCGGATTCTCGAGAATGGGAATCTTCTGTTTGTCTGTCAAGCTCATTTTGCAGTGCGGACTATAACGAAACAAAAATGTCGTGTACGAAACCAACCTCAAGGGCCGATGATGTCTACCGAAGTCGTTGTTTCGGCGTCAATCTTTTCATTATGAAATGGTAAACTGTACCGAAAATAAATGGAGGTAACGTACTATTTTTTTTCGTATTTGAGTGTGGTCTAGTATTAAATTCGTTTGTTGTCGCAGAGAGGTATCTATCGGTTCTCCTTCCAAGCTGGCCATCGTTGTTAAACAAAAAATTCAAAATCACAGCCTTTAATCAAGTCAAAATGCTTTCATGTCTATTCTCTGAGCAAGACATGGGTTTTTTTTTTTAACTGAAGGTGGTTTCGGATATACTGGGGCTAATAATGGAGCAAATATTCAAGCTGCCATTTCGGAACACGATTCTAGAGATTGCATTATTTGTCCAACCAAATGTAAATATTGAATAACTATAGATTATTCTATCATGGACGTCCTTGTGTAGCAATAATTTAAAGAGAAAAATTTAATTTCTCGACACTTGATTCAAAAAAGTTGATTCCAGAAAGAAAGAAACTTTCCTGCATGAAGCAATAAAATTCCACCGTGCGCTTCAGCTTAATCGGGCGAATTTTACAAAATTCAGCTTGGTAGTAAATAAGAAACCTATACCTGTTTTTTTTTTATTGCAGACAGAGGGTATCGCTTCATGATATGTTTTTTTTTTTTTTTAATTGTGTGTACACGAGACGCGACGGCAATCAAACCCAATAAACTGTACCGAAAGGTCAATACTATGAATCACGAACTTTAAAATCGTTTTATTTCATCAGAGGACGGTAAAGTGCAAATATTTATTTCTTTATAAAACCGGTGTAACATTCTCAACAAGAACAACCTGCTATACTAATTATTATCGAGGTACCCATGAACAGAACAAGTTCTGGCCTAGCAGTTGAAATTTCTAACAGCAGTTAGAATGAGTTAGTATCAAGACAATTTAATATGATTTATCTGAAATGAGATAAGGACAACCAGTTTCTATAATGATTTATAATTATTCATATGAAAGCAGAATATCAGTCTTAGAACTCACATGTGCAGACAGTTTTGATTTGGAAGATATGCACGAGTATACGCTAATAACCAGAGTTGTGGGATACAAACCACATTAAAATTGAACATTCTGTCCAAATTTTAAATGAGTCCTGACTTCGAATTTAGTATTTTTTATCTAAAAAAAAGTTCTGAAAATGCATGTTTAAGCCAGAAGGAGTCTGATGATGCAGCCCATAACAACCGGCTCATACTATAGATCAGGCATCTCTAAATAAGTTGGTCGATTGCTGGTCCATTGTAAAGTTCAGTTGTGTTTAAATACATACTATAAAACCCAGAAACAGTAAATATAATAGATATATTTACTTGCTATGGTCTCCGATAATACTAACTGCACATAGACTTATTTTGGAGTGGCAAATTATGCATGCAACTTACCCAACCCAAATCCAAAGCTGTAGCAACGAAACCGATTCAATTGGTACTTTTTAGAACAGTTTAATTGGCAATCAGCGCCATTGTTTTGTCCAAAAAAGCATCAGAACAGTACACTTGGACAACAATTTAGTCTATTGCACTCTTTTCGCACTCTTTTATGGAATCTCTTAGACTTCTGTAGGAAACCAATTATTGCAAAGCAGATAAATGCTTCAGTGATAGAGTACCTAGAGTGAAGGCATCCCTCGCATTCGTTTGATCTGCTGGCATCCTGGAGAGGTATGTTCTCTACACTGCATACTAGAGTTATTTAAGGGCGATTCGTACAGAAAAAACTCAAACTGTTAACTATAAAAAGGCTGTCAGGGTTAAAAAACTGTTGTGCAAGAGCAAAACACCTTTTTGAAGTGTGTAAAGTTCATACTATATATGACCCAAAAATGCAGGCAAATCACTATAATGTCCCCAAGATAGTAAAAATGTTTTGTCGCTCGTCAAAAACATCCCACATTCTGCCTTATCCACCATCCTCACGCCCATTTATAATGACATTCGAACTGACAGCTCCTTGGATAAGGTAAATCTGCTTGCTACACACTTTAAATTTTGCTCAACACTTCTAGATTGTTTCATTTTGCCGCCAACATTTAAGTCAGTTGAATCTACAATGGGACGATTCCACTTTCGCCCTTGTATAGTAGGTACTAATAACTAACGTGTAGAGATCTTAATATACACCAATCTGCTGTTACATTTTCTTCTTCTGAGGAAGTGTTCTTTGGCGCTGTCAGGAGCATTGCGTGCGTTTCTTCATCAATTCTATGGCTCTTTCCGAGTAGGTGGAAGACAGCATTTGTGAAGCTTTTTTCTTATTTACGTTCATTCTTTCCAGCTCATGAAACATTTCGATACGTGAAAACTAGTACACTTCTTATTTTGGTGGCAAGTCTCACAAAAAAAGTGTAGCTAAAGTTTTCTTTCAATCTCGCAAAAGCAAGTAGTTACACTGGTATTTTTAAGGCATTTGACAGAATTTAGCATCTCTTCTTAAATGAATTAGAAAGTTCGTGTTGGAAAGTTAAATTCAAGTTGTTTTTGGAAGGTTTCAAGTCTAATATCCACAAAATACCTGCTGGTGTACCCTAGGGCTTCGTTTTGTCTCTAACACTCTTTTTAATTTTCAACAATGATCTCTTATTAGGTACTTCTACGTAAGTCAAAAAATTCCTTTGTGGTCGACAGTCCTCTCTGCTTTTCACAAACGGTTCTGGACTCAGGTCTCTGTTCTTCGACTAATTGGGAAACCACGAACAGAGTGGTACATGAATGGTACTTGCATCGCCGAAAGAATCTCGGTATGTGTGATAATAATAACCTACGTTGGAATGACCACGTATTCGATGTGGCCAAAAATGCTGTGAAATGGCTACGTTGCCTCTAGCGATGTAAGAAATACCCCTCCGCTTAAAATTGAAGTCAAAAGCCCACATCTGGTGCATCTGACCATAAAACGGTAACCGTCATGTTTATATTGGCACCCTCAAACATCGAAATAATGTGTCTCTTTCCTTTTCTCGCTCTATTGCTATTATCACTACCAACGCTCCATCGAAATTGTCAGTAGCATTCCACCATTTCAAAATTTCAATCGGAGCAGCAGTTTACTGAAATCGGTTTAATGGACTTGTACTATAAGAATAAGACTATTAGCCGTTGTAGAGTGTTCGAGGGTCTGGGTATTGTTCTTCATTTGAATGTACCCAAAGCAGATCTGTATGTGAGAAGCATTACTCCTATTGATAGATAGTGCAGAAGCTTTCTCAAAGCCCAGAGTGAGGGGAGATTCATTATTGACAAAATTTTTTTTTTAAATTCGTCGCTTTGCAAGAAGGGTTTTGGGCTTACTGTTATTAACGCCACTATGACAAGTGATAAGCACAACTCTCGAGACTTCTGCCATTTTTCTACCATTCCAGCTCGATACTCGTATTATCACATCTTACGTGAAAGGAACTAAAAAGGGATCCAGAATTTTTTAACAGGCGAAAAGTTTTGGGTAAATAGTTGCTTTTCTTTAAGCAGGCTGTAGTGCCCGAATTCTTTTGGCAATCTCTATACTCAAACTTGGTTTGCGTTAAGTCTGGATGTTCTTGGTAATCAAGTAGTTTGTACCATGAAAGTAATCTTTGAGTAAGTAAGTAAGATTGTTTTTACATGAAAGTTGTCTTGCATTATAGTCATCACCGATTTCTCTATATCACTTTGATTTTTTTCTACTGCTGTTTCGGTTCAATGAATCGGTTCACGTGCATACCCAGTAGCTCTCCAGATTTTTCGATTTTTAGACCCATCTTCTTTATGCATTTCTAAATCGGTGTTAAAAAGACATATTATAAGTGCATTCCTTTTAGAAATTTAGCTGATGACTGGAGGAAAAAGTCTTTAACTTCCATATGGTATCCCCCAGAGTTTTGCAGACAGTTACTTATAAAAGATAGAAGAACAACATAAAAGAACAAGAACAAGTATGTGCGTTCTATCATCTCCGGGAGCTCTCTTGTTGTTCTTCAGATTTATTGTAATATAGCGAAGTCAAACTTTGCTATACCTCGAGATTGGTTCCGCACTGGTTGTCTTTTCCTTCTATCATGAAGAGTCCGCAAATTTTGTACCTGGAATATTTTACCAGCTTTTCACTGTGTTTGTGAGATGAAATTGTATTTCGTCCTCAGAATCCTTTGGTTTTCTTGTTTCAAGGGGCTGTCTAGGTTTCTTCTTCTCCTCACTCTTTCTGAATTATGCTTTAGGTCCCTACATGTTCTTTTTCCTTACTCCCGTGCATGTACGTGGAATGAGCAGGCTCTAATTTCTTAAGGATTATTTTTTGTGATTAAATCGACGAAGGTGCTCTGTCAGTTTTTATGCTCAACGGTGTAAAAAAAGAAGAGATTTAAGCAACACATCGCAAGAACAACCCTAAACCAGCCAAGTTTTCCCCCGATATGTTGGAATGGAATGGGTCTCTACTTTGTAAGGCTGCTGTCATGTAGGTCAATCTCGTTGGTTGAGGTGACTTTTTCTGTTCCGCAGAAAAAAAAACTACCAACCGTGTAATCAATTTTGCAAATGTTTCCCCAATGGGAAACCGTAATTTCCGATGCAAACAGCGTTTTACTTTTTAACAAATTCAACCACTAACTTCTCACTATATCGCAAATAATAAAAAAAAAAAATGGAACAAAGACTTGGCTACTGTCAATAGTGAACATTAATTTTCGAACTCTTATTCATGTGCAACTGAATATAAGGCTGCAATACCCATACGCAACAGGACACACCGCATAAATTGAATTCAATTTAGCGCCTGAGCTGGCAAAATTCATTAAACAATTGTTTTGACGTTTTCCTATTTCTACCCTTACTCCCGATC
Source organism: Volucella inflata (assembly GCA_928272305.1). NCBI lineage: Eukaryota > Metazoa > Arthropoda > Insecta > Diptera > Syrphidae > Volucella > Volucella inflata. Next base: position 43,848,554 of record OV743716.1, on the reverse strand, counting down.
CTCTGTGCCAAGCCAAAACGATATAGCGAGCAAATTGAATATATTAGCGCGCATATTTATAAGGCTTCTGAATGGGTGATTGGGGATGGGGTAGTATCCGTAGTTGAAGTTAAGTGGTGGGGGTTAGATGAAGACCGACTCTTCCATGCTACTACGAAAATATATTGTTCACAAATTAAATCGCGCATATTTAAATTACAAAATTTAATTGCATCACCAGTTTGTAGGGTGGGTACCACTTTTTCCACCCTTCCAGGCATCTATGTACGAGTACTTTTAGAGTCTAACCAGTCGAGCGAGTACCCTTACGAGTTGACTTTGTTTATTGGCGGCCGAGTCTAATTTGAATATCACAATGCTGCTGTATAGTTGAGGTGGGGGCCCATTGCAAGAGGATGAATCTGTTGTCGAGCCATGCCAGGAAGGGGTGAAGAGTTATTTAAAACTCAAAAATTGTTTTTGATTAGGAGCATACGGCTGGCTGACTAACTGTCTGGTTGACTGTGTGTGTATTTGTGGGTTTTTTAATTTTTTACAAAAGCACGTTTCTGGCTTACGTTATCTTTTCTAACACTGCAGGTGGGTGGTGGTAGATTGAAATGACTTTCAAGTGGTCTCCACCCCTTGATTTATGGCAGAAAGTCACTTGGGAATCACCCGCAAACTAAATTAATGAAATTTCTCGGTCTCTTTTCTTGAGTATGAGAGTGCTCGAGTTTTATAGTATTGACGATAAAAATGAAGATTTTTTTCTAAGATAGAAGTATATTCGTGCCACGTATTGTATAACGGAAATGGGAGAAATATAAACACCACCCAAATAATTTTAGCAAAATATACGAGTTCGAAGTGCAGAGAACGATCCACGTATATAAGCTACTACAGCACGGAGTAGGGTGGATACTTTGGGAAAAAGGGTACAACGTACGGAACAAATGACCAGTCATTTAAAATTTATCTCGTGACTTTGAGTTTATGAGCAGTTAGGCGACATAAAAATTGCGAATTGGCACCAGTTTAGAGCCATCTCACATCGCATTTATGAGATTGTTTGTGCGTCAGTTAAAAATGCTGCGCTGTGATTTTTTTTTTTTTATTGTATATATTTTTTGCCTGTGGCAAAATTGGCAGTAACCCAACTTATGTATGTATGATGATGAGGATTAGTTGATTTAAGTTAAGTAAAATGATATTTTCTGCCTCTGGAGTACGATAGATCATTATGGCTGACAACGTGCTTATTATATTAAATGAGAATCGAAAATAGTGTTTGATTTCATAAATGAATTTATTTAAAATTACTAGATCAGAAGGGAAGTACGAGGTGAAGGAGTGTTGCTGCTGTTTTCCACACGATTTCACATGACAATTTATTTAACTGACTACTTTTTCAATTCAGAGGTAGCTAATGAAAAGTTGGCTGTAGATGATTGATGGCATGGTCCACCCCGGCCTGTAGCGCTAGCTTATGTTAGTTAGTTAGTAAAATTAAATCTGTTCAACTCTTAAACCAATGTTCCTTCTTCATATTTTTCTCTTAGAGCTTGCGAATTTTTTGAATCCTTCAATGCGAAGTTTGGTAGCCATGTGAATTGCTGTTTTTCTTATGATTTCTTGGCATCGATGCTACTGGGTATCATTTAATCTATGCCAGTGTAATTTGTAAATTCCTACTGGGAAATATTTTTGCGTGTTTGAATTGCATGGTGTCCATGATGTATTCTAGTAAATATGCTAGCAATACGCTTCAATACAACTCCAAATGTGCCAATGATTTATTTTTTTAGAGATGCGGCCCATGTTCGCTTCATCAAATTCGAGCTGAACTTGCATCTTTCTATATTCTACTGGAACGGCTGATAGTAGATTTTTTCTGTTACTGGCTCATTGTCTTAGTGGGGAGCCTCCATGGCTGAACATGCAACCGGGTGGTTTCTACGTTTCGACCTCTTCAATTTTAACATCTCTTCACAAAATGAGTTGGTAGACAGAATTTTCGGGAGGAACTCTATATGCCTATGTTGCAGGTGATGTCTGCTACAAACCCTATTTTATATTTACAGAACCGTCGAATATGATCGACGATGTCATCTTGTGTTCCTTGATCAAATAATTAATTCTCTTTAAGTGACGTGTTGTTAAACGTTCTACAGGACGCATCGAAAACAATGCGCTGCTTGGTAGCGGTACTCGCTTCCTTTATTATAGTCTGGACGACGATTAAAGTAATGTCATGTGCTGCTGTTGTGGGGACTATTTCCGTCTTGTGCTCTAGCTCCTTGTATTCATCAAAAGGCTTCCTATGTTCTGTGTGGAATGATGTATTCGACTGGAATTTTCTTTGTATTGTTGTAGGTATCTACTGAGGGTTAATTTATGGGAGGAACTGAACACCGGACGAATTCCTTGTTTAAACGAAAGTTTGACTATACACTTCCCTTCTGCTTGCTGCTGATGAGTTCATAATGAATTACCTTTGTAAGAAACTATTACAAGGCATCTGCAGATACATATGAGGATTGTCTAAAAAGTTTCCGACCGCAACGTAAAGATAGCGGTACTCGCCAATAAAAGCTAGTGAATGCTAGTTGTGCATTTTTTGACAGTTATTTACCGAAGTTTCAGTCATTTTGGACGCGCAGTTTTTAGTTGACAGTCGTTTGAGTGAGTCGAGGTAAGTATTTTTTGCGGTTAATTACTGTAGATGAAACCTGGATACACCATTATACGCCCGAAACAAAAATTCAGTCAAAACAGTGGACTGCAAAGGGCGAGCCGACTCCAAAAAAAAAGCAAAAACTGTTTTTTCGGCTGGGAAAGTGATGGCGACTGTTTTTGGGAAAGTAAAGGAGTTATCTTATCGATTATCTTCAAAAAGGAAAAACCATTACAAGAGCATACTGCGCATCATTACTTGCCAAGCTGAAGGCAGAAATTGCAGGAAAACGGCCATTTTTGCAGAAAAAGAAAATCTTGTTTCACCAAGACAACGCGCCGTCTCACACCTCAGTGGTTGCCATGGGGAAAATCCATGAATTACGGTTTGAATTGCTTGACCATCCGCCCTATTCACCAGATCTAGCCCCAAGCGACTTCTTTTTGTTCCCTCATCTAAAAACTGCGGTCGGAGGACAGAGATTTTCGTCAAATGAGGAAGCAATTACCTTCGTGAACAATTATTTTGCAGAGAAAAACGCCAAGTACTATTTGGACGGGTTAGAGAGTTAGGAGCATCGCTGGGAGAAGTGTGTAGGAGACTACAAGGAGACTGTGTAGAAAAATAAAAAATAATGTTGAGAAAAAATGTCTTGTATCATTGTTCGGTCGGAAACTTTTCGGACAACGCTCGTATATAGAAAGGTCAAGATGCATTGCCCAAGACTGCCGTTCACAGCAAACCTACACCCAAATATGTTGGCCACTATAGTGTTTATATGTCACAGATTTTCATTGTTCATCCGTCCTTATTCAAGTCTCTTGATTGCCTTGCAAATTCGGATTGTTGCACATAATATACCTTGGGAAAACGGCCTTCATATGAATACATTTTTGGATAGAACAGTTTAAGTTCTTCTCATTGCTTCACTTGATTTACAGTCCAATCCTACTCGTCCTTGTTTTCGTCTTTGAATCACCAGATATATACAAACATATATGTATTTTGAGTATTTCTTTAAATACATCCCTAAGAGCTATTTAAAAAAATCACACAATGCAATGTAAAATATTCCACTGATATGTTCAGTGAAGATTTAAAAAATCAGGTATCTATTAGTCATTTTCTAGAGTTCTATTAAGATTTAAGAATTATTGACTGAATAATTGCAGTCGAGAAGCTGTTAATCCAATAACACATCCTTTCAACCAATTCAGTCGAAGAAAACCAAACATCAAATTGCGCGTCTCTCAATAATTCAGCCCTTAGGCCACACTTATCCAACTTCAGACTGACGAATTTTTGTCAGATATACGAATAAATAGATCCATACAGATGGATAGTGCAAGGGCGAAAATCTGTGAGTTTTAAAACAAAGCGTCATATAATTAATTGGTATTCAATCGCCTACCCTCTTCCACCTCCCATCAGTAATAAGCACTTTTGTAATCTTCCCATTGCATTTAACCAAAAACGTATTAAAATTCTTTCCCATTTCGTCCACTTAATCGAATACAAAGTAATATCATGGAAGAAGGAATCATTTTATGCTCACTTGATTAAGTTCAATTCTGTAAAAGATAATTAGTGCGAGTAATTAACGCGGCCTTTGGCAACATTTTATTCGTAAATGTTGTGCGTCATTTGCTGCAACGAATGACTGACTACATGACTGTGATATAGGGACAAGTGAGTGGGAGTTATATGCTCCAATGAAGGACTAGTGACATTAATCAATGGCCTTATGAAGTCGTTGAATGAATCCATCAACGTGTTCAATGGCTGTTTGAGAACCATATAAAAATATCATTTCGAAAAGGTCAAGTCTATGAAGAGCACACATTCATTCATTTTGCAGATGGTAAAGGGCGATTATTTAAGACGTCCTTTTTTCAAATATAAAATAACAAAAAGAACTAGAATTTTACCGAGTAAAGAACCTTTCATTACATTTATTTTTTTTGAAGAAGGTCGGCTGGCTTCAGTTCTTGCACGAGTCGAAGATCCAAGATTTTGCACAAGACATGAACGGCACCTAATCGATTCATCACGGTTATTGCGTATACTCCCCGCTACGGCCGCTATATTTCCTTCACATAGTGCTACATGTGGTCTATTTCGTCGTTGGATGATAATCTAACAATGACAATTGTGCTGTAAACTTGTCGGTGATGTAGCAAATTATGCACCTGGTAGGCCGATTATAAGGGTCATAAGTTGCTCTGTACACACTAATTTTCGTGTCGCCATTTTCGGCATTGAAGCTTTCATTGGTTTTACAACACTCCATCTGTTTACAGAAAAGATAGCAATTTGCAGCATGGCCGGACTACTACAAACTGGAGGGATCAGTCACTCAGATCACATCGATTAAATAAATCTCCTCTCCGAAATCCTCAAGTTTGAGAAAATCTGCGAGGTAAATGACCGCTTACCTTAGACCCTGTGCTTCGGCAGAAGGCTTTTTTTATATTTATTTTCATTTAACAAACTTCGTATGTATACATTATTACGCTGGGCTCAATCAATCAAGAGGCTAATGCCACTTCAAGATTGATAGTTCAATATGGCGTGGCAAAATTTTTCTAAAGCTCGTAGTGCAAAAGGCAGGGATTGGAACATAGTATTGGGTATCGCTCCGTAAAGTATATGTGCCATTATAATACCCTTATAATAAAATGATGTCTCAGTGGGAGAGTTCTCGTAAGCTTCATGGAATGTTCTAAACGGGTAAAGTTACAATCTTTTCTTATCACACATTTTTGCAGCGCAATTAACTGCTGAAGTTTATTAAGGTATGCGTCCCAACAGCTTTTCCATATTACAATTTCTAATGAGCTATCCCGAAAAATAATAATTTTAAAGTATTGTTAGAACATAACATTCTAAGACCATAAAAACAAATAAATGGTGGAGAGAAGGTACTGCTTTAGTTTTGAAACTAGGAACTGAGATCAGAACACCCATTACTTAAGAATGGCACTGAGCCATTCTGTAATATCTCAAACTTAGCAATTAGTTAATTGAGTTGAGAGAACAAAATGTGTGTGACTCATTGTGATAACATCAAAAATAATCAAAAGGATCCTTAAAACTTATAAAACCGTGGTGAGTTTCCGTGACTCAAGTGGTAGTGAACTGACTTCCAAATCGGAAGGTTAGGTGTTCGAATCCCAGCCATGCCTGAAAGACTTGCATTTTTTCAGTCAACCAAAATCAAGTACGATGTATAGTTGACTAAATTACAACAACAAGCCAGCTCTCACCAACAATTCAGTCTCCCCATTAAATGTTGGATGCCACCCTTATAGCAAAAGAACCACTGAGCCAAAACATCTTTCTTCTTTTTCTATCCAATTTTTCAAAAAAATTAACACATGCTGAGGCATTATAAGTGTATTCATACCCACTGAGTGTTAAGTTTTTTAAGAAACAAGGAAAAAGGCGATATCAAAAGACTGGATGGGTTTTCGCTGGACACTGCCATCTTCGATACTCTAAAACAAAATAGATCTTATTCAGAAAACTGAATGTCATCTTTGCATGGAAGACGACGAAACTGCGGAACATATCTTATGTGAAGGCATGGCTCTAAGTACCTTAAGGAGACGAAACTTTCTCAAAATAATCCGAATCCCTTGAGAAATTCTCAAAATCTGCACCTGAGACATTCTCAATTTCATCAAATGTGTTGAGCCTTTATTGACCCGCCTTATAATGATTTTGTGGTACAAAATATCTTTTTTCATTTTCACTTAGTTATTAATGGTTTATCATTTCTTTGGTTATGAATACCAAATATGTGTAGTCGTTGATCTGTTGTTTGTTATTGTGGGCAATTTAAGTTACTACATCCTAAAGTCGATAATCGATAGGCGATGATCATTCGTAAAAAGTGGTGGTAAAGACGTAAAGTCTTTACTTTGCGTAAGTGGTTTTCAAACTAATAGAGGAATTGTAAAGAAAAAGGTAATGGGATAGTAATTAGCCGAATTATTTGATTACCATAGATCGTAAGTGCAGTGAATGTTAGTTATATTACTCATGATTCGCATAAAGTAGCTATCTATTGGTAATCGACTGTCAACCATTTAACAGTTATCGGAATATTTTAGCATTGTTACCAGGCGGACAGGTCTTCATTTATTTTGAAAGAAGGTAATCGATTATTTGTGAGGGAACTATTTCAATGGGAGTCATAATCGCAAGTTGATAAAATTTAGATGTTTTACCTAGGATATATAATATATTTTTTTAATTCTTGTATTACAAAAGTAACAATAAAGCAGTAATTGGTATAAAGACTTATACCGATTGAAGTAACAAGTGAACCGTGATTTTTGTTTGAGTGCAGTTCTAATTTCCGCTTCTTGAACTCTTAAGTAGATATGTCTGTTCGAACCCATAAATGGTAAACAATACTTTTGCTAGTTTTGGTGTTTTCTTCTTCTTAGAAAAAAAAAATCATGTCTTGTGTACTGCCTGTATAATTTTTGGTTAAATCTCCTTCTCTATTCTCCTTAGAAGCAGACAGGACCGTAAATCACTCGAATCACCGCTCTCGAAACGACCAAGGTCATATTTTTTTATTTTTTTTATAAGATCCATGCAGAACCACAGTGATCGTTACGATCAAGGATTCTGCTGATAAATTGCATTCTGACCTTAAAAATTAGCGATTGGCAAGAGTTACTCTTTACGTTACGCTGTCATTGGCGGCCCTTAATTGAGCAAATAGGAGGTGGTGGGTTTCGATTCGGAATTTTCTGAAGGATATGTTTAATGATCTGCCAAGATGTTGTTTAAATTTGTATGGCTGAAGACCAATCAGTTGGTTGAAATAAGGTTAAAAGCCATTAAATAGAATGATAGAGAAAATTTTTTTTAGTTGGTATATTAGTGGATCCCTTTTCCTTCAGAATCGGGCGTATAATGCTGATATTCTATTCTTTTAGCGTTTTTTCATTTGACTTTATTTTAGAGATGATTTGGTGCATGTTGTTCACAAAGGTATCTTCCTCTTGAAAGCTCGAGGCCCAGGTCAACAGTATCGACCGCCTTGTTGGACTTAAATTTGAATTTAGCTTTTTTTTTACTTTGCCGAGACTAGGTGGACGAAATTGCCCAAAATCAATTATTTGTTCTCTCTACCTCTCGATCCCCCCTTATTCTGATTGTATCTTATCCCTTTGTTCCCGGAGGTGCCAATTTTTTAAAAAATATTTTTATAAAACTTTATAAAAAAAAATTTTTTGCAAACTTTTTTAAATCTTTTATTAATGTTTATAGAAGTGGTTTCGCCACGTAACCAGTAAGAAACTAGACAAAAAAATATTACAATATTTTTAAAATAATTTTTATCAAACGTTATGATATGGTGCAAAACAATTTTTTTTATCATTCAAGCAAGGTCCAACCTCGCAGCAAGAACAGAACCACTTTGTTCGATGAGGCACAGATGCTGTACTGCAATGTGCACACCACCGCGATGAGCCATGTTGCGGCAAATGATCACATTTGTCAAACCTTTTTTCGAACGGCACTTTGGTCTTGAATGATTAACGAAAGAACTTGGGTTTGCAGAATTTGGGCCTGATTTTCTTTTTGTTATTTAAACTGTCCTGCTCCCAACAAGTCCTGAGCAAACAGCTAATCTGAACGCTTTGAGCGATAATGTTGTCGAATTAGCTTTTCCATTGAATAATATGTATGCATTCAAAAGGCTCATATCTAACAAATACCAAACAATCCGATGCCACTATTTTTTCGATTTGCGGTCTATTTCATAAATGGATTTTAGCATAGCTTATCAACATAGCCCATGTGTTTATTATAATCACTTACAAGTTGTGGACATAAAACCTCCTTCTTACGGCCATCTTTTTGCGTGCGAATTGCTGTTTCCGGAACTGATGGGTCATGAAAGTCCTTACATACGCGCCAGTCAAATTGCGCTTGCTGTAAATTTTTGTCATCTAGCAGATCAGTAGGTGCATTTATTCTTCCTTTTCGAAAAGTTCCACAGGAGTAAAGCATACCTGTTTGTAAATCTTTTTGAAGTTGTATCGAATTAAAACAGTTATCGAAGAAGATACAACGTCCTTTTCCTACTAACGTCCTGGAAAGGTCCTTCACCACACGTGAACCAAGACCTTCTTCGGTACCTGTCGTAGTTTTCCCGGTGTATATCTGAAACTGGCACACATATCCTTTTTTGTCAGCTCTTATCCAATTCTTGTTTCCCCGTTTTACAGGTTTCATGGGCATATATTGTCGAAAACAGCTCCTTCCCTTGAATTTTATCATTGTTTCATCTATAGATTGATTTAGATAGCTTCATTGACGATAGAAATGTTTCCGATAGCCTTGTAATGAGGTGGCGCAACTTATAAAGCTTATCAAAACCTTTAGATTTTCCTTCTGGTTGTCGCAAACTGTCATTCAAATGAATATGCCCAAGAAGCCAGTCAAAACGTTCCGTTGATATGAGTGAACAAATATAATTATCTCCGAGTTGAGGCATAGTTGACCAATAATCGCAATAAATTGGAAGCTTTTTGACGCCCATCAATAAGTTTATTGCCAGGAATACTTTGATTTCTTCTTCATTGGTTGGAATATAGCTTCCACTATTTCCTCCAGCTTTTTGCACGGCATACAAATTTGTTTGGAACGCAATATGTTCAATTAATTCCATTGGAAATAAATAAAGAAATACATCGGTAGGTGTATCTAAGTCTTCAGGTGTATCTAAGTCTGTTCCTTCTTCAGACTCTTTTTTCGTACCTTGCAAATAATTTCTTGACGTCGTCTAGATGGTGCGCTTAGCCCTCTCTTTTTGTTGAAGAACAGACAAAGGAAGATCATCTTCGCTAATCCATCCCTCGTCATGTTCTTCTTGAATTTCGCCAACAAAAACGATTTGCATTGCATTTATGTCGAATAGATGTTCAATATTTGCTTCAGTATCTTCTGGTTCTTCGCCACCACTTTCAGATTCGATATCCGATGGAATTTCGTCAAATAAAATCTGAAATTCTTCCGAACCCATTGCCTCTAGGTTCAATCTACGAAAACGATCATTGTCTAAAATTAAAAAAAAAAATCGTTGTTTCCAACTGTTTTCACAGCGAAACCACATCCAAAATTCTTGATGAATGGGTTGCATTTCATAAATTGCTACCAACTTTTTTTTATGACAACAAAATAACAAATTCTTGCATTTTTGCACTTTACTACTTGCCATTCTAAAAAAAAAAAAACTAAATACTAATAATTTTTCACTGCACAATAAAAACCACTTTAAATCACACGAACCATCAAAGTAATGCACAAAAAATCACTTACAACGCACTGAAAATTACCCGGACAATTTTTTTACCGTTATAAAACGAATAACAGTTTGTAGGAATATAGAGAAAAAATTTTAAATGTGCGGTTTCACTGCGAAACCACTAGGAAGCAAAGGGTGATTGACTTATCAAGCTCAATTTTCTCGATTACCCACTTCTGGTGTTCGTTTTTCTTCCTTGTTGAAGCCGGTGCCCGTCTTTTATTCCATGCTCGTATATTTGACGGGCCGCTCTAGTTCTATGTATATGGTTTCGGTTTTTCTTTTTTGCATGCGCCAGCCATCACTGATCTTCAAACCACGGATTACGCAGAAGTGATCAGGCGAAATCTAGTTAAATACATTGGAGTTTTGTTGACAGTTTTGCCATTGGGTTTCACGACAAAAAAGGGACAATTGATCGAAAAAATCCTAGAGGTTTTATTTTTCAAATGCAGTTTTCCAACTTCAAACTTGTTCGCATTCGTGCCTTCGCCAAACCAAAAACATCTGAGTCAATGTTGGCTCCTCAGATCTTCTGGACATCCACAATATTAGAGCCGCACCTTGCGATGTCCGCCAGATATCCTTTTGAATGTCAAAATGTGGGAACCGTGCGCAATGACATTGCACCTTGGTGCCATGTCGATAAGAAGGTGGTGTTGTGCAGTCTATATACCATATACCGGCTGTACAACCAAAGATGCCCTCTTTTGCCAGCTTTACCTTAAAATCCTTTGGAATAATTTTTAGTTTATGCTTAGGACATTGCGCATATGTCTTTTCGAGGATCTCAGCAAAAGTTTTTGGTGTCATCATCTTTTACGTCCATTAGGACTTATACCTATAATAGGTGATGGTGGGGTACCACGACTGCGGATTATCAGGAGACGTTCGTTCACATAACTAAAATTCAGTGTTTGACCAATGACTCCCCATCCAAGTAGCCTTGCCATTTCGGAATCAATATGTCTTAGTTGTCTTTTTTTTTACATTTCATCCGTTCCATTGCACTTCATTGATCACGGTTAAATCTGGTTCATAACAATCTTGGGTCCAGGTAGTTAACACCATGCATAACCGCCTGCATATTCTATTACTCTAAGCCAAAAGACCCTTCAACTCACTTCAAAGATATGAGAGCTGCCGTTAATACAATAAGGATTCATCAGTTTTCTTCTCTATGTTGGCGTCCTGACAAATTAAGAAAATTCCTTCTTTAGCTTGGCAAAAAGTGTGTTCAAATGCTCACATAAGAAATCTGTCATGGTGGCTGTTGACGCCACACTCATTTACGTCAATTCGTCCGCTGTTTGTGCTCCTTCTGCCGTTCATATGCACCTGATAAGATATTTTAATGTCCTTTTCAGCGTTTTTTCTTGTAGTAGAAAATCCGGTGGAAAGGAACCACATTATGTGAAGGTAAGATAAATCACAATTGATGTGTTGCCATTGTTACAGAACTTTGCACCACAGAATTGACGCTGCTCAGTGTCTACTTTGATTTTTGGAAATATGTTTAATATGTCCTACTTGTAACTACATACTTCTAACATACAGTTTTCTTTTTTATCTTTTCAGGTATGTGTTTGATTATTTTAACGATTGCCGGTGAGTAAGCATGCAATTTTTGACAAATAACTTAAATATATGCTTTATTACAGACTTTCAACTTTAGTTGCAAGCTCAAGTGCCGTATCCTTTATTTTGAGTTGTCTCTCTTCTGCACTCCTCAGAATACCACAAGCTACTTATACACAAAATAATTTATTCAATTCTGCCTTTGTTAGATATTGTACACGTACAAACAATACAGTTTCCAGTGTAACATATTAATTCCTTAATCGGTGACCAGGTGTATCTATTTGAACGATCCCAACTGGGTTGCCTCATATCTCCCAATCCCCCATGTGTCTGGAACTCAGCGTTTTGATGATTTCATTACACAAACCAGTAGACAAAAATAAAAGCCAATTTCCTTTTGTTCGGTAATACCTTCTTCTCATCGTACAATAATGACGGCGTACACTACCACCCCCTTTAGAATGGTGAGCAATCAGGCAGATTGTGCGTACGTACTCGACTCGAATTGGCAATACCCTACGTGGTATACAGCAAAGTTACATCCATACCCGGGGGTAGTGTCAAAGCTTACGTTGTTTGCCCACACGACTCCCTATTCGGGGGCGACAGACCAAAACAAATGAATATCCGATAGTTGTTCCGTTGTTGTTGGTGTTGTTGTTTTCAGTCTGGCCTTTTTAACAGGGACAACAGCCTACACTTCAGTGGCAAAAGCATCTCTTCTACAACATGCTGCTGTAAGAGTGTGCTTTGAATTCGGATGTAAGCTATCTATAGAGGTGAAGGTGGCCGTTGAGGGTGTTTGTCTGTATTTGGCTTTGCGAAATAATAATTATTACATTCTTTGTTTTTTTTTTTTGTCGTTTTTCTGACAAAAACATAACAGAAAAACCGTTTCCTATCTCATCTTTTTTGTCCTGAAATGTCGTGCTTAAGCCTGCTCAGAATGGGTGGTGAGTCTTGACCAACCCAGTTGGCTCAGATCTCTCCAGGACTAAGGACCGAATGATGTGAAAAAAGGCAACATCGTCAGAGATATCCTCTGAAATAAGCCTTTTGGTCGTCGTAAAAAAAAGTACAGAGACACGGTTAATTATTTAATTTCGTGTCCTTTTGTATAGGCGTTATTCCTTTTTCCTTTTTGTTTTCAATCTTGCACTGAAAGAGACTCTTTGGAAAAATATGAAAAGAAAACAAGAAAAGGTTGAACGAGGACAGAAATACACTGTCCAGTCCAGTCCAGATCAAGTCAATATGACCGAGATGGGCTGTTGTGTAGATCTGAGGATTAACGTTGGTAGACATATTCTTAGCACTATAATCACCAGACGGAAGGAGTTATACTTCCCTTTTGGGTATGTTCGATATGTCTTTAGGTGGTCAAAAGGATAAGACAATGTTTTCACTATTTGGCCTAATTGAAGGCTTGGAGTGGAGTATAAGAGAAAATCTTGCTAAATTAATCTCTTGACGTGTTGAATGGAGATACAAACATTGGCAATGAGTTCGTTTTTTTTTTATTTGAGAATTTCATTCTCGAGAGTGATTGCAATTAGACTCTATACTGATTGCGTTTCGTGTGGCTGCTATGAATGGGTAAAGTTTTAATGACCCATCTTGGGTCTTGTAGTTAATAGCGGGTAATGTCTTATACGTGGCCATTATGATTCAAATGAGCCTGTATTGACAAAAGTTTCACCGATAAGTGGTAGTGTTGCTGTTGGCAGCCATATTTTTGTCATAAAGAAAGTTTTGCTATAAAATTTCTGGAGTTGTATGAGAAGGCAATTAAGATGCAGGGGTTTTGAATTTGTGATAGATTTCCAGGAAACACCTAATTGTTAATGCCGTAAGTTATAGCTAATTAAGGGTCAATAGTGCGCTACGATAGGTGGTACTTATTATTGGTGAATTGTATTTTAATCACTTCCTCTACGACATATGGTAATATACCCGCAAAAATCGAAACATATCTCAGGACAGATATAATAGGGAAATGTGGCTTCGAAGCTATATTTAGATCAAATTATTGCTTCTCTAGTTAGTTTCATTACTTGGGAGCATTAGTTTAAATATTCGAACCTTACTTTTCAGGAATGTTACCGATGAGGCCAAAAGATTAGACAGATTTCTAAAGTGCCTAGTCATGTCGAGAAATAATGAAGATTTTTCTGAGCTTGTACACCTCTTAAAATGTCGCTGCAATTCCAACGTAAAGAAAATTGTGGTAAGTCTATAAGTTTCAGCCGATCTGCTTACGGTGGTAAACAGTCCGGGGAAGTTTCCATAACGCGAAACAGAGGCACCTGCGTTGTATTGCTTCAACCCAGAGAATAAAAATTAAACACAAGAAATTTCATTTTCCATAAAGTAGAAAATCTGCCCAAATTATTATCCTCAGATAAAGGATATTTATAAAAAAAATTATGTCATCGACGTAAACCAATATATGCAATGTGTAGACACGTTTCACACGGCAGCATAGTTTGTAAAAGCGTTGAACAAATTTTTTGCCTGGAAACTACGTTTTCTGTTACCATTTGAAGAAAACTGTTGCAGAATCGCATCGAATGCAAGGTTCTTGGTAACTCAAAGTGCTTCTAGTGGTTTAAACAATTTAAAAGTGGCGATTTTGACCTGAGAAGCGAAGAACGTAGAAGATCACCAAATTGGAAGACAGCGAGTTGCATTCATTCACAAATTGTCAGACAGGCGGGAAAATGTATAGTAACTGATGGGCAATACTTGAAATAAAATATATTTTATCATTTTCATATAACAAACATGTTTCTCCTACACAAAAATCGGTTTCCTATTTACATACCTCATATATGAGCTTTCAATAATACCATCAACACCGCTGATTGCTAGAATAAATAATAAAGGAAAGGAAAATTTGAAAGCTCTACAGGATCATTCACTCCACATATCCCAGGGATCTCATGGGACTGATTGTAATTTTTTGAGTAGGTCGATATCGTCGTACAGCTCAAATAAATCGTTATTTTTAACTCGGTATCGGTATTGTATCCGATCATTAGATCTAGCTTCACGACAACTCTAATTAATAATGATTTTTTGACGAAGATCATAATTTCAAGGCGTATCACCAACAATTCGAAAAACTTGTTCCAAACTTGTGATTCTACGTAATTTACTAAAGTCCCTCACCTCATTTGAATTCATTAGACTCCACTGTGCTATTTCCCTCAGGCGGCGATTAGTGACGCAGCACGTAACGCGTGCTGTTGGTAATAAATAATCCTCCTCGCATCTTCTTCGAAGATATCCGTACCGTGCTACTGCCATTTCTTGTTTGAAAACAAACTGAGAAAAAGTCTGAAAACAAAGTCATTCACTACAGCAGATGTGCGTGCCTTTGATAGTGTCCCGTCGTGCTTTGAAAAGTTTTAATAGCAATTGCAGTTGCACTCCACCATTGCGTATTTATGTATTGTCATATCTAGGTACGGCCATAAGTGTCTTTGCTGCTTATTGCCTTGATAAATGGACTAAGAATGTCATCATCAACGACACCAGCAGCCGTAGATACTGTTGTAAGTGCTGTTGCTGGTTGAATCAGCGTCATCGTTATCTTCATCATTTTTGTGGTGCAACCAGGAGACTGGTAGATGCCTTAGCTAGTCAGCCAGCCAAGAAATTGAATCGAGGACACCACCATGGAATGTTGATATTGCCAGTGCGACTACTCGTTAAGTACTATCGCAGCTGGACCGTTGTTGTAGCAGATTCCAGATTCCTACATTTACTTTTTTTTTGTCTATTCTTTTCCGCGAATAGAATATCTCAGATTTCTTTTGCACGTTGCCGACATTGTTCCCGGAAAAGCTGGGATAGTGGCAAAAAAATAATCCAGACCAGCAGCGAACCAGAACCTCACATATACGAATATTGTCGGGTACTCTCGAATAGTGGGCGGCTGGCTGTGTGGATCCTCTGGGGAATGTAGGAATGTAACAGAATCCATTAGAGAATGCAGCGGGATATCAAAAGAATTTGCGACATTTAAGTGCACTTTTGTGCACCTATCTCATTTGTCTGTTTGATTTAGTGAATGAGCTGGCAGTGGGTGGTTGTGGCAGATACTATAGCTGAGACTGAGGTATAGGCAAAGGGAGAGGCATAATAGTTGTGCGTGCTGCGATACTGGTGAGAACAGAGTTAAGACCTGTGAAATCTTCCGGAGTTGCATTATTTAGTTTTTGGCGAAAAGGAAAGAAGAAATTTAGTGCACACTATCGTATTTGGGTTAACTTGGGGGGTTGGGCTTTTGTTAGGTTTTTATGTTGAGACTAGAGACACGAAGATAGATACGATTTCTTGCAGAGAATGAGTTTGTAATGAAAGGGCGCCTAATGGAAATGCTTTCTCTGATGTGGCTGTCTTTTGGTAGCTTAGTAGGGCTTTTAAACTTGTAAAGAGTTTTGTGGTGGTGGAAAGAGAAACAACCGGAAATGAGAGTAGAAAAACGGGCTGGAGTAGTGTTTTCTTAAAGTTTTAAGTCAAAATGTTTGAGTAGTCGTGGGGAAATTTGAAAATTTAAGTTCTTTGCGTGTGTAAGTCGCTTTTTTCGAATAGTTTCAAAGAATATGCAGATCTTTCGTAAACTTTGAATCGGGTTATATCTCGATCTGCGTTACATCAACACCAGCATTTACTGTTATGGAGTTACTTTGTATTGTCTAGATCTTCCCCGTATACACACTTTCATAGTATGCGGGGCAAGCTTCATCGAATGCAAGTTGTTGAAGTTTCTTGTGTCGGAAGGAAAAGAACAGTTTTCCACCACTGATTAAGCAGCCGTCATCCGATCACCACTTACCACCGAAGCCTAGGAAATGTTTTTCTGTCGGAAAAGAACATACGGAGAAAAATTAGTCCATTGTACTCCTCCTTCGTTCAAAGGAAGATGTGTAAACGCTTTAGTGATTAAGTATCTATAATACCAACACCTTCTACATGAACGAAAAAAATTGCAGCCTTATACGAGCTAACCGTGAATAAATGAATATAGTGCTCCGCGTCGTCCTCATCACACTAATCAAAAGTTTCGCAGGGTACTGTGTATTGTGTAGAGTCTTAGGGACGTCGGGAAGAATTCGCGATAGTCACGCCATCTGTAGTTGTACTCACATGGCACCTAAATGTCAATGAACGTTCAAACCAATGACGCAGGCAGTCCTAACGGGGCTGAACCCCTGGAAAACTTCTCTGACCCTCGCCAGCAAATTCATGGGCGATCTGATTTTCCCAATGTAATTGAGACCTGAGAAGTTAACAACAGTCAGTATATTCAGCCTTTTGACTGCATTCAGTGATATTTTGCATCCTCGAATTAGTCTGAAATTGGTAAAAGGAAATAGCAAGGTCTTAAAGGCAGCTTGCCTTCCACTATAGAGTCGAACCCCCAACCAATTCTTTAAATTTTATTTGCTAGATAGGTTCTAGAGCCCTGAATACATTCGTTTTCTTACTCAGATTGTGAACGACACTTTCTTGGTTTTTGTAACATAATTCGAGACATACTGTTCTTTAAAGCCTGGTAGAAGCAGCAGAAACGAATCATGCCCCTTGGCAGTTTTCAACGCCAAACGCTTTTTTTCCTGCAACATCATCGTCCTCACTCTTCTGGCTAGGTCGATGACACTGTACAGTCCATACAGTTCGTCGTTGTATCTCCTCCTCCACTCACCGTCAATGCAGACGGAACTGAAAATCACTCGAAGAATTTTCCTCTCGAAGCAGCCAAAGAAGCAGTGATTGGCAAGAGTTATTCTTCGTTTGATCTCATCGCTGTTGTCGTTGTCTGAATTCATAGCGGAGCCTAGGTAGACAAAGTCCTTAACTACCTCAAAGTTATACCTGTCAAGGGTGACGTTCTGTCCGATACGCCGGTGTTCAGTGTCCTTTTTTCTTGACAGCATGTACTTAGTCTTGCCCTCATTGACCGTTAAACCCATTTTCGCTGCTTCCGTCTCAATACTTGCAAAGGCGCCACTGTCATCACGCTGCTTTCTTCCAATTATGTCAATATCGTCGGCGTATGCACGTAATTGGACGGACTTTTGAAAGATTTTGAGAGATTGTGTTTGCGCGTGAGTGAGCACTATTCTTTCAAGTATGATGTTAAAGAAATAGCGTGACAGCGCATCGCTTTGTCTAAATCCTTTTTGGACATGAAATGTCTCGGTGAGGTGTTTACCGATCTCGATGGAGCAGCGTGCATTCTCCATCGTCATCCTGCACAGACGGACGAGTTCGGCAGGGATGGCAAAACAAGACATTGCTCTGTATAGCTCTAAACATACTGTCATACGCTGCCTTTAAATCGATGATTAGATTGTGCGTATCGATTCAAAGCTCATGAGTTTTCTCCAAGATCTGCCGTAGTGTGTATATTTGGTCGATGGTGAACTTTCGTGGCCTGAAGCCACACTGATATAGACCTATCAGGTTGTTGACGAACGGCTTCAGGCGTTCACACAATACGGCGGATAAGATCTTATATGCGATGTTAAGGAGACTGATGCCTCTGTAGTTGGCGCAGTTCAGAGGGTCTCCTTTCTTGAGAATTGGACAAACAATGCTGAGGTTCCATTCATCGGGCATACTTTCGTCCGCCCATATTTTACAGATGAGTTGGTGTATGCTTCTTACCAAGTCATCGCCTGCCGCTTTGAAGAGCTCGGCGGTCAGGCCGTCCGCTCCAGAAGCTTTGTTGGACTTCAGCTTAGATATTGCTATCTTCACTCGGGTAGACGGAATTGTTGATCGTCATCGTACAGGTTGAAGGGTTCATTCTGCCTAACAGCGGTATTTGTTCCGTCGTCGCCGTTAAACTATCTACAGATGTAATCTTTCCAGATTCTTAGCATCGACTGCGACACTACTACGATGTTCCCGGGGTTTGTGTCCGTGGCATGTTTTTTTACATTTTGGTAAAACTTCCGAATCTCATTCCTGGAGTAGGATCTCTCAATTTCCTCGACCGCGTACTTCTTATGCTCTTTTGTTTTCCTCCTGAGAAGCCGGTGTTCGTCTCTCCTGTTCTGCTCATAGAGCTCGAGAGCAGGTCTAGCCTCTTTTAGCAGTGCCGGATTGCTTGCTTTTTGCTTAGCTGCATGTGTTAGCCGGCATCCGTCATCAAACTAGGGGTTTCGTTGTGGTGGTCGAGTGAAACCCAGCATATCAGAAGCGGCATCTCTGAAGGCCTTCTGGCGACGTTACCAGTGGTCTTCGAGGCTTGATGCTGGCGGCAAGGGGCCTCTTAGGAGATTACGGGAGACTCGATAAGAAAAGGACTTGGCGATCTTTTGCAATTGTAGCGGTCTGACGTCGAAATTCCGCACAATATTAGCTTGTCTTGGCGTTGTTTTCGATATCCGGAACAGTACCTTGGCTACAAAAAGGTAGTGGTCCGAGTCGATCCTGGCTCCTCGGAACGTTCGGACTTCCATAATATTGGATACTGGATACTGGATACTCTCAGTGCCTACCCTACAACACCCAACCACCATATTGTTAGTACAAGTAAATTGTTATTTTGTATCCCACTACTTCAAAGTCCGTTGTCCCCTTGTCATCATATTACCAAGTCTAAACATATAATTTTGGGCTTTTCTAAACTAGCGCATGATTAGTGTGTTGAACCAACATACTCGTAGATATGTCGATGTACACTCTGTTGCTCTTTGAAAATATTCTCAAATTTGGCAAAAGTACGGCGAAACGGGTCGACCGACAAAATTCAATAATTTTTAATTAACTACAAATATTATAGTTACAGCATTTTGGCGCTACTCAAAACCCATTTTACTATTCCAATAAAAGAATATAATTTTCTATTTAATAGCATGCAGAACTCTTTTCGGTACCATTGTCACATGCAAAGCACACATAATCTGTTTTGTCGATATGAACATCTCGTTTTTCTGTCTCGTTGGCTTGTCTGCCTGCCTGATCTATTTAAGTATATCCCTCACATCATATTTTCGCCTCACTTGTCATAAAATTTCATCACAAAATATTCCCAAACCCAAGCCAAACCCAACCCATTTTCAGTTGCCAGGATATGAAATCTCTCACTGTGACTGCACAATGTTTGTAGTGGAACTACTTACCGCCTACTAGAACATTAAATGCACGCTCTGGGCAAAAGCATTTCTATCTCATAACTAGGGCATGCAATTTAATCTCGATAAATGTTCAGATCTAATGTAATTAAGGATCGCCTATGATGCTGCTGTTATATGCTGATATAATACGGGTGTACCATCAACTTATCTTCTTCAAACCCTTCATCCCTATACCCTTACTGACTCTACTCTACAGCAACAGTGTGCGATGCTACTGCTTGTTTGTGCTCGTATCCGTATGTTATTCAATTCGACAACGAATTATGGATGGAAATCAATCCCCAAGTGCAGTGCTGCTTTAGTGACATGAGCAACTACTACATGTTCCTGGCAATATGGTCCATGGCTTGGATCATATTTTAGTTTAGTTTAAACTAAAACCATCTTACCGATTCCATCCGTCCACCCATCATTATCATCGTCATTAATTTGAAATATTATTTGCGGAAATGTTGCCGAGAATGAATTGATGGAACGTGTTGCACGTTAATCAAAACGGCATTAAGCATTTTGGATTTTCTACGGCTAATGTTTGTTTAAGGTTGACCGAATTTAGACCGCAGGACTGGTGAGCTCATAATTAATCAAGTGGACTGATTTCATCTGTTATGTTAATTTCCTTTAAGTAACAGTATCTCCAACGTACAATTTCATGGTTCGAACATGGGTGCAATAACACCTTAAATTTCTAATCAGGACTGGAGTCAATTGTTAAAGATTTCAGCTGCACTGGCCAACTTTATTTCATGTCCGCGGAATGCTAATGGAATCTAATAGTTTTTTCGTACACAAACCCACACACATGGGGGTGGGGTTAGGCAGACATGAGTGTGTGTTCTGCATATTAGCCAATAGGTTAGATCAATGTTTGGTACACTGCGCTTGCGAGTATTCAAGATTTTAGCTACTTCTTTGGATAAATTTTGCTTTAAACCAAACTCAAAGAGTAGTCACATATCAGGTACCGAGAACACTTCAACCCTTCTTCGGTTCAGCAGCTTTTGATTGCAGTAGTCCCATAAGACGTAAGGGGAGACACAGAATTTTAGGGCTTGGGCATGAGTTTTATTGGGGAGACTAATATTTCCTGTCTCTGCGCATGTTGTTATATTAATTCATCTTTATGCGGTCGCTTTGTTATCAATGCATTTTGTAAGAAAATAGCTACTCTCTAACTGGTGGGCGTAAGAAGTGCACCATGTTGCCCTCTTCGTCCGACCATCCTTGATCGGGATATATGTACATGATAAAGTTTCCGACAAAGGATATTTCCACTTTTTTAATGTGTCCAACAAGATATAGACTGTCTATAAAGAGGGTCTTCTGGATTTAATGTACACAGTTGTAAAAAGGCTTTTTATAACCTATGTGGCCCCTGTCTGGCGATGGCGATGGCGCGAAAGTTAGCTCATTGGACTATCACGCAGAGGGTCTGGGTTCGATTCCTGGCTGGGTCACCAACAATTTTTCAAATCGCCATCACCCTTTCGGCGGCAATGGCAAACTCCCGAAAGTAAAATTGCCTATGAAAAAGCTTCTTAGGAGTGCCGTTCGGACTCGGCGATAAACCGCTCAGATGTGACAAAAATGACAAGATGAGCAACACAAATGAGTGTCAAGAAGCAAGGCCATGGCCCATACCGGGCTGCCAGCGCTACAGTGTTTTGTGTTTTTGTCCTCTGTCTGGTGGAACAAGGTTTAACAGAAATTCGTTTTTACCAGACTCTCAATAACGACTGGGTAGAAAGTTCTTAGCCCGGGTCTTTCCTTTACGCACTGGTTTTCTTAAATTCTGAACATATTTATGTCATGGGCTACAATCTCACAACAATCTTTCCTCTATAGTAAAAAGAAGTGGGCTTTAATACAACACACTCTGGAATTCTCTTTCTGTTTAAATACGAAATATTTTCAGCCAGAATCTGATGGATGGCTCCAAAATCGATTTAGGTCATGGGGATGGTGTCTTTTTTGGAGGGCAACAATGTTAGATTTGGCGCTTGTTAGACAAATTTGCAGCTGCCTTACAAGTAGAGATATAGGCAATGGAGATGGCAATAAACTATATTATGAAAAATCTCTGGAAAAAGTTAGGCATCTACATCTAAGAGATAGCCAAGCTACGTTTAAAACCTTAGTAAACCCTTTCACGACGAAAAATTAAGTCCCTTCCGCAGGCTGGGCTTTGAACAGCATGAAGTCAAATCGATCGAACCGTCAGTAACCAATGTAACTTAACAACGACTAGTGATTATTTCTTGATTATTTTATCGCGAAATACAGAAGTTTAGTGAGCTGAGTAACGAAATAGTATGATTTGCAAACTGTTCAGTATATACCTAGTCAAGTCATAAATACTGGTACACAACTGAACTCACTCATTACGATTGAACACTGGGCGCATCCATTTCGTATTGATTGCAATTTGACAGTTGATATTCATGCTTCATTGTGACGTAAAAAAAACAAATCGAAAATCGTATTGTTGTAGTTAGCCTACTTAAATGCAACATGGAAAACGGCGATATCTTTAGGACGTTGCAACCGCTTGGAATCACTCGCAATTTTGTGTATTGTGCTGTGAAGTTGTTTGAGGATACTGGTGGAGTACGAGACTGTCAAAGATCCGGCCGTCCGCGCACTGTGAGAACTCCGAAAGCGATCAAAGCCGTGAAGAAACGAATCAGCCGAAAACCGCAGCGAAAACAGAAAATCTTGTCGCGGGAAATGTAAATTTCGCAAAACTCCATGTCTCGCATTATCAAAGAAGATTTAGGACTTAGCGCGTAGAAGCGACACACTGAACACTTGCTCACGGCCGCATTGAAGGAAAAACGCAAGCGAAGATCGGTACGCGAAGAACGCTCACAGACAAATTCTGTTAACTGATGAGAAAATCTTCACCTTAGAAGAATCGTTCAATAAGCAGAATAATCGTGTGTATGCTCGGTCATCCAGAGAAGCATCCCAACTCATCCCGAGGGTTCAAAGAGGCCACTATTCCGCGTCTGTAATGTTATGGTGGGGAGTGTGCTACGATGGCGTTACCAAGCTCCATTTTTGCGAGAAAAGAGTGAACACATCAGCCAAAGTATATCAATCGACCGTCTTTGAACCCATTGTGAAGTCTCTCAACCAATCAATATTCAACAACAAGCCATGAACTTTCCAGCAAGAATCTGCTCCAGCTCACCAAGCAAAAACGACTCAGCTGTGGCTCAAAAACAACGTTCCGGACTTCATATCAATGTATGATTGGCCAGCTGGTAGTCCAGACCTCAACTTGTTGGATTACAAGTTTTGGTCCGTATTAGAGGGCTTGGCTTGCTCTACTCGACACTCAAATATTGAGTCGTTGAAGCGATCCCTTGTCCGTGCAGTGGACAATTTCCCCATGCATGAAGTGCGTCTCGCATTCGATGAGTGGCCACATCGTCGAAAGTCATGCTGGAAGGCAAATGGAAGTCATTTCGCATAAGTTGTTCTACGATTTGTAGCCATTGAATAACCCAATAAAAACAAAAAAAAAATGTTTAAATACTAATTCGTTTTCATTTGGCACTGATTTTTCTGTGTACCAGTATTTATGACTTAACTAAGTAGATGTCAGTATTCAAGTCATAATTGGTGAGGGAGAGCTCCAAATCTGAAAAAAATGGCCCAAAATCGAATCAAAATGATGCGTTTCATCAAAAATAGGCAAGGAAGCCTATACAAAGCAAACTAGACAGACTAGGCCGCTGATTCGGCCATACTTTGACTCTTGTATAAGCTTAAATATGTGTGCACATTTATGTGTCACGGCGTGAGAGTTAAGCACCGACTCAACTCACGACGATTGCATAACCGTCGTTGCTATCGAAATGTGCACAACTTTTTTCTATTTTATTTGAAATGGTAAGCGACTTTGATGTGTCAAAAACCGAGTCGAATTTGCGTACACGGTGGATATCCTATCACGTGCCCTACTTTATGTGAGCTACTTTTCAACGAATCGGGCCCTTAAATGATTTTGTCGTTTCCGTTGCACTTTCACGGATCCGCGTGTCTATCTCAATCTCAATACGTGCAGTTACATTCGCAGATTCCGTATATTCCCTTTAGGCCTTGCACTAAAATAAAAACCTCTGCGATATGTCGCGCGGTATTTGATTTTACCCATCCTATTCACCACTCACAAATGATTTAGGTGAATCTGATTTCTCGTTTAGTCTTGGACTTCGTTCGATTTTTTGTCTTTAATTTTTTTTATCCCGTTGAACGTATTTCTCATTCTTTTAACGTGAAATGTCCACTGCTTACTGCCCACTGTCCACTGTCCTTTATCCCCTGTCCACTGTCACAAGCATATCCTTTGAAATGAAACGACTGGAAATTAATTGAGCCATTTGATATCCGGTCCGGACAAATAGGACGTAGTTACACCAGAACTCTATAGAGTTATCCCATGATAACCAGGAGCATGGAGGTAGGTACCTGCCTGCAGATACAATTTCTACGTAGAGCACCATTGGAGCATTGTAATTACTGCCTCTGGGTTATGTGTATTCTGTGCATGCTGTGAATTCCGTGCTGGGTTTTCTGGAAGGGTATTGTTAGTTTTGGGGCCTAGCCCCCCAAATGTACTATGTGCCTCGACCCAAAGCAAATAAATCAAAATTCGATAGATTTTCCCATCAGTAGGAGCTGCACTTGTGTTTGTGGGATTGTACGTTAGGTGGGTTAATTCATACTAACAGAACTCGAGAGTGAATCTGCCGTAACTTGGTAAAATAGTATCCAAACTGACTAGTAAGGGTGGCCATTTGTAGGAACAGCAAATATGAGACGACGGAAGTACCTTTGCTTGGAGAGCAACCACAAAGGCGGAATTTTTCGTTTCGTTTGACTTACCCGTGGGGCGGGTTATTTAAACAACAAAACAAAAAAGAAACAAAAATACAATAATAAAAACCAACGCGGAAGAGTGAGTTTTTTGGGAGTGATTTTTTCAGGTATACCTTTGTCAGCACAGACAAACCTTTTTTTTTTGAGTTGGTGGCTAAAAGGGCCATGACGTAGATACGCTAGTGAGTGGGCGAACAAAATAGACCTAGGCTGTTTTGATTTCGGTAGGGTGCTGAATAAATCCAGCATAAAAGCTTAAAATTATTAGAAAAAAAATCAAATACATATCCGTCGGGGTTTTTGTTGTGTTTTGTGTAGCATTTTTAGAATTGAGTTAGGATTTTTAAATTTAATGAATTTATGTTTTGTGATAAACGAAGTAAATTATCCACATTTGGATGAGACAATTACAAATTTTACGTTTTTGCAAATTCAAATAGCAGCCCTGACTGAAAACAATTATTGCAAACTTTAGTTTTTTGAACGAATATCTGTTACACCTATTGTCACTGGGTCATAAAGGCTAGACGACAGCCCTGGTAACGTAAAAGATCCGCGTTAGCAATTTTTCACACTTTTTTGTTAGGCTAAACCTGAATTTTTCCTAAACATTGGATCCTTAGCGCCATTTGCCCGATCCACAAGAAAGAAAATCCTCTTAACTGCGCCACCTTCTAAACATCACCAGGATTTTATCATCCTGAAACTTTTCTTCGACGATCTATTGTGGTCCTTATCAGTGCGATTAGACCAAAAAATCCAAATCCAAGCGCACCAATCTTTATCGTTTTAATGGTTACAAATGATAAAATCTATGGGACGAACTATCCAGAGCCATGGCTACTCCTGGTATCCCTGTGAAAGTCGTTAGATTGTGCAGAATGACGACAGAGAACGCTCGATAAGCTCCACAATCTCTCTGAAATATTGGATGTCAAAAAAGGATGTGGTCACAGGATTTTGGAGCAGAAGCGGCAAATCTGGAGCAGGTCGTGAATGAGGACAAAACTAGCCATATGCTGCTTACTATTGTGGAAGGGACACACAGCATCGACGAATCGGATCAAACGTGCCAGTAGATCGCTATAAATATGAGGCATGGGTTATTTTTGCCCCTCGTTGGTCCTTCAGCCTAACGATGCGATTGAGTTATACTTGGAGAACCCTAAATAAAATCTTCACCAACCCAGTTCTGCTGTATGATGCAGAATCACGAACAGTAGCGAAGTTGGATGAAGACATCTTAAGCCGTTTTAAACGCAAAATTCTTCAAATGATTTCTCATCCCATTTATGTTGACGGAGGAGAACATTTAATGGTGAGACATGAAGAGCGGATTAACACCAAAGCTGCAGTCCAAAGAGTTTTCGATTCCCACATAGGGTCACAACTCACTAGAGGGAGACCTGGACCTAGGTGACGCGCACAAATGAATGGGTACCTCAACTAACTTGGAGTGTGCAACTGGATTTAGATAGCTTGCTACCGCTCTAATTATAGATGTATATTTGTTGAAGCCTAGTTCATTCCGCACTTGTTGAAGCATAGGTCAGTCCGCACTATAGTAAGCTATCAAAGGCGACGTCTTGCATAAGTGTTTACACCTGCACTTGACGTTATGTGGTCCACTGTCAAATCGTCTGAAATAGCCCACTTAAGTGTGAATGTCGACTTGTCAAAGCAAGTGCAAGTAAAAATTCATAATGGGCTCAAATCCTAATCCTTCTACAATTTTAGAATGTTGTTTCCATCGATAACTTGAGATTAATTCTAGCTCTTTTCGTTGATTTCATGGTCAGCTGTTTACATAATTTAAGTCAAATGCTATTCCGACACGCTTTGCTGCATATATGCTAAGCATTTAAATTCGATGGTTATTGTCACGAAACCTTCTCCAACCTTTCTTATGAAACACATATGGCCGCTGAAAATGCATGGAATCCAGGTGGTGACTTATTCTCAATCATCAGTTACATCAAAGTTCATTGCTCCACCAATTTTAATAGCCTAGGAAGTAACTTTCGAGGTGGCATTCTTAATTGAACCTACACCGCCAACACCTTGAATTAGCCCCTAAGAACCCCTAAGCCTCCTAAAACTGAATGCACTGCGAGACCAATGTTTCTCTGATACACCGTTCCTCGAAAGACTAAACGATTAAGGTTGTCATTGGAAGCCTAGTTGGCTTGACATAAACTTGCTCTGTTTTGGTTAGTTACCGCTTCCATAAGCATTTCATAATGTTGTACAAAATAGATGTGCTTATAGGTTGAAGTCAATGTTCGTCTCTACCTCCTCCTCCTTCAAAGGTTCTTAAAAAAAAAAATCATTTTCAAAGATCCTATGCAGCAAGAACTATTATGGTGTTTCAGTGCCGTTATAAGAAACATAATTGCCTGG
Organism: Volucella inflata; assembly: GCA_928272305.1. NCBI lineage: Eukaryota > Metazoa > Arthropoda > Insecta > Diptera > Syrphidae > Volucella > Volucella inflata. The sequence continues at coordinate 43,821,541 of OV743716.1, read as the reverse complement.
CCAAAGACTTTGACAATGGTCTAAGAAGAACATCGCATACAATAGACTTCGTGCATCATTATAGTTTAACGTAACCTAATGAATTCCATACCAAGAGCTCTTCTACTTCAATGCCATAGCAGTCATGATTTCCTTACTCGCATTGGCAATCATTAGATCCACTGTACAATCACTTTATAGGATTCTTATTCTTCTAATTCACCATCTCCGCCACAAAACCTCTGCCGTAACAATTTTTAAAGGAGAATCAGAAACCTCGTTTAATTATGTCAGTTGCCTTTGCTTGTAAATTTGCAAACCCCGTTCCTCTCTGTTCGATTTTCATCAGGTGACTGATAAATCTATGACTTCATGCAGCGATTTTTTAAAGTACTAAGCAAATTCCAATGGCAGAAAAATACAGCCACCTCCGAATGCCGCACCCACGAGAGACCTCAAAGCGACAATGTAATGAGAGTGCCAGTGGTTAAAATTTTTTTTTTTCTTAAACTGCTGCCATGACAATGTTAGGGTAATTTGTGCGCTTTAGATGGCGCTTTTGTTCGTACTTATCGTCCTAAACATACTCATTCTTACAAATTTCGGAACTGGAAAAGTTTACGAACTAAGGGAGGGTGCATGAAAGAACGCTTCGGCTAATGGTGCCAAATTTCAAAAAGAAATTCGCGTAGTGCATACTGCCATCATTCGTTTGTGCATTGGAGTGCACTGTAGTCGTGCCGGTCGTTCGTCCGTTTGTCGTCTGTCCATGTGGCGGCTGTCGCGTCGTCTTTGCTCAGTGGAGGTGCTTTTTTGTCAGTCGGTAACGAGCGTTGGTCTTGAATTTCAAGTACTGTTGCAATACTTAAAAAAGGATCGCGGCAACGGTACTTGGTACTCACTGCTTACTATTCACTATCCACTATCCACTTGGTAAATGAATGTTGCACTAGTCTTGATGTAACAATGGCAACGGATTAGTGTCGTTGGTTCCGTGTTTACTTTGTTGGCTTTTGTTGTCCTCCAAGACATTCGATAAATCTCTTGGCGTTAACGATCGCCATGCGGATAGTCGCCGTCGAAGTGGTCGTAGTCGTCGTAGTTATCGTGGTCGGCGTCGTGACTAGAAGAAATGATTATTTGAATTTGCCATGACAAAGCAGTTGAAACTTGGAAGCCTGAAATTACTCAGATTAAATCTGGCATTTATAGGGGAGATTTTGAGCTTGAATGTCGACTGTCGAGTTGGTTACCTTTGAAAATGGTAGGGGTCTATGGAGTGGTGCACGAGAAATGAGAAGTATTCGCACGGCAATTTATTACGTTTTTGTGTGTCGCTATGTACGCCATATGTCATTGAGTGGGTGGTTCACACAATTATAGTTCACATCGTCCGTGTTTGCCAAAAAGGTCAGTGTGAATTTGAAAAAAAAAGTCAAAATGTTAGTAGAAATATGGTAATTGATGGGAGGAAAAATGGAATGTCATAAGGCGAGTTCTTTTGGCTGATAGTTTTTTTTTTTATAAAGAAGGTCAAATGTTTTCTTTTTATTGAAGCAAGACGTGATATTATTATTAATATTAATGTTTTATTATTATTCTATTGTAAATATGCAGTAATAAAGAAAAGTATCTAGGAAAAATATTGTTGCTTAATTTTCTTTATAAGAATTGCAATAGTATTTTTTATTTTGTGAGAATAAGTTAAATTTGTATTTCCATATTGGTTGTATAGAGAAAAATGTTTGTAAACTCATGCTGCTCTGTTTATATTCCGGAGGGACTGTGATGCATCTTGCGAGTATTGCAATATAATTGAAAAGTGGTTCAACAAACGTGTGAGGAGCACTAGAGCAAAGTTATTTTATACTTTATGAAAAAATGAAAATAAAGACGAGAAGGTCCAGAGAAGGATAACGTCACCGTACCGTGAAAGTGTTATTGCCTTTTGTATAGGACTTTTATTTATCCGATTTTTGTGCTGAACTTAGCTTTTGGTAGCGAATAGTTGTTGAATAGTGCCAGCCTAACCAAATTCACTGCACCATTTCTCTGAAATATATTTGAAGATTCTTCGAGCTGGAGCTTTGGGGTTCAAATCTGTTACAAGAAACAAGCTTTGTAAAAGTTATATTCTAACTACGTTATAATTTAATTTGTTTTGTGCTCGTTCTATACAAATTCCGTGTACTTGCTGAGATGTTTATTGTCTTGTATTTATTGTACCATATACAGAGTTACCCTTCTTACGCCTTCTAAGCCTAAAGAAACAGCGATTGTCATGAGTTATTCTTCGTCGCTAGTGTCTTCGTTAGAAATATTTTTTTGAATTTTTTATTCTCAATTATGTACAATTAAATATTATATTAAATTTAATTAACAAGTAAAAGAAAAGCAGTTAGTGGCATTTGTATTTCAAGAGAAAAAAATAGAGCTAATGCCACTTCAGTTAACAATTCAATGTGGGGTGAGTAAAGTATAAGCGGAGCTTAGGTAAGCAAACCCTTTAACTAGTACAAAGTTATATCTGCCCGAAGTGACTTTTTATTCAAGAACAAAAATTTCGTCCCTCCTTGGTTAAAATGATCATTTAATTTAAACTATTCTATCGTGTTGAAATTTTGCATGAACTATAGTAAAGGATTCCCTATGAATTTTTAATTTTTTTTTTAACAATTCAAAGCCTATACCTGGCTACGTACTTTGTTAAGCTATGATTACCAATTTTCGCCCCCTTTGATACTTGTAACCCACTACTGGTATTTATGTCATCAGTGTTTACAAGTAGTAGCACGGACTTTAGGTATGTGTTTCTGCATTGTCTTCGCAGTTTGGCTCAACTTTTTTTTTAAGTATGATATCAAAGAAATCATATGACTGCGCATCAACTTGTCTAAAGTCGTTTTGGAATCTTATGCAGAGACCTTTTTAGCGCATAGAGCGTTTTTCACCTTGCTTCTGCATGATCAGCAGATCGTTTATTTAGTGTATGTTCTCTTACAATACATGTCCTAATCGATTCGATAGCCTTATGGTACTTAAGTTAAGAAATTTTAATCTTTACTTTATTCTGTACGTGTGGGCAGATATCTCTTACTAGTATATTTCCTTGCTCACCTCCGACCTACGAGTATTCTGGTAATTTACTTGTACATCTAACCAGGGCTTTCGTGGTCTGGTGAAACTCACACATCAGCTGCAGTATTTCAATGAGTTATCGGGATCGAAGCCACTGATCTTCAGCATTCAACTTAAGCTTCATGAGGTTTGTCGAGAGGCTGTGGGATACTTGATTGGCAGAACAACCGCCGGCCTCTTACTGCGATCTTACAATATTTGTGTTGTGGCGTCAAACACGTTGCATCTGGTCTCTGTAGCAGTCACTATAGTGCGGGTATGTGTATTTTCCAACTTGCCAAGCTGTTTTATCCGTCCTGTTCTGCCGCACTTTATGCATAAGATGGCATCAGTTTTCAGGCAGTTTAGGGCCTCAGCTAGTTTGTGAGCTGCACGTTATCTGTTTTTTTTTTTGTCTACAAATCCGATTTTGCTGTCCTTTTTTCTAATATGTATAATCATCAATTCTTCCTTTTTCGAAGCTATAGGTTGTATGACAACAATTGGGTTCTTATGAGGTGGAAACTTAACCCCACGTATAACCTGAAACCAATAGAGCTAATTGCTTGCCTCAGACATATTACAACTGTTTTTAATTTATCTGCCATCATCTCTGTTTTGCAATGTTGATAGTCAACGCCACCTTTTATTATTTCATATGTCCTCCCGCTTCGCCACGCTCAGGGTATAATCTGGCAAGTAAAAGGTGTTTTTTAAAGCCAATATGAACTTTGATCTTAACCAAACACACGAATCTCATAAAATAGCCATTTATATGTGTCTTATCGAGAGAAAACATTCTGCAATTAATTTTTCAACACCACTTTGGGCATATGCCACCATGGATAGATGTGATGAATGTAATCCTAGAGATAAAGTTTCCGACCACTTTTTTTAGCATTTGTGGCCGTATGTCCTCACTCACCCGAATAATGTTGGCTTCCAATGTGCCGATTGCTTTTATTTTGTTAACGCAGACTAGCGACTTTTCATATCCCCAAAGAAAATAATCAAGAGGCGTCAAATCACAAGATTTTGGAAACCAACTTACAGGTTCATTATGCGAAATTATACTGTTAACAAATGTTTCTTTCAATAAATTGATGGTTTCCTTTGCTGTATGGCACGTAGCGCTATCCTACTTTCATCCATATCTCTTTCGCATTCATGCATTCACTCGGGCAACAAAAAAGACATTAATCATGGCTGTTTAGCGGTTACCCTTGACCGTAACACGCTGATTCATTTTTGAAAAAATATAGTCCGATGACCGCCAGCCAAGTGTTTCGATAATCTCATTTTGATTGTCTTCGGTACAAATGCGACAATTTTGCTTATTGACTTACCCATTGAGCCAAGAAAGAGTCTAGCCGGCAAACAATATTTTGTGGATCAAACATCGGATCTAATGCCACTTAATTTCGGGCCACTCGTCGAAATTTCGACGCAATTATGGTCATTCATCTTCAGATTTTACACGAGCTGAACCTTTTTAGCCTTTTAACCAAAATCTTTACGTACAATTTTGCATAAAGTGGAAGAATCAAGATCAAGACCAAATTGTTGTGAACGACGTCGAGTCGGTAGATTTGAATCTTGTTCAATGCTCTCTCTTCAGTACCTACTCTTCTTATACGTTTCGGTGTCACCACTTCTTCCAAAGAAAATGTTATGGGAAAACTGTCAACAATACAGAGAACAGCTGTCTAAAATTGTAGGTTATGTCGGCTGTAATATAGTGTAAACGCCTTAAAAGTTTGGTGCACAGAATCATAATTTTGGATAAAATTTCTTAAATTTGGTAACGTTGTTGAAGTGTATATGTCATCATGATATGTTACAATTGCAAAGACACTGACAGTTTGCAATCTGACCAGCCTATCAAATCCCAATGTTTACAAATAGCATAAGAAGTTGTCTTTTAAAGATGTGATTGTTTCGTATCTGTGGTACATAGAAGTAGTGGATTTGTCCAAACTTTGGAATAAATATTATTTATGAAGCTAAATAGGACATAACCCGCATAATGGCAGGGGATGTTCAAGCTTTTTAAATTTGTAGTCAGTTTCATTCAAAGCGAAAGGTGATGAAGGGTCTGTGAGTCATGAGCTTTTATCTGGTGTTCTATTTGGCGGTAATTGTAATAGTTCGACAAGTAGATTACCGACTAAAAATACATATTCTGCATATCATTAGCATATTTCAACGCTTTTGGTAATGTCGGTCACAAGTTTCCCTTAATTAAGCGCCAGGGTATAGCTTGCCAAGCACGTTGTATGGATCATCACAAATTTTTGAATTAAGTTAAACCTGATGTAGATTCGTAGTTTTATTTAACCTCCAATTATCCACATTAAATCCATCACATTAGGCCGCAAACTATTTGCTTTCAAAAGTCTATTAGCTTCCCTGTCATATCCATACATGAGTACAACCCGTTGTACATGGTTATGCTTCTTGCCTCGAGTTACGACAGGCTATACATTACTAGTGCTGGTGATTAATTAATTAATTGTTTAACTAATTAACTTCTATCAACAGCGGGTGGTAGAGGTTAGTACGGCGCTTATCCGTTTTAAATTTGTTTTTCTCCATTTCATCCAAAAAATCCGAAGTCATTTTTTTATTTATTTATTTTTTTTTTTTTTTTATAAATAATGGCTCCACACTTTTATAAACAAAAGCGTTGTCAACAACAAATTGATAACTGACAGATGCGGTGGCTGTGCTCGGAAACTTTATAATTTAATTGTTTTATTCAATTAAGCATAGGGTGGCAGTGGTGGCTACCCGTTGGGTACTTGCAATTAATGAGTGTCGCTCGTTTCCTGCGTTCGATCTGATTACGGCGGACCAACGACAGTTGCACTTTCCTATTTACGAGTTACTGCGTAACAGTACGCTACTTAATTGAATTTTAAAATTAATGAGAGCCCTGTGCAATGATAGTAGGTAGTAAGTACAAGGCCGTGAGCGGTACACCGTATCCAGATGTTACAGATCGGATATAGAGTCAATGGCGCGCATATATGGAGATATGTTCAACTTCAAATTAATCGTGGCATTACCATATTTTTTTGTCATGGTAGTTGCTGCTGTCATTTTGTTTATGTGATTTTATTGAATTTGGGTATTTGTGTAGTTGACATGTGGTGCGTGTAATTTGTCGCCAAAATGCGATTGTGTACGCGCTTGTCGATTGAGGCAATAAAACAGCGTGCCAATACCAGTGGGAACATTTATTAAACCGAATCAAATGGAGTGTATGGTCCCTTTAGGCGACAATAAATCCTAAAAGGACTGCCTGAGACTAGGGCATGTTTAGTAACATAAATTCGAATATAAGATATAAGATACAAGATCCTTTTTTTCGCATTTTCTAACTCTTCTTAAGAGGACGATGATAAGGGGTAGAGGGGACTATTTGTATGCCATGAAAGGCGATGAAAGATGAAAAGAATTGCAGGGTGACCAAGAACGTGCAGAGGCGGATGGAGAACACCCAAAGATTGAAACAATATCCGTACGCACATGAATTGAAGATACCGGCAAGAGGACTGTTGGTATGGACTCGTATGTGAACACACCACACAAACATATATGTATATTCGAATACTAACTTGAATATCCGGATCCACAGTGTCTATTGATTCGTTCAACCAAAAGTTGATTAAGTTTTATTGTTGGGGTTTTATCATCACTCGTTATCCTCCGCAGAGATTTCGGATTTATTGTCTGGATGGATAGGATATCTTATTCGTTTTTCTTGTGGGTTGTTCTTTTCTCTATTTGGGATTTGTTTTTTGTTTTTATTTATTTTCCTTGTTGTCTTCGTTGTCCTCACTGTCCTTGTTTTTGTTCCTTGCTTTCATGGTTCTCCTGTTTTTCTCTTTGGATCCACCAGCAGGGGTGTATTTGTTTTTGGGTTTTTATTTTAGTACAGGAAGAGTTGCCAAATTGAGTTGAATGTTAGTTTCTGAATAAAGTTCCTGTCAGACTTGTCAGAGAAACAAAGTCTTCAGGTAATGCGGGATGTCTTCGCCTAGTAGTCAACACCTTTTTTAATCAAAAAATTCCTTAATCAAATGAAAAGGCAGCCCACCTCTTAAAATCACTCAGTAGAGCACTGTGGTCAAAGTTCCAATACCGTTGCTTTGCAATTCTTACTTACGTTCTATCGATAAACAAAAAAAACCTCATAATTATGATTTTTTTTAAAGAATAATAAACTTTATACAACGTACTTGTCTGGGATTCGCAGTTGACCTTGCATTACGCCATATATGACTGAGTGCTGCACGCTCTCCGCGCTCTATCTCAAAAACGATTAACCGTATAAAAAATGTATCAGACAAAAATTGTAGAGAATTTCATATTTTACAACTTTTATAATAGATGCAAATACCATTGCCTCGCATAGAAAGCGAGATATTTGCGATAAACTGAGTTTTGTGACCTTTGACCTCGAATATCTGAAGACGCGGACACGAGATTATAGAAAACTTTTGGTACATCATTAAGAATGCCAAAACAAAGGTCCATACAAATTTTAAGCTTATTACCTCTCATTCCGAGGTCAAACCCCCAATGTGACTGTGCTATAGGGACTTGTTTCTTAATTGATAAGGGTATGAGGAAAGGGACACGAGGTGGTTATAAAGGTGGAACATAAAAGGAAATTTTAACTTAAATTATAATTGGAAAATAACCACCCCTTTTATTGGTATCGTTGCTACCCCAAATGTTGCTGGGGTATCAGAGGACGAAATACCAATTTCGATGGTGGCCGCGGAAACGGCCTGATATGCAGACGAACTCTTGAAATTCTTTCCGATGAGGTAGTTCGATCATAGCTGCCAAAAGGTCTCCCGTGTTAACATTTGAAGTGAGAAGATATTGCATTTTGGAACTGATCAATAAAGCAGCCCTTAGTCTAAAAACTCTTTGGGTAAATTTTAATATTCGCTCATTACTTTTTAGGCCAAATATCATCGCCTTAATAACGATTTAGGCCCAGGGCGATGTTTGCTTTAGCGCATCATTGGTTAAAAAGGTACGAAACACCTTTGATGCGGTGCAGGTTTTCCTACAAAACGTCGATTGTAGCCATTATGGTTTGCGGCTATACGCGGGCTTTCGGAAAAGGTTTGATTTATTGTCACCTCCCCTTGTGGGCACCTCGCCATGAGAGCGGCTCTTTGGCCTCACTCTCGCAGTATGAGTCGCCCTCCTATATTTAAGACATTTGCCCAACACTAAGTGGGTAGAGGTTTATATCCTCCACGATAACACTAAGCTTGACACGCCTCAGTTTTGCTTCCGACGTCAAGGGGAAAAGAGTCGTCGGATCCTGTTCATTTGGCGTCTGTGCCACTTTTTTTCGGATTTGGCAGTGGCAATCTTTAGAGCACCTTCCTTACAGTTACCTTGTTTCAAAGCTTGTTTGAACCGTCTTCTCTTCGAAGTTCTAAGTTTAATGTACCTATAACTAGAAGATTTTTGTGATATGTTGTCATGGAATATTAATGATACACATAACTCATCTGAAAACATGCTTTGCGATGGCAATGTGACCAATCTGGCTGACGTTTTTTTTTGTTTTTTTTGTATCTTTGCAGGTTTTTCTTTCAAATTCCGTGGTAATTTAATTTGCGTGTCATAAATCACATACCCAATGGCAACCCTGTCTACTACATTTTGTCATCAAAAGAAATCCCAAGACAAATTTCTCTCAAATGGATATTCAAAGTCCTTAGACATACCGTCCATATACAGAAACATATTCCAAACATAAACACAGGCACACACACTCGACAGATACTCTCTAGTGCCATCAGAATGGTCGTGTGGACATGTTTATCCTCTGCTTTCGTTTTGTTTGTACCGCAAACAAAAGCTTAACTCCAAAGGATAAATGGAATACCCACTAGTCTGGGTGAAGTTAGCCCTTCGCATAAATATCACATTAATGCCTCAAAGCTCAATGCAAAGACAAAGTTGACACACCCATCTATCACTTTGAGGCGTGTGTGTATTGTAGACAAGGGGTTCGAAACCTTCGGGATTAATCGTTAGACAATCGCTTGCATATCATTGCCATGAGTTTAACTGTAAATAACGTAATTTCCTTTAGAATATTATCCTCATAGAGATGTCAATCAATCATAAGAATTTAGTCACAAACGCACGCATGTTTAGACGCATCACTAACGAAATCCCTAAACTACCACTACAATCACAGGATGGAGACTATATTGGATAGTTCTATTTGATTGCCATGACGACTTAGGAAGAACATTCACCCTCCCACAACCAACAGACCGACGGTCGGATATATAAGATTTCAATTAAATTTAATTGACGTATTCGTTCGCTCAGTCTCCTTACGAATTCGAGAGACCCATGTCTTCGGGTTACCTAATAACAGACTGCTAAAGGATGTGAAAGTGGTATGAGCTTCTGTGCTCTGCCATGTGCATATACCTATCAAATATCGAAGATTGTAGTTTGAGATGAGTATACTCCTACTCTTGACAGAAGCCGGATTTAGTTACATATTTCCCGGTTAACATGAAACAGAGCTTCTGTGCCTGTTCACCTATTATATGAGTAAATGATGGGTTTATCTTCCTACGAGTATAGTTCATTGCACCATGTCTTAATGAAGAATTCGTGAAAGTGAGTAACTTCCATGTTAACACGGTAATGAGAAGTGCACCAAGTGTGCGATGATGGTTGAAGGCGAATCCTTTGAAATCATGGTCGATTCAAAGAGAGCACTAGTAGATTATGTTGGGCAAGCATATCGTAAGTGATGTTTCAAAGTGCTATTAAAAATCAGCACTAGAAAATCTCCTCTCGGAAACTATGTTGGCTTTGAGCCTTTGTGCAGTAACTCTACTAAGCTATAGCAGTGCATTCTTCATGAAAATAATACCAAATCGTTTGATTTTATCTCAGATAAAATATTTTGAAATGTTGTATACTAGTTCATGTATATTGCATACATATGTAGTATTTTTGATATTGCTGAATAAAACTAGGAAGACAAGCTGAAGTTGAGTCGTTAGAAGTATGGACGGCAATCGGAAATTTTGAACCAAATTCCATTCAATAAAATGATGAGAAGCAATTAAATGCCTATCCATTTCAGGGTGTGTCACTGTATAAACTACCGTTCGAGGAAACTTACGTCACATACTATGAAACTTGAAGACAGTCGAAATAGCAATGGTAAACTCCATGCCAGTCCCATCCTGAAGTTCCAATTTTCAATGCTGGGTTTGAGCATTAAAAGTGGTTTTTGACCATTGTCTCGATTAGTGGCCTACAATTCCTTAATTGTAACCAACGTATCCATGTAAACTTTGGACTTTACGTAGGAGGAAGTCTAGAGGAGTGATATCACATGATCTAGCTGCGAAGTTAATCGCGTTGAATCGGCTCGCAATAAAACCATGGTTTCACGGACTGTGTGACAAGTGCTTTGTTCGATAAAAATATTGTCGCGACCACGGACTTTAATTTCAGGCGGCACATATTCCGTTATCTTGGCGCAATTCAACATGGTCGGGATACACTCTACGGTACCGCAAATATATTTTCTTCACTATGTGTTAGATATGGTCTATTTGATCGCTTTTTATTCAACAATTAAAATTGGGTTTCAAACTTATCTATGGCATAGTGAGTTGTGAGTTCGGTAGGTCCGTTATGTTGGCCATAAGCTGCTTTAAGCAGCGTATCATATATCTGTGTGATACGCCGAATGCGTGATCTCCCACGAAAATCTCACTGGAAAAAGTACCACTATGATGACATATTGTCATGATTGCTCCTTTATTCAATCAATGCCTTTTACCTCATAAAATATTGCTGGCTTACTAGAACAGAACTTTCGGTCGCATGCGTCCCGGGACCTGTAATGTTATTTCTGCATTTTATGTGCATGAGCACTGGTTGATGATTTCACATCTACTACATAATGCGCGATATGCAAAATAAAAGTTGGAGTACCCCAAGGTGGCGTACAAGCTCCCTTGCTTTTACCTAAGTGCCATGCCAGAGTTTCTATTGAAGCAACATATTGACTATTCTAGTACAATGTCTCTGTTATCCGCCGATTAGAGATATTACAAGCAACGAACGATTTATCTAAGCTCGGTCGTTAACAGTCGTTTACAGTTAACAACAGGCGTTTTAACTTACTTACTTACTTACTTTAAGTGGAGCTACAGTCCGGGGTGGACCTGGGCCTCAGTCAACAACCTTCTTCAGCCAGCTCGATCCCTGGCTAGTTGCCTCCAGTTTCACACGCTAACTTGGCTGAGGTCCTCTTCCACTTGCGTGCGCCACCTGAGTCTTGGCCTTCTTCTACTGCGCTGTCCCTCGGGGGCGGATTCAAAGACTTTTCAAACCGGAGCATTTATGTCCATGCGCTCTACATGGCCCAGCCATCTCAGTCTTTGGATCTTCTCTCTTCTGGCTAGGTCCATGTCGCTGTACAGTCGCAGTTGTAACTTACGCTTTTCTAATGAAATATAGGCACATTCTCCGATATCTGAACATTAAACAATCCACAGCGAAAAAAGTCTTAGTTAAGTAAATCAGTGGGTTCCGACATGCCCAAGACCATCGGTATATACAGGCTAAAGCAATAGAAGTTTCAAGTAGTAGCCGTTGTTCGAAGAAGCCGGTTGGGGTAAAAGTTCTGGGAACCTGTGAATTAATAGGCAAAGCTCCTTCCGATTTAAGCTGCAAAGTAAATCTCTGCAACTTCATATTTCACACCCTTATTGTGCTGAGCCTAAACCGGTGTCATTGTACCTGCTCTCGGAGCGGTGCATTGTTTATTCAAAAGTCAAAAAAGAAGACAGTTTTGGCACACATAAAGGCGCGAAGCAGTGTAACAACAGTCAAATGTATGCGAACGAGGCGGCAAATAAGCGGCCCATTTCAGAAGAATTCACAGTCTTCAAGTTTTGACTTGAATAACTGCTTTGACTTCAGTAACTGCTTTGCCCAGTATGGCCCTGTCTTGTTGATGGCATGTGTTTTCAAAGTCACGATGTTCTTAATAAATCTAAAAATACTCAGGTTGGTCCGGTAGTGATTTCTTTCGGCTGCAAGGTTCGACCTTTCCAGCATGAAATTCGTTCAAACAGGTGGTTTTTGTCTGTATAATGGCATTTCATGAATGCCTTCGGGTTGCTGACTTGCATAAATGCCACAGTATTGCTCCTTAACGAAACCGCTGAGCCAGAAATGGATTTCATCGCTGTAAAAGATTAGGTAATGTTTATAGCACAATGATTAAAATTACCTTGCAGCTGAGGATCTTTTCATCAATTTTTGGATCTTGTCGATCTGAAAGAATGCCAGCCTAAGTCCTTGCTACAATTTGAAGATATATCAATCCCTTCTTGAAGACAGACGATCTCTGCTTTGCCTATTTTTCACACAGTGTTTGGACTAAGCGTCGTTAAGAATGTTACCATTGACAGCGTTCCCAATTCAAAGCGTCAGAGAAAAGGCACCGTTATACGTACGCTAGTCCCGTCTTCTTGAGGTTCTAAGGGCTTTCTTTAAGATGACCTTCCCCGATATTCCGTCCACTGCAGCCTTTTAAGCTTGTAGCGCAGGTTATCCGGGTAAAGCCAACGATAGATCTGGCTTTTGTCTATGAGATTGACCATATCGTCAACTGGAACTGCAGCTTTTTATTGTGACAAAATCGGCATCACTTACGGCAAAATCATTTGACAGAGTTCGTTCCAGAAGTTATCTTATTCTTCGCCTTGTTCTAGACATAAGGAAAGTTTGAGTTTCAAGAGCTTGATTGGGTTCCATGGGTGTCACGTCGACTCCCTCCCTGAGAGAGGTAGCATGGACTCTTCTTCTTTTCAATTTGATTTAAAGTTACTTTAGAAGTGTATCTTTTTAGAGCTTTTCAACATCCCGGGATTTGACTAGAAAGACATTTTCAAGCTTTTTTTTTAACGATATTTGGGGTTGGCTGCGCAACATAAGAAGGCAACATCAGTTAGAATAAGCTCGATTCTCATGAGTTAGTTGAAAATTTGGGGAAACTTTGAGTTTGTTGTTCACGGTCCGATAGCTGTGTTAGAATTAAACTTAGGTATTGCTGCCCTGAACTTATCTCTGTCGCATGTACTTTAGTATGTCTAATATCGTCTATGTTCAATGGATCTAAGCACCGACTCTGTTGCTACTATAAGGTTTCCAACCGGCGTACTTCTCTTCCAGCTTTTACACTTTCGCCATGATTGTTTTGTTTTTTTGGTAGAACTTCCATACTTCATTTTTCGGGTAGCAGCTTTCTAAGGGCTAGATTAAGCGTTTCTCTTGCTGCGCCTATGTTCTTCTCTTATTTCCTGTTTGTAAAATTCAAGCTCCTCTCGTTCTTTCTATAGGACCGTTCTGTCCACTTTCAAGTGTGCCTGTCTGCATTCGTCTTCAACCCAGGAGCGTCTTTGAACCCATTGATGGCGTATATCAGTATTCTGCTACTTGTCTAGTATGCCCTTGCTCCCTTCCCTTTGTGAATACCAACGTGAGAATCCTTGTACTTGCGATAGTCCTATCTTGCTCCATTATGAAGTTCACAAGTTCGACCGCATTGCTGATGTTTCCATGAACCGCCGCTAGAACGCAAAGTCGCACTTGGCATAAATTTGAAAGGTTGCGCTATTGTCGACACCAAATCTTAGGCACCCAATTGCTATTAAAGTAATCAACACCTTCAAGACCTTGTTGAAAATGTGCACTAGAAAACACGCATGATTGATCAAGTACAAATATTGGAATGACGATATATCAAATTATGTCTAAAAATATTTCCAAAACCTGAAAACTGCCCTCATAGTGAGGCATTTTGAACACCTACTAGTTGCTTTTCCGACATGGCTCAAATTTAACTAAATTATCAGAGTACAACCATCGGAAACTTAATTTGGAAATGGATTGCTGTCAATTGTTGGTGCCTTATTCTGTTTTCCCAAGGTTCCAAAGCACACGTAGTCGTACCTTCCTCTGTCAAGAAGTATCTAAGTTATATTGAAATAAATTTTATGAACTAACCGGCATTATGGTCTATGATTCTGTTCTTTCAGCAGCAAACCCATTCCCTGTTACTCACTGTAGTCATGTCAACCGGTTGGCTTCAATGAATAAAATAATATGGCCAAGTGGTAACTACGGCAACAAATGTCTGCCACTTTAGAGTGGCACCAGATCGGTTACATCTCGTGACTCTCTGGCATTTACTTGTGAAGCACTCAACCAAAGCAATCATCATTGTTCCACCTTTTCCTCAGTTTTCCATCAGTGTGGATTGGGTGCTATGCAACTCTTGTAACGATCTCAGTTTACAATTTCCTCATTTGAAATACTTCGCCATGGCAATGTGAGTATACTCGTATGTCGTAATAACTTTTTTTTTGCATTTCGAACGTTTCTTTTATTCGAGAAAAAAAGATTTTTGTTTGTCCACTCCCGCAGACCTAGTACCAATTGAAAGTCCTTCACAAAACCTTTGTCTTCTTTCCTGTACTTATAGTACATGTGGAAAGGCGGCATTTGTTGGGATTCTGTTGGGGTTTCTTTAGACTTTAAATCGAGGTTGATCTCCCTGCCCAATCCAGTTAACCGGCCGAGTTTACGTTTTTTTGGGAAATAACCTCACGATCCAGGAATTCAATGAATTCATTTGGGTTTTTCACTTATATACTGAATTGCTCGTATCTGCAACAATCTTTATTTTCAGAACGAGAGACAGTCGATGAAATCACCTCCACACATCCAGTTGAGATATAAATTTTAAATCGAAACGCTACCTAAATGCGGGTCACTTTGGTTTGGGTGGGTTAGTATGTGTTGTTGAGTGCAATCTAGCCAAATGCATTAAATATTAAATCGCCCAGCTAGAAGATACCCCAGACTAATTGAATTCGACACAGATACAAACCGAGTACGAGTATACGGTCTGTACTCCTAGTTGAGGGTAGAGTTCAGTTTGGTTTGGTTTAGAATTAATGGTACTAGTTGTGGCTAGTTGTGGCTTGGACGGCAGCAGCGGTCGTCTAAAGTGGTAATTACATTTCCGTGCGGAACATAGATAATATTCTTAAGAACACTTGTGTCTGTGCTGTTGATGGTGCTTTTGGTGGTGGTACGATTCCGAAACTGGTTACAGCTGTTTGCTTTCTAAAGCAGGGGGAATGAATGAATGCAACTTAAAATCGAAAGATGCAACTGCGGTCGAAGCAGTAATTATACCGCGACACGACTCCACTCTAGAACGGTTATACATTTTTTATCTAATTTTTCTCTTTATTGAAAAGTATACAACGGATCTCGTTTAATAATGTTTCGATGTAGACCATATTCCCGAATGGGTATTCCCAGATGGATGTTTTTGGTTTCAAAAAAAAAAAGAGATACGAACAGGAATGGGAATGCGGCTAGTCGGCGCTCGCGAGGTAATTTGAGTAAAATTGTGGGAATTTCAACAATTAATTGGCGGGGAATGCGCATCGCATGTGTGCGGGCCTTTTTGTGGAAAGCGATGGGAATTTAATTCTTGTGCGATATCAAATTGGGGCAAATTCATTACGAATACAGAACGACTGAGCCATAGTTTATTAGGTTGAGAACGATGGTATTATGGTAGATACGGTTGTAGGGAGTAACAGATAGCAAATACAAGCAATGTGTCATGGAGTTAACAATGAAGACTCATTGATCATTGGATGGTCATTAGTCAGTGAAGGGTAAGAGTACTTACGTCTACCCGCAGATTGTAGCTCACTTTTCCAAAACGGGGTCGCTGTGAAATTATACCCTAACTCGGGAATTAGATATAAATAAATCAAATCGGGAGGGTAGAGAAAACAAGCGCTTATGACTGACAAACAGACAGTGCCTTGACTGCTATAGCCGCACCGACGGACTTGCGCCAGCTAACTGCTGAAACATAATGGCGTCGCTGCCATTTAAGCTTGCACACCGATTCCGCATGCCCTCTAAAAAATTCGTTCACAATAAAGTCGTACACTTATGTCATTTTAAATGTCATAAATAAATCCAAATAAAATTCGTTGAAACAATAAGTTTCTCGAAAAAAGAAGTTTGTTTAACCTTTATGTCAATGCGATTGTCGAACAACGCTTAGTCAATACGTGCATAGCCAGGTATGCAACTTAGATTCGTTGCGCTTCTTCTGCTTAAAGCAGTTGAATCAAAAATCCAAAGAATACAAATTATATATAACTTACAATAAAATAATTTTATTTTTATGTTTGTTTAAAATAAGTAATCACAAACAGTTTTGGCACGTAATAAGATCGCGACTATGCCTATGCCAGACTGCCTTGTTACAAACTTGGCATTCCTTCCGAGTTGGCCGTCTCTTGGATACAGTATAACATAAGGTAAAGTTGCCTTTTTGTTTTATGCGTCCAGTCCTATCGCGTTTCTCTTGTGGAGACTGGTGGCTGGAAGTTGAGAATTAAACTTTTACAATCTGTTCGAACATTACTTCTATTCCATTCCTGGTGTTGATGTTGCGGTAAATATATGGGGATTTCGATCGAGTCCTTATAGATGGCATTGCAAGGTTTCTTCCGAGATTCTGGAGATTTTTGCAATGCGCACATGTAGATATTGAAAATTCCGGTTTGTTGATTTTAAATATTATAAGTGCTGCTAACGGAGCGACGTCTAAAATATTATATTGTAAAAAAAAGCTTCCGGCCACCTTTTAGTTCGGCGTTTTGTGGAGTATTTTCGAAGGATTTTGTCAAATGTATCAACTCCGCATTTAGTGGAATAGTATTATCTTATGATTTCTGGCTTATTTTTAACACAAACAATTGTAGTATGTGCTTTTTTGGCATATACTCGTGGAAACACAATGTTGCATTATCAGGGAACCCAAATTCACTAGAAAAAATAGCACGTTCTTTCTGTGGTAGAAACTGTGTTAGTATATACGGCTTATTTTTTTTTAGTGCTCCAACTAGTCCCAAATTCTATCGCTTTATTTTTTTGGCTAGCTCAAGTGATGTGAAAAAATTATTCGTCGAGTGTTTTTATAGGATTGCACTAACTGACTTACTACTTGTTCTCCTTGGCTTGTCGCTCGAGGCTTATCTGGTTCTTTACTTTATATCTTTATATCTTTACTTAGATATTGCCTTGTAGTGCATATGCAGTTTTTGCAACGCATAGCCAACAGATTTTAATACCATACTTAGCGGGTTTCGAAGGAATATATTTCGTTAATTTAGTCCTACCACAGAAAGGAAAGATCTGCTCGTCGACGGTAAGTTCCTCATATGAAATAAAATATTTGCGGAAATTTGTGTTTAGCATTTGAAATAAGTATCTTATTGGTGCCGATGATATTCAGCAAACGATAAACTACAGATGGTCCTGCCGGTTAAGTGTCTAAACAGAAAGGCACTACCATATTTAACATGAATAGACAGGCTGCATACCCGGGTATGCACGTAGGGTTAGTGCGGTGTAACTGTGAAAAACTTCTAATCTTGTAGGCATTTATTTTTTTATTTACTTTAAATAAATTGGAATTTGTTGAGTTTCCATTTTTGGGAAGCTACTAGAAAATTTAGCCCGATCTGCTATGTTTATCACCACGATTTTTGCATTTTGAAAATGCAAATACACACCCAGGTATGTCATATTTACATAAGGGTTAAGCAATAGATGAAGAAGTAATTGCATTTTTACTGACAACAGTGAATATGTATGTGTTATTTAACATACAAGATAGTGGGTATATCCTTTATACCGAGAAAGAAATATCAACTTATATCTCTATATCTTTATTTTTAATGTATCTGTCCCAAGGAGTGACGAAAAATTACCTTGCCTGGTCTTTTCGAATGGGTCAGATCGAATTATATTAGTGGAAACTTGTCAATATTTTGGGAATTATTGTCACGGTTTATATGACAAAGTAAAATGCTTGTGATTGTAGTACAGCGATCGGTGGGATGTACCTAATTGTGTTGGCATATTGAAATCAAGTGTCCGCCGAACACAGGCTCAAGGTATATTAACTACAAGGGATACTTTGCCGAAGTTTTATTAGCTTTATGTGATGCACATGATGTCGATGTTGGAGTCTTTGGTAGCCAAAGTGTTCCTAGTATTTTCTGTAACTCGCTGGTCATCTTCGCAAGCGAAGAACTCTACCAGGAAAACTCAAGAACTCTGTAGGATCACACCGCACTAATTTATATAATAAAAGAACTTTATGAGACCATAACCTGGAACCCTGTTATACTAGCCGGAGGAAGTGTTTAATAACAGACAATCGAGAGCTCCACGGATTATTGAAAATGTTTTTGGTGTTTTAACAGCACCCAATTTCACTCGAGACCCAAGTCGTTCTCGCATGTATTATACTATTTTACATATTACTTATAAACAGTAAAACTGACTGATTTGACCTTTATTTCGACACATATGATGCAAAAGGTGAAGAAATCGATGATATGTGACGTCAAACAGTAACTATTTGTTACATATTTGGAGATACGGAACCAATGATAGAGTAGAACAAGCATTTCGGTTACGTCTAGAACACAATAGCTATTTCCCAAAACGAAGGACAAGTTTCCTTCTAGTCACACCTTGTATTTATTACCTGATTAAATGAAGTCCAAATATTTTAAAATTAATTTTTTTTTTATTATATACGTAATTTGAATGTGGAAAACGATTTTATACTTTGTTAGTTATGTACAGCTATTGACAAATAATTAGAATTTAATTTTTTTAAAATTAGTTAATCGAATTATGGGAAGAGCAAAAAGTTGTACTCCAGCCATGCGAAAAGCTATTGTAGAACTACAAGCAACAGGTCTTTCATATAGACAGATAGGAATACAATTGAAGTGCTCCAAGAAGATGGTTTTTACAGCACTAGAGCATTTTCGCAAGTATCAGACCATTGAGAACATCCCACGCAAAAAACGGCCTCGGAAAACCTCTCAACAAATGGACCGTAAGATTGTTCGACTGGCAAAAGCAGATCCGAGAAAAAGTGCTGCTGATATTATGCGAGAAGTTTCTGCTGGAACCACTGAAGCAATATCCAAACGCACCATCGCACGTCGTTTAGTTGAAGCTGGACTTCATGGATGGATTTCGCGCAAGAAGCCTTTGGTGACAAAAGAACAAAGAACACGACGGGTGGAATTTGCCAAAACACATGCCTCATGGACAGTACACGATTGGAAGAACATACTTTGGACCGATGAAACAAAGATCAATCGTATAGGTCCGGATGGCAGAAAGTACAGTCCCTGGCCATATCATTAGACGCACTGTAGAATTTTTATAATTATTATATTAAACGCAATATTTTTAACTTTTAACGTTACAGAAACTAAGTTTTGCTTATTAAACTTGTTTTGTGGTTCTATTTTCTTTATTTTGATATGTTGCATTAGGTGTATACATGCATAATGTCAAAGTATTGGTAACAGAGCGTAAAAGAGTACAGACTTCTTTCAATCGCACTTTTGCATTTTGTCGGTTTGGACTTGTTTGTGTGACTTTAAAAGCTTTGTGTGCTTACTAGCGGTATTGAATTGTATTGTTTGTTTATTGTATGCTTCTTTACTGTTATTAAACAACATTTTTGACCAACAAAAATAATAAATTGTGACATTTTAATCATGGGTAAGAGAGGAGACCTGTCACCACATAAAAAAGCTGAAGTGAAAGCTCTGATCAACACAAAAGCTTTTTCTAACCGAGAAATATCTCGAAAAGTGTGATAGCGTGAGACGGATAAAGAAAAAAATTGAATGTGGTGGAGAATTAAGCCCAAAAAGAAAGAGCAGATGCGGAAGAAAGCCGATTTTCACACCAAGGTCGGAAAGATGTGTACAGAAAATTTGCATCGAAAACAGATTTGCAACCACAAAGATGATAAAAACTCAATTGGAAGAAGCAAATATTATTGCTTCTGAGCGCACCGTACCCAGAAAACTAAAAGGTTTGGGTTTTAACGCCCACAGACCCGCCAGGAAGCCAAAGTTAACAGCTGCAATGGAAAAAAGGGTCTGAATTGGGCAAAACAGTTGCGAGATAAGAACGTGGACTTCTGGAGATCAGCAATTTGATACTAAATTTATCGAAAACGATAAAATAATTAAAATTCAGTATTGTTCTAAGAATTTTTATTTCATTTTTGACAGGTGTGCTTCAGCGATGAAAGCATTTTGAGATTTTAGACAGCAAAGCTCAGTTTGTTCGTCGACGCCGTGGAGAAAAATTTCACCCCGATTGCGTCGTTCAGACTGTGAAGCACCTTACCAAAGTGATGATCTGGTCAGTCATCAGCGGCAAAGGCACAGGACGTCTGTACGTGGTAAAAGCGATAATGCGACAAGACCAGTACAAAGAAGTCTTGCAGAATCGGTTGGTGCCGCAGCTCAGAGAATGGTTCCCGAATAGAGAACCATAGATTTTTATGCAAGATGGAGCTCCATGCCATACAGCCCGGTCTATAAAAACTTATTTGAGGGAAGAAAACATCCCTCTATTGGACTGGCCGGGAAACAGCCCTGCCATGAACCCAATTGAAAACGTGTGGGAGCTGATGAAAAGGGAAGTGGCTGAAGATGCGGTCACAACAAGAACTACGCTTATAGAAAAAATAATTTACGTGTGGAATCACAAGCCACAAATGAAGGCCAATCTTGCATTGACAGTATGCCGCGCAGAATTGAGGCTCTTATTAAAGCAAAAGGAGGCTCAACAAAATATTGAAAAAAATAACAAAAATAACATAAATATTGAAAATATTAATAAAAAAATTTTTTTCAATAAATATGTTGTTTTATTTTTATAAAAAAGTAGGAAATAGATTATATTCTGCATAAAAATTAATTTAAGTGCAATACAATATTCGAAACCCTAATTAAAATAGCTGTAAATTGAGATTTTGCATAAAATCTATACTGCGTCTAATAATATGGTCAGGGACTTTATGTACGGCGTCCAAAAAATGCTGCTATTGATCCGAAGTACGTTTCGCCAGTTGTCAAGCACGGCGGAGGATCCATAAATGTGTGGGGATGCTTTTCTTGGAGCGGTGTTGAGCCAATTCACCGTATTACAGGTATACTGAATAAGGAAAAATATGTGGAAATTCTGCAAGATGTGATGCTACCATGGGCAGAAGAACATTTACCGGTTGTTTGGAGGTTTCAGCAAGACAATAACCCTAAACATACTGCGAAGCTCACCAATAGGTTCTTTGAAGACAATTCATTGACTGTTCTTGATTGGCCATCTTACAGTGCAGACTTGAATCCAATCGAGCATTTATGGGGCGATGTGAAAAAGGTCGTCAGTGTGCAAAATATTACCAACTTTGAAGACCTCTTCGAAAAGCTAAAGGCAGCATGGGAATCTATTCCAGTCGAAAGATGCCAAAGCTTAACCAGCTCCATACCTAAGCGATGTCAAGCAGTATTAAAGCAGAAAGGTTTTGCTACCAAATATAAATGGTAACACAGCTCAAAAATGATCTATAGTTATATTTTATAAAATTGATGAAATTTTCTAATTAGGTGTCTCAACTTGTTTCAGTGCTTTTTTAATAAATCACCTGTAACACGTAAAGGAAAATAAAAACCCAAAAATAAATCTTTTTTTTTTATACTATATAAACACAATTTAATATATAAAATACAAATTAAATAATATATTTCAAAATATTTGAATGAAATCAAAAAAACATATATTCACATAAGCGTTTCTAATTAGTTGTCAATAGCTGTATATATATTATATATATATTCTCTTTGTTAGAACGAGGGAGCTGTGATTTAAGGGAAAATAAAGCTCTGTTTGAAATGTCAGCTTCTTCAATATACTATGGCAAAAGACCTCATCTTCAGGGGTGACTTCAGAAGAAGAAGTAATTGTAGTCACAGTTTCTCCATTGGATTTCTTTAGATATTGCTGCATAAATTCCATTGTAGAAAGCAGCGACTGCTAAATGATTGGGCGATTCGTTTTCGATGCCCTTTAAGGCTCCAGACTCAGCAATACGAGTTTGTTCGGGAGTAAACGTTCCCAATATAGCTTTATCTACATCGAATGACTTTAAACCGGTAGTCAATGAGTTTTTAGCATCTGCACCTGCTGTTAAAGCACTGGGTGGTATATATTTTCTTTTTTAGCTTGAAGTGCTCCTTTAGAAAGTCCATTGTCTTTATATACTTTTAGGACAAATCTGCTGCTTGTCCTGAAGCTAGTTTTATTAAGATCTCTTGAGTGCGTATCTCTTAGACCTTTACTAAGATTTAATTCATTCACTATTTTTGGTCCATATCATTGTTTTTTGCTTTATATTTTTGTTAAGTGGATAAATTCCACAAAATATCATTTTTTAAGCAGTTCTATGAAATATTTCATGTGCTGCTCCTTCTTTTTTTGCATTTTTATTTATTTTAATTCAATAATACCTCAATTCTAGACAAAAAAGAAATGCTTAAAAATAGTCTTAATTTATTAAACAACTTTAATTTTACTTACTGGCCCTATGCGAGCACTACCTAACTTAATCGAAGTCTTTCGTTTAACTGATGTAATTTATTCATTTATTTTTATTTTTTAAATGAGTACGCCTTTGGGGATACAAAGCTGTTAAATCGCACGCTCTCGTGATGTAGGTCATTGGGGTAATAAGCCCCAGAGATCAGATTGTTCGTAGAGGTCATTGCTCTGGCCTTCGAATCAATTAAATGACGAGATTGTCCACTCTTACTAGGTTCGCCCTATTGTATAAGATAGGATTATATACTCAGACTCTGGTGTTCTGTATAAACGAATACAAGCCCTAAGGCCAGTCCTCTCAAACAAGTTAATCTTTTTCACCCTCTCAATGGATAATGTATTTATTAAGAAATGTTCCTGCTTCTATGGGCTAGTAAAGCCCTTAATGATTCCAGTCCTGCTCTATGGCGCAGAGGCATGGACATTATCAAAAATGGATGAGTGTGCTGTTGGTTACTTAGACAGAAAAATTCCTCGAGTGATCGTTGATCCCGTCTGCATTGACGGTGAGAAAAAAAGGAGATACAACGATGAACTGTACGGACTGTACAGCGACATCGACCTACCCAACAACTGGGATGGATGAATCATGTAGAGCAGATAGACTCCAACACTCCGGTTCGAAAAGTCTTCGATTCTGTCCCCGAGGGACAGCGCGCACGCAAGTGGAAGGGGACCCCAGCCAACTAATCGTGCGAAACTGGAGGCAGCTAGCAAAAGATCGCGTTAGCTGAAGCCGCTTCTTAACTGAGGGCCAGGTCCACCTCGCACTGTAGCACCTTGTAAAGTACTATCTTCTTTGCCAGTTGGTTTGACTTTTCATAATTTACAGGACATATTGCAAAGTTACTTTCAAGGTGTATGCTGTGTTGCCGAAACATTATGGAAGAATATTTCGGTCGAAATAATGCACCAACTTCAACTGGTGTGCCCAAGTTTGTGAAGAAAGTTTGTGCGACTGGTTTGCTGATTAAAAACCGAAAATATTCTCGTGTTTCGCTGTCCTGTGCGCTTAACGGAGAAAATTGCAGCTGTTGGCGAAATTGTGAGCCAGAACCTCAACGCGCTGAAGATCTCAGCAACTGAACATAAGTCGCTTGAGGAGAATTTTGCATAAAAATTTCGGATTATTCAATAACAAGGTCCAAATGACACAGGAATCGAAGCAAAATAACAATTCACATCGTTAGTGCTTGTCGGTTTTAGCTTTAGAACAGCTAGAAATCGACGACAATTTTTAGATGAGGCGCATTTCTATCTCGGCGTCTGCGTAAAAGTGCTATCGTTGGTGCTGAAAAACCCCCCTTTGGTAATTGCCTTATAATTTTGTCGGTGATTTCATCTCGCGAATCAATTGTAACGTGGGATTCAAATAAAACTCAGTAGACTGCGTTCAGTGGAACTTTGCATTCTCGATCTTGCGTATAAGTCGTGGGAGGTTCAGCAAGGCTTTAAGTGCAACATGGCTGGTCCTACTAATTCAAATGTTTCCACCAGATCTCCGCAATGCATTTTGTCGTCATCAGGAGCGGTTTTTCGCACTTGAAGCTCAACAATCTAAAGGATATCAAACTATGAAGCCTGAAGCTCTTGGCAAGAGTGTGGTCGTCAATTGACTTACAGTCATTTACCGATAGAGTTTGCATGATTTAAAGTTGTATCTTAGAAGAAGAATTATTTTATCGTCATTGTAGACAGAACTGACATTAAAAGTATTTTTGAATTTTGAGTCCTTTGAATAAGTACCAGTCATTCTGAATCTCCTCAGTAACCTGTCAACTTTCAAGTAAAATCCACCAATTTTAAAGTCACTCACAATCTGAAAAGCGAAAAGAACTTAAGTCCCCAACAACGCAGCGCAAAGCCTTTTTTGACACAGTATACCCGACAAACATGACATCTACGAGATATGTACTTACACCAAATGACATTCTGAAAATACATATTCTCTCCTTAAATCTCAACATCCCTCTTCTTACTCTCTGTTTGTTCTTTCCCACACTTCTTTAAAGCTTTAAGAATGCTAAACACAATTCATTCACATCTAAATCCGCTTGTCGCGTTGCACAAATCTCATTCTCGACTGCAACGAAAGACTTTTTACACATTCCATTCTGGCACACTTGTCTTTCTTGAACCTGCTAGTACGAGTATGTATGTATGTCCTGTTTTTTTCTTTTTCTGTTAGTACTCTTATCCAGTACCAGTAAAAAAGCTATAATTTGTACAAAACCATTTTTGCTCGTCGACATCGTTGTGAAGGATTTCCGATCCTTTAGCCGAACCAGGGATAAACATTAATCATCAACAATTCCTAACTCCGAGCGTAGTTGCTCCTCCGGGCACTTACTTTCGCGGAGAGTCACTATTACAGTGAAAAAAAAAAAAAAAATTGGAACTTCCGGCAACCCATAAACCGTTACATACACACACATATCACTCTCAACCCGATTTTCTTCCCTAATCTAAGAGCGGCAAATAAAAAAAAAGTTCGCTTGTTTCGTCCTTCGCTGAGGTTCTCTAATATTTAGCTTTCCCTCTACGGAATGTAGTGTAGTGTAAACTGTAAACCGATTTCGTCTGTGACCTTTTTTCCGCCCTAACCAACCCTGTGGCTAACACGGGTGACTGAGGGTTTGAATAAAAGAGGCGAAGTGGAGTGATTGTAAAAGAAAATAAAGGGGTGAATGAAAGGGTTTATTGGGATAGAAGGTACCCACCAACCAGCATCTATTCGTGTAGGAAGTGAAGATAGAACATAGTAAAAGAGACGAATAAAATGGGTTTCATTTGGTATTTCCTCTTTTGGGTGTCGAAGAAGGATGGTGCCGTCATCCTTAAATAAAAAAAGAAAATAAAACCAGACCGTCTATACCTTTGGCAAACATACTCCGACAATTCATTCCAATAAAAGTTCGAACCGCAATATAAAATTTGTATGTTTCAGTTAAGAGATGAAATCATGAGCAAGGGGCTGATTTTGGTTTGATTGGGTTGCCAAGGGGTGTAAGGAAAATTTACGATCTCTCTTGTAGTATTAGACACTAAGTAGATTGTAAATAAAATAAAAAAGAATAAGAAATCCAAAGAGGTCTAATGTGGGTATTTTTTGTCCGTTTCTTTTCAGTGGGTCGATCATCTAGAGAGGAAACTGCTGGTTTGGCTCTAGAGCTCTAGGGGATGAGCAGAAGCCCTCATATCAACGAACTTGCAAACTGCCATTTTTTTTTTAGTTAGAAGATTCTTACTACTCGTACATCAATCGGAATCGTTTACGTGTAAGTGTTTGATTGTATTACAATTTTTCTTTTTTTTTCTTTTAAATCTGAAAAGGGTGAAAAAGAATTCCGATGGGGGCTCAGTCAGTCAGTCTGGGCTGGCGAGGAATGTAAATTAGGTGCGTGAATGGAGTTAACCTTTGAGGAATGAAGGAGAGCTTTGAGTTTGGAAAATTTAAGAACCAATTGAAGATTGATGAGCATTGAGGGAGTTCTTTGTATATGTATTGGGGGGCATCTAAGGAGATCTTTGACGGTTGGAAATATGGTGAAAATGGCTCATGAATAAATGAGAAGCAGATTTGGTTTGTTTAATTTGGAAAGACCAACATTTGAATGAGGAGTTGATTTATTGGATATGTTTTCAATTTGTTTGACGTTGGGCTGGCACTGCCCAAGAGATCAATTTGGTCAGGATCTTATTGATGATTTACTTAGAAGTAGTGAGTGAGTATGCATTTTGTTTCCATTTCTTGCATGTAATCCTGCTTGCCAAGGCCCAAAAAAATGGCTCTATCATGAAACCGTTACAGCAGCTTGGGAAATATTGGAATGATCTGAGTCTTATTGCCAGGAACCATTAAAACCTGAAATGAAATATACTTACTTACTTTAGGTGGCGCTACAGTCCGGGGTGGACCTGGGCCTCAGTCAACAAGCTTCTCCAGCCAGCTCGATCCCTGGCTAGCTGCCTCCAGTTTCGCACGCTAAATTGGCTGAGGTCCTCTTCCACTTGCATGCGCCACCTGAGTCTTGGCCTTCCTCTACTGCGCTGTCCCTCGGGGGCGGATTCGAAGACTTTTCGGACCGGAGCATTGGTGTCCATGCGCTCTACATGACCCAGCCATCTCAGTCTTTGGATCTTCACTCTTCTGGCTAGGTCCATGTCGCTGTACAGTCCATACAGTTCGTCGTTGTATCTCCTCCTCCACTCACCGTCAATGCAGACGGGACCGAAGATCGCCCGAAGAATTTTTCTCTCGAAGCAACCAAGAACACCCTCATCCATTTTTGATAATGTCCATGCCTCTGCGCCATAGAGCAGGACCGGGATTATTAAAGTCTTATAAAGGGTGACTTTTGTTGTCCGAGAGAGGGCTTTGCTACTCAATTGCCTTCATAACCCAAAGAAACAGCGGTTGGCAAGAGTTATTCTTCGCTTGATCTCAGCGCTGGTGTCGTTGTCTGTATTTATAGCGGAGCCTAGGTAGACAAAGTCCTTAACTACCTCAAAGTTATATCTGTCGAGGGTGACGTTCTGTCCGAGACATCGGTGTTGGTTGTCCTTTTTGCTTGACAGCATATACTTGGTCTTGCCCTCATTGACCGCTAAACCCATTTTCGCCGCTTCCGTCTCAATACTCGCGAAAGCGCCACTGACATCACGCTGCTTTCTCCCGACTATGTCAATATCGTCGGCGTATGCGAGTAGTTGGACGGACTTTTGAAAGATGGTGCCTCTTGTGTTTGCTCGTGAGTTTTGCACTATTCTTTCAAGTACGATGTTGAAAAAATCGCATGACAGCGCATCGCCTTGTCTAAATCCTTTCTGGACATCAAAGGTCTCGGTGAGATCTTTACCGACCTTGATGGAGCAGCGTGCATTCTCCATCGTCATCCTGCACAGACGGACGAGTTTGGCAGGGATGCCAAAACTAGACATTGCTCTATATAGCTCGTCTCTATAGATGCTGTCGCGGCCTTAAAATCGATGAATAGGTGGTGGGTATCGATCTGAAGCTCATGGGTCTTCTCCAAGATCTGTCGTAGTGTGAATAGTGCGATGTTAAGGAGACTGATGCCTCTGTAGTTGGCGCAGTTCAGAGGGTCTCCTTTCTTGAGAATTGGACAAACAATGCTGAGGTTCCATTCATCGGGCATACTTTCGTCCGACCAAATTTTACAGATGAGTTGGTGTATGCTCCTTACCAAGTCATCGCCTGCCGCTTTGAAGAGCTCGGCAGTCAGGCCATCCGCTCCAGCAGCTTTGTTGGACTTAAGCTTCGATATGGCTATCTTCACTTCATCCAGGTCGGGTGGACGGAATTGTTGGTCATCATCGTCCAGGTTGAAAGGTTGATTCTGCCTGACAGCGGTATTTGGTCCGTCATCGCCGTTATACAGTCTGCAGAAATGATCTTTCCAAATCCTCAGCATCGACTGCGATTCTACTACGATGTTCCCTTGTTCATCTCTACAGGCTTCGGTTCGGGCTTTGTTTCCGAGGCATGTTATTTTTACCTTTTGGTAAAACTTCCGAACCTCATTCCTGGAGTAGCATCTCTCAATTTCCTCGATCGCGCGCTTCTCATGCTCTTTCTTCTTCCTCCTGAGAAGCCGGTGCTCGTCTCTCTTCTTCCGCTCATAGAGCTCATGAGCAGCTCTGGTCTTTCTAAGCAGCGCCGCGTTATATGCATCTTGCTTAGCTGCATGTGCTTGCCGGCATTCATCATCGAACCAGGGGTTTCGTTGTGGTGCACGAGTGAAACCCAGCACATCAGAAGCGGCATCTCTGATGGCGTTTTGGCAGTATTTCCAGTGGTCTTCGATGCTTGATGCTGGCGGCATTGGACCTTTTAAGAGATTAAGAGACACTCGATCGGAAAAGGACTTGGCGATCTCTTGCGATTGTAGCCGTCTGACGTGGAATTTTCTCACAGCATTAGTTTGTCTTGGCGTAGTTTGGGATATCCGCAACCGTACCTTGGCTACAACAAGGTAATAGTCCGAGTCGATGTTGGCTCCTCGGAGCGTACGGACATCCATAATGCTGGAGGAGTGTCTTGCGTCGATCGCAATGTGATCAATCTGGTTGACTGTTGATTGATCAGGAGTCCCCTTGTGTATGTCGAGATGTGGGAACCGCGTGCTAGTTACGACAATGTTTCGCCCCGCCGCAAAGTCGATTAGCGGCGTTATCCGTTATCGGGGTTGGTGTCGTGCAGGCTATATTTTCCGATCGTTCCACCAAAGATACCCTCTCTTCTTAGCTTTGCATTAAAATCACCGAGGACAATTTTAATGTCATAGCTAGGGCATTGCTCGTAGGTCTTGTTAAGGAGCTCATAGAAGGCATCCTTGGTATCGTCATCTTTCTCCTCTGTGGGGGCATGCGCGCATATAAGGCTTATGTTGGCGAATTAAGCCTTGATGCGGATTGCTACGAGGCGCTCGCTCACATGCCGGAAGCTGAGGACTTCTTGTCTTAGTCTGCCTCCGACAACAAATCCGCATCCAAATAAGCGCTGCTTTTTCCGTTGATAGCAATTGCCGTAGTAGATGTCGCAGCAAATTCAGTACAAGTGCGTCGAATTGCAGTGGACCATCTTAGCCACAAACTTTCTTTTAGATTCCTGGAAGTTTTGTGACCCAATTTTGACAGAACTACAGCGTTGATTTTCTGAGAATGATAATAGATACCAATAGATACCGCGCCAGAAAAGGATTTACTTGTGGCTCATAAACCATGAACAGGTCGGAGATGGAGTTTTGTAAATTTTAATTACAGACAATGTTTAACCCAAAAAGTGCATAGATCCGATATGCTCAGAAGTTTAAGCGGAAGATTTACTTCATACCAATGAGCTCTGGAAAATGATTTGAAAAATAATACTCATAAGAGAACTTTTGCGACCTTTGGCGCCATAGGTCCCATACTTTTCTGTGTACATTGTTATATCTCGGCTACATCCTTGATTCTTCAGGTTTAACAATTTCGTTACACCGTCGGGCTGTAAATTGCGAACTTATGCTTGCTCCTCTGATAGTCCGTAGGTGGATTAGGAAATACGTTTGAGATTTGATTGTTGTTACTAATGCCCGTTGTTTTTTGTCACTTAGTGAGTCCTCTAATTTCTGGCTAACAACATGAAATCACTACAAGGCCTTTCTTGAAGTCGTGTTGTTTCAATACGACGAAAACATGTTGAAAAGGTTTCAACGATTTTGGAATTTCCAAATGTCTTATATTCGGTGGTGTTTGGCTTACTTTCGAGCGAAAAAATTCGTTTGCAAAGCTTGGTATACCAGTTTCGAACTTCTCTTCAGCACAGTTAATATCCGAATATTGCTGCATCTGCGCTCATTTTGTCGACTTGCTTGGCGATTTGACTTATCTATTTGTTTATGCTCACGACTCTTAAATTTATGTGCATGTGATTTCATGTATCTCGAGCTCTTAAGAAACTCTTGCGCTGCCCATAATGTGTAACCTTATGGGAAAGTGCCGTAGATTTTAAAAATGATATCGAATGTTAATTCTGTTTTGAAATTTCTATAGAAAACAGAATTAGAATTTGTGTGAACAAGCAATGCAGCAATAGACTGTTGAATAATTCGTCAGCGATTTTGGCCCAACGTGCGCCAGCTGCCCGGCTTCCAACTCTTAGAGTTTGGCACAACACGGGACTAAGCAAGCTTTTGTAGGTCCAAGAATATCGTTGCCGTGGTTGAAGATATCGTAGAGGCTCCGTCAACACAGACCACATCTCTGCAGCGCTTAATTGTGCAAGACTTGATGATGTTTCCTAAAAAAGTGCAGACAATCCGTCAGGTGATGGATGTTGATAACGAATCGCGTCTAACCCCCCTGATTCTTGTTAATGAGTTGGACGATTTTGCGTCAAAATAAGTTCCTCATGGGTGACGACATCCATTTCCACTTATTTATATACGAGAATAAACAAAATTTGCGGTCGTAGGGCACTAAAAATCAGCATATAATGTACAAACATCACTGGATGGTGTGCTTTTTGCGCTGTGGGAGACATTGCATTTTTTTTTTTGGGGACGGTGCGGGCCGAACGGTTACTGTGACTTGTGAGCGTTACAATGCAATGAATTTTTTATTACTTAAATGGATGGGACTGCAGAACATGTGGTTTCGGTTCATACTACACGAGCCTGCTCCACAAGATCACTCAGCTTAACCGCCCTATTATTATTTCTATGTCATATTTTTATATAAATAAGCCACAAACTAGCGCAAGCCTTTAAGGTGAACATCCGTGAAGAAGCTGAGAATCTGTTGCCCTAGATTCTGAAGAAAAGGAGTTCAAATGGTTGTTCGAACGTTTCTTACTGCCGCCAAGAATTAAAGTCTATCAATATCCATCCAGATTTCTTGGGTTTATTGGTCTCGTAGTCCCTTCTGAGATGCACAAGAACGACGTTTTTACTTTAGTGGGATGAGAAAGGACAAGAGATATCATTATCGTCTGTAAAAGCTATTAGTACAACTCCTTGGTTTTGTTATTTGGTTTTTTTCGTCTATTCCTAAATACGTGTAATGTGAGTTCAGTGATGACAGTATTGTGTATTACATTTCATTTCGTTTAATTTTAATTTTATTGATATATATGTGGTATATAAAATAAGATTGATCTCTTTCGTATAGTAACTTACGTGCTCGTTTAGGTGGAAGTGGTCCCCGTCGCCCAATATTGCGAAATCTGTCCAACCCTCTTTCACATATGTTCTTTCGTTAGCTTCAGTCATTTTCAGTCCTTCATTCCTTATTCAAAATTTTATGAATAGTAGTTCTGTGAGTCTCAGAGCGGAATGCTTCAGTACCACCTTTCGAATGTAATCGGTGATCCTAGATGTTCTCAGAACTCCGGAAGATTCGTGGGATTTTTGCACTCACGAACAAATAAAATTTACAATAGGCACAAATCTCTAAGAATAATCCTCCAATTCCGCGAAGTGAAATTCAAGAAAACTTTTTTGTTATAATCGGTAAGCTCAATTGCACTCTATATCATGTTGACAGACAATGCATCTACCAGTAGACAATAAATTGAGTCAAACTATTAGTTGAAGTTTCCAAACAGTTTCAATGGGGAAGAAGGAAATGATAAATGTCAATAGATTGCCAGACCTGTAAATGACTATGGTACTCGTATACGCTCAAGAATTTATCGCGTATTCCATCAGCGTAACTACTCCACTCACGGCAATCAACCTAATGAATTTCTTCCTCTTTGAACTCAATTCACTGTGTTAACTTCTTTTCATCTTTCGCGCATGAACGCATTCAAAGTCCCCATCTTTCTTCTATTCTATTTAATAAGCACAACTTGTACGATTACGAGTCCTTCGTATGCAATTTCATTGCGTCATTACCAGCAGTTCATTCGTTTAATTCAGTAGACCATCGCACTCATACTCGTACACCATCAATTCCATTGAATTTTACTTCAAATAGACAAAGCCCACCGTACTGAATCTGCGTCTGATGGATCCTTTGATGAAAATGTTTGCATCTTGCAATAGATGTGCCGAACGGAAAGAAGGGTTTAAAAATTGAAAACAGTCAAAAGGAAATTCAAAGAATTATGACAGCTAAGTATGTGTGTGTAACAACGACAGCAAAGACAACAACCCATTCCAGTGAGCAAATTAATCCTCTTTATGAAGTATTGTCGTCTGAGTATCCCACCTCTACTTTCTATCTTCCAAACGTGCGACGCGTTGTTTACGGCCAAAGTGGGCTAATGTAGGCCATTTTCATTTCTTAATTGGTTGCGATTATTATTTTTCTTCCTTTATTCATTCCCTCCCTTCTTCCATATAATTACGTGGAATCCGTTAATATTATAGCAATCAGGTGCAGATGCAGGTGGAGTGCGGGTGCGAATTCAGGTGCATTGTTATTGCACCTAGGCGCGCACATGCAATCCATTTAATCTCCATTTCCACCTCCTCACACTACTGCACGGATAAAATGCTTAATTCGAGGATTTATTAATGCTAAAGAGCTTTTCTGCGTCGGTCGTTATCGTTCTCTTAATTTTTTTTTTACTCGCTTTCCCCACCATTTTCTTCTACAATACTTTTGTTCTGTTTCTAGTCGCTGTACCTTGTCCTGGGCTGGTTGGTTGGTTGGTATTGTAGCAGTTCTTTTGGAATAGAAGAACAATGAGAAATTTGAACAAAAATATTTCTATTATGCATGCAACATTGCATTTAAAACTAGAAACAGAGTATGCAGTGGAAGACAAAAAATCATTAAATAAAACCAGGCAAACAATAATTCGAAACAAATGGTGTACGCGTGCTCTGGGTAGTAGGAAAATGAAGGCTGGATTAAGTTTTGTTCGATTAATAGAATGAAACACGGGAGTAAGGGCCGAGAATTGGAAAGGAAACAATTTGTTTTGAAAAGGGTTTTGTTGAGTTTTATAAAAAAAAGAAAGAAAAAAATGTTAGGCGCTACACCACAGCCTTGAGGTAGTCCACACATGCATTTTTCATTGGAGCAATTTGAGTCAACTCAAGACCATGATGATATCATATCGGGCAACTATTTTGCCAACGGAAAACACATTTGCAGTTGACAGTTTTTTAAACTGTCTCCTCAATCGTTGCAAATTTTCGTCCTTTCATGGGCGTTTTCAACTTTGGAAAGAGAAAAAAGTCGCAGAGGGCCAAGTCTGGTGAATACGGTGGCTGAGGCATGATAGAAGTACTATTTTTAACATGTCTTGGGCAATGTTCATGCGATGCTGCTTTTGATCAAAATTAAGCAATTTTGGAACGAATTTCGATGACACACGTTTCATACCCAAAACATCCGTTAAAATTGATTGGCTTGAGCCAAACGATAAGCCAAGATCATCCGCTATTTCCCTAATCGTGATTCGACGATTTTTCAACACAATTTCTTTAACTTTTTTAACATTTTCGTCTGTGTTTGACGTGCTAGGTCGTCCGGAGCGAGGTTCATCATTAACATATTCTCGGCCCTCTTGGAATAATTTATACCACTTATAAACATTTTTTTTTGCTTAAAGTTTACTGTCCGTACGCTACTGTCAACATTTCAAGAGTTTCTGAGCACTTAATACCATTTTTTACGCAAAAATTAATACAAACTCTCTGCTCCATTACTTTTAACCACAAAAAATCGCCTAGTAAACAAAACACGTCCAACTTTTATCCCTCTCACATAAAAACAACAACTGCTATATGGTTAAAACTATAAACATATGATCGTGACAAATGAACCAACACAACAACAAAACAATTTTGAGTTAGAGTGTACTGACCGCGCGAAATTTAAAGAGTCACCTTACTTTTTGATCACACCTCCTATACTTAACAGATAAGCTCGGTCCTCAGCTAACTGAATCGAGTTGCGCACTAAAAGTCGGTTATTAGTCGGTTATTATTTAACAAAATGAGACTGGGGATAATTCGTCGGTATTCGACGATGTAAATTGGCTGAGTGATGTTAGCATCATCGTGAAGTTTTATCGCACGGTTTTGAACTTTATCTAGAAGTTGGCGAGATGTTTAAGGAACAACTGAGCAGATTGAACGACAAAGAACACTGTTATCTGCAAACGAATATATTGGACTAGAAGTAGCGGGCAATAGATCATTGATGAAGAATAAAAAAAGTGTGAACACACAGCCTTGGGGCATATTTTGTAATTATCAGATTTAAAACCTTTTGTCACCACTAGAATTGAACGTTTCAAAAGGTTATTTCCAATCCGACGAAGAAGAGATTGGTCGATCTTAAATGTACGCATTTTCGACAGAAGAGCCCGATGTCGAAACTCTGTCAAATGCCGTAGAAAAATCAAGTTCCTTCACCAATGGGGAAAGCACATCAACAATGAACTAATCAAGGTAGGAAGTTAAAAACTCGCTCAGAGTGTTCTTGTACAAGCTGGGTCAAGTTGTTTCCTCAGCGAAGATATCAACACGCCGTCCTTCGGGTTAATAACGATTTAAGTATGAGGAAACAAGGGATGCAATCTTTTATATAGAGTCAGACTAAGTGCCAAAATATCTGGCACACATGGGGTTTTTGGAACTCGTACTTTCGCTACATCCACCCTGAATTCCCGAGTCGTAATCACAAACAACAACAAAAATCTGATACACCGTTGATGCTAAGCAAGGCTGTTAAGTGATTCTGACGTTGGCTTGTCGAATCCAATTGTTGTAGGTGTTATGCCTTTACAGCAAACTTCAAAAATGCACCGAAAAAAATTCACACTCACAACTCACTTCCATGGGTTATTACATACACTCAGAAATGACCCTTGCCATATATGACAAATACAGCAAGTGACTGAGTGCAAGTAACGGTACCTATGACGAGGAGCGGAACAGGTAGGATACCCGCACAATGTTTTAATTCCTTTTCTCTTGTCTCTGACGAAAAAACTTTTACGCTCTACATCATCAAGTCTTTTTCATTGGGGTGGTAGTGAGTGCATTGCGAAGGCTTATCATCTCCTGTACTTCATATTACGTATATTGAACAATTTGCTAATAACTAATGTTGGCTCTGAGCCAAACTGGAAATTCAAGAAAGGACCTTACAAATATGAGATTATAGTGTTGGCGCGGCAATTCAGGATAAACCAACCCCTTGTCTTTCCCATCCATTGTGCTACTTCGTATTGTCATTTTGTGCATATTGAGATTGGTCGTACGTTTTTTTGATGAGGGTTTTGGTATTTCCTGGTCAAACCAAAAGGTTGGTAAATCGAAAAAGCAAATCACATTTTCTGTTTTTTGGTGTTAGCCGAGATTTTAACTCGACACACTTCCGTATAAGTTTATGAACTTACCTACTGTGCCACGCCGCTACCATTAAAGAAGTCAAAATCTAGAGAACTTTTAAGGGAAAACTGAAGTTTGTGAGTCGAATCAAAGGCACATTTAATTTCGAAGTGGATGTGAAGCTATGATTTTGTTTTAGAGGAAGAATTTAAGAAAATCTAAAGATTGATCAACACCCCATTCAATAACGCCACAAAGTAGAGAAATCATTAAACTTACTGTACATTTTTTTTTAGACCGAGAATATATGTGTTTCATTGTTAACAAAGCCTGGTCTAACCGTGTATGTACAAATTTTTTGTTTAACATATTTTTGAGTATCAAATCACTCCCTCACTTAAAACGAACTAAATCCGTATTAGTTTGAGTCCCTTGCTTCTTAGTTCTTATCTCCAATCCATATTCTTTCTTAGACTTATCAGTGAGAATCATACATAATCGACTACAAGTGCTTTGACTCAAGAAGTCTTGAAAAATTCGGTACCGAAACTAAATTCAATAGCTATGTGTTATCATGGGTTGCGTCGAAAATTTTCAAAGATGCTGTCGGTTTTTTGCCGGTATATGTATATGTGCAACAAAAAAGAAAAAAACCCCGCAAGCCATGAAGCTTCCCAAAAAAAGAAGACTATTGTCATCCGCGTTTTTTTCTACAACATGTCTTGCACCACAGGCGATGGCGATGGCACAATAGTTTGCTCATTGGACTATCAAACAGAGAGTCTGGGTTCGATTCCTGGCTGGGTCACCAACAATTTTTTTAAATCGCCATCACCCTTTCAGCGGGAAGTGGCAAAATCCCGAAAGTAAAATTGCCTACGAAAAAGCTTCTAAGGAGTGCCGTTCGGACTCGGCGATACACCGTAGACCCGGCTCAGTTGTGACAAAAATGACAACATGAGCAACACAAATGAGTGTCAAGAAGCTATTCCATGGCCCATACCGGGCTGCCAGCGCCACAGTGTTTTTTTTTGTTTTGTCTGGCACCACAACTCTGTCCGCTTGATACTCACATTTTTGTCTACACCCTCAAACCATTTTTCAATGACAAATAAGCGAAAATTCTTACAATTCCTGATGTACTCGTAGTTTCGATGGTTGAACTCGTTAACTGTCTTTTGATATTTTTCTGTATTTGAAATTGATTTTAACAAGAGTGCAAGAGCTACAATCATAACCGATTCAAAAGGAGACATACACCATCGTTTTCATCTTGAAATTTACCGAGGAGGGCAAATGAAGGGGCGATATAATGTATTTCTAAATTTTTTCTGTAATTTGAGAATACAAAACTTCGCTGAGCACAATCGAACTACTTCATGCACTTAGTCTAATTGAAGTCAACGAGGCTATGAGATAAATGATAAGTTTGCATGGAAAAGTTTAGAAAATGACCTTTTGTGGAAGCTGGTCCTTCCCCCGGTCAGAATAATAAAGAGAATTACTATATAAATAATATACTTTCCTATTGTAGTTGAATATTCATCCTCCAAATGATTTCACTAATTTGATGTATCTAGTTGGAGGTCATTCGCTCTGAACCTTATGCGGTAGGAATGCCTTATCTTAAGCTATTCTTGAAAAAACAAGAATCTCGGGATATTTAAGGCTTATAACGAAGCACCGAATACTTTAAGTAACAGTTTGCTAAAGTATAAATGCCCGCAATCAAGTTGTACAGTACATCCGCCAAATCCCCTTCTCGACTTTGCTGCATCTTTTCTGAGCTTTTGTCCTTTGATTCCATTAAAATGTACAATTTGTTCGGTAGTTCTTTTTTTATGTGCCTTGCACTCCTTATCATTTCCTCTCTACAACACTCATTTCAGCTTAAGCAAACATTCAAAAAGTACATATACCTCCAGCAGCTCCTTCTTTGCAAAGACCTCCTTTCTTCCTTTTCCACTAACACCACTATGTAAACTTTATTTGCTGCTTGTCTAAGAAGTTTCCCTTTTTCATTGCCGAGTTATGGCACCGACAAAAAGTGTTTATTTTTTTTTTGTTTCTACAAGGGGCGGCTGGCGTACGGGCAAACTGCTATAAAATAGTTTATTGCTGTTTAAACTTTACACCACCAGTACTATGTACGGAATCTCGGCGCACAGTAACCTCCTCGAAGGCAAAGCTATCCCCTTCTCATTTGTGTCGATCTTCTGTTTTACTTAGTTCCTTTTTGACTACAGAAAACCAAGACAACAGAAAGTTGATGTAGAAAAAAAAATTTGAAAAAAAAAAATAAAGCAAAGAACTCCCAAAGAAAACATGAACTTAACGAACAAACCTCGCGTTCGTGAATGCATAGTAATGAGCACGGCAACCCTTGGTGGCCCAGGACCAACACCAACACCAGCATCAGTATCAGTATCAGCACCATCATCAACATCAGCGCCACCATCAAAAAGACGTTAACTTCAGCAAACAGGAACCATCAACCGAAAACAGTAAGAGAAACAGAAACCAAAGGAAATCACTCCCATGTGAGTTTTTACAAAACGGAACGGACCTGGCATTGAGATTTTCATTCTTACAACTCGGACCGAACCACAGCTATTTTGTCGAGGGAGTTCTAGAGACCTTGGCATTTTATCGTGGCACCAACAAGAAAGTTTTGTTGTGATTACGTCAAACATTGACATTTGCCCCAGTTTGTAAGTAATTCGCTTTGACAATTCGAGGGTTGCGATGCGTCTTGATTATGCAATTTTTTGGACGTTAATCTTGAAGGAGATACAAATGTATACGAGTATGTGTTTATTTCCCTCCATCACTCGACCCGGTAAGAGGAGGAGCGAATGAGAGTAATAAATTTCTCATCCAAATGAGCGTCAGTAATTTTTCATCGACCTTAATTCGCTTATAAGCACCAAACCAAGGCGGCACAACAAACAATAACAACAGCAGAAAATTACAAATGAAAAGTTTCCATTACCAATTGAGACACATACAGATCCACACAGTTACAAACGCGGCGTTTTATAGCGTTAACCCACAGTCGGGTACTCGTACAAAACGAGTTGGCGGCAACAACGTGATTAAGGCTGAAAGCACCATTAAGGTGCTTTCACAGGCCATTACGGGAAAAAACAATTACAGCGCGAAGCAGTTATATTTTTGTGCCGTTAATTGTTATTGTAGTGAAAAATCCTTTAGCGAGTTAAATAACAAGGGAACTGGGGTGGCAGAGACCAGGCGTCTTTTCACAGTTACAGTTAGAGATACAGATACAGATTTTGATACTTGTTTCCTTGCTCAACAGTGAGATTGGCCGCTGTCGAGTTATCCTGGCATCACAATAACCTTTGCCACCACGAAATGGTTATTCTGTTGGGCTCCGGCGACACGTGGCTCTGGGATGAGCTGTTGTTAAGTTTGACTGGAAACGGAAACGGGAGTGTTCAATTTCGTGGAATGATACTAGTTTGAGATTTATTAATCAGAAACGGATAGAGCAACGCCATCTAGGTTTAAATGGTTCCTGAGTAATTCTAATGAGTTGTAGTTTACTTAAACAGTTATTGGGGTTATTTGTTGTTGATATTATTGCTGTTGTGTTACAAGTAAGAGAAAGTGATTGAGACGAGTTTTATGCGTGTATATTGGGGCTACGGGTTGAAAGTTAATTTGAATTGTATTGGGTAGATTTGTTCAAGCTTTTAATTAGTAACGTGAGTAGAGAATAAGTTTTGTTAGGTAGTGATTTTTTCTTCTTTCATTACCAAACCATGTTTGGACTTTAATTTAGAAATGCCTTTAGTGGAGCTTAACATGTTAAGCAAGGACTTTATTGAATTTGATCACGTTTCAACGGATTTGAACTAAATTCTGTAAAAGAAGTTAAATAATACATTCTATACCTCCTTCGGGTAGGTATCAGAATTTACCCGAGGCAGGCATGACTTTCGTAAGAGGCGAGCGACTAAAATCCAGCCTCTATGTACCAAGCATACAAACCTTCGAATGGACAACATGAATCATTACGCCAGGTGGCTTATGATAACTCAACTCATTTTCACAACTTTGCTGGAAAATTTACCCTCATCGGTGGTCGATTCTACGGATTCTGGGGAAAGCCATTTATTGCATTTAAGAAGCTCGTTTGGAAAATGCTCACGGTTATCGAGATCTAAAACCATCTAGATCTTAAAAGCCAACGACGAAAAATACAGTTTGACAACGCTAAAAATGTCTGTGCACGAACATCGTATTTTATCGAAAATTAAAAGTCTAAGTGAGGAAAATATAAAACTTCGATCCAGCTTATCTAGAAATAAAATGCTTGCGAAGAATTTAAGAAAGAGTTGGAAAGACTAAAAGCCAAAGATGAAACTAATGAGGGTATAACCCAAACTCGCGAAATGCCTTTTGTAAGTTGTAACTCGTTAGGCAAAGCAACATATGAAACGGACATATGAAACTGCAGAAACGTTCAGGCAAGAAACGTACGGCGGATACGTTTGTTCATTCAAAAAGATCGTTCAACAAGAAGCGAAGAGAAAAAGCCGAAAAAAAAGTTACGTAAGAAATACTCAGTCCGAAGCCTATCGAAATCTCAAGCACTGACCACCTCCGCCAATCAACATCGGGATTGCGGATTACAATAAACGCATAAAGCATATTGAAGACATTGTTGCAATCTAATTATACTGTCACATTGCGTCATAATAACTTGTGGAAACTAAATGTCAAAGACGCTAAAATTTATCGGTTAATGTCTCGAAAGTCAAGTACCGAGAAAATCGTGTGGTACATTTACGAGAACACAACGGAGACACAATTCGTGTCGAAGCTAAATGGCTTCATCATTCGTTAAAAAAAGAAGATAACGTCAGTGACCTGAAAAATGTCTTTGGTGGTACGGTCAGAAAATACAGCCTCATCGACATCACCTCATCAGAGTTTTCGAAATCGGAACGTTCGGAGCAGTTGACGTAGGGTTTTCTGATTGAGTTTCCTTTTATCTGTTTATCGGTTTATCGACTACTGCAGAGCGGAGACTAATACACAGCGGCCTTACAGAAATGTATTTGAGGGGCTTGCGATGTCTACAAGGAGAACATAGACTCCTGAGAAGAAAAAACAGGGCACTAGAAACCCACAACCGGGGTCTTGAACATGAAGTTCAGAAAAACTATCAAAAAATAAAACAAAAAAAAAACTAAACGGACATTTGCAAGGATGGGGACAGAACTTCATAGTTGAACAACAACCTAAAAATAATCTACAGTGAATGGACGAAGACAGACATTTCCTTCCATTCGACCTTAAGTCCGACAAAGCTGCTGGACCTAGTGTCTTAACCGCTATTTAAAGCAGCAGGTGATGGCTGGTGATTTACGCTCATTTAAAAGTTTTATGTAATGTACAAAGTCGGGACGTGTTAAAGCGGAATCAATTCTCAGAAGGCAATCATTGTCTGGCACATTGGAGAACCCACCTGAAATGTTGTGTGTGTGTACTATGTATCTTCTATGCCTTTGAGTAAAAGATTCAACTCAGACAAACAAATATTTTTCTTTCACAATCACTTGAGTGCCTCCCCTGTCCGTTTGATTCCATTTCCATGACACAGAATCTCTTTTCAACTAGACGTCAACTGGATAAACGCCCATGAAAGCGGAAAAACTGTTGACCGGATATTGACATGCTTTCGCTTCACACATACACGTGCGAGTGAACACACACTTGTAAACGTCTTACACGAGAAGATCCTGCTCATGCACTCGAAAATGTACTATAATATGACAAAGCTTCCTCCTTCGTTTTGAATTGCTTTTCACTTACTTATATGGAAGAGGATGACTGTGAATGCAAGTACGATGGAAAGGACGAACAGGGAGAACTTGTAGGGCTCATACAAAACGAAAGAAACACTGAAGATAGATAAATCTTAAAGAGCACATACCAGTCTATTGCTGTAATAGGATGAGTCAACTCATTTTCACAGTAGTCCTATTCCGCTCACAGAGTCATGAATTGAGGAAAAGAAAACAAACAGAATTGCTTGGTGTACGAGTAGTAGGAGTTTTGAAAATTGAGGGAATCCCGCTTTTAATGAGGGATGGTTTCTCCTTCCTTTGTACTTAATTCAAATGCTTATATCTGCATAGGCATGTATGCTGATATGCATCTTCCAAAGAAGTGCATCTGTCATTGAATGAGAGGAAAGTGCAAGCGGCGCGGCATAACGACACTCTTTTGAAAATTTCTTC
This sequence comes from Volucella inflata, assembly GCA_928272305.1. NCBI lineage: Eukaryota > Metazoa > Arthropoda > Insecta > Diptera > Syrphidae > Volucella > Volucella inflata. Next base: position 43,779,747 of record OV743716.1, on the reverse strand, counting down.
TTCCTCAAAGTAAATTTACCTTGTAAAGAGTTAAAGCACCGTATTCGGTGGATCGAGAATGTGCTAGCGTAAGCCATAAGAAGAAAATGAAACACAAAAGACTAAAGAAATGGAAATGAGGACGTAGCACTGAAAATGACACTAAAAAAAAAAGTAGGTACCACCCGTACGAACTTGAGGATACAAGATTGAACTCCTTTGCTGTGCTTGTTCGTTTTGTCGTCTTTGACTTTTTATTTTGCATTCGAATTAAGCAGCTCAAGGATATGCGCCCTTTGGCAGCATCACAAGACGTGAATGATTTACTGGGACAGCAGATTGAAGGACATTTGGGGCATTTATCTATGTTATTTCGACAATGCTTTGTGACAATGGAAAGGGAAGCCAGTTAATTCAATTTCTTTTTTTTCAAAGGGACGGAAGAAGATTTCTTTCTTATAATAAAAGATGAATAAATTGTTATAGAGAGATATACAAAAATCAGGATGACTAGATGGGGGTAATCACAAAGTAAAAAAAATGCTCCGTTGGTTTCACTTTGTTTGAACAGTATCCGTCGGTGTATTTGCAATAGACCGTTGATGATGATCAAAAGAACATTGTGTCAATAGTTATCGATGTATGGTATGGGGTTTTTGTGACTTCGTTGGCAATATCAAAGGAAGTAGACAAAGGTCTTTTATTTGAACTCTAATTAGAAAAAAAAGATCCTGGTTAACATAGTCTAAATGGAAATGACTTTTTGCCTCCACAAACTTGAGTAGAGAGTAAGGGTTGGTTTTTTCCAAAACCGTGTCAATTATGTTTATCATATAAAAGTATACATTAACTACGCGAGTGAACTCACTTAAAAAATCTACACAGATAAATGTAGATAAGTCACGTATCTAAGACTTGTGTCGGGTTATTTTCAGAAAAATTAAATATCCACAGCTCAGGCAAGTTTTCGGATCACATCAGTGTCTCTAAAACTGTAGTTCTCGCAATAAAGAAAGCGTGGTTTTAATGATGGCAATACAAAGCCATTTTTCTTGAAAATTAACTGACCATGCTACAGAAATTAAATACAAAATATAATTACTCCTGCCACGAAGAGCTCGAGGCTCTAAGGTTACAACATGATAAGAGTCTCTGTTGGGTTTCTGGCAAGAAGGTCTAAAATTGACAACCATCTGGTTCTGCAAGCGATCAAACTACCACTTTGGCAAACTCAACGAATGGATGGAAAATTGGATCCTTTGAAAAGCCAACTACAAATGAAAATTATAAATCATCTCCGGACTATTATGTAGGCATAAACGGTAAGACTCGGATTAACTAGCTTTAACATTATGATAGAACCTCGAACCCACTCAATGAAGCTAACAATATATGTATAAGTTAAGTATGTTCTGTTCGTCTGTCGCTTGAGAAACAGAACAATTAGAAAGTTTTATTTCCTAGATATTCAAGAGATTTATAATCTTTCACTTAAAAGGCACGTTCCGAAGAATACGAGGCCCTTTCTAGTGAGGCTATCTACTGGCAATTACATGCGTGGGAAAGGTAGATGCTTTACTGAAGTTATGTCAAAATTTCATGACATTTAAAGTAATAGAAGCGGAGTTATTGCTTCTGAATTGACGGCATGTTTCCGCACAAGTTGACTGACGACCAAAGACTGCTCAGAATTCAACATTCGTAGGAACAAGATAAATTATGTACCTCACCCCACTAAAGGGGTTGCTCCAATTGGTTAACCCATAAACCTAACCTGACACAATCCGTTAGCGTTTGGATTCCATCCTGGATAACAAAGTCTTTTGGACTTAGCAACCGCTTCTCTTAAGCGACGTACAATTTTCGCCGGGATATTATGAGCTTTTGGCAAGGCATGGATATGCATATGCACGGCTCAATTATATCCTTTACGTCGGTTGTCTGATGAAATAGGCTTTCATCACAGCTACTTTAACCGGACTTCGAACCATGATCTTTTCGACTGCATGGAGACTTTTTCTATTCCAGACTCAATAATAAATGGCCCTTTACTTTATACTCACATAATGGGCTCTACTCATATATTTCATTTAAAAAGGAGTTGTCTTTAACTATATCCTTCCATGCCGATTGCATTGATTCTGGTTCCATAAACGTATGCTCTGATGGTTTGGCACCAGATAACCAATAAAAATTTATGAAATCTTGCAAGGTTCCCTGCTACAGTCCGATCACGTGAAGTGACATTGCCAATTAACTTGTTTTGCATGTCGAGGACAGTTTCTCAGTACCTAGTAATGCGTGAAGAATACCTGCGTCCTTATTTAGAGTTTCAATTGACGTTTAAGTGAAAATGGTGTAAGACCCAGTAGTGCCTGGAACTCAACTGAATGCTTCCCAGGTTCATCATCTATATTTGGTAGATACGCCGTCACTAAGAATTCACCATATAGTTTTGACTCCAGGTCGATCTTAGAAGTACAAATGTCCTTTTACTAGACATCGTTGCAAGATATTAATCTTTGTTATCATCGTTTTTGCTTTAGCTAAAGGAATGATGCTATTGTCAACTTGATATCAAAACTGATCTTCGATTTATTTCTTCGAAAATCTGGGAAAATGTTCGCTCCCTGTTCAGTTGTTAGAAAAGGAATTGTCTTTCAATTACCTTTAACACACTTCATCGAGTGTTAAGACCAATGTCATTTAAATGTCATTTATTTCTAGGATACCTGTTGGGTATGCGTAATTCTTAGAAAAATCCATAACGACGACAGGGCACTAAATAATGATCAGTAACCTATGCAGATTAATAATAATTCGCTAAATGTCTTTTAGTTTCTGTAAAGTATGCCATCATTACCACTTCATAGATCTACAGAATGATGCCTTCCACTTAAAAACAAACTCGAATGCAATTATTCTCATGTGACACAGCATTTGCTTTTAAGGTCCGCACATTGTTTCTTAATAAAATCCCAACCAGATAACGGAGACCGACAGACAACTTTTCATTCAGCTAAATTTCATTTCTGAGGAAACTCATTTCGAAGAAGCTTCCTTCTGTGCTCTTAGAAACTCTGAACTCAAATTCATTTCATACGTCTGTTTGCATGTATTCCAATAAACGATGTACACATGTCTATAAGCAGATTTTCCAAAAAGAAACCATTTTAAGTTTTTATCCCCTAATCAAGGATGATCCGGTGTTTGCCAGATATATATGCAATCTTATCCCTTGATACGGAAAAATGCACAACTACGTATCGCATCGGATTCATACAATGAAAGAAAAAGCATACAAAAAAAAATTATTAATCGCTCGATTTAACCTGAAAAAGACTCACAGGATTCTCTCCCTCGTCTCTGATACTCCTGGCCTATTGATACTCTCTTCATGATTTATACGTTTGCCTATACCAATTGCTGTATGTGACGTTGCATTACGAATAAAATTCACAAGTCCTTTACGGGACGAAACGAGAATTCCAACTTTACGAATACATTTCATACATACATACATACCTACTACAGGAACAGTCCGGCAGAGACCAGTCAGATAAAAGATGAACTTAACTTGTTTGGCTGTGTGCATTTTGAATTACAGCCTACCGTGTCCAGAATGAAGACCTGAACCTGATGAATTTATGCCTTCGTCCTTGACACAACCTCCAATGGATGAGAGACTTACCGCGTGGTTGAACTGCACAGAGTGGTAGTAGCGTTACGAACATGGCTTTTTGCCAAAAATATTCGAACAGGAGTTGCGAATGCTTGACGCCATGGCTTACGAATCCATCTATCAACTCAACGCAGTGGACCTTTCAGATGATCAATTGAAACGTTCCGACTCGTACATACAATCACACATACACAATAAAGAGATTTCAATTGTCCTGCAGGCAGCAATTACAATGCAGCAGGACTCTTCTGATACCTAAAGCTCAAGATTCCGGCGTTGGGATTTATTCATTTGCTCTCGCTATAGCCATTGCTTCTACTCAAAAGAGCTCTGGTGGATCTGGCGTGTATCTGGTTCCCTGGCGAAATATTCGTATCTCTTTAAACTCGACGATGATGCAGTCGTCAAGCATTACGAGTACACAAGTGCCACTTAGACGAGAAAGAGAAGGACCGCTACTGGTATCGCTAAAGTGATTTAGTAAGGATTTCCCCCGTTGCATACAAATCAGCCACAGAGGTGAGATTTCGCCAGCCAGTGACAGGAAGAGATCAGCCTACGAAAAGGTCGTCGTCAGCCAAAAGGCGGAACTCCAAGCGCACAGTGCTTGAATTATAATTCTCTGCAACTGGCGGCGCGGCGTCGGTGGTAGCCACTTAAGTCAAGGCATGACCTATGTTTATGTGCAAAGTGTCGCCACAACCGCATCTAACTTCAACCACGCAGAGAATGTTCTCAATGATGGGCTTGCCAGTCAAGTTGAATAGACAACAGCGACAACGACACCGACACCGACAATGCATTGCTCCCTCGTTGACGAAGTGCTTTTTGTGAGACTCTCAAACTTCAAGTTTGAGGACTCTTTGACATGGGGTTACGGAAAAGATGTCTTAAAAATTAAAATGCGAGTTTGCCGCTTCTTGACACAAATGTACAAATACGCTTCGTGATGATGCTAAGTGGTGCTACTTAGGGGGGTCTACACGTCACATTGTCGTCGATGTCACGTCGTATATTGTGCGTTATCGTCATTTTGTCCGGATGGCAATGGTATTAAGAGGTATGAAGTTGGTTTGGAATCTGTATGATAACTGGAAAGAATTTTGCTTTGAACCTTTTAATTGCTAACGTCAGCGACAGATGATTTAGTATTGTGTATGTGGAATTTCTGTAGCATAGAACAAAAGGGAATACCGGAGATAAATGTGCGCCAGAATCATGGAGCAAAATAATATTTGTGTGGACGTGTGACAAAGAGTGCTTTAGCTAGCTAAAAATAATTGCCGTAAGGTTCAAAGTGGATTTTGTGGTTGAAAATGGTTCTCGATTCAATTAAAGGGCTATCCTCGTAGGATGTTTTCAAATGAAGTGATTGCACCACTCCATGTGTTAGAGTACCCTTTAATATAAAAAAAAGGATTTGGGCCGAATGAAATCCACTTCGCCGAAGTGTTGGCTTTTATCTGATTAAAAGGGTTCGCATGACAGAAGCAATCAGGATTTTTTGTAATCATTCTCTGGGATGATCTTATACTTTTTTCTAAATTAAAGGAGATACCAACTGAATTCCAGCTCCCAATATAATTGTCTCTTGCCAGTTTTCGGATAAGGCGTCAGTCTAATGCTGACAATATTAGACAAAAAGAACACCTCTGTTTAATGATTGTTTGTTTTTTGAATTTAGTTGCGATCTAGTGGCTTCATCGGAATCTGTCACGTGCTTACTAGGCATCTACATCTACAAAATTTGTAGGAAAAGTTGAATATGTTGGTTTCCACTGTCTTAAGTTAGACTAAGTAAAGCTAGCAGATCTAACATAGAAATGGTGACCTACCTTGCCATCCCGAAATTGCCGATGGTCGTTAGCGAAATGCAGCTTGTGGACACTTTAATTATTGAAGGACATGTGCCGCTCTGTTGTAAAGGATCTGATAATGCGTTCTGGTATTTAAAAGTATCTAGATCGGCTACATGCCGTCTGATACAATGATACCAAAAGGACAATTATGATTTCGCCAGGTTGAAATACCGGAATAAAGAGCTATTTCTTGTATAAAATCCCCCTCTATGACTCTGACGATGAAGTAAAAGCGCATGAAATTACTGTGTCCCTCAAGGCTCGGTGTTAGGACCACTACTGTGGAACTTGTAGTGATCAGCTACATGCCGTCTGATACATGTAGCTTCATCGTTGTAATAGAGTCTGCTGTAATAGTTCTTCCATATTAACAGTATCGCGTGTGATTTTGTATGTGTCGTCTTGCCTTAAAACGTTTCAATTACTTGTCTTGGTCAAACTCTCGTGTGTCTCCCCCTTAGAACAACCTCTTAATATCTTTCATCGCTCGCTTCTCGTGGTCTTTTCTGTGGAAGCCGATGTTCTTTCCGAGTATTTGTAGAGCTCAAGAGCGACTCCCGTTCTTAGTTGTAGTACTGCTTGCTACACTACTTGTTTTGCTGCATGTATTCGCCGCCATTCTTCATCAAACCAGGGATTTTTTGGTGGTAGTCGGCCTAAACCCAGCAAGTCAGTTGCGATGTCTCTGATGAGAGGTTGGCAGCGATGCCACTGGTCTTCGGTCCTTGATGCTGGCGGCATACGACTTGTTAAGAGATTTAGGGATGGCAACCTCTTCCGATTGCATTTTTTCTACGCTATTTATTCTAAGTAACTTTCTTCTTTGTTGAAGCGCTTGGGAAATCATGGCTCATATGCCTTGTCGAGGAACTCGCAGGCACATTCTTTGGTTCTATCGCCCTTGTCTTCCGTAAGGTCACGTGCGAATATAGTGCTGATATTAGCGAATTTAGCACTGATGCAGATCATCATAAGACGCTCGCTGCCGGAAGCTCAAGATTTCTTTCCCTAATCTGCCGCATATGGCAAATCCGCATCCGAATAAGCGCTTTTTCTATAGCAATCACTGTATTAGATATTACAATTTCTTATTCTTCTTATGTCCTGCATATCCTATTGCACTTCTTGGATGCCAGTAATCTCGAGATGATAGCAATCAAGGGCCTCTGTTAATTGCTCGGCTGCGCGAGTCCTAATAAGGGTCCAGACATTACACGTGGATTCCGGCGATTGTTGACATTTAAACGTTTGCGAGAATCGCCAACAATGAATTTATTTATATCCGAGGCCATAAGTTCGTTCGTCACATCATTTAATCCCTTCCTTATAGGGTTATCAACCCCATGACGGCGGAGGACAACGTATTGCTACCGGCCCATGAGGGCCTTCCTCGTTTAGGCTTAAAGAGTAAGGGTTCACTCATACAATTACTGGGGACCACCACGGATGTGAATCCCTCTGCTGCAGAGTATAAACGTCCAGCGTCACAACTACCTATGCAAACAAATTTACCAATGTGCTCATAAGTTGATTTCGTTCACTGACTCACTCTGTATATTTATCCAGAGTGTTCTCACTCGAAACAATCACCGTAATTTAAATGAAAAAACCCTGCGGTCAACGAGCCCTTAATAGTGCTACCTGCACTACCAGCACTTTGCTTAACTAATTGCTACCTGGAATTTTTTGTTTGTTGCTAATTCTGGTGCTTCCACTTTACATGGGGACATTTCAAAGCTTAGCTAACCAACGACCAATTGCATAACAACTCTATCAAGCTAGTAAACTCCCAGCACTATAATTGTACACTCCATTATAGTTAGATCAAATGGGTGTGCACTCTTGTCCTGATTACACAAAATACAAATTTATTTACACCCTTCATCTCCCTACTAAAAAAAAAAAAATAATAAAAACTAAACAATTCGTCCTGCGAAATCATTTTCGCTAACTGCATTCAATTTTGCTCAAATTACAATTTCCCCGAGTTTGCGGGGCAAAAAAATTTCACGCAAAAATAGAAGCAGCGCGGAGAGGCAAAAAAAAAACATCCCTCAACACTTGAACGCTATTTTTTGCCATTATTTTGTTTTCCGGTTTCTCTAGCCATTTCCATTCTATCGTCCTTCATCGTTGGCTTGCAATTCTGCAAAATTGAATAAACAAATTTGCGCTGTTTGTTAGAGTGTGCTCATGCTAAAAAGTTGGTCCTGTTCTGTCGTCCTGTCTCTGTGTTGTGCTCTACCTTGGCAGAGGTAAAAGTAGAAGTACTGCTCCTGTAACTGTTACTTCGCTGTGTATGCCCCGTCAAAAGGCTCATAAATGACATGATTAATGGCCGCAAGCACGCCGGAACAAGGATAATACAAGTTTTCTCTCTGGTGCGCTTGTTTTGTCCCCTTTTGTCTATGTTTGTGTTGCTGCTGCGAACAACAGAAGTTAAAAGTTGATTTTCGTGTCTTTCTTCAGAGGGGAACTGAAATGTGGTATCCCTATTTCAGGAGGAGGAGGAGGAGGGGGAGAACCAGAAGTACTATCCAACATTAGTACCTCTTAAGGATAATAAATTGAACAACATCTAATCTCTTCGTGTATCCCACTAGCAGAAATATACAGCTGGTAGTAGTGGCGACGCGACGGTTTCACAGGACGACGGTATCGTTGTCATTATTCATTTGTATGGCAGCAATTTTGATGAAATGACCAAGAACCTAGTCGATGATTAATGCCAGGGCAGGACCCATCAATATTAATGACATTGAAGAGGATGCTGTCGTTGTTAGGCTTGTTAGGTTGGGGCAAACCTAAAAATCGTTTCGAAAGCCGATAATAACTCCACAGATCCTCGACGTTATGCTCTCTCTTTGGTCCAATAAACACATCGTTAGAGTGCAAAAAGGTTTAAAGGCTTCTTCTTCAATGGAATAATTACAGAGCTACTAGAGGTGGTGGTAATGCTGTTAATTCAATGAAGTGGAAGTTTATGGTTTTACAAGATGGGGGGCGAACATAAGATTTCCATTTGGTGGACCTAATAATGACATTAGTCTATTACGCGCTCAAGAATAGTGTGAATCAAGAATAGAATGTATCGCTTCTAATTCATGGGGTTATTTAAAAGGGTTTTTCTACTATTTCATGCGATTTAAAATGTGGAAATAAATTCAGGCAGAATGTCCTGCATGGCTGCCTCGTAAAAACCCATATACGAGTACATAGATCTCCAATTTCCGACTACTTTTCAAGGAATTGGGGACGTACATAAATACAGATAAAGCGTATTACTCTCGCACAATGGAACGAATCTATTTACGTATCGTGTAGTAGTAAGAGTAGGTAATCAATTAATTACATAATGCAGATAGTATAAGAGTATTTTCACAACTTTATTTCAATTATCATATACGTTAGGATTATGTCGGAGAAAATGGAAACACCGCTAAAAGGGTTTAAACTTATCTCTCCTTCTATAGACCATTTGCATTTATACTCGTATCTATTTCAGAGGTGTTTAAAGGAGATGTTATCAGGCCATTTTGTTGGGAATGCACTTATATATGTATGTAATAATGATTGCTTCTTTATTGGATTAAAAACTACGTTTCGAAATTGTTAGTTTAACTTATCTTGAACTGTTTTAAGCATGCTATGCATACAAGAAATACAGGTGTGTCCCAAGGCTTCATTTTATTCCCAAATTTATTATAAAACGGTTTTAACATAATGCTTCCAAAATACAATGCTGTATACAGTCCTTCAAGAGAAATTGAAACACCCAGCTATTATCCATGAATGGAATTTGCATCTTGTGTAACTGAAAAATACTCCATCGGTTGATGGCGAAGCTGTGTGTATGCAATACACAAAGTGGACTGCTATAGAAATAGGGTACGCACTCAGAGATGTCAAAATGGTAACCTTCGGGACAATTAGCTTCGGGTATGCACGTGGAATGTTAGGTCCCTTAACAGGCCATATGCAGCTGAACAACTAAAGGAGGCCCTAGACTGCTGCAAAACAGTCGTTACCGAAATCCAAGAAATGCGATGGGATGGGCCGGATAAGAAGTTAGGCGGAGGGGTCATCTTTGGTAGTACTGTCGGAAGATATAGCTTGCACGACGACACCTCCGATAACGGATTCAGGCTAGTCGACTTTGCAGAGGGACGAAACATCGTTGTAACAAACACGCGGTTCCTACATCTCGATATTCACAAGGGGACTTGGAGAACTCCTGATCAATCAGCCGTTAACCACATTGTGATCGACGCAGAACACTCCTCCAGTATAACGGATGTCCAAATGTTGGATGAATGTTGAGTAGCCAACATCGATTCGGTCGAGGAGATTGAAAAGTGTTACTCCAGAAATGAGATTCGGAAGCTTTACCAAAAGGTAAGAAAAACATGCCACGGACACAAGCCCCGAACCGAAGCCTGTCGAGACGAACAAGGAAACATCGTAGTAGAGTCGCAGTTGATGCTGAGGATTTAGAAAGATCATTCCTGTAGACTGTATAACGACGATAACGAAACAGATACCACTCTCAGGCAAAATGAACCTTTCAACTTGGACGATGTAGACCAACAATTCCGTTCACCCGACTTGGATGAAATGAAGATAGCAATATCCAAGCTGAAGTCCAATAAACCTGACGGAGCGGAGCGGCTGAGCTCTCCACAGAAACAGGCGATGACTTAGTAGAGGGCATACACTAAGTCATCTATAAAATATGATCGGACGAAAGTATGCCCGATGAATGGAACCTCAGCATTTTTTATCCGATTCTCAAGAAAGAAAACCGCCTAAACTGCGTCAACTACAGAGGCTTCAGTCTGATCAGCCATAATGTGTGAACGTCTAAAGCCGTGCGTCAACAACCTGATAGGTGCAGATCTTACAGGAAACCCATGAACTTGAGATCGATACACCACGAATTAATCGGTTTTAAGGCCGCGTATGACAGCATCTATAAAGACGAGCTATATAGTGCAATGTCTAGTTTTGACATACCTGCCAAACTCGGCCGTCTGTGCAAGATGACGATGGAGAATGCACGCTGCTCCATCAAGGTCGGTAAAGATCTCCCCGAGACCTTTGATGTCAAAAAAGGATTTATGCAAGGCGATGCGCGATTTGTTTAATATCATATTTGAAAGAATAGTGCAAAACACACGAGCAAACACAAGAGTTAAAATCTTTAAAAAGTCTGTCCAAGATTCGCATACGCCGATGATATTGACATAATCGGGAGAAAGCAGCGTGATGTCAGTGGCGCTTTCGCGAGTATTGAGACGGAAGCGGCGAAAATGGGTTTAGCGGTCAATAAAGGCAAGACCAAGTATATTGTGTCAAGCAAAAAGGACAACCAACACCGACGTCTCGGGCAGAACGTCACCTTAGACAGATATAACTTTGAGGTAGTTAAGGACTTTGTCTACATAGGCTCTGCTATAAAAACAGACACCAGCGCTGAGATCAAGCGAAGAATAATTCTTGCCAACCGCTGTTTCTTTGGGCTAAGAAGGCAATTGACTAGCAAAGCCCTCTCTCGGACAACAAAAGTCACCCTTTATAAGACCTTAATAATCCCGGTCCTGCTCTATGGCGCAGAGGCATGGACATTATCAAAAATGGATGAGGGTGTTCTTGGTTGCTTCGGGCGATCTTCGGTCCCGTCTGCATTGACGGAGAATGGAGGAGGAGATACAACGACGAACTGTACGGACTGTACAGCGACATCGACCTAGCCAGAAGGGTAGAGATCCGACGACTGAGGTGGCTGGGTCATTAAGAGTGAATGGACACCAACGCTCCGATCCGAAAAGTCTTCGATTCCGCCTCTGAGGGACAGCGCCGTGGCTCAAGTGCTAGTGATCTAGCTTTCAAATGGGAAGGTTCGGTGTTCGATTCCCAGCTATGCCGAAAAGCCTTGCATTTTTTCAGTCAATAAAAATAAGTAAGATTTGTAGTTGACTAGAATACAACAAATAGCCAGCTCTCACTAAGAATCAAGTGTAATGTTGAATGCCACCCATGTAGCAAAAGAACCACTGAGCCCAAACATCTTTCTTCTCTCTGTCCAATTTTCTAAAAAACTTCACACATGCTGAGGCATTATAAGTGTATTAACTTGAGAGTTAAGTTAAAAAATAAAAAGGGCAGTAGAGGAAGACCGAGACTCGGGTGACCCACGCAAATGGAAGAGGATCTCAGCCAGCTTAGCGCGAAACTGGAGCCTCCAGCAAAGGATCGTGCTGGCTGGAGACGCTTGTTGACTGAGGGCCAGGTCCACCCCGGACTGTTTCGCCGCCTAAAGTTAATAAGTAGTAGTACACACGATTTCGTTATACTGAGACGGTATAGCCTTGGTTTAGAAAAACACGACTTGCTTTGAAAGGCACATCTTGGGTATTATGCAACAACTGGCCGGAATAAACTCGGGCACTTTAATAAGAACTGTCGATGCAACTAAGACCATGATGTCGATCAGGGGGTCTCTGTCTGCTTCCATGTAGCTTAACATTTCAAAAGTTAGAAGGCTTAGAAAGTCTCCCTGGGTTTTATAAAATTTATTTCGATGTATTTTACTGGTTTCAGAGTTCATTAAAATAACTCTTCATCATAAAGCCATAGCATCTGTCTGCTCAAAGGCAGAAAAAAAGCTTCCAAAACGACAAATTCATCAGCACAACTAACTCTCAAGTTCGACAAAGTTTATCCTCTATAGTTCAATTTCATCGTCTGTTCCTGTTGATTTCCAAATTTCTTCAAATTCGTTGACTCCGTTCCCAGGAACTCAACTGAAATTTGCATTTCCATTTGACTGAAGCAGAAACTTTGACATTTTCCGCTCAGACTGGCATGTTCAGATGCCAGAGCAGAGAAACTTTTCGATTTCACTTTGCACACACAAATGACACTTCCAACAACGTGACTAGATTCGGCCGAGCTTCACTGGAATTAAATGTACAACAAATCCTCTTATTCACCCCCTTGATTTTATCAGCTCATAACTCATGTGAGAGGAAATTTTGCTTGTTTTCCCGTCCCGTCTAACAAGGCACCCTTCATTGCATTATGTCGCCGACACTTCCATTTATTCGATCTCATTTGGTGTTCAAATTTACATCTAAAGCTCTTCGGGTTGTGTTTAAACTATTCCAGCTAGGAGCCAGTGAAATAGGAGAGCCTGGCTTCATGAACACACTCTTCTGCGTTCGAGTTAAATAAGACCAAGAACAAGAACAAGAATAAGAATTCGTCCTTTGCCCAAGGATATTGTGTAGGACTTGAGCACGATAATGCTGATGCTGACTGACCTACATTTTATCTTTCTCACGACAATCCAGCTATCACAGCCGATACGACGACAATGTAGGCGACTGACTTTCCATTGTACACCCTTACACTGCTTGACAAGAATTTTAAGTCGAAAACGTCTGTCGTCTGATAGTGTCGGAGGGTATGTTCGTGCGCTTTGCTTCTGGCTCTGTGCGTCTATCCGCTCGTGCACACACCGGATGCACAGACACTTTCAATCCTTGCAACAACTAAACGACAGTTGCCTCACAAAATAAGGGAAATAGTCGGTGGTGGGGGAGATAGATTTTCTTAATTATCCTCTCGGAGAAGATGATTTGTGTAAAATTTTGCACGCCACTGTTCTTTGGTGCGCCGGAGTTATGTATGACTTTAATCGCTCGAGGAAAATCACATAGAGATAGCATTGCTGTTGTCTGGGACATGAATGCGTGGTGTGTTCCCGGAATAGATGGCATAGACGGGATGCCAGAAAGCCACAAAAACCACAGAAAACAAGAGCTGTTTAGCTTTTGCGGAAGAGGTCGTATGATTTCGTTACGAAACAGTGGTAGATAGTGAAGTCTTGTGCCTTTTGGGTAGGGAGGGGAATGCAGAAGCGGCATCAGAATTTCAATGGAAGGATGTTTTAATTAATTCAAATGTAAGTTGGTTAATGATGGATTGGTAGTGGCGAGGTGGAGAGGTTTTTTGTTACTCAATCAGCCTATTCCAAAAGAACGAACGTACATGTGTAGAGTAACGTCCTTGTACAACGTGTCAAGAACGTATACCATAACAGTTAAAAGAGATTTGGGTACAGATGATGCATCAAATAAATGCAAATGTTTTGCAGAAATTTACCATAGTCCATTTAAAAATCATGAGCCTAAATTAGAACAGTTATATTAAAATGATACACTTCAGCCGTAAGTCCTAGCATTTAGAATGCTTTTTTATGCGCTTCATGAGAACCAGGTCAACTTAATCTATTGCAAATTCAAAATTCTATCCCAGGGACATCACATAACTCCTATACGGACAGAATACCAATGACGATCACAAACAATTCAAGATGTCTAGAAGCGTGCTTCAGGGTTCTGTTTTAAGCAACATACTATTATTATGCATAACTAGGGGGTTTTCCTATTTAATAAAATTTGTAGCAAACAATTATTTTACTCGTATATTATGCGTTACAAATCACAATGGCATAAATTGAAATGTGAGGCTGCTTGAGCTTGAAGAAATTCTGCACTGATACATACTTTCAACACCCACCGCCTTTACTCGCATTCCAAAGTCTGTATTGCTAGGGAGTCGTTGCACATTTGAAAATGTTCCAATTCGGCGTCATTGTGTTATTGTTAAAATGTTTTAATATAATTTCGTAGAGCCCGAACTATCTCCGTTGCCGTAGGCATGTATTCCTAACGCGTTGATGAGTTTAGGTTTGTTATGTCTTACATTACGTTTTACTTTCTTAATTTTACCATTATAGTGGTAAAGCTGCTAAAATTTCTTCTTTGCATTTTACCGATATACTAGTACATACCTGTGACATCCGATTCCGAACACTCCGTGTTCACTTTTGCGTGGTCTGCGTTTTCCAATCTTTTAGTTGATGTTGAAATTTGTATTTATATTTGTAGTAAGCATGTTCACACGGATTGGATTTTGGTCGCGTTCAATTTTTAATGATCTTTCTGCAGATCTGATGCCCAAATGTGCTTCCGATAATAAGGCAATCATAATTGCAGAAATCGGTAGATCGCTCCTGTTTGTCAATTCCATCTCTTATCAGGTTTTAAGTGTGGTGCTGTTGCATCCTACACCATTTGTTACTGAAATCCCAGAACATGATTTCGATCTTACCATTAAGGGTTTGAAAATAGTTTTTCTGTTGAGTGTACAAAATATGGCAACGACTAGTATAAGGCCTCGTAGAAGTAGCATCTTCCGACTGTTGCTGGTTCTTTTGAATAACGAGAATGAGCCTCTGCAGCCGAACATCTTGCAGCTCTGCTAATAAGACATACTCCACGCCTCCCCGTGGCGCCATCTGGAAATATCACTAGAGATGGCGAAGTGAAGGGGACAAATGGCGAGTTTCCTGCGCCATAAATCAGGATTAGTGTCGGAAAAACAAAAGAAGACCTTATCCGGGGTACTCCGACATATTTGGAGCTCAGGCCGGTAAGGATTTCCAGAACTTAGTCAGGATATTGGAAAAGAGATGGTTGCGGACGAGCCGTATATGGGCCAACGGCAGCGCTTACATCCCAGAACGGGTAGCTGGCTTCGGTGTAACCGACCCTTCGTCCTAGGGGCATTAAAAATGGAACTGGTCCTCCAGGTTGGGGGTTGTACCGCCGGTACAAGAAGTTACGAAGCATCAACAAGCCTCGGATATGGACGGATCTACTGTTGACAACCCACGCAAACGATTAAATGACAATGAGCTTCGGATATGCACGTGGAATGTTAGATCCGTTAATAGATCACGTGCAGCCGAGCAATTAGCGGAGGCCCTAGACCGCTGCAAGGCAGACATAACCGCCATTCAAGAAATACCACTACGGCAATTGCTATCGACGGAAAAAGCAGCGCTTATTTGAATGCGCATTTGTTGTAGGAGGCAGACTAAGACAAGAAGTCCTGAGCTTCCGGCATGTGAGCGAGCGCCTCGTAGCAATCCGCATCAAGGCTGAATTCGCCAACATAAGCCTTATATGCGCGCATGCCCCCACAGAGGAGAAAGATGACGACACCAAGGATGTATTCTATGAGCCCCTTAACAAGACCTACGGGCAATGCCCTAGCTATGACATTAAAATTGTCCTCGGTGATTTTAATGCAAAGCTAGGAAGAGAGGGTATCTTTGGTGGTACGATCGGAAAATATAGCCTGCACGACACCACCTCCGATAACGGATTCAGGCTAATCGACTTTGCGGCGGGGCGAAACATTGTCGTAACTAGCACGCGGTTCCCACAACTCGACATACACAAGGGGACTTGGAGAACTCCTGATCAATCAACAGTCAACCAGATTGATCACATTGCGATCGACGCATGATACTCTTGCAGTATTATGGATGTCCGTACGTTCCGAGGAGCCAACATCTCGGACCATTACCTTGTTGTAGCCAAGGTACGGTTGAGGATATCCCAAACTACGCCAAGACAAGCTAAAATCGCAAGAGATCGCCAACTCCTTTTCCGATCGAGTGTCTCTTAATCACTTCAGAGGTCGAATACCGTCAGCATCAAGCTTCGAAGACCATTGGAAACACTGCCAAAACGCCATCGGAGATGCCGCTTCTGATGTGCTGGGTTTAACTCGCCTACCACAACGTAACCCCTGGTACGATGATGAATGCAGGCAAGCACATGCAGCTATACAAGATGCATATAAAGCGGTGCTGCTTAGAAGGACCAGAGCTGCTCATGAGCTCTATGAGCTGAAGAGGAGAGACGAACACCGGCTTCTCAGGAGGAAGAAGAAAGAGCATGGGAAGCGCGCTGTCGAGGAAATTGAGAGATGCTATTCCAGGAATAAGGTTCGGAAGTTTTACCAAAAGGTTAAAATAACATGTCACACAAACAAACCCCGAACCTGTAGAGATGAACAAGGGAACATCGTAGTAGAATCGCAGTCGATGCTGAGGATTTGGAAAGACCATTTCTGCAGACTGTAAAACGGCGATGACGGACCAAATACCGCTGCTAGGCAGAATCAATCTTTCAACCTGGACGATGATGACCAACAATTTCGTCCGTATCCTACTGTCGCACGATCAATGTATCTGCTATTAACTCAAGCCACTCCGATTGCTCTCCATGTAGTGGTGTGAAACCCCTTAAAACCTGAATAAGATAATTATAGTACAATGTGCCTCTGTATGCACTCATTTCGAAATAAAGTGAAAATGTTCCCTTAAAAGTTCCAGATAGGGACGTTATTCAAACATAGATGCTCGACAGAATCTTTGTCTTATCCGGAAAAATTGTTCTCTACTGTTTAGCAGAGATTAGCTTATCCATTCAAAAGTTTGCTGAAAGGAGCACTTCATCTTTGGTGTTCCGTTTTCCTTATTGCAACCCTCTGCTTCAGCTAGTTCGCACAGTTGATCAACGCATTGTTTGCGCACACCGACGTTCAGATTGCCGGCAGACCAGCTCTTATATACGGTGCACAGTGCTGGACAATGTACGAAGCGTTTAAAAACAAAATGACGGCAGCGGAAATGAAAATGTTAAGGATGTCTAGTGGAGTCACTAAACGCGATTGTATTAGATCTACGCGTATAAGAGGAAGTCTACATATAAAGAATTCGGTAACCGAACAGCTTGAGGCGAATAGAATAAGTTGGTATTGCCACGTTCAAAGAAGATCTGCGGAAAATCCGGTTAAAAAGGCACTATCAACTACGGTCACTGCAACTGTAAGAAAACGAGGTCGGAAAAAGAATTCCTGGATTTCTCAGATGGCAAATGCGCAACAACGTCTGGGGCTTACCACTGAAGCGATCCAGGACCGAGCATTATGTAGACGCGTTCTGCGGTCTGCGACATTAGCCAACCCCATAAGCGGAGCAGCAGCGATGCAGTAAAAATGGGAAACTCGTTACGCATAAGTTCGTATAACGAGGAAAGGGTTAATAAAAGGTTAAGAAGAAGAAGAAGAAGACGTTCAGATTGCCAGTCTTTATGAATCGGAGCGTCAAAGTGATACCGGAATACTTATTCATACTCGTATATTGTACATGTAAGCTGAACGTTATCTTATTTTGTTGTTATAGATGGCGCCTAAGATTGATTTGAGTAACAACTAAAAAACTTATCACGCCATGTCAATCGTAAGTAAACTGCTAAGTTCTCTCCAGCATTCAAGCTTTTTTATCCGCTTTCCCTCGTTGTGATAGTGATTCCTGTCTGTGTAGATAGTGATGAAGATAATTCGTTGAATTTGTCGCTCAAAACAACCAGTGGCGGTCTCTGCCAATGGGATACGGTGCTCATGCTCATATACTTCTTAGTTATGGGCGGCAGCTTATGCGTTTTGCCCTTGTTAGGCGACCAAAGCTTTTTCCATTTATGTTCACGTTTGGTCTGGATATACCATATAAATACCATCATAATCTTGCCCGAGTTTAATCATACTCCTTCAAGGTACATAAAAGCACAAAATGCAATTTACATAAACAAAAAAGAATCAAGATCACTTTCGGTTCATTGGATTACACCCGTAAATCAATTCCTTACCTAAGTCTGTTTGAAGCACTTTCACAAAAGACTCCGTAATGAGTCTATCCTAAGCACACATGGCCGTAAATGTACCCGCGCATTCAAACGAAATTGAATCCCTCTCCAAACCAGAGCACATATAAAGCTGCGTCCGTTTAACCCAGCCTGGCAATCTATTTTTCCAAAATTGAATTCAAACACAATTTCGTTGGCCAAAATTGGGAAAACGAAATTCCGACTGAAACGCAAATGGAAGCTCAAATGATTGGAAAATTTGAATTCAAATTTTCATGCAGCATATGCTTATCCATGGAATTTATCTTTTCCCAAATTCTGTTCACAGATTTACATCGTCTAGGCCAAAAATGGTCGTAGCCATCATCATCGTCCTGTCTTCTAACTCCCAACGACTGCAATGTATTGACTCACTTCACCCGCTACCTTCTCAATCGCTTTGGTACTTCGTATGCGATAATTTATCTTTCAGGGGAAAAAATATTGAAAACATCCTGCCGGGCGGAAAGCGCAAAAGTAAGCAGCGAGAAGTGTGAGCGGTGGTGGTGATTATGGTGGTTGATGTGGTGTGTGTAGGGTTCGGTGGTAATAAGCAATGGCGCGCAGTGCTTAACATTCAATGAACCTCCGTGATTTACTCCTTCTCGGTTTTGGATATGGGAATCGCGGCTAAGGGGCGGCAGAATCGACCAGCAGATATAAGCAGTAGCATTAAGTAGCCGTTGCAGGGTTATTGTCTGTTTATGTGTGTTTATGTTCATGCGTTGCCTTAAATAACCTCTTGTGGTTGTGGAACATTTATTTTACCCCACTCTGGTGGATCACAATTTTATAGGCACCACTGTGCTGAAGTAGCGCATTCAGCGGCAGCACCGCCAGGGCTTGGAAACAGAGGAGTAAGTTAATTCCTTTTGGAAAATTTATGCAACCGGACCATTGCAGGTCATGTTTAGCAGCGGACCGAATACATTCCGGATACGCTCCGTTGCGTGTAAACTTCGAATGGAGATAAAGTGGGTTTGACCGGGATACCGAAATGGAAAGTTATTGAATTGAACACAGAGGGAGCTGGCAGGTGGACGTATTCGAACTATCAACCAATGAAAAACTGTGTCCAGAGTATAGTTGTATATTGAAGAACCTTCGGGTGTTGTAGATTTAACACCACCACTACCACCACCAATACCACCAACATGCTGTGATTTTGTTTCCGT
This sequence comes from Volucella inflata, assembly GCA_928272305.1. Taxonomy (NCBI): domain Eukaryota; kingdom Metazoa; phylum Arthropoda; class Insecta; order Diptera; family Syrphidae; genus Volucella; species Volucella inflata. The sequence continues at coordinate 43,760,447 of OV743716.1, read as the reverse complement.
TCCTTTGAATGGCAGTAGCCGGTATGGGAATGGAATACTACAAGTACGTCCGAGCGCTATATTTGGTCAATAGCGCTCGAAAATTCTGTGGAATATTTCGAGGTATTCGCGGCGTGGTATTAAATTGTACATTTACATCCATTAATTGGAGCATTTGCAATTCGATCAGAACCTTCAAATCCAATATTCTATGGATGTCCTCTGTTTGGTTGCATAGGGGAGAACGCAGAGAAACATAACCCATAGCCCGGTGTCACCCTGTAATCCGATTTGTGCATGTTTGATGATACTTTGTTTGGCAGTACTCGTTATTAAACTGCCACAGTTTAATTGGAAATGAAATTGCATAATCCGGGCAGCTCCACCGATTGGTATGAGAGTGGAGTATGGATATCGAAAGTAATGTATGCTCTCTCTACTAATGGGCTCTGACTGGTGCGATTTTAATAATCGCTTGTGGCAAGGAATGCCAGGGCTTAGGGACACACTAAGTGGATTTTGGATGAAAGGTTACATAGGGTACATGAGGCTTAGATGAGCTTTGTTATTTTGGTCGCGTATGATGCACTCGACAAGTGTCGGGTGTATCAGTGGTATCGTCAGTCAAACAGAAATTGATACTCTGGCAGATATTTTGTGAGAACGTGTGAATTTATTGACAGTTGACATATTGGGATTTAGTTGAAGTTGAATGGTGAATTATTGTGTCAACAGAGATACCTGGATAGTGGATAAGTGGACATGAAACACTTTCCCGGTAATAAATATTTTTGCGCACTTCCATTTGATGCCACAGCATGTCAGGATTGTCAATATTTGTATAGAGTGGAATGATAATCCAATTGGTCATCATTATACAGTTGAATTTCTGTATCTGGAGGCGCCACACTATTTCATTTTATATGTGCGGTTTGAGGGACTATGAATACACTTAAATTGTTTGCACAGAATATCATATGATTGTAGGATTCAGCTTAGCGTCCGGTATTCTCGAGGTCATACGATTATACGAGTACTTCACATTAAAATTCTGATCTTGCTACCATCAAACTTTAATTAGACCGTTTAAAAGGCCATAAAAGAATCTGTTCTATGAGGACGCTATCAAATGAGATTTTGATTCGGTTTGAAATATGTACAGGTGGACTCGGAAGTTTCATTTTCAACCGTCAGACGATATTGGTCTTCAAAGTCTTTGTAACAATTAATATTCAAAAATCATTGCCCATTTTGCAAATGTTTTTATAAAAATCGCTGCCAAATGTCACTTCGCTTTGTTCGTCGAAACAAGTCTGAGTTTACCGATCTGCCTTTGATGTTGACAAGCCTACCAAAACGTGTAGTCCCTCTTAAGATGGAAGGACGCCTCAGGAAACGAAGTAGCAGACTAACTTCTTGAAGACGTTGGAAGACATTTGTTTAGTTTGGCTACATTAATAGATTGTTCGGAAGCACATTGTCTCTTTATTCCATTTGGGCTTCAACCTATTTACTTTCTCTTGGACAGACTGATCCTACGCACTCATAATAACATATAATCAAGGTAAAAAAATGTAATTTGGAAACAAGTAATGACCTCAACCTTATGATAGTTAAATATATGGGAATCTGTAACGTGACGTGAATATGTATTGCAGACATTTAAACGCATTAGTTAAAACATTCATAAGCGTGGGAATGCCTTTCATGCAGAAACCTCTGGTGAGACCTGTTCCTAAGTGTGAGCAATCCTACACTAGTTGGCTTAATCTAGGTTATGCTCCCAGATTTTTGTTCGTAGTGCTTGATATATCTGTATGGAATCCCTTCACCTAAATGGGGTTTTCCTCGACATAGAAATGTGATTCAACAAACATTCTGCATGGCTTTCAAGGGTGTCAGCGGGATAACAATCTCTATAATTGGAGTTTTTAGTTGTAGAAGGTAGGTGTCCAAAAGAGGAAGAATGTTCTTACAATCTATTTGGCTCGTTTGAAATCTCAATAATGTTGACAACGTGGCCTATTCGTTGTGGCTTGTTACACACTGTACTACGTGTTAAACCTTAAAAGACATAGAATGTTATTTTCAGCAACAGGAGTCATTATGTTCAGACTTTGTGACACTGGGCTTCGGTCATCTTAGTCAACAGGTATGTGAACATGGAGGAACGTATTCCAAAAGAAAAAACCGAGCAAAAATATGTTCAACAAGACATGAAGTTTTAAATAGTTAAAATTCTTGGAGTCCTCTAGTTTCATCAATATCTAGAATAGAACCTGCATTTGATTTCTGGCACAGTGTCTCTTGATTATGTACGTGAGCTTGGAGATGCAAGCTCTGAAATTGAGCGGCTCTTTTAATCGCTGAGGATTGAATATAAGTCATATAAGTGTAGATGTCTAAGAGATTAATCCATTCTTGATTCGCTTTAGAGAGTGCTTAAGAGTGTGTTATATTTTTTACAGACTCCTAAGAAGTAGCAGCTAATAAAATCGTTTCCACAAGCCCTTCGCGCCATATAGTATGTCCATGGCTCAACAAGCCTACTCTAAAGGAAAGTCAGTGGAAACGCCTCTGTATTCAGTCAGTGAATAGCCACATCGAACGATTTCTACTCCATAGAGAGACGATGCTTTTAACAACGTCAATACAAGGACAGTTACAACACCGCTCCAATTTCTGAAATTGAATGACCCACTTGGGGAGTTGATCAGTCTCATGTTAAGAAGGAGGATAATCAACTCAAAACTGGGTGGGGCTGCTGCGGTGTCATCTCATCCCTTCCCTGAAACATAGTGGTCAGCGGATTGCTGGTATATTCAGAAGCGGGTGGAAGCAGTTGAGTTGTCTATGTGGATGATGTCTTAATAACATAAAAAAATCTTTACAGCAACCTAATATAGTAAAAGCCACAGTAACTTTATTCTCTTGCAAAAAAGACATTGGAAACAAATGGGTCCTCCAACCTCGCAACAACCACTGACTGTATGTCTTGGTTATAAGACCGAAACTCACATGGACGGCCTTAGACAAAGCAGTCAGTCACTGTAAACTATGCCAAGTCCAAAGCATGCATGTCTGAGAATCAGCGAACCATTAGCACTACTGTCTTCGCCGCACTAGATGTTCTGTTTTACTTGACACCCCTCAAAATTTTCAGTAGGCAAGAAGCTGCTAAATGAGCTATTCGCTTTAGGACAATGAGACAGTGGGCAAATAAACGCTAATATTCTTAACGTATTAGGAATTCTTCCAGAGAACTACATTATGCCCGAACATTGGTTTAAAATAGACTTCCATGTAAGGATACCCTATGGACCTTTTTGGGAGGAAGATGCCTTCATGGACGATAAGTCAGTCCAGCGAGATTGTTGGCGGTGTTTTCTCATATAGCCTTACTTCAGATTCTACTTCGGCCTTCCAAATCAGTAAAGCGTGTTCTAGGCGGAAATTTTGGCAATTAAGGAAGCCCTGTTCTAGCTAAAGAAAGGATCACCCTAGACTGCGGTCAAACAAATCTGGCCAAAGCTGGATCTGAGTCGCAATAAAAGTTTATTTTCAGCACAGGTGTCATCACTGAGCACTGTCTTATATGTAAACATGTAAGATGGCTTAGCATGTTTATAAACGACTGCTGCATAAGTTGAAATGGACGAGGAATAAAAGAAGACAATCCTCCAATTACTTTGTACAGCTCTCTCCCAAAAAAAGAAAACTCCATTTAGAAGCCTTCTTCTGCAATGACTTTAGCGATCTAAACAATATAGACGTCTACAGTCTCCTACGTTTGGTTAGAAGCTCAAAATGATTCCAATAGTAGGAGGATCTAATAGGCCTTACTTCGTTGTTATCTTCAACAGCCACTCTTACTTAATCTAAACTTACCTAATAAGTAGCTTGAGAGAGTATATCTGGTTGGTTGGCCACGTAAGTTCTCTAAACGCTATGTTTCTAATTCTTAAATTCCTTGCTTCAAGCAAAGAAATTAACTTGGCTGACAAGAATGATTAACTGACTTATAACCACTTTCTCTCCGTTCCGTGTTTTGCTATTGTTTCCAACTCAAAAATCCAAGAGAAACTTCCTTCCACTTGTTGTCCGGAAGCTCAGGGATTATTATCTCACGATTTTCAGGGTCGTTTCACGATCGGAGGGTTCGGACCTTTAAGATAGATGGCGGTAGAAAGCAAGTTGTAAAGCGTTCGTTGGTAGGTAATTTTAAGTGGTGTTCCTTTAAGTCCATCTGTGCTCACCTTTCAAGTGTTATTATCAAGACGTCCTGCGAGTAAAGGCAGGACTTAAGCATCCTTAGTGGCTTAGCCGATTTGGTCGGTTACTGCTACTCGTTAACTATAGTATGGTCACCTATTTGATAAAGTCAGGTAAATCTTTCTGACATTTGTTTTTCTTAATGGGTGCTCGTTGTGTAGTACCTAAAAGGTTCCATCAAGATATAATGACTTTAAGCACCACTGCCGGTACTAGCCCTTACATTTCTTGACAATAATAAACCAATAATCTTCAAAGAATAGTCCTCGCTACAATTGATTACATTTTTACGCTCATACAATACATGTATGCGCAGACATTCAGTGTCTATAAGTCGACAAAGTGTGGTCCTATAACCTGTTTTTCCAGGATTTATACTTTCAACAATTCACCCTGTCTGCAATTTATTTTGATTTCCAATCCAATTGTGATATCGTGGTTATCCATTGCCAAAATAAAATAAAATCAGTTGAAATATTGACTACCTTGGGGCTTTCCATTGATCTATCAATGTGGAAGTGTTCGTTGCTATCAATTTATATCATAAGGCCATCTATCAAAAGACAAATGGTTCTGGGAAGCTACCTCGAGGTATGCTATTATCAAGTACGCCCGCCGGGGGTAATTAAAGTTCTCTTCTCCTTCCAGCGACATGAGATTAAATGGTAAAATACCCGGAAACACTGGTGGCGCTCAACCCTCGCTGTATCATTTGACATTGTCGCCAGCAGCGACATCAAAGTTGAAAGCCAGATTGAAATAGGTCACCGTATATGAGGTTTCTCATCTCAAACGACCTCCTCATGTGCAATTACGCGATTCCCTCATTTATCCAACCAGCACTTTAAAGCCCCGAATTTCATACAAATAGTCCTTTTGTCCTATTAATTAGGAAAACTCATTTTAACCACAGAAATTATTTTAAACCGCAATGACACGCCACATTGACTTTCTTCATTAATCCTATCGGCTGCCGTATCACCGAACCAACCGCCAATAAACCTCATCCTTTCTTGAGGTTAATCCGTGAGTAAACCTCTCCATTGCAGCCACTTCATCAATTCGAGCCCGCAGTGTATTAACACCCCACTGTTGCTGAAGAGAAAAGATTGCAAAAGGCTAAAAGCCATCAGTCACCTCTGCTTCTGCTATAGCTGTATGTTATGTACTACGAAAACTCCTCCAGTGTGCCAAAAGAATTCTGACCTCAGCTCTTGTATCATACCCCATGTCGCTCCTGGTGTCCTGACTGAACTGATTCAAATTAATTGCATTTTAATTGAATCCCTCCTGCGCGCGCAAACTCTCCCACTTGATGTCCTGAATTTCTGTGCGGTGAGCGTTAATGAGAAAATGCAAGAAAAATGCGCACCGTCAATTTCATCCCTGGTGGTTGTTGTGAAGAAGCAAAAAAAAATATCTTTGTCATTCAATTATCCTTGAAGTAATTGAATCTAACTGAAAATTTTTCCAATACTCTACTGCCTTCTGTCATTCCATATTAATTCATCTTACGTGCTTTTTTCTCTTTTCAGATTCATAAAATCGATCGCAGTGAAATAATTAAGTACGCAAGAACACAAGTTCATTATTGGACACAATATTCGCTGTAAACAGCACAATTACATAAAAAGGATAACGCGGAGAGCAAGCATATCGAGATTAGATTATATTTATTTTGCTTTTTTATTTCCTATTCTAAGGACGAAGGGACACATTGAAATTAAACAAAATGAAGAACGACGTTGTACGATGGACCAGCGTACCACATGCTGCAGCAGTGACAGTAGCCACAACATCATGTAGCAGTAGCAGCTCGAACTTAAAACATCAAAAAAGTCCATCTTATCGTAAACTCTTTTATAAATGTGATAGTGCAGTGCAGCAGCAAAATGAAGAAGAAGAAGAAGTTAGTAGTAGTGTCAAAGTAGCCGCCAGTTCAAGTGGGACACGGCATCGGAGATGTTGGTCCACCCGAAAGAAGACGACAAAATCGGGAAAAGCATTGAAATTGCTGCGACCGCGACGACGACTGCTACCATTCGTCCTGACCGGACGGACTGATTTCACAAAATTTTTAGTTCTATGTCTACAAATAAGTGTCGTTCTGTGTTTGTGTAGTTCGAATGTGGGTGTAGTTGCCGACGATAGTGAGTTGGAATTTGAAGCGAACCCTTCTACGGAAGGTGGACACTATACACATACGTGGGCTGTGCACGTGCCGAATGGTGAAGCGCAAGGGCTAGCTGATCAGGTCGCCAGAGATCATGGTTTCATCAATTTAGGAAAGGTAAGTACCTACCTACCATATTTTTATTTTTTATTTTTGTCCAATCATGCTTTTCGATTAAAGCCCTTTGACATTTCAAAATATTTTGCTCGACCTCATTAATTATAAAGTAGGGCTTGTGTGTATGGAGGAATTTAATTCCTATTTTATGCCTTTCCTGACTTTTGTAAAGCCCTTTTCAAAATACAGACACAAATATTAATACGGAAAAAGTATTTGTATCTCCAACTCAGTCGGATGAACTCGAAGTTGTGCTGGATGTGCAAATGTAAATTTGTTGTGTTTCTCTGCTCAGGTTCTAATTAAAAGGATATTTGACGTGAATTATGGTCATAGAGGATTCAGGACTCTACTTATATCAAAATCCTAGACTATAGGATGTAGAACGTTGACTATGGAGTACATGGTATGTGCTGGTAGGAGTAATGAAGGAGCAAACCGTGCTCGATAACAAAATTATTTCTTCTGTCGTTTTTCACTCTTTTGAACTTTTTATCTGCTTTTGCTTTTGCTTTTGTTGGTTATTAAGGTTTTTGAACTTATTCCAACTTCACGTTGGAATTGTCAATGCAAGGATTAATTTAAAAAAAAAAAAAAAACACAAATATAGTTTGTAGAAGTTGTTCAGGTAAAAAGAACGGGATGTTCCATTGCAGTTCGGGAGGATGCTGAGTTTGTTAATTGAATTTTCTTTCGCTTTCCCTTTTGATTACATAATTCCTTTTTTTTTCTTTTGTTTTCGCGAAATGACGGTAAAAAGTTAGGGATCTCATAAATGTCGTAATGATGTTTAACATATTTTCATAGATAGGTTCTCTGGTGCTTGATGCATTAAAAGGGACATTTCAGGTTTCTAGTATTACAATTTTGTCTCTTAATTAGAGTATTTCATGTCTCAATGATTTATGGAATGGTGCTATCGAAAAGTCTCGAGGCTTCGCTTGTAGAAATACCCCAAACCTCTTTCATGTTAAAATCTATCTGTAAGTCACTTTTTATACGAGTGCCGTTGTAGCAAAGCTCTGCAGAGTTGTTTCTTAAGTCTTTCTATGTGTTTCTGACTAATTATCTAACCTAACAGTCACTATGGGCTTTGTACTTCGTGGTCTTAGTGCAACGTATATACATTGCTTCTTTTGACCATTGATATCATCGGCGTTTACCCTTTTACTTAGAGGCCAGGATACTATAGTAATCGTTTCTGTCTCTTTGCACGCCTAGTTGGTAAAGGTCCCCATTTGCACGGCATGTGAGTCGAGATCTCTCTCAACCGTGTTGGATTTGATGACTTTCCGAGCTTGGTATTTATCTATTCTGCTAGGAAGTTGCTTAAAACAAAGTTTTGTTACTCAAGTTCCAACTTCACCTGTTTTTCAATTGTCGTGAAAACCTGTACTACGGCATGCTGGGAGTGGCCGATGGTATCAATGTCATCCACGTATTCCAGTAGTGGGACAGATCTGTTGAAGGTAGTGCCTTCCGTGTTGCCATCCTTCCGTAGGCACGATTTTCTTCAGAACAAGATTGAAGAAGCAACAGATCAGCGCATCTTCTTGCCGAAATCTGGTGTTTTAAACACTTCGGAAGAGTTGTTTCCAAACTGCACATTGCACCTTGTGTTTTCTAGTGTTACGCGACACAATTGGATCAGTTTTTTCCGAATCGCGATTTCGGGCATCGCCATGTAGAGCCCTTGAAGATGAATAAACGCACTCATCATCATACTATACTACGGGTTCGTTTTCTGTGACGGCTGGTAACCCACTGTGGTCTCGGCTGTGGGTGGCGGGTCCACAGCGGAAAGTCTCTCTCAATAGACTCTGGCTACTCCAGTCGTGCTTCTCGATAGACAACGGAGCTCTGAATTCCCGATTTTGCCATTGAAATCACCTAGCAGGATTTTGATGTCGTACTCTGGACAGGCTCCGTTCATAAGGACATAAAACTCCTCCTTGAAAAGGTCTTCCGTTACGACGGTAGGGACGTGTGCACATATAAGACTAATCGGATCTCGGTAATATATGCCTTGTAGAGACAGATTCAAGTTTTTGAGCAGTTTACGTATGTTTCAGGTGCATATTCTCAATTCATAGTATACTGACGTTCCGGGTTTGATGCTCCCCCTTAAAAGGGGAGTCCGTATCCGAGATTGATGCCTCATGTCTTTTTTACGTGGTCAGGAAGTTACCCTGACGGCAAAACGCCAAACCTGGAGGGCGAGTTCGAAGTTTTCACCTGGACTTGGTGCCAGTAATCCACATCGAAAATTGATGGAAACGTGAGCACTGCCGTTGGCCCATTAAGGGTAGATTTATGAACAAGAGGAAGTGAGGAAACACTTTCCCCTTTTCTCTTTCCACTCTTGTATTGAATTATAGTTGTCAGAATCAATAGCGGGGCCCCTGACAACCGTCAAGCCATAAAGGGTTTCCTACTTACAGGCTTTATTTAGATTTGAAAAGAAACACATATTTGAATTTTATTTTAACCGACTATGCTTTTGTTTTAGGCTTTGTTTCCTGGACGCGGTCTGTTTACCTTTTGAAAATATTTCCAAACATAGTCCCTTTAAAGGTATTTCAGTACTACAATCGGCATCTGTTTATGGGTCGCACCTCTAATCCCTATAGCATTGTAACTTAATAGCCCAAATAAAGTCGAGTTCGTACTGTGTGTCTGAGAAGGCTTCCGAAAACCTGGCGTCGGTAATCTTCTTTATATCTGTTTCAGTATCTAAATATTTATAAGTTAGTTTAGGGCGAATAACACTCTTACGCCCCTTAGCCTACCACAGCTCTTAAATCTCTCCGATAATTAAAAGTTTCTGACTAAATGTTAACTGATCTGACAGTTGCCTCAAAACTCAGAAAACTACCAGCACACGTGTCTCAATCAACTTAATTTACCCAGGAGTCAATTATATCTATCCCGTGGGTGATACAAAAAGAAATTGTTTTCTCCGAATTTCAATGCTCTCACTTCCATTCGTACACGTATTTCCAAAGTTACACTTTGTCCTCCAAAGCACCCGAGAATTTTACATCATTCATCATCGAAAAACGCTTTTCGAAAAAGGACATCGCATCGTTTCCATATTTCCTTCAGTGTCCCAAAAATATCCTCCTGGGAAACATTTCATTTTCAATAAGTCCTTTACCATTATGTGTGCACCAGTGTTTTCTCACTCTAACTTAGCTTTATTCTACCTTGACCGGAAGAAACTTTCGCCCACGTCCATTTGTGAAAACTCACCTAATTGCCCTGTGTCGGGAGTGTCCTTTCTATGTACGTGTAGAACGTAAACTCACTCCAATCGAAAAGTTACATTCGAGGGTAACATGTCATTATCACCGACATCATCATTTTGATTGGATGCCAACACATGTAATATCTCCAGTAATAACCTCATCATCATCTCTACACCATGTGACAGAGGATATCAAGGATACCAAACATTTCCGAGATACTTTGTCGATGAAACTTTTATTTTCAAACCAGCAGATACGTTGGACCATTGGGAAGAAAAACGAAAACAAAACTAAAAAGTCTGAAACTTTTCGTCTCAAGATCCTGGGATATGGCATGGTAAAACGTCATTATCTGGAGCCCGTAGCCATCATAGTTGGTTGCTATGTTGCCAACACCTTCGAAAAGTTATCAAATAAATCTCCAAGGATCTATAACAGGATCTCTCTGTCGAAGATACAAATACTTCTATCTAAAGTACTTCTATCTATGAGATCCACACTTCTCAAATGCTTCTTTATATGGATTCTTTTTTTGCGGGGATTCAGGTCTTCTTTCTTGTTTTTATTTTTTCTCTTTTATTTTTAAATCCCACGTCACCAGGGATTCATCGTCAAAGTCACTGTTCTCTAAATGGAAACGCAATCCTCTTGCTGATTTTCAGAATGGAGTACTACATACTCATAGCTCAAGCGTCGATAGTGTCAACAGTTTCCATTCACTGGAATAGAATGAGTAGTACGAGTATGTAGGAAAACAAGGATAGGGAGTATTACTGACGGTAAACGTAGAAGAAATATAGGTATGGTTATTTAATTGATGAAACTTTCCACTCACCTCTTGTCGTAAGTTTGTTTTTAAATTTTTTCTGAGTTGGGAGTTCTTGTAATAAGGACATTTTGTTGGAAATGCGTGAACAACAATTCGGTTCAGTGCGCCAAGAAGGCACAATGTATTATAATTGACAGCAGTTCTTTCATTATCCAAAGTCTCAGATACCTCAACCTCAGCTCCTTTATTTAAGCTGCTTCTGAAGATGAAGAGCTCTACAAACAGAAAGAAGACACAGGCATCTTGGGAAAGAAGAAAAACCGCAGGAAGCATTCGATGGAAGAAATAAGTTTTATCAGAGAGTAGAACGAAAATGTCGGAGCTACCAAGTCAAAATGAAAGCCTACTAGGATGAGCAAGGACAGCTTAGAAGTGGAGTTTTAGTAGACGCGTAGAATAAAGAAAGACTTCTTTGAACTGTATAGGAACGATGATGGTCAAAGCACCGCTGTCAAAAAGAATGAACTATTGACCCTAGACTACAGAAGCATGGAAACTCATCATCGTTTGTGAAAACCATAAGAAAGGAGGTCATTTTGTTTGCGCGTAGTAAAGAGAAATAAGCCTCTTTTACATCGCCTAATAGATCTTTTTCTGCCGTATTGTGCCAGCGTTTCAAACCATCTATGGTCCATACCAGAGCCATATATAGGAAAGTACTAGATACCATGACCCAAAGAACGGTAAGGGGTTTTAGGTCGGCCTGGACTCGTTCTAAAGGTGAAGCTGTGCTTTCCCCCAGTTCCGCTTTGGTATCAAAGTAATTGAAGGAGAGCGATTGCAAAGGTTCTTATAAATGTATGGACATTCAGTGAAATTAACTGAGATAATTAACATAGACAAGTGTTCACTGAGACGTTGTACACCCTCAAGTATCTGATATGGCTGGCCATGTTGGGCGAATGGACGCCATAGTCCCACCCCAAAAATGTTTGAGTCTTAACTCAAGGGACGTCGCAGTAGAGAACACAGCACCTTAAGTGGCGCATGCAAGTGGAAAGGAAACTTAATCTACGACACTTCAACTGACGAGACATCATTCTTCTAACTCAAGAGGCTTTTTGATAAGAGACCCGGGTTAACTCCGATCTGTTAGAAATATAACTTATCAATGTCATTTTTCTGTAGCATATTTCTAAGTGAATTCATTTTTGAACTCTATTGCGTTGTGGATTATCGAAAACCAGCTGTAGAATTTCACCTATGTTTTATTGGTAGCTGTTACAGTTTTTCGTGTTACGCTGCCTTTATTAATTGAATTACTCACAGTCCAAAAATAAGGAAATGTCTCGAAAGTTCAGGTATACTCGTAAGGTTCATGGTTTCTGTCACTCTTCCTCTAACTCACAGTAAAATGTAAGTTCACTAGAATTCAATTTTTTATATTTCATGACATCTCGTAATGGATGCTCTATGTGTATAAAACTCGGTTTTTTGTTGCTCGAACACGGGAGCCACCTTCAGAAAAATATCTCCGTAATTAATATAGTTTTTGTTTTAATAAAGTAGGCAAAACTATTTAACGTAGTGCAAAATAGGTGTTCAGATTACTTAGAAAATATCTATAACAAGTTCTGGCATGTGTTATTAGAAATCGCCCAGTCTCTATCTTTCTTATGCGCAACATAATCTGAGAAAAAAACACTACAAAGCCGAACATATGAATTTGACCAAAATAATTTTCACAAACCAAGCTAAAATTTTGTTTGTGGGCTGCGCACATGTATTTCTTTTGTCTTGTTTTATTATGCTCTGGAGTGGACCAGTTCCTGAATCCATAACTTCTTAAGAGACGCGATTTATGGCAAGCTACTTTTAATTGTATCCGCTAAGTTCGTGTTGTCCCTTTCGCTTAGACCAACTGTTTGCATGTCGCCCCGAAGATCTTCCTGCATCATATCTGCTACCACCTTGGGACATGTTTGAGCCATACGAAGTGTTAGTTCTTTTGCAAGATTTACATGTAATCATACCTTGGGTTATGCATTATAAATTGTTTTAATTCCAGTTCCGTCGATATTAACTGGGCTTCACTTTTACACAGGTAGCCATTGCCTGTCTTCATACCTCCCTTTAAAACAGAAGAAAACTTGTCTATTGAGGAAAAGTCTTACATTGTTGGCCAAACCGAAGAAACCCATGTATCCTGGAGCCATTGGTTAACAAGAGTTTCTCAGCTTGAAGTCAATCCTCTCGTTTTCTCCGAGAATATCAATTAGGTTTTTCTTTAACGATTGTATCAGCTTCAAAATTTGTGTGCAAAGGCCTCATTCACATTCTTAAAAGCTTTTTCTATAATTTGGCTTGTTTTGAGCTTAGACGATATTTTGACATCTTTCCCAAGTTTGCCCTTAAGGTGTTTATATTTAATCGATAGTTCTTGTGAAGTCAAGTTATAGTAGGAAATTAATGTTTTGAGTTCAGGAGTCATTTGTTCTGAGTTGCCTTATGATCCAACAAATCAGCTAAGGTGACATGAAAAATTACTTGCGTCACGAAAGCAGGACCGAAACCAGCATCATTTCTGACAGCACCTGCGATTGATATGCCTGGTAGCTGCATTTGTATTTTGGCATCAACGATATACTGATCTTTTAAGTATCTTGTGGACTAGTTTGGAAAGCAACATATACAAAGGCTTAAAGAGGCCTTGTAAATGAGAAGCCAAATGATTTTGCACGACTTGAACGACTTCTAATCCAGCTTTATACAAGAACGAATTTTGACTTCTGAAATACTATACAATCAACAAATGCAATTTTATTGTAAATTCTTTATTATCATACAAAAGAACCATTCTTTACATTTATTTCTTTAAGATTATTTTTTTCAAATACTGGTCATTAGTGCGGTCAACATGGTTTATTCTGAGGTTCCGAATTTCAATGATTCGTTTGATGAATCGAGAAATATTGGCCTTCAATTCCTCAATTGTAGTCGGCTAATCCATATAGACCTTGGAATTGATGATCGAGGCCGATAATTCACTGGTCCACAACGTGAAATTAAATGTTCGCCGATTCGTTCTTGTCAAGGTTTCACGGGCTGTGTGGCACCATGTGTGATCGAGACCATGGGCTTCAACTTCAGCCAGCAAATAACAAAGTTCATAATCAAGGCGCGACAACAAGCACCCTTCGTGGCTTTTTTGCTTATTGACGTCGCCACTAGACCAGAAATGGACCTCATCGCTGAACAAAATATTTGACGAAAACAGTGGATCTTCTTAGAGCCTTCGAAACTCCAGCCGGCGTCAGTTTTTTTAACCAGTTGTTTTGAAGTTTTGTATGCCTTTAAACTAAGGTCCTCACGAAAAATATGCCGGATTGTTGCATGTGACAAACTAAGCTGTTGAGAAGGTCACCGAATCGATTTATCATGGTAATCCCGTACATTACCGTCTCTATTTTTTCTTTACTACCCACTATATGTCGTCCGATTTCATAGCGAATTTTGTGGATAATAAGCTGCTTCAAGCGCAAAAAACATATTTCGCGAAGAATGCTAATTTTCGTATACAGCTGAACAAATTTTAGACGCTGTGTTGGGCCTCACGATGAAACGATGCTAAAAAATAAAAACCTAACCAGTGTGACACGACGCATGAACCTCTTAAATAATCACCCTTTATAAAAGGCCAACTAAACTGTGTACATATTAGTGAATGGTTATTTTTAGAACATCAATCGATGTTAGGAGCAGCCATTTGTTGGACATTATCCGATGACTAGGTGCCAACCATATGATACATTTCGTTCTTTACGTCCAAAATGTCATTCGTTTGCATGGATCTTATTCTTCAACTAGTGGTTTATCTACGTGAATTGACTTATTGACATTAGGAAACCAGATAAGAGTACAATTAGTAGAAGCTTAGTCAAATAGCATCCCAGGAGTTTTCAAACTTTCCTCTCATTCCTTACTACCTGTTTCGTGCCCCATTATTTCCAAAACCAATATCATGATGCTTAAGAGTTCCTAACTCCTCAGTGCCGGTAGATTGAAATTAAATCTGTAGTACCCTCTCTTTTCGCACATGTTCTTATTACGAGCACATCTTTGATGGTTACTGGAATTCACGTGCAGCAAGGATCTCTATATCTGTATCAATATCTTAAGCATCAGTGTGTGCATTTTAATTAAACAGTTTTCTGCCACAAACACACACACGTGGAGCAAACGAATTCATATTTCATCAGTTGCAAGTGGTGTTGATATTCATGGAGCCCCCTAGAAAATTTTCCACTTAATGAGGCTTACTCAAGGTGCACAGGTTCTAATTAATACCACTGAGAGTCTCGAAGCTGCTTAAACGTACATGACATGGCGAAATTGCTAATATTTAAACAGAACGACAGGACTGTGTAAGTAGTGTCACCTGCTCGCTTACCTGCCTGGAATTGCCTCTTCATAATTGAATTTCGAACGTGCATTCGGTTTAAAGCTTTGCTAAAGCTAAATTTTGCAAAAGATAGTGTTCTTTGGGTTAAGGCAAAATCAATTTGGCTTAACAAGGGATAGGACAACTACTTGCAGTTAAAAAAAATTATTGAAACTGACCTATCCCGGCAGAACTAATTTTCATTTCATCTCCAATCAGGTTTTGCTTATTAAAAAACTTTGCATGCGACATCTCATGGAGATACTATTCGTACTTTGGAAAACTTGACTCACTCGTTCAAGTTTTGTAAAATCTCGATATGTCGCTCTGGACTTTTGCAGACACTTCAAGGCGACAAAATACTGAAGGCCACCAGCATTAAAAGATTCTTGGAAAATAATTTGACAACTAAAACTTTCCCAGTCCTTGCTGAAAGAAAACTTTTCCTCAATGTTATGGATGCATCTTTTAGATTCAAAATGAAGAAAATAATAAATGACCAAACTATGTTACAAAAAATCAACTGATGCCCGAATGGGATTTTCTTTAGATTCTTCTGTTGTTATTGGTGCTTTTGTTGTTGTCGGATGTTTTTTTATTTTTTATTTTTATTTAAATTAAACACGCTAATGATTATTATTATAAGTTTGCTGAACTCTCTGTGTATCTATTTCGGGGTATGACGCTTTGGCTGTTGGATTTATTTATGCCAAGTCTTGTGGCATAAACAAATCGCTTGAATATGAGTGAAAACAGTTTTCGATTGCTTCAATGTGAGGGAAAATTATGAGTTTCTTCTTTTTTGTTGTTGTTGTTGGCAGATGCGAACAATGAGCAATGAACATTTTTCGGCAAACTAATCATTGAAACTAAAAATATCTGAGGCACCAATTTAGGCAATTGGATTGGCAAACAGTACGGGGCACTAGAGGTCATAACTGTTGAACTGAAATTGATGCCTGAAAATGCATTGAAGATTGCAACTGGAGATCTTGGTGGGAAACATGATTAGAATGTTAGCTTCCATGATCTTTGCTCTCTCGCAACTATCGGCTTTGGATTTTTGGAACTTGCTACGCTTTCGTAGAAGCTATAGGAGCAGCTTTATGGCTTGTATGGTTGGATTTAAGACAACTGGGCTAAAATATGATAGTCTTATGATATATCGCAACCCCCTTATGGTTGTTTCTCGGGTTGGTAAATCCCGATCATGTGGGATGGTTTGATGGAGGTAATACTGATGTCAAATATTCAATTTTTTGAAGAGTTTTTGACACATTCCTTACATGACAGGTTTTCAGTCAGATTCACCATACGATCGTCATTGATTCAATATTGGAAAGTTATCCACTAGTATTGTGAGGACGAATTTACGGCAGTCAATGCTTAGGATATGGAATAACCACTTCAGTGACTTGAACCATACAGTAACGTGCGAGATGATGATCACTTCTCCTATACTCGATGACACTAAGATGGATATGTATATCCAAAGTAAATCGAATAAGGCAGAGGTAAGTTGCAGTTTTAATATCTGTGCGGTTCGCTGATAAACCTCCTTCTAAAATGCCACTAGAAATTGGAACATAAAAATCAAAAAATCGCTTATTCACTAATTGTTCGTTTTTAAGAACGATCATTCTTTGGGGGAATCTTGAATTATTCGGGTCTTAAATAGAGTCGTTATGGACTCCATCATCATATACTCTATCTCTTTTAGTTAATGGTGTCATTGGCATTACCTTGTGAGTTTTGAATACGAGTAGTTTTCTCAAGTCCGCGTATGTTAGGGGAATAAGTTTACAGCGCTACACCTTGTCTTAACTTTGACATCAAAAGTGTTAGTGAAATTAATTCTGACCGTATACTTACAGTGTAGGAGACCTTGTCAACGAGGAGAGTCCTCAGGAGGATCTACACGAACACTTGGACAAAACCACTGCATTAGCTTTTTCATCAAACTTGTTCTTAAAGTATCTTTACGAGAAGAGCCTTTGTCCAGCGCATCCCTAAAATAAAAGGGCGAATCTTTATCTCCTTCTTACAGACCCAAACGGTTTTATATATCTTTTTTCTAAAGTCATGGAAACGTTGATAAATTGTCAGCTCATTAAATATCTCGAAACACGAGAACTTCTCAATGGCCGTGATTGCTGGTGATTTGATGAAATTTCTCACCGAAAAGGTGATTCAAGACGTACATCAATCTGATAAAAGTAAGGTGGTTTGACAGAGTTAAGCATCAAGCTCTTCTGTGGAAAACGCGTGCATTTGGGATCGATAAATCTCTTCTTCAATACTTTCGACAATTTTCTTTTTTAGAACGTTCAATCCGAGTTATTCGGATAGATTTAAGTCTGATAGGCCGAACAACTCTCTTAGGGAATGTCTTGACGGCCACTCTATTTCTTAGCAACTTGCAAAAATTTAGAACAGAACATTCTCTGGTGCTTGTTTGAAATACAGCGTGGGCTCCACAATAAACTCTCTACACAATAAGGCTGGTTTCCTGTATGACTTTGAACACAATCAAAGTCAAAATGTTGCCAGAGGATTGTTAAGAATCTTAAAAGAATTAACTTGGCGCAGTAGAGCAAGGCCGTTAATTAAATCTGATTTAAGACGAAACGATTTTTTAGATCGACGAATGAGATCATAATAAGCCTAATCCTGGTCTCAGCAGATTTACCCTGTGCCTCACAATTTTGAGTCGATATTTGTCGCTTTGTTATCTGCAGACCCAGATATTAATAGAAACTCTGGGTCGATCCAGGTAAGTCAGAGGAGAGTTTTTGTATTTTTGTATGAAAAACACACCTTTTAACGAACATGTGCACAGCGAAACTAATGAATATATCTTAACAGTGTTTCACTGGGTTCTATTCCTGTTTTTTCTCGCCTTTCCCTAAGATTTACAAAACAAAATATTTCGGCTCCTTATGTTTGAGAGTGGGCTTCACAATCTCAGGAAACATTAATTTTCTTATGCTAATGCCATGCGATGCTATGAATATGAAATCTAATAAATTTATTATCATTCATAGTCTGTGTTTCAGTCCCACTTCCCACACCACTTAGGGGTTGAAGACAGCAAGAAAAAATACCACTTCAACCTTCGATTAAAATTAAGTCAAACGTTCTGTATTGTATCAAGAGATTCGGTATGGGTGTTGTTTAAATTGAAGGATCCTATCTACCTATCTTTAAATTTTTGACCGAAAAACATGACCTAAACCTCGACCTGGATTTCTGAACGAACTGTGAAATCATCCGTCTGTCTATCCGCCCATTCATCCCACCATCAACCATTAAAACAGGGTAAAACTTTCTTGCTTACAATTTGAATACCAAGAAGCTACGTGATTAGGATACCAACTCCCCGAGTGGACGGGGTAATGCTATTTTGGGTTAATAGTCAATGTAGTTGCAGCTCAATATAGTCTATCAATTGAGAACTTTCGTTTACCATTCACCATCAACCATACAATCACCGCCCTCCCCGAACTGACGCCCCTCAATCAATTTGTCGATCTGACATTAGTATGCTTGTGTTGTCATTTACAAGTCTCTCAAATCCGAATGACATAACACCTGAATGGCGAGTGCTATTGATTTTAAGTTTTTTCCCTACCCCTGCGTTTAATCCGCACAATGTGGGTTGCGTGGATTTTAGGGGTACGGATACAGGGCGATGGAGGGTCTATTTTCACTTTAATTATGGATCCGTGAAATATGGACTTTTCGGTTTACACCTGTAGAATGGCACTCAGAAGTTAAGGCAACGCTATGCAGTTACTTTTGAAAAGTCAATCTCGGAAAAGCAGTGTTTTGAAAAGATCAAAATTTATTGGCAAAGTTTCTTTGAAGCAAAAACAATCTGTTGGAGGAATAAGTTAATAATTTTCAGTTACCCTCGTATTTCTGGGAGTTGTGTTTGAGAAATGAACTTTAAGGTATAAGAGGGTTACAAACAGGGAACCAGACAATTAATTTTGATTGTCTTTCAAGACTTTCAGTAGACTTTTGCAGACTCAATTTCAAGGGTGACTGAATGTACGCTTCTCAAGTTTCAATTAAGTTTGTTTTCGTTTTAAAATTTTTACTGGCAAAATTGTATAAACGAACAAAAACGAAATTAATAAAGTTTTTGAGCAAAGGTAAGACGCAATGGTTTTGATGTATGAGGATAAATAACTAATGTATGTATGCGCATTTAAAGAAGTTATTAAGATTCAATTTAAGATGAAGATCAGTTGGGAAATGATTGCGGAAATATTTAAAGACACATAAAATCAACGAGCAATTGAATTCAAATCTTAACTATGAAATTGACCGTGAAGAAGACGTAGTCGATCAAAGGATATTGTCAAGGATTGTTCAAAAATGTTTGTTCAAAAGGAGGTTTGCCAGTGGCATCGACATTAAGCTTGTCAACGTCAAGTCTAAGCTTAAGTAAAATTAATTTACGGCGCAACAGTTGTTATTACTAAAGAAAAAATTATATAGCTCTTATAAAACTACCTTTATGACAGTATAGCCATGCATGGATTTAGTTACGCACACGAAGTTGGTTGAGATCGACTTCCACTTGTGTGCGCCAACCTTTCCAATTTTTGTGGCGAGTTCAACAATGCTCTACTGTCTGTACAATTCACTGTTGAAACGTCTTCTCCATTATCCATTGATGCAAACCAAAATCACCAGAAGAACTTTTCTCTGGAAGCACCCGATAGCATTTTCTGCTGCTTTTGTCAGAGCTAAATTTTTGTGCCGTGAAATATGTCTGTGTCTTGTGCAATGTATTTTTGGTGGATCGGGTGAATATTTTACTACTGAAATGCCTTCTGAGTTCAAAGAAGCAGCGATGAGCAGGGGTGAATTTTCGCATGATTTCGGAGTTGAGAGCGGAGCCAAAGTCCTCGTATATAAAATCTTTAACTACCTCAAAGTTTTAACTTTCTATCGGGATGTTTTATCAGAGATATCGATGTTCTTTGTCCCTCTTTGTTGACTTATTTAGTTTTCTGAACGGACTTTGGGAAGATGGTATTGTACTTGTGGAGTTGGCTTGTGAGTTTATTTCAAGTACGATTTTGAAAGACAAGATGATGCGTTGTCATGTAATTGCTTAAATCCCTTTTTGGCATTTAAGGTCTCAGCCTTTTCATTAGCGATCTTGAAGGAGTAACATTTATTTCCCAACATTGTTCTTCATAGATGAATAAGCTGGGCAATCGGCTCTAAAGACGCTACCATATGTGGTTAAAACTATTGAGGCTTTTCCAAAATCTCCCGTAATGTAAATGTTGGACTTTCCTGGTCCAAAACCACTCTGATAGAAGCCGGTCAGATCGTTGATGAATAGTCTTAGGTGGCCACATATCATGGCAGACAGGATTCAATATGCGATGCTGAGTATACCTCTGTAAGTTCAGAATATCTCCCTTCTCTAGGATTGGACGAACAGTGCTGAGGTTCTATTCTTTCGGCATACTTTCATCAACCTAAATTTTAGAGATAAGTTGATGGATGCTCTGTATCCAATCATCACCTGCTGTTTAAAGCAATTCTACATTTAAGCTTGTCTTTGGTTCCATGACTTTATCTTAGTCGTGTGCACTTAAATTTTGGCTGTCATCGCCCAGGGAGAATGAACACCATTGTTCGTCGTCACCGTTTAACAGTTCACAAATAAGCATGTCGACTGTATTTTTTTTTTTAAAACGTCCTGACTCTGGTTCGGTAAAGCGCCTTCTGCGTTTCTGCTGTTTTAATCCCGTCTCCATTCGTCATCGAACTTGTGGTTTCTTTGTTAAAGTGGATTGACACACAGCACATTAGAGGCGGTCTCCCTAATCACTCTTTAGCAATGACAACGAATCTTCTACATTCGATGCTGGCCGTATCGAACTCTTAAAAAGATTAAGGGGAATTAGATCGAGCATTTTCTTTACGATTTCCTCACAATGTTTCACTAGCTTTAGGCCGTTACGGATATCTACAACCGTATACTGGATACAGCAAGATTATGGCCCTGGATAATGTTAACTGCTTTGAATGTCCGGACAAGAAGAGCTTTGATGAGCACGTAGAAGCAGTTTTTGGTAAGATCGTTGTTGTGGCATGGGCGTGTATGAGGCAAATGTTTGCAAGTTAAGCCTTTACGCGAATTTTTTACAGACATTCGCGTAGATGCCTGAAGCTGAAGGCAAATCCCCATCCCAATAAGTGCTGCAACTGCAGTCCTTGCCGCGCCAGTTGTTTGTCCATTCTGTCGCGTTTTTTTCGATGGCGTTTATGTTTGCCTTGTTGCGTCAAGGACATTCGCTAGTTGTTCGGTCTGTTACAGCTGCGACGTTTCACGCATTGATTCAAAGATCATTGTCCTTTAATCGTCTGTCAATGAATCCGTCACTATCTTTATCTTTTACGTTAAAAGCTGCGGGCCTTAAAATGGCGTTGGCCAGTATCAATATTAAGCTTCCAGTCGAGCACACACTTACGATTTTAGATTTTAGAGTGCATGCAAAAGGACTTACTTACTATACTAATGCTATTAGCGGAGAGCACCATTTGGTTGCGCTGCTGGCAAGAGATTCTCGACTAATTGCCGGATAGACCGCCTCGTACCTTATGTTTTTCTAACTGTCAAGTTAGTTAGATAATTAAAGTTAAATATCACATTAAAGTAACTAGGCTGTTAAATTATTTACGTGTGTTCTTTTTAGTTTAGAGAAATGTCCATACTCTTCGATAAGAGACATAACAGAGTTCTTTGGCGAACAAAGATACATACACGCACATCAAGCTGATTCCTATAAGTATCCGTAAATAGATGTACAATATGTATCATCTACATATGTATATTGCATTTACGAGTGGCAATAGGGAGGAACAGAATTTATGGTTCAGCCTTTTCGGTTGCCAAATAAATCCTTTTGTTTCCTTCGAAGAACACTAATTAAGCAATCTTCCAATTGCTAGCTCATTTATATTATACATTGGGATTTTTGTCATCTTTTCCCTTAAAACAATTTAAAGGATTTCGTAGGATCATGAGTTATTCAGAGGGTACTCAAGCAGATACTCACATCCGTATACTCGTGCACATTCGTACCTGCTAATCGCCTTAATTTGAAGCTTAAAATGTTTGGCATAACCTCATTGCTAGTCGTTTTTGTTTGTTTTCCGTTAGCTATACACTCAAACTGCCAAAAAATATGTGTCGGAATTATTTATGTTCTTTTATGCTCCTAAGGGATGGTAACAATTGTAGGACGTTGAATCTTTGTTGTCTTAATTAATGGATGAGTGCCTTTGGCTTTTTATTTTGGATCAATTCTGGTCTTTTGTCAAATTTAAATAAGGCACACGTGAGAGTAGTTATCGTAGTGATTCAGGGATATGAGTAGAAGGAATAGCGTAGTGAGTAGTAGTTTAAATACTAATCTGTAGTTTGTGTGCCTTTGGGATAACAAGAGTTCAAGAGATTTTGAAAACTAAACAATGAGTTTTGAAATTGGAAACCAGAAGGAGCGAAATAGCTTTAATTTATGCGGTATGACATATTAAGAATAGGAAGTTATTCTCCTTACGCAAAGTGAGTAAGTAAGTAAGTGGAGAATGGTCTAACTTTTGTCACTCAATCTACATCAGATATTGGTTGTTTGTTGCTTCAAAATAGATTTTAAAGTATTTCAACTATACCCTCTTAAAATATGACAAGGTTCCTGCTTTATACAGACAAGGAACTTGTCCATTGTACTCCTTTTATGACCCCAATGAGGCTATTTCTTATAAACAATCCTGGCATTCTGATTCGTGGCCCTAATGTGCATATCGAAATAATAGGTATTTTGTTCTTAAATGGCAGCATTCATGTTTCTAGTCATTTTGTGATACTTACTGCACAACTTCCGCTTGCGAAACCTCGAAGTGTTCAGAACCTAGATCTTAATGGACGTCCATGATTGCACAGCTTTCTTTAGAGATACTTCGACATTTTTGGAAACCAGAAACCAGGACCTGGGCCAGATTAAGAGTTACAAGTGGTGTAACCTCCACATTGTTGAAATAAAAAACTGTTCAGAGACAACCAACGGAATCGGACATGGTGAATATTATGCTTAGGACTCCAATATATTGCCTTAAATCCACCATTGACTCAGATTATCACACATGAGATAGATATTGTGGATGTCAAAGATACAACAATGTCAAGAAAAACTACAAAAATTCGACATTACAAATCCGTAATCGCAAAAGAGTGCTCAAAACTTTTATCAAGTAGAGTGACAAAGAGTAAGCAAACAAGCGATCAGAGAAGCTGCTGGTTATAAAGCGCCATCACAAAAAAAAACCTTCTTGTAGGCAGGTACATGCAGCTAAACAAGAAGGTGACTAAAAGGGAAGAGCACAGTTTTCTCGAAAATAAAATAGAAAGGCACGAATATGAAAACACTACTTCTGTAGACTGTACAAAGGCTTTGTTGGTCTTTATTGGTCAAATTACCGCTGAACAAAGGACACAGAAAATTCCGCACTACTATTCTATACGAAGGTAGAAATATCGAAGCAGAAGTCGAATGAGCCTGTGAATGAAGTCAGACTACCTCCTGAAGTATTTAAACTGAAGATGACGTAGTTGGAATCATATACTTGCTAACTCTAATGGTGAGTGATCCTAGCATCGTTTTTTCGATCCACATGGAGGGAGGTCCTTTTGTCTGAGCCAGGATTTACAAGTCTCCTACATATTGCCTATAAGATCTTTTCTATCGTATCTTAAACCGTTTATGAACAATCTGGCCAGTACATATCATTGAGGTTTCATGCCGGGAAATCCACCATCGCCCAAATAATTACACATTTGCGGGTGCTTATCCATTTCAACACCACATATGACAGCATACATACATGGGGCAAGCTATGCAAGTCACTGTCTACTTTTGACATCACTGAAGATTTCTCGCTGCTCCACGAAAGCCGGGAATGAATAAATCGACACATTCGAAGGTTTTAGAAAAGACGAAGCTTGGAAATCGTGGAAGGCAGATGAAGAAGCATATAACCGTTTCCAGAGAAAGATTCTGTGGGACCCCGGTGGAAATAGGACTCTAGCACCACCTTAGCAAGTTTCAAGACATAAATCCTTTCCATTATCTATAGTAGTTTGGATATTCTTCATATTTTTCACTCCATTAATTGAAATTCCCTCGGATTTGCACTGCCAACGACTGATTTTTAGCTCTTATACTCGTACAATTCGAAGTTAGACTTCAAGCCATAAACACTGGTACACAACTGAACTCACTCATTACGAATGCAACACTGGGCGCATCCATTTCGTATTGATTGCGATTTGACAGTTGATATTCATGCTTCATTGTGATGTAAAAAGTTTTTGACATTGAATGCTTACAATCATGGAATGGGGCGACATCGAAAATCGAATTGTTGTAGTTGGCCTACTTAAATGCAACATGAAAAAAGGCGATATCTCTAGGACGTTGCGACCACTTGGAATCACTCGCAATTTTGTGTATCGTGCTGTGAAGTTGTTTGAGTACGAGACCGTCAAAGATCCGGCCGTCCGCGCACTGTGAGCACACCGAAAGCGATCAAAGCCGTGAAGAAACGAATCGACCAAAAACCGCTACGAAAACAGAAGATCTTGTCGCGGGAAATGCAAATTTCGCAAAAATCCATGTCTCGCATTATCAAAGAAGATTTAGGGCTCAACGCGTACAAGCGCCACACTGGACACTTGCTCACGGCCGCATTGAAGGAAAAACGTAAACGAAGATCGAAAGCGTTACTCAGCCGGTACTTGAGGAACGCTCACAGACAAATTCTGTTTACTGACGAGAAAATCTTCACCGTAGAAGAATTCTTCAATAAGCAGAACGATCCTGTGTATGCTCGGTAATCCAGAGAAGCATCCTAACTCATTCCGGGTGTTCAAAGAGGCCACCATCCCACCGTCCGTAATGGTATGGTGGGGAGTGAGCTACGACGGCGTAACCAAGCCCCATTTTTGCGAGAAAGGAGTAAAAACATCGGCCAAAGTATATCAATCGAACGTCTTGGAACCCATTGTGGAGTCTCTCAACCAATCAATATTCAACAACATGACATGGACTTTCCAGCTAGACTCTGCTCCAGCTCACAAAGCAAAAACGACTCAACTGTGGCTCAAAAACAACGTTCCGGACTTCATATCAACGGATGATTGGCCAGCTGGTATTCCAGGCCTCAACCCGTTGGATTGCAAGTTTTAGTCCGTATTAGAGGGCATGGCTTGCTCTACTCTATACTCAAATATTGAGTCGTTGAAGCAAGGCCCTTGTCCGTGCAATGGACAATTTCCCCATGCATGAAGTGCGTCTCGCAATCGATGAGTGGCCACATCGTTTTAAGTCGTGCTGGAAGGCAAATGGAAGTCATTTCGAATAAGTTGTTCTACGATTTGTAGCCATTGAATAACCCAATAAAAACAAAAAAACATTGTTTAAATACTAATTCGTTTTCATATGGCGCTGATTTTTCTGTGTACCAGTATTTATGACTTGACTAGGTAGAGGTAGAGATATTGTACTAATACTCACTTCATCTGCTTAAATAATTTTAATTGTTTACACTTACTGATGTTGAGGTCAAGTTTTTAATATTTGTTCGCTAAGCGAGATGAGAAGGATTCCTCCGAGAGGCCTTTAGTCGAAGTCTGCACTTCTACACAGAGCATTACTCGACCAAAAGTGTGGCAGCCCAGTTTGAGAAAGTAGTTTCCTGGCAACAAAATGTTCCGCCTAGAGTGAGAAGCCATATTTAGAATGAATTCTGGAATAGTCCTCCTTTATCTGAAAGGCCGCCACAAATATGATATTCCACTCATATATATAGCAGGCCAGGTTAGCATTTATTGTAGATGTCACGTCTAAATGGTTACACTAAGGCATCCCTTCACCTTTCATGCATTTGTCCGAAATTGTTTATAAACACAGTTCAGCTAATAAGAGTTTCTTGTTGGCTCTGGGTGGTATAGAGTGAAATTAGAAATTAGATGAACAAGCATACTTTTTTGATTATATAGACTGTCCTAGGGGCACTCAAAATGGAACTGGTCCTCCAGGTTGGGGGTTGTGCCGACGGGGTAACTGCCAGGCCATTTAAAAAAAAAATTAAGTTACGAAGCATCAACAAGCCTCGGATATGGACGGATCTACTGTTGACAACCCACGCAAACGATTTAAGGACAATGAGCTTCGGATATGCACGTGGAATGTTAGATCCCTTAATAGACCACGTGCAGCCGAGCAACTAGCGGAGGCTCTAGACTGCTGCAAAGCAGACATAACCGCCATCCTAGAAATGCGATGGGATGGGCCGGACGAAAAGAAGATGAAAAACTGCGACATCTACTACGGCAATTGCTATCGACGGCAAAAGCAGCGCTTATTTGGATGCGGATTTGTTGTCGGAGGCAGACTAAGACGAGAAGTCCTCAGCTTCCGGCATGTGAGCGAGCGCCTCGTAGCAATCCGCATCAAGGCTAAATTCGCCAACATAAGCCTCATATGCGCGCATGCCCCCACAGAGGAGAAAGATGACGACACCAAGGATGCCTTCTACGAGCTCCTTAACAAGACCTGCGAGCAATGCCCTAGCTATGACATTAAAATTGTCCTCGGTGATTTTAATGCAAAGCTAGGAAGAGAGGGTATCTTTGGTGGAACAATCGGAAAATATAGCCTGCACAATACCACCTCCGATAACGGATTCAGGCTAATCGACTTTGCGGCGGGGCGAAACATTGTCGTGGCTAGCACGCAGTTCCCACATCTCGACATACACAAGGGGACTTGGAGAACTCCTGTTCAATCAACAGTCAACCAGATAGATCACATTGCGATCGACGCAAGACACTCCTCCAGCATTATGGATGTCCGTACGCTCCGAGGAGCCAACATCGACTCGGACCATTACCTTGTTGTAGCCAAGGTACGGTTGCGGATATGTCAAACTACGCCAATACAAACTAATGCTGTGAGAAAATTCGACGTCAGACGGCTACAATCGCAAGAGATCGCCAAGTCCTTTTCCGATCGAGTGTCTCTTAATCTCTTAAGAGGTTCAATGCCGCCAGCATCAAGCATCGAAGACCATTGGAAACACTGCCAAAACGCCATCAGAGATGCCGCCTCTGATGTGCTGGGTTTCACTCGTCCACTACAACGAAACCCCTGGTTCGATGATGAATGCCGGCAAGCACATACAGCAAAGCAAGATGCTTAGAAAGACCAGAGCTGCTCATGAGCTTTATGAGCGGAAGAGGAGAGACGAGCACCGGCTTCTCAGGAGGAAGAAGAAAAAGCATGACAAGCGCGCGACCGAGGAAATTGAGAGATGCTACTCCAGGAATGAGGTTCGGAAGTTTTACCAAAAGGTAAAAATAACATGCCTCGGAAACAAATCCCGAACCGAAGCCTGTAGAGATGAACAAGGGAACATCGCAGTAGAATCGCAGTCGATGCTGAGGATTTGGAAAGATCATTTCTGCAGACTATATAACGGCGATGACGGACCAAATACCGCTGTCAGGCAGAATCAACCTTTCAACCTGGACGATGATGACCAACAATTCCGTCCACCCGACCTGGATGAAGTGAAGATAGCCATATCGAAGCTTAAGTCCAACAAAGCTGCTGGAGCGGATGGCCTGACTGCCGAGCTCTTCAAAGCGGCAGGCGATGACTTGGTAAGGAGCATACACCAACTCATCTGTAAAATATGGGCGGACGAAAGTATGCCCGATGAATGGAACCTCAGCATTGTTTGTCCAATTCTCAAGAAAGGAGACCCTCTGAACTGCGCCAACTACAGAGGCATCAGTCTCCTTAACATCGCATATAAGATCTTATCCGCCGTATTGTGTGAACGCCTGAAGCCGTTCGTCAACAACCTGATAGGTCCATATCAGTGTGGTTTCAGGCCAGGAAAGTCCACCATCGACCAGATATTCACACTACGACAGATCTTGGAGAAGACCCATGAGCTTCAGATCGATACCCACCACCTATTCATCGATTTTAAGGCCGCGACAGCATCTATAGAGACGAGCTATATAGAGCAATGTCTAGTTTTGGCATCCCTGCCAAACTCGTCCGTCTATGCAGGATGACGATGGAGAATGCACGCTGCTCCATCAAGGTCGGTAAAGATCTCACCGAGACCTTTGATGTCCAGAAAGGATTTAGACAAGGCGATGCGCTGTCATTCGATTTTTTCAACATCGTACTTGAAAGAATAGTGCAAAACTCACGAGTAAACAGAAGAGGCACTATCTTTCAAAAGTCCGTCCAACTACTCGCATACGCCGACGATATTGACATAATCGGGAGAAAGCAGCGTGATGTCAGTGGCGCTTTCGCGAGTATTGAGACGGAAGCGGCGAAAATGGGTTTAGAGGTCAATTAGGGCAAGACCAAGTATACTCGTATGCTGTCAAGCAAAAAGGACAACCAACACCGACGTCTCGGACAGAACGTCACCCTCGACAGATATAACTTTAAGGAAGTTAAGGACTTTGTCTACCTAGGCTCCGCTATAAATACAGACAACGACACCAGCGCTGAGATCAAGCGAAGAATAACTCTTGCCAACCGCTGTTTCTTTGGGTTAAGAAGGCAATTGAGTAGCAAAGCCCTCTCTCGGACAACAAAAGTCACCTTTTATAAGACTTTAATAATCCCGGTCCTGCTCTATGGCGCAGAGGCATGGACATTATCAAAAATGGATGAGGGTGTTCTTGGTTGTTTCGGGCAAACTTCGGTCCCGTCTGCATTGACGGTGAGTGGAGGAGGAGATACAACGACGAACTGTACGGACTGTACAGCGACATCGACCTAGCCAGAAGGGTAGAGATCCGACGACTGAGGTGGCTGGGTCATTAAGAGTGAATGGACACCAATGCTCCGGTCCGAAAAGTCTTCGAATCCGCCCCCGAGGGACAGCGCAGTAGAGGAAAGCCAAGACTTAGGTGGCGCACGGAAGTGGAAGAGGACCTCAGCCAACTTAGCGTGCGAAACTGGAGGCAGCTAGCCAGTGATCGAGCTGGCTGGAGAAACTTGTTGACTGAGGCCCAGGTTCACCCCGGACTGTAACGCCCCCTAAAGTAAGTAAGTAAAAGCTCTCCAACGCAGCTAACAGACAGGAAAACTCAGAAAGTGAGCTTATACTAGGTGGGGTGAAAAGTAACCTCGTTGGGAATGAATTTTGAATTTTTTTTAAATTATTCAATATAGTCCCCTTTTAGCTTGATACAATTATTCCAGCAATTTTCATACTTCGTGATCCCGTCCGAAAAGTAATTTTCCAGAAGGTCTGCAAAATACTCCTCCGTGGCGTCGATGATTTCCTCGCGTGAGCTGAATTTTTTATTGATGAGCCATCGTTTGAGGTTTGGGAAGAGATAATAGTCCGAGGGAGCCAAATCGGACGAATACGGTGGATTCGACAGCACAGTAATACTCGCTGTTGATGACTCCACGAAGAGTATGCCATGATAATCCCAGAAAACCGAAGTCATAACCTTTTCGACCCATTAAGCCTCTCTCGGCCGCTTCGGAGCACTCGTGCCGGCTTCAGTCCATTGCCGGGCGCTCATTCTGTTCTCTGGTGTGTAATAGTGGTTCCAGGTTTCATCAACAGTTACCAATCGACGCCAAAAGTCCGCCCGACTGCGCATCAGCAAGTCGAAACACTCTTTCGAAGTGCTCTCGCGTTCGTGTTTTGTGTCAGGAGTGAGCATGCGCGGCACCCAGCGGCAGGATCACTTTTTCATGTGCAGAATATTGCCCAAAATATGGCCTGTGCACTCAGTACTAATCTTTGTAGTATCTGCTAGCTCGCGCACCTTCACTTTCCGGTTAGCCGACACCATTTCATGTATTTTTTTGACATTGTCCTCTGTAGCCGCATCGGAGGGCCTGCCGCTGCGGACTTGATCGGTAGTGGAGTTGCGGCCACCACTAAACTCTCGAAACCAATATTTGAAGGTGAAATCTGACGGAGCATTAGCCCCATAATATTTATCCAACTTTTCTTGTGTTTCCTTCGACGTTTTGCCTCTCAAAAAATAATGTTTTATGAGAGAACGAAAATCGTTTTTGTCCATACTCAACATGATGCCAAACACGTCAACGACAATCAGTCGTCAAAACAAAAGGGCATGTCTGCCCAAATAAACGGACTTCAAGGCACCATAACCTTGTTTGCAGTAGCAATGCATTCTGGCGGTCAAGGAGGTTACTTTTCACCCCCCCCTAGTATTATGAGAATATGCTAGATGGATTGCTTTGTCAGACATAAATTTGTATTCCAGACAAGCATTACGCTACTCAAAGTCGTACGTTAATATATTACTCGATGACGATATCACCTCTCAAAAAAGGGATATTACAAACTTGGAAAACACAAATAATTTTTTGAGTCCAGTTCTGATAGATTTTCCTCTCAAATTGATGCACCGAGAAATCGTAGTTTCCGCCGATAATATTTTACCGGACACGGATGCTTATCAGGAATCATAATAAAGCAGAAAGTGTTGCAGTTCCTAAGAATTTATTAGCAGCTGGTATTCACACATTCATTCATTGAATTGTTGTTCATACGATATCAACAGGCTTTAATCTAATTCCTTAACTGAGTGTGATCAAAGTACTCGTAAAAGCAAACAAAGCAAGCGCTTGAAAAGTATTATAGGGACTCCTCTCCATCGATTGGAACCATCCACTTCTGATTTGCTAAATTTCGGTGAGGTAGTACAAGAGACGCCGAATGTTCTGGTCGCGCAATTGATGTCATCACACCAGAAATGATCGATAAGATCCACGGTATGATATTGAACGATCGGCAAGTGAAGATGCGCGACCTAGAAGGGGCTACAGGCATATTACATGGATCGGTGATTTAAGTTTTGCGAAAATACTTGTATTAAAAAAGTTATCCGCGCCGGATGTGTGCTGCCTTTGTTCACAATTGGCAACAAACGCACAGTTTGACAACTTTAAATGAGCGTTTGGCGATATTCAACCACAATCTGAACGAGTTTTTGCATCACTTCGTAATCGTGAACGAAACATGCATTCATCACAGCACACCAGGGACCAAAGCAGAGTCGAGATGGTGGACTTCTTCTCGTAAATCGAAGCCGAAGAAAGCCAAGGTGCAAAACGATTACCGGCACTAATCATTGGATTCATTCGATGCCGCATTTGGGGACGAAAAAAAGTTCCCTTCCGCCGGGGCACAAGTTCACAGTCGAAAAAAGAAAAAGTCACCCATGAAATGAACGCCTATTTCAAGAGCCCCGAGAAATTGTTTTATTTAGAAGTGCATCGAGCTAAAAGGAGATTATGGTGAAAAACAAAACGTTCTTTGCCGAAAGGGATGATACTTTTTTTAATTTTTCAGGGACTTATTGACTCATCCTCGTATGTATATTTAAATAAGACTTTTCGCTATAATTTATTATTTAATACATTACATTTAACTTCTTTTGACATGGGCCTCCCACCAAAATCTAGCCTTGTTGCACCGAACTTGGTTTTTTGGACACAGAGGGCATAGGCTTAAGTAATACTTGACTATATGTTCATATGGTGATAGACTTCATACTTTCTTTAGACTTATCTACGCGCGTGTGTATATGTATCGCAAATAACAATATGCTATTGAGACTTCGTGATTTAGATTTGATTGGAGACTCGATTATCAGGCCTTTTAGGGTATGACAGGGAATATATCCCAGGAGCTTCCCAATATCTTGTTGACCATTTAAAGCCAAGTAAAATATAAGAGAATTACCAAGTGGCCTGCCTGATTGTCTTTTGAGGCGTTCTTAGCTCATCGAATAAATCAAATTTACTCCACTTCATGATAAAACATTTAGGCAATGATAACCCTGAAGAAAACATATCTCCTGATAATTGGTTTTTCTGTCTGTCTATTTGGAGTTTAGGAAATCTAGTTAAGCGCCTAACTTAGATCCATTGAGTCATACTGAGCCTATGTTTATCTTTTTTCTCCTTGTAAATAGCACGTGTCATGTTTGAGTTTTGTCTCAGACTATCTTACACAAGCCAGTAACACATAGATATGACAACGTCAGCTCCATATTCAATCACTTTGTATTTAATTGATTGCCTAGAACATCTATGACTAAAGACCATACAAATGATGAGAAGACCGTAGTTTGTAGACATTTTTTTCTCCGAATTTTCAACATTGTTCGGTAAATTGTATGATCAATAACTTTCAGGATGAGGCTAGGGCTGTTAAGTTACAGCTGGATTGATAGAAAACTCGTTCGTACGAAAACTTTGCGGAAAGAGATCATTTTTCTTCTTCTGCCAAAATGCTTAAGGGATGATAGATAGATCGGCCTTTATCCCAAATTATCAAATTATTTGATTAAATGCCGAATGCCTTCTTATATACAAATGGTTTCCGAAGAATCTTAAGCTTAATGGACCATGAGATTTAAGAAACTCAATAGGCTTGTTACAAAGTTTAAAGATGCATACCATTCTTACTACTCGCAAGACTTGCGGGATATATGTCCTTTTAGAGCTTGTAGGAAGGTTATTATGTCGAGATAAATAGAAATGTTCAAACGATCTAAGCGCCCTTTTAGTTTTATCCATGCTTAAAAGAATAAATATAATGCTGCAGAAATTATGACCTTTTTTCATGGAATCTTTCAATGCCTGCCTTTAATTATTATCTGTGTTTCATGATCTGTGTCAATATTTCCCCCTGCCACTTTAAATAAATTTTATGCAAAGTTTGTCATCGAGATATGCCCAAAACACAAACCACTGCAGACGATTACAAGCATTTTTTATCAATGCTCATTATGTCTTGTAATTAAAAGTGGCAACTCTAGCAAAACGCCAGATTAAAGCTTCTTCCAATCCACCCATGTTGCGTCGTCTGTTGAATAATTAGCTTAACAACGGAACAAACACAAATCCTGCTCCCGACCTCGTTTATGACAATTTCTGTGTCTTGACAAACACTGTCAATTGGCAGCTTTGCCTATCCTTAAGCTCTTGTCGTACAATTGTATAGATTGTTTCGTCTTTCCCTCCTTAAATAAGTGAAATTCCAAAGAAAGTAAACTTCCTTACCTGTTTTGTTGAATCTGTGATAAAATTTACAAAGTATCTTACGATGTTTATGTCACCTTAAATTAAAATCACTTCTCAACCAAGTACATAACAACGAAGGCAAACACCTAGAGCTTCCTCCTCCCAAGGTAAGCAGCAAGCGAAATCGTTTAGAAAATTAATCATCAGACGTGAAAAGATATTACAAAAGTTTTTGTACCATCATTTGGGAAGGCGTGCAGTATCTCCAGCTTCAGCTGTATTTGTACCTTCAGCCCCTTGTTCTAACTCAAGCTTCAGTAGCAACAACAGCAGCGCCATAAGCAAGAAAAACATCCGCCAACTTCCGTCGGAAGGCAAGCACAGTAAGCATATTCGTAATTCAAAAAAATAACGTGCATCCGCCCCAAGGGTATTTGCGCCACCAAGTTGTTGAAAACAAGATGCATAAGGAAACAAACGGTTTTAATTGGAATTTCCACCTGGGGGGAATGTGAATGGTGTAAGTCATGTGAACGTCGCTGGGTTCTAGATATGTTCAAGCACACATACAGCAAGACTGCCTAAGCCTACCCTCTCTAATAACGCAACACACAGAGCAGTAATCGTAGTACTAGTTGCTGACAGATAGTTCAGGAAGAATTACTAAACTTTGTCGCGGTTACTGTACGTACGGAACCATCCCGGTTACCACAAATAAATTGACATTACGTCAAGAATTGCGAAAAGGTCGACGACAAAGGTTAAACGCAACACAACACACAAAAAAAAAAGTTTAAGCGCGAAACCTTTAGAAGCGAAACCGCAGCGAGTTAATTAAACAAATTTGACAACCATTAGAGTTTAGCATAATACCAAAGTTAAGGGGCGGTTGGGCTATGAGAAGAATGAGATATTTCTCAGGGACTTATACGAACAAACGCAGCAGACTACTACAGACGAGTGGAGCACAAAAGGAGCCACAAAACCCCCTGGGAAGGCGCTAAGGCTACAGCAGTTAATTTACTGGAAAATGAATGAGAAGCGCGAACGACTTTACTCTTTTCTTTTTGTTTTGTTCTTCATCTGCAAATGGTGGTGGCAAAAAGGAAGATAAATGTAAAAACGGAAAGACGGATAATTATTAATTTTCTGAACCGTTTTCGAATACTCATTATTTTCACGGGATTCATCCGTCTATTACGGGAACATAGGGAAGGAAACGGTTTTGTTTCATTGTTTTGTGGCAAGATTGTTATAGCGCAGCCAGGATAAGAGCATACGCACTCTAGTTCTTGGAGGAGAGTGGAAAAGGATGGTGCTATGGACAATAGTATGAATAATATTTTGCTGCTAGAAAACGGTTTGGAAGATTTATGTGTGGACATAATGTGGACTAACATCACAAATTAGAGTCAAATTCTGTCGAATTAAGCTAGCTCCAGAAACCTTTTATGCTGATAGATGTAAGTGCTTTGTATTGATCTCAAACGAAATATAGATTTAAACGAATCACCATTGAAATTCTTAGTACAAATATATAGATACGAGATTACTATTCTGCTGAGACAGAGCATTAAATGATTGCACAGAGCATATAAATAGATAATAGAAAAGAACGAGTGCATGCTTCTTTCATTTTCCTTTAAAAACAATTTTCTAGTCTCCAGGAAAGTGCCATTATATACACACATATGTGCCTTATACGAGGCATGGCCGGACACTAGCGCAGAGAAGGTGATCCAAACTGACGTCGCTGCTCATGCAGCAAACATTGTAGGTGAGTTGTGCCTAGGAAAAGTAAAGTGTTTGATGTCAGTTAGAAGTCTCCTGTCATTTCTATCGAGAGACAATAGAAAAGTATTTCACATTTTATGGATTTTCCAAAGCATTGTTTTGGTCTGGTAATGACTTAGCGAGAAACGTCATATACGGGTTTTTCCTGGCCTTGATTCGGTCTAAGGCCAGCCCTAACTACAGGGAATACCGACTTTCGCACGCTAAGTTAGCTGAGGTCCTCTTCCACTTGCGTGCGCCACCTGAGTCTTGGCCTTCCTCTACTGCGCTGTCCCTCGGGGGCGGATTCGAAGACTTTTCGGACCGGAGCATTGGTGTCCATGCGCTCTACATGACCCAGCCATCTCAGTCTTTGGATCTTCACTCTTCTAGCTAGGTCCATGTCGCTGTACAGTCCATAGAGTTCGTAGTTGTATCTCCTCCTCCACTCACCGTCAATGCAGACGGGACCGAAGATCGCCCGAAGAATTTTTCTCTCGAAGCAACCAAGAACACCCTGATCCATTTTTGATAATGTCCACGCCTCTGCGCCATAGAGCAGGACCGGGATTATTAAAGTCTTATAAAGGGTGACTTTTGTTGTCCGAGAGAGGGCTTGCTACTCAATTGCCTTCTTAACCCCAAGAAACAGCGGTTGGCAAGAGTTATTCTTCGCTTGATCTCAGCGCTGGTGTCTGTGTTTATAGCAGAGCCTAGGTAGACAAAGTCCTTAACTACCCCAAAGTTATATCTGTCTAAGGTGACGTTTTGCCCGAGACGTCGGTGTTGGTTGGCCTTTTTGCTTGACATAATATACTTGGTCTTGCCTTTATTGACCGCTAAACCCATTTTCGCCGCTTCCGTCTCAATACTCGCGAAAGCGCCACTGACATCACGCTGCTTTCTCTCGATTATGTCAATATCGTCGGCGTATGCGAGTAATTGGACGGACTTTTGAAAGATAGTGCCTCTTGTGTTTGCTCGTGAGTTTTGCACTATTCTTTCAAGTACGATGTTGAAAAAATCGCATGACAGCGCATCGCCTTGTCTAAATCCTTTCTGGACATCAAAGGTCTTGGTGAGATCTTTACCGACCTTGATGGAGCAGCGTGCATTCTCGAGTCTCGACGAGTTTGGCAGGGATGCCAAAACTAGACATTGCTCTATATAGCTCGTCTTTATAGATGCTGTCATACGCGGCCTTAAAATCAATGAATAGGTGGTGGGTATCGATCTGAAGCTCATGGGTCTTCTCCAAGATCTGCCGTAGTGTGAATATCTGGTCGATGGTGGACTTTCCTGGCCTGAAACCACACTGATATGGACCTATCAGGTTGTTGACGAACGGCTTCAGGCGTTCACACAATACGGCGGATAAGATCTTATATGCGATGTTAAGGAGACTGATGCCTCTGTAGTTGGCGCAGTTCAGAGGGTCTCCTTTCTTGAGAATTGGACAAACAATGCTGAGGTTCCATTCATCGGGCATACTTTCGTCCGCCCATATTTTACAGATGAGTTGGTGTATGCTCCTTACCAAGTCATCGCCTGCCGCTTTGAAGAGCTCGGCAGTCAGGCCATCCGGTCCAGCAGCTTTGTTGGACTTAAGTTGAAAGGTTGATTCTGCCTGACAGCGGTATTTGGTCCGTCATCGCCGTTATATAGTCTGCAGAAATGATATTTCTAAATCCTCAGCATCGACTGCGATTCTACTGCGACGTTTCCTTGTTCATCTCTACAGGCTTCGGTTCGGGATTTGTTTCCGAGGCATGTTATTTTTACCTTTTGGTAAAACTTCCGAACCTCATTCCTGGAGTAGCATCTCTCAATTTCCTCGGTCGCGCGCTTGTCATGCTTTTTCTTCTTCCTCCTGAGAAGCCGGTGCTCGTCTCTCCTCTTCCGCTCATAAAGCTCATGAGCAGCTCTGGTCTTTCTAAGCATCTTGTTTTGCTGTATGTGCTTGCCGGCATTCATCATCGAACCAGGGGTTTCGTTATGGTGGACGAGTGAAACCCAGCACATCAGAGGCGGCATCTCTGATGGCGTTTTGGCAGTGTTTCCAATGGTCTTCGATGCTTGATGCTGGCGGCATTGGACCTCTTAAGGGATTAAGAGAGCTTTTAGTCGTTTGTTATTTGAAACTAGAGCAATTTCTTGACAAATCTGACAAGTTTTCCTACCTTTGGAAGGCAGAGATTGTATTGTAGGAATACCTTGATGCGTTTTTAAGCAGTTTAATTGCACAGAAGGTACGAACAGATCCCTCCTTCTGTTCATCCCTGTAGCTTTTACAGAAATTATTGTAACTTTTCTGTGTTCGTAGTTGGAGATTTAATCGCTGCCTGATTGTCTCTGATATTAACATCATAACTAATTGGCGAGCAATCAACAGGATCATTCTTTCCTAAGCCGTACAACTCACTCGTAAAATGTAAATAGCCATATCTGATGGAATATTTTGATAATGCTTAGGCGAGCACCAGCCTCATATGAGTAAACACAATGCGTGTGGGTAGGCCGAAGGATGAAACTTTGCATAAGTTCTCAGTGAAAACACCTACATACTCGTATGATACGAGTCGTTATTGGAAATAAAGAATGATTTACTAATGATTTTCGTTGTCTTCATTTGGTCCGTTCTAAAATTCGGAGATTAATATCTAAGACTAGTTACTAGTTACTAGTTACTAGACTAGTGTATACTGGCTTGTTCCATATTTACCCCTTTCCATTGCTGTCGGTGTTTCAGGTCAAGGGAAGAGTGCCTGAACATGTGTTAAGTTTTTAGGAAAATGGGAAACAGAGAGCACAAAAGATGTTTGTTAATTGTTTGAATATTCCACGTCCAGGTCACAAGGTCGCTGTCCTTTAATCCTTTGGCAGGATGGTAAACAGTAAATTCGTCATTAATCAAGGCTTGTGACTCCAAGTTGTAAGACAGTTAGAATTTTTTCGATAAATCGCCGTTCAGATACCCTTCTTCCCTTACCAGCTAAAAAATTGTGTTGTTATGTGATTGTGAGTTTGGCGGTCCTAAGGTTATTCTGTACTACCATCAGATCCATGGTGATCTTGTACATAGACATTACCATTATATTCAATTTGTGTTACTTCTGGGGCGAGGTATAGTATATAGCTTTTGTCGAGTATTGCCTATGTTTGTCAATGTCTCTGGCCCAAATATCTTTACAATACCAATATATATATATTTTTTTTTAATTTTGAAATTAACTTTTGTTTTGCAGGTGAGTCAATCATATATTATTATGTGGATAAATCGAAGTTCCTAGCAGTGATTGTTAAACTACTCGTACAAATAGTAAGTTATAAATTTAGTTTACTACTAAATTTAATTTCTTGAGATTTCCTTAAAGTTCTTATCATTTTAAAGGCACAACGTGAATCGATTCGTCAGAAAACATCTAAAATTCGAACGCGCCATCAATGAGTAAAATCTGGATTCCTTGTTTAGTAACTCAATTTACTTCGGTTGGTCGCGTACTATTAATTTTTACAACTGCCGTGGGAGTCGTTCAATGTTCAACGACAAAAAATGCGTGTCCTATTAATATTTTCGCACTACTTGACCCCCGACTTTAGGATACGAAGAAGCCATTCCATTTATTTGCCCTTCAAGGCGAACATAATCACTTAGGGGAGTGTTATGTCTTTAATCATTACAAGTACCCGTCCTCCGTTTTATGACGAAGATATCGACTTTTTATTACTGAGCTCTTGATTTAATGACCGCAATCAAAGTAATCAAAGGACTCACAGATAGCACTATAGAATTTTTATTTCCTGATCTCATCAGGATACTTCACTCCAGTTTATTGCGTTTTCCCTGTTCCTGCTGTCATTCTACAATAGCTCTTCTCATTTTTGAATCATGACAAATGAAAAACGTGTATCTAAAAATAATCTTTAGCCTCTGACACTACTAACTGCCAACAGGTGGAGCTTTTCCCACCAGATAATGGTCAGGGTAACTAGTAGAAGAATACCTTAGTTTGCCTGTATCTCAAACGATACAAAAGGATATCAAGGAGGAAAAATAAATTTACGATATTTCATCACTGTAGATGGAGAGTACTATACGAATATGAATGTACTCGTATATCCCGTTTTTGCGCTCGAAAATCTTTAGATTATTTTGAATTTTTTTTTCTGCTTATTTCCTTGTTGTCCTATGTTTTGATCTTTATTTTGTATGATACCATTTTGTGTATGTTATTTATTCTTCTTTATTCTTTTTTCATTCGTCAGATACTCATATATATAATATGAAAGAAACAAAAATGTAATTTAGCCAAAGAGCTTCATCAAAGTCATGTTTCTTTGCCATTAAAAGTGCTCAACGCTTTGTTGTTGTTTATGTTTATGTTTGTATTTGTATCTGTGTGTTTATCTTCTAAAAGATACTTAGACATTTAGATACTTAGTCCTCTCAGATGATACAAAAGATACTCGGAGAATGTACTTTTTCCCTTGAAGACAGCTGTTTTCATTTTTCTTTATGTGTCGGGGACTTTTTCTTTAATCAAAATAAAATGATAACAGTACCATTGGGAAGTGTTTTAGGGCGATGCGAAGATGGATATTAAAGAGAAGGATGTTCTATCTTCAACACTGAGGTCTCCACCACCTAAACAAAGACTTTTATTAGATACTTTGGAGGACTCTCTTCTTAAAGAAGTTAGATAACTTGTGACTCGTAAAATGTTCATTTAAATATTTGCGGGTGCTTGGGATTAATAGATTGTGGCCTAGGCATCACTTAGGGGGATATTTACGGAGTAGGAGTAAAAGTACTTTACTTACAGATACTTTTTTTTCTTTTTGTATAGAGAGCGATACAGGAATGCACGCCTTAGGTTGGTGATTTGAGGAGGGCGTACATTTGTAGACATTCCAAAAGAATGTGACTTAATGGAGAGCGTAAATTGTTGTCGGTCTGTCTCTTGACTGATGTGAGTCATATTTTTTTAGGATCTCTGATGTCTGGTGACACTGATGATGGTACTGCCGATGGCTACTTAAAGGTTGGTACCTATCGGAATTACGGCTGTTTCTGGTGATGTAGGCGAAGGTGATATTTGTGTGTTCGGGAATATAAGAGTGCGGATTATTTATGTCAGCACTTACACTCATTGTGGGATAGTATCTCTTGACAGTTTAAAGATTGAACCAAGTAGTTTTATTTTTTATGATAGCAATCTTGACATGTGATCATTATTCGTTGAAAGCCGACCTATATTACGAAGTATTACCCCATACACTCAAATTTCAGAAAGTGGTGTTCCAATCCAAACAATGTCGTTGTCAACGCTGCTTCGATGTTTGTAAAATATTTTATGAGAAAAATGTTTTAGAAACAAATCTTTTTCCTGCTTATTCTGGTCTTTGTGAGCATTTTGATGGCAAACCCCATCCCAGATCCGTTGCCACATCACATCACCCACATCAAATACGGTTAAACCTTAGCACCTTTACACGCATACTTGTTGGATCGGCATAGAACGGAACACGGGCAGATAATTCGCCTTGACATTTGGTCATTATTACATTTTTTACTATCATATTGATTGCATATCGCCCCGCTTTAAAGCTTAATGCATGTTTACATCTTTGTTTCGGTCTGAATCTGGACGGATCCAATCCTGTGTACAAGGAAAATCTACTGATTAAAAATCTACGGAGCAGAACAACTACATTCATGAGGTCTGGAAAATCATATCATGCAACCGAAGGTTAAATATGTCCAGCTTGTGTGCTATGCTCAGAGATAAACCGTTGCTTGGATTTTACTGAAGCAGCTTTAAGTACCATATGTATTATTACCAAATAACTGACACATAAGGTCAGTGATAAGGGATGTCTTACCAAAACATTTACTTAATTTTCACGGGAATTTAATTCAAAAGCAATTTGTTATACAAGATGTTACGCAGAGAATTAGCATTGTTTGGAAAACTGATGACGGTAAATGTACGCCTCTTAACACTAGTTTAGATATGAACAGTCATCCTGCTACTCAGGTAGAAGATAAATTACTTGAAGCCTGGAGTGCAGCAGTTTTAAATGAGAACGGATGACATGTTTTGTTGCAACAAGTTGAGCTAACGTTTTATATGGCCGCCAAACGGCAATAAAATATATCAAGGAAATATTTACAACTTGAATTTTACTTGTTGCACTCCTATGTCGTTTTAAACCACTATAAACTCCTATTGGTAATAGAATCGTCCTTTTTTTCCGGTTCTTGCATTCGTTAATGAAACATCAATAGAGAGGCATGTGAGTGATAATAGATTTACAAATGCGTGAAATATCGGTTAGTAGATCTCTCAGTTATATTTTATCGTTATGCCCCTCAAAACTGAACTTGTCCACTCCTCTAGGATATTCCTATTTCTATACATTGGCGGTAAATAGTAAAGGTTTGCAAGAAGCTCAATATACATAGAATTAAGAAGCCCACAAGAATGGAAATACTTACGTACGGTCACAGGAGTTTGAGTTTGCTTAGCAAAGTCCCGTAATCTACATATCTGAGTATTCTTGAAAGTGTAATTTAAACTTCCATCAAAGCGCTGGATATCCTGTTTTACACGGGACTCTGCGATATTTTTCTTTGGGCAGGGAATTTCAAGGGCAACCATTCCCCTTTAATCAATCTCACAGTTAATCAGCTAAGCAACTTAAATATATACAAGATTCTTTCAGAATACACAAACTTTATCATGCGTTAGTTAAGGTTCAACAAAAAAAAAACTTCTATCTCACCTCTCTTTGTGGTCATTCTGGGAGAAAGAAGTACTAAGTAGGCTTGAAAGATAAATCCACCTATTTTTACACCGACAGATGAAAGGCAAGAAATAACATGATACAGCTGTTAATCATGGCGCGATTTTCTTATCAAAAAAAAACTTAATATGAGTTCTTCTTTCAGCATAACCAAACTGGAACTAAACGCTCGGGATCAACATTTATAACTCTCAAGTAGCTCATACGTATATGACGTGGTTCTCGAGACTTACATATCAGACTAACTTATCAAACAATCATTCCAGAGCCCTTCTAACATTTTAATGTCTTCAAGAACGATTTGTCCAACCCTTGAAAATATGTACGCTTGAGCTCCGGCGATCACTTCTGCATTTGAGACATTGTTTTTTCGGCGAGCATTTTTTTCAGTTTTGCGAAAAGGTTTCATCTTTTTCACATACCGGAGGGGAACATTTTTTTTATTTCGCTTAAGAAAATAAGTACGATTAGTAATAACAGCTCCAAATGGCATTTTGAGTCATCGACACATTCGTGATTTTGGTTATCAAAGATCTGTCGCCTGTAAGGTTCATAAGTTCGCCGATCTTGCCCTTGCAGAAAAAGCATCTTTTGACACAGCCACCACTAAATCTAAACTCCTATTGAAGCTAGATTTCATTGAAAAAGCAAACCTTAGGTGAACAAATGAAAGTCAGGTGTGTAGCGAATATAAAAATTTTATAAAAGCTGGATCTGAAGTACTCCTAAAGGTACAAGCGCAACAAGTCCGTAATCACTAGAGGCACAGTCTTATTGGCATACTTAACCAATCACCCTCGCTGCAGCATTAAAAGAAAATGCCTTTAGTTGGTAGATCCTTCAACATTTTTGATGATG
Source organism: Volucella inflata (assembly GCA_928272305.1). Classification (NCBI taxonomy): domain Eukaryota; kingdom Metazoa; phylum Arthropoda; class Insecta; order Diptera; family Syrphidae; genus Volucella; species Volucella inflata. Next base: position 43,717,858 of record OV743716.1, on the reverse strand, counting down.
CTGAAATTCACAAACGTGCAATTTTATAAAATGATCGCAACATGACAGGCTGTGCGTGCTATAATGGATAAATTCGAGTAAATATATTCACAATTGAATGTTCCTTGTTTGTTGGCTTAATACGAGTAGCTTTGTCAATAAATACTATAAAACATGCACTATTGGAGAGCAACAAACCCATGTGTGCTTTAAGAGACTCCATTGCATCCGGAGGTGTAATTGTACTTAATTTCTTCGTCGATAGAAACGGTCGACATATAACATTCTATAAGACTATTTTTGGCCAGATTTGGATGGATTTGACATTAGTGTTGTATGATCCCAACAAGAACGAAAGTGGTCAAACAATTGATTGAAGGGAAAGTTCGGTAATCTTGGAATTTCGAGAAACGGTGTGTTCGAATAATTACCTCGCCCATGCGGTTTAACGCCTTATGCCACTGGTCGCAGGCGATTTGAAGCCGTCGAAGAAAGCAACGGAATGCTTCCTTCACTGAAAGCGATGAAAAATACGAGCTACAGTGTATTGTGTGTTGTGTTGGTCTGTTCACTTGCAGTTTTGGTAATTCACTTGCTGGTTGTAAGCTGGCTCATATCAGATGATCTGGGAGGTGAGTTTGAAGCATGAGACAGAGAGTCTCTGTTTTCGACTCATTGTAGATCCCTCATATTTTATGATGGTTTCCAGGTGTCTGATTTGAGGATTTTAACTAGGCTGCCATTTTCACTGAATATCTCGATCTTTTCTCAAAAGCGTTTAGTAAGGGCACTTTTCGAAATCTGAATAAAACTTTTATATTCTTTTTCATTTTATCTGTAAGATACCAAACTTTTTTTAAGCTAGTCTTAACTGACTTGCTGCAAATCTGCATTCTATCATGAAATGGGAGATCTGCAGTAATGCTTCCAGGTTGAATGAATTGGCGAGACCACCGTCCAGATTTAGATGATTTTCTCTATCTTCTGTTAAACTCCTGTAGACTCCTTGAAATTTTTGCGAATTCTTCTTCTTCTCGCATCTGATTCTGAATTCGGTGCACTTATTGTCTTACATAAATGCATTCGACAGTACTTGCCGACAATCTCCTTATCGTACCGCTTCTATATCGTTAAATCGATTACTTGGTACCTTATTTTGTAACAATCGTAAACTAAGTGTCCAATGGCCCAGGTCCGCGGTCTACTTTAAATCAGTAAGCCAGTGTTGTATTAAGGTCTGCCGTAAGGTACATAGACACTTCCATATGCCCAGTCAACTGAAAATGAAATATGCACATTCAATCTTTATTTAACCATGGATTCGACAGATTCGGCCTCCTTTGGGGATTAAGATAACGCCACTGCCAGAAGAAGGTTCAGGCAAATACGAGTACCTTACAATTGCTCATTATTTAATCCTCGTTTTACCCGCTTCCGCACTTTTTGCGATTTCCTTTATCGCCGCATGCAATTTCGAAATACGGGAAAGAAAAGGAAATCTGTTACCACAGACAATTGAAAAGATTTTCCGCGAATCTACAAGTCATATGAACTGAGTGCTATTTAGTCCACCCTCATCGTTGGTAGAAATGTTTTTCTTCGGTAAATTGTATCTCAGGCTGCTTCTACAAAAGCAATCAAGTGGTGCAGAAAATTCAAAGATTCAAGGTAAGTGATTCCACTTCTTTTGTATCGTTTACTTTTTTTTTTTTTTTTACTTTCAGTGGTGTTTTTTGTTCGTACCACCCACTGCTTTTGCTTATACTTACCACTATATCCTTTCACTCGGAACGAGTCCTAGTCCTATATCCAGTCTATTTTTTTGTTTCTTTCATCTAAATCTTAAGGACAAGTGTTGTTTCCATAAAGTGTAAGTACCTACAACATCTGGTATTTTAAGCATTGGTTGTTGGAATATAACGTTTTTGGAATAAACCGCTCAATAGCCATAAAGACTGAACGGACCGGAAGTGACCATATGGAAGTCCAGCTTTTTCTACTTATGTACCTATGCATGTACCACAATTCATTTTTGTGGGAAAGAACAACGTATGAATCCCTGATGCACTCTTGCGCTTAAGAGAAAATGCTCAGAAAGCATTCGATTCTTAATGTCAATTTCAACTGACTACTTCTTGTCAATAAACTTGAGAGCGGTTTGCTATGGCACAGCCACGTCCCTTTATAAAAACATATTTTCTTTTTTGTTATGGAAAATAATTTTATTCCATCTATTCCTTCATCTGGTCGCTCCGGCGGGTACCACCATTTCACAGATGGAGGACCACGGATAACAATGTTCGATGGGAGTGGATTGAAGTAAGGTGCACTGAGAAGATTTCACTTTTTTCTCTCTTGTTTGCCTCACAAATTCAACGCTCCAAAGTTTGCATCAAAAATTAAAACAAGAAGAAGAAAGACTGGGGGATCTGTTGTTTATCTTGTGTATGCTTGCCTTGCCTTTTGTAAAAGGATTCGTTTCTCTTTCATTTGGCTGTGTAAGTGTGTGGTGTGGAGAAGGGAAGGAAATCCTTTCATTTATTTCTTCTTTTCGGTGCTTCATTTATCGTTCCGACTGTTTTTTTCTTCTTCTTTTTTTCTCCTGGCAAAAGTGTCCTTGATAATGATGATGAGAAATGAGATGATGTGTATCTAGGTATACACGAAGTTACTTTGCCTGGTGTATCTTCCTGTTTTAGAATTGTTGACCTTTCTGACGATGACATATCGAATGAATGAACCGTGGTTTTGGTCTGGTTTCTGTTGAATGTACATGTGGATATTCTCCAACGGAAAAGACCTTGTTCTGTGAGCTGTGAACAGCATCTACGATATGTGTATTATAAAATATATGTAAGTGCTGAAATTGAAAACTGTCCCAAACCTATACGATTATTATAATAACCATTAACGGTAGATGAATCGTGTTTAAAAATGTATATCACATGCAGTGTATCAGCAACCATTGGGTGCAGTGAATGGGGATGTGGCCTTCAACTTATTTTTCATCAACATCTTCGTCATCACCATTATCTTCTTCATCATCACTATAGTATAGGAGGAGGTGGATAAACTGCGGGTGTACGAGTATATCTTCTGGTATCTCAGTGAATAGATTGTCACAACAATAGCGTGGTTGATATTCAATCCTACACGCAAAGTGCTTGTAATGAATAACAGAGAAGAATAGAAAAGAAGTCAAGAAGAGGATGGAATAGATGGTACAATGCCATAAATAAATGGCATCATTTCCACTGGAGGTGTTCAGCCTTGCAAAGGGCTTTGAACTATGTGTAAGTTAAACTTTCATTAGCGTGCCCTTGCCTTTTGTTCCAATGTATTGCAGTGCTTGTTAAATATGTCCCATTTCAAAGATACATTTTCAGAGTAACAGAAATTGGAGATAACAGAACAGAAGTTAGTGGTGAGATTCATTTTAGAGTAAATACTCATACGAGTACATCTTCGCCCGTAATAGTGGAAAATCAACATATCCATCATGGAATCCTGATTCTTAAATATGGCATAACATGATCTTTGGATCTGTCCTGCCTCATTGTGTTCAAATTAAAGAGAAGCCCAGCTCTCTGGGGTGTTCGTTGAATTTACGATGCTTCACTTAACTCTTTCAGCATGCACGGTTTGTTCCTGCCAAAGTTTATCTAGACGCTAAGTCTGTCCTGTCTATACTTGCTCAGTACTTTATTTTTATATCCTCGGTGGTCTAGTTAGTTTCGGGCATTGTATAAACTTTTGGGCCAGTTTCGTCCTAGGTCTTCGGCCCACCTTTGTAGCTACTAAGGTAGAGAACTTAAAATTTAGATCTTCCCTTGATATTAAGGCGATCAAAACGGTTTTTATTTTGCGGGAAGAACACCTATGTATAAAATCATGACTGACCTCCAGAAGGCGGAGTAAAAATCTCAAATGGACGGAGATCTCGGCGCCAGTTCCTTAATCTAGTTATGTATTATCACTGAAGATGAATATCAATTCATCACAAATTCTATCCGGTTTCATGCTTCATGTCCTTTGTGAGCCGTTTCATCTCGTTTTTGCTTTAGTTTCAAAAGCATGATAGTCCTGACTTTTTGTGCGGTTCTCACTATCAGGTTTGTTAGTGCCGAATTGGGCCCCACATTTCAAGCTTTTCGACATTTTGATAAAGTGCTTAATTATCTGTTGACATGGCCAGATGCTTTGAACTCATGGATCATGATTAGATTGATCATGGTATAATATGAAACAACGAACGCACCAGAACTCGTTAAAATTATGAAAAAAGTGGCGATGAGGTAAGTTGCTTAACCTATATCTTCACTTAAACCTAACGGGATCGTTTAAATGGATGACAAAGAACAATTGGTGTAGTTGGAGGCATAAGTACTTAAAGAAGACAGAAAAAAGCACTTGGACTCCGAAAGAAATCAACCAATCTCTTGGACCTTAAGTCGAGGATGTGACTATATTGTGAAGGACAGTCAAGAAGAAAAACGATTAAGTATCTCAATTCTTCCTTTTGCTGATGGCTTTTTCATGCGATTCAAGCGGCTGAAGGCGCCAGCAGAAAAAGCTCTTTCTTTACTTCATTATCAGTAACGATCTTTAATGATCGCCAGCGGGTACTTGCATTCAAACAAGAGGCTTACGGTGCAATATGTCATGCTAGTGAAACGGCAGAGAAGACAGCTGCCATGACACGAAATATTGGAAGAGAAAAGTTTAACTTCTATGAACTGAAAACTGCAACGACAATCACAGGAACATCCATGTGCAGACGGAGTTGGTGCTGAGGATTTATCAGCAGAATATTTAATGACGAAGAAGAAGAACCTACTATTGTCAAATAGTACCTACACCATTTAACCCAGACAAATATTAAGAAAACAAAAAGGGAAACCTACCTACCAGTAACGAAATTTGTTAGTGGCATTTAACATTTGTCTAAGCCCTTAATTATAAGTATTTGATATGGGCTGAGCAGTTACCATAACTTTTAACTGAACATTTCGCAAGCAAAATTTGACCAGTATCTAGAGAATTTGAAATCTGCCTCCATGTACTACAAATACAATCTCTCTTTGTTATTCCGTCGCGCATTTCATTTTCATTTTGCTTATTGCATATCATTACTACATCTGTTTCTGGCTCTTTTTTAAATCTTAAAAAAGCCAGTTATATTATTAACTTACTTAGTACACTTTTATTGTATGCAACATGAGCTTCACTAATGGATTGTTGTTACAGTTTTTTATCTCGCATTTTCCTTTGAATGTTTTGCCAGAAAGCTCGTTTTTCATTGCTTAGGCATTTGATCTCTTCTTGATATTATGTTCTGCAAAAATTTCGGAAATTATGAAATCCCGTATGACAAGTCATAAAATAAATATAAACTGTTTCTTTGTAAGTTTTATTGCTATCTACAATAATAGTAAGACCTCTTGACGTCCTTAGTCGCCCTCATGTTTTTCAATTTTTTTTTGTATCTTAAAAATGATCTTAGGAATATGAGTCCAGTGGTTTATATAAGGTTAATTACAAGCTGTTTGTTTTAGAGGCAACATAAATAAAATTATTTAAAGTTAAAGCTCTGGTCCTAAAGCACAGTAAATAATTGGTGACTTTGCCTGCGTGTACTTGTTAACTTTTGATAATCTCACCAGGTAAGTCTGTTTTGTTTATAACTTCTAACAATGTGAACAAAGGGGGGCCTAGAATAGATCGTTGAGGCACACCTGATTCAAAGATTTTTCGTCACCATGATAGCTACCGTTAACCAAAATATTCTTCAGATCATATCCTGGAAATCGGAAAACGAAAATGTCTAAGTTTTTGGAGAAATCTATAAGAAATCTGAAATGAAAGCATTATCAATCAATAGTAGCACGTACCCATATGTAATCAGTAATTTTCAGTATTCCTGTGCTGTAGTCGCATTTCGTCCTAAATCCAAATTATTGTTGACTGATTTACTTCTAAAATTTCCCGAACTAAACTGGGAAAAGGATATGGATAGCCTATTGACCTATCCTCAGAGCTGGGTGGGTGATTAAGGTAGCGACTGGATTCTTGCTTCCATTAAGTGGATGGAAATAGCTTCAATTGCTGTACAAGATCGCGAATCGACTCATTTGGGTTCTCCTCAATAATATGCTCTATACCAGCACCATCTTCTTCCTTGTGACTGTACAAACGTCTGTACGGATGCGTATTATCAGAGTATCCATAGTGTGAAAATGAGCAAAAGTTAACGGAAGACTTGATCAGTTAAATGTACGTAGCGCAAAGTAAATTTCGCGAAAGGAATTACGATTTTCGAAATAATTTTGCACAATTTGCAATCGTTGGTTCTTCTTTATGATAAAATAAGCGTCAATCTAGATGTCAGCTGTCAAATTGGCTATCGCTGGAAGTGTTGCCAATTGAATAAACCTTCCATTGATATTTGTATCTGCGCCATTTGACTAAGATTGTAATATACAACGTTTGCTAATCAATGTTTGAGTCTGTTTGGTAAATTAAGGAATGTTACGATTTTGAATTTTCTTATTTTAAGAAGAAACATGCCGTAAGTTAAAATACATACATATATACAAGTAGTCAGGCATCGGTAGTTGAAAACTGAGGGAATTCCACGAAGATATCATTTCAATCGAAAACACGACCGTGATGAATCTTATACAAGGTGGCGCAAAATTAATCATCCATTTTTGTTTTTGAATTACTTTTTTACTTAATAAAAAAAATGATTTTGAATGATGGAAATCTTTATTTGGCCCTTTGCCATTTTCTTCTGTTAAGTGGAAACGATGATATCCGCCAAGTTGCTGCCGCCAGTGTTGATACACATTAATACCCGTTTCATCGCATTTTTCATTACTTTCCGGTGATAACTGTTCGCATTCCTGTCGAATATTCTTCTTAAGGGCTGCGACTGTCTGAGGCTTGTCGGTATAAATCTGCGACTTCAAGAAGCCGCAAAGAAAGAAGTCTGGGATGGTTAAATCGGTCGATCTTGCTGGCCATGACATATCGCCAAAACAGGAGATTACGCGACAAGGAAACGCTTCCTTCACAATATCTATTGCTGCTCGTGCTGTGTTGCGGTTGCACCGTCTTGTTAAAACCACATGTTCACCAAGGCCCACTCATCCAATTCTGGCAGTAAGAAGTCGTTAATCATGGCCCTGTAGCGTTTGACAGTAACAGTGACCGTATTGCCGATGGTGTCCTCAAAAAAATACGGCCCAAACACACCTCTCGCGTGAACGTCGCACCACACAGTATCTTTGAATGTACGTAGTGACATCACACGCGGATTTTCAGTGCCCCAGAAACGAAGATTTTGCTTATTGAATTTGCATTAGTGGATGATTTTCACGATGATTTTCGAAACAAAATCGTCCTCTTTGTTGTTGAGATTGAGGATAGCTTCACACGCGACTGGCGGTCAGGAGGCATTAACTGATGCACTGTTTGCACTTTGTACGGGAACATGTGTCCATCTGGTGATGCCCAATTGTGTGGCCCGTCGTCTGGTTGATATTTCTTCGTTCTCAGCGACATCCCGGCCTAATGACCAGTCCGATGGCGGCCATGCCCTACAAGTTTCCTGTGGTTCCAGTCCGCTCAACTCAAGTAGCTAAGCGCTGGAATGTTTGCCCCGTTGGCGCGACACGATTAGGAAATCGATGTCGAAATTCACGCTGCGCTAAGACCAACGACCGATTATTGGTCAAAAAAAATCCACACAATTATTCCACGCTCTTGCGGAGTATAGCGCTCCATTGCTAGTCGGTTTTTTATACTGCAACTGCCTGGTTCACAAATGTCAAATATGATTGCTGTACGGCGCCATTTGCAAAAATTATAACATCTTCCGATAGGATGACTAATTTTGCGCCACCTTGTATTTCAGTTATGAAGACTTTGCACTCAGTTGGCTTCTTATCTCAAAGAAACAGCTGTCTTCTGTGTGATCCCATCACTTTTGTCGTTTTTAGAACTAAAATCAGTAGCCTGGGAAGTACCTCAACCGTATGCTGATCTCCAAACAGAGACTATTTGTTGTTGTTTCTGTTTATCCTTCATATTTATATACGTGTTTATAAACGCGCCCTTGGACCCCATTAAGAATACTAAATTTCCTAAACTCATGTCGTACCGTTCGACAAAAGTACTTTTTTCTAGAGCATTGTCAAGTTTTCCTGTAGAGAAATATTTTCCGTGTTTTCTTTTTAAAATAAATTTAGCTAAAAACCTCCACAAGCACGTTCCCTTTCTTTTCCCATCTTAGAGAACAAAAATAAAATTTAACACAATTATCCAAAGGAGGACGTTATCATTGAGATCGAAAGACAGATAAAGTATCTCGCCCGCGAATTCCAAGCCTAAACAGCTCCATTAACCCTACGGCACATTATTCTTCTTTGCCCCAAGAACAGAGTACGAATATGTACGAGTATGTTTGTGTATTCCAGTGTATGTATATGGGCACTAAGGTTGCTTCCTTTGTTAATTGTACACACATTTTGACTTAATGGCATAACAAACGTCGCGCTTTTGTTCAATTTTCATACAACAAAGGCGACCAAAAGAAACACAACTGACTGTCACACCGTGCCGCTGTGTGACGTTATTCAGATTTTGTCTACTTACGGTGTGTTATACAGTTGAAGTTTATGTACTCGACACAATGAAATAAACATTAGCTCTGGGTGGTTAGGGCAGGAAAAGTTCTACTTCTAGAAGACTACACTAGTACAGCCCCTTCCTGCATTTCCAACACCGTCGACTTAGAATGACAGAATTTAAATGGACGCTTAAACAGCTTATGCATTTACAAGTAGCCGGAAACAATGGGAATAATTCGAGGGTGGAAATGTGGATGTATGCAGGCAGAGGCAGTGGCATTGCCAGAGGTAGTACGAGTGGTAGATACTCGCACTTTACTAGCATTAACAGGAAAAACTCATTAGGATAATCTAAATTTCTAATTAGCTCCTAACTAGTGCTAAATAACCGCGTTACAGCGATTTTAATCTCCCCCAGCCTAATCCCGAAACACAATACAAAAGACCAACACATAAAGCACTTAATCTCTATAAGTGATAGATTGCCCATTCCTATGCTAGTGTTTGGATGAGTGTCAGTATCGATGGTGATGAAGTCTTTTTCGTGTGAGATTGTGTAAAAACCTCACCCACAAAGTGTGTGTGTGGTTCGTATCGAAATTACAGAAACTCCTGTCTAAGTAGATCAAAACAAAAACACCTACTCACCATCTTCTCACCCACCATCCCATCCACTTTAACTTTGTCTAAAAGTTTTCAACAAACCCCCCACGTAGGGGCTGGTGCAGTGAAAAAATAACTCATATAATCCGTTCGATAAGTAACAATTTACACGGCAAAGTGGGTAAAAAGTGGGTAAAAAGTGGGTCGAACAAATGGTATGAGGACGAGTGCAAGGACGAAAAACATTCCTTTAAATGGTACTTACCGAGCGGGTGGGTATAATGGAAAAATCCCTATTACTTTAGTTCTCTCCCCAACATCAACCCCCCTTTACAAGGCAACATAAGCCTGCAATATAATGGATATCCTTTAATTGCTCTTATCCTTCGGAAGAAGGCGAACTGAAAAATTGTTTGGCCAGGTGGTGCTGTAGAGCGATGAACAGGGTTATAAGAAGAATTTACCTAGAAGGTTTACTGGCACACTTGGTTGGTTGTTTGGTGGTATCAACATGCATTGCATATGCATATACCTATACAGAGAATTTGTTTTTGTGAACCACAAGGAGTTTGAGGAAGGGATGAAGTGGTATTTCACTTCCTCTTTACTCTACTCTACTCGGCTGTACGGTTGCTTGCAGTTATTTTACACTCTGGGTCAAAAGTCATTTAACGTTCTTGACACTTTGAGTGTCACGGCCGGAACGATGTTTACTTTATGGCAAAGTGAACTTATTTAAGGAAATTCATTGGCTCGTGCTAGTCCGTTGGGTTGTTTACAAACATTTTTTCTTCCATTTTTCTTTCTGATTCATATCACAGAACTGCAGGCACCCGTGATTCGGCTTAGGGTTGGAAAGGAAGTCAATTTTTAGAAAGCCTTGGTAGGGCTATTGGTGTTCTTGAATACATGGAAGGGTGTTAACTAAATATGAATGGGAATCGAGGCCTATAAAGGCTGGTTGTGACCTTAGAAATCGACATAGAAAAGCGGCTCCAAGGTATTGCGATGAATTGAAAAAACTATTCATTAGATGGAAGCAGCTACTACCTTAAGCAGAGTGTATGATAATTATTTATAAGAAGAGTTTTGATCGTAGATAACAAACTTAACCCTTATGTTCAAGAAGTGCACAAATTGTCAGGTAAGTAAAGCTTAGAGAACAATGATTACAGTCTTATTTAGATCTGCAAGGTTCTATGCATTTTCTTTACTACCCATAGAAGCAGCTGAAGGATATTATAGGTGCAATTTCTAGTGCACTGGAATTAGGAAAATGGTAGACTACTGTGTGAAGGGTTGGATGTGCTATACGAGTATATTTGCCTTCATGCAGAAAGTGTTTGTCAAGCTTGCAGTCCCTTTAATGATGAGGTTGAATTTGCTCACCTGTTTTAATTAATCCTTTCAGCGAATCGAATTGTGTTCATGCTGTAAGATATGACTAATACACTACTAATTAGTCGTTCGTTTCAAGATGTCTTAAAGTTAATGGATGCGTTCGCATATGGTGGGTTGTTCAATATGGAATATAAAAGACCCTTAGAATGTTGGGAAGACATCTGTAAGAGAGGACGTTAGTCCTCTATTGAGACAATCTCTGTTTGATTTTTGTGATAGAAACATTGCTTCTATAGACCTTTGCCAACTTTAATATTGTTGCTGTTTAAGAATTGTTCTCTTCAGTTTCATAGTCCATCTCAGCATTGTATTAACTTCCGACAGTAATGGTAGAAGACCATAGCAGATTACAACAAAGAACAGCAGTCTGAAAAGAATACCGTGGGCTTAGAAATCATTGGGCACCTTACCATTTACAAGCCGTGACATATACCACTTTCATAGGCAGCCTTTATTATAGCGACGAATACTCCCGACATCTTTCTCATGCGCACATACTCGTAGTTGCCCATGTCTATTTAAACTTTTAGAGCTCTTCTCCAACAGTTAGAGGCTAGCATACTTATCTTCAGTTGCCACATTATGTCAGGTTTTGCTTTTTTGGCTTGACAATCATTCTACTCTTATAATCTGCGGAAAGACTTATTTTCGGGGCAGACTCTCATATGTACTAGATGGGGTGAAAAGTAACCTCCTTGAGAATGAAAAAAAAATTATTTTAAATGTTTTTTTTTTTTTTAACTTGATACGCTTATTCCAGCGATTTTCAAACTTCTTGATCCCGTCCTAAAAGTAATTTTCCGGAAGGTCTGCAAATTACTCCTCGGTGGCGTCGATGATTTCCACCTTTTGAGGTTTGGGAAGAGATAATAGTCAAAGGGAGCCAAATGCGACATTGGAGCCGTAAGTCATTGATTTTAGCCGTGGTTGCGAAGCTCTTATGCGCCGGCGATCCAATAATGCACAGTTATACTCGCTGTTGGTTGTTTTTTCATTTTTCGAGGTAGTCCACGAAGAGCATGCCATGACAATCCTAGAAAACCGACTCCATAACCTTTCCGACCCATTGAGCCTCCCTCGGCCGCTTCGGTGCACTTGTGCCGGCTTCTGTCCATTGCCAGGCACTCATTCTGTTCTCTGGTGTGTAAAAGTGGATCCAGGTTTCATCAACAGTTACCAATCGACGCCAAAAGTCCGCCCGATTCTGCGTCAGCAAGTCCAAACACTCTTTCGAAGTGCTCTCGCGTTCGTGTTTTTGGTCAGGAGTGAGCATGCGCTGCACCCAGCGGCAGGATAACTTTTCCATATGCAGAATATTGCCCAAAATATGGCGTATGCGCTCAGTACTAATCTTTGTGGTATCTGCTAGCTCGCGCACCTTTACTTTCCGGTCAGCCAACACCATTTCATACATTTTTTTGACATTGCCCTCTGTATCCGCATCGGAGGGCCTGCCGCTGCGGACTTGATCGGTAGTGGAGTTGCGGCCACCACGAAACTGTCGAAACCAATATTTGACGGCGTAATCTGACGGAGCATTAGCCCCATAATATTTATCCAACTTTTCTTTTGTTTCCTTCGCCGTTTCCCTTGTTTTTATGAGAGAACGAAAATCGTTTTGGTCCATACTCAACATGATGCCAAACACATCAACGACAATCAGCTGTCAAAACAAAATTGAAGACAGTATCGCACTGAAATTTGGCATGTCTGCCTAAATATGAACGGACTTCAAGGTACCATAACCTTTTTTGCAGTAGCAGCTCATTCTGGCGGTCAAGGAGGTTACTTTTCACCCCACCTAGTATGTCATGCACTCGTAACGAATAGGTGTACAGTTTTTGGTGGGATCGTCTTAAAGAAGTTGCACCGGAATATCACATATTCCAACAGCTTTGTTAACTTTCGATATTCGTGTAACTAAGAAGTGAAATACCAACTCTTGAATATATTTCCTCAAAAGGTTCTTCTCTATTGATGTTTTTAAAATATTTAGCACAGCTGCATGCATCACACTAGCTACATGTTTCTCATGTGTAGTCAATAGAGTGCTGTTTAAGCTTTTATAGGAATTAGAAAATGCTTTTCTGAAAATTTATCCCAGATGGTCGTTTTGCTACTTTTAAAGCTGGAACAGTGAGGAACAAAGTAGAGGATATTTTCTCGTGAGTCCACATTCCTACGTCTTCTCTATTGAAGCTTGTCGGAAAGACGCAGGTTTCAGGTTTATCTCATGCGCCAACAGAAAATGATGGCGTATGAGCAATCCAACAGCTCAGTTTTGACGTTTAACACAATCTTATTTGACCTGGATTTACTAAGTTTTAGCCATAATTGCTTTGAAATCTCATAGATTGAAAGGTTCTTACACCTTTTAGAGACTCCGTTGTGACTAGGGACCCAGCATATCTTCCTTTTTTACTCAACTCAAAGAGTCTTAAGCTCTTTACGCCTGACTGTCAATTAATATGATAATATCTTTGTATGTTATTGTCTTCACAGTCGTAAGTCTGCCCGCTTCCGCTTCAGGCAATTTCTCAGCCTGGACGACACTGCTATAGTTTGACGACGGATTTTAACGTCAATTGATCATACCCACTTCCACGTATGTCAAGTCTTCTAATATTTTGTTCCTGAACCTTGCCTCTGCTTGGGAAAATACAGGCAAATGGTAGCTCAAAGTCATAATCGAGATTTGTGTAGTCCGTATTGGATCACAAATTCAGTTAATTTGAACGGATTGAGGAATTGAACGTCCGTTTGCTTTTCACTCTATCTCAGAACCCTTTTTGCTGTCGATTCGTCTATGTAGAGACCAAATATAGTTTTTAGTCCCACCGTTGGCGTCGTTCTTATGCCACGAATTGTACATTTTCATGCAATCCATCGCAGGTTAAAATGGTTCTGACTATAACTGTATACATCCGTATGATAGTCTTGGGGTTTAAGTCTCCACTATTATTGTCTTGCACGCTTTTCAAAATTGAATGTCCGGCTCAGTTTACCATCTAGTATGATACCTAGGTATTTCGCACAGCTAGATAGTGGAGGCAAAGACGTATTATGGAATTATTCTGTGTGAAGCGATCAAGGTTTATTTTTCGCGGATTGATGTAAGCTTTAAGTAAAGGTTTTGATCATGATTTCGTTATCTCTGAAGTAGCGGCTTCCTGTGACTCTTCTTTTGTCGCCACTGTGTTTTTTGCTCGTTGAATTCCCTACAGTGGTCAAGAAAAATGTAGTACATCAGATACAGGATCTCTGACTGCTACAATTCCTTTTTCATTATGCTTCCAATTCCGGGTCTTCATACACTTTTATTCTTTGAATTCTCTGAATAGCTAGCCCTCGTATGTTTTCAAATAATATTCACATAGACCTACACTTTCCTAAACCTTTGAGTTTATCATACCTATAATTTCGTACTCATCGTTAAACTCTTTATGAAGTCCTATATTGCGATTGAGAGGCTTTCTATCCACTAAACTGGAACGACGTCTTTGGTTGCTGCCGCTGATACGAACTTAATTAAAATTGTGTATTGATCGGGCTCCCAAGATGATTTTGGAAATTATTGACTTCAGAAATCTACAGACCATGTAGACTAAAAACCTCAATTTCAAAGGCACTAAAGCAGAATCAAAAAGATTCATATTCCTACAATAGAATCTCATAAATACACAGTGTGTATAATATCCCGGAAATTAGCCATATCCCAGCAACCAAAAGCGCCATTTATTTAACTGAACATGCATTTTAAAGCCACAATCTTTGTTTACTATTTGTCAAAATTTCATAACATTTAGTTGACATTTACCAATTATAAAAATTATTTTTGTAGAACACCTTTTCATTTGATATTGAATTTTAACATGAAACAAAGAGCGGTCATAAAATTCCATACAAAACTTGATACAAAAATGCACCAAAATCATTCCGATTGATGGAACTGGTGTACCATGATGCAGTCATAATGAGTGGAACAGTTGTTTTTGTGTAGCATAAACGTTTTTTTTCATTCCAACAGGTGAAACAGTTACTAACGCATATTGCCTTGCAGTTTTGATGCGTTTGATACCCAGAACTTTTCGTATTTGACCCGAAAACCTTGATTCAAAAAGTTGATCTTTGTTTCAGGATAATGCACATCGCTGATTGTTCATCAATTTTTGGCTCGAAAGTCAAGTGTGTGTAATAAATCTTAACTGTATTCACCTGATTTGGCATCGGGTGACTTCTCTTTACTCCCAAAATTGAAGTTGAGGATACATTTTTGACAAAATTCCGAACATGCAACACGGGCACTGGAGGCAGTTCCGCAAAATGAGCCAGAGCAGGCTATTGAATCGCTGTAATACGTGTACTGAATCGAAAGGAGAATATTTTGAATAAAAACTCCAAAATATGCAAAGAAAACGTGTTTTAATTATGTTTTCTAGAGCCAGTCCGGGATATTATTTGCCACACTGTGTATGTAGCTTCCTTTTGACCTAGGCGTGAAAACATGATAAATGTCGGCAAGTCAGTTTGTAACATACCAAGAATTGGACAATTACTAATGCCTTCTCCCAGGTTACCACTTTCATCGAAGATATTCATGCTTCACTATTAAAGACGCTTAATGCAAAACGTTCAATTATGTAGTATGTACGACGTAATGATTGAAGTTTTGGCTTTCCAGTTCAGACACGATGGAATAATCGCTTTGGATTTATCCGCTAATTATGCATCTTGACTGGCCTATTCAATGCAACCATACACACACTCAAATAACTTAAATTTGTCAACTCCTCAGAGGTTTTTTATTTTCGAAAATATTTTAAAATGATTCTTCCCTACTACTCACGGCAAATTGGACAAACAAGTTTACCTTAATTGTGGGTATAGTCAAAATTATTAATTTGGTTTACCTCCTTGGAAACATTTTCTTTGTTACAACAGTTCAACAGGAAAAAGTCCTGAAAAGAATAGAGCCCCCCAGAGCCAACAAATTTAAAATGTTATACCGTTTTCCCTGAAAAGAACCATAATTGCTTCTTGCTTGTTATTGTTTGCTTGAGCTTTTTTTGTGAAAGGTTTCCTTGCAACTTTTCATTTCCACCCTACTCTATTATATTTGATAGAATGAAAAACAAGAAACCAAAACCTACCCAAAAGGCGTTCACAAGTAAAGGATTCACTTCAAGTTCTCTAACAAACATCCAGACAGACAATTAGAAATGATTGTGCTGACATGTTTCCGAGGAATCCTTTCATCTTTTCATTAAATCTTCTTTGAGGCCCACGTACGCACAACTATCACCCTAACAACTGAATTCCTGGTACTGTTACTAAATCGTCCTTTCATCGCACATAGAGATAATAATGTATCATTTCACACCATGCCTTTATCTGTCTTTAGTCTATGGAAACTTATACCGAAGCGATCCTTAGATATCGTGTCCCGTACAAGGTCTTATGCCGTAACAATTAGTCATAATGTTCAAAACTCCAATGAAGATTATTATAAAGCATACTCATATTGTTACCACTGTTCATCAGTTCTCCTTCTAGTTTCTTAACTTCTGTCGTCACTCTCGAATGACATTTATTCGAATTGTATGCTTTTGGTTTAAAGGCAATGGTCCGATAGAGTTGCCAGGTAATGATTGGCTAATAACCTATTTAACAAAAAACTAATACTAATTCCTATCATCACTTCGTTAAAGAAAGATGTCAGAACTAACAATAATTTGCTCAATGGGGTATCCCTACGAGCATTTAACTGGCGTAATATTTATCTAAAACACCCTCCGAGACATTTTTATATTTTGGGAAATGAGCAGCTATAGATTCTAGGCTCAATTTACTTCTACTTAACCAGGCCTGGATATCTTAGAGGCTAAATCTGCAACCCTCTCCGGTGAGCCTAAGAAAGTGATCTTTTGACGACATGGCAACGTAACGTAGACGAATCACTAATCTTGTGAATAAAAGGCAATACTGGTGGATAGGATCATGATTGTAGATAAAGGCTGCGACATTATAAAATGTAAACTGAGGTTCTCCACAAGGCGGCTTATTTTCTTCACCGCTTATGTTTTATTTTAGTCGACTCACTTCTTAACTCTATTAATGGCCTAACATCTTCGCTCCAAATTCGCAAATGATACAGATGAACTGTCTGTTGGATTACGCCTAACGTTGACTATACTAGGAATGCGCTCTTGGAATTCCTTTATTACACGGAGGAGTTTTTGTGGGTTTTTCCAAACTTGCCTGGCCGTGCTCAAGACTCAGAATGAATCTTAATTCCATTAATATTCATATCATCGGCGGCATGATCAAATACATTTTTTATTTAAAAGAAGTAGGCTTTAGTGCAACGTGCACTGGAGTTTCGGTGTTAACGTGTCGTCTGATGTAATGGCACCAGAACTCCTATTACTGTGAAAATACAAAATCCAACTTCTCTCTAAAAATCGATCTGGAATGCGCCGCTGGTATGTTTATTCGAGGACGACAACGTTCGGTTTCATTTTTTGTTAAAAAGTCTTGCATCTATCTCCCAAGCGGTAGTATAAACAATCCGCATGTTTATTGTAAAGAATGTGCCAGACAGTTGAGTTTTATATATACTCGTACATGTTTGCGGATTGCATTCGTCTCCTCCCGATGTTTCACACTGCTGGCAGCTCGGAGGAGTCAGCCCAGCTTGGCTCTCTAAGAAATCCATACTTAAGCGTGGGTATGCCAACCACGCAAGGCTCCCTACCTCCCGCTTTTCCCTCGTCCAGGACTCTTAGAATCCGGAATACGACTTCGCGGGAAGAATGTTTTCGGGAATGAGTGCTTATATGCTTCCACAAACGAAGAATGTGTAATCGGAAGCTATGCTCACTTTCTAACCAAGTCAGCGATTATTAAAAAACCTGGAGTAGTGCCATTTTCTTTAATTTGTCTTAGTCATCAGAGCCTTTCTTGGTCATTGTGCCTTAAGTTCACTCAATTAAGTATAGGCTTACGGCCTATCTGCAATCCCTTATTTAAAAGAAAACAATGTATCTTTTATTGTTTTCTTATCTAAAATCGTTCAACCCATCGTTCGGTCAATCTAAATTATTTTTAAGACCAATTTTGGCTCTCAGGGCTTGCATTGTAAATCTTGAAAAAAGAGGCCATTGGGCCTTTTTAAACGTTGGCACACAATTTTAGGCAAGCCACAGGAAAAACGATCACCCCAAGTTTAAGTAACGAATTTCGATACGGGGTTGAGTTCTTACTAAGATGAAAAAATCGTTATTTATAGAAGATCTCGACGATATTGAGGCTGCATCTAGATTGATCAATTGGCGAAAGGTGATGAATGTTTTGTTGCCCAAGAGGTTGTAAACACACAAATAAGGGTAAGGTTCAAATACACGTGTTGCGTGTTGAATGAGCTTGATTAAGTGCTTATTATTTTCTTTTGTATTTTAAGCAAATGATTAAGATAATTCTGAAAGTAAAGCCGAACTAAAAAGATCAACTCCATCTTTCCTCATTATTGTCGGTTGCAGTCGACTTCCTAGTCGCAAAGCATGTTATGGAAAAACCCTTGCTAGTGACTTTAGTTGGTGTAATGCCTTATAGAGATATCAGATACTTATGTTAATGTGCAAATTTATTTCCAAAGTGTTTCTATCAGGCTTCAACGAACCTGATGGCAAACCAGTTGGGCCCGTGAGTTCTAACAGCTCCTTCATGTATGTCCCTTACTCTCTCTTCTTACAACTTACAACATTAAGCAAACTTTCGCAACGTTATGCCTACCTAAGCAAATCTTCTTTCGATTTTACGAACCTATCTTTAACATATGCTCTTTCTATTTCTTACAGTGAAATATTTGATTGTATTTCTCTTTATGTCCCCCTGTCTCAGCATAAGACATCATCCACTTCACCTCCTTGGTATAATAGAAGACTTCGCTCTTTACGAAACAAAAGAAATAAATTATGGGAGTTGCTTCCTCGCACCAATTCCTGTTCCGACTATTCCAACTACCTTGGGACCCATTAACAATTTCCTCAGGTCTATAACTGCCTCTATCAGCGCTTTATTGACACTGCCTTTAGTCTTTTTATTTTTTTATTTTTCTATTTATTTATTTATTTATTAGGAATTTATGAAAGCTAAAACCTTAAGAATACATCTTATAATTTTGTAATATCGGTTGCAATATATACAGTTTTGTTATAATTTAATTTATTTTACTCAACATTTTGTTAGGGAATGAATTCAACATTAATAAAACAATTTAAAAACAACTAAACAAAAGTAGGATATGATTACGAAGGCTATGAAAAAGGAGAAAAAATTTGAAATAAATAATATATTTAATAAAAAGAAATCAATTGGTTTGACATTACAGAAAATGCTGTAATTCTTTTTTTTTTATCAATTCGTTAAATACAAAAGAAAATCTGATGGCTAACTCCCTCTCTCTCGTACAGTAAAATATCTTCTAATGACCCATATAATATTCCCAACTACTTTGAACTTCTTTGTACCTGACCACATATACTATATTTTGACTACCTTCTTAATTTCTCTATTGGTCCCTTTCTCTCTCAAACTTCTGGTCCTATTATAATCGAAATAGAGTGGCAAAACCGGCCAAGATGAGCTTCCCGCAATATTTCTTAAAAAGTGTGGCTCCATCTTACTTCCCCACTTTGTTTTCTATTTCATCTATCCCTCACACAAGGGAAACTTCCTCAAGTTTGGAAGACCTCTTTCATAACCCCAGTTCGTAAAAAGGCCCCAACGAATGAAATAACTTATTACCGTCCAATTGCGAAACTTTGTCATACTATATACCTAAAATATTTTGTATGACGCTCTTAGCTTTCAGTGCAAGTCCCTTATATCCCCCAACCAGCATGGATTTATCAATTTATTTATTTGAATTCTTGTCGTTTGCGCTTTCAACCCTAGAAAATGGCAACGAAATCGATGTTATTGCTATAGATTTTGCTAAAGCCTTTGATAAAGTATCTCATCAATTGATCTTGTTCAAATTGTATTTTCTTGGCTTTCTTATCTGAAAACGCATTATTATAGCGTTCGCTTCAGGTCAACCGTCTCAACCCCATTTCTAGCTACTTCACAAGGTATCTGACTACATTTCGACAAACAAGTGGCTGCCCGTGTTGTCCCATGATCTGAAACTTTCGCCAATTCTTTCTGGTATCCTCACAGGCCCCAGACAAAGGCGTCCTTTTATGTCGGTGAAGTGCGTCAATAGTTGCGTTGCGGAATAGGTCTTCGTTGTCAGTATGTTGATACCGTGGTATCGTTGTGTCCATTGTTCGTTTAATTGTCTCGTCCATTAGTTTTAGATATCTGTCAATCTCCTCGTTTGACAGATTTCTGTTGGACGGTGGGTAGAGCGAATTCGAGGAGAGTACTCTTGCCAGTATCCTGGAGAAGTGTGTCCAACGCACTCTACTATAGTTGTAGGAATGCCTTTGAACAAACTCATCCAATTCCGCATTTTCGTTCGGAACGGTTATTTCGGTACAAAGACCGCAATGGTCACTGTCATACTCGTACACAAAAGTGCGAAGACAGTTTACAGTTTGTTGGTTTGTACCTGTCAGTTGTATTCGTGTGTCGAACAACAGTAGATCCAAATAGGAGCCGTGTCTAGGAAACGACGGACTATCCGTTGCCTTTAGGCCGAGTACATACATCACACTGTGTTGACCCCACCAATTGAATAGTAGGTTCCCCTTAGTGTTTGGTGTATTATTTCCCCAATCGCTATGTTTGGCGTCGAAATCTCCGCCGATAATGAAGTAGTTTTCCTCCAATTCCAGTCTCAGAAATCGAAAAAGTGTCTCGAGTTCTGAGATGAATAGGGTGGATTGAGTAGCCTTAGATGCATAAACTGACACCATGTATAACCGCTTTCCACTACGGAGAGGGATATACATGATGCATGCTTCTAGCACCTGAAACCTGCGTACTACACGACTGTATATTCTTTTAAAACGTATACCTTTTCTTACGAAGATTGCAACGCCTCCTCCTTGTATGGAGTTGGGTCGATTTCTTCGCATGATTTTATACCTTCTGTGCCTCATTTTGTGTCTTTTGGTTAGCTTAGTTTCGCTAACCAAAAGCACATCAGGGGCTTGGTCTTTAAGCAACTTAAACAGTGTGGCTCTTCGCTCAATCCTAATCAGTGAATTAACATTCACTGCAAGGACCTTCAGGGATTGCTCCGCCATGTACGTACCCATTACGACTGAAGGTGCGTTAGGCTCGGCAGCAGCGTGTATATTTGATCTACCCGTGTAGCTTGCTCGGTAATTTGACGTTGCAGCTGAGCCATCTGCCCCTGGATAGAGAGCATGATAGCTAGCATGTCATTTGCCGGTTCCGGTGCTCTTGGCGCTGGGGCCTGAGAAGCAACCTTCACTTGCTGTGCCGTATTTCCCCTACCTGCCGCTATTTGGGCGTAGGTAACCTGAGGAGTAACGGCTGGTGTTTGTGATAGAACAGGTGGACGCTTAACTTCCACCTTTTGCTGCCGAGCCAGATTTACTCTTTTTATGTACTGGAATTTGGGGCAACCCCGATAGTTTGCGGTGTGCCCCGTATTCTTACATAAAACGCAAGAGAGTTGGCTTTTTTCTGACGCTCCATCCCTACCCAGAGCGCATTCTTCTGACTTGTGGTTCTTACCGCATTTGACGCATCGTGGCTGCATTTCGCAGTTCGACGCGGCGTGCCCGAACCTCTGGCAGCGAACGCATTGTAAAATGTTTTCGCTCCGTTTTACTTTTTCCCATGACACAATCTGGTAGTCCAGGACTTTAATGGACTTTATCCTTAGACCATCCAGTTTGCTTTCGGGAGTCAGCTGAACCAGGAAGAACGGTAGTTTCTGTTACTCCCGTTTGGCTCTGGCTGTAACAAATGGCTTAACCCCTACGAATTTGAGACCTTCGCACTCTTTCTCTTTGAGCAGTGCGAGGAGCTCCTCCGGATTAGTAGACGGCTCTAACCCCCTCAGCAGCATAGTTTGCAGCTTTTCCCCCTTCGGGGTAAAAGGAGAAGAACTCCGTCGTCGAATCCCTTAACAGGTTTTTAATTTTATTATTGCGCTCCACTGTATTACAGTGGATCGCATGCCTATCTACACTAAGCCTCTTAACAAAAAAGTTTGAGCCAATGCCGACTTACATAATTCGATCATGTCCTTGAGTTCCATCTTGAACATATTTATGGGTGGAACCCTTTGTTTCTGCTGCTGCTGCGGTTTTTGTTGCTGTTGTTTCTGCTGTTGCTGTTGTTGTTTCTGTTTCTGCTGTTGTTGTCGTTTCTGCTGCTGCTGTTGTTGTTGTTGTTGTTTGTTTTTATTTGCTTGTATGTGTTTTTTTTGGCTCAGCCTTAGGTTGCTGCTTTTTATTTGGGCTTTATTGATGTTCCCGTGACTTTGTCTGTTCGACATCTTGCTGCTGCTGTTGGGCAGGCTGGCTTTCTCTCTCCCTTCTTGCCATTTGTTTTTCCTTAATGGCAAGAACTCTTCGCTGCAGCTCTTTAATGCTGTTGTTCAGAGCATTGACTTCGTCCTCTTCGTCTTCTGACTCCGAGGCTGCAAGCGATGCGAACGTATTGTTGCCGCCCATGTAGTGGCCTTCACCACCGTCTGACACATATGGAAAGTCGTCATTGTCTGCAACTTCCCTCTTTCTACTTTGTTCTGCTGCCCTTGCCGATGTTGTTGGCACCTCTTCCTTCGCTCTACCGGGCAGCTTTTTGGTAGACGTTGAAAGGGAAGGGCGCTTTACTAGGTTAGGAGTTGGTTTTGCTTTCCTCCTCCGTTTGGTTATTGCCTCTGGATAAAAACTTTACTTAAAGTTTTCGGGAATCGAACCCACGACCCCTGATTTAATCGTTCGACGGCACTACCACCTGGGCTACCGAAACACTTGTCACTATCTGCTCTAATTGTTTATTTCAATTTTTACTATTTTTGTTTTTACTTTTACGAGTAGCCGAAACACGTTGATTCCTCGTGGAGGTCTATGAACGACTGATTTTGCTCTTCGAGGACTACCCTGTGTGTACATTTCTTTTCTAGAAAAATACTTACTTTAAAATATATTTATTCTCACGACAAGCTTTTATATCATATACAATTGTATAAAAGGGGTATTCACGCTTTGTTGTATTTGGTCTTGTAAAAGTGTAAAAGTGTATTTTTTACAACAAAGAGTGAACGCACTCTGTAATATTTGTAGCAACACAGAGTTCAGCTGATTTCGTTTATAAAATAGTTGTGACTTTATAAAAATAAAAAAACATCTTTACTTCGAGATTTCCCGTTTCTGAAATGTAGTTCACGATAAGACAAATTTCTTTATCATTTTATTTTTTACCAGGCTTTTCCCTTCGGCGCATTTTATTTACGACTACATTTTCCTCGTCCATATTTTCGCCAGTTCTTTTCAATTACAGAGAGAAAACCAGACGACAATAACCAGCTGTCAACAAAATATGTTTAATGCAATGTTACACTTTTACAACCTCCATTACAATAGGGTTGGAGCATTGCTAAAGTGTAAAAGTGTAGCAAAATGACAGCCAGTTGTTGTATTGTAAGAAAATGATACACTTTTACACTTTTCCAATGATACAAGACAAGATACAACGAAGCGTAAATACCCTTAATGTAATTAAACAATGGGTTTGCTTTGGATTGATTTATTTCAAAATTTATTTTCATCTTTTCAGAGCATATAAATAAAAAATTGTTTTTTAAAATACTTGTTTGCCATCAATTTATTTTTTATTTTTTTAGTTGTTTCTGTGTCTGTTCATTTCAATAAATGCATCATTGTTGCACGGTTGCTTGCATGTTAATCTACTGCAATCTAGTTCTTCCAAAGGAGACCTTCTAGTTACTTGACCCTAGGTAAAGCCACATATGTTTGACCAGCAGCGAAGAGTTTTGAGCCTAAACAGACAACGGTATAGTGAACAGTACTACACTGCATTTTGTGTACTGTGCAAGCCCAGGACAACATAATTGGGAACATTTTTCTTTCAGCAGTGCTGTCACTATATTTTGCCGGAAATTGCACAGATTTGGGCTGAATAATGTGGACAGTTTCGTACATTTGTGCTCTTCGAAGCTGGGCCATATGGTTTCTGTAATGTTTCCAATGGCACCATTCACCAGACTTTTGGACACATCTAATATTTCTAACTCTTTTAGTATCTCTCCTGTCTTGTTTATGATGGTATGATGGTATAAAATTTAGATCGGTGTTGTTATTTTTTCCTATAACAATCTATTAGACTTTCTTATGCTATTGTTTTGTTAATTTTTACTCTATCCTAATTTTCATCTGCGGAAGTATAGTTTGTATGCGATCTCACAGTTTTCTGATTATAATATCTAATCTCGTTCGGTATGTATCTGTGTTTCGTGGTGTTGAAATTTGTTTCTTGTTTTGTTCCTTTTTACCAGCACACAGCTTTGTGATGTGTGAAGTTCGCCACAGATCCATGCGCCACTTATTTCAGCTTGAAGTTTAATGGTGCCTAAAAAAACAAAGTTCCGGATTTGATTTTGGAGGTTCCTTCTCTTTGTAGCCAATGCTTATGAGGCTCATCTCACCTAATTCAGAAGTCATGGCCAGCAAAGGTGCACTATCCGAGCTATGCCAGATTTTAAAATGGGCTATTGTAATTGAACACAATTATGTGACTATGTTGTTCCCTCTCTTGGAGCCAACCCTGAGTGCAGAAAGCAAGAAAATGTGTCCGCTATGTTGGAGCTGTAGCCATATTGAATCGAAAGTGATTACACTTGCTTTATCGTTTTCTACTCTTCAAGCCCTTTCATTTGATACCCATATTGAGAGGGCTGACAAAAAATATATTATCCGCCATCTTGTGGCGGCGGTCATTTTGAAAATATTACAATACCTATTGAGGATTGTATTGTCACCAGAACTAAAAGTGTATGCAAAATTTCAGCTCGGTCGGATGTCAAAAAGCGGTTCTAATTCAGCTTAAAAAATTTGCCCTTAACAAACTAATATGTGTATATTGCAAGTTAAAAAAAAAAGCTTGTAAAAAGTCTCACCATCTTTTCTTAAGTACAGTCTGTTTGATAACATCGTACACGACAAAAATTAAAGAAGAACTTATAATAATAAAAAAAATTAATTTTACTGGTTTATTTTATTTATTTACTTGAATACTTTTCAATTAACATGTTGTCCACTGTCCTCCATTATCAATAATTGCTTGGAGTCTTCGAGGCGTGCTTTCCACTAATCTTATAGCATAATCTTGAGACAAAGATCACCATAAAACTCGTATTTTTCGTGATAATTGTTTGACTGTCGAGATCTTCTTTCCTTGGAGCTTTAGCTTCATGAATGCCCAAACATTTTCAATGGGATTTGCATCCGGCGACTGTGATTCCTTCTTTCAAACCACCTTTGGGCAGATGGTAATAAAGCCTTTTTATAAATTTTGACCATGTTGGGTGCGTTTAAGTTATTTGTAAACATGAACAAATTGCCAAATCCTTGTTTTGAGAAGCATCCCCAAACGTGCACCTTTGCCGGGTGTTGGACGGTCCGCTGGATTAATTTATTGGATTGTGTACACCAGGTATGAGTGATAGGAGACCATACTCAAAAATAAGCTTCATCCGAAAAAATAACGTTGTTCCAATCTCTGTCCAAATTCTCATTGGCCCAACTGAGTCGTTTTTCTACGTGTTTTTTTGACAGTAGTGGTTTCTTTATTGTGCTTCGAAATTTTACATTATTGGCTATTAAACGTCTTCGTATCGTATCACAACAGACATTTAGACCCCTTGTCCTCCACGTAACGATAGAAGAGGATTTTTTTCAAACACGCGTAGAATCATTTTGTCCTGCTTTTTTGTTGTTTTTGGCGTAGACCCACGATCCGGCAAATCATCCATATTTTTAACTTGGGAATAACGGTGCACCTGCTTGCTAACAAATGCTTTTGACTTTTTCATGTATTTATCAGCTGCTCCGTATTACATTTTCGGTCCTTTTGGATGCGTGCACAAGAATACTGCTTCATAACGTGATGCAAATGCGACACTCATTTTAAAATACTTCCGTCTCTGACAAAAATTTAACACTCTTTAAATTTTTTTATTCAAAGCATCTTAGCAGAAGTATTGTTTTATCTGCTAATGCAAATGCTACTTCCAAACCGGTTTTCATAAACGAGTTTTGCCGTATACGAACTTATCAAACGGACTGTATAGCACTGTCGTTCAACATATATTTGATCGATGTTGCTAGGGGTCTAAATTAACTTGACTAAACCTGGTTTCGAGAAATTAACGTCAGCTGCTCTGCCTTTTATGGCCTGCAATGGAGGTTTTGACTGGTTAAGTCTTATAAGCGGATGTTACTTGGTTCATGCACATAAGCAGTTTTTAGGAAACATTTCAAGACCAGGATAGAATCATTAAATAGATGTGTTTGTTGGCATCTGCATCAGTGCTTATTTCCAATCTACGTGCTAATTACACTAACAAATTAACGTATACGCGCTAACTTAATGCCTATTTTAAGTGAAAACATATGCCAATTTTTAGTCTAATTAAATGTTAGTAAGTGGTTGTTGTTGGCAAGTGGGTTTTGTAAATGGAACTGTTTATTATAGCGTACCCTTCATGTTCTTAAATTGTAGATTAAATCATGTTACGCAGAGAAAATAATTCTAAAAACCTAATAAAAGTTCAAATGATAGATCGAAGGAAATGTAACCTGGCATCACTGCATCTTAAGGGACGATGCCTTCTGCTACAAGTTTGACTTATAGGTACTCAAACTCGAAATGAACTCGAATGAAGTAGCTCTGCAAAATATCCTTCCGATGAAGCTGAAACTCGAATGGGAAGTACATATCCAAGGCTTCTTGCATAAGAGAAAGTTTTCCTTTTCTTTTTTGTAGAGGTGAAAAAAAAAAAACAAGGACGTCGTATGGATGACAAAGTTGTTCTCATTGAAATTGGATTTTACTTATTTTTCTTAGCTAGACCCACTGTCGGTCTGTCGGAGGTCGATCTGTATGAATATGATACAGACAGACACAAGGAAATGGTTGTGCTTTTACTCCTCATATGCTTGCCGTGGTCGTCTTATTTGTCAACTTTGTCGCTGTCGTTGGCGTGCTGCTGCTTCACGTCCGAAGTTAACCTGATGCTGGTGATTCTGTTCTGGTTGCTGATGCTGCTGAAGACACACATAGATATGTATATATCCATTTATGTATACCGTTCTTGCCCATATTTCTACGTATGTAGGTCGGAAGAGGAGATTCTCAATGAAATTTCATGTCAGCTGAACTGCAATTAGAGAGATCCTTGGGAGTAGCGCGGTGAGAAATTGCAAAATGCACTCAAGTTTACTTAAGGACCACACTTCTGCTCTGTCTGTGTGTTTGTATGATATGAGCAAAGGAATACCTACAGATTGTATACGAACATATGTATATGTATACGTGACATCCCCAGTGAATATGTAAATACACATGTGCGGTGGCAAATGTTGCGCTATGTTGCACTTTAAGTATTCAAAGAACGACGTGTTAATGCAATTGCGGATTGACTTTATCCTCTAAAAGGTGATGACAGTCGACATGGGGTAGTGCATACTTGTACTCGAATACTGCCTTCTATCGTCTTATGTATCCTGTGTGGTCTCTGTGACATATTGCCTTGGGGAAAGTAAAGGATGCATACAATG
The DNA here is from genome assembly GCA_928272305.1 of Volucella inflata. NCBI lineage: Eukaryota > Metazoa > Arthropoda > Insecta > Diptera > Syrphidae > Volucella > Volucella inflata. Next base: position 43,690,455 of record OV743716.1, on the reverse strand, counting down.
CACTTGACATAAAAATGCACACCACTTTGTTTACGATTTTCTATATATCAACATGAAATATCAGAATATGGTGGACAGTGTGGTCGGGCGAGGGATTATGTTAAATCCTCTTTTGTCTGACCTTTATGACAATATGTGATTGGATAATCTATTGATATTGACAAGACTTTATGGTTAAGGCTATTTTATGTTTATGTGTTAAACTCTGCCATATAACATGATTTTTACGAGTACTATTTTTTTTAGAGCAGTCATTTTTGATAGGTTGTAGTGTGCTTCTTTGTAACAATGACTTCTCTTTCGTAATTAGTTTGCGGGCAGACAATTGCAAGCTCTTGCCTCATGATTTCGTTGCTGACTTATCTCTGTAGATGCTATAATATGTAAATTCGATGTTTGGAACTGAATTGCTTTTATCTTGACAACTGAACTCCTATTTAAGATTGCAAGCATATTAAAAGTAGTCTCACTGACCATATATAATATTGTTTTGGGAACAAGAAGATATACAGATACTAATTTATATGTAGATTATAATAAATATTCGTGCATACATATAGTACATAAATAAATAAATATAGAAAAGTGGTGATGATACGAAACCTAAAAAAAATACGTTTTAGGTTTGACTACAAAATTTTGAAAAAACCGTGGGTTCGCCACATTGGGAATTACGATAGAAGAGGTATCGAAGCGCTAGCAAACGAGATTAAACATATAGTACATATGTGTTATTCTTAGATTGCGACACAACTTACCATAGAAAGGATAAAAACGCTGAAATATGTTGAAGATGGACAGGAATAACTGCTTATTAACATGATCGAAGAGCACTTCAAAGCGTTACTGAACACACGAAACATTTAAAGTTAGGCTGGATTACATACCCTCCAAATTCAGTCGATCGGATGCCTAATCGGAGAAAGGAGAGCTTTGTTGTTCCAAGGCGAAGGGAAATAAGAAAAATCGCAACAACTTCCTGTCGGTGCAACCTATGCCACAATCTATGATAATGTACGAGAGGATTCTCCATGTTAATTATTGTAGCTTTGAGGAACGCAGGTCATAACAATACTATTCAGGGTGTACAGATGATAATGGTGAGACATCGCCGCTTTGAAAGATCTTAATCCATTTGGATAAAGCCAGGAGTCTGCCTGGCGCTAAGATTTGATTATGTGCCTAAGACCTACATCCATACAAAAAGGCTTTTCTAATAAGTACATAACAATTTGGTATTCAAGAAAAACACAGAATTATTGAGATATCGGACTGATTATTTGCAGCGATCGATTTTTTTGTATCCAATTTTCCACCACTCTTACACACATATTGGCCGGAATTGGTTGGCAATTTCATGTTCGAAATTGTTTCTAAGCTTTTCTAGCGTTGTTGGCTTGTTGACATAAAGGTTAAGACCTTTACAAAAAATTCGCCACAAATTGGACTGATTAATTATGTTTCCCCTGTGACAGCATTGAATCGACTGATTTAGCTCCTTTTGAACTGAAGCACCTACCGCTACGATATGTTCGGTACTTCAACCAGTATGTCTCTGCACTAGCACAGGAAGTGACTCGAATTTATCCACTATAGCACGCACAGCATGCCTGGTGGAACGACCCACTCAGAATTTCGGTAGCATTTTTCTAATAATTTCCAAACTTAGCTCGTTCGTGAAATTGGAGTTAAAGTAAACCAACGAAATCTACAAAGTTTCTTTTAAACGTAAAGTAGTACGAATTCCTTTCTCTTTACCGATGCTAGTGCTATAACAAGCAACGGCGGGGGAGCCATTAGGTATCAATGGTGTTGGTGTTTGACAAACTTTAGTCATCTTTCTTGAAATTCTGACGTAAATGAGCCACGTGTATGATGTTCAAAGTTTTTTAGGTGATGTTAGTAGGAGTTAATCCTTATTGACCGACAGCATGTACATGTAGGAGCAATTATCGTCACTTGTCATCCTGCACAGATAAGTTAATCATACTTCTCATCTCATAGATGCCGTCTTAGCTGGCTTTGATTTTTTATTTGATAGTCAATAATCGTGGTCGTTCACACAATACCCAACGTTGGATACAGATATCCCATTTTTCTCGTAGATTGGTGAAAATATGTTGATATACTACCTTCATCAGAAAGACACCTCAATAACCACCGTGTGGCGCTCCCATTGTTCCGTTTTGAGTTCTGTTTTTTTTTTTGTTAAGTTGGTACATCTGTTGTTGATATTCCCTCTAAATCTTAGCGTCATAGCTTTACATTTGCAAAAGTTACGTAGCCAAGAGTACATCTATCTCTGTGTGTGTGTTGGGAACTTTCTGATCAAGGTAGTAAAATCAATTTACCAAACCTTTGCAATGACTCCCTTTTTTAAATTCTAGCAGCTTTAAAAAGGCTGTCTTAGTAAGCAGTCGGAGGCTGCGGAATACTAATTTTCGATAGTAGTTTTCTTCATTACAATGCCTAGCTTTTAATGCTTTATTCCTCATCAAAATCTAAGAGTTTTGGTTCAGTATAACTATAGTATCCACCCCACAGTATTATCAATCTAATGGATTGTGTTCTTTGTTTTTGGACCATAGTCTTGGGATTGGATTCTTCAAACCCACTTCGTGGGCAAAATGCGTTATTTGCCACTAGATGCAAATTTGGAAGCCGCTACTAACAGAAAGAGGCACTCATCAGGAACAGACAACCTTCAACAAATCCTAGGTCTGCATGTAATTTGAATAATTAAGGTAGATTTATACGCTACCCTAGGGTTGGTCAAGGAAGCTTATGCAAGAATTCAACCCACGACATTTGATATTTTCAACGATTTTCAAATCAGGCCCTATAAAAATTCGCGTTAAAATTTTGTTTGTGTGTGTCGAGTGGAGTGGAAAAATATCAAAAGGACATTTATGTAATTAAGAACAGAAATCTTCTTAAACCGACTCTATTGTACGCCAAAACCCCACAAAACATCTACGTAAAAATTAAATGAAAGTAAAAAGCTTACTGAAACCTCCCTTACATGGTTTGTGTGCCAATATTAATATTACAATCATAATAATCGACAGTCAATTGGCAGTTAGTATTGTATTGCGTCGTAAAAGTATTTTATAATATATGTGCTACCAAAGGTGACGACATTTAATTAACCCGAAGAGGGAAGTTAATTAAAAGTTCTTCAATACCGCAGGAGTTCTGCTTCATGTCCTTTGTTCGTATTAAAATAAAAGAATGGTTTCCTTCAAAGAAGCAGAATTGAAATTTGCATTTTTATTTCTACACCCTGCGATGCGAAACCGAAAAAGTTATTTTTAATTTACTTGTGCGTTTTCCAACAAAAGTAATTGCCTTTAGATCCCTTACAGCTCAATAAGCGTCAACTCCTTAACAATTGTTCTTTGTCGTCCTTTCGATTCCTTTCAATAGTCAATATCGAATTGAAAGAACCTCTTGAATCCTGAACGAATCCTGAGGGCGTGATTTTTTTTTTTCTCAATTTCTTAATTCCATATTCTTTTCGCCCTTGATGCGTGAATTTTGATTAAATTTCTAGCAGCGTGAGAGCGAGATAAATTCGTATAATTGCTCAGTCATTGGTTCAATAAAATGCTAAAGCGTCAGGAAGGACTTTTCCTTGGCAAACTGAATTTTTATAAGAAAAAAAAATATTTAAAAAAAAATCCTATTATCCTGACGCTAATATGCCAACTCTCCGCTCTAGGGTATGAGTTTTTCGTCAATTTTATACCAATTTTGCATTTGCATTGGAAGCGGTATGAGAAGTTCGCATCATCGCTTTAGAAATGGAAAATGGCACCAGTTTGGCAAATATAAAAAGAAGAAGTAAATATCGCTTCATTTTATACCCTGCATTCATGAGATGAAGCAACAAACATTGTTCTATTCTTCTTCCTGCTTTTCCTTTTTTCTATCCTCAATTGGTTTTATAGTTTTATGATTTTATAACTTAGAGATGGATTGATGTATCTCTTGTGCTAATGTAGCAAGAATACTTGTAGTCTGATTCGTCAGGTGAATATTCACCCTCCGGAAACTGTTTTCACCAAGTTTTTATACTTTTGATTGGAAGCGGCATAATTAAAGTGATTTACAAACAAGAGAGACAGTAAATTCTGTCAGTTTTATTAGTAAGGAGTATACATAAGGAAACCCTAATTAAGACAAGACCCATTGTATCGTGACCTCTGAAATCCCTCTGAAATTTTTATATGCTACACAAGAGCGTAGTTGTATCCCTGAATTTGTTGTTGAAATAAATTCTTGGCCACTTTCTAATGATTTGGTTTCGCTAAATACCATGAAGTCATCCCAAGAAATTTTTGAATAAATTAATAAATAAATTCTATATAGCATCACAGTCTATTAAATCGTTTCATATGTACGCGTCAGATAACAAATCTATCTTACCCCCCAAAACAAGTTGAACGCTTATTTCATAACTGTAAAGAAACCCAATAAACTTAACTGCAGACGTTAAGTCGACGTTGCGTTAAAATATCTATCCAATCGTAAATTTTCCCACATAAGTCAAATGAAAAATTATCTTCTTGCCCCACTAACCTTCCCATCTATTTAAAGTCAAAAAAGGACTGCCATGCTGCAATAGTTCAGCATTAGAGGTATCACAACTTTCCTAACAATGGTCCTTAATCAGGTCTATCCTCAGTTCTTCATTCTCGAGTGATGGATTTCCTTCAAGTTTCATCTTCAGCTACGAACGACGTCCTTCTTTGCTTCTATACTCTTTTTTTACTTAAGGCTAATGCGAACAGCATTTGGAATTCAATTGGATAAATCGATGGTGACGCCGAGCTCAATAAAACGTTGGATGATAAGGCAATGTTCTGCTTCAAAGGAATGGAATTCAAAACTTAGATCCAATAGGTTGGGATAGGACGATATGAGTATGGCTCATCTTCTGTGTCCTCTGTACGAGGAGAACGTTGATGTGTATTTTATTTTTCTTATTACTATTTTGCTTTGAACACACAATAGCAGACGAATTGGATTCGCTTTTATATTATTGTCCTGCACCAAAAGTACTATCTTGGATTCTGTATGCTTTCCGTTCCGGTTCCGGAATGCGATAAATTAACCTTACATCGAGTTCATCAGAATTGTTCGAATAATATGTTCTTGTGTAGAGAGAAGGATTGTAACTTTTATATTTCAGTGTCTTCTATCATTTAGAGATACATATATGGTGGACAATTTTGATGGAATATTTTAGATTCTGTGTATTGAAGAGAGTAGGGAAAAGTTTTCTTGGGGATCGATATCATTTCGATACTATTATACGAGTATTTTCATTTCCATAAATTTACCTTATTTCAGTCGTTTTCAGTGAATATTGACGAACTTTTATCTCACAATAGGGAGATAATCTGAAATTGTCTTTGGTGTAGTATGTAAAATGGGAGAACTTATTAAATTGTAAAGACTATGTACACAGTTTCCTTATTTTAATTTTTTAAACAAAATTTCGTGAGGGGTATCGTAGGAGACTCATCTAGGTTGGTCTTCTTAACCATCGGATTACCTTTATTTTTTAGCGCTTCGTTAATTGAAGCTAAAATTTAGTTTTGGTGTTTGATTAACGGAAATCAGACTAGGGTTGAAATTGAAGGTAGTTTCCTAGAAGGTGACGCAAGCTGTGCCATCTACTGTGATGATTAGTATAGAGAACAGAAGCAGCGAACATGTTGGTGTGGTTTTTCATCAGAGGAAGACAGAAAAAGGGGCCTTAAGCGTCAGGCATCTAAGTGATTGTTTATTAAGAACCCGTATCAAAGCAAAATTTCCAAAAATCAAAAGATAGGTATGCGCTTACGTCCACACTTGAAATAGGCAACTATTTCAAAAAATTTTCTTATCCACCTTATCCCTTAACTAATCTAAAAATAATATTCAACATATCACGATCGACATAGCCCTGCCCTGGTTGTCCGAAGGTTTTAAGGAGACAACATTGACTCAGATTACTATTTTGTTATATTTTGTTGTACTCGTAGTTATGGGTTATGGGTATATATTCCGGACGATAGAACAGCGTTGAATGGCTACAATTGCAAGAATTTACCAAAGTGACAAGTTATGTGCTGCGTAGATCAGTGGGGGACATTGTTAGCAAGCAATAAGAAACAATACAACTGATGTATATTATATATGTAGGTGGGTAGAGGTGGCTGTTCAGTATGAACCCAAGTAGCACGTGTGATCTAGTTGATGATATGTGTTGTTAACTTAAAAAAAACGGATTAGATCTCATATCCCTTTACCCGAAATGTCGTTTAGGTCATAGAAGAATGGTGGGTTACCCAGTTTTGCTCCTGCTAGCATCGGGCATTTGCAAAGGGATTGAGAGAGAGTTTCCTATACGCCCGCATAGTCTCCAATTTATTACAGTTATTTAAGTGATATTTGTGCGGTTTCTGTTCTATATGGCGCCATTATTCAACTCCACCCATCAGTTGGCTTTTTGCAGGAATTGTAAGTGGATTTGTCATTTAACCGTTCCTAGGGGATAAAGACCCTTGTTTCCCTGGCTAGTTCATCTGCATGCTCGTCTCCTTTTATAGAGAACCTAGAACTCACAGCAATGTGACTCTAAATCGTTTCTTTTGAACCGTTTCGAAATCTTGCTCAGATGCTGAATTATATACCACAAATAGGTCAGCGATGGTAGCTGTTTAGCAAAATCGGCGAAATCAGCAGGTAAATATCAGCTTTTTATTTGACACATCGAATTTTGGACTTGGCACTGCTGTATTGATCAGTCTTTGCAGACTAAGGCCATGATAGCTTAAAGTGGTAAAATAGAAATGCCATTATCCGTTCCTATATAGCACGTCTTGGTGTTCATCTCATTCTATTTCAGCGGGGAGCATCCACTTTACAAATACTTCATCAAAGACCGAGTTAAGACCGCTGATTTGAAAAATTGGAAATCTGTGTACAATGGAAACACTTTTCGTTATATCGCTCGGACCATAAACTGGCTGATATGAAAAATGATCGCTCATTCTGTGATCGGACATGTTTCAGATCAACTGTTCGACACTGCGTCTAGCTTAAAATGTACTTTCGAAGTTTAAGAGACTAAGGAGATAACGATAGTTCTGCAACAGATTTGTAAGTTATTTTTTTGAGTTCTTGATCCTTTTATTGTAGCTCCTTAAAAAGCTCTTCTCATGTTTTCCTAGAACTGCTTTTTGGGAAGCCACTCGAAACGTATTCCTACAAACTGCACTGTGTGTGATTGGAAGGCTCGATCGCACTTAAATTCACTGTGGGCAAATATCAGGTGCTGAGTTGAATTTTTGTAGGGTGCGCTTAATAGAGCCATTGGACAAATTAATTTCATGAGAAGAAAGTCATATTAGTTCCTTCAGAATATTTCCAGCATTTCTCGAAAAATTTCAATTTGATGGCCCTAATAGCTTTCAGATACATATATTGTTATAGTTGCCTTGACATCGGTATGGGAAGTGCCATCGAAACAATTTACCCACTCTCATTACGTATTTACAGAAACATCACTCAAATTCTTCTTTTTTGTAATGCTGGGAATGCTTCGATTATTTTAAAATTTTATGTCATTTCTGTTTGATAGTTAACATAATCAACATGGAATCTGAATTGAATATAAGAAAAAAATGTTAATAAGTGTCACTAAGCACACCCAGGGTGGACGTATATAGAAATAAGGATCTAACAGTTAATAGGAAAACATTTGCTACTGCTATTAAGAATTATAAAGAGAACCTGTCACTTGAAAGAAAAGAGGGGTCTGGTCGAAAAGCCGGTTTTATGAACCCAAAAAAGGTCACTAAGATTTTGAGCCTTCTTGAAAAAATCCGAACATTTCTGAACGTAATTTGGCAAAAAAAGCAGAATGTTCAAATTTTTTAGTTCATAAATTGAAGAGAAATGCGGGCTTGAAAACATACAAAGTCTAAAAGGTTCCAGATCGGAACGCCAAAAAAAATTTGGATGCGAAACAACGGGCAAAACTTTTGCAATCCAATTTTTTGACCAAATGTTCATGCATTGTAATGGACGATGAATTGTATGTTTTTGCTGATTTCAACCAGCTGTCAAATGTAGAGGAAATGTTGAAGCAAAGTTTGGCAAGCAATTTGTTCTTGCGGGCTCAGAAGCCAAACTTTCATCACTACTGACTCAATAAATGGCGAAATTTATGTTAATGAGGGCCTGCAGAAGCGCTTAAGGCCTTTTTACAACAATCATCGAGAACTCCCCTCATTTTGGCCTTATCTTGCATCATGTCACTTTGGAAAGAGAGCGATGGATTGGTATGACCTAAACAACGTTTCAGTGGTGCCCAGAGAGGCCAATCCTCCGAATTCGCCAGAACTTAGGCCAATTGAAAGATATTGGGCCCTTGGTAAAAACGAGTTAAGGGCCACCAAAAAAGCTGTCAATACCCTGGAAGAATTCAAAAAATGTTGGAAAAATAGGTTTAAAAAGGTGACAGATGGGACCATAAAAACAATGGTGGAAGGTGTTCCTAAAAAATTTAAAAAAATTGTTAAAAATAAAGATTAATTTTTTTTTTGTTAATTTTTACAGATTTGGAGACATGAAATAAATACTTTTATTTTTTTTAAATTTTTTTTAATTTTTTAAGTTCTTTTTTTACTATATTTTTTATTAATTTGCGGTCGTAAAAATTTCTTCGATGCCACTCCTTAGTAAAATGTACATTTAAAAAAAAAACAAAAACACTGTGGCGCTGGTAGCCCGGTATGGGCCATGGCCTAGCTTCTTGACACTCAGTTGTGTTGCTCATGTTTTCATTTTTGTCACATCTGAGCGGAGCCTACGGTTTATCGCCGAATTCGAACGGCACTCCTTAGAAGCTTTTTCGTAGGCAATTTTACTTTCGGAAGTTTGCCATTGCCCGCCGAAAGGGTGATGGCGATTTGAAAAATTATTGGTGACCCAGCCAGGAATCGAACGCAGACTCTCTGCGTAATAATCCAATGAACTAACTATCGCGCCATCGCCATCGCCAGTACATTTACAATGTGTAATAAAACTCAGATATGTTTTGAAATACTTTTGAAGTTTATAGTAGGTCCCGCATTAGGTAGGTATATAAGTTCACATACATGTGTAATATAAAGGGTTTTCCAATAAGGACTTGACAACTTTTTTTTAAACAAAACGCAAACCATTTGAGATATTTCAAAAACTTTATTATGGGCCTGAAGTACAATAAAATCATTTATGAATGGAACTCGACTTTGTTCATATGGCCACCGCGGGCACGTTTGCAGCGGTCTATTCGTTGGACCCAATTTACAACGACTCGGCCGAAACGGCCGCTTTTTCGCGTTCAATGTTGGCTCTGAGCTCTTCCAACCTCGTCGGCTTGTTGGCATAAACCAATGACTTAACGTAGCCCCACAGAAAATAGTCAAGGTGTTAAATCGCACGAACAAGACGGCCAATCGACTGGCGCATTTCTTCTTGAGATAACAGGCTCACCATACTTACTCTTCAATAAATCGATTGTAACGTGTGCTGTGTGGCTTAGTGGCACCATCCTGTTGAAACCACATGTCGTCCAAGTCCATATCTTCTAATTCGGGCCAAAAATAATCAGTGATCTTGGCGCGCTAACGCTGACCATTCACAGTAACGTGACGATCGTTATTGTCGACGAAAAAATATAGCCCAATAACGCCGCCAAATAGTTATTGTTTGTAGATACTTCATCCATGATTCATGAAGCACGTGTGGATTTTCAACCGACCAATAACGCATATTTTGCTTATTGACGAACCCATTGAGCCAAAAATGAGTTTCGTCACTGAAGATGCGATGAAAATTGGTATTAACGCTCTTAAAGTTTCAGTCACCGACTCTGAATTTCGGTAGAAAATTTTTATAATGCACACGTTGCTCGTTCGTGTACTTTACCATGATGAAAATGTTGAGTTTACTGAATAAATTGACAGTGACAGTTTGATGATTAGTGAAAGAGTGCGTTCACAAATTAAATTCAAAGTTGTCAAGTCCCTATTGGAAAACCCGATACATATGCTCCACAACTAATAAAAAGTTCAGTAATATAAATATAGTATAAGTGGACGAAGCTGTTGCACTTGCTCCATACTATCAAAATGCTTACATCATTTGACATCATTGAAATACTATTTTAAAATTCATTGTCAAAGATTGCGCCGTTTAACAAATTTTCTTACGGATTACCTTAAGAGTGCCACAAGGTACCGTTACTGCTTACCATGGCAGCCAAATTGCATTAAGTCTAATGTTTCTGTTTATTATCATTTAAAATTGTGGTAAGGGAAGGGGAATTCTAACTTTAAGTGCTTGCCATAGCTTCTCTAAAAACTGAAAACCGAAACTTTCCATTTGCTTTGGCCTTCCTCTATTCTCGTGAAACTTTGTGCCAGCACCTGTTTGGTGAGATACGATACCTTAAGTCTAAGGATTGCTTCCTTCTTTCATAGTTAAGTTCTATAGACCATAGAAGAGCACAATCCCATTTAACCCATAACAAACTTTAATTTATCACCCCTTCAGGAGATGTGTTTTTCACCCTAAAATATCACATCAGAAATACCATAGTTGGATAATCGTACATGAAGTTTTGCAGCAATTCCACTTAGAAGAACAGCAGCAATAAAAGGACTGACTCAAGTATTGTATCTATGAGTATCTTTGAGTATCTAGATGTACTTCCACAAGTTGTTTGTTACTATCAAATACTAAGCGAACTTAATGAGATTGTGTTTGAATATTAATACCAATAAGGAGGCACTCGCAGCAAGGCAGACAGACAAACATACAAATTGTGTTTATGTATCTACGCGGAGGAATAAGTACTCAAATGGATCGAATATTGTTGAGGCAAATAAGCTCAAATCGAATTACCCCATGAAGAAGCAAACGGGGGTATCGTATGTATCTGCCCGGAACTTTTAAAGCAATCCAAAGACTTTACCATTTATTTTTATAGCACTCGTTTTTGGTTGGTCCTTTTTTGCTGGTGCATCAGAATCCAACATTGAAGGTGGCATATAGATTCCTCTATCAAGAAGGTAGAGTTTTAGAACCTAGAGAGATCCTTATCCACTTGAAAAATACTTCAAATCAAACAGAAGGATGAAGAGAGTTAAAGAAGCCAAAGTGTGGATGTGGGAAAGAAAGGAGACTTCTTCACTCGTTTAACCGATAGAGAAAAGTACGAGTACATTTCGAATTCAAACTCTGAACATATCTATCAATCAAGGAATTTTCAATTAAAATTCGTTGTCAAGGGGAGGTAATCCGAAGGGTATGAATTAAGGATCCATTGATGGTAGTAGCAGTATATGTAGCTGCTCCAACTACCTTCACATGAAGATGGGAGTACAATCAAGACCAAAGTGAAGCTTTAGGCAGTCTCTATTTCTCCTCTTTATGCTCTATACTGTGATGTGGTTATCGACGATTGTTTGCAATAGGCAAGTGTTCCACTTCAATGGGAATTTAATGAATCCTATGTTCCTGGCACATGGTAATGTTTATTTTCAAGTCTCCAGGTTTATTTATTGCCTCATTGATAGAAAGGAATTTTAAATGATTGAATTGTGTGTACAAGAAATCGTTGGCAAAGATATGAAATAAAGCGTTAGGGTTGGATTTGAATTTGGTATTTGCATTGTGGGTAGTCGCTGTGTATCTTTCAAAGTGGTGCGATTGTAATTTTCAACATTTGTTTGAGATTTAATTTTGTGTTGTATAAGGCTTTAAATAAATGTCTTGGATATTTTCTCTACATTATGTAAGAAACTGGCCAATCAATGACTGTCTAATCATTCTCGGAAATTGCTGTACACCTTACATCAGCAAATTACACCCTTCAGAGCACCCTGATAAGGTTAAACAAGAATGTCTTTGTGGACCAATTATTAGTACTCGTTTTATATGCGCATGAAACATAATTCTGTTTATATCACAGATATTTATGCTGTGTTAGGTGAATTAGCACATATCATGCATATCTGACCTACATTTATACGAGATTACAGTGGCTTCGACCAGTTTGGGAAAGAACCTATTAGACGCACAAGCTATTGCTTTATTTATATCTTACGAAATTACGACAAATACGACAGAGGATATCTTTCAATACACCCCATGCTTCAGCGACATAAAGTAATACTGAGATGATCTAGGCTCTATAAAGAATCTGTTTAAGTCCTCCTCTTTAAGTCAACATAGGATATGTTGTTGATGCAGGGTTTTTCAGCCATGCACACAAAATGTTCAATAAGGTCTTACATGTTGATGAGAGTGGTTTCCTTGTTTGTGGATCGAGCAAACAGAGTTGAAATGCGATTAATCAGGGAAACACTTTTCTAAAAAAGTTTCAGAAAGCGGACCAAGTCCTGTGTTGCAGCGCCCCTTTGTACGCTTATTGCGTAGCTGGATTTTTCATGAAACAAATGCTTGCATTTCTTGGTGGTGGTCGGGTGAAACCATATACATCAATGGGGGAAGCTCCAGTCTTCGGTACTTAATGCTAGCAGCATAGGAGTTGTTGGGAGATTTAGTGATACGCTTGCGATTGAAATTTTCTCCATTGGAATACTGAAGACACATCTTATCTTCGATGACAAATCGTGTGCTAATTGTAGCGATATTTCATCCCGGCGCCGCAAAGTCCATAAACCTGAGTCCATCGGCAGACGTGGTGTCGTGTTGGCTATGCTTTCCAAATGTTCTCCCTAGATGGAGCTTGGTTAAGTGTTCGCCTGCATGTGGCCTGTTAAGGGCCTGAACATTCCACATGCAGATACGATGGTCTTCGTCCCTTACTTGTTTGCTACGTGTCTTATTACTCGGGCCATTGGCTGGTTTGTCATATTTTCTATGTCTTCAGTACAGGGTTGTGACTGCTATGACTGTATGTGCCTGTTTTTCAATTCTGATCAAGCACGCACTTTTCTAGGCGAGCACTACTAACTTAATAGTTGTACTGCTTGCCGAATCCAAGTTTCAGGACGGTCAATTGTCTGCGCTGTGTGCAAATATTTTAATGGTGCTAATAACACCTCGAGCACACTCTTATTATGAAGAAAGATCTAATAACTTAGTTTATATTTGTTTCTATTTGTAAATTTGTAAGCCATTCCTGGTACAAACCGCATTCTAGAGGTCCAATCCGACCCAAAGCGTCATTCGTTGCTGGCTTATCCCCATTAACTACCGGCTTGATGTAGTTCTACAGAAAATAATCCAATGGCGTCATATCACACGGTCTTTGTCACAAATTGACGGATCCATTTCTTGAAATGATCTTATAGTCAAATGGTGTGACACCAAACAATTCAGCGTAAATAGTACGTCCAGATGCCTGATGATGTTTATAGAGATGACGATTTTGATTAATCGTTACTGTGCCGTCAATCTTTCTATAATGAAATAGCCAACTACCAGTGTAACAGCTGATTTTATATTTAATCCCTGTTAACCCTTATCCTGTACTCAAAAAAAAACACACGTGGTATTTGTGGGTCAAATTTGTCCAATACCTTTTTATTTAAGAATCACAATATTCACACGTAATTTTTTGTTCAGAATGATTTTTATAAATAAATTTTAAACAATTTGAACATTTTGTTGAATATTTGGTACTGTTGGAGCGATTCGGACACATGTAGCAGCGAGATCGCTTCAAAGTTGACGCAGATGGTTGTTCTTGAAGATTTATTTGCTGACGTTGAACCACTGATCTTCCCGGAGCGCTGTGTGGAAGAGTAGTTCGACGAGAGATTTCTCCTTGAGTCAAAGCTTCCCCTAATTCGTCCAAAAAAATCCTTCGTCTGAAATGTTTAGCTTTATTCCAATTTGGAAAGATAGACAAGTATATCACTAAAGCATTATAGACTGATATATCCAGTATGTTATTAAATAACGTCTGTGGCCACTTATTTGATCTGCGTTTACATGAGTAAATACGAATAAGTTGGTCACGAGTATCTACCCCTGATTTTGTAGAGTTGTAATGCGAGTTTATCCCGAGCACGTCGTTCATTCCTGTCACACTTTTTATCGAAACGTATAACTCTCGATATATTTTGGAATCGTCGAAGACTCATTGTAGCCTTGAAAATTGGCCTTCCCTTGGAGTCATTCCACAAACTTTCTAAGGCCTCTCCATGGGATCGAAAAACTCCAGCCAACAAAAGTAGTCCAATATAAGATTCAATAGAAATCGCATCAACTCTAACCCAGGTTTCTCTAAATATGATTTCTCCTAAAAACATAATAAAATAAAAAAAACCCATTTGACACAAAACCCTGTTTACCTTCAATGTTTGTCATTTTTACTATAATATCGATGATATCAGGTGGTAAAAACAAATGGAACGCCGATTTTATATCGGTAACTCGGGAAACAGCATAAGGAGTCGGGCCTGCCGAAGTGTTCATAACATTTCCTGCTCTATGACGACCGTTCGAAAAATCTCTTACTGGCCACCTACTCCATTTATAATTTCCGTCCTTCGAAAGAAATTGTGTTGGAGTGGGAAGTGCTTCGTCATCCGAACTGATGTGATTCTCATTTACCAAGGGTAAACTTTCCCCATTTGAAGAGTCAGTTTCGTATAGGGAACTACTCGTATCATACGAAATTTTTTCCTCTTCCATCTCACTTGCAGTATCGTTTTCAATGCTTCCACTCGGACTCACATCATTGTCAAGCATTTTATGAATTTCTTCTCGAATCAAACCAGCCATATTGATTCTATGGAAAACAAAGACTAGAAGAACGCAATTTTGACCCATGTGTACAGGATAAGGGTTAAAAGAACATAGCAAAAACGCACCCTTTACTCGAATGTATAACCTTATTAAGCTTTGAATGAACTATGCCTGGCGGGCAAAAAGTCCTTAATCATATAGCTTTTTAAGTTTTATTTGGGATCCTGACAATCAGTTTATAAAATTGTGATATACGGAAATCTCATTCTCATCGATCGCGTTCGTGTTAAAGCTTCCCAGATTTTCCATTTGAGTTTGTCGGTTGGACATTCAGCTGCATCCCTAAATATTTGTGAAAATATTTTCGTTGAAACTAATGGTGCTACTAAAATGCTCGTGAACAACCTCTTCGTTTAGATTTGTTTAAGGTTCTATTTTGCGGAAACAAATATTGGTATGTCAATATCGAAACAAGTTCATCGACGTACTTGTCATGCGACAAGTTACACTCGTAAGTCACGACAAATTCATCCAGCGTCATCACTTAAATCGAAATTGATGCCAACATAGCATTTCCTTGATGCCAATTCCCTACTACTTTCTTTAAGCTAACATGATTAATTAACCCCTCTTGTAACCTCCTCCAATTCACGACATCTCATTATTAATTGGCTAAACCATGACTTGTTGTCTAAACTATGAGTCTCTTCTAGGCAACGGGTCGTCTCCTAAGCCATGAGTCTTCTCCATCGGACAATTGATAAGGATAGCATTTGTAGCAGCCGACATTCGCTAATTGGTAGTAGGCACGCAATACAACGTCGTCAAATCAAAAGTTGCACACATCATCTCTGCCATGTATCTCGAGTTACAAACCAGAATAAAGCACTCATCAGATAGTGGCGCCAATTGCAGTGACATCAACTGCATACATCATCATATATATTTTGAAATTTTGAAAAATACTTCTTTAACCACGATCTACGCCTTACCCATTTTTCATTTCGAAAAAGGAAAAAAAAAAACTCGACAACGACGACTCATTTCGAACCTAGGCTAAAGGAAAGTAATAAATCACTCAAAGTCAGTGTCGTGTTTGTCAAGTGTGCACGCAACTAGTTGAAGTTAAAATGCGGATTAGCCACGTTCGTAGATTAGGCCGCAAGAGCTACTCTGAATACTTGATTCGCATTTAAATTGCCAAAACGAAATTAATTTCAATCAAATGACAAACAACAAACAACAAACAACACCAAGAATGCGTTACTTTGCGTTTGGTTTTGCTCCCTCGTATGCCCTTGTGGGGGACTAATGATCCGATCCCCCACAGCAGCACATAAACGGTTATTTCCCTCCTCATAAACAATCAAATCAATTTGACAACTCACAAGTACTCGTGCTTATTCGCCTGTACACTGCAAATATCATTCATGGTCCTGAGCTGAATCGAGCTCAGTCAAATTTCATTTTCAATGGCAAACGGTTCAGTAAAATGTTTCGCGCATTTGTCATTGTCGTCCTCGTCGTTCTCACGGTATCCGCTTTTGTGCATTGCGGGCAATTAAAACGCGTCTGGGTGGAGGATCATTGCATCGATGGCCTGTGTCAGGGTGTCATTATATCACGCGATGATTACGTCATTCTGTCAAACACACCCATCATGAAGCAAATTATTTTGACATTTATCAATTCGACAATTGCCAAAATTCCACATCTAATGTTTGACACATTTCCCGACCTACAAATCCTCCGAATGAACAATTGCTCGGTGGAGACATTCGAGAAGCCCCAATTTGAAGGTGCCAGCAATTTAATGGGTTTGTTTCTATCGAATAATCTAATTCGTGACATTCCGAAGAACATCTTTCTCGGTGCTGACAATTTGAATACTCTATCTCTTTCTGGAAATCAACTTCGACAGCTGCATAATCAAAGCTTTAATGCGCTCAAGGAACTGCAATCACTGGATTTGTCACGCAATAAATTAGAAAATTTACCTGTTGGTGTATTTTCACCAATGCGAAAACTAATGGAGCTTTATCTGTCACACAACAAACTTACAGTTCTTCCAGAACGGATATTTGATAAAACTCCCAATTTGACTAAGATTCATCTGGCATACAACCAATTCATGAAATTCGAGTCGGAATACTTCAAGAATCACCCAAAACTCACCCTACTTGACATTTCCGGTAATTCCCTTGTCGAGATGACAATCAACTTTGACAGTTTGGACAGTTTACTGGCAAATGACTGTGGTCACCTACGTAAACTAACAATCTTCGGCTACGTCAAGGAGGTCGAGTTGAGAAATAATTCCATGCAGGCTATTCCAAATTTTCCTCATGCGGCTAATGTCACCGCACTGGATATGTCACTCAATCCGATTGCCAGCCTAGAGGCAACATCATTGCGTCGTCTAATTGGACTGACAAAACTGAACTTTAGTCGAACAAATTTGCATGATTTCCCTGAGGGTGTTTTTAAGAAGCAAACAAAACTTAAATTACTGGACATTTCGAATAATTCATTGTACAATCTGAAGGTGAGCGTTTTTGACAACCTCAAGTCGTTGGAGTTTTTCTACTTCCATCAGAACAATTGGAATTGTGATTTTCTGCAGCTGTTGATGAGTTCGTTTGTGAAACGTAAAGACATTGTATTCGCCGAGGATGATTTGGAGCCGGATGTGGCCGATGATTTTGTTAACGGAGTAGCTTGTTGGTATGAAAATAGTCGAATTTCAAGGAAGTGTGCAGAAGGTAGTGAATCGATGTTAGAGTTTGCTGTAATTCGAAATGATATCAAGGCCTTCGTGGAGACAGTAGATAAAAAGTTTGTCAAGCTCTTTCGAATGATTGACGAGATCAAGAGTCGTGTGTGATTGTGGGTGTATTTTTTTTTTTTTTTTAAATAAATAGCCTTTAAACATTTTTTGAGTTTAACTTTACCTTTTCCCCACAGTTGTTGTGTTTTTTTTTCAGTTTTTGGAATGCAATGTAGTTACAGGTTCAGGTCTCGAGAAACTCTACACTGGGCTTTGCTTAGCACAACAAGGAGAAATTTTATTTTCCCTGATCCCATTCTAACGAAACATGATGTAGTCTGATAATGAACAGTGGCAGAGAAATGAAGGTTAATACGATTCGACCAGTTACAAGTGGTCGGTTATAATGTCCTATTGAGTGGCAGAACTACCGGCAGTCCCTACAAGGACTTAAGACTCGATGTCATAAGAGTCAGGCTGCCGGGACTTTGGTCCGAACCTGACTTTAACGAAATAGGTACCTTGGTGGAAGTGTCTTAGTGGATGTGCTTTAAATCTAAAGTCGGAAGACGGATCTTTGACTTCTGATCGATCCATCGGGGAGTAGTAAGTATTAAGTGCTAAATGCCGTGATCCTAAGATCGGCAAGAGGTTTTTATATCGACCTCGACTCATAGTGTGTTTTTTGTGCCCTCAGAACATGTTCCGAATTGATATTATATCACTAATGTGGGTAACCGATGGCCAGGAAAATCTTGGTCCTCATTAATGTATGGGGATCCATAAAATCAGGTCTTACATAGACAGGAGTTCAAGTAAAACACTAAAGACATCAGTAAACAAGACTCAATGAATTCTGCTTTCCAACTGCGCTCAGTGAAGTCTGGCGTTCGACTTCTGCAGCAGGCCTAAGCCTCCTAAGAAGACAAACGCAAGTTTTCCTAACGAGGTATGAGTTTTAATAATGTCGTTCTCAAGAAAATCACATATTATATTTTGAGCTATTCGTGAAGACCCAAATACATTCCTTTGCGGACACAAATTCTGACCGAAACCATTCCAGGGCACAGAGATATTGTATTTCTTCCATAAAACTAGAGTCCAAAGATAGTCGGAGCTCAAGGGCATGAAAACACTAGTACTGTACTTTAAAGCAGAAAGTCAGGTCAACTCCTACCGCCACATTTTAATTTAACTTTGAATGTAAGTATGTAACTCAGTGGAAAACATCGAATTCAGCTCATTTGCAAATTTTTTTGGAAGACAGAAATAGGAAATATTTATTGTACCTGGGTACTAACTTATATGGTGTCACAGTTATTTGGCAAAACCTGTGCTAGAGCTCAAGATGGCATAAATTCACACGTACTCGTATTTCTGGCTCTTTTCGTGCATAAGGTCGCTAATACAGTCTTTTTGGGATTCATGAAAGCACCAAATATGTGTGAGAACTGCCGGACTGGATGCCATACCTTACAACAACACCATACACTGAATTGCACCAAAGGCTAGACATGCTATGCAGAAGAGAAGTAGCAGGATGGGACGTAGCATGGTTCCAGTTTTATTCTATTTTACATTCATAGCAATATCGAGTGCATTTCCACAGACTATCGAGTCCTGTTCATTAGAGAAGCTTTACATTATCACCTCGTATTACTAAAATCATTTCTGCATATATAAAAGGTTACACACACGTGTTTGAGGCAATCGCAATGTTTCCTTTTAACTAACATTACAACTCAGGAATACGATCAGGTTGCATTGCGCGTTTTTTCGGCGGTTATTTCTCAATTGCCATAAAATGATTAAAACCAATTTTATGCTGAAACTATTATTGAAATAAATTTAACACCATTGGGAGCATTTTTAACTGAATTTCGAAATAGACTTATCGGACAGGCCATTTGCCATAATTCAATGTTTTTGTTCCAGAAAAGCCTGAACGGAAGTGACGCCACTAGAGAAATCCAATATTTGTATGGAGTGAGTGGCTTGCAATGTTTAGAAATGGCAATTTTGACATAAAGAATGAACCTTGTTCGGGTAAGCCAGAAGAGCTAGACGATGAGCTCCTTAAGTCCACTTTCGATAGAAATCCCACTGTAAGACCAAGGCAGCTCAACCCATGCTTTATGACCATCAACTGGGAAAATGGGTATGGCGCCACCTATGGAAAAATAATTCTTGGCAAAGTTTCGAGCCCTACCCTGCATTTCTGCAGCATCACAACCAAGGCCCCTTTTTGAAGCGAATCGTTACTGGAAATGACAAGTGGATTCTTTACAAAAACAATAAACGTCGCCACCAATAGCTTAGTTCTGAAGACAGATCAACACAACATCCTAGACATTGACTCCAACGTCTCCAGGTGTTACTGTCTGTATGGTGGGATGCTGAGAGAATAATCGATTTTCGGCTGCTGCCCCGAAACCAGACTCATAGCAGAAGTCTACTGTCCGCAGCTATGCAGATTAAAGCCAGCACTGAAACAGAAACGGCAAGGTATGGTGAATCGAAGCAGTGTTTTATGCAATCCGTAGTTCAGTTGGGTTACAATATTGGATCCGCCTTATTCTTCAGATTTCCATTTGATCCGAAGTCTACAAAATTTTGTTCGTTAAAACATTTTAGATTTCTGGATGATGCTCAAGATTCGCAAAAGCCAAAAAACTTTTTAAGTGATTGTTCGACGTCAGGAATGCCTCACAAATTAAATTCTTTGTTATATAGAAATCCTTCTATTTTAGATGCCTTTTTGTTCAGAATCTTATATTCTGATCTATCATCTAACAAGTTCCTAACAAATGTATCTAATAATGTCTCTAATGACTTCAACAGAAATATAGATAGACTTAACCTATTTTAAAAAAAATTTTGTAATGAATTCAGCTTAAATTAATATTTTGCTTTTTTATCTTTACAGGTAAGTTGACATATTCCGAGACTGAGACAAAGTCGTTTTAATTGTAAGTATCTGCCTCAAGCTTTTTAAATCCTTTACTATTTAACACCGAAGATTGAGGTTGCCAGAATGCAGTAGATTCGACCCATTGACAGTTTTTGACAAACCGCTTAACTTGAAAATTCTGTTAGAGTTAGAACTATACCAATTACCAAATTGATATTTTAACATGATTTGGTCGAGAAAGATGTTTCAATGACTTGTGTCATCCCATGTCACCACTAAGCAATTCCTCCCATTTTCATGCCATTTGGGGTCAGCAAGTTCCCCTCGCTGTGTATAAAAATGGCGAAACGTGTTACCCTAGTGTTTGAAGAGGCTTGACCATATTCTACACCTCAATTTGTGGCTTCGCGCAGTAAAATAGTTTTTTGATTGTAAGAAATCCGTGTATTCGCCACCGAAAACACCGATATATACATACATACAAATAGCATAATGTGCCCCAATGTGAGAGAAAGGATTTATCGGCAATTCGGCTTCGGCTTTGTTATTTGCATCTTCAATACCAAATCCACGAGCGCTCGAAATGGTCAGCTAGCCTTAGTTTTTGAATTAGCCGCGGTTTATAAGATCATTGCATCCAGAAAAAGCCACTGTATGGCTTGCAATTGCTCGACTAAAGGTCATTAGCTGGACTTGATTCGGATTTAATTTTTTTGTTATGTTTGATTTGAAATGTGTTTAATAAATCAATTTAAATTTATTCCATGATTTCAGGGGGTGGTATCTTGTGTTGTCGGGTTGGTAGATGTCGTAATTCGCTTATCTTCGGATCAGAAGATATCAACGTGGTATGGAGCACATCAGTTTTTGTTGCGATTTGGGTTATCTTCCTTGAAAACGCGCTTCGAAAAATGTTTTAATCTTTTCAATCTTCCGAAAGCTGTCCGATAAGAATTGGAAAACTCTCAATGATGTCATCACCGTACAATAGAATTTTATGAAAACTGACAGGCATTTTGTACCAATTACATTTGGAAACAAATAATTTTACTGTGTCCAAACAGTAAGTAAGGAATTTATTGGTATCAATTTTCAA
This sequence comes from Volucella inflata, assembly GCA_928272305.1. Classification (NCBI taxonomy): domain Eukaryota; kingdom Metazoa; phylum Arthropoda; class Insecta; order Diptera; family Syrphidae; genus Volucella; species Volucella inflata. Next base: position 43,668,915 of record OV743716.1, on the reverse strand, counting down.
ACCTTAAGTTAATGTCTTTAAAATAATGAAAAACGTTCTACCAGTTTTGGTTCTAAGTCTATTACTTCAGCAGTTTTTGCTGGATCTTTAAAAAATGTTCGGGCCGTGTTTTGGATTTCCAATTCAGATCTAAGTTAATTTTGTTATAATTCTTTTCTATAGGAATTTTTAACGGCTGGTTTCACTTTAGCTCCTCTTGCCTGCCAGCTTTCGTTTTAATTTTTTTAAGATAAATGTAACAGTGCTTTTATAAATGTACTAGGTGGGGTGAAAAGTAACCTCATTGACCGCCAGAATGCGCTGCTACTGCAAAAAAGGTTATGGTGCCTTCAAGTCCGTTCACATTTAGGCAGACATGCCAATTTTCATATATTTTTGGCAATATTCTGCATATGAAAAAGTTATCCTGCCACTGGATGCCGCGCATGCTCACTCCTGACCAAAAACACGAACGCGAGAGCACTTCGAAAGAGTGTTTGGACCTGCTGGTGCGGAAACGGGCGGACTTTTGGCGTCAATTGGTAACTGTTGATGAAACCTGGGTCCACTATTACATACCAGAAAACAAAATGAGTGCCTGGCAATGGACTGAAGCCGGCACGAGTGCTCCGCAGCGGCCGAGGGTTGCTCAATGGGTCGGAAAGGTTATGGCGTCGGTTTTCTGGGATTGTCATGGCATACTCTTCGTGGACAACCTCGAAAAAGGAAAAATCATCAATAGCGAGTATTACTGTGCATAATTAGAGCGATTGAAGGCCGAAATCGCTGCAAAACGGCCTCACATGAAGCGAAAAATTTTTTTTTTTTGCAAGATAATGCAATCAATGACTTACGGCTCCAATTACTGTCGCATCCACAGTATTCGCCCGATTTGGCTACCTTGGACTTTTATCTCTTCCCAAACCTCAAAAGATGGCTCATCAATAAAAAAATCAGCTCACGCTAGGAAATCATGAACGCCACGGAGGAGTATTTTGCAGACCTTCCGGAAAATTACTTTTCGGACGGGATCAAGAAGTTGGAAAATCGCTGGAATAATTGTATCAAGCTAAAAGGGGGACTATATTGAATAAAATAAAATAAAACATTTAGAAAAATATTTTTTTTTCATTCCCATGGAGGCCACTTTTCACCCCACCTAGTAATGTGTGCATGAAGCCATATGAAAACGGCGGTGTTGCAGAAGGTTTTTGTAAGCAAAGTTCAATATTGTTCATGTCCTTAGAAGATGCCTTGCAAACTGAGCTAGTCCTATTCTCTATAACTACATTACATATTTTGCCATCTACCATTGTTTTCAACAAAGTATGATTAACTAAAACAGTTTTGTCGTTAAAGGCAACCCTTGTGGTTTCAACACAATTTACTTCGGCTTCCATACGGTTGAACTCTTTTATTATTGTTTCAATATTTTCTTTACGAATTCGAAACGTGCTGGACGGCAATATCTTGGAGAAGATGAGCTGGAATTTATCTAGATATTTTCCAGTCCTAGAACCAACCTTAATTATTTTTAAAGGTGCTCTGCGTGCAAAGCACAATATCAGTATCACTTGCCTCAGGATTTACCAAAAAGTTTTGCTTATAACGCGAATGCTAGAGGAGGGCATTTCAGAACCCCATTTCCACGAACATACTAAAGTATCACCGTTTTCTAACTGGTTCTCAAAAGTTTCAAGGTGTGTAGCAGACAAACGTTGTAGTGTCAAGTCCTACAATGGGTAAAGTCAAAAAACTACTTGTTGGATAACACTCTTGTTTTACTTCTTAAGTAGTATCGTAAGCTGGGTAAATATAAGCATTCCTTTCTTTTGTGCTTTTTTCAGTTTCAAATCGGTTTGACCGATTTGATCAATCGGCTAGGGCTTCTTCAGGTGTTTATGACTTGATCGTATTCGGAGTTTCGGGTTTCTTAAACTTTTTAAGTGTTTTAGGGGAACACTTGACAACTCTTTTTACGACTTCAGCTTTAGAACGCTTTCCTTCTCTAAGCTAAGACTCAGCAGCAAATGGTTATTCTTCGACCGATCTTTTCATAAGGTTTCACCTTAAAATTATTTTAAAAGTAATAATCCAATTTTCAAATGAAAAAAGTTTTACGATGCCACTTTATAGCACTTTTTTTATGGACTTAAAAATAAAAAAAAGTTAGCTCGTCACTAAAAACAATGTACCACCACATTTACTTATTTTTTAATAAAAATACCCTGAATTTAAAAATATTTACCAGTAGCATACTCTGACATATTTGCTACAAATAATTATCTCACTTTTATTTCACTATATCACTTTATAAACACCTGTTAACGCGCGAAAGGCAAAATCATGAGTGAGCAAAGCTTTATGCATTGCATGAGATGCTTCCCACTTTTGTTTTTGTTCCTCGTTATTTGGGTGGTTGACTTAAAGTATTTATTTTTTTTAATAGTAACAACATTTTTTTTTTCTCTTAGTGTTGTGTACTAAAATGATTTGTATAACTATAGCGAAACGTTATAATTTTTTTTTGCGTCAAATTGTGGAAGAGGAACACACACATTTGGTTTCAACAAGACACTGCCGGTTTTGGCTTCATTTTATGAACAATTTCTTGAACAGCTCGCGTTTTAGTGATGTGAACTGGCCATCAAAATCGTGTGATTTTTAACCGTAGGTTTTCTTTTTGTGAGGCTATGCAAAAGATCGTGTTTATGCCCGCAATCCACAAACTCTTTACGATTGGAAAATGAATATTCTCCAAGTTATGACCTAGTAATTACCCGATATGTATTGAAAAGTCTTCAAAAATTACCTTGCCAAAATGAAGTCCTGCAAGAACTCGCGTATAGGTAATTTTAATGATGTTATTTCCTATTCGGAATCTTAAGATCCTAAGAATATATGATATAAAAATTCTGTCGTCTACAAAAACAATTTCTATACATCTGTATCCAAATTATTTCGCTTCGTATCAAGTCAACTTCTCTGGCTTTGGTCGTGTAGTAGATATATTGTTGTACAGTCCGTTTGATAAGATCGTATACGGCAAAACTCATTTATGAAAACTGGCTTGAAAGTGGCATTTGCATTAGCAGATAAAAAAATACTTCTGCTAAGATGCTTTGAACAAAAAAATTTAAAGAGTGTTCAATTTTTGTCAGAGACGGAAGTATTTTAAAATGAGTGTCGCATTTGCATCACGTTATGAAGCAGTATTCTTGTGCACCCATCCAAAAGGACTGAAAATGTCATACGGAGCAGCTGCTAAATACATGAAAAAGTGAAAAGCATTTGTTAGCAAGTGGGTGCACCGTTATTCCCAAGTTAAAAATGTGGATGATTTGCCGGATCGTGGGTCTACGCCAAAAACAACTAAAAAGCAGGGCAAAATGATTCTACGCGTGTTTGAAAAAAATCCTCTTCTATCGTTACGTGGGGGACAAGGGATTTTACGTAAAAGGGGTCTAAATGTGTGTTGTGATACGATACGAAGACGTTTACTAGCCAATAATGTAAACTTTCGAAGCACAATAAAGAAACCACTACTGTCAAAAAAACACGCATAATAACGACTCAGTTGGGCCAAGGAGAATTTGGACAGAGATTGGAACAACGTTATTTTTTCGGATGAATCTTCTTTTTGGGCATAGTCTCCTATCACTCATACCTGGTGTACACAATCCAATAAATTAATCCAGCGGACCGTCCAACACCCGGCAAAGGTGCAAAGATTTGGCAATTTGTTCATGTTTACAAATAACTTAAACGCACCCAACATGGTCAAAATTTATAAGAAGGCTTTATTACCATCTGCCCAAAGGTGGCTTAAAAGAAGGAATGAGAATTGGTTACCCGAAACATCGCAGTCGCTTGTGCAGTGCGTGGAATCAAGAAAATGACGTCGATGTTTTAGATTGGCCATCACAGTCGCCGGATGCAAATCCCATTGAAAATGTTTGGGTATTCATGAAGCTAAAGCTCCAAGGAAAGAAGATCTCGACGGTCAAACAATTATGACGAAAAATACGAGTTTTATGGAGATCTTTGTCTCAAGATTATGCTATAAGATTAGTAGAAAGCATGCCTCGAAGACTCCAAGCAATTATTGATAATGGAGGAGAGTGGACAACATATTAATTGAAAAGCATTCAAGTAAATAAACAAAATAAACCAGTACAATTGATTTTTTCTTATTATTATAAGTTCTTCTTTAATTTTTGTCGTATACGATGCTAACAAACAGACTGTAATTGAGGTGATTGTCAGCCTGCCAAAATCTCCTCTGCCTTACCTAATTCTAAGACTTAAGGGGTTAATCCCATATAGTCAGACGTAACGTTCGTCTGTTAGGAGTATCCGACATAAAAGATTTCCCTACTCAATTCATAAAGTCTAATTTCTTACAGCTAATTTTAATGAACATTTTTGAGTTGGCTTCGATTATTTAACCAAGCTTGACCCATCAGTCAACATTAACATCACGGGATGCTACTGAAGCATTTTATGTTTCTCTTTCTATTAAACAAAAAAAATAATAAAAAATAACACTGTGGCGCTGGCAGCCCGGTATGGGCCATGGCCTAGCTTCTTGACACTCATTTGTGTGCGATTCATGTTGTCATTTTTTTCACATCTGAGCGGGCCCCACGGTTTATCGCCGAGTCCGAACGGCACTCCTTAGAAGCTTTTTCGTAGGCAATTTTTACTTTCGGGAGCTTGCTATTGCCCGCTGAAAGGGTGATGGCGATTTTAAAAATTGTTGGTAACCCAGCCAGAAGTCGAACCCAGACTCTGCGTGTTAGTCCAATGAGCTAACTATCGCGTCATCGCCATCCCCGTTTCTCTTTCTATTGCTAATCGAATTCGAAGTATGTCACTCATGTCCAGATAAAAATTTTGTTTGGATAGAAAACCTTTCAGATAATTCCCATTGCCCTCATAACCTTGATCCTACGTCTATATTGCATGGTATAAGTCCCATTCCAATCACAGAACAGAAATCCAAGGTGTACGGCGGTCAAGTGCGATTCTATTCGCCACAATTTTATACCAGATATCTGGTGCCTTAGACATGCGTAACCTTTGTCCTGTCGTATTGATTTTGTAAAATACTGACTCAGCCATCCTAGGAAGTGAGAGTTAACCAGAAAACCCCGTTGCAGCAAATTCTAGTACCTTCTCCCATTACGTTTGGGGCATAGCGGAAACACCAGAAATGAAAACCAAACAGGCACGTCCTTCTCTACATGCATTCTCGTTCTATGAGTTCACATATTAACAAGAAGCACCCCCGTAGGTACTCTTCTGGTCTACCATGTGAAAGAAATTGAAAAAATATGGAATATACGGCAGGACGACCTCAACAGGTAATAAAATTCCAATGCTCCAACGACTCGATTTCTTCATGGTTTGGTTGGAAATAAACCGTTGAACTGGGAACCTTCTTCTACATAAGAAGTCATACCCCAGCTCTAAATTCTCGGCTCTTCGAATAATTTATTTTCACTCTTCCATGGAAATAAGTGCGGCACTGTGGCAGTGGCAATATATACACATGTACATACATATATGTAATCGTATATACTCATATGTACCTATACTCCTCGAATTCTGAGTACAAGTTCCACACGCTGATTCCCATATCGTGGGGAACCAATAAAATTCAGAGAAGCAAAACTTCACCCTTTCACAGGGTCCGGGGTGCAACTTAACGGTGTATGAGATTGCGAAAAACCACATTTACACCATCGCTGCAAATGTATAGTGATATTGTTGTTGTTGACGTTGAGTTGTGTATCTCTGTCAGGGACGACTATGGAGTCCGGAGCCAGGTGCTTATTTGAAAACTTGCAATATATTAAATTTTGCGCGATTTCTTCTTATTTTTATTTATTTCCCGTTTTTGTTTGTTGAAAAGTTTATTCAATTTTTTTTTTTGGAATTTCACTGTTATCCTTAAAGGAGAAGACAGCGACAGAGATTACTGCGTCATTTTTGCGAAAAGAATGGGTTCTCCATGGATATGTAAAAATTGTTAGCGAAGTATTCGTTATGGAAACGAAGCTGTTCCTTCTCGAGCTCTAGCTGATAGGACGAGGAAAGATTGGAAATTGAAAAATTGTGAATATTTGACTGCCAGGAATGTGATGACTGCTTAGTGGATCATAGAGTTTAGGTGGAAATAATGGGATCTGATGGAATGATACGCATATTGAAGTTTAAAATTAAAAGAGGTATACCTACCTATATAAGAGATGATAGCATCACTGAACATAGACTTGGCCAAGGAGTATTGTCGTGGACAGCTGAGTTTTTTAAGCCGAAATCCGATTGCTCCTTTTTACAGCCTAAGACCAATTCCATTGAAGAATTCTATGAATTCTTGGCCGCAGTTTACGGATCCTGCTGGGGGTACGAAATTTTACTCAGAGACAGGAATGCACTTTTAGCTCGGTAGTTTGACCGCTAGAATTCATAAAACATGATGACGTTCTCCCCCCAAAAAAAAAATCATGTACATATACATATATATGCAGCAACGATGCAATATCTCATTCTAAATAGATTGCGTTGGGAAGCTAATAAAAATATAAAAAATCAAAAAGAACAGTGGCCCTGACGGACTTCTTATAAAGTTATCCAAGCCTAGAGTTGATTTTTTGGGGAGAATCACGTACTGAATGATTAACGAGTATGGGGAAATGATTACATGTCCCATTATATAATCTCAAATAAAAAAGGAGCAACCCAATGTCTTGTTCAGGATCTGGGAAGGGGATCTGCTGCAATGTGACTTTTTTAACATGAAGCTGCAACAAGATAAGGAAAGTAGTTACAATAATAGTGCCGCCTTCAACAAATCGTCTATGCGTTAAGCTGTGATGACGACAGCTACAAGATCGATCACACATAACTTTCTTCCATAGAAGTTGGTCTCATTTGAAATGAGTACCAGGCAATCTTAAAATAAAATAGATTTACATCCCTCCTTTTTTGCCTAGAAGATAGTGGAAGAGTTATAATGATGGGAAGCAGTTTCGCCCTGCTTCAAGTGCTACGACTCTCACTCACTAAAAACCACCTTAACCTTTTCATCTTAACACTATCTTTTCACTTTGGGGACGGCTTTTTTATATTTATCTTCCTGTTCAGATTTATTCTACTTTGCAGGTGAGGCTTTCATCAGTCTGCTAAGGGTACATACTCGTATATTTGCGTCTTGCTTTCTCTCTTTTTTTGCCATGAGTGACTTCTACAAGGAGCAAAATTGGCTCTAAGTCTGCTTGCTCCACAACATCTTTTCGATCATGTTTTCTGGGCAGATTAACCCATTGCTGTTTTCCAGCTCGCGTCATTAAGCTTCCCACTTTCTGCAACCGAAAAAAAATTCGGTTTGCACCGACAATTGTACAGTCCCATTTCTGGCAGGCTTGGAGTGTTTGCTTTACCGACCTTGTGAAGAAATGCATGATGCATTTAGTCACGTTCTTAATCAGCTTCGCAGTCCGAGTACCAACGATTTTGCCGCTGTCGTTTCCGTCTTTTTTTCTTAGAAGCAATTCCTTTCGACATCGTTCGGCACAAACTCTCTACGCGTTGAGCTTCCCATCTCCGCACTGCTGCCATCTGCTTCCTTGTTTTAGTGCGTCAGCCTAGATTTCACAGCCTTTTTTTCAACTTCTGACTCGCCAATTGCGAGATACAGCACTTCGACCTGAAAGATCTTTTGTACCAGTTTGTCAAAACAGTGATTAGGCTAAGAAATTTTCTACCTTTCGAATGAAGTGTGTTCAGGTGCGTCAAAGAGAGTGCCTGAACCCTTTCTGGCCAGTTCTTCGGCCTTTTCATTACCGTCAATTCCCTCATGCCCAGGAAACCACCACAGTTTGAGCTGAGTTTTTGAAGCAGAGCATGACTGATTTGGAGTCAGAGATGTGCGAGCTAAGGCCATTCATAGCTGCTTGACTATTCGCGAATAAATGCGCCTTTGATACCAGAGTTAAAGATGAGGTTAGCGCATTCTTGACTGCCGTGTAATTCAGCTTCGAATACACTAGGACTCTTTCCCATAGCAATTGATATGTTTGTGTTTGGTCCGTGTAAACCAGCTCCCACTCCTGTTTCCATTTTAGAACCATCCGTATACCACTTTATGCCATTTTGGTTATGGAGAATTCTTTGTAAAAGCAAATTGTTTTTCGAAGGCGGTCTGTCACCGCGCAGATCATGTCAAGTTCTAATATTTCCGAAAGCAAGATCTTTAGTTCCGGGTGATCGCAAAGATCTAGCTCTTTATTTTTTATCATACTTGCTGAGCGGCGTTACGCCACTTTGTTGATAAAACAGTGAAGGGGTGTTAGTCCTATTATTGCTTCTATCGCAGCTTTGGGGCAGGTCGGATACGCTCGGGCCTGACAATCTTTGTATAGATTCAATGAGTTATCTTTGAGTGATCCCCCATGTGCTTCCATACATGCGATGGCAGGCCCATAAAGTGTTGGCAGCTTAAGTTATAATATTGTTTAAATGAGAGTTCCAATTCAGCCTTTTATCAAGGAGTACTCCGAGATATTTTACCTCGTTGAAGTATTCAGCGATCGTGTCGTTAAGTGAAACTAAACCTATGTTAAAGTTTCTTCTTCTAGAGAAGGGAACTATGATAGCATTGTTTTGATTAATGGAGAGGTTTCCATGGTGCACTAGTTTAGGACTATCTTAAGAGCATTTTTCCTACGTGCTATGACTTGGTTTGCTTTTCTGCCTCTAATGATAATGACTAGGTCATTGTCATAACCAATTGCTGTAGCCTTGGTCGCTAAAATTATTGAGCAGGTCGTCTATGACCACGGACCACAGGAGAGGCGAGAGAACCTCAATAGCAACCCCTATGTCTAGAAATGCGTATAATGCAACTTCCTTGTTACGGAAGGAGCTTTTTATTTCAGCAGTTAGCTCTGGAAAAGTTCTTTTTGTGGATTTGTGCTTCTGGTACGCGTATTGACTTGGGTGCAGAGGCAAGCTATTTTCTAAGCTTTCTCTAATGTGAACGTCAATAACTCTTTCTATTGTTTTCAAATAAAACTATGTCAAGCTTATAGGACGGTGTGATTTAGGTAGTTCGCTAGGCTTATTGCCTGGTTTGGGGATAAATACTACGTTTATCTCCCTCCAAGTACGTAGTATGTAGCCCCTGTTGAAGCTGAACCTTAATAAGGTATAAGCAATTCCAGACCATTTTGTAACAGAACTCGGAAAATACCGTCCGTACCTGGTGCCTTAAATGGCTTAAATGAGTTAATACCCATTTCATCTTATTCGGGCTGAAAAGCTTTTCGAATAAACTATTAGTTCTGCTGAAGTTTCTCGTGGGTGAAGCCTCAGCAGACTGTCCATTTGACATGCCAATATTGAAGGACCCTGAAGCCATACAGAAGAATAGAGTATGTGATTGACATTAGTAGCCTTAGTTTTCTAGCCGAAGGTTTCCCTGTTAGGTATCAGCCTACCTAGTTACATTGCGGCCTTTGCCTTTCGCTCCGATACGGACTTTACCTGTTACCAGAAGGTGACTTTCGTATTGATAGTCAGTCCGAAATATTTCACTATTTCTTTGCTTCTGATTGGAATTACGAAAGTCGAAATTCACTTCTTGGTCAGAAGAGCTATCTCGGTTTTTTCTGTAGATATGCTTACTCCACGTTCATCCATACATGAATTCACCCATCTCATAATCTGGTTCAACTTTATTTGTGTGCTTTCATCTGCGTACTCTAACAGAAAGGCATTTTCAGACATCTCCATTGCGAAGAATGACATCGTAGATCAACTCTCGGCCTTTGAGATAGTTCTTTAGTATTCACAAGAAATGAAGTGGAATATTGAAAGTGTGTTCAGCCGCATTCAGTATACCACTCTAGTTGGTTGAATTAAATGCACGTCCAAAGTTGCCAATAGTATGCCCTTCTTTGAGTAGTAGTTCCTTTGGTGGATGGTTTGGGAAACCTTTATTAGGTTTCCGTTAGCTCCGAAGAGTGGCTCTTTCTGAAGTCTCGTCACCTAATATTTTAACTGCATCTGTGAACTGTGGTATCAGCATCTTTCTAGAAATTTCCCTGCAGTTCTAGCATGCAAAGGTATCTGTCTGTCTGAGAAGGACCCCTTCCTCAGGGCAGCTGTGTACATGATTGAGCAATCGCTTTCAGCAATTCCAAGGGTATTCCGTCCGTTCCGGAGGTTTTCTGTTTTGAAGGCTTTTCACTGCTTGACTCAACTCTTCTTTGCAGAAAGCTGAAATTACCTTTCATTGGAACTGAGTCGTGTAGGGGATCTGATAGAGTTATTTGGAAAAGTGTGTCTACTATGTGAACTTACCACTTCTGTTTTTTGCGCGAATTCATGGTCCCCAGGAGTTCGAGTTTTTGAGTTTTTAATTCCATTGTTATATCTTCCACCGATTCTCCGTGTCTCCTTCTTCTACTTGTAACTGTACGTCTAAGCTGTGGCTATCTCCTCCAATCACTTGTACACTGAGGCCCTGTTTCTATTGGAGCTACTCACTCGAGGCACCGAAGCTCGTTGGTCCCCTCATAGATCAAAGATTATGTATTGATGGTCGCTGCCCGTATTATCTTCGATGATTCTCCAGTTCTCTATTTTTGCAGATGTCGATTTAATGTCGCGAGGGTGACGTGCGGAATGGTTCCTTATTTTGGTTCCTTATTGCGGTATATGTTTGCAGGAAAAAACTAGGCAAAAAGTAAACAAAAAAAAAAACATTTCAAGGCTACAGAGCTCCAGATGAAGCCAAGGAAGATGAGAAAAGGCACAATTATCTGATGTCAGGTAGAGTGAACCATTGTTTTGACAACAATTTCACGATTTGGACGAATTGAAGATAGTCATTGACTCCAATAAAATTGTAAGGCACCTGGTATTAAGTTTGTAAGGCCACGTATGATACAGTTTATAGAGGTGAGCTATAGAGCAATGCTTAACCCTTGTTTCTTATCTAAGCTCAAGCGATTGTGTAGGATGATAATAGAGAATGCATTAACATCAATAAAATCTATCTGCTGCCTCTGTAGTTGTCGTGGTGCAGAAGGTCTCAAGTCTTGAGAATCGAGCAAACCCATTCGAGATCCCATTCGTCGGGCATACTTTCCTCCGACCATTTTTAAAGATAATGTCCTAAGTCCTCATTTTCCGCTCTGAAGAACTCGGCCGTCAGGCCTCCGCTCCAGCAGCGTTGTTGGACGTGAGCTAAGAATTTGCTAACTTACGTTCATTCAGGGCAGGTGGACGGAATTGTTTGTCTACATCGTGCAGGTTAAAAGGTTCATTCTGCCTGACAGCGGTATTTGGTTACAGTCTACAGAAATGCTCTTTCCAAATCCTCAGCATCGACTGCGACTTTAGTAAGATGTTCTCTTGTTCGTCTCTACAGGCTTCGGTTCGAGGTTTGTGTCAGTGGCATGTTTTTTTACCTTTTGGTAGAACTTCGGATTCGTCGATCGCAATGTCAATCTGATTGACGGTTAATTGATCAGGAGTTCTCCAAGTCCCCCTTGGAGATGTGGGAACCACGTGCTAGCTACCGCATTTAATTCTCCCGCCCGTTTTAGGAAGTGGTGTCGTGCAGGCTATACCTTCCAACAGTGCTACTAAAGATGCTTTCTATTCCTAGCTCTGCATTTAAATCGCCGAGGGTAATTTTATTGTCCAAGAGCTCGTATACCATTAGCTATGTACTTGTATACAGACAAATATACCTCCAAGTAAATTCTCGTTAGGGAATTCGGCAACTATCATTTTCCAATAGATAGTAGATGGTTCCAAGAACCACTTCCCTGAACATATTATAAGCATTTCCACACATATGGAACACTATGGTACCTTTGATAAAAAAATATGTGTTATTGGTTAACTCACATTACTTTTGCTTTTATCTGCATTATTTACAATGAATTGGCTCCTTCAACTCTCATAAATGCCATTAGCTCTGACACAATAAATCCATTTCAAGGAATTTTGCTAATTAATTCCGTTTATCTAATTAAGTTTAAGCTCTCAGATATAGGGATCGCACTCGTTATGAAGCCGCAGTTTAGATTTAAAAAAGAATCTTTCATTCACCTGAAGTCTGTCGTAGCTCTGGTGACAACTTGTATACATACGTATTTCTATCGTATTTATATACTCCTACTCCTACATGGCAGCACTAAGTATACAAACACACAACGACTGCCAAAATTTCTTACTCTCACACATGTGTCCATGAATCATTGTTTGGCTTAAAAACTCCTCCAAACAATTTCAAAAATCTCAGACAAAAGTGTTCCCCTATGATCCCGTACATAATCCACCGGCTAGACTTGACTTTTCTCTTCTTTTCTTTTCTTTTTTTTTCGCGGGATAATCCTTCAAAAAAGAAAATATTTCCATTACCGTGATTCTTTGGTCTGAAACTTATTGAATTCAGAAAGCAAAAACATTACAAAACGCAATATCTATCCATCGTTTGCTAAAAGTGCTGGGATGGGAGTTTTTACTTCAAACACGTGTCCTCGAGTCAAACGAAGCCAAGCAACCCCTGGACCACGTTCAAGGAAAATGGTATTGAATGTTTTTCCTTTTCTACTTTTTCTATCTCGATTATTTGTCGATTGTCCTAGCAAATGTTTTTCTTCTTTTTTTTTTTTTGTTAACTATAAGAAGGGAATACCAAACATAATTGAACCGTCACCCTGTATCACCTTAATGCGTAGGCGGCTTGGTTGAACATACAATACATATACAGTAGGTGGTTTTGTGTGCTATTCTGCAAGATGTCGCATCTCAAATGCAGAGCTCTGCCGGAGTATCAAGCAACCCTACCGCCTTGAGCGAGGTAAAATTAAATCCGCAATGACAAAATGAGTTTCGCCCTTTATTTCTGCAAGCGTCTTTACATACGAATATGTCCACCCCCATTTACCCTTATGCTGTACTCATATTTTTATTCGCTCCGTTTTCGCATTTTCTTTATTTTTTGTTTAACAAGTAAAACCCAAGTGGGTGGTAGATGAACGGATGATGATAAATCGAGGTAATATTGGAAATTCATTCTCTTATCCGGGCAATCTTCCTACCAAACCCTTTGGCCCTTGACGAATTGGTACCGCAGCAATAGCAAACAGGCGAGCAAGGGTGAAATATTTCCGTCTGGGCTGTCGTATCGCACCCTCGTTTAGCGTACACCGGAATCCTTATTGCGTTCGAGTCTTTTTTTTTCCGGTTCTCCTCCAACTATTTGGTTTTGACGTACCGCCACTGGGACGAGAAACGTCTGTTATTATTTTATTGAAGCTGAATTACATAATGTATGTTCGTGTCTGAATGTATCTGACAGTCGAAGGAAAATGACATATGGAATCTTCTTTAGAGAGACTGAGAATGCAGGCCAAGAGCGTGACAAATGTATCGAAATGGCAATCAGCAAAACTGTGATAACCCTGCTGTTATTAGGACATCAAAGGCGGTGTTAAATGATGTCAATAACGAATGGTGATGATTATTGCTGTCATTATGTGTGGCACATCGAAAACAAGGTTCAGAATTCAAGGGCACATATTCTATCTAAATCTGTTAAATGCAGGGACTACTCTCAAGAATGCAAATTGATGTGTTCATCGTGATTGTAATGGGTGCTCTTTGTATTACTCCACTTTCGAGAGGAAACAAGCGAACAAGTATCTTGAAAATACTGATTGTCTTGGTTAACTGGAGGGACTTAGGTCTCCCCCTTTCAGGCAGAAACCGGCTGTTTCACTAGAAGTACACATCATGCCTGTGGGTAGAGAAAATAAATAAATTTAGGACTAACGGATTTTGGGGAAGAGACTTAAATTCTTTAGACTTTTTGGTACTGTAATTGAATTTTTGTTACCGGGAAAAGAAGATTTGCTTGTCGAGAATTTCATTTTTTTTTCTTATTTTGTTTGACGTAAAAGTTCCGGAGTATTCGGATCTATGAGGAGGAGCAAAAGGAGTTCCTAGAAATGTCAATTCCTTAGCGAATGGTATGATTATTAATATTAAATTCTACAGCGATTTTTTTTTACACGAGCACGAGTAAAATTAAAAGAAAATTAAAGTTTTGTATCGGTATTACATGGTCTCTACCCAGATACGAATCAGAAGACAAAGACACGTGCGGCAAATTGATCAGTAAAAGCACTAGCTAGCCTGTCTCAACGCATATTTAATCAGCCACAAAGTTTCCCATTTGCCTTTTGTGCTATCCAACTTAAACACTCAATCAAGATGATGTGGAAAGGATGGCCCTGCTACCTTCGGTGGCGACATCAGGGCAGAGGAGGCGAAGCCATTACACTAAACGGGACGGGCTTAGTACGAAAAGATTTATGATTGCTTGGCTTGTGTGTCAAATATTATTATTCAGGTGAAACCAAAGCTCAGCCTAGTAGATATCATCAATCCCAAATAAGTCTCACTTTTTTTAAACAGCAACGTGATCCCATAAGAGCCTTAGATCTGCTGGCAACCTAGAAAGAAATGCCATCTTTTGGTTTGCTCGTTTAAAACCCAACTGGGGCTCTAACCAAAGACGCAGAAGGGCCTAACGTAGGTTCGGATTTTGAAAAATTCTCCTCTAAGCTTTGCTTTTGCAGGTCGTTCGGCGATTTCATTTCTCGTGGCCCTATTGTGAACTTAGGCCCAGACAAAACTCAGTGAATTCAACATTCAGTGAAATCTTGCATTCCCGAATAAGGTAAAACAGGCCTTAAAACGTAGATTGTGTATGTTACAGATGTACATGCCTAGCCTCCACCACCAATTATTCAACCAATCCTCGCTGGAAAGACAGAGGAATGCTTCCTAATGTTGTCGTCCTCCATAACGACACTAGTTCCGCAACTTTGAAGACCCAACAGCATTCCCTTTCTGCCTCAGATTGCGAAACCTTATAGGCTTTCAAAGTAATATGTTTAGTCCAAATAAGTTTGTTGTACTCATCAAGGTTTACACTTAAATACTTAAATTCTTTTGAGAATTGGATGGTGTTCAGCCAGCTTCCTCCTTCCTCCTTGACTTAAAGTCCGTTTCTAGTGCACTAAACCCCGATCCCGTCTAGGGTTGTCTGAGTCTTAGATCATACGGGACAGCTAAATTATCGGCTTCTGCTTGAGCACAGGTGAGTGCGTTAAGCAGTGAGTCGACTCCTTTATACCATTCGAGACAGTATGCCGAATTTCCATGTCAAAAACACCGTTAATGACAATTGCGCCATCAAATCCGCCAGTTTTTGAGGCATACTCTTACAGAATCTTTTGCTGTGGTATGCATATATTGCTTAGCTCATTCTCTCCAGTATTCCTGAACATTAGGGAAGTCTGATTTTAAAGTCTGAAGCTCTCGTCGAACATTAAGTTTGCAATTTTCGGAAACAAAGTCTCACGCATGAGTCAGAGATTCTCTGCTCTTGACTCTGGGTAGGTGTCATCAGATTTTCTGATTGATTCGATTGAAGAGTACTGTTAATCTTTTAAACAGCTTCCTCCACATTTTGTTTTGTCCTGAGTTGAGGGAAAGCACCGCCGGACCTGTATATCGTGTGCGTTTGGTTTTCCGCCCGTTTCTTCTTACAACAAGGTCGAGACCACGCATCGAATTCGGAAATCGTTTTACCAATGCCCTGACATTGAGACCTCCCATACTACTATCGAGCCGGTAATTTTTTTTAACAAAACTTGGGCTTTATTAGGTTGTACACATACTCTTACATATGTATGGTTCTGAGCCGATATTCATTATAAATATAAATTTTAACAAAAAACGTATTCTTTGGAGTTTTGACTAATAAACTATTTCTTCTTTCGTTTTAGGTAAGTTGGACCCTTTAATTCGAATCTGTTTGGGCTATAAAAGCACAATAAGGGTGAGATTTGTATCTTCTATTATTTATATCTTTCCAGCTGTGCGCTTATCCCTTATGGATATACACAATCACAGAACATTTTCTTGTATTAACTTTATCTTGACCACTGATCCTTACTCGTTCTTGTGAGCCCTTTATTTATATACGCATATACATAGATGCCGACGAGTTTCATACACACATCCGCTACATGGTTTCCTTTAATATCCTTTCTGTTATGAAGTTTTCAATTAATCCACCCGCCATAGTCCTGTCCCTGGCTTAAGGACATGTAATTGGACCGGACTCGCATATTTTTTTTGTCAGTTTCGCCTTTACAACAGCACCCCTGACGACAATTATTACGATGCGAAGAAATTTATTAATCCCATGTTAGACGATTAAATTTTTCTTTTCCTCTTTCATGAGTACGGTATGGTACTCATACATTGCTGCAACTTTTGTGATCCTTTACCAAAGGAAGTGAAAACGAAAGAAAATAACGTATATCCTGCCTGCAACAAAGTGGGCAAAGTATTAACAAAAAAAAAAGAAACCAAAGTGTGTCATAACTATGTACGCTACGTGCGCTGCACATTCAGAAAATTTCCTGAAACGCGTACGTGCAAATACAATTTATTACTACCTCTCTTGCCATGAATGCGATATCCTTGTACTAAAGGGAAAATGCTGTAGTGGGAGTAGTACAAGAGAAGATTCAGCAGGAGTAGATCCAATAACACCATATCCAACAAAGCAGATTCAGGGCTTGTCCTTAACACCCACAATAAATATCCACCATACAGCAGCAGCAGTAGAAGAACTTGACAGAAGCTAAATGTGCTTTGTTAAGCGCTAGACCACAGGATATCCAGCGAATGTAACGCGATTTCAAGGAACTAGGTTCTTACAAAGACTCAAACAGTAAAGCAGGTGATATAAGTACAAATCACAACCTATTAGAGGTTAGGAGCTTGTACTCGTATTATACATACTCGTACATACATACATACCATACCACATCCTCGTTTTGGTATCATCTTGCCTGCAAGAAATTTACGACCTTAGGATATGGCAAGGTTGAAAATACGTTCGTATCGTTGCATTTCTGTATGTATGTATGTGAGTATCTATGACAGGATTCTTTTCGTATTGACAATGAAATACATTTTTGCATAACAGAACAAAAATGAATACCATACCACTTACGTGCTATTGACAATTTGAAATGCATTCGCTGAGGTTTACACTGGTGAGTGCTATTAGAGGGGTAGTTTGGGGTTTAAGTTCGAGCCTTCTGCCCTTTGAAACGTCGATGTTTTTTTAATACTCTTAAAATAGAAGGTAATGGAAATTGACAGGTGGTTATATCTTTAGCGCAGTAATTCAGTTAAATTTCGGATATAATGGATTGACCCCGAAGCTTGCTGTCAGCATTTATTTTTATTTTTTATTTTATTTCTTTCGAAAACCATTTTGAAGGCTTTCGGCACAGTCTGTGATTGCAATCGCCATCAGTGTGAATTGGATTTGATTTAAAAGGAAATGCATTTTGAATGTTTCGGCTTTAACGAAAAAAAATGCGCCGTGTTACGTTGCGAAATTAAGTGGATCAAGAATAATTAAATTGAATAGACACAGATCGCGCATTAAAACTGCAAAAGCCAATTAGTGTTAAATCTATGAAAGTTTGAAAATTTGTGGGTTCTGGATGAAGTTGTATTGAACTTATAGGTAAAGTTTGAGGATTGCTAATCCGGGGCCGAAAGCTCCATATATGTACATCATCGCATTTAGGCCTGTGAAGACTCATTGTGATCCCAGGTGTGGGGGATTTGGAAGAATATTTCAATTAGATTCCGGTTGCTAATTTAAGTTTTCGTTGCGAATTGTTGTCGTTTGACTCTTAGACTAATTTTTGCATCCGTAAGTCTGAAAAAAGATGTAAATGAAACAGCAGACAACTCTGAGAGGTCACGGAAAGCTTCCTAAAGTCCTCTATCTCAAATAACTGAGACTGGCCAGTGGCACAGAAAGGGAGGGTATCCTAGGCAAAGTGCCTACACGCCAGAATATAATGGCGTGTGAATATTTTAAGAAGCATAAATAGTTCAGTCTTCGTTTGGATGGATCTTACTCGTTTGTTGAGCTCTGTCCCTAATTGCTTTGGATTACCACAGATTGGAAGGCTTTTCTACCTTTTATTTTGGACGTTTCCTCCACTGAGGGCTTACAAAATACAATTAATCGGTCGGAATTGATTCTTACAGAATAAGCTGCGTTCCAAAAAACACGTTCACTTCACGTCTAAATGGAATCTTGATCTTAGTCGTGCCATAGCAGTTTTTGGCGTCTAATATGCTTCCAACACAAATTTGTTTAGCTTACGAATATAGAATAGGAAGTGTCTTGGATCTCACCTGCTTCTACTTCAACTTCAATAAATAGTGGGATTTATGAGAGCGGGAGTTGCAGATTCTTGATTCTTAGTGGCAGTGGCAGGAGACAGCAGACCTTAATTGATAGAACAACGGCAAGTATCACAAGATCAAGATTTTTGTGTCATATACCTGAGCAAATTTTATTTAAAAATGTGAATGAGACAGTTAACAGTGTCTATCAGTGAACTCGTTTTCAGATTGCACAAGCGGGGATGCAGAAAGCCATCTTATTTTCTGGGAGAAATCTATCTATATTTGTATATTTTCTACACATTATGTCATTAAAAAGATGGCGTTACTATGCTCTCAACGATTTTGGCCACCACTGCTCAGTAGTTCGCTGCCTCTACCTTCTTTTAACTCGTTTTTTATGGATTCAAAATCCATTCTGACGAAATTTCAAAAGCACTTATCTCTATGGCTTGATGATACATTTTTGTTGTAATATTTAATTTCCTTGTCGTAGAGAGTTTGTTCTTAAATTAGAGTAGACACGTACAAATTGAAGTATAAACCTATAGGTAGTCAACACATTCAAACTTTTAGAACTTTGTGGATATCCTGATGAAGTGTGCCCCATCTGTAACTAGCTTTTTAAAATGAATAGATTCTATATTCCAACGATTGTTGCTTTTCTGAAAAGAGTAAACTTTCCACTAATGACTGAATATTATTTCGTTCATATAACTACCTTGACTGACTTGGCATCTTTTCAGCCTAAGTTGGCCAATACCGTTCCTGAGTGCCTTTAACGTCTTTAGATTATTCGCGTAGCATCAATCTTTCATGGCACCCAAGCCTCACTTTCTGTCCATATTAAATCGGTTATTATATCTTGGCAGCGCTTTTCATTGACTGTTACATTTTTTCCGTTGTCGCCTTGAAAGATAAATGGGCAAATAATTGCCGCCTCCCTAAAAACCACAGTCACACATTCAGAATGCATTGGCTTCTCTATGACTACGTGTGCCAAATACCAAATTTTTGCTTGTTTACGTAGCCGCTGGGATGGAATGCGCTTCATTTTACTTCAATTCCTGAGTCAATGGACCTTGTAAACGAATAATCCGAGACATTTGCAAAACTCCTCTGGCTAGTATGACAGAAGTTAAGCTGAGATCCTGGTGTGTTTTTTAGGCTTATACCTTCGGCAACAGCAATATTATCCGGTAAACGCATAGGATGAGCACGGAAATATATTCGGTCTCACAAACTTTCTTCCCTGTTTTCGAAGTAACTTTGCAATATTCCCCAACGAAGTTCCAGCAAATATCGACACATTTCGTACCGCGAAAATATAATACGGAGTTTCTGTCAATTGTTCAAGCGTAAAGGGCTTGTGAGTATAAAAAGATACCAACAGATGGACCACCCTTATATTAGATAAAGTTCGTTTGTACGTAATCTATTTCAAGTTCACTTCGTGCGCGGAGCGTTACATATTTTCCGCTGGCCATGCATTTTTCAGCATGTAACATAGATATAACATTCTGTAGTTGCTCCTGCGTTACGGATTAACCACTCTAACTGAAGTTTAGTGCAATTTCATGAAAAACGTATCACTAGCCTCAAGAACTCATACATGCGTAGAAAAGTTCCTCTAATAAAATGAAACCGAACCCGAGTTCGACTATAATATTGTTAAACTCCGATAGCTCTTGAGTTCCTGATTTGATTGCTGAACAACGAGTATTTGATTCTGCTCGAAGACCTTAGGATCTTATTTTTTCTTTTCGGTTCGGAACTCCTACTCATTGTAATAGTTTTAATAGTTTTGTCCTGAAGCCCGAATACGGGGTCTAGCTCTACCACCCTTTTCGGTGTACACACGGTTGCTGCGGCAGGCTTTTTATTTATGTAAGGTCCTTGGTTGTGCATATTGTTAGAGTTAGTGGGTAATAATTGTCCAGCGAAAAGGCTTTGCTAGGCTAGACTCTCTGCAGATTAGGCTTAGGTTTAATTTTTTATATCTGTACTATATCTGTACTCAAAAAAAAAATTAAAGCCGTTGTCTGCTGCTTTATCTTATGGATATGCTTATATGCCGACTGATCTGTCGAAGATATTGCATAAAGTAGACAGTGACGTTGGATAAAGTGATTGGAGTCCCGATCTTCTGTCGAAAGAACACACAATTAGTTTCTGAGCGCCGTTTTAGAATTACTGTTCATTAGTTCCTCAAGGGTGAAAGTGTGTGCATTACAGGAATCGATGATGTTCTTAAAGGTTTACAAACTTTAGATATCGAGAAGTTTATCAAAAAACCGGCAACTTATCCCCAAAGAGAGTGAAACAAATGGTTAATAGCCAAGCAAAATTCAGTTTATTTTCTGTTGTATAATTAGTTTGGTTGCAGGCCAAATATATTTGTCAGATTTGTCGATTTCTAAGAGATGGTTTATCATTAGGCCTTGATCTGATTAAATTTATTCCAGACCGTGCTCTGGCCATCGCCTATTTGCGACGACTTATTACGAATCCCCTTTTCATCTGCAATGATGAACTCCCTTGACTTGCCCCAAATGTCTCCAATGTCATTATTTATGATAGCGCTTTTGTAGAAGAAAAACAGCGAAGTATGGCGTAAAAAGCAAACGACTTTGTACTGACTCTGTGTATCCCAACCTTAACTTCAAATTCTGCGGTTATTTCAACTGGACATATGTATAACTGCTTTTTTAATGTCACTGTCCATCTGTATATCGCGCACCACTAACAGACATTGGATGCATAGCATATGTCTTCCTTTTTTTTTGTAACTGCTCCACTAATCTTGATGTCAGTTTAATCTACCATTCGTGTAGTGCCAAATCAATCTAACTCTTTATTTTCATTAACAGCTGTCCTATCCTTAATATATTTCGGAGGTCATGACTGCAGTTTTTGACATAGTGAGAATATTATGCCGCAACTCAGTCCACAAGACTATTGGAACTCCGTTCTTATTTTGTGTCCGTTTCCTTATAACACATTTTACAAGCTTTCATTTGTAAATTCATGTCGTTAACTTCATTCCGACATTTGGTGTCTTGAAAGCATACCATATCGGTTTGACATCGCTGGAATACGTTGGTCTCTGGCATGATTAATTGTATGCGCTACAAGACCAGTCCGACGGTTTGCAGAAGACGTTCTTATAATACTTCCATGTAAATACTTTAAGAAAAATTCTTAAAGATCTAAAGTCAAAATATTATGCATTTATCTATAAAAGGACTGTGCGGTCTTGTAAAAATGTTGACCGTTCTATCCGATCAATTTAGTTGCCGGTAACTCTTCTCCAATTGAATTCTTATCTGTTATCGCTCACTTATACGTAGGATCTACTTTTAATATGTGCAATAAGATTAAGCATGCGATCCCCATTACTTCATCATAAGATTGTATTGCAAAAATTCAGTGCAGTCAGTCAGGAGGATATAGACATAAAAAGATTCGACAAAGTGTTGCAAAACTTTGCTATACACTCCTTAGGGAAATTTAAAGCAGGAAACCCATTTATCTATTTTATCAAATTAACCTTCTTTAAAATATCCTTTTTTCAAGGATTTGCTATAATTTTCTTAAGGTTAAGAAAAATTCCATCACTGATTTCTTCATGACCTTCATCCATTACTTTGTGGCTATACTGCCGCAACGATCATTACACCATCAGCACATCATGTAAACGGCAATGGAAACATTATTTTTAATAAAATTATGTACCCGGAAGCACATTAGTGTCAATAATTTCTTCCTCTCATCGGTGTATACATACCAAGATGTCCCTTATGCTGTCACCCAAAAGCAGGGAACTTCCTACATATCCCAAAAGCTGAAAAAAAAAACACAAAAAACTGCCGAACAAGCATAATAAAAATCGAGGAACATTCCGGTAATCCATGCCAGAGGGATTCTTCTCCCCTTACTAACGTCCGTACCCACCTATGTCCTTCTCATTTCAAGGACATTTATCAATTTCCGGATTTCAGCAATTTTGTGGAAATATTTTATAGATTTTGGCCTCTTGCCCATACGGCAGGGCGAGATAATGTCTCTAGCTATATACGAGTATGAGTATGCACCGAATCCCTTTCTTTAGTCACATTTGAGACCAGGACAAACACAAAAGGATACATTTGGTTAGGTTAAATAAAGTAAAAAAAAACAAAAACAAATAAATATTGTTATCCTTTCGATGGGAAAAACAAGAAAATTGCTCTTAACTGTCGTTGTTTGTGTTGTTTGGTTCTCCTACCTCTTTTTGGAGAAGAGACCACCCATGAATTGGAGTACTTCGATCTTTAAAATGGATTAGGTCCAGAGAATTCATCACTTTTCAACCAACACATGTGAGGGTATAAATATAAACTAAACTCACTAAACTCTTGGTCCCGTCACGTTGGAATTTTAATCTTTTTTTTATTTACTATGTTTCACACATGCACATACATACTTGTGTATTACTTATCGGTAGTGTTGCCATTTTTACTATAATCCGAGTATCTTTTATGCGCAGGAAATACAATTTCAATTCTATAAGGTTGCCCTATTGTATAAAGTTAATTAGTCCGAACAGGAGATCTATTACTCGAGTTGCATTCGGTGCAGTTTGTCTGATTTCCCTTATTGCCGAAGTTATTTTTGTCTGTACGTCCTACCTTATTTTCTGGAGGTGGCTCGCTAGTTTTAAACTTCCTTTCCTCGCGCGTTTGCGTAATTATCTATCTATCTATCTGTTATTTATCTTTTAGAGTTATATGGTTGAAAATTCCAAACTTCCCTCAGTTGTCAACTGAATTTTTCAGTTACTCATGACTTTATGAACGATTTTGTCGAATTACTCCGATCCTTCCATTGATAAAACAGCGTTGTCCTGGTTTACCCTTTTTTTTAAATACAATATAATTACTTGAAGACTCCAAATCTACAGTAGTTATATAGTCATTGGCAGTAATTCATACTCTGGAGTTTGAATTTTAGTTTAGTACTGCAAACATTTTACTAACTCCTGTAGAAAATTTCTGCAGCAATCATCGATAACATACTTTGCGCTGGCAGTTTAAACCTCCTCTAATATTCCTCACCGTCATATCGATCCCAATGTGTATTTCCTGATAGACTTCGTTATCATTGAGCTGGGCAAAATCAGCTTGGCATTTGAAACGTTATTTCGTTTGCACTTTTTGTTTCTGAAAGAAGTCTCACAAGGCATACTTTTAAATTTGTCTTAAGAACGATATCATCCTGTTTCCAAGCCAATATTGACTCGAGATCGTCTGGTCTTGTTGAGGGGAACAAATGCGTCTGTATTTTAACCCTCTTCTAACTGGCTCAGCTCGCAGTGTTTTTTTCCCGGTTATCGATATCCGTATATATGGTAAGCCATATCCTAACACGGCTTTTCCACGAGCAATATTTTGTACAAAACCATCTGTAACTTTTCATAGCAAGAAAGATTGATAGAATGATATAAAATTAAGGGTGGACATTTCATAGAATACTATTTCATTCGTTGAAATATCGCAAAGCAAAGCAGTTGATTCTATTCTCGCATTAAAGGCAGAAAAGGAAGCATAAGTTTCGTGTGATTCTACTCGTGGAATTGTCGTTAATTATTAAAAAATTTAATTATTTCCTATATCCGCCACTCAGCCATCGCAATAAAAAAAAGTGAACACAAATGTCAAACTACAAGGGAAATGACAGCTCATAGAATGATATCCATAGAATACTTAGCTCATAGAATACAGTTTTTCATAGCATATTAATAGTGGTCTCCACAGGCAATTTTCATAGAACTATATATGGCATTCTATGAAATATTGCTCCTGAAGACGCCGTGTTATAGTCACCATTCCATATCCTTAAGTTTTTCGGGTTCACTTGGGTAAAAAATATAAAAGTTAGCACTGAAAGAAGAAGAAGAAGAACAGACTACAATAGAAAACGAGTAATCAACTTACTAGGAGGGTTTCCATTCAACCCGTGTTTAATACGGAGTACACCTGCATGTTGAAACGGGCCTTTAAACTGGCTGTTGGAAATCATGTGCAACCAGTAGACATAAGAAAGCTGAAAAACCGCCTTGGTAGGATGTGCAGCGAATATAGAGCGAGTAAAGAGTTTTCAATAACCAGATGCCAGGAAATGTAGTTCAGCTATCGTAAATTCAAACGCAAAACAGGACGTGTTTTCTGTGACAACATAGAAAGTCCACCGATGTTTTAGAAATAAAAACGATTATTTCTAAATTTCTGGAGAAATTATTATTATCTCATATGGGCCGCGCTGAGGTCTCAAAACGTACCGGAAACGTATGTTAGAATAATACAGGACATGTACGAAATCGTGAAAACTGCGGTTAAAAGCTCTGCTGGACTAACGAGAGAATTTCCAGTTAATGTCGAAGTGCATCAAGGAACCATACTTAGCCCTTTCCTCGTTGACGTAGTATTCGACTATCTTTTAAAAGACTGCATGCGCGAAGCAAATGTAAAGCCAATTCTCTTCGCTGACGACGCAGTTATACTTAGCGATAACGTCGAAGATTTACAGAACGCCTTAGATTCATGGAGAAATGCGCTAGAGAGAAACGGGTTTAAAATAAGTCGTTCAAGGACGGAGCATTTGACGTGCCCATTTGCGCATCCGTTGCAACCTGTTCCGGATATAATGTTAGACGGAATGGTTCTTCCGAAAAGCCCTATCTTTAAGTACTTAGGATCAATCGTTAACATAGAAGCGAAATGTGACGACGACGTAAACCACAGAGTGAGTGTGGGATGGATGAAATGGCGGGAAAATTCGGGAATCTTTTGCGACCGAAGATTTCCACTTGAATTAAAGGGGAAACTCTACACCACGGTTGTTAGACCAGCTCTTATATACGGTTCACAGTGCTGGACAATGTATGAAGCGTTTAAAAACAAAATGACGGCAGCGGAAATGAAAATGTTAAGGATGTCTAGTGGAGTCACTAAACGAGATTGCATTAGATCTACGCGTATAAGAGGAAGTCTACATATAAAGAATTCGGTAACCGAACAGCTTGAGGCGAATAGAATAAGCTGGTATTGCCACGTTCAAAGAAGATCTGCGGAAAATCCGGTTAAAAAGGCACTATCAACTACGGTCACTCCAACTGTAAGAAAAC
Organism: Volucella inflata; assembly: GCA_928272305.1. Lineage (NCBI taxonomy): Eukaryota > Metazoa > Arthropoda > Insecta > Diptera > Syrphidae > Volucella > Volucella inflata. The sequence goes on along the minus strand of OV743716.1, from coordinate 43,643,444 downwards.
GAGGTCGGAAAAATAATTCCTGGATTTCTCAGATGGCAAATGCGCAACAACGCCTGGGGCTAACCACTGAAGCGATCCAGGACCGAGCATTATGTAGACGCGTTCTGCGGTCTGCGACATTAGCCAACCCCATAAGCGGAGTAGGAGCGATGCAGTAAAAATGGGAAACTCGTTACGCATAAGTTCGTATAACGAGGAAAGGGTTAATAAAAGGATAAGAAGAAGAAGAAGATACGAGTACATGGCCAACATCCCTTAAGCGCGTACCAATTATTAAAAGAACGTTCGCGGTCCAAACATGACATTAGATGTTACTCTCTCCTACTACGGGGTTTCTTCGTCTAACGGTTTGTGTGTTGTCTAAATTTGAATATGTTTTGGTGAAATTTCGAAGTTTCGGAAGTAGTATCGTTCTCTATCTATGAACCCGCAATTTGTATTACTTTCCTTTTTAAGAAGCCAGTGAAGCCAGAATTTATCTGTGTCACAATTCTATTTAACATAATCCTTGTCCTGATATTATTTACAACACCAGTTGCTTCCTTATTAGAATTTAATTTTCACTCGATACATTAATCGTTCAATCAGTGATGAAATCTTGGCAGTGTAGTGACTGTCGGCGCTTGATGTTGCTGCCATCATCGATTGATAGCCAAATCTTCTATTGTATATTCCAAATACATCTTTGCACTAGTCTGCTAATAACCTCGCAACCTTTAGCCGGTAAGAGGTGATTTACTTTATGCAATACCGTCCGTGATGCCAAATATAATTTACTTTCGCCGAAAAGTGCTGATTTCTCATAACGATGAATGGAAATACATGGATATTTGCGCCCGTGTTTTCGTCTTAACTAAACACTGATCGAAAGCATTGTTTGTATCTCAAAAAATTTTGGTAACTATATCCCATTCTCTGGCGATATTTTTCGAAAACTCTGTATAACACTGCTGCTTTCGTTTGCTTCATGCAATCATAAGCAAACATCTTTTACCATTAGAATTTCTTTAGATGTTGCTTTATTTCATTATAGGGCTTATTGAAGAACTTAGCTCAATTAATAGTAACATGTCCTTAAGCTTCAATGCACCCTGTCTACTTTGTGCATTTTTACATTACAGTTACGTTTTATACTCGAGCTTCAGTGATTGTAAGGTGACTGACCACTGTCAGCTGAAGTAACCTCTCCACTTGATGCTCCTCAGATCCGTTTGGCCTTTTTTGAATAATACTCAGGACGTGGAGTATAAAGTCTTAGATTCACGAGTATTCTTGGCTCTGTGCTGTCCAGAAAATCCATGAATAGAGCAACATTGTATGTACCACTACCGGTATGCCTTAAAAGCAAAATATGGGATAATAGCAATAACGTCCTTTTTGTACTATTCAAAACGCCTCAAGAGATATTTGTTTCAAAATTCAGCAATTCCTACCAGCAAAGTTGTCAGTGAAAATTAAACAAGTTTCCATCGTAAGCGGCAGCACCTAATGGATGTCCTTTAAAGGAAAACAGAGAAATCAAGTGAAATACAGACACCGGAGAACAAATAGACATACATACAAGTACGAGTATGTCTATTCATAAATATTGCAGCCCCCATGGTAAATCCTCAAAAAGGTAAATCTGCATGTAATGCTTCTGCAACAGTGAATCTAATCCAACAACAGAACCGGACACGATGGACAATTATGATGATAAGGATGACAGCTAGAAACTAAATGCATGGCTGACTTCTACAGAGGATATCAACGCTAGAACGCACCCCAAAAGCGACATGCAATTCCATCGATATCCTGACACATAACATTTCCATCACACCATCTATATCATGTTCTGTTTCATCGTTTCATCGTTTCATGGTGTATTAGATGCGAGTACATCCATCCCGTAGGGGTGATGGTTGAATAAAGTTTAAGTCTAGAGAATACCTTTTGATATCGATATCCAAGTTCTTTTTTTTTTTTTTTTTTTTTTGTTCTCTGTTGAAGGAAACTTGAGTAGCCCAATACTGGACGGAAAGGTGTCAGTCCTAGTTGTCATTGCTGTTCTGACACTTGGTAAATAGGATCAGTACACCTTTTGTGAAAATGTGCAATGAGAAAACGGTAGCTATTGAAATTGCTTTACACTTTGTGCAGTACAAATAAATATGCTGAACTTTTATACTTCGGAAGGAAGGTAACAAAGGAGAGGTTTAGTAGCTCTTTAGATGGAATACACGACCATGTGTGTATTCGTACTTGTTGTTTTTTTTTTTTTTTTGTAATCCCTTAGAGGATTCCTTACATGATTTTCAGAGATCTAAACAACTGAAGCGTGAGTTTATGCGATAGCCCAGCAGGGTAGGTACATACTGGGATTGAATAATAAAAGGTGACTATGGATGGTGTGGAGGGTGTTACTGTTGCTGTTAGCCACAGGCCATCATGAAATTAGAACTGCGGTTTTGTAGGAAAATCCCCTGTATAATGCCCGAGTAAATCCAGGGTCAGTGGTCTTTGAGTTGGGGATCAACTTTCATCCAAGCAAATAAATTACTAGTTCGAATTTTCGTTTATTTCTTTTTGGTTTTATTTTCGTTTGTTAGGTTTTGAAATGGTTGGAAGGGTCGTCCTTATTACATCATGAGATGCATACATTTGTGAATTTCATTTCATGATTGGATATGGGTGTGGGTATGCTATTGTGTCATACTCACACCCACACGGATGGAATGAAGGCTAATAAGATTGAATTTGCTTTCGTTTGCTTTATAGATCCTCTGTCGTGTTGATGTTCTTATCTTCAAAGAACTTAATTCAACTATTTAGTAATTTAATCAGAGATCGCGTTCGTGTATCATCATTAAAAAATAACCTCAGGTAACCTGTCTTCTTAACAAAAGATTTATTAGTGCGAAAAATGTCGCTACACAGTACTCGCTTTGGACAGATACTATTCCCAAATTGATAAACTCAAGCATCGAAAATTCTCTGGGCGTACCATGCACCTGACACATGGTATCATTGTAACAGAAATAACGCGGTACTGCTTCGCTAGAAAAGACTTGCCGTCCCTTCTATGGGATAAAGTTTTTTTTAAAAGGCCCGACGAAAGTCTGTCTGTGTGTGTCTCTTAGCTTTCAGTTAAATAACTGATTAATGATAGCCAATCCTTTGCACACCGTGCTTGACGAGGGGAGATCTTCGATTTCGTGATAACACCACTTCATTACTGAAAACTCAAGTGTTTTTCTGTTTCCAACATGAGCATTGATGTAATATAAGCGTTATTTTCCTCAAGTCCTGCATCTCTCTACAGATCAAAGGATGTCTGCTATACCAACACGTCATAATACTCGGTTTCTTTAGTTCGTTTTAAAATTACCTGCAATATGGTTTTTATTCTTTGGTCAGATCTGCTCTAAACTGTCGGCATGGGCCCATAGTTCCGCACTGGCTTTATTTTTCGTGGCATTCTTTGACTTAACAATTACTCCAATCGGTGCTTACACATGTACTAGCTGTTCAGCTCTTGGAATGGTATCGAATGCACTCACTGTATCTATGTTGTCGAACTATGTTCAACGTGAACAGCTGTCTGTAGAGATCTAATTTTAAGGGGTGCCCATATATCTAAGGGGATCAAACGCTCTACATCATTTACTATTATTTCGGAACCCCTTTTTGGGGTCACAGGTTCCACCCTTGGTATGAGTTCGAGTCCCATATAAAATCTCTCACAGATCTTAAAGTCTCAGCACCCAGTTGCAACTCTTCGTCGGGCTAGGCCAGCAGGTGCACACTTCTTACGTTCCAACCACCGTGACGTTCCAACAAGAGAAGCTCTTCAAGTCAGGCCCCGACCGAAATCCGGGGAGCTCCTGACTCTAACAGTACCATGTTTTAAGTCTCGGTATGGACTCCCGTTTGAAGCAAAACTTAATCAAAATTCGTTATTCACACCTCTCCGTCATTTTTAGCAATAACAAAATCTGACAAACCCAAAAAGACACTAAAAACAAAAACAAAGACACGCTGCCCGTAGTACTAATACTAAATGTTGCTTAGGTATTTGGAAAACAACATTAAGAATGCAGCTTACTTATGTTTGTCACTCGATGCGGCAGCGGCTCGATGTTTGGTCAGAAGTGTTGTAGCTTTTAACTGTCATATCCAAAAAAATTTATTTTTCGAAGATTCTGCTTAGCCAATTCGGCTAGATACATTCAAGTTCTTATTTTCACCAACAGGTGAAGACACTGAAAATTATCGACTATCTCTAATGAGGCTAATAAATTTAATGTCTGCCCGACTATGCCTCTTGTCTATAGATTTATTTCGTAGTGATTCATATTTCTATAAGAGAGTAGGCATGTATCCCCGGCGTAGTAAACATGTTTAAGTTGATGTGCAAGTATCCATTATGTGCGAAAAAGCAAAAGAAAACACGTCGCTGATCAATAATTTTGACAAAAAGTAGGCTTGTCGACTTTAGATTTCGAACTCCTCAAACATTCACATTTGCATCGTTCATAAACTGCTCTGATATCGAGTGTGCTCTTTCTGCGCAAGGTAACCAAAATCGATGAACATCAAGGGAACTCCTTGTCAATTCCTAGAATGTTGGTCGACACAAGATGATTCGGTGCGAAGTCTCACTTGTCAGCATCTAGAGCATTTTCAAAGTGCTCTTTGAGTTTCCAGGATTATTTTATTTTATTAACCTTGTCGACCATTCACGTCTTCAACTCATTAAAAAGTTATTTGGTTACCTTTGCTTACTTCCTAATTTGATCTCATCGTATTTATTACTTTGACCACATCAATCCTATTTGTATGGACGTTACTAGCGAAAAGCATTTGAAACTTTTGCTGTTGTCGCTTCAGCAGGTTTCAATTCGCAATTGGCAATAAACCCAACTATAGCAGCGAAAAGAACATGCTCTTGTGACCCGGGGGCTCTAGCTGGACTTAACTTCAATGTTGGTAAAGTAGTTGTAATGGGGGCAGTAACTTCCTGTCGAATCCTTCGCACGAATTTGTCGAAAACGACCTTTCAGCGTCGGGTGTAAGATCAGTTTTTAAAGCATTCCAACGTGCCTGGGTGGTTGCGGTGTTGCTACTTGTTTTCAGATCTCCCAGAATGTTCCCTAATTGTTGGCATGTTGTGGTATCCTTTTGCCTAACAATATTCAGTCTGATTATTTTATTTTTTTTGCTGTGTTATTGTTTTTGTGTAATGTCGTGAATTTGATAAGGAGTTGCTTCCATATGGCTCTTGTGACAATGCCATTGACTTATTGACTTTGCGGATTTCAGAAATTCTTGTTTTGCTTTTGTGGTTAGTGTTGTCAAGGCCATATGTGCAGATAATATGTTTGAGATCCTGATTGTTGGTGTTTTTTAAATCAAATAACTATGCCTTCATTTGCCGTGACGCTAGACATCATGGTACCTAGCTGATTGGAGAAGTTCTCTCCGGAATAAATTATTGGTGTTTCCATTGTATCGTGACATTGTATTTGATGATGACGAGTTGTACTCTAGTCAAGTGTAGTTAGTTCGAAAGTTTTCCGAAACACGAGAATGGTATGTGATTCGTCTAAAAATCTAAAAGTTTCAAATAAAAAATCCGATGTCCTGACGTCATTTTAGTCGGGGTACATTAGTCAAAAGTCGCCAACGTGTGATTCATTTTCTGACGTGTGAGTACAGTATATTATCAGATTCAGTAGCAGCAAGTATTTAGTTAAGCAGGTGGTAAACCTTCCTATGACTGTCAAGCTTTAGTGTAACAGGTCTAATGCCAAAAGTGAAAGGAATATCCACTGGAATTGGAATCAATAGCAAATGGATTGACTAATTTTCAAATCACATCATATTATATGGCGATGAGTCTTTGACCTCTAGAACGGAAGACTGGTCAGTCGTTAGACTAAATACTTTTATTAACTATACTGGCTTTGTTGATACAAGCTTTGGCGTAGTTCATGGAAATGGAGAAACAGCAACTCGTTATACGTGGCACATGGGTGTGTTACACAAATTGCTTTTCTCTAGTTCATTTCATTCCCTGTATGGCCCTTTTCCTGAAATTTCTTAGTCTTCTGTAGAAGTCTGATGCAAGCCTACGTCGGACGCTCACATTAACCATCGCATTATGTTGTGTCACTTGTGCCTACGGTGCTAAGAAAAAGCATTGGAACCTGTTACGGCGCCAGTAAGCTGTCTAGAGTTTCTCCTACTGAGTGGGACCAGGAAAGCTGCGGACCTCTTGGTGACGTCGGGAAGCAATCGTTTGATGTGCATTCATGTCATGTCATGTCATGTCATCTACGGTTATGCTCATTTGGAATCCAACTTTCAATGGAAGCCACAAACGAGGTCGTAGGCAGATTTAACGCAGGTTCAGGTCGTGAAAAACTCTCGTCGGAACCTTACCTAGCAAGTTCATCGGCGATTTCATTTCAAACTCAGCCTTTCGAATGCGTGGGAGAAGTTTCGTATTCTTGAACAAGCTTGGAAGTTGTAAAAAGCCTAAGCAATGCTTTCAATACAAATAAACTTACGCTACAGACGCAGATAGGTCTCCACTTCCATCGACTCTTCGCTACATTCATGGCCATCAGATAAGGGTATATATATATCGCTTGGAATATAGATGAAAGTTGTCTTAACGAAAAGTGAAATCTAATGTTTTCGTTCAAGTACCAGGGCCTCATCCTAAAGCGGTTTTCGAGCCATCCGTGACGACTCAGGGTCTGACCGAAATTATTCCATGGCACAGAAGAAGTCGGTTTCGTATTCCGAAGCAGCAGGCACAGAGTTAAGGAGTTCAAGGAAACAAACAACTGCGTGGATGTGCATTACATCCTCTCAGTTAGCAAAGTTTTTTGTTAAAGGTAGACCTCCCTTTTGTTTTGCACAAATTTAATTCATGCTTCTGTGTAACCCATTAGTCAATTAACCTTAATCCTCAAAATATTAAATGTGGGTAATTGTAAGAAGGATTCCGTTTGTAGCGCAAACAATTTAAATTAATTTTACCTGTCATGGCTTGTTTCTTCCCAGAAATATCCAAGTCACATGGCAAATAACTTTTCTTTTGATTTCTTTTAAGTTAGAAGGACCACCCTCTCGTATACAATTTCTATTTCCTTTTCTTTTTTTTTTTTTGTTGATATATACAACCATCATTTGTACTGAATCGCAGGATACAATTTCAACAAAATGAAAGTAGGTATCCATCATCTCTTCAATATCGAGTCCACAAAAAGGATATCTACTTCGTCAATTTTGTTCAGTTTAATCATAATGCGGATATTCTAGCTTCTTAAAGGACTACAAGTCTACTGTCCTGCAATACTAACTCCAAGGATACAATGAAAAATAAAATAAAAAATAAATAAATAAAAAAATTCTCGTGATCCGTTTTCTCGATTTAGAAGAAACGTTTTTATTTCGTCCTGTTTCCGGTAATTTTTTTTTTTTTCTTACCCAACTCGCAACTTGGTATTCGTATCATCCTTATCTATACTGTCGCAAGCAGAGTTGAGTTCCTCAAGCCAGTGAAAGAAGCCACTGCCGCTGCTATAATTGTATGGTATACTCGTACAATTCAATACGCGCTATCCTTCTTCAGAGATATGACATTGCCATGTCAAGTTATTTAAAAGCGCGCAAGGAGAAATAGTAGATAACAAAAAATGGAACGTATTTCATACTCAGGTCATATCCTTTCCTGACGGAATATCGAACGATGGCAAAAAATAAAGTAGGAGTATCTGCAATGCACGTTATGATTGTCCCTTTGGTACTCCTGAGATGGATATCCCGTTTGCGAATTTCTATATTTTTCAATTTTCTTTTTTAAAACACAAGCTCAAGTGCGGAGGTGGTGAGTATTTTGAGAAGGTACGGTTGTACGAATTGAAAAAGAAAGAACTCAAAAATATAAAAAGCTAAACGAACGCACGTTCTCTTAGAGGGTCTTGAGTGAAATTGCTCTCGATTAAAGTATCCTGGCACCTTAAATGCTAAAGGAATCGAAGAAAAAATCTCTAATGTCATAGAAAAGTCACGTAGAAAGAATACGGCCGGCATTGTAAGAATACATCTCGTCTGCCTGGGCTAGTGGATAACACGTTTAAGTGACTTTGAGCTTCAAGGATTGCGTCGCTTAGAGTAGTGAAGGGTGTAAACGGTGGGCGTACGTCGTACGGCGTAAGAAGAAATTTGTTTGTCTTCTATCTGTCGTCCAGTTATTGCTATGGGTGGGGTCGTCTAGTATGGTTAAGAGGTTGTTTTCTACATCTCTCTGCGTCAAATGAAATTGTTGTTCATACTTTCGTTGGGATATTTGTTTTTCTGCCTTCACTTTGCGTTTATTTATTATCTTTTCGTGTTTAGAGTGATGGAAAAACAGGGTAAAACTGGAGAAGGTGGACACAGAAAAACAAAACAAAAAACACAAAAATGATAAAAAAAAATGCTTACAAATCGAAATCGATTTAGGGAATCGAAAGAACCTTGAAGTAATTCTAATGAGCAGTGTCGTCTTCTGTATTCCTGGCAAGGGTGTTTGAATTTTTGATTTTATTCTTTTGCAAATGAAAACGAAAAAGAGATGATGATTAAACTGGAAAGGGGTTTATTTTTGTTTTAATTATTAAGCAGGGCAGAAACCTTTGAACCTTTTTTCTATTCTAGTAGCGGATGCTATCAAGGATGAAGACGTTGTTGCCGCACTAATTTCTTTTCCATCTTTTGTGCACTGAAGTAGGTGGTGTAAATTGTTAATTAATCTTTGTGGAACTATCTCCTCATATCTGGAAAGACGTATTTGGTCTGGTCCGGTGAATAATGTTGTCAATAGCCAGAAATCACGACAAAATGAGTGTCATACTCCTAAAGTATTCTCGTTATGATTTTTTACGAAATAATAATAATATGCCTTTCAAACATAAACGCTTTCAACAACGGGTCGGGCCAGACAAGACGACAATCAAAGAGTGTTATATCTATGGAAACAAACGTAGGGTGATAACATTTGCAACTAGACAAAACATTGTCGTAGTAAGCGCAAGTTTTCCACATCTTAGGATGCCCCTGGGAACATGACCGACTCGTGATCGAAATAGAATAATTCAGATAAATCATATTGCAGTAGATGGATTCTAGACGTCCGTACAATTCGAGGTGCCAATATTGAGTCAGATCACGACCCAATTACATTAGTAGTAGCCAAATATCGAATGCGGATATCAAAGTCAGTACGGCCTCAGGAAAGTACTGTGATGAACTTTAACTTCGCTTAGCTTCAACAGCAAGAGATCGTTTAAACCTTTGCCGACCATGTTCTCTTCAACTTCTTTCCTCTCTAACCACATCAAGCGCGGCTAACCAGTGACAATATTTCTAGGAGACTATCAGAAATGCCTCTTCTGGCTAGGTTTCTGCGTTTCACAAGGCCAACACAAAACGGTTTGAAGATGAATGCCGAGAAGCACATCAATGCAAGCACGAAGCATATTACCTAACACTGAACACGAAAGCGAATACCGTCTTGAGAACTGTTGTCGGCGCGTACACCGCGGAGAAAAGTCGAACACAGACTTTTCCAAACAAAAGGGAGGGACAATTCGTTAAACACGAAGTTGAAGAGATGGAAAAATGCTACTGTAGTAGCAAGGAGGTTTGGAAATTTTTCCAGAAGATAAAAAGGACTTGTCCGGGCAACAAAACCCGATTTAAAAATTTGGAAGTACCACCTCCACTGACTATATGTTTATGCCGTTGCCAAGTGGAATAAACTCCTTAATATGTGCGAAGACCGCATTCTTCCATATGACCAAGGCGAAGTACAGACTAGCTATATCGAGATTTAAATCTTTTAAATCCTCTTTATCCGATAGAACTGGATAAAATGAGCTGGTTAAAAGTATGTATCATCTCATTGTATGACCGCTTCAAAATCATCTCTGCGGTTCGGAATAAATGAGACTGCGGCATGTGCAAGGGCTGTTACAAGATTTTACTGCCATGTTTCCTGAACGTCTTAGGTTGATTGTCAATCAGTCAACGTCAGTGCGGTTGTAGACCTGGTAAATCCAAATCTTGTGGAAGATTTAAGAATACCAAGTCGATACTTACTTACTTAACTTTAGGTGGCGCTTCTGATTCGTCGTTGTTTCTCCTCCTCCACTCACCGTCAACGCAGACGGGACCGAAAATCAGCCAAGAGCTCATCCATTTGGCAACGATTGGCAAGAGTTATTCTTCGTTTGATCTCAGCGCTGGTTTCGTTGTCTGCATTTATAGCAGAGCCTAGGTAGGCAAAGTCCTTAGCTACCTCAAAGTTATACCTATCAAGGGTGACGTTTTGTCCGAGACGTCGGTGTTAGTTAGTCTTGCTCTCATTGACCGCTAAACCTATTTTCGCCGCTTCCGTCTCAATACTTTCTTTCAATTACATCAATACCATCGGCGTATGCGAGTATTTTGACGGACTTTTGAAAGATTTTGAAAGATTGTGTTTGCGCGTGAGTTTTGCACTATTCTATTCTATTCTATCTATGTATGTATGTATGATGTTAAAGAAATCGCATGACAGCACATCGCCTTGTCTTTTGACATCGAAGGTCTCGGTGAGATGTTTACCGACCTTTATGGAACAGCGTGCATTCTCCGTCGTCATCCTGCACATACGGACGAGTTTGGCAGGGATGCCAAAACTAGATATTGCTCTGTATAGCTCGTCTCTATAGATGCTCTCATACGCGGCTTTAAAATCGATGAATAGATTGTGTGTATCGATTCGAAGCTCATGAGTTTTCTCCAAGATCAGACATAGTGTGAATGTATGGCCGATGGTGGACTTTCGTGGCCTGAAGCCACACTGATATGGACCTATCAGGAAGTTGACGAACGGCTTCAGGCGTTCGCATAATACGGCAGATAAGATCTTGTATGCGATGTTAAGAAGACTGATGCCTCTGTAGTTGGCGCAGCTCAGAGGGTCTCGTTTCTTGAGGATCGAACAAACAACGCTTAGGTTCCATTCATTGGGCATACTTTCGTCCGACCATATTTTACAGATTAGTTGCTGTATTTTCCTTACCAATTCATCGCCTACCGCTTGAAGAGCTCGGGGTTCAGGCCGTCTGCTTCAGCAGCTTTGTTGGACTTCAGCTTAGATATTGCTATCTTCACTTCATCCAGGTCGGATGGACGGAATTGTTGGTCATCATCGTCATTCTGCCGGACAGCGGTATATGTCGTCGTCGCCGTTATACAGTTTACAGAAGTAATACTTCCAGATTCTCAGCATCAATACTTATCACCCCTTAATCGACTTTAAGCTTGACATTGCAGTGTCTTAAGTGACGAGCTCTTCAGAGCTATGATTGGTTGTAGCATTTCTCCCAAACTCGTTCTACTATGCTGGATATACGAGTAGATGGAGAAATCCCGCTTCTATAAAAGGAAACATCACCAAATCATGCGACAAGCCAACAACTATGTCGAAAATAGAATAATCAATCCTGACATAGGCGGGGAAATTAAACGAAGAATAACTGTTGCAAACGGTTGTTATGGGATTAGAAGACAATCGAGCAGCAAAGGAACGGAAAATGCGCTTACGACACTCAGCTCGTCTATCCTGTTGTAGAGGGTAATCAAATATGGCTTTTATATAGGGAAGTTGCAGAAGGCCATAGTATATTGATATCACTGCGGGCCCAGCATTTGTGCTTACCTTACGGCACATTATGGCGTACTTAGAAAGTTCAACTCACTCAATAATTAAAGCCTGCTAACCATGGGATGCGTAGAACATACGCCGATTGGATGCTTGAACATTAGCGCTTGGATGACCAATTTTCACACAATGTTTTTTTCAGTGATGAGATTCATTTTTCATTAAGTGGAAACGTTAACAAAAAAAATGTCGCATATGGGAAAGTAAAAGTGAAAATCCGCATAACTGTCGAAGGACCATTGTATCCACAAAAGGTCACTGTATGGTGGGTAATTAGGTCTGATCCATTCTTCGACAATGAGGAAGGTGTAACAGTCAATTCTTATCGCTATGGCCAAATGTTATTTGAATTTTCGGCCTCAAATCGAAGACGTGGATGTGGAAGACATATGGTTTCAACAAGACATGGCCACATCTCACACAACACAAACTGTTTTAACTTTATTGCAAGACAAATTTCCTGGACATTTTGGTTATGTGAACTGGATTGCTTCTTTGGGGCTATGCACAAGATTGTGTGCAGTATGATGTACGCCTTACTGATAGTCTTCGACAACAGTCGCACTTTCTGATTAACCAATATAAGCAACATCTCTGCTTAAATGAAGTCTTGTTAGTCATTTGTCATCAAAATTGGGCATCATGAGGATTTTTTTAAAGTCAGCAAAAGCACACAATTATTATTCTGCCCTTCACACAGAACACTCCCAATTATCGTCAAACTGTCACTGTCAAAGAGTTTATTCAACTACGACACCAAACGCTTTTTAAATCGCAAGGCTAATTTACAGCTCACAATGTTGGTCTCATTACACAATAGCAATTTTCTATTTACCTTCTATTTAAAGACACTTCTTCGAAGGCTCACTAATATGTAGATTTTTCGCAACATTCTTTTTGCAAGGCCGTTCCCTAAATACTATCAGTGAGCAATTTTAAGACAATATAATCGCCATTATCATTTAAATTGACGCTTCTTTTTTGTGAATTCTTTCTTTCCTCTCGATCAGGGCATAAGAACCAGAAGAAAAAACCTACCTCGATAAATTCCTAAGAAATTGGCGCCAAACCAAAGCCTTCCTCACCGAGATCAGGATTCTCTTACTTGTCTTCTTTTTTTTCGTGCATCTGTGTTGTAGATTCAAGCATCATAAAAGTTCTCGTTCAGCACATTCGAGTCATTCCATTCACCCTCATCATAGTATTTCTACCCTCGAGTAAAAGTAACTGAAAAGATCTCTTCATTGCACATTACTCTGCATAACACTCGGAGTCAAGCGGCAGCACGATAACGTGCCTGTCACTTTACCCGGTGTATGGACTCTTATCCATAAAAAGACGAAAAATATCCGGATCCGTATTCGTATACAGCATACCGTCCTTTTGCTGTGAAATGAATACAAAAAAAGGACCGATACCCGAACCAGAAAGAATACCAGGACCGAAAATCCAAGAACCAAAAACCCAAACGGAGACCCTTACTTAGCGACACAATGTATGCGCGCCCTCTGTACTCGTATTATTAAAGAATTGCAAAATTTATTGGTCCTTTGGGCGAGACGATAATAATGTTAATGGTACCGTAACTACATTCCGCAACGAAGGGCTGATCCATTGACTCAATTCGACTCAATGGCTACTGCAAACATGAAATTGCCATCAAAATGAAGTTCAGGTGTGAGACACCCTCAACCTCCAGTGGTACGGGCTTCGAACCCCTCTAACTTGGACCGCAAAAATGTATTTGTTCTTGGATATTGTTGTTTTTGTTCGCAATATTTGCTTCACCACCCACCATCACCATCACCATCCTTGGAATGTTGTCTTAATTATCTCCGCATCAGTCGCATTTTTTTCCTTCCAACAAAAGAAGGGATGAAGAGAAAGAAAAACACGTCCTTCTTGGCCAAATATTGTAACTACCACACACGTGAATCATGGTAGGGGGATTTTAATTTTGTTTCATTGTTTCCCTCTTCCATTTTTTTTTTGCAATACCAAAAAAAAGGGAAACACACCAACAAAAATGGAAACAAAATGGAAAATATGGCGAAAACCGAAATAAAAATGAGGAAATATTAATAAAATGTTTTTCTTTAGTTTGCCTGGCACACGTTCGTTTCATTTATTTTTGATTACACCCCCGCCAACACATGTGCGTATGTGTGGAGCCATAACATTCTCTCCCTTAGCTTGCTATCAGAAACGCGGCCATTTTTTTTTTTTTTTTTTTTTTTTTAATTTCTGCGAAACATAAAATCTAAATCATCTCCATGGGAGAGATGATTTTTCGGGACATATTCCATGAATGACATTAGATAGCGGGGCAACAGACAAGATGAGGCTTTAAAACAGGCTCATACTCTTGCATTCACATTCTACGTTATACCCTTCCCAGCTTATTAATATGAATGACAATTTATGCCGTGCGGTACCGAATACGATTATGTTGTAGCTATGGTTATGCGGCAAGGAGGCTTAGGCGGAGACTTTCCTTTTCCTCAAATTCGTATCTTTCTGTGTTAAGTAAAATGGTTTAACAGCGATTAGGGTGGGGTCGCCTTTGTTGGGGAATAATTGATATACTCGAGGACAATGGAGTTGCGTTTTATTAATGTGTGTGCACCCTAATTGATATAAGAGGGCTTTAGACGATTTTAAATGGTTTTAAAGCCTTCTTAGAGGCGGCTTATCGTTTGCGTTATATTGAAAATGAAAACCAAAATGAAAATGAAATAAGGAAAGCTGTTCGCTTTGGTAATTTGCTGTAGATTGTTGGCAACAAAATGAAAAGATCGTAAAAGAGTTACGAACACAACGGAGCCGTTGGCAGTGTGTATGACGATGTTCTATGTTTTATTAGAAAATACTCGTAAGATGAATTGATGTGCACAACACAGAGAGTTGTTTTAAACTTTGTCGTTGCCTCATATGAAAATAAAATGCCTATTCAAAAGCTATGACTTTATATTGTTTTTTGTTTATTTTTTCTTAACAGTCAGAGTGAATTCTCTAAAGAGTATTTTGGTCTTGCTTGTCAAAAATGTTTTGTTCTGAAATTGAGTGGATTTTGGGGTAATACCATACACTTGCGGGTATTTGTGAGGAGATTTAACGTTGAACATCTGCAGTCGTAACATGAAGCCCCGTAAGTGTTGAAAACGAGCCAGGCTCTGCAGGGAACTCTAGCAATGATAGAAGGGTAGAAATTGAACGAAGAAAACCTCTCGCTAACTGCTGTTTCTTTTGGCTAAGAAGACAATTGTTTTAAGCAACCAAAAAGAGACTATACCAGACCCTGTTGCACGACGAGGAGACAAAGATACTCTCAAGACCGGAAAGCTGTCTTAGTTGATTATAGCGAAAAATACTCCTTGTGATTATTGTCCCCGTCTGCGTTGGCGGAGTGTGAAGAAGGTAAAATGAAGACCTACGTATATCGATTGTCATTTTGAAGTATTTGCTTGCACCAATTAAGATTGCTAGATCATATCTGTAGATCGTATGGACATTAGTGCCCCAGTGCGAAAATACAGGAAATGTATAGGTATCCTAAAACGATAAAAATTAACGTCGCCTCTTTCGGTCTGACCCCAATATATAAGGCATTAATCCATCCAAATTGGAGTTCAACGTTCGCATCTGGTCATGTGCCCCTAAGGTCACTTTGCACTTGTTTGATTGGATTTAAAGCTTTGCGATAAAACTTATAGGTGATCAATTGACACAATTGAACATCGACGTGACGTCTATGGTCTCACCTTTTTCTATTGCTATGTTTACCACCAGTGCTCCATCGAAATTGCCAGAAACATTCCGCCCCTTCAAACATTCAAAGATTCAACCGTGACACCCGTCTCGCTATGAATGCTTACCAGTACATAGCAAGCCCATTTTCGGACCTACTCTGAGATATTGTGATTCATTCCTAAGGAAAACAACTCGCTTAAAGAATGCCCTGCCGGGCTTATTATTTTTAGTCATTTTAGATTTATTAGATAAATTATACATATTATATTAGATATGTTATATATTTTATATAATATTTTATCATTTTATATTATATCATATTACTTATAGTCATTATGACCTGCAAATATTCAAAACCACTACTTATCCTTTTTTCCTCCCTAACTTTGCATCGCTCGCGCTGTTTGTTTGGGGTAGGAGTATCCCTGGTTGGTTGCTCGTTGTTGTGGAGGTGATACACCAGAAAAAAAAGATAGATCGGTTGATAGCTTGTTCAAATCTTTATTGGACATATACATCTTACCTCAGTGAGGTCGTAAACAAGAAGACTGAACGAATATATAAAATAGGAATATGTATGAGAAGTTTCCGAATAAATGGGAAATATTACGAGGGCGGGTCAATAAGTCCGTGACTTTTTGAATTTCTGACCTCTTTACTGAAACAGCAACACTGCTCCTGTCAGCAGGCATCTGTCAGTTGACTCCTGTCAAAATTTAAACTTGCTGCGTCAGTTAGTTTGTGTTTGACAGCTATTTTTATCAGACTACTCACTAATTTGAGGAGAAAATGGAAAAAAGTGAATTTCGTGTGCTTATTAAGCACACTTTCTTGCGAAAAAAAACCATTACCGAGACCAAGGCTAAGCTTGATAAATACTATGGGGACTCTGCACCATCGATTTCAATGGTAAAAAAGTGGTTTACTGAATTTCGTTGTGGCCGTACAAGCACTGAAGATGCCGAACGTCCTGGACGCCCAGTTGAGGTCTCTACACCCGAAACAATCGAAAAAATTCACGATATGGTGTTGGCCGACCGAAGATTGAAAGTGCGAGAGATTGTGGAAGCCGTAGGGATCTCGCATGGCTCAGTGGTTTCAATTTTGAATGATCACTTGGGCATGAGAAAGCTTTCCGCAAGATGGGTGCCGTGTTTGCTCACAGTCGACCACAAACGCAATCGTGTAACAACTTCACAGGAAGGTTTGGCGTTGTTTAATCGCAATATGGAGGAGTTTTTGCGCCGTTTTGTAACCGTGGGCGAAACATGGATCCATCACAACACACCAGAGAACAAACAACAGTCAAAACAGTGGGTTTCTAAGGGTGAATCGGCGCCAAAGAAGGCCAAGGTGGGTTTGTCAGCCAATAAAGTTATGGCGACTGTTTTTTTTGGGATGCACGCGGGATAATCCACATTGACTACCTTCAAAAGGGAAGAACAATCAATGGGGAATATTATGCCAACTTATTGGGCCGATTCAATGACGATTTGAAAAAAAAACGACCTCATTTGGCCAAGAAAAAAGTTCTTTTCCACCAAGACAATGCAAGGGTGCACACATGTGCAGTTGCCATGGCAAAAATCCATGAATTGGGCTATGAATTGCTCCCTCATCCACCCTATTCTCTAGATTTGGCTCCGAGCGACTACTTCTTGTTCCCAAACCTGAAGAAATGGCTTGGTGGAAAAAGATTTGACTCCAATGATGAAGTCATCTCGCAAACAAAGGCCTATTTTGAGGACCTGGACAAATCATTTTTTTTGGAAGGGATAAAAAAATTGGAGAAGCGTTGGACAAAGTGTATAAAGCTCAAGGGAGACTACGTTGAAAAATAAAATTACTTTTTTATCAAAAAATCTGTGTTTTAATCCAAAAGTCACGGACTTATTGACCCGCCCTCGTATAATAGAGCAATATCTAAATGTGGCAACAAGAGAAAATACAACAATTTTCTACGGCTTTGTTCGACTACGTTTTGACCTACACACTGTGTGCAAACATTTTAAGGGGGCTCTTAAGTGCACGCTTATTATAAAATTGTATGTACACTAATCAGTTGAAGAAAAGCATGCCTGTTGTAAAGCTAATTAGTCGGGCACTCATCGTCAAGATACGCCCTCAAACTTGGATAACTACTAGTGTAGTGTCCTTAATATCACGTTCAGATGTTTTGTGTTCATCTGATTGAAACCAAGCTTCATCGCGTTGTGCAAAATAATAAACGCTCACTTCTTAATAAAGGTCAAAAGCAATCTTATCTAGACCTATGGCGTTAATCAAATTTTGGAACTATCAATGCCCGATCATTTGGCTTGAGATCTACAAGTCATCGTCAGAGGCAATCTAAACATAAAAACAAAACAAAAAATTAGAGCGATTCGGTCGAGTTCCGTGACTGTGGTGCGAACATTTTGAAAAGCTTTTTTGCCATATTTTGGTTAATTACATCAGAAACGGGAGAATCTTATGTAGGGGAAAGTTGCATGAGGTTTGCGCCAAAAATATCATTAAAAAACACCGCTGCGAGAACTAGTTCGCTTATTTACGTGATCGTGTATTTAGTCGGACACTCTTTAAGAAGCGAACCACCTCATTTCGTGCCGTATATTTTACGGCAGATATTATCTTTCAGCTCTGTAATTGACCCCGGATTATTTACGTAGACGTTACTTTTGATGTCTGAAGACCTCGGTGGCCACGAGAGATACCTCTCGATCAATGATGTTTTATCGGCATGCGGAATCACCCCGTTCGTAAAATCACATGTGTAACGTAACGATGACTTGAAAATTAGATAAATTAAATATGTAATTATGAGCTCATGGTATTTGCTGTTTAACTTATTGCTTGTTCCTTAGAATTTTCATAAAACAGGCCCGATAGTTTTATTCGTCGGCAAGGTATACCAAGCACTTACTCTTTACATAAACTTCGTTCGCCCTCACGAATATTATCGATAGTCCTTTATGTGTACCGAATTAAATTAACATTGCATTCATAATTCATTCGCCGAAAATTGAAACGTACTCGAAAACATACTTTCGGCGCGAACTCGCGTAAGAATCACCTAAAAGTTATTCTCCTTAAAAGCAAAAGCACGTTGCTCTCCCGACCATCATAAATGGTGCCAACCTCCCAAAGCACTATTCATAACCATCATAAACACATTGATGAAAAACATATTTTCTATTGGTCAATTCGGGCCGTTATCTCATAATTGCCTATAGTGATCTCTCGGGAGGTTAACAGTAGAGTTTAGAATTTACTTATTTGGAAATACTCGTAGCTCTTGGTAGGCGATTTCTTAAGAGTCCTACCACGCACACAGTATCCCATTGTCGTCCCCTATTGACTAGTTTCAGAAACAGCTCGAATTCATTGTGTTCGAACAACATATCGCATAAGTAATTCAAGCTCACGTTTCAAATGTTTGATCACAGCTTTCAATGCAATCACCCATTTCTATGTCATGTTGGTATAACGCCATCTATCGCAAAAAAAAACCCAGAAGGTTTTATCCCAAATCCAATACTATCTTTCTATCTGATTTATTTAATTGGAATAAAAAGTTTTCCGACAAGCTCCCTTTTCAAGGGCCTGCCTTGCTACAAAAATCCTTCAAAGAAGTGAGCAGTCCTTTTCAATGTGCTTCCCCTAATGGCAGGAAGAAAATATTAAGAACATTGGAGCTGTTATTAGTCATTAATATTGATATCGATAAATAAATTAAACCATCTTCTACTTAGAAATGTATAAGCTATATCTGTAAATACAAAAATCAAATCAAAATCATCTATCACTTTGACAGAAAGATAGAAAATTGATCGCTTTGCCGATCCTATTCAACTTGTTGTGTCCTCGTCACGCAATTTATCGAAAAAAACCCTCGAATAAAACTTCTCTCTAAGCAAAAAGTGTCCACTTATGCTATCTACCACTACACTGACATTTATTCCATCTGTCACAAATGTCAAGTGCAAAAGCAATATTCCGCGGGAAGCAAACGATTTCTGTTATTTTAAGCGCAAAAAAAATTATACATACGTAACGATTTCAGTTGGCAGTATTTTTGGGTTTTCCTTTAAAAAAAAATAAACAGAAAACGGAAATAAAATTAAAGTTTACCATAAAATGTCTGCATTTCCCGTATGCATTTCCACTCTGTAACAACGATTTTGTCGATGCTTTTTGTGTGCTTTTTGCATATTCGTATATAACTGTGTATTTTGGCATTTGCAATCGCTCATCTTTTCTTTTTTTTTGTGGTAATTGTATTCACAGAAACAAAGCGAAGGGAAACCATTTAATAATTCAGTCTGACCCATCATGTAGGGGGTTGAACCTTCATTTTAACCCAAACTTGAACTCTAGTGTTCTTTTTTTTTTTTTTTTTTTTTTTTTTTTTTACCAGAATTCAATGTTTTTGTTTGTTTTTTTGCTCAGTGATTTTGCGAACTGACAGGAGATGTCATTTCGTGTTGTATTCTTATGTTCTATATGCTACTGTACAAGTACTCACACAAGGGCGTATTTTGTTGTTCTTTAATGGCAAGCCAAGCGTCCGAAAGGGCTACAAAATTCAATTTCACTCGAGTGTTTTTGTTCACTTGTTTTATTTTTGAATTTTTTTGGGGCGTAAAGTGGGACTTTTACCGTAAATTATCTGCAGTCAGAATCAATTTTTCTTGCTCTCAAAGAAAATGCATCGGATAAAGGGACATTGACATGTGACTCTTGCTTGCTGGATGGCTTATTGAAAGTTAAATATGGAGCCAAGGCTTCAGGTGAATTGTTGAAATTGCTTTTGAAAGTTATAAAGTGCTGGAGTGTGCAACAACTGGCGGGAAAATATGAATTTCAATTATGTGCAATGACTGGAGGGAAGAGTGATTTTTTTTTTGTTTTCGGTGAAAGGACAATTTACGTAGTGACGTCACTGTTTGTAATCGTTGTAGGGAAAATAATGAAAGAACATGAACTAATTGCATGCTACTTGAAAGTGGTTGAGTGATGAAATTAAACTTTTCTCAACCCAAGTGTTGTTATAATCTTTAGGTACTGGCATTGTCTTATGTGCCAATTGGACCGAAAAAAAAAAATTCAATTCCGGATGAACGTCTACGCAGCTATTAAGTTTAAATGAATCTGCCACTGTAGACTCTTTTTGCATTTAATGCATTTTAAATCAGCATTTCGTTGGATGTTCATAACGTCTCGTGATGTATGTACATGAACACCTGTCGTGGAGACTTAATTTCACGGGATGCTGTTCTCCGTCAATGCCTTTGAAACCAATTCCGAACCCATGTTGAGGGTACAGGTTCCACCCTGGGTATGAGTCGAGGCCCATCTAAAACCCCTTGCTGATCTAAGGGGCTCAACACCAATTACTTGTTGCAACTTTACATCTGGCAGCTTGTAACTGGACAAGTAATAGCAACCTTCAGTGGCTTCAGAAGCGCTGGAGAATAATTTAGATAACTTTTAATACATACTCATATGCAGATTTAATAGCATTCGTTTGATGTGACCCTCCGCCATTCTGACTTTTTGTTAGTGCCGCTAGAAGTCTTATTAATAATTATATTCTTCAATCGCCAACATCGTCTTATTTTGCGTTGTCAAGGAAGATTTCCCACAAAATATGTATAAGTATTTGATAAAGTGCACACATCAACAGCATCCCCATTTCGATGTCTGGACATTTACAACTTGTCACTTTGTCACTTATAATTAGCAGCTTAGTATAGTACTGCAAAAAGTCACGGGTCAGCAGTCTACATTTGGTCCTGCTTAAAAACAACAACAAGAATGTCGCTGACTTTTTAAAGAAATCCGGAAGCATAAGCTTTGTCCTCCACTTCCACTTGTTCTCTTAAAATGTTAGACTATCAAAAAGGCGGCAGTTCTAGCAGATGTTCGCATTCTGAGGAGAACTTTGCATAAAGTATGTTAATACAGTCTTTCGACTGCGAGATATCTTGCTTTCTCGACCCAGCTTGGAAATAGTATTGTAAAAAGATTTAAGGTTGCCTAAAACGCAGCTTGGATTGTACTTAAAGATGCAGATCCTTTGCCCCATTTACGCAATAATAACGTAGACAAACTCTCAGTTATTATACCTTTCACGCATTGTTGATTTGATAAATCCGTAAAGCTCCATGACTGTCAGAGTTAGCAGATATCGCAAATGCATTGACTATGGTATATCAAAATCACTTTCTTTGCCCAGAAATACTATTATTCAATGACGCATACTAGCGTTTTGAGCTCATTATATCTACCAGAGTAGTAAGTTGATCTGCTAAACTGATAGAATCTCAACATTACGATACCTAACGGAAAATTCAAACTTGATTGCTTACTTACATGGCGCTACAGGCCGGGTTGCACAAGGGTCTCAGCTAGCGCGGTCTTTTAAAATTGCGCGCACGAAGTTGGTTGAGGTTCCCTTCTACTTGTGCGATCCGCCCAAAATGAGGTCTTCCTTTACTGCGGAAGCGAAATAATTACTGAGCCCTTTCTCCACCGATCTGTACAATTTTTCAAAAGACTGAACTCATGATCTGGCATTTTAGGAGTAATCGTATTATCTTGAGTCTTAGCGGGACTCTGTGAATCTTTCATCGTCATTCTACAAAAAAATTGTCATCTCTTTTGATGCTACAATACGGCATTGAACTATTGGGTTTTCGGCCAACAAATTTATTGTCAAGAGATTTT
This sequence comes from Volucella inflata, assembly GCA_928272305.1. Lineage (NCBI taxonomy): Eukaryota > Metazoa > Arthropoda > Insecta > Diptera > Syrphidae > Volucella > Volucella inflata. The sequence continues at coordinate 43,621,222 of OV743716.1, read as the reverse complement.
GATATTTGTACCAGAAAACCAGTGACTTTAAATATTCAGACTTTTATGTTTCAAGAATGGTAGACAAGGCTGCAGCTGACTTTTCAAACTCGCTAATCTGCCGCCTCTCGAAAACGGTACAATATAGTTTGAAAAACTCAATCTGCGGTTTTCTTTTCGTTATTTTTTACGTTAAATAACTTGAGAGTGGGATGTTTGTCATTATCCCCTACTCAATTACAGTCCGTTTGATAGGATCGTATACCGCAAAACTCGTTTATGGAAGTGGCATTTGTATTAGCAGATAAAAAAATACTTCTGCTAAGATGCTTTGGATAAAAAAATTTAAAGAGTGTTCAATTTTTGTCCGAGACGGAAGTATTTTGCATCACGTTATTAAGCAGTATTCTTGTGCACGCATCCAAAAGGACCGAAAATGTCATACGGAGCAGCTGCTAAATACATGAAAAAGTCAAAAGCATTTGTTAGCAAGTGGGTGCACCGTTATTCCCAAGTTAAAAATGTGGATGATTTGCCGGATCGTGGGTCTACGCCAAAAACAACAAAAAAGCAGGATAAAATGATTCTACGCGTGTTTGAAAAAATCCTCTTCTATCGTTACGTGGAGGACAAGGGATTTTACGTAAAAGGGGTCTAAATGTGTGTTGTGATACGATACGAAGACGTTTACTAGTCAATAATGTAAAATTTCGAAGCTTAATAAAGAAACCACTACTGTCAAAAAAACACGTAGAAAAACGACTCAGTTGGGCCAAGGAGTATTTGGACAGAGATTGGTACAACGTTATTTTTTCGAATTGGGCATGGTCTCTTATCACTCATACCTGGTATACACAATCCAATAAATTAATACAGCGGACCGTCAAACACCCGGCAAAGGTGAACGTTTGGGATGCTTCTCAAAACAAGTATTTGGCAATTTTTTCATGTTTACAAATAACTTAAACGCACCCAACATCTGCCATCTGCCCCAAGGTGCTTTAAAAGAAGGAATGAGAATTGGTTAATTGGAGGAGAGTGGACAACATATTAATTGAAAAGCATTCAAGTAAATAAACAAAATAAACCAGAACAATTGATTTTTTTTATTATTATAAGTTCTTCTTTAATTTTTGTTGTGTACGATGTTATCAAACAGACTGTATACTGTTGTTCTTTCCATTCTCAACATGGATCTGTCTGCTTTGTGATTTTATCTGCCTCTGCATTCTTTGATTTGTCCCATATTATCATTTCTTATCCTTTGCGCTGCTATTGTTTCGTCTCTTCTATTTTTTTTGTCAAGTGTGCTTATAGGCTGTGTAAGTCTTCTTATGTAGCACCTGCTTGTAGGCCTCTTTGTTTTTTTTTTGTGCAACAGTGCGAACCTCGGGAAATTAGAGGATCTCTGTAGTTCTCTAGCTGTGCAGAGAAGCCTGCGTGAATTGCTATAAGATGTGGCATTGAGTGTTCGCTACCAAAAATTCAATTTTTCCCTACCTCAATTGTCGAAATTGATCTTCGCGTGCCTATGATTTGTTTTGTCAAGGAGTGCATAAAAGCTGTGTATTCATGGCCGTGTTATCCTCCTCCACTATTTAAATATTGATTGCATATCGAACCTCAATATTTTTACCACCGCTCTAGATCTGATCTGATTTATAACAACCAAGAGCCACTGCTAGCTTGAGCTCCCTTGTTTTATTTACTTGGATAATAACATAAGTTTATGTTCATTATTCCATCTGTGGCATGATTAGTAGCGGCGCATCATACGTCGAGGAGTCGTATGAATGACTTAAATGATTTTAAACTCAATGTGAGTGAGATACACTAGGAAATTGGGAACTGGGAGTCTGAGGGTTTATTGAACGACGCAAAGGTTTTTTGAACGTTTCTACTCCAATTCTGCAAAGAATGCTGACTTCCAGCATATGTATCTTCCTCTTAGAAGATAAAATAGTAATTTTTTTTTCTCAGAACTTCAATTAGATAAATGGAATATAAAACTAAACTCTTGTCCTTCTCCTATAAGCTCATAAGTTGTAATAATTGTTCATATTTTTCGAAATATTTATGCCAATTTTCCTATGTGTTTATTCTCGTCCTACTTAATCCTGCTATAATAACAGCAATTTGCTCTTCTTCATAGCAACGAGATACTCTAAGAAGACTCTTAAACTTCACAAAACCGACAACGTTCTAAGCTCCTTAAACTCAAGTTAAACGATTAAAACCCAAATGACTTCCACATGTGGCGAACTTCAATGTACTCATACACTTTAACACAATTTCATATTAAAATAAAAAAGCAACAAATTATGAGCATTAGTAAAAACAGCAACAACAACAGTAGAAAAAAAAACGGAAAAAAAGAACATCCTCAAGTAAATGACTTTGCCAACAAATTAAACTTTAGGTAGCTCCTCTCACCCTAATGACTTGCTATCTGCATCGTCAAATCTACTTCCCTCAAATGGAGTCAGAGTAATTTTTCATACAAACTTACCTTCTAGTCCTCCCCCATCCAAACACCCCTTACTCGCACTTCAACCACAATTTGCAACGAAATGAATTAATAAAGGCAACCAATTTAGTACATAATTTGAGTTTTAATCTTCTTTCGAGGAAGTAAAAGTTCTTATCCTTGGTGTTATCCCTTGCTAAGGATATGGCTCTGTGCTCTACAACAAGTGCCGCTGCCTGATTGTGTACGGAGTATGTCAAAATACCCGTTCTGGTGGAACGTAGTTTGGCTTAGAAAATTGGTTTTTGCAAAAGCGTATAAACCGCACAACACTCGATAGGGGAATGTCTGAGCTTTGTACTCGTATCTCTAGACGGCAACGTCATGTCAGTGTGTACCGCATTTAAGTGGAGCGTACACAATCAAGTCAAGGATGCGTTTAAGCACTCGCCACATATGTATCTGTTGAAAAAGAGATACACAACCAAATTGACAGTAACCTGTCATCGTACGCAGCTGGTGGCAATTCATTGGTGGGAAGCTCAGCATATAGATGTCTTTTGCAGAGTTGCCACTTGAAAGATATGGTATCTCGTGTAACAAACTTTGTAGTAAGGGACGGAAATCATAAAATCTAATCTGAAAGTGTTCTCGTAGTAAAGGTATATCATCAAACAACAGGGAATAATAAAGGTAAGTTGTTCTAAACACCTTGTCCTTTATCGTGGTGTTTGTCGTATCATAATATTCACACCTGCCTTTGATTTGTTTTTGGGGAGGAAGACAGTGTCTTTAGTGGGTCAAACTGATTCTTTGGCCTCTGACCGCCTTATCTCTTGAAATCACATGGTTGTGTGAACATTTCAAGTTCGACTCTTCACGTAAGTGAATACTATCGTCGTCCATATTATATTGTGTTTTCCCAAACTACGCCAAGACAAACTAATGCTGTGAGAAAATTCGACTTCAGACGTCTACAATCGCAAGAGATCGCCAAGTCCTTTTCCGATCGAGTGTCTCTTAATCTCTTAAGAGGTCCAATGCCGCCAGCATCAAGCATCGAAGACCATTGGAAACACTGCCAAAACGCCATTAGAGATGCCGCTTCTGATGTGCTGGATTTCACTCGTCCACCACAATGAAACCCCTGGTTCGATGATGAATGCCGGCAAGCACATGCAGCTAAGCAAGATGCATATAACGCGGCGCTGCTTAGAAAGACCAGAGCTGCTCATGAGCTGTATGAGCGGAAGAGGAGAGACGAACACCGGCTTCTCAGAGAGATATTACTCCAGGAATGAGGTTCGGAAATTCTACCAAAAGGTAAAAATAACATGCCGCGGAAACAAACCCCGAACCGAAGCCTGTAGAGATGAACAAGGGAACATCGTAGTAGAATCGCAGTCGATGCTGAGGATTTGGAAAGACCATTTCTGCAGATTGTATAACGGCGATGACGAACCAAATACCGCTGTCAGGCAGAATCAACCTTTCAACTTGCACGATGATGACCAACAATTCCGTCCACCCGACCTGACCTGATGCTTAGGTCCAACAAAGCTGTTGGAGCGGATGGCCTGACTGCCGTCCATATCAATGTGGCCTCAGGCCAGGAAAGTCCACCATCGACTAGATATTCACACTACGGCAGATCTTGGAGAAGACCCATGAGCTTCAAATCGATACACACCACCTATTTATCGGTTTTAAAGCCGCGTATGACAGCATTTATAGAGACGAGCTATAAAGAGCAATGTCTAGTTTCGGCATCCCTGCCAAACTCGTCCGTCTGTGCAGGATGACGATGGAGAATGCACGCTGCTCCATCAAGGTCGGTAAAGATCTCACCGAGACCTTTGATGTCCAGAAAGGATTTAGACAATGCGATGCGCTGTAATGCGATTTTTTCAACATCGTACTTGAAAGAATAGCGCAAACCTCACGAGCAAACACAAGAGGCATTATCTTTCAAAAGTCTGTCCAACTACTCACATACGCCGACGATATTGACATAATCGGGAGAAAGCAGCGTGATGTCAGTGGCGCTTTCGCGAGTGTTGAGGCGGATGCGGCGATAATGGGTTTAGCGGTCAATGAGGGCAAGACCAAGTATATGCTGTCAAGCAAAAAGGACAACAAAATGTTGACCCCAACCAACAACGACATCTCGGGCAGAACGTCACCCTCGACAGATATTACTTTGAGGTAGTTAAGGACTTTGTCTACCTAGGCTCTGCTATAAATGCAGACAACGACACCAGCGCTGAGATCAAGAGAAGAATAACTCTTGCCGACCGCTGTTTCTTTGGTTGCTTCGAGACAAAAATTCAAGTGGAAGAGGACCTCAGCCAACTTAGCGTGCGAAACTGGAGGCAGCTAGTCAGGGATCGAGCTGGCTGGAGAAGCTTGTTGACTGAAGCTCAGGTCCACCCCGGACTGTAGCGCCACCTAAAGTAAGTAAGTAAGTCAGCGATAACTAATAATAAACAAACAAGCAGGCATTCAATAGAGCCGGATCACATAACTTCCAAAGTACGGACGATAATTGGAAATCTTGGATACCTTTCAAATTTATCCAATAAAATTATGTGAGGCGATCATATAACTCCCATGTTATAAAGTCACGTGAAACTACAACAACCACCGATCGGTCAAGCTAATATCACATAATTAAAATATACTCTGAGTCAGAGTCCCACGAAAAATAATTAGATCAGTCAAATCCAGAAACATCAGCAAAATGTTGACTCCAAAATAGAGCTGCAAATTCGATTGTTAAAAGACATCGCAATTGCAACCCCATGTGGATGTTTAGAATCGGTCCACTTAGGCACACTTAGTTATAAAAGATACGACTACGATCCCTCTTTGCTCTTCAAACAATTCAGGGCAGATTTTCTTCCGAAGAATGTACGAGTAGGTTATTGCGATTTTTTTGCAGCTCCTCGACGTAAACCTACGTTCATCTCCAAGAGATTTTTTTTGTAGCTTTTGCTACTAACACTATTGATGCATATATGAGCAGATGACAATTGTTGTTTGTTTCTTCCTTTTGTTCAATTCAATTTATTAGTACAAATATTGCTTACAGTAGTAAGATAACAACGATCTTTTAAATTGTGCAAGCCATAGGTTTATATTAAGTAATTATGCGCATAAGTGAATAGGATATTAGTTTAAATTTACAAAATCCACTGAGATCATAAATTCCGAACTTACAAGTTTATAGATAGTTATATTTACATATAGCTACATTCCAAAAAGTACAAAATATAATTAAAAATTACGAATTGTGTTTGTTTCAGTGGTCAGATATCGTAAAAGGGAGGACTTAAAATTATTATTGCTTCTAACTCTTCTAATGTTAATGGGTAGCGAGTTCCACAACCGAGTGGCATTAACAAAAAAAACTGACGTTAAGCAGGCAGAACTTGTTTGTAAGAGCATACATAATCTATCTGACTGAAGGGGACATAGTTTTTTGTACAAGTATTCAGGCTCTTTGGTTTGCATGATATTGTGCAAGAGGCAAAATGTTCTATATTTAAGCAAATTGTCGAAGGTATTGTACAATGGGGGATCTGCTTCGAGTAGGAGGAAATGTGATCAAGTCTTCTTAGGCTAAAGACGAAGCGAGCAATATTATTGTAAGCGACATTTAACTTTCTTCTTGAGTCATAGTCTGGACTACAGAATATCTCACAGCAATACAACAGGATTGGTCAAAGAAAGGTTTTCACCAACAAGAGTTTTGTGCGGGTAGGAATAAACTACTGTGTAACCCAAAGAGCACGTAGTCCACCATAAACCTTACCAATAGTGGCATTAGTATGTGTAGACCAAGTAAGAGTCCGATTAAAGATTACACCAAGGTTTTTGGCGTATTCAACATACTCTATTGGGTTTTGCGCCAATTTGATTGGTGGGAAATTAGACATATCCAATCGTCTTTTATGTATCACGAGTGCTTTTGACTTTTGAGCATCTAGGCGTAAATCATTCTTAGTTGACCAATCGAGTATACGCTGAAGATCTTCATTCATCAACATAGCGGCTTCGTCAACACGTTTAAAAGGCCGACTCAAGTGAATTTGTTTGTCATCAGCAAACATAAGTATTGAGCAATGCTTGACAAATCTAGGCAGTTCGTTAACATACATGGAAAAAAGGAGTGGTGCAAGGATCGATCCGTGCGGCAGTCCACATACACATACAACTCGTTGCAGCCTCCCTTTTAAGTAGGCACATAGAAGCTTCGTGGAAAATGTTGAAAATTTATACCCTTTGCTTAGTTTTGAACAAAGAATGGGGTGGTTGACTGTGTCGAATGCTTTAGAAAAGTCGAGTGGTGTTAGGATTGTTTCCTGGTTTTCATCAACAGCTTTTCTGACTTCATCAACGATCAATAGCAAAGCAGTCTTGCAGATACATTTAGGCCGGAAGCCTGATTGATTTCCACATAGCTGTTTTTTTGCTAAATAGATATTTTTGCATCTGCGATAAGAGAGTTTTCTCAAAGACTTTTGAGAGAAATGGCAAAATCGATATTGGTCTATACTACACCACAGTTCCATTTGATTTCTTTGGAATAGGGATAACCTAGGCCTGTTTCCATTGCGAGAAGAAGACCGATGTTGTTAAAATGGAATTAAAAAGAAATGTTATATATGGTAATATATATGGAAGCAGCAGTTTTACGAATTTTGGGTGCACTTTGTCAAGTCCCATGGCGTTAGATTTGATAGACAGCAGAGCTTTCACAACATCTTCCTCGCTAAGTCCGCAGAAATCAAAGTATGGCTCCCCGATATCTTCACGTGACTGGTCGAAAGCAAGCAATTTAGTAGGAACGGTACTTCCATTTCTTGGGACTAGAAAGTTCAGACTCAACTGGTCACAGTTGATATTATTAGGAGTTTTCGGCTTTTGTTTTCCAAGATCAAGCTCTCGAATCTGTTGCCACACTTCTTTGCTTGACAAGCAACTGCTAAATTACCTGCTATAAAAAGCCCGCTTTGCGGTTCTTATTTTAGATACTACTTTATTACGAAGTGCTCGATATCCTTTAATATATACTTCAATTCCGTATTTTTTCCAGCTTTTAAAAGCATCATCGCGCTTTTTTATGAGCCGCAGAATATTCAGAGTCAGCCACTGAGGTGAAAACAATTTATTTCGTTGGACTTTAACTATCCTTCATACTCGTAAATCTAAAATTCAAATGGAAGCCAAAATTGTTTGTCTTTGTAAAAGTTATATTTCCGCTGCAAATTCTGTAGATCTATTGGGATTGTTTTGCAAAGAAAAGTCCAACACCTATCTATACTAAGCTATAGTGGCAACCATGTTCATAGGACTGGACAGATGAGAGGGTGCACAGAAACTGGATCTCGTTTAAAGCAATCTATGGAATAATAAATATTCGTACTCAAATACTCGTACTTTGGACGAATTTATTGCTCTACAGCCTGAGGCGGAGGGTTCGGTTTTCAGTACGTTCAGTTCAATGCCTTAGTGCAATGAGTGGTGAACGTTTTGTGGTTAATGTGTGATGCAAGTGCTTCGAGCAGTTACAATCTTTACATCCCACTGTGGCGTAAATGACAAAATGCGATACACACAAAAGCATACTTACACACAGCAAAATCTACTAGAGATAGGTCCTTAGGAGCTGCTGTAAATTAATTATGAGCACAGTAAATAGATTTACTGTATTCCTGGATCGAAGAACTCCATTTCGTTCTGAAAATGTGGGAAATATAGATGTATTCGTGCTAGCATGTGCCTGGACAATTGATAATTCTCAGATCCTTTTTGCTACATTTCCAACAGCTGACAAATCAATTTTGAAGGTGAAATTTAAATTAAATAAAATTAAATTAAATTTCACCTTCAGGTTATACATGAGTCTTCAATAAAGGATTTCGTTCTCAATACAGGAGTTTTAACCATCAAGGACGAATGGGTATATGATGGTAGGGGGCAAGTATACAGATGTAATGTTGAACTGATTTAATTCTCATTGAGTTATGTATATTTCTATGATTTCGAATTAAGGATAAATTATTGATTTTCATGTCCTGGTCGAAAGTTTAATGTGTGAAGATGATGTTGAAGATGACATCTGTCTGATAAAACAGGAAATCCACCCATTTTAATTGACCACAAGTGTAATTTACAAGCGCTACTATAATGGAATTTTAGTTTTTGAAATGTGTGTGCTGTGTTTTGTAAATTACTGAAGTTCCCCTAATATCCTAATATACTTCAAGTGCTGACATCTGGAAGCAATCTGACAATCTGGGGGCTTATGGATTTAATTGAGCAATAATCGTAGCTTCTTGTCAACTGAATTAATTTGGATTTTTTTTCATATTCCCCTGCCTGTCTAATAAAGACTGGTGCAGTTTTGATACAATTTCAAATCGAAAAATGTTTTTTTTTTTCAATTCGTAACGATGCCTTTTTTAAGTTTTTTCAAAAGGTCTATCGAAAATAAATGATTTTTACTGATAGGAACCAATTTTATAGACGGAATCTTATAGTCGACAGGGGAATCTTTATTGAGATTCAACTTTTCCACTTTTAAGAGAGGTTTGATATTTGACCAAATTTTGAGGATGGGTTCAAACAGTATGGAGCTCTCACCCGCTTAAAAGCAGTTCATAGCTTTGCATAACTTGACAACCACAAAATTTCGTTGTCTTAAAATTCATTCATGCATTTTCGAATTTCGTTCAATTTGGTCCCACTAAATTCCTTCAAAAGCTCTTTTCAATATCATCTATTGCGCACTTCTTGTGCTTTTATTGACATCGGTCGTCGAACCGGTCGCATTAAGAGGGCGAAATAAAATCAACCAGCGCCACTGTTGGCATGGAATGGTGCTGGAATATGCTAGAAGTAAGTAGTGATTCAATGTGTTGATGATTTTTAGCTTAGTCAGTTATACAATATGATCTGAATCTGGATCAGCTAAAATCCATTGGCAGGCTCATTTTTGTATGGCGATTATTTTCTTTAGCAAGCTTTTCAGCGATCTCATTTCTCGTGATTCTTTGTGAGCCGGGGCCTCAACAAAAGTTGGCGAATTCAGTTTTCCGAATACTTCAAAAAATTCTTTAATGCCATAAGTTGAGAGGGTTTAGCAAGATCTCAAACATAGAGTGACTGCTGCTACAGACGCAGATACCTTTCTCCTTCAATCGATTTTTTACTTTTAAAATACACCGCAATTAGAATTTATATACAAATCGAGGCAAAAGTACGAGTAGTGCCATCATGTGAATTCGCTGCTATTTTTCTAATAAAATAGGGCTCTGTTTTCCCGAAAAATTTATGTGAAGGTCAAATGACAACCTCGAGAGTTGATGTTTTTTTTTACGGCATTTAAAAATATTGCCCGCAAATCATAAGTTATTTTTCTTTAAAAATGTTTACAATATAAATGTCAAAGTGAGATTATATTTGACGCCCTTTGCAAAAAATTATGGCACATTCATATAATGGCATTACTTTTGCTCCACCTTGTATCTCTGCTTGAAACACAGACGCAAGATACAAGCGTCGCGTCCCGAATCGATGCAAGAGATATGTGTAAACTCTTTTTTCTTGGTTTGGAGTCTACCTGAAACAAATAAAATGCCGACTTCGTATTTTTGCGATCCAAGGATTATTGCATCAGGCCACATTCACATTGCATCGGCTCTATGCTATGTCAAAGAGGACGAAAGAGAGTGCAACCCATAATATTTGTGTCAAGAGAAACGTACGTTCGTGCAACCGACGAATTTGATGAAATTCTTCTTATCATTGCCGGGTAGATGCAAAGGACTTCCGTTCTTCTCATAGGTGCTTTCGATTCGACATGTTTGGTCTTAAAAAGATTCTTATCCAGTAATGAGGATTCACTAAAACCTTTTTCTAGTGCAGCAATCCTCAAAGCTGCCTGCGCTTTACGGACAGACAGTCACTAGGCATGGTCCTGCAGTCCCACTACATCATCAGCAGATGCCTGAGCGAAGTCGTCAAAATCATTGAGAGGAGTAAGTCGACCGTTTACCAATCAATCAAAGTAGTGATTTGCTGTAGTTTGGACCTACTATTTAACCGTAGAAAAAATAATCTGCAGGAGTTGAACCTTGTATGTCAGTTTAAAACATTTTGTGACGACGTAATTTTTTTTGTTCTCGTTTTCGAGTTCCTTTCCATCAACAACGCCGAAACGACAAAGCACCCGATTATGAATCCTACGAGGGCGGGTCAATAAGTCCGTGACTTTTTGAATTTCTGACCTCTTTACTGAAACAGCAACACTGCTCCTGTCAACAGGCATCTGTCAGTTGACTCCTGTCAAAATTTAAACTTGCTGCGTCAGTTAGTTTGTGTTTGACAGCTATTTTTATCAGACTACTCACTAATTTGAGGAGAAAATGGAAAAAAGTGAATTTCGTGTGCTTATTAAGCATTATTTCTTGCGAAAAAAAACCATTACCGAGACCAAGGCTAAGCTTGATAAATACTATGGGGACTCTGCACCATCGATTTCAATGGTAAAAAAGTGGTTTACTGAATTTCGTTGTGGCCGTACAAGCACTGAAGATGCCGAACGTCCTGGACGCCCAGTTGAGGTCTCTACACCCGAAACAATCGAAAAAATTCACGATATGGTGTTGGCCGACCGAAGATTGAAAGTGCGAGAGATTGTGGAAGCCGTAGGAATCTCGCATGGCTCAGTGGTTTCAATTTTGAATGATCACTTGGGCATGAGAAAGCTTTCCGCAAGATGGGTGCCGCGTTTGCTCACAGTCGACCACAAACGCATGTGCAGTTGCCATGGCAAAAATCCATGAATTGGGCTATGAATTGCTCCCTCATCCACCCTATTCTCCAGATTTGGCTCCGAGCGACTACTTCTTGTTCCCAAACCTGAAGAAATGGCTTGGTGGAAAAAGATTTGACTCCAATGATGAAGTCATCTCGCAAACAAAGGTCTATTTTGACGACCTCGACAAATCATTTTTTTTGGAAGGGATAACAAAATTGGAGAAGCGTTGAACAAAGTGTATAGAGCTCAAGGGAGACTACGTTGAAAAATAAAATTATTTTTTTATCAAAAAATCTGTGTTTTAATCCAAAAGTCACGGACTTATTGACCCGCCCTCGTATGTCTGACATAAAAGCCTCCTGGAAAATCTACCCAGAGTCCATTTGTATAATTTTGCGTTCGTTTTACAGCTTTTGTCTGCAGAATTGTATCAGTTTAGATAAGGAGAGTGAATTTTATACAAAAAAAGTACTTTGCCGATATTTCTAATCGCTCAGGATTTTGAAGATGCCACGTTTCTTGTGGCCTTGAAACTTCAGAAGTCTTAGTCTGGCTTAGCCAATTTTCCAAATAGAGCCTTAGATTTTCCCTTTGCATTGGCGGAAAGGATGTCAAACACATTTCTCTTTAGCCTGCGCAAGACAAATGAAAGGGATGTAAATTCAGTTTCGCCAGCTTGTTTTTTCTCACTCCGCCTCCCTCCATCGACAGAACTAAGCACCTTCTTCAACTTCCATCTTTAGAAGCGCTTGTATGATAGTCCCTCAGAGTGTGTCTATCCTAGAGCAAGTTCTACTCTTTTGGTTTCCAGACTAAGCACCCGTCTCCATTTTACTGAGCTTTACGGCAATAAGATTAGCGTCTCTGATTACTCCTCATCATTCCAGCTCAATCTACCGCACGTATTACTCTGTCTGACTATGCATTAATCAGCGGAGAATTTATTTAGTATGTAAGTTGAAGTCTCCACGCCTGAAGCCGTTCGTCAACAACCTGATAGGTCCATATCAGTGTGGCTTCAGGCCAGGAAAGTCCATCGACCAGATATTCACACTACGGCAGATCTTGGAGAAGACCCATGAGCTTCAGATCGATACCCACCACCTATTCATCGATCTTAAGGCCGCGTATGACAGCATCTATAGAGACGAGCTATATAGAGCAATGTCTAGTTTTGGCATCCCTGCCAAATTCGTCCGTCTGTGCAGGATCACGATGGAGAATGCAACGCTGCTCCATCAAGGTCGGTAAAGATCTCACCGAGACCTTTGATGTCCAGAAAGGATTTAGACAAGGCGATGCGCTGTCATGCGATTTTTTCAACATCGTACTTGAAAGAATAGTGCAAAACTCACGAGCAAACACAAGAGGCACTATCTTTCAAAAGTCCGTCCAACTACTCGCATACGCCGACGATATTGACATAATCGGGAGAAAGCAGCGTGGTGTCAGTGGCGCTTTCGCGAGTATTGAGACGGAAGCGGCGAAAATGGGTTTAGCGGTCAATGAGGGCAAGACCAAGTATATGCTGTCAAGCAAAAAGGACAACCAACACCGACGTCTCGGACAGAACGTCACCCTCGACAGATATAACTTTGAGGTAGTTAAGGCCTTTGTCTACCTAGGGTCCGCTATAAATACAGACAACGACACAAGCGCTGAGATCAAGCGAAGAATAACTCTTGCCAACCGCTGTTTCTTTGGGTTAAGAAGGCAATTGAGTAGCAAAGCCCTCTCTCGGACAACAAAAGTCACCCTTTATAAGACTTTAATAATCCCGGTCCTGCTCTATGGCGCAGAGGCATGGACATTATCAAAAATGGATGAGGGTGTTCTTGGTTGCTTCGAGAGAAAAATTCTTCGGGCGATCTTCGGTCCCGTCTGCATTGACGGTGAGTGGAGGAGGAGATACAACGACGAACTGTATGGATTGTACAGCGACATGGACCTAGCCAGAAGAGTGAAGATCCAAAGACTGAGATGGCTGGGTCATGTAGAGCGCATGGACACCAATGCTCCGGTCCGAAAAGTCTTCGAATCCGCCCCCGAGGGACAGCGCAGTAGAGGAAGGCCAAGACTCAGGTGGCGCACGCAAGTGGAAGAGGACCTCAGCCAACTTAGCGTGCGAAACTGGAGGCAGCTAGCCAGGGATCGAGCTGGCTGGAGAAGCTTGTTGACTGAGGCCCAGGTCCACCCCGGACTGTAGGCCCACCTAAAGAAGAAGAAGAAGTTGAAGTCTCCGGAATCTCCAGTCGAGAAAACCGTGGGTGGAATTTGCCTATTACAAATGGAACCTGGAGTATAATCATCTCTATACTGTTTAGGCATATAAAGTCTATTTTGGACATCTTTGGCACTTTTCGGATAACTCAGGACTTTATAATCATAAGCCTTCCACAAAAGAAAGGATTCGTATATGTACATATGTACATGCACATGCACGTAGCTATGCGGCATCCTTTGGATAGTCATGATAGACATTTCTTCACCCTTAACCAAGGCATTTTTGTAGAATGATTGACTTGATAAAAGGTCAATAGGTGTGAATGTTTTTTAAGCCACTCATGGAATGGCTGTGATGAATTTAAATAAAAAGAGAGATTCTGTAGCGCTTACGATATGTGTGAAGACAAAACCGTGCTAATAACTGTCAAATGATACCTAGGCCTTCAAAGACAAATTGTCAGCTGTGTCAAATCAAAAGCACTTGAAATTTCCGGTTTTTAGCCAAATGCCTGACAGAGAAAATCACTTTGATCAGTGAAGATGTATGTGCGCATTTCACCATTGAATAGAACTAAAGCACCCGTTTATAATAAAATAAAAATAAATAAAGCCACCAACCCTAACGGAGGTTTAAGTACATTCAAAAAAAAAAGTCATCTCATTGTTATAAGCTCATGAAACAGATTTTTATCTCTGCTAACACAGAAACTTTGTCTGGGGAGACGCCAGGACCACCTAGAGCACTTCCGACCACTACACCCCAAAACAAGTTCAAGCGATTACATTCGTTTAAGATGTTGAACTCAAGAAACCGAAAAACTGAAAAACTGAAAACTGAAAAACGACAAAACTGGAGCATTTATATTCACCAAAGGATGGATCTTCTACCCTAAGTTGGAACATTGAACCGTTTTTCTTGTGCCTTGACTTGTCTACTCTACAAGACCCTAAACCACTCACCCATCACCAAGTTGCTAGTCTGAGCGGGTTAGCGTTTTATCGAGAACGTGTATGGGTTTAAGAATGGGTGTTGGTGTGGGTTTTTGTTCTTGTCCTTACACCATCAACAACACACCCCCAATTCCAATCCAAGAGAATAATCTTCCACCTACTTGGTGACCTACATATCTAACAACCGTGTCAAGTTTTCCCTTTCCTTTCGTTTTCGTCGTTTTTTCTTTCTTTTTATCATCATCCAAGTTCCTTAGATGCGTTTGACGTTGTCTTTGTTTTTTTTTTTTTGGTTTCTATTGAGATTCTTCTGCTTTTACTATAAAAGTCCTTGAATTTGTGGCGCGCGCTATACGAGTAGTTTCTACGGAATGGTTTTAAGGATGTGAAAGGGAGAAAAAAGAAACTTTTAGGGGTTGGAGGCATGTGGTCTTGCGAATGCTTACAAAATGAATGACTATTGTGGGTAACGGAGACTTTGTTAAATGGTTTTCTTCACCATCTAACTGGATTACTGTTTTGTTTTTTCATTTCCTTTCTTTTTTTTTTTCTCAACGCAATCTTTATTTCCACCCTCTATCCGTATGATTGTCTTGTTTCCTTTCCCTCACACCATAGTTCGGGGTTGGATATGCTTTTAAGCCTAGACGAAGTGATTTCCATAAAAGGCTGGATAGGCAGATGGGTGGAAAAAGGGAGAAACGTAAGTAAAAGATGTCTAATTGACGTGCAGATGAATATCAGTTGACATTTTGTGGAGCTTATAGAGGATGTCCTTTGGCAACAATACTCATAAAAATGCGGTCGAGAAAGACTACAAATACATCCTTGCCATATGGTAGGTTTCCTGAAAAGGAGGATGATGACCCAATATTCTTTATCTTGGATCTGAATTGGGAAAGAAGGTAACGTTGAGTTGCAATCAATATACAATAGTTTCAGTTGGAAATGGAAAATGGGTCTAATTGCGGTTGGAGTTGGGTCACATTGATAGCGATGTTGTAAGCGGAAATTGGAAATTTGACATAAGGCTATGTTTTGACACCAGGGCGGATGGTTCAGTTGATTTTCGAACCGGCAATGAGATGTGGTCACACACTCCATTGGATTGACAGATTGACAGTTATTCCTTAAAACAAATAAACATAAGATTCCTTCCAATAGATATACCTTCGTCAAATCATATTTTACATTTGAGTTGGTAAATATTTTTTACCAAATCGCCTTCACATACTGCAGAACAGAAGTAACTCTTTCAATTTCAGTATAGATTGTAAATCTGCTTTATAATGTTCAAATGAAACTGCTGAACTGGAGACTCTAGCTCATTTCTTTTCTCCGTAGAAGCCAGTTGTTTATGAAGTTCTTGAGTATCTCTTGGAACTCCCTCCTCGACACTTAAGGATGTGATAGTCGGGTGAAAAACGTCATAAGAGATGCAGCCTCTACGTGTTCCAATTCTGCTTATACTGTCCTTTGTTGTGACAACGAAATTCTGTTTAGCAAGGATATTGTTTACAATACTTCTTCGATGTTCTTAGTTGGCACAAGGTACGAGTATGTATTGGTCCTAGCTTATAATGTCGCGTCGAAATGCTTTAGAGCTGTATCATGGGTTGATCGCAATGATAAGTTCGATTGATAGTTTTTCAATCAGACGACCAGCAGTTCGTTTTAAAGTGCTGAGGTATAAAAAACTGACAGTCAGGGCTAGTTTAATATTCGTTGCTAAGTGAAGCGAACTCTTAGCTGAGGTTGTGAGTCGAACTTGAAACCCTTTTTGTAAATATCTTTAAAAATTGCTCGAATAATAACTTAGATTTCTAATGACTGACTTTGCAACAATTTCACTAGGAGTGTTCGAACTCTAAATATTGTACTCTGACGTCGCCGAGCTATACGAGATGTGAAGATCGAGTCAAGGGTATTCCAAATGAGTGTCCTGTAGTATCTACTACAGTTGCCATGTGGGTATTTTTTATTTTTTTTTTGTAGAAGTAGCAGCTCCAGCAAGAAGGACCCTTTTTTCTTTTTTCGACCTTATATGTGGAAGACTGTCATTGACTCTGAGATATTTAAAAAAAAAAAGTGGAGAAACAATCTCTTATACCCCAACTCTAACAGTTATCGTTTTGCGAATTTTTCTTATTAATAGAACCAAATCCTTCTGCACATAACTTATTTTTACAACAGTTTCAATGTTAACTTAAACAAAATTCAGACAAAAAAATGCTTCAATTATCGACGTCCCTCTGTGATTTGTTTATAAACTGCCACATTCTATGTTCGATGGCTTGAGTTTCCGGCATCTGAACGAACGCCTCGTAGCAATATATGTCTATCAAGGCTCAATTTGCCAACATTTGCCTTATATGCGCGCACGCACCCGCCGAGAAAAAAGATGAACAAGACCTACGAGCAATGCCATAGCTATGACATTTAAATTGTCCTCGGTGATTTTAATGCAAAGCTAGGAAGAGAAGGTATCTTTGGTGGAACAATCGGAAAATATAGCCTGCACAACACCACCTCCGATAACGGATTCAGGCTAATCGACTTTGCGGCGGGGCGAAACATTGTCGTGGCTAGCACGCGGCTCCCACATCTCGACATACACAAGGGGAATTTTAGAACAGATCAATTATTGTCAACCAGATTGATCCGAGGAGCCAACATCAACCTTGGCTATTACCTTGTTGTAGCCAAGGAACGGTTGCGGATATACCGAACAACGCCAAGACAAGCTAATACTGTGAGTCAGACGGCTACAATCGCATGGGATCGCCAAATTTATTTCCAATCGAGTCTCTCTTAATTTTTTAAGAGGTCCACTGCCGCCACCATCAATCATCGAAGGTCAGTGGCAACACTGCCAAAAAGGCATCAGAGGTACTGGTACTAATATGCTGGGTTTCACACGAGCACCAAACTGTAACCTCTGGAGAGAATGAGAAACGCATTATCGAGGAAATTAAGAGATGCTACTCCAGGAACCGAAACCTGTAGAGACGAACAAGGGAACTTCGTAGAAGAGTCACATGCGATGCTGCGGATTTGGAAAGAGCATTTCTGAAGACTGTATAACGGCGATGATGAATCAAATATCGCTGTTAGACAGAATGAACATCTCAACTTAGATGGTGTGGACCAAAAATTCCGTCCACCTGACCTGGATGAAGTGAAAATAGTAGGTAGGTTCAGCACAGTGTCATGTACAGACTCGGTTTGAAAGCGACGGACAATCCGTCGTTTCCCAGATTCGGCTCCTATTTGGACCTATTGCTGTACGACGTACGGATAAAACTGACTGGGAGTAATTTACAAACGCTAAACTGTCTGCATACTTTCGTGTACGATAGTGACCATTGCAGTTTTAGTACCGAAATAACAATTCTTAACGAAATTGCGGAACTGCAGGAGTTTGTTCCTAGGCATTCTTACAATTACAGTAAGACTCGCTGGACGCACTTTTCTAGAACGCTGACTAGAGAACTTTCCTCGAATTTGCTCTACCCACCGTCCAATAGGAATCTGTCTAACGAGGAGCTGGACAGATACCTGAAACAAATGGACCAAGCAATTAAACAAACGATGGACATTACAATACCTCGGTATGAACACACGCCCAACGAAGACCTATTCCGCAATGCTACCATTGACGCACTACACCGACACAAAAGTAGACTTCTGACAAGACTTAAAAACATACACAGACAGTTTACAGACAGACAAGACCCAGAGATTAGGACACTGAAGTCATCGATTAAAAACCTCCAAATATTGATAAGAGAGAATTACAGAGCAGCTGTAAGCTTGTACTGGAACAACAGAATTCGGGCTGTAAATTTTCGCAGCCCGAGTGTGTTCCCCCAAATAAACAAAATATTTCGGAGAAAAAATCAATACGACCATCAGTGTCTTAAAATTCCTCGAACGATGGACAACGAACGAATACTGACTACGGCAGGCATAGATCCAAGTGAAGCCGCAGATGATGATAATTTCTTTGTGATCGAAGATCCTCAGGAGAAGGTTGAGGCCATAGGAGCGACTTTTCAGGAAGTGTTTAAGTCCAATGACGTCATTGGTTCAAATCACGACCTGGAGAATCAAGTCCTTCTGCAAAATTTTTACCTGAGAAATGACATACAGAACTGGCGATTCGAGAGCTCGGGTTTCACCCAGTTCAGTGACGAGAATATGGCAAATAATGTCATCGCCAATGAAGGGGACCTACCCCCGTTCATTTCAAAGGAGGAACTCCATGAGATCTTCGACATATTAAGAAGTAAAAAATCAGCGGGAATTGATGGAATACCGAACATTGTGCTTCGACATCTCCCTCTAGAAGTGGTAAACATTTACACCACCTTGTTTAACAATGTAATGAATAATGCGTATTATCCAGCGCATTGGAAAACTGCGGTGATACATCCAATCCGGCGAATCTCCGATCGATAAGTCTCCTTCCGAATATCAGTAAGGTGTTCGAAAAGGTAATCAATAGAGTCCTGACTAAGTGGGTTGAGGACAAAAATATAGTTCCGGATAATCAATTCGGTTTTAAATCGGGGCATGATGTCATACATGCCGCGTCTAAACTGGTGTCAGATATCCAATGGAATAAAAGGAAGAACCAGTGCACTGGAGCCCGTCTGGTTGACCTGGAAAAGGCCTTCGACACCGTATGGTTAGAGGGACTTTTCTATAAGCTGACCAGACTGGGCATCAGTAAGCCACTTTTGTATATTCTTCATAATATGCTTACCTACAGACAGTTCATGGTAAAAAATGGCGATGCAACTTCTGCTGGAACATTTCACATTAAAAACGG
This sequence comes from Volucella inflata, assembly GCA_928272305.1. NCBI lineage: Eukaryota > Metazoa > Arthropoda > Insecta > Diptera > Syrphidae > Volucella > Volucella inflata. The sequence goes on along the minus strand of OV743716.1, from coordinate 43,601,938 downwards.
TCTGCAACAAGGTGCGGTTAGCTCGCCGATCTTATTCAACATTTACACAAGTGATTTGATAGGTTCACTTCCCCATAGCATACCGTACGCAGACGATCTGATAGCGTACAGATCAGGTCCAAAAGTCGAAGTCATTAATATGCTTTTGCAACGTGACTTCGAACAAATAAGGCGGTTTTGCGACGACTGGAAGTTGAAAATCAACTTTCAGAAGTCGGAAACCATTCTGTTTAGGACGCCGTTGTCTGGTGCCTCTAGGGACACCAGAAAAAATTGGCGAAAATTCTCGATCATTGGACAACACGGCCAACCACTTGCTTGTCGAAATGTAGTTAGATACCTTGGGATCTGGCTAGACCAATATCTATATTTTAACAAGAATGTAGATGCTGCTCTGGCCAGAGCCAAAGGTGCTTTTGCCCTTACAAAGAGACTGTTTTATAGCAGCCAACTCGATGCGAGGGTGAAAGTTATCTGCTACATGGCCCTCATCCGGCCCATGCTGATATATGGGTGTCCCGTGTGGTTTAATGTGAGAGCAATCTTAATGGAAAAGATAAGGGTGTTTGAGAGGGCTTGCCTTAGGGTCTGCCTTCGCCTTTACAGAACGCCAGAATCGGAGTACATAAAATTCTATCCTAATGAGGTCCTATACAACAGGGCGAATCTAAATAGAGTGGGCAACTTCGCTATTAAGTTGACTCGAAGGCATATTGCAAGAGCAATGATCTCGTCCAATAACCTGATATCTGGGGCCTACTACCCCAACTACTTATATCATGAGAGTGTGCGCTTGAAGGGCTTCGTCCCCCCTGAAGCGTTCATTTATCTTGACATGAAAGGGCTTATACAGGATAACTTTGCGGTGCCGCTAATCTTCCACGTAGCTCGTGCAGTGGGTGAGGGACGACTCAACTACAACAAAGACGTCGCACACGGCAGTATCGAACGTATCAGGTTTAGTAGGGCGGTTTCAAGCCGCGATAAAAAAGATGTTTTTTTTGCAGCACCAAAATATTTGGTGGTTGAGTGAAGAAGATCTGATTCCTTCGTCGTTTCCTTCAAGTCCGAGTTAGCCTAGTCAAAAGGCAAAGTGGGCTATTTTGTTTTTATTTTTTCCTTATTTTTCCTTTTGGAATGGCCGACTTACATGGGTTAGGGTAGCTTTAAGTGTTTAAAGTTAGCAAACTTGGGTTAGCTAATGATCAGATTAGCAACTTTAAGTTTGCTAACAATTAGGCTAGGTTAGATATAGTTAGGCTAAGTAGTTTAAGGTTAAAATATAAATTTTATATAAATACAAAAAAATTGTTCGGCCATTAAGTTTTTTCTAAATACTTATTTTCTTAGTTTAAGTAGATGTATAAGAATAGTAATTATTATTTGTAATGACGTCGAAAGACATAAAACAGTAATATACAATAGTTTAACTTAGAGTGCCCGTTTGGAGGGCCATTAAGTTAGTATAAGCTAGTTAAGTTATTTTAAGCTAATATTTAAGCATTTTTTTCTGTTAGCATGTAAGTATAGTAAATGTAAGAAGAATAAAATAAAATGCATTCAAAAACAAAACAAAGTGAAAATAGTAATATTTAAACTTACTTCCAACAAGGAGTGGACGGCCAGAATCACGATATTTCAGAGTTCGTCCGAAAGTGGACTTAAGGGTATACTGAATAGCATTCATATTTGGATGAGTGTTAAGATTGAAGGTTTGAAATGGCGGAATGCTATTATTTATTTCGGGAGAGCAGTGGTTGTGGGAAAATGATAGAACAAAGCGAGACATGATTGCGTGCGTAGTATTGTTTTATCGCACGGTTTTGAATCCTATCTATAAGTTGTGAGTATTGTACTCCAATTTTGAATACGAGAATGTTTTATATATCCAAACCAGATCAGAGGGAGGAAATATTTCTTACATCGTTTTAATATACCTAGACATTTCGCAGCATTTTTGGCGGAATGGAATATGCATTCATTCCAACGAAGGTTGTCATTGACGTGAATACCGAAAGTGGAAAATTTTGACAATGAAAATGTCATTCATGGATAAAAGCTGGGAGAGAGCAGAAGATCCGCCCTTTTTAGGAATGATTTGGACATATGCAATTTTTCAGCTGCCTGTAGAGGGTCATAAGGAGTAGAATTGATGAAAAAACTTACGCTGTGGTTTTGCCAGACTGAAAGCACTTTTGACTTTGTCTAAAGATTTTACAACTGAAATTTAATTATAAATGAGCATTGGGATGGATGAGGCAGAATTTCATATATCGAATATATATATTTATTATAATAAAGGAGGAAAGATTAGAGCCATCGTAAACCAATGGATTTAATACATATTTTCTTTCTTTACACTTGGTAGGAACACTATTGACAAGGTTTCCACACAGACACTGTTAGCTCAGCGATTTTCAGACTTGAAATAGAATGGCATCAAGTGGATGTTGTAAAGAATAGCAAGATGAAATATTTGTATCTTATGTTAACAAGCAACACGTCATGGACATAGGTCACTTTTGCCTTGAGATTCATCAAAGAATATAGTCTGCAAACAGTAATACTTTAGGTTCGGTAGGCGATGGAAAAGTAAAAGCGTCAATTCCACCAACAATGAGAAGTTGTTTGCAGTGTTCAGCCGCCAAATCTTCGTGAAATTACCGACTTATTTTATCTCCGTTGAGGTGAGAAGACCAAGTTGGACGATATATCGTAGTTTCGCTGCTATGCACAATATCATAGCAACACTTCAACCGTGTAGATCTTACGATTCAGCAGTTTGTTGGGAAAGGAAGGATTATGATTCTTTGCTCTTCGTATGCTGCAAATCTGCCAGGACAGTATGCTCAATGGGTCGGAAAAGTAAAATTTTACGAAAGGAAGGGCAACCATGTTTTGAAAGGACCATTTATTTCATAAAGTCATCCAGAATATCGCAATGCGAAGTTATAATGACAACGTTAACAAACCGACGGGAGTGATTGGGGCCGCTGCGAACATGAGTTCGCCTCGATCTCAGTTCCAGCGCCTTCATTACTTGAGCGCCAGTATTGTCGTTCTGACGCATCCGATCTGTGTCAGAAGTTTTGAACAAACAAAACATACATTTTGATACAGTTCATGTGGTCTCAATTATAGATGATAAGAATGACTTATGATATCATAAAACATAAAACCACCTCTTCTGGAGAGGTTGTAACGGTCTAAAACTTGACGTTTTCAAGTCCAAACACCTTAAAATGACAATTGCAATATTTTCGCGCCTCGTTGTCTGCCAGATTTTGCTTTCCTACTTCCATAAACTACTTGCTCTTGTTAGAACCTTTGAGAGTCATTTTCTGGCCTGCATATTGGCGGTATGAATTATCTTGTTATTTTACAATCTGAATCTACATCTGCTTTTAATGTCTTCTGAATCTGAATCTACATCTGCTTTTAATGTATTTTTGGCTTAGACGCTGGGCTTATTTTATCGCTACTAAGTGGAAAACATTACAATTATACATTGTATAACACATTTGTAAAGAGGTTTGTTTGGCACCAATTGTCAAGCCATTCTGGTAATCAAAATCTTACATTTCTATCAAATGTTCTTCCACTTGCAATAAACATTTTTAAAATAATCAGTAATCCACTGCCATAGCAACTGACCTTGTCAATCCAAATAAAAAATTCAAAATTTGAACTTAAATAGTAAAATGACGTTTGCTAGAAAGGCTATTCAACATCTTTGTGGTACGTTTTTTGAAAACCATTTGAGAGCCGCCAAATCGTACCTAGTCCAGATAGCTATTCAAACCTTGTTCTTACGATGGAAAGGTATTCATATTTTTTTCGAAATATCATTATGCTAAATTCGAAACCTTACTTCAATACTTTTAGAAGCGACCCCAGAAAAAGAAGATTCACCAAAATACATTCCCAAAACTATTGACAAAAAATGGTACCCCGATGCGGAATTCATGGCTCAATCTGCCGGTGCCGTTTTCTATCCGGATGACAAGACAAAATCCCTTAATCGCACTCCGTATTCCGGCAAAGCTGTTCCTTGTATTGAGAAAACCATTCGTAATACGTTCCTTAATTTCGGTCCGGTACATCCAGCCGCCCACGGTGTACTTAGACTGGTGCTAGAACTCGAGGGTGAACAAATCAAAAGTGCAGATCCCCATATCGGTCTACTACATCGAGGTACTGAAAAATTGATTGAGCACAAAACCTACCTGCAGGCACTACCCTATTTTGATCGTTTGGACTACACTTCATGCCTCTCTTGTGAGACCTGCTATTCATTAGCTGTAGAAAAACTTCTCAATATAGACGTACCTCTGCGGGCTAAATTTATCAGAAGCATGTTCGGCGAGATAATGCGACTCACTAACCACACTGTGGCTGTAACATCTCAGATTCTCGACTGTGGTGGTATGACTCCATTCTTTTGGCAATTTGAGGAACGTGAGAAGCTTTATGAATTCTGTGAACGAGTATCTGGTGGTCGAATGCACAGCGCCTATATTCGTCCTGGAGGAGTTTCTTCTGATATTCCAATCGGTCTGTTGGATGACATTTACGAGTTTTGTTCAAAATATCCAGAGAGACTTGACGAACTTGAGGATCTTATTACCTCCAATCGGATTTTCCTCGCAAGAACTGTCGAAATTGGAAGTCTTTCAGCTCATGATGCCATCGATCATGGATGCTCTGGTGTTGTTCTTCGGGCCAGTGGTGTAATGTGGGACCTACGTAAAACACAACCATATGACGCATATGACAAACTTGATTTTGAAGTTCCTATCGGCACTAAAGGTGATTGCTACGATCGATATCTGTGTCGGATTGGAGAGATGCGACAGTCTATTCAAATCATCAACCAGTGTTTGGATAAAATGCCTTCAGGCGAAATAAAGACCGACGATCATAAGATTTGTCCACCCAAACGTATCGAGATGAAGACTTCAATGGAGGACCTGATACACCATTTTAAGTACTTTAGTTCAGGATTTTCAGTGCCATCAGGACAGACGTACACTGCCATTGAGTCGCCAAAGGGTGAATTTGGTGTCTATCTGGTGGCTGATGGCACCAGTCGTCCATATCGATGTAAGGTTCGAGCTGCAAGTTATCCGCATTTGGCACTTCTGTCAAAACTTTCGGCAAATCATTATCTCGCAGATATCCCAGCGATTCTCGGGTCCTTGGATATTGTTTTTGGAGAGATTGATCGTTAGTTTGACATGTCAGAACCTTGAAAAAGTAACATTTTTTTGTGTGTGAATAAATGTACTTGTATTCATGAGACGTCATCGTTATCCTTAAATAATTTCTACCCTGTCTAGTCGTGTCCCTCGGTAGTAATTAAACCCTCATCAGCTAGCCAATTATCTCAACTCAGGCAATCAATTTCCTAATGCTGGAGGTAAAACCGTCGTCCACATGAGAGAAATACGAAAGAAGATTTAATTAATGAGCTGAAACTAGATGGATTAATTGAATCGGACCGTCGGGAATGAGTGTGTGTATAAATCGGAATGTGTCCCGAAGCGATGTGGGAAGAATGAAGGACATTTTTAAGTTGACAGATTAATTGAGTTGCTACTTAAAGATCCAGAACATGTCGCAGTCCAAGAAACAAGGAAAGTAACGCTCAACATAGTTTTGTTAGCAAGGAAGCGAATTGATTTTTTTCGCTCTAATTAAATAATTGAACCACGTGGAAGGTGTACAGGTGCAGCCTCAGTGTAACGTGGTTGAAAGGCTATATCAACGTTTGGCTCAGTACCGGCGGCACCAGGCTTAAGTTTTTCCGTTAAAGATTTTTGGTATTCTTATTTTTGAGTTTGACACTTCCGCTCTACAAGCACTTTTGAAATTTCGTTTATAGCTGGGTCTCAATGCTCTTTGGGTCGGAATTGTGGTGTCTATTCGCTCAACATAGCTCAACATAGCCCATTTCATGCTTTGGATCGGTTAACGCCTTGATAGACTTATGTACATACTATATGTACGGATATGTGACTGTACAGCCAAGTTCGTAGTTGAATCATAGGGTGAATTCGTAAACGCATATATTGCGCAAAATGTGCAAAGCACGTTGTCCATAAAGATGAAATCCTTGACTACATCAAAATTATTTACTGCCATGATGTCGTTCTGGCTAAACCGTCGGTGGTGTGTGTACTCTTCTGATGACGGCATATACATTTTTACCATCAAACACATCTTGCCCAGCTTAGCCTCAATATTCTCAAAAACTTGGTTGATGGCTCGGTGAGTTCGTTCAATAATAACAATGCCATTCATTAACACTAGTGATCGTGCGGACTTACAAAAGATCGTGCCTCGTTTACTACTGAGGTTTGCACTATATTTTTTATGACGATGTTAAAATATTCATCCTCCACAACTTGACTAACTTAGCGGCGATGCCAAAACAAGATGTGGCGTGTATAGCTCGTAGGGATGATATACGAGCTGTTATATGCGACAAATACTCGTAGATGGTAAGTGACGAATTAAAATTTACTGTCTTCTTCAAGATCTGCCATAGTGTGAATATTTGACTTATCATGAACTTTTCTATCATAAAACCGCCCTGATACGAGTATACTATAATTAATGGATGATTGTAGACTTTCAATGGAGAAAGATTTTAGAAGGCTTAGGGGGCTTGATACCTTAAAGCTGGTACATTCCAGTGAGTATCCATTGGTGTGAATCGGGTAAATAATGTTTTCATTGTTTGCATCAGCCATGGTTTCTTCTGATTATATTTTGCAGCTAGTGCATGTTCCCAACCAGGTCTTCTAGAGCTACTGTAAATAGCGGAGCGGCTTGGCAGATTTATAAGACTTTAGCTTTAATACTACTTTGTCAGTAGGAGGAAATTCTTTGTCGAATTCATCCAGCGTAATTAGTTCAGTCTGCCTTACATTCGTCCCACATTGAATTTTCTCAACCTCCTTAAACATGAGCTCCTCGTGCTCTGAAATCTGTATTGTTTCTTGTTATCTGGTTTAAAAGTTCACGAGCAGTTCTTGTTATTCGTTTTTCTTGTTTGGCGCCATTTAACTTTCTACACCCTTTGTTAAACCAGAAGTTTGAAACGTTCCCGTTGATGTTCTATGCTTCAGAGAAGTGTGTTCCCAGTGTTCTCTTGCGATCGCAGCTTTTCGACGCCGAACTTTGCTGATCTTAATAGGAATATGTTGTGCCCATAATATCAGGATTTGTGGCACAAGGTAATGTTCCGAGTAACCGAAGTCGATTCTAGGACATAGTGTTATCCAGAATGTGTTTTGCTGTCACCCAAAGACAGCTTCCTCACCCAACTTTAAATAAGATCTCCTAGGGGGCCATAGCTGGAGTATTGAGTATATGTGTGGTCTGGAATGTCATAAAATTTATCTTTGATGCTTCCATAATTTTCTCTTGTAGGGTCATGAACGCAAATAAAACTTTTATAACCAAATTTAGACTTGGATCAGATTGCCAAGAGTAGTTCGCTTTCTTAATAAAACCCCTAAATAAAGGGTCCGGTTAAATAGTTCAGTAGCCTCGCTGTCGCTATAAGAACCCCTTTTAACCTATTCAGTTTGGTTTAAATTTATGGTCAAAGGTCTAGTTATCCCCGCTTGTATTCATAAAATTTATCGTTTTTTACGTTCAACACCGATGTCAACTTCTTGGCACCCTCTGAATTGTTCACATTGTAATCTATTTTATTTAGTATTCGTTCTGTATCAAATGCATTTCAGCTGATTTTGTGACAAAGTGGGTGCTCAAACAGTGTAGATATGATGAATAATTAAATGACAAATCGGTGTCGCTTCGGCTGCATTATGTTTAGCATAAGTTTCAAACAGTACCTGATTGACAAAAAAAAAGTCTTTCTCAAGTCGAGGATACTGTCGGTTAGTAGCTTTGAATAATTCTCAGCTTACATACTCTACTCTCTAATCTGACCCTCCAATTTACGGACTATGAAAAAACTTACATTTCGTGACATCGGAATTTGCCACTCCAAAAATTAGCAGCTAATATCCCTGCAAATGATCATGCATCACGGCTGATGTCACAACTAGAAATTTTCCGATCCATCTTGACGATCACGGAAGATATGTATAACTTTTTTCAAGGTCATGTTAACCTATTTGATTTTTGAATGTCAGAACTCAGTGCCCAAACATATTTTTTAAACAAACCTTTACTCACTGACCAAGCAAATGCCCTCAACTTGTAAAACATGATTATGGCACAAATATTCCTCCATCCGCAGCCTCTAGGCAAACTAAAATTAGGAATAAACTTACATCAACAAAATTTCCTTCAAGAAATGGATTTGAAGGCTGGTGTAACAGCTCCTTGATTCGAACGGCATAATAACTTCCGTTCTACATCATGTTTAGCATAGCTTGGCCTTCACAACGCATACTTTAAATACTGCTTATAGTCACGCACATATTTTTCCTTTCGTATGAAAGTTTTGTTTCGTTTGCCTTTTGAGTGAAACAGATGCACACAATAGACCCGCAAAATAATTCATTAACTTCATTTTGATCCTTAAGGGCTGGGAAAAGGATAAAAGTTTACCTAATTGCAGCCTTCTACTGTACATTTTTTTTTTGTGGACTTTCAAAGGATCTATATTTTTGCCGGCATGATATTCCCCTTTCTATTGCACATAAAAGCAGCTGGTTAAGGTTTTTCAATTTCGTAATTAATCGATGCGCTCGAACATGCCAGAGGCATACCGAGGCGCACCTTACAACTAGTGACCCAATAAAAGGATTCACTAACACCAATGCTATTGGTTCCGTTCAGCAAGGATGATAAAATTTTGCACAAATTACCTTCTCTCCTGCTAAATATGAATTCATCCGTGTATGAAAGAAAAAATCTGATACGAAGGCAATATCGTATGCTGGAGTAGAAGCGAAAAAACCGCCTCAAGAATTGAGTTAATAAAATTTAACATCTGACTTGAGCGTACGTAAAGATACATATGTGTATATATTCCGGAGCGGGACTATTGATATTCTGATTTTGTAGGAATACGAAGGATAGAGTTGGAAAAGTAAGTAAGGAATATCCGAGGGAGGATATAAAAATACAAAACGTAGTTCATGGATGAGTGACGAAGCACATCCAATTACCAAGATAACTACGTATGTGCCTGTAGTAGCTCTACTATATAGTAAATGGCAAGAATCGTATAAACTTAATCAATATATAAAGTGCATAGAGGAATGGGATAATTGGCATGCTTCTAGACATTGAGTAAAACAGGGCATTCCCCTGAAAAGATGTCTTTAAGTTAAAAACATTTAAATGTTTATGACAGTTGTCGTTTTGTGTTCGTCGTAGTCAGTCTATTAGTTCTTTCCTGGGGGTAGTCATGCCTGACCTGGTATCAGAGTACTAAAAACATCACCATTCCTGACACCTCTTAGAATTTTGACAGAATGTTCAACCGCCTGAAGCATCTAAATACATCGGAGTCTCCTCATCGCTGGACATAATTTTTTAATAAAACAATGCCCGTTGATTTTGGACCCATTCACCGAAATTACGACGCAAACCACGGCTTCAATTCTTGCACGAGCTGGAACTTGTAATCCTTCAAACCAAGATTTTTGCCTAAAATGTTCCAAAAAGTGGAAAAACCAAGCTGTTTTGAACGACTTCGAATCGATAAATTTGGATTTTCTTAAGATGCCACTGTATCTTCCAAAGAAAGTGTTGTGCGAAAACGCTCAACAATACGACGAATAGCGGTCGTTTATGTCAGGTGAAATAAGGGGAAATGCTCTAATTGTATTGGCTCACAGAACCATTATTTTTGAATCAAATTTCTTAAATTTGTGACGTGGTTGAGGCAAAAAATACTTAACTGACAGTTAAAAGTCTGACATTTAGTTGGACAGATATAAATGTCTGAAGTTAGTTCTGGGTTAAGATAGAACCCTTTATAATATGGTTACGTGCTTCTTTACTAAGAAAATTTTCCAAAATTTCTTTTTAAACATTTTGGCATTTTTATCTTTAAATTGACACAAAATAAATTTCAAAATCTTGACGAAAGAAGCAAAGTTTACCGTCAAATTGCCATCTGAAGATTAAATTTGATGCATGAAAATCCATGGTATACATTTCCTAACTACCTGGTACCGCTTTGTCAACGAGGGTAGGTCCGCACGTTGTTTTTTTCACATAAACACTTGTTGACTTTGTTACCAGCACTAGGCGAATCTTGTTTCCTAACAATACGATAAGCTTCGACGAACGATTGTGTATCGTCTCTATAACTTATTATTGAGAGTTGTCTTCTTTAGGCACCGTTTGCATCTTTCAATACTCGTAGAATGTATTTTATTAAAATTACCCGTAAGCCTTTATCACTCAAAATAAAACATTTACGATTAAATGTGGTTTGTCCTTTAATAGAGTTCAAATGTTCTTTCTTTATTTTTGCAGATCTTTGACGATCATTATCACTTTGCGCACAATAGGGTCTCGAAACGTTCCCTTCAATCAGCGGATAACCATCAGAAACGGCTCGAAGATGACGATCGTGTGCACTGGGCCAAACAGCAAATCGCCAAGCGACGACAAAAGAGAGACTTCATTCGAATGCGGCCTTCAAGAACGTCATCAAGATCGCTGTCGCTGGTGGATAGTATGCAATTTAGCGATCCAAAATGGCCACAAATGTGGTACTTGGTGAGTTGTTGCCAATCAGGCTCATCCTCAATATTTTAACACATATATCTTATAATTTTTTTTAAGAATCGTGGCGGTGGTCTTGATATGAATGTGATACCAGCTTGGAAGGAAGGCATCACCGGTAAAGGAGTGGTTGTGACAATCCTTGATGACGGTCTCGAATCCGATCATCCAGATATTGAAGCGAATTATGTAAGTGTTTTTTTTTTTAAATTCTGTAGTAGCAAACAGATTTATAATAACTGAGTTGGTTTTTTAGGACCCTAGAGCGTCATATGACGTCAACGGTCACGATCCAGATCCGATGCCTCACTATGACATGACAGATTCGAATCGTCATGGAACTCGTTGTGCTGGGGAAGTTGCTGCAACAGCAAACAATTCAATATGCGCTGTTGGCATTGCTTATGGTGCAAATGTTGGTGGTGTTCGTATGCTCGATGGTGATGTGACCGATGCTGTAGAAGCTCGGTCACTTAGTTTAAACCCACAGCACATTGATATTTATAGTGCGTCATGGGGACCAGATGATGATGGCAAAACTGTCGATGGCCCTGGTGAGTTGGCCTCTAGAGCTTTCATCGAAGGCGTGACTAAAGGTCGCAGTGGTAAAGGAAGCATTTTCATCTGGGCATCAGGCAATGGTGGTCGTGAACTTGACAATTGCAATTGTGATGGATATACAAATTCCATATGGACGCTGTCGATATCTAGTGCCACTGAAGAAGGTCATGTGCCATGGTATTCAGAAAAATGCAGTTCAACTCTTGCAACTACCTACAGTAGTGGTGGACAAACTGAGAAACAGGTTGTGACAACAGATCTTCATCATTCATGTACAGTATCGCATACAGGAACGTCAGCTTCTGCGCCACTAGCAGCCGGAATAGCTGCCTTGGTCTTGGAATCCAATCAAAACCTCACATGGCGAGATTTACAGCACATTGTCGTACGCACAGCTAAGCCCGCCAATTTAAAGGATTCCACGTGGTCAAAGAATGGCGTCGGCCGACGCATTAGTCATTCATTTGGCTATGGATTGATGGACGCAGCTGCTATGGTACAGCTTGCACGAAATTGGAAAACTGTGCCGGAGCAGCAAAGATGCGAAATCAATGCACCTCATGTGGATAAGTGAGTTTTGTTGTTCATACGTAACATAGGCATGTGATGGTAAAACATTCTTATTTTATTTTTTTTACTTTTCAGAATCATTCCAGCGAGAGGCTACATTACTCTGCAGCTAACGGTTAAGCACTGTCTGTCTGTGAATTATTTGGAGCATGTGCAAGCGAAAATTACACTGACGTCCCATCGGCGAGGTGACATCCAACTTTATCTGAAATCACCAGCTGGCACAAAAGTGACACTTTTGACATCGAGGTAAGTCGTTGTTGTTGTTGTTGATGGTGGCCTTTTAACATTCGTCACCGTTGTTGGAGCAGGGCTTGGATCTAAAAGAGATTTTGTTCTCTATGGAACGTGCCTTTCCAAATCACTACGTATGTCGGGTACAGATTGTGGGATTACATTTTTGATTTATTACGTGCGTTGAGGACTGGCCTGGTCTCTTCTCGCTTTCTCGTTGCTGTTGTGGTGAAATAATTTACAAAAACACATGCCACATGAGTTGAAAACACTTGAAGGACGGCATACGTAAGCACCCAGTCGTTGTCAGTTGACGTCGTTATTGGAGACCTTCGACAGTTGGTTGCGTATTTTTTATTTTTTTTTCTATTAAATGATATAAGTACACAGACACTTTAAGGAACAAGTGATAGACGTTTAAGCAAATGAAACGTTTGTTTGGCTTGAAAAATCATGACAATGAGTACGTGCACGTGATTTGATAAACCCTCTTTTGGCAGCAGGGTGTGATTCGTTATTTTTTAGACTGTAACAGTCTAACTCTCAAAGTTTTCTGTTGACTCGACTGCCTTTCATATCCTTTCTAATAAACGCTTCGTATCAAACGCTTAAATTAGAATTGACGGGAAGCATTAATTACTTGTATCTACTATTAGTATACTATCTACTACTGTCATTAAAGAATGTTTTTTTATGTCCGTGTTTGTTTCTGTGGCAATATTTGTTTTTCATTTAAATATTTTTAAAATGAATTCTACTTCTTACCTTTTCCTTCTGTCAATAATTTCTCGTAGGTATTCAGATTCTTTTGATCTGATATCCAAATTTGCCGTTTTCGTATAGAGAGTTTGTTGAGAGTTTTATATTTTGCATACAAATCGTGCAATTCCAGTTGGTGGTACTAACCAGTTTTTGATGAGAAATTCTACACAGATTAGCTTACGAGGTCTGGGCTATCAACCCCATATCAATCAAATTGATCGAAATGACTTCCCTTGTCTCGAAAATATTTGTTTAATTCTCTCTGGAAATAAACATACATATTCTGCTTAGAATTTGGCGGTAAATCAATTTGTTTGGCAAGACTGCAGCACATTGTCGTACGCACAGCTAAGCCCGCCAATTTAAAGGAGTCCACGTGGTCAAAGAATGGCGTCGGCCGACGCATTAGTCATTCATTTGGCCCTCAAATCAAAGAACACTTTTTATATCCCGTAATATAGACGTGCACGGTTTAGGCTGACAGTAAAAAATACATCCCTGTTCGTTTGAGACATGTTCAGGATTCAAATAGATGCCTAGATTTTGCGGTTAAGAAAATATTTTTCAGCACTATGGCACTTGTATCATATATTTAAGAATTTTTCGTTTAAAACATTTTACCTTAAAGTTTCCCTTTCTCATTTCTTCGTATCTTCGTCCAGCAGTAAAGTGATTTCCTTTGTTTCAGTTAATTAAAGAAAACTTTTTGCCAACGTTTTTTTTTACTCGATCTATTGAAATGTTTTTTTTTTTCGTACTTAAGGGCAGTGTGACGCTTTCAAATTTGTCTTCCCCCAACGAAGATACACAAAGGCACGTTGTAGAAAAAACGAGGAAATAAAAAAAAAAGCTCCATTAGATACTTATGACGTTACTACTAAAGCATCGTTTGGTGGTAAAGATTGGCAAAGGACAAACACTGCCACTTAAACCGGACGGCGAACAGTACTAGAGTCATGGAGGGCGACCTTTTCTCACAGCTCCTTTTCAAAGTTTCTTTTCTTGCTGCTACTGCATGCTCAAGCTTCCTCTCGAACTCGTTTTTTAACCGTCGGCAAATTAATAAATCGTAAAAAAGTTTCACGACATAAGAATTATTCTCCATCTTTTTTCCTTTACCCTGGCATTTCATTTCCGTTTTTTCTGTGTGTATATGTGTCGTTTCTGCATCCTGGTTTCTATAATACTTTCAACTTCCTATGCCGCTTTCAGGTTTGCAACAATCAGACGTGGCATAATCGCGTAAATTTCAATTGGAATGTGGAATAATCAAATTGGCAAATAAATGGTAAAAGTTGTTTTTTATTCGTTCCAACCGTGTTCATTATTTGTAGATTCGTACTCTGGTTTCTCGGCAAAGAGGTATACAATAAGAGGAAATGAACTGCGTAAGGGATTCTCTTTTGTGGGAAGAAATCAAGTGAAACTGTGTCCTAGAGAGGAAGTGCGAAAAAGTATACAAAAAAACGTCATTCAAGGGCTGATTTATTGGAAATTTATTTTGTATGCTTTTTGATACGGATAGTAACATCCTGGGAAACTTAGGAAATCCTTACATCCGTAACTAACGGCTTAGTGTGCTTTAAGCGGATTAAAATCGATGGTACTATCTACGGATGCTCCATCTCCCATTGAGAGAAAGTTAATTTCGGAAGTATAGGTCACCACTAAATGGATTGAGCTCTTTTGGATCGTTGAACTGTCAAAGTCTGTAAACTGCTGGCTGGGGATGTTTCACAATGTATTTATTTTACATTAGCGTATGAACTTTTATGTAACATGAATTATTATATTTTGAAGAATTGTAAGGTGGAGGAAGGCTGCGATAACGTATTTTGAATATTTAGTCCGACGGATTGTTCAAGGATGTGTTTGTTTAAATCTGTGAAGGTTATGTGCATATTGCATGTTTAACGCGGTTATAAATGTTCAAGACGAAAAATATCCGAAGCCAAATCTTCATAGCTTGAACAGCGCCAGCTACTAAAAGAAAGAATATAAGGGACAAAGGGGCCATTTGGTCAAAGATATGCTTTGTAATTCGCTATTATGATTCATGTCCTGTTTTTTCAATAACATATATTTTGGCTTACCGCCGTTCATATCACTTATCTATACCGTTTCTGTTCCATTCATTACAAGCGCTCCATTGAAGCCCATTGATTTCTTCCTATGAAGTCGATGTCAAGCGTATGCGATTAGTTGTATCTTTGATCAGGTCCTATTACACATGACGGACGTTAAAGCAAGCTCATAAAAATTGTTTTATATCTTCAAAGTTCTTGAAGTTGTTGGTAGTTATCTTTATGGAGCAGCTGGCGTTATTTATGGTCTCGTTTAAAAACTGAGAAATTTGAAAGAATAAAATTGGATTCGTAAGCTTCTTCAAGATCCGTCGTGAAATGAAAGAAGGTCGGCAGTGAATTAACTTCCGTTAGCAGTTTTAATAACCTTTAGTTTAAGATATAATTATTTAACATCTTCTGGATACAGGTGACACAGTTGCTACTAATCAATGTTAAATGATTCAGTTTGGAAGCCTATTGATTGACATCGACATTCAATAATCTATAGTGGCAATCATTGCTAATTTTAAACACCAATTGTTGCCTGAGAACAGCATTCCTATTCGCATGTCTGCGAACATCTTTATTGACTTTGTGTGCTTAGCACAAAGATAGTAGAATTTGCTTTCTGGCAAAACTTCAAGTCATACATTATCTCTTTTGGCTCTTTGACAATAATGCCACTTCTCTTCTCCGTTTTATGCTGACAACATAGGACTTCTCGACAATTTATGAGTGACTCCATCGAAAAAGCTAGGCCAGTCCCTGTAAGATAACTCTAAAAATGACATCTCATCAGAAAGCCAAAAGTTGTATTTTGGATTTAGAATACGATTTAGCTATACCAGACCAGCTCTAGATGCAATATATTACAGCAACCAAAGGCACAAGAGCGGATGAGAACATAATTTTTTTTAACTCAAGACACCTTAAGTGACTTTTATTTGCGCTTCTGCACGTGTATAATCGCGAAAATCGACACTAGCTACATCAATCTGGTCAGAATAATGCGTATCATTCGCCATAAAGTTCATGTCTAGTACATTTAGCAAAGGAGTCTTCGATTTTCATCTGATGAGACAATGCTGAGGTCGAAGGTTTAGGTCCCAAAGGCCGGATTGATAAGAGAGCGTCTGCTCAGATTGTAGCATCATCTAAGTGAATAAGTTAATTAGAGGATGACCACATCTCCTGCTAAGTCTATTATCAAAAGTGATAATGTTCTGGCGCTGCCTCTCAAGTATGTATAAAATACGTCCTTCTTTTCCTCTTTGAACAAGGAATCTTAGTTGTTTTGTAAAGGAGCTTTAGAAGCAAGTTTTTATAAGGTCGTCGTTCTCCTTTGTTGGCACGCGCGTGTGTGTTGGGAATTTATATTTGATAAACCAGTTTTTAAGTATGATCTGCTTTTCATGTTCTCATGTTCAATAAATGATACAGTGCTTAACTTACCTTTTCCTGTTGCATTTCATCGACGATTTTAGCCGGCAATGATGCTAAAAAACTTCGAAATTTGAAATTTTGTGAATATATTTTAGTGAAGAGAACACATGTATGTGGTTGCAATGGTCACATAAAAGAGAATTGTGCACGCGATTCACGCGATTCATCACGCTATAAAAATTAAAGAAGAAGGGATACATCAAGAACGAAAATTAAAATAATGTTCAGAGACGTAACGGAGAATTCTGTAAACGAACATTTTCTCAGGTCATGGAAATAAATCTGTTTCTGCAAAAGCTGCAGAATCAAGAACAAATTTGTGTCTATGTCAAGTGTTTCTGTGGGGTACGTGATCTTTTAGACCAAAGCTGGCATCTTTTGACTCTTTAAATCGATTAAAACTCGATGCACATGATACGCAAAGATTCTGTTACTTATGAACATGCTAGGAGTCAGAAGAATTAAAAGTCTAAAGCGGAGTAAGGTTGGGTTGGATACTGTCGCCGCTGCTATTTCTTGTGATGATCACTGATTAGCTTCCCTGTTAGCTGTCTGAACATAAAGTACAGGGGTACGTCAGATTTGAATAGTTTTCGAAAATGGTAGTAGTTCTGCTGCAGTTTCAGTAAGGTCCGAACGCTTGCATTGATTCGGATTATCACAAATCGAATACGAAGTGCATTTCTAATGCAATTTCTTGGTAAAGTCAATGGGAAATGAGAAACCATATCAAATAAATCCACATCCCTAAGGAAAGACCCAGCCTTCTTTTTTTTACATGACTGTCCCTCTTCATGCAAGGCAATTTTGGCAATTTCTCATATTACTCAACATTGAACTTTTTTTAAACATTTGCATCTTTTTTCAGAGTGCATGACGTATCTCGATCTGGTTTCAATCAGTGGCCATTCATGTCTGTTCACACGTGGGGTGAATCACCACACGGCAATTGGCAACTGGAGATCCACAACGAAGGACGTTACATGGGTAAGAAATGACACTTTTCCAATTTATATATAAATTCCCTCTTTTGTGTACAATTAACATCTTTTTTAATGCCTCTTAACTAACATATTTCTAATGTTTTCACGCTGCGCTAATTGGATTTAATCATTCCTTACTCACGTCCATACAAACTATGGTGACGGTGGTGGTTTATCAACTATTTACTATATTCCATTTTCTTGTAAATAACATATTAAAAATTAAAAAAAAAAATCAAAAACTAAGTAGGTCATGCCTTACTCCGAGAATGGTCACTCATATTTTATGGTACCACACTTCCAATCGATCCCAACGATCCGGTATCGATTCGAACGAATCCGTCCGAAGACACAACAACATCGACGTCATCCTCGTCGTCATCATCATCATCGTCATCATCAACATCAACGAACCTTCATCAGATCTATTCGCCACAATATCCTCGATTGCCGCCATCCAATTTTAATACATTCACAACACAAAGTAAACTCAATGCTAAAGTCAGCTCGATAAAGAGTTTAAATGGCACGACTTCGATAGTAGTCGGTGGTGGTGGTGGTGGTTCTAAGAAACAACAACAGCAACAATATCATCAAGTATCGGCGACGTATGGTGTTATCCTTGGTTCGGCTAAAAACAAATCAAAAAACGGAAAAAATGGCAATTCTGGCGGAGGTGGAGGTGGTGGCAAAAACAAAGGCTCAAAATCATCGAATCGTCCTGGCTCCCAACAACAGCAACAGCAGTCGAAGAGTAACTTTTATCGGGTACCAGCTTCAAATGGTAAATCCGCATCATCAAAGCAACAGCAGAGTGGTAATATTGGACCAACGCAAAAACCGAAAATCTCGCAACAAACAAACTACAATTCGAATGTTGAAAGTGTTACTGGTATCGTCGCCTCTGGTAAGTCCTCTACATCAGATAAATCTAGTCAGAGTGTTGGACAAACGATGACAGCTGCTAAACTACCAATCAAAGCACCGAAACAAGTGAAGGATAACAACGCCTTTAATGGTGGTAGTGGCAGTAGTGGAAGTGCTGCTGGTAACAGTGGTACAATACGTGCTGGTTCTATAAAAACAACGTCAACAAAATCAGCCACAGTATCGGCATCGGGTGGTAATATTGCAGCATTTCCATCATCACCATCCTCGTCGTCATCATCACCATCATCATCATCATCATCGTCGTCGTCGTCGTCATCGTCATCGTCATCGTCATCGTTGTCATCATCCTCATTGTCGTCGTTACCCTCATCGATGCCAGAAAAGACAAATCATCGCATACCGAAACTTTTCGAGCACTATGAAAAAATTCAGCAGATTTTCCCAGAATTTCATCCTTATATGGGCGGTACTGGTGGAACTGTGCCAGGACAAAAAGATTCATCGTCATCATTGCCATCATTATCGTCTGCAGGCGTACCATCGGCATCGGCATCAGCATCGGGTTCATCATCGTCATCGTCCTTGTCATCTTCAACCAGGCAGGGACCTAATCGGAAGCAATTTCAATTCTATGATCCATCAGTTGGTGGTAGTAGTGGTGGTAGCAGTAGTGGTACGACTACTGGAAGCTCTTCACCTCGACAATTTTCGAATGTCGGTAGAATTGGTAACAGCGGCGTCATCACAAATCCGAAACCATCCCGAGAGAATTCAAAAAAATCTTCTCCACCTACCGGATATCAACTACAGCAGCAACTAACTCAGAAACAGCTGTCATCGCAACAGCAGTCAGTAGCGAGACCGCCATCACCACCAGTGCCACCACGTACAGCCACGCAGCGGCCTGGCGAACGGATGTATATACCCAACCGGAAGAGCACTAACGGTAGAACAAAACTTATCAAGGGAAAATTAATTTGATATATTTTATTTTATTTCTTTTTTTTCAAAAAAATCTTGAGCTTGCAATTTTTTTTCTCCAAATGCTGTTCTTTTGCTGTCGCATTTGTTTTCATTTTATTTTTTTTTTCCTTCTTTCATTTTCTACTTGTATCTTTTGGTTTTTCTAACGGTTTTTATGTACATTTGTTTCTAATAATTATTTAATAACTTTGATTTGTTTATTGTACATTTATTTTATTCATTAAAATGTTTTTAGTTTTTAAGTTTGTAAAATAAATTTTTTTATAATTTTGATGATGTTAAAAAAAATTTCCAGTTTTCTTTTTATTTGTGAAATGGTATCCTTGAAGAGCATTTCAGACGGAAGGATTATGATGCATTGGTCAAATTGATGGAATTCTGTATTGAAGTGTTTGTTGTATGTTGTGTCTGTGTTGATGCCCCGTCTTATCTGTAAATATGTGTCCACTGTATTGTCCTGGTCAGAATTATGTTTTCTTGGGGCTTTGTCAAATTTTCTCTCCTTTTTAAACTTTTACAGACTTTAGGTTTGTGGCAGAAAACCGATGTTTTTCGTTGAATAATTTCTCCATAAATTCGTCTTGAAAGTTCCAGGTGTCCATCGAAAATTTCATGATATCATGATCATTAATAGAAATGCACTTGCATTGACGAAAGTAAAAAAAGCTTTCAATTCATGATCTATGTGCCGATGAAAACTTACATTTGAATGACCACACATTCGATGTCGCCGGAAATGTTGCGAAATGTGTAGGTTGCCTCAAGTGACAACAAATAAGATTTATTATATCCCGTCTGGTTTGGCCTCGAACTGTTCAGCATTTATGCAATTAAAAATGTGCAATACCCACATCTAGGCAGGTGATTATACTATTGGGTTGTTTGGAAAATAATTTCGTTTTTTCCCAACATAGGACTTAATTGTATTTTTTCCACAGCCAACTTCATACTTAAGCCGCATAACCATTATATATTTTCACAGCTGATATAGACAGGCTTTCTTGTGAAAAAGTTCGATTGATTCAACCCAGTAGTTTTTGGTTAGTGCCCTTTCAAATAAGAAATGTGAAAATCAGCATTCTCGCCATATTTTACTTTTTAACTATCGAAAAGGTAAAAATGCTCTTCACGCAAGAAAAAAATTGTTCAATACGTATGGAGAAGATGTATTGACAGAATGCCAGTGAATAAATTTTGTTAGTGTGGAATCATGCTACTGCCAAAAAGATGGAAGAAGGTATTGGACCGGAATAGACAATATATATTTCAATTTCAATACAATATATTGTATAATGCAATTTCCCAGTCAATTGATCTCCTCCGATACTCACGTTATGTATTTTGACTAACCTTGTTCAGTCGCTATTTTTACTTCTTGTGCTTCAACAAAATTTCCAGTAGCATTTTTCTGCTTTAAGCCTTACCGCAACATGCCGAAGGCCCACCATCGGAAGTATTTTAAAATATCTTGAGTTTTTCCTAAGACGTATAATTCAATAATGTTTAACGTCCTTTAATTTTCGTAATTTTGGCGATAATGAGTTCTGTTCACTTTGATTTCTCTTATTTTTGGAACTGTGCTTATTCAAGCAAGAACACCAGTGTGCCTTAGCAGATAGGCTTGATTTTGTCTGGCATGTTATCTATATAACTTGCTTAACCTATTGTAATTAATGAAAACTGCCGGCATAGCCTTCTTTTTTACTTCGCAATTCTCTCGCTTGATGTCTGTTTTGGTTATCTTTATTCATAAACCAATGCCTCGCCACCATGTTTGTTAAATTTGACGAATTTCACTCGTAATCACCATCGAAAAGCATAACCTCCGCAATGTCCACACGCTTCTTACATTGCAGTCCTTCGGCATCATATTTGCAGCGATATGTCTTAAGTCTCTTAGATTGTTCAAAATGCTGTTAACAGATCCGATTTAAATGCTAATTATTGTCTCTGCTACAACTCTGATAGTTATTTTGAGCTGTTCGACCAGGAAATTTACGTGCTCCTCAGTTATTGATATCGATGGTCTGCCAGAATTGGCATGTTACTAGTTATTAGTTACTACGAGTATACCAGTTTGAAGGTTGCTATTATGATTCGCGTTGCCTGGTCAGTGACAAAAACTTATAGCATTTTTGTCCTTGTAGCCTTCGGTCGGTTGGTATTATGGAACAGAACTTACGAGTATTTTTGAAATGCATGGTGATTGTAGAAGTAAACTCAAGACAAGATGGTTCTATCCTGCACACGTATATGGCTGCTGGTGACTTTTTTTATTTATATTAAACCACCGTGACATGCATACAGGTCATCATGGGTCTATTAATCATTGTTACATCAGCTTGTAGAATGACGTGCCCTATACCCATTTCCTGGATGTCTTATTGGACATTCCTTTCTTACATTCTTCTTATGCCATTTCCGCTTTTCAATGTTCCAGAGCCCAAATGTAAGAACTTAGCCCTGCGTACAACCTGTCAATCCTTTAAGTCATGATTTTTCCACCCCTGTTTTTTTACTTAAGGCCTATATTTTTTCAAAGGCTGTCTAAATCTATTGAAACAAATTTTAGAAAAATTTTCCCTTAGACATTAAAATTCATACTTTCCATTCCAAACATGCCACTTGTTTTGTTCTCCCACACGATGTTATGTGTCAATGATCAGATATTTGCTGCTAAAAAAAGTGTGCTCTGATGAGCAGGTACTCCTTAATCGACAGTATGTATATCGACGCCACGCGTTTATTGCGACCAATGATATCTGTCGTCCGTATTGTGAACCAGAATGGACATGTTAAACAGAGTTCATGTTGTATGTATGACTGATAACTATAACCCATCTCCCATTTTTAAGGAGAGTAAAAGAAGGAGTTTTCAAACCGCATAGCACACACAATTTTGAAACAAATACTCCCTTCACTAGTCATCGCCTTGAAAATCGTATTAACTATGTACATCTTAATTCTTAAATTTGTTTTGGCGTGAACCAAGGCTTCTTTTCTCCGCATATTTTGTTGTTCATTTTGCTGTTCATAAATGGGACATATGATTTTTTCCAAACTCAAAATGTTGAGCAAAAAGAGCCTTCTTTATAGACAAATATTTGGATTTTCAGTTTGTCCTGGCTTGCAGAAAGACTGCTTACAACAGAAACTCAAACTCTTGTCAAACCTATCCACTGGGCCAAGTCATCGTGACTCTTTCTAGCACGCTTATGTTTGCATCCCTTAATTAAAACCTTCTAAAAACCTCATGAGGATGAGTTTGAGCTTGTATATTTCAGTGTATCTATGATGCTTAAGCTAAACGCTAGTCAAAATATGATCAGCAAGTGAGTTCTTAAAATAGGTTTAAGTAAGCCGTAAAATGCGCTTTTTTTATTGGAAAGATCGCAGACAATTTTATTATAAAAATTGAGTTTTTTTTCACACGATTGGATATTTATACGAGTAAGTTACATATCGACACATGCCTGTTACCTAAAAGTCCATGACTCTGTCATTCTCAAAATATTAATTAAAACTGATATAGAAAAAGTGTAGGGGGTATATCAGAATCTTGGGGCATACCAGTGATTCTTTCAATTAATCGACAAATACTGGTTCCAAATGAACAAATGAATTCATGTTTCTGATTCAAAATCTACCAACGGTTCTTAAATCCCCTGTGGTAGCCATGTTTCGCAAATTCTAAGTTTATATGTTTACTGGGTACTTTTTCAATATCTTCCTAAACCACAAGAATAATAAATGGCATTGGTGTCTAATCAGGAGAGGAACGAGATCTGTGTTCTTTTTGAGGCTGCTTTATCGAAAGAGGGCCTTCCTAGGCAAATCATCAAACTCTTGTAACCCTAGCACAGTGCAAAAAACTTGTGGCTTAAATTAAACTCCGTAAGTACGAGTATGTTAAGTAGTAGTTTTTCAAACTAGTGCAACTTGCATTTCTTATTGATCTGCCGGTTTTTCATGTAAATGGTTTTCCATGAAATCCCAAAATGATTAATTGTATAACAACAGACCTTAAACATTGTCCTTCATCATTTTACTTTCGTAATCGACGTTAATTCATATCAATTTATTGGCAATTCCCTTTGCATTGAATTCTCTGCCTTTGCAGCTCTCCAGAGACTTTTAAATACCAAGTATCGCCTAAATGTTGTACAGCCCACGTCTCGCTCTCAAGGACAAACTTAATCAATTGTATCCTTGTCCCAGAAGTTTTTTTTTTCTGTTCCCTTTTCCTTTACCTTATTTTTCATTGACGTTTCTCTGTTTGATTTTATTTAAATTTAATCCGATAAGGGAAAGGCAGTAGAAAAAAAGATGAAAAAAAACAACGAAAAAACTGTTTTCTATTTGCATTTGGATACATAAATTTGTTTTTTTTCTTTTTTCTTTTCTTCTCGTTTCTCTTTCATGTTTACACTGTCGTGTCCTATGGTATCGCGCGCTGATGGCTCCTGACCCACAAATCAACACATATATATATATACAGCGCAAATCTCACAATGGAACTTAATTTTCTATGGAACGGAGACACCCGCCCAACCAGATGATCCTGTTCAAATCAGCCCCGGACAATTTGGGTCGTCCTTCGGCAGTGATATGGAGCACAATCTTCTCGAGTATGACCCGGATACGGCCAGCGGTCAATGGAGAAATGTTCAGCAGGTATGTATCCGTACTTGAGCTTACCTAGTTTTCTCTATTTTTGTGAATTTATTTTTGAAATTTTTTTTTATACTTTTTATTGTGTTCGGCATTTTTATTAATAATCAATCGTGATGGGAGCGATGGAAAGGTCGGTGCAATATCTACACCCAGCAGTGGGGTCACACTCCGGCAGATTTGGATTGAGGTCTTCTTGATAGTGGGAATAAATTTGCATAGCGAAAAACTTTTTCTGCTGCGAAAGCGGATTTTTTTTTCTTTTTGCAATGGGAAATTTTGAAATTATCTTCTTCAGGAGTCAACTATTCAATATAGGGCGGTAGAAGGAGTAGTAGCAGCAGTGGCATAGTCCGCTTTTGTGCCGTAGATGCCAATGGGCATTCTGCCAGGAATTTTAAGCACTTTAGGTGAGGCGGGCGGTGGAAAGTAGGAATGGATTCGCGTTCACAACTGCCATTAGTTTGAAGAACTTTCCAATTGTTTGCAGCTATGTGTGTGTAGTGTATCCGTTTATATTTCGAAGCAGCTATGTATGAATTTCTGTGCATTTGCAGTATCTCTGGGATATAAATTTATTTATTTGTTGTTTTGCTAGTTGATCAGACAAAGGACTCGGTGTATGAATACAGAAGGGTTCCAGGATCAGATTAAAAGAGTGCTTGCACTTAAGTTGAATGACATTGGCATAGTGAAATTTTGTGTCGAAATTTGAAAGTATACCCGATTCCATGAAGTTACTTCATTTTATGAGCTCATAGGATAGCAGTTCTATTTGAAATTTTAATAAATGTCCTGCCATCGTTAAAGTTTCGCTACGATAGAGTTATGAGTGGGTACTCCCATACTCGATTGTGTGACAGAACCTCTGTGCGAATTGATAGAAATCGCATTGTTAACTACGTTTGTAAAGAATGTCAATGGACTTTAGAAAGGATTACCGTAAAGTTGGCTCATATATTATGATTATGCGGGGCTGAATTTTGATGTAGAGTCATGAGTTTTGTAAATTTTGTGATGCATCGAGTAAGTTGGCAAACTTAAGAGTTGTTCAAACTAACTAAACTTAAGCAAATATCTTAAGAATAAGGCTTATCTTAAAAAGTGCTTTTTTGATTAAATCTGTGGTCTGTGGTAAATGTTAAAATTGCCAGAAGCATTTAGAATTTTCATATTTTGGAGCAGAAATTGCCAAACAATTAGAGTAAAAGAACCCGATTTAATTCCTGCTAAACGCGGGGCTAACGATCGGCATGGGATGGAGATCTCAACATCAAGACATATTTTTAAGCGGGTTATAGGCGTCGAGAATATCGAAGAAGGAAACAATTGTCTCGATCGTCTTAAAGACTTCTGTCAACGCAATATCTACTACAAAAGCGAATTTACACAAAAGTTATGAGTCCGCCTTAATTGATACCATCGAAATGCTATGGAGTGAATTGAATAATTCATTAGGAACTGACATTAATTTCGACTATTTCGGGCCATTATATTTCAATCTCAAACTGCACTTGTGTAATAAGAAAAGAATCAATGTTGTGACACCAAAATAGAATTATGCATTGGTTCACATAAAAATCGGTGTGGCAGCTGTTTGAAGTATCCAATTCAATTAGCCATAAAATGTAAGACTTTCTATCAGCTTAAAATTAGTACACACGAAATGGTCTCTTTAAAAACAAACCATGCATCTTTCTATGATTTTTCTGCCAAATACAGAGTGCCGGGGAGGTTTATTCAAAAATATTTTCACCAAAAATACATTTCATCAAAGTCTAAAGTCTAAAGAAGTGGCGAAATGTGTTATTCTACGTTTCCTATCTCTATAATGTAGGTCACTAAATTCTTTGATATCTTTTCATATCCTGAATTGAACTTCATGAGGTTACAATATCTTCTTCGTGACCAAATTATTCACTACTTCTTTATTTACAAAGCCCCAAGTTTATTGGAAATTCTACTTTTAACGACTGACTCTACACAAAGAATTGTATTTCGCTAGTTTAAGGTGTGGAGGCACCGACGGACAACTGCGTTGTAAAAGCTATTTTGTCGTACACTGACCTCGCAAGGTGTGTCTTTCATACTTGAAAGAATATTGCAAAACTCGCTCCCAAACACAAGAGGCACAATCTTTTAAAAATCCGTCCAATTACCCGCATACGCCGATGATATTGATATAATCGGAAGAAAGCAGCGTTATGTCAGTGAAGCTTTTGCAAGTATTGAGACGGAAGCAACGAGGGCAAAACCAAGTATATATTCTCAAGGAAAACGACACTGAACACCAACGTCTTAGATAAAACGTAACCTTCGACAAATATAACTTTGAAGTAGTTAAGGACTTTGTCTACGTAGGTTCCACTATAAACTCAGGCAACGACACTAGCGCTGAGATCAAACAAAAAATAACTCTTCCCAATCGCTGCTTCTTTGTGCTAAGAAGGCAATTAACTAACAAAGCCCTGTCTCGAACAACGAAAGTTAGCCTATATAAGACCTTAATAATCCCAGTCCTGTGGCGCCGAGGCTTGGACATTACCATAAATGGGTAAGGGTGCTCTTGGCTGCTTTAAAAGGAAATTCTTCAAGTGATTTTCGGTCCCGTCTGGATAGACAGCGAGATGGCTTAAAATCATTTCTATAACGATATGGATGCCACTACTTGTATGATTAGCTGAAATTAAATTCCTTATATGTCATCATTTAAAATGTCATTCCAACTGTCGCCTCTTTAAACAATGATTATCGAATTGCTCCTCATTTCGCATTCGCAGACAGTTCGAAGTTTCCAAATTATGATATGTCACTACATTTAGGTCACTACTTTCCAATATTTTAAATACGCTGATAAGACGTCAGATCATCAAGTATATCGAGACACGGAAACTTGTTAACGACCATCAATGCAATTATTGTACTAATGGATAGTCTATTGATTTGGTAACACATCTTACCGAAATGTTAAGTTAAGTTAAGTCTACGCGACATAGCATCTACTCGTTTATTAAAATAAAAATCAGCTCTCAGAACGTTTTTGAATGTTTTCAAGTCTAGCAGTGGACACTAGAACTTCATTCTGTCTCTGAGATTGTTTTGAATTTTGGTAATTGATCTCATGTCTACCACTTTCAATTCGGTATATCCCTTTTCCTTACCACAGTACTCTTCTTTGCATATTTGTTTCTGAATGTGAGTCGTTCTTTCCGGCAATAGAACGGGGCGACAATGTAGGTTAAGCTGTTTAAATTCCATATATTAACAGTATGCTTTCAAAAAACAATCCTGTGTGTTACCGCTAAAGGAAAAGGTATATGCATTCTTAAATAGCGCCGAAATCGAAACGGGAAAAATTTCCAAGTTAGTTGGAATAACCACATATTTGACGTCGCCAAAAACACTAGGATTTATTAAAATTCACTGCCCATGCGTAGACAGAGGCTCCTACTATTCATAAAAAAAGATGCAAACCTGTTTGATTAAACTCATAGGGGACACCAATATTGCCCAGTCAGTTGACACCCTCTTTTAATCCGACCCGTGTCTCAACGCAATTGACATACAACCTGCTAACATTCGAAACCAGCTTTCTCCTTCTCCTATTCCTTCGGTTTTGTGTAAATGTTTTAGGGGAGTTACCAATCCCTTGAGCGCGCTGTCAATTTAAAAAAAAAAACACAATGTGGTTATTAAATTAGACCATATCAGCTAACTAAAGATATTTCCAAAAAAAAATAAAAAAGAGTGATTTGGTAAAATTTGGAATTTTTTAATGCAGCAGTTGAACATTTCTTTATTTTTTTAGAAACATCGAGCGAAGCCAACCGATTTCTATGGAGGTTGGAATAGTGGTTGTAAATTGAAAGGTTTGTATTTAGTAAGGCAGGCTATATCAGATTATCATCGGGGAGCGGGGATTCTTATTTATCTGGTCTAGTTTCTATAATTCGACTGTACCTTTGCTTATTGCTTTATTTTCATAATAAATAACGTAAACATGTTCAGGATTAAGTTTCATTTTTGTATAATTTGTCTTTGTAACCAGAAACATATCAATTCGGAACTGCTATATCTACATTCAGAAAAATGAAAAGATAACAAAGCTATGTATTGGAATTTTGGAATTCAGGTGCAACCCACAGGAGCAATTGTTTTTTTTTTATTTTTACTAATATCTCCAGAATTCTCTGTCCCTTTTAATTGTCACCCATTTCCAAGCTTAAAGGTATATCTTCATATAGTGGTACTCTATTTTTAAAGCTTATCGGCTCCATGAGAATGCCACCGTGCACTTTGAATATGGAATTTGAAATTTACTTGAATTCAAAATTTAGTGCAATTTGACATTAATTAACTTATCTTCCAACTAGAGTAGTAATTTTTGAAGATGAGTTCCAACTCCAGGAGAACTTTACCACTGGGGCTTTGTTCAGCTTTATTCAGCATTTGGTATTCGTCCGCGTGATAACTGGGTCATTAGCATACACCAAGGCCATACAAAATGAGAGACGACAGTTCCTTGTGGAAATCTCTTTCACGCAGATACAGATACTGGAACTTTTTGGCTTTCAAACATTGTCCCATCTTGTGATTGGATCACGATCGGGGTTAACAGAGTGTTCCAATTGAGAAAAGCATAGCGATTACTGATTTTTGCATCAAATAGTATTCTACTTTTTTTGTTTTAGGTGTTGGCTTAACGCAGGTAATTTGTCCAACTAATATTACACCAAAGGGCTTGAATTCCATAGTCGTCCAACACCAAACAGCGTATAAGGCAATCTTTGGTTTGACAATTTTTTATGTCATAAATCTAGCGGCGGCCAATGATAAGTCCCCTCGAGTGAAATTTCCTATCTACCAAAATGACTCTCATTCTTCCGACGATCTCAAAGCATAGGTAACTTTATACGTCTTGCTTCATTTCCGTTTTTTAAGCTAAATTGCCGAACCACTCCAATTGCCACATTTGCCATATTTTTGCATTTGAGTGATCTCGGGTCTTTTTTCGAATCTGGCCTCTATTGGTTTTAGGACCATGTTTTCCGACGAACTATTTCAAACATGGAAATATTAGCTAACTCCATAACTCCATTAGCTTCAGTTTCTTCGAATGTTTGGACTTCTATTGTAAATTGATAACGTTTGCTTTAGCAAATCTTTAAAGATTGTCGAGTTTTTTGCGTGAGATCGTCAACCCAATTTAAAAAAAAAAGCTAATTCCAGAACCAAAGTATTCAAACTTTTCACACTGTGGCAGGATGACTCCTTCTAAATAGATATCAGGAGTTGGGTTGGCAGATTCGGAAAAACAGCAATGCAAATATTTGGTCTTACCGAAACTGATTCGTAGTCCATCGTTTTCCAGCACTTTCACCCATTAAGTAAGAGTTGCCCGGAGATATCTCATATTGTTGATTATGCTGTTAAAGCAATAGCCATATCATCGGCGAAAAGAGGAAAAGTCTTCCTGAACTCATCAATGAGCTGCTTGTACAAAAAGCAACGCACAACGCACACCACATTGTCGTTAAAATTCGATTTTTGAAGTTGTTTTACATATCGCGTCTCATTCTGATATCTATCTTAAGTACATTTTGAAATTGGCGCCATCAATATAAAATCGTTGCCACCTTTATCGAACGCTTTTCCTAACCACTGGATCTTCCAAATTGTCGCATTGTTTCTTTAAAATTATTTCTAAACTTTACATCGCTTCATACATGTATGTACAGTCTGTTTGATAACATCGTACACGACAAAAATTAAAGAAGAACTTATAATAATAATAAAAATCAATTGTACTGGTTTATTTTGTTTATTTACTTGAATGCTTTTCAATTAATATGTTGTCCACTCTCCTCCATTATCAATAATTGCTTGGAGTCTTTGAGGCATGCTTTCTACTAATCTTATAGCATAATCTTGAGACACAGATCTCCATAAAACTCATATTTTTCGTGATAATTGTTTGATCGTCGAGATCTTCTTTCCTTGGAGCTTTAGCTTCATGAATGCCTAAACATTTTCAATGGGGTTTGCCTCCGGCGAGTGTGATGGCCAATCTAAAACATCGACGTCATTTTCTTGTTTCCACGCACTGCACAAACGACTGCGATGTTTCGGGTCAGTAACAAATTCTCATTCCTTCTTTTAAACCACCTTTGGGCAGATGGTAATAAAGCCTTCTTATAAATTTTGACCATGTTGGGTGCGTTTTAGTTATTTGCAAACATGAACAAATTGCAAAATCCTTGTTTTGAGAAGCATCCCCAAACGTGCACCTTTTCCGGATGTTTGACAGTCCACTGGATTAATTTATTGGATTGTGTACACCAGGTATGGGTGATAGGAGACGATGACCAAAAAGAAGCTTCATCCGAAAAAATAACGTTGTTCCAATCTCTGTCCAAATTCTCATTGGCCCAACTGAGTCGTTTTTCGACGTGTTTTTTTTTGACAGTAGTGGTTTCTTTATTGTGCTTCGAAATTTTACATTATTGGCTAGTAAACGCCTTCGTATCGTATCACAACACACATTTAGACCCCTTTTACGTAAAATCCCTTGTCCCCTCCACGTAACGATAGAAGAGGATTTATTTCAAACACGCATAGAATCATTTTGTTCTGTTTTTTTTTGTTGTTTTTGGCGTAGACCCACGATCGGGCAAATCATCCACATTTTTAACTTGGGAATAACGTTGCACCCACTTGCTAACAAATGCTTTTGACTTTTCCATGTATTTAGCAGCTGCTCCGTATGACATTTTCGGTCCTTTTGGATGCGTGCACAAGAATACTGCTTCATAACGTGATGCAAACGCGACACTCATTTTAAAATACTTCCGTATCTGACAAAAATTGCCGATCTTTAAATTTTTTTATTCAAAGTATCTTAGCAGAAGTATTTTTTTATCTGCTAATGCAAATGCCACTTCCAAACCGGTTTTTATGAACGAGTTTTGCCGTATACGATCTTATCAAACGGATTGTATGTCAATCTGCCTTCCACTGTTTATAGCTCTCTCGTATATATATATATGTATATTATGTGACATTGGTTTCACCTAACAATGGTTGTTACAAGTTCTCGTGTGGTGTTTTCCTGTATACAGTGGAATTGCTTGCAATTTTTGGGAAGCTGTAGCTGTTACAATCATTTCCATTCACTGGAGTTGCTGGAATTTTAATGAATGTGAGGGATGTTGGTTTCCAATACGTGGCCATTTGGCTCGTTTATCACAAAAATTTCTTAGTGATCTCAAAATGTTGATCAAAATTGTCGGTGCCAAATCGTGCGACTTCTTATTTGAGGCCATGTGGAACAGAAGGTTTACAAAAACGCTCCTACCTCAATTACAGAACCTAAAATCATTAACCAAGTTTTTATCGATGAAATAAATCCGCAAATGTGCGAATATACAATGTAATAAAAATTTTTTTCCAATATCCTGGGTGTACAACAGAACTGTAAAAGATCATCTTGCTGGGATTTTTTTTCCTTATTAATGGCAACTTTTGTATTATCTTTCTAAAATTCAACCACTTAGAATTTTTTATACTTTTAATCAATCGCCTAATACAGCCTCGCATTAGGGAGTGAAAGGCTTGGTTCGATTGAATAACAAGAGTGAACTTACGTAATTTGTTTCAACTTAATTTATACAAGAATTTTGCTACCTTAAGCACGACAAAGTGCAATGTTAAAGAATAAAAAAGAAAAGGTTGATCGAAATATGAAAATACCAATATCGTTAACTTAAGCAGTAAAAGCGAATAAATAATAAGAAAGAAATAAATATTTTTTTGTTGATGTCATCAACATTTTGCCTCCTCCGGTGTTGTTGTCCAGTTAATCTCAAAACGTTGACTCGGAATGCTTTTTCTGTTTCTCAATTCGATGTTGGCAGAGTTCTTGGTTGGACGATTGCAGTTTTTGAGGATCACGGCCAATAGACAAGTGATAAAAATTGCGACTTCAAAAATTGAACAAAACCTAATTGTCCAATACTGATGTCTTTTGATTGTCTTCCAGTTGTGGTCATGTAGCCGGTTGAGCGCTTCGACTGTTGCTTGATGGTTGAAATTTGAAACCTCCATTATATTCTTATTGAGGGGAATGACGCTTTTATTTGTAAAATAAACCGGGACCCGCGTTATTAGTGATCTGCTTACAGTGGCAATTGATTTGCTGATGTGCATTAATGTTCTCGTGTTCTTAATTAATTTCGCTTCCAACCAGAGAACCGTGAATTATACCCGTGCCATTTAAAATTATGTATTTCTTTTTGAGTTGGTCCACAATTTATGAATACAGTGGCTTCTTCGGGTGTAATGTACATCCATATACTCGGCGTCCAAAGTTCTTTCCGCATAGTGTGCATCAGTCTTAGCGTCCTGGTTGAACATCGCTTAAAAGATAGCTTCTTATACAATTGCTGGATAATGCAATCCTCACTCTGCTCAATACTGTGAAATATTGATGGCCGGGTGATGGATGTTGTTTCGTTGAGAGCTAGTGTCTTTTCTATATCTTCCAGTGGTAATACCTCTGTAGATTATAGTTAACTCCAAGCACCGACTTCTGCAATTGCACCTCTCGAAATGTCTGCTCATCGATCTTAATCTAAAGAGGGTCATATTCATTGGTATCGCTGATCATGAAGTATCATGTTATTAAAATCTCCGTTGAAGTTGAAGACATCTCTAGTTTGTCCATTGGATCTGGTAGTACCTTCATTTCTGGCCCAAGTTTCTCCGCACACTTGTTGATGATTTCTTTCATGCTCTTGTGTGACAAAAACTCAAACAAATGACTACGTTTCAGATATGCATTTAGCAACTTATTGTAAATATTTCGTTTCGATTTCACGCATGTAGCTAATTGCAATCAGATATGCGTTCGTCACATGTATATTTATTTTATTCTCGTCAACAATCCTGTACCACGAATCCATCTTGTTGATTACTTCTTGACCTGCATTCAGCCTTTTCGTAAAGTTGCTGATTTGATTGTTGATTCTAATTTCTGTCTCGTTCACACTCGATATTGTAGACAGCACAGTCTTAGTATTTGTTTTACTACAATACTTTTTATCAGGGCTTTCTGGTTACTGTCTAGGTCTTCGATGCCATGGTATACTTCATCAATGACTCCGAATATTGAAGTGAGAATCGTTCCTAGTAGTCCTCGTTTTTGTCCTTGCAAATGTGGTACTTCAAGTCTGTTGTAAATTGAGAGTACGTTATTCCATTCTTCTTCCAGTTGATGACGCAATTCATCTCATCGCATTGACTCTCTTTTGTGTCTGATTTTGCCTTGTCATATTGACCTGATCACGTAAGATGTCTATGATTGGGAATCGAACGCTCGTGCGTAGTAACACTCGTTGAATTATGGCTGTTCCAATTTGTTCCGAAAAAAATCCAACCTCTGGGTGAGTTATTGTATACCTCGTAGACCCCAACGTAGCGGATGCAAATAACGACTGAATCACGAGGACAATAGGAAAACTGGAAAATTGTTTCCTTTTCCTCAGCTTCCTCCTGCGACTGCTAGATGGATGAACTATATTATAATCAGGCTTCATGATATTTCCTTCACTTGGTAGCAAGCACACCTTGGCTATTGGTCGCTTGAATGTTCCCTTTTTCTCTTGGCACTTCAATTATTTTGCCTAAAGGCCATTTTGATGGTATCAGCAGCTGGTTTTTTAGCAGTACCAATTGCCCAGGTTTCAAATTCTTTACTGACTGCTTACACTTATATCGCTGTTGCATGTTGTTTATATAGTCCTCGTAGCAACGCTTGCAAATATCTTGTTTGAGCTTTTAAACTAACTTTCAAGTTTTTAAACTACTGTCTGCCATATTCAGAATGATACCATGTTGTCATGCTATCAGTGGTGACCCAATAATGAAGTGACCTGGTGTTGATGCATCTAGATCTTTGTTAATGGGCAGAATGGTCTTAAGTTCAAGCACCCTTCTATTTTGACGAAGATGGTACTTATCTCTTCGTAGGTTAATTTCTGTTCTTCAATGATGCGATTAAGATGGTATTTGACTAACTTAACTCCGGCTTCCCAGAGTCCACCAATGTGTGGAGCTCCAGGTGGGATGAAATGCCACTAGATTGCTTTTTCGGCTAGTCTGGATTGTAATGAATCAATAATATTTTTTGCGCCAGCAAAATTTGTTCCAATATCGCTGTAAAGATGGTGTACAGATCCCCTTCTGCTGATCATACGTCGTAATGCTGCCATGGATCCATCCGTTGTTAAATCAGAGGTCAGCTTAATGTGCATTGCTTTTGTTGCCATGCAGACGAACAGCGCTATGTAAGCTTTGTGTGATTTCACGCATCGACTTTGTGAGCATCGTATGTTGATCGGGCCTGCGTAATTTACCCCACAATTTGTAAATGGCCGTGTAAATTTCACTTGAACCTCCATAAGTTGTGCCATAAGTTGATTTGATTCATTGGCCTTAAATCGGAAACACCTGATGCATTGATTTATCATGGCCTTAACAGTGTTGGTTCCCGGAATTCAGAGTAGGTTTTACTCCACCGTGAAGTGTATCATTATGAGTCTTACTTATGATTAATTTTGTCGGTGTATGCGATGATGACGGAATCATAAGATGTTTTTGATTAATTGATAAATGAGCATGTTTCAACCAACCTCCCAGTCGCAATATTCCATTGGCATCGATGAATGGGTTCGGGGAAAATATCTTGCTGTTTGGTTGGACGCTGGCGATGGCGGGATAGTCTGGGTTCGTTTCCTGGCTGGGTCACCAACAATCGTCACCACCCTTTCGGCGGGCAATGGCAAACTCCCGAAAGTAAAATTGCCTACGAAAAACCTTCTAAGGAGTGCCGTTCGGACTCGGCGATAAACGGTAGGCCCCGCTCAGATGTGACAAAAATGACAACATGAGCAACACAAATGAGTGTCAAGAAGCTAGGCCATGGCCCATACCGGGCTGCCAGCACAGTGTTTTTTTTTTTATTGGACTGCTTTATTTTCATTTAGATTCTTCATATCTTCAAAAAAAACCTCTGCTTCCAGTAGTTCCTTTACCGTTAGTCTGTCAAATCCTAGACAGTGTGCACTTACGCGTTGAAGTTTTGAAAGTGATGAACAATGAGATAGATGTCGTCTTTATGTGAAGGATGCATTGCCAGGCAAGCGTGAGATTTTCGAATTTCAGGCATATTTTGCATTTCCATCATATATTTGTCAGCTGGGCAGTATTGTTGGTCTTCCTTTAATCACTCTGGACCATGCCACCATGTTAAATTTTCAGCTAGGGTATCTCCAAAAGATTCTCTAAACGGAATATCAGTTGAATTGTCCCTTCCGGGTACGAACCTCCATTGTCCTTTAAAATGTTGTTGCGCATAGGATACCTATGGTAGAATCTGATCATGCTAAAACCTTGGTATAATTCGTGTCCTTTTGCTCTCTGATGTATGTACTTCATTAGCTTCGTAAGTAGTGATACTGCACATAATTCCAGCCTTGCGAATGAAACTTGCTTCACAGCCGCCACCTTAGTCTTGAACGCGATTAGGCTTATCGATGTAGAGCCGCGATTAATAACCTTCTGATACACAACCGCTGCATACGCTGATTCTGATGCATCTACGGATCCATGTAACTCTATTTGAGAGCCTTCCGTTTGCTACGTCCATCTTGGAATTCTTACTTTTTCAAGCGTTGATACGAGGGCGGGTCAATAAGTCCGTGACTTTTTGAATTTCTGACCTCTTTACTGAAACAGCACTGCTCCTGTCAACAGGCATCTGTCAGTTGACTCCTGTCAAAATTTAAACTTGCTGCGTCAGTTAGTTTGTGTTTGACAGCTATTTTTATCAGACTACTCACTAATTTGAGGAGAAAATGGAAAAAAGTGAATTTCGTGTGCTTATTAAGCATTATTTCTTGCGAAAAAAAACCATTACCGAGACCAAGGCTAAGCTTGATAAATACTATGGGGACTCTGCACCATCGATTTCAATGGTAAAAAAGTGGTTTACTGAATTTCGTTGTGGCCGTACAAGCACTGCAGATGCCGAACGTCCTGGACGCCCAGTTGAGGTCTCTACACCCGAAACAATCGAAAAAATTCACGATATGGTGTTGGCCGACCGAAGATTGAAAGTGCGAGAGATTGTGGAAGCCGTAGGGATCTCGCATGGCTCAGTGGTTTCAATTTTGAATGATCACTTGGGCATGAGAAAGCTTTCCGCAAGATGGGTGCCGCGTTTGCTCACAGTCGACCACAAACGCAATCGTGTAACAACTTCACAGGAAGATTTGGCGTTGTTTAATCGCAATATGGAGGAGTTTTTGCGCCGTTTTGTAACCGTGGACGAAACATGGATCCATCACAACACACCAGATAACAAACAACAGTCAAAACAGTGGGTTTCTAAGGGTGAATCGGCGCCAAAGAAGGCCAAGGTGGGTTTGTCAGCCAATAAAGTTATGGCGACTGTTTTTTGGGATGCACGCGGGATAATCCACATTGACTACCTTCAAAAGGGAAGAACAATCAATGGGGAATATTATGCCAACTTATTGGACCGATTCAATGACGATTTGAAAAAAAAACGACCTCATTTGGCCAAGAAAAAAGTTCTTTTCCACCAAGACAATGCAAGGGTGCACACATGTGCAGTTGCCATGGCAAAAATCCATGAATTGGGCTATGAATTGCTCCCTCATCCACCCTATTCTCCAGATTTGGCTCCGAGCGACTACTTCTTGTTCCCAAACCTGAAGAAATGGCTTGGTGGAAAAAGATTTGACTCCAATGATGAAGTCATCTCGCAAACAAAGGCCTATTTTGAGGACCTCGACAAATCATTTTTTTTTGAAGGGATAAAAAAATTGGAGAAGCGTTGGACAAAGTGTATAGAGCTCAAGGGAGACTACGTTGAAAAATAAAATTATTTTTTTATCAAAAAATCTGTGTTTTAATCCTAAAGTCACGGACTTATTGACCCTCCCTCGTAGTCTTGTTTTGAATTCGTTCCATTTATTTTGAATTTTCAATGGAACATTTGCATCCCATCCAATGCCCAAAAGCCAAAGACTTTGAATGAGAATCTTTGCCTTGATAGTAATTGGCGACAACCAACCGAAAGGATCGAAAATTTTGCCAGTGCCACTCAATATTGCTCATGGATACCCTTCGTGCTGAATGACGAAAAATTAACTTTAAATTGGAAGTCATCTGTTCCTGGGCACCATTTGCGTAAGTTGAATTTACCCTTCCGAAGTAGCTGCATCAATTCCTTTTGAAGATTTTGGCATTCTCTTAGTGAATTTGCACCTCCAAGACAATCGTCTACATAGAATTCTTCAAGCAATGTTTTGCTTGCCCGTGGATACCTTTGTCTTTCGTCTTTGGCTAGCTGGTATAGAGCTTTAATTGCCAAAAACGGTGCCAATGATATGCCATATATAACGGTTTCGAGAACGTATTCTTTGATCGGGTTCTTAGCATTTTCTTTCCACAAGATACTTCGCAGATTTCGATCCTCCTGATCAACCCAAATGTGACGATACATTTTTTCGATGTCGGCTGTGAAGACGATTGGAAACGACCTCGAGAATATAGCAGTAATAGGAAGAACATCAAGTGAAGAAGCCTCAATATCAACACGAAACGCTAAATACGAGTACTACATGTCATAGTAATAAGATGGTACAGCAACATCTTAACCTCAAGAAAGAAGATACAAGTTGATTACTCACAGCATGTATCAGCGTGTGCAATAAAGATGAAGGACTGAAGAAATTTTAGGAATTAGAAGAAGTACCGAGTGTAAAGATCAAGTCTACAGAAGACGAAATGTGCGAGAATCACTACTAAATGACGCACAGCCGGGATGGAATTATGCTGTTGTGTGCATATTTTGCAACCCCTCTTTACCTCTGAGACTCGCTGCACGCAACGCATTTCGACTCTGTGACTGTTGTCAAATGGTTTTTTGTAGCTGTTGCTCTTAGTACTTGTGACTAGTGTTTACGGCTGAATTCGCGACTGCTTTCTAATCCTCTGAATCTACCCTCAATGAAGTCAAAAAAGTCGCTTAGCTTAGGAATTTCTGTTGAAGTTTCTCTGGATTACTGATATAATTTCTTTGATTCAGGATCAAGTTTCGAACACAACAACTGAATCACTAATGGATCCCAGGATCTTACGTCAACCCCTAAATTGTAGATAAGGTACAAGTTTTCTCTTAAATCGGACGCATTTTCATGTCGAATTGATTTCAAGGCAAAGCAATTTTTGGATGTAATTGCTGACCAATGCTGCAGAATTTTGAAACTGCTTCGTTAGCAATTCTATAGCTGTTGCATAATTGCCTTTTGAATATTGAATTCGTTAGACATCGCTTAAGGAATTAATCATTCAATGAGTTTCCAAAATGATGTTCACTCTTCATATTTGCCGCTGAATGATGGAATGCTTATTGTTGGAAGTTTGATTTACTGCCTCTGGCTGGTTTTGTGGTTGTTCTGTTTCCTTAATTTGGATATAAGGATCTTGATATATCTGCCACAACTCAATGAATTCATTCTTCGACACGTACTCCTGTTCGTAATCAGCATCTTCTAATGAGGACATGATCTCATCGTTCATTGTCTCCAGCTTTGTCAAGTATTCCCTGATCTGATGCAATTTGATTGTAAGATATACTTCATTCTGCGTTAACTACAAGTTGTCAATTATAAGTATAAAGTTGTTCTTAATCAGATTCAACTTCTTAAATCTTGCTAGACCTTCTTTCTTGATATTAGTTGAATTAGTTCCTCCTGGATCGGATGAGTTTCTAGCTATTTGTTGACTTATTGTACTTGTATTTGGACTTCGTTTTACAGGCGATAACCGTAGTCATGCTGCGGATTTGTCTTCCGTAGATCTTCCAAATACCCGTTGTTTATTTGAAAGTTGGTCCAGTGCTGTTTCAACTGCTCCAGTCTCCTTGCAAAGTACTCCACAGAGTACCGAGACTCTCCATCTTTCTTGATATTAGTCCATTATCGATGCACTTCTTCCGTGATTCTCATCTGGTTCAACGCACTCTCTTCGATTTCACTCATTTTTACTTTACTGTGTAATAGAGTACGGTGGTTGTATCAAGATCTTAAATTGTTTCTGTTTATGTATTGTACAATACATTGATCTAGTACCAATATTGACTAATAACTTTTCACTTTTCACTATAACGATTAATCCGGCTCGAAGGGCCATGTAAAATTCTACCACTTAGAATTTTTTATACTTACATTACATACTTGGTTCGATTGAATAACAAGAGTGAACTTGACTTCAACTTAATTTATACAATAAATTTGCTAACCTAAGCACGACAAAGTGCGATGTTAAAGAATAACCAAAAAACGTTGACCTAAATATGAAAATACCGATATCGTCAACTTAAGCAGTAAAAGCGAATAAATAATAAGAAAGAAATAAATATGTTTTGTTGATGTCATCAACAATCTTCATAGAAACGAAATCAAAATAGAACCTCTTTTTTTTATACATAGCGTGCGCGCAAGATGTTTTTAGTGCCCTTAAAATGCTTCGACACATGCATCAAGCAAATGACTAGCTGGCTTTTATTTCAGTTCTAAGAACGTCCTTAAAACTCAAACTGTTATATAACTACGAGTATTTTTACAAACCAAATACGACAACACGATTTTCGAGTTCCATTCTAGGATTGCAAACAACTGAGGTCACACTTGTCAAATAGCCGTCAAGTTTGAGTGGGTGCGTCTATTGAATCTTGAGAATCCAATCTTGCACATGGCTTCTACGTTTAGCGTCTTTCCATGTTTTGTAAGAGGTTGAGTCATTATGTGAAATATTGTCTTAATCAATCTGAATAATAAAAAGAAAAGGAATTTAGGCAAATATTGTTTTTCGAACAGCAAAGCAATGCATATAGTATTTGTGACTTTTCAAAGGTGTTACAACAAACTTTCACGTGCGTCGTTTTGATAAAATATTTAGTTAAAACTAAAAAATATCACACAATGGGTGACAAAAATTGCTATTTCTTGGGATAAAGAAAAAGGCAACGCCAATATTGTATGCGCTGAATCTGTCGCTCTTAACTATCTTGGCTTACTTTTTCATAAATTTGTGTAACATTTTTAGTGTTTTTTTTTTTACTGATTTTAATTATACATTCAAAATACTAATTTTAATTATTATTTCAGGTTGGCGAATCCCTTGCTGACATTCAACACGCAAATGATCAAACAAATACCGCATGTCTACGGGTAACACTTGACCAAAGATGCATAGGTTTGTGTTTTATACTTTACGTTCTATCTCAACTTTATTTAACAATATCAACAAGCAAATGCGTTAAATTTAAATTAACCAATAGAAAACCTTGTAGAAATAATTCCCCAAGCAATAGCCAATTATCTAATTCAACAAATTTTTCATAACTACTGCGAAAAAGCGAACGCAAACGCAGAAAAAAGCAAAACCCAAGAACAACACAATAGTTACCAAACAACCACAAAAACCAAAACCAAAATTTCCTTCTTCCCTTCAATTCTTCCAATAATTCTTTTATCCTGTTCTATGCCCCGAATTCTCCACAGACATGCACTTGAAAACGAAAAAAAATAAACTGGCAACGTTCTAAGTGTAAAATAAATAAAAAAAACAAAAGAAAATCAAAAATACTATCCGTCATTTCCATCTTCTCTTTTGTGTATGTTCTAACTAAAATTTTAGTTAAATTTTATTTCTTTACAAAAAAAAATAGGTGATATGTATATTTTTAAATAATTTTTTCTAATTTTAATTGTCTTAACATATTTAACAAACAATTTAATATTTTTTTTCTGTACAAAAAAACAAATAGAAAGTTTACTCTATAAATAAAATGAAAAATGAAAAACACAACTAAAAACAGAAAAAAAAATAAACAAAATAGAACTAAAAAAATGTATAAAAAATGTGTAAAAAGTATAAGCATAGCATAACATTAGATATCGATGTAAGATTTAAGTAAAAAATTAAATTTTAAAACTGTGCCAACATCAACAACACTTTTTATAAGAAGAAAATTAAAAACAAAAAACGAAAAAAAAACAACAACACACGAGAACACAGTAAAAAGTAAAAAAAAAATCAACAAGCAGATAGGGTTGAGGGTAATTTTTATGAATTAAATTTAATAACAAAAAATACAAAAAGAAATCGATTTAGGCTAAGATTTCGAGTTAGGTAACGAAAATAAAAAATTCAAAAATTAACAACAACAAACCGAAACAAAACGGAGAATGTGACGAAAGCAAAATATAGGTGAAATACGCCATAAAAGATACTATTAAAGTGCAATTACTTATACACTATCGGCATGATAACACCCCCAATACTTACAGACACACATTTAAGCCATGAGTTAGAAAAACAAGTTTTCTCTATAAAATGAGATTAACTACAGATCTAAGAAATTGTAAAATATATAAACAATTCAATATCAAAACAAATACTATAGGTATAGTAGAAATCCCAATTTTATGGGGATTTTTCGACATTTTACCTAGGGACAATGTTGTAGCGAAACAAATTTAGGCTAAAATCTAAGAAATAAAACGTTGCTCAATGGAGTAATTTTTCACTTAGGTTAGCTAGAAATTTCGACCGAGCTTAATTAATTCGAATTTTAGGCCTTTAGACTCATTAAATTGTATTCATCTTCTTCAATAGACTCATTGGGGCACAAAATTAGTTTCACATTTATCCCCTTTTTAGTATAATACCATGCGATATAATTTGCAGTGTTTGTACATATTACTTGGGCTAATGAAGTCATGGTTCTCTTTATTTTTTTTTATTTGAATAAGATAATTTCCAAAGTAAACTTCAATATGAAAACAAATTTGTTAATTGTTATTATCGCCGCTTACAATTGTTTTTCAACGTTCAAAAATCTGAAATTCATATAACATAAAATGTCGTAATTGTACTTTTCTAAGACTCCTATCAGTAGTCATCTTCCGTGAATGGTGTTGCAACAAAAAAAAAAGATTTTATGATTAAATATCACGTCATACGTGTGTCTAATTTCTTACAATCAATCAAACTTTTATAATAAAAAAACAACTGATCCAGTTTATTTTTCTTTTTGGTGCTTTAAGTGTATCATCAACCCCGTCAAAAAGACTTCATAAAAATTCTATCAGTGCTAAAGACAGCCAAACAAAAGCAAACGGTTTCGGCTTGTTTACACGAGTAAATTTTCTTTCCTTGAAACGAGCACTGCGGCAAGGAAGTAGCGCATTGTGCTCTTCATATCCTTTTTACTGATTTTTTTTTAATTTCTAAGTAGAACTGGCAACTTGGTTGTCTTCGGAGTTAGGTTCATATGAAACCAAAACGTCAATAAAATACCTCAACAAAGGAGAATTGCCCACATAGTTTGACGTAGAAACGGTTCCTGAAGAACTATGCCTAGCAAGTTTATCAACGGTTAACGTCTTACCGCCTCAAGGTTAACTGATGATTGTAACTTTCTGTCCGTTTTGTCGCTTTTGTGCATCCCTTCATGCGCATTATACCTACAAATTTGGATTTGCCCCCGTTTACAGCTGAACAAAATTAAGCCACTTCCTTGTTTAATCCTTCCAAACTTACCACTTTTGCCTTGCTGTACTCTGTCAATTCTACCAATATCAGAAATATTTGCTAGTAGTTGCACAGATTTTTCGAAAACTGAACCGATTGCGCTTTTCTTGTTTCAGATGATTTGTTCGAGTCTTTTCCTTAGCATAGACTTAAAATGATTGCCCAATCGGCTACCTATTTTTATCCCCGACGCTCTTTTTCTTCAGATTCTTTCTCTTGAGATTTGAAGAATCCCCAGACAGTGTGCTGTGCGTTTTGGACGGAATTTGGTTCGTTGGTAAAGATTTTGAATTCTTTGCTTCGCATTAGGTCGGAATTCGAAACTTAATAATGTAATCCGTTGACCTCAGTTGTAACTACCACCACCGAAAAACGAACATTATAACCTCCCCCCGATGAGTCATCAATATACCATACATCAAACTGAATCATTGCAAATTGTTTTAACTAGAGAGTTTGAAAAGGAAGCACCCCCCTAAACGGGAGAAAACATACAACTATTTTCCTTACTAAGATTGACTAACTAATTAATATGTTGTACCTCTTGAATGTAACCCCAATACGTTGTATTCGTATGTGTGGTTTTATCATATTATGGAGATCCAAGTACAGATTCCTATATTGTTCCTCTGTATATCTATTATTTTTTTACAAATGCTAACGCGTATTTTTCTGAAGAATGTTGCATCCATATGGTAAATATTTAAAGACTGCAAAGTCCTCTTTATTTGATGAAACCCACAAATCGATGAATTGGTATTATTTGACCATGATTCAGACTTTGTCCATGTACATAATTTAATTCGAAAAAGAATACCTCAATTCGTGCCAGCAAAAAGACAATTTTCTACTTCAAAGATTTATGTCAACTAAATCTTTAAGTGCAGCTAACAGCCCTTATTTACGTGTCTCTTCATTCAATTTTCGAGCAAGAAAAATCGTTTAAGAGGAGATCCATCCCCTGGGCGATTCTTTCAAAGTGGATACACTTTACAGCATAACAATCCTGATGTACTTCTAGCCATGTCGTCCTTCCAGTTGTATGTACTAAACTCTGACACAATCTTTTTACGTGTATCAAAGTTTAGGGAAGTTTTGTGTCTATCACCCATCCACCAATTCTTATGACAAATTGTCTCCAATTATAGAGATCCAAAGCGAAGAAGCGACAAAAATAAAATAATAAAAAAAAACAACAACGAGAAGAGGAACCATTTTTACAGCCTTGGGGTAATATAAACGAAGAAGAACCTCCTGCTTTACTTGCTTACTTTCTGTTCTATCATCGTCACTACTGCGAATGTAATGACGATGACGTCTAACGTCCAATGTCCACAGTCAACAACGATAGGGACAGTGACGACGAAGGGGATGACGATGACGATGACGATGACGATGAGGACCGTGATGATGATGATAATGGCTATGCTAACGAACACCGTCATCAACTATCCCTTCTAATGGCAAAACTCCATTTTGAGTTATCCATTCTTTTTCAGTTTTTTTATCAGTATCTGCGCTGGGTCTCACTAACCAAAAACTCTGACTTTAATGTCCTGCCATGCTGTATCTAACAGTAAAGAAGACAAAATAAAGCGAAAAAGAAAAACCACCAATAAAAAAAAACAGGGATGTCACGCGAAAAAAATTCGTAAAACTTGAATGCAGGACAGCTTATTGTAGTCGCGAACAATTTACTACCAAATGACAGATGCATGACAGGGAATTATTCCACCCAGTAACAACGGTTAGGTGATATGGAATGGGTTTTTGTCCAGGGACAAAAAAAACACGGGACAAAATTCGAGCGCGAATAATTTTCACGTTATGAACGTTTAAATGGGGAAAACGAGATTCCAGCTTCTCTTCCTCTCTGTTTTTTTTATTTGTGTCATTGTGGTGTCCCCTTCTTTGTCCATTTTAGGTCGCCTAAAGCAGTATAATCGAGGAATGAGAAGAGGAAGATATTTCTCCGAATGAAATGAATACGAATACAACGAGTGGAGAGTATATGGTGTTAGAAGCAG
The DNA here is from genome assembly GCA_928272305.1 of Volucella inflata. Lineage (NCBI taxonomy): Eukaryota > Metazoa > Arthropoda > Insecta > Diptera > Syrphidae > Volucella > Volucella inflata. Next base: position 43,557,331 of record OV743716.1, on the reverse strand, counting down.
GGAAGACCCCGCGTTTTCAACTTACAGATGGAGCAATGTCCTCCATATCCACTTTTAGGTTAGAAGTTATGTGATTATGTGTACTTGTTGGCATCATTATTTAGCATTTGAAAGGACACCCAGGAGAGGTGGCTCTTTGCCAGAGACTCACTTCCGTCTTATATTGGAATACATAATTTAACTGAAGTAACAAGAGATTGTTGTATCGTGCCGCATGGAAAACGCAAGGAATTAATGGTGACGCATAAAATTTATGGAAGGACGACATTCAAGATAAAAGTTGGCTTGGTGTTGTTTTTGGATGTAGCTCTTAGCGGTAATTTTGGTCCTCCATTGAAAGTTAAGATGGTAATGATACTAAAATTCATTGATAAATTTTGATGGCGAAACTTGTAGTTGCCCGCTAGTAAGCAATGACGGTGCTAACGGATGCTAATGGAAACGATTTAAGGGACAAGAATTCGATAAGGTACCACCAAGCGGATGTAGAGAACCTGTCTAAGTTTTCGCTGATGTTGATAGTTCGAAAATTATCAATTATGCTGTTTTCGTTTCTTCTTTGAATAAATTAGCCTTGCAGTGATATATTGTCAACATAGAGCAAAATGTGTGATGGATTGTCAACATAGAGCAAAACCTCACTAAAATTAAATAAAATCCAGTTTTTACTTTTTGGATAATGTCTTTCGTCACATTTCTCATATTTCGTAACCAGTGGCCTCCTGTTTCGGAACTCGAGTTTGTTAGTTTTCCACTTCAATTGTACCGGACGCTACCTTTTATGCTGTTTTTTATTTCAGTTTCTCTGCGCTGATTGCCTAAAACATTTCGAGCATCAGTTTTCATGTGCTCCATTTTAGATGACGCGGATGTTTTTATTTTTTGCCTGGCCGCATAGTTCTGCACTAGATTTTTTCCATTCTCCATCAATATAAACGAAACCATATACGAGTATCAAAGAAGATTTTTATTTAAAAATAGCCAATGATTCGCTCATATTTCTGGGTAAGAGCCCATGCTTACTCACATGCTTACTCAGTGTATTAATAATTCGACAGTGGGTAATTTTTCCATATTAACTATTGTGATAGACAGTAAAAGAGCTTTAGTCTGTCGCAAACTATCGCAAATGATACTGAGATTTCACTCATCGGTCATGCTTTCATCTGTACTGCAGATTTGTGCTCCTCATGAAATTCTGATCTCTTCCATAGATACCTTGGGCAGAGCACCAGCTTAAGCAGGTGTACTTCTCGTGCTTTATTGTCCTAACTAAAGTTTACCCTTCTTTTTTGTTTATAGAACTCCACTGCAGGGTCCTTTTGTCTACATCTTCATTCGCTGTATTTACTCATCGGTTTCAGATGTCAGTAAGGAAATTGCTATGTGGAGTCTCTTTTATTCGATGCTGATGGCATGCACTTTTTGAGAGGTTAGTACATAGTAGAAAAACAATTTTTGCTGTGGCATTTGTTCAGCTATACGACTTTAAATATCTTGATCGTATTTCGCTACTGTTGTCATTTCTGTGATGTCGTTAACCTATGTATCAGTCGATCTTTTGATTCAGTCTTTCAAAATATTGGAGGCATGTTTTACGTCGACTTAGATCTTTTGGAAATCATCTTATGCCTTTGTGGGCTTTGAAACTCTGAAGTCACATGCTAGTTACAGTAACGTTTTGCCCAAAACCTGCAATTTTTAATAGATTCTTTGTAATAGTTGAGAGCCTTCTCTTGTAAAAACACCCAAGATATCAGCTATTAAACCATGGTTTTTAGGTATGTTAGGCTTCAAAGCTTTTACTTCCTTTGAAATTGAACGGCATTTATTGAGCTATGAGCTCCAATTTTTTACAGCTAAATGCTCTTAGCATTTAAAATGTATGTTACAAATGTTCCAATTTCTATAAGTTTTTTCTCGTAAGAAGATGAATACAATTTCTACTCGCAAACTGTTACTTTGATGTACACGAATATATGAAGAGAAACATGGCTTTTCCACTGGGTTCGCCATTGAATAAAAAACCTCTTCGACTAAACTTCGTAATTTTTCATTGCCAAATTTTAAATTTAAAAAAAAAACGACTAAGATTATAGTAATATTATTTAACTAAAAAAAATATTTTTAAATTTAAAGTCGCCAATAAAGACTGTTTATATATTTAAAATAAAATTGATAAAGAAAATTAAAACTGTGTCTGAAAATATAAATTTAACAATTGAATGGAAATTTAACTTTGTGGTGTCGCAACTTTAATAAAGTCACAAAATTCTTAAATAAATAGAAAACCTCGATCCAATTCATTTCTATCTACTAAAACTCCTTAAAGTTTTGACACTGTCCTTGATTTGTGATTTTACTAAAATTGTGACACTTTACTTTATAAAAATAAAATCATATAACAATTCTTATAAATTGGAATCGATAATCACACAAAAATACATACAACATCAGGATGTTTACGAGTATAAAACAAAGTTCCTGGATACGCACAAAAAACAAAAACAAAAAAGATTTAACTAACGAAAGATTAATTTCAAAAAAAAACCTACTATTGCGTGTTGCAAATTTGTTTTATTAAAAGAAAATAAAAATCTCATTTCATATCGTTTGAATGTCAATAAAAAAAAAAAACAAAAAAAACTTCAAAAATGAATTGATGCATATCTTTCCTAATTTAATTTTTTTTTTTAACTGTAAAATTCTACACTTAAAGAATGCACAGACATTTTTATCTATTTTTTCGTATTTGTTGTTAATAAAAGAAAATATTTAAAAAAAAAAATGTGAAATTAGCATTTATTTCTTCTGTATAAAATGTTCATTGCAATTTATTTCCATATCAAGAGATTTTACAAAACAGGAATGAAAGTCCCAAATCAAATATATTTACTGTGTTGTTTTTAATTTTTAATTTTTGAATAAAAGAAAATCAATTTCTTTATTTTGTTTTATGAATTTTTCGAACTATGTATAATATATTGTATCTAATGTGTTAAGAAAGAAATAATTATTTTTACTGTAATTATTAATATAACAAATAGTTTTATGATGATGATGATGATGTAAATGATACCTTTCTCTTCCATGCAATTTGTGATTGTTTTATAAATGTTCATTTGATTGTTTATTTTATTTAATTTTTTTTCGTTTAAATATCAATAGAGTAATAAATGAAAATATCCCGTAAACATTACAAACATTACAAAGCAATTAAGCAAGTATAGATAAATAGATACATATTTATATTTATTATAGATAAATTGTTTAACCGATTCTTTAGTTGTTGTGGTTCGTTTTGATGTCGTTGATTTGGTTTTATTAAATTATAATAACTGTGTGAGGTTAACAACATAATTTTAATTTTAAACTTCTGGCTATGAAAATAATTTATGGGCCAAATCGGGTGCAACAGTTTTTCCCCATCCCGCGTCATGATAGAGTTATTTTCGAAGAAGGAACATTTAAATCGAATTTTTTTGTTGGACTTGGTTGGCTCAAATTTTCTGAATAATTCATAAAAGATTTTTGTAGACTGCCTGACATACCGATGAAGTTGAGCATGCTGCTTTTATAATGTTGCTAACACTCACTCAAGGAAAAACTGAGAAAATTTTAACAACTCACTCCATCATGACTGGACAAATACTCGTATATAATCTATTATGTCTGGACTAACTTATTTTTTAAGTCGGCTTTGCTTAGGCTCCTATTTCATTTTTTGCGAACATTCATTCGATTTGAATCTTCTGTATCATCGAACTTTTTGGTTATTGCTCATTCTTTTATCATATTTTAGCTGTTTAAATGGATGATTTGTTTTGCAGACGGTTACTGCAAAACTCATCTATACCAGTTCTGTCTTAATAGACATAAGTGCATCAACAATAACTCTTTTGCACAATCCTATAAGATTAAAAAAAAAACGTAATAGCGACGTCAATTTTCCGAGATCTCTTCACGAATGAGAGTGTCTAAGATTCCTTAATTACAAATGTCTCCAAGTATATAGCTCGTATCTATAAAAGCTAGCATACGCAGAATTAAAATTGCTAGGCATTGTGTCCTTGCCATCTTTTAAACTCTGATTAAACTGGGGAAACAATATTTATATAATCTCAGCTGCTGGTAGATGATTAGGTTTTTGAAATAAGTAGCTTCATTAACCTATATAATCGTAGCACTGTTTCATGTGTTGGGCTAAGCTCTTCAGTAGGTTACCTCCAATCTTCCTTCTACCCCTTTTTCAATTGAGCTCCGATCAGCTTTTGTCCTGCTCAACAGCGGCATTGTTTTTACGAAATACATGTCCTTGTTATCAGTCATTGTTTACAATGCCTAAACAAGTGATGTGGGATTTGGATCAAATAGCATATCGAATGTGAGGCTGATGTATTAGGTGGCGATGTTTGAACGCCAACCTCGCCTATCATCGTATATAATATTTTGGAATATTCATATTTTAAAACATCAATCTACCAGCGGACACCCTATATTTCGTGTATAATTGCTTAAACTGATATTTGCCTATATTTATGAAAGTTGTACAGAATCTGTTAGTCTCATAATAAAGAAATCAGTTTTGTTTGCACTCCATGCCGTCTTAAGTAGAATAAAAATTATTCTACAGATAGGTTCAGTCAGGGTGGCCTTAACAGATTTTTTATATTGTGTTTTTCCATATCTGTTATACAGTAGAAATCTACAATATACGAGTATGCATAAACAGAACTCGATTCAAAAACAAATTCGTTTTCTTTTTATCCACCCTGCATTATTAAAAGAAATCCATGTTTTGATATCAGAAAATCAATCAGTAAAATATTGTTGCAATACAGATTTCTATATCTATTTGTTAAATCTTATTCCAATAGAAATATTTATTTACGAAAGTATACACAGTTCCCAACGGTGTATCTTAAGATATATTCTTTGTGTACACCCTGTGTTTTAAGTTGTTGATTCTTATAGATTGTTTTTGTTTTGGATTTTGTATTTTTTTTTGTATCTTCTATATTTCTTAGTTAATTTTTGTCTTTTAGTTTAGCTTTATTTTTGTTTTGTTATTATGTTGATGATTATTGATTTATTTTTATTTTTAACGCTGAATAGGGTGACAAAGAGGAGTTTTACTTTTATTTCGTCTTTTTTACAACTATTTAATACTCATTTACATAACTCTAATGATGATAATCACCCTGTGTACAGTTTATATTTAATTAAATAGTTTTCTATAGAAATATATTCAATCATTTTTATTAATTTTTGTAACTAACAAAATTGTATTTGACAATATTCGTCTGTTTTTGTTCTATGTAAGGAGTGCACTGGAGAATCGAAAAATTTTATATTGTTTTAGCAAATCACTAAATTCAACGGTCATTGAGTACTTAAATTGTTGGTGTATAATACGGAAGTTAATAAAATTAATTTAGATTTTGTTGGCCAAATTAAATTTATTAATGAACGGGTAGAGCGAATTGTTTTTGTTTTATCTGTTTTGATAAGCTAACGTTCGGTTATAATTTGATTATCAAGTATTCTTCTTGAATTGTGACGTTGAGATGAACTATTGAATTATTCGTACTGCATAATGTATACGCATGATTATTTTTTTTATGCCAAGTATACAAACCCACAATCGACTTAATTGCCGACATTCTATGATACTTTCATGGCCTCCGTGGCTGGAATCTCCGTCGCAGTTCGCTAATTTTGGAACTCTTAATACCATTCCACAGACTGCTGATTATCCAATCTTTTTTCAGTGTAATGTAGCGAACTGGTTTGTGCTCCACTGATGCCGTAGTTCCAATACGTTTTCTAAGATACTTTCAGAATGAGAAACAACGAGCTTCTTGGTAAAATATTACCCACATCATTTAAATATTCTAATGAATAGTTCATTTTACTAAGCAGGCACATTTCACTTAAATATTGATTCACAAACGTTTTCCTTTGTCAGTTGGCATTATTTTACTCAAACATGATGGAAGCTTCAACACCATAGGTCTCCTTTTTCTAATACATATCTATCTTTAAATGCGATGAATATGATTCTATTCGGTGCTACGATCCTTCAGACACGAAGCTTTGTGTTAAAGTTTGTCGAGGCAAACACAGCATTACTGTATATTGACGTTTTATAGTCTAGTCCAAATTTATTTGAGAGAGAAAATTTATGCGATGATAATAAACTTTCAAAGGCTTCTTCATTACTCAACTGACATGGTTGCTTTTGGAAACCAATGTCGGCCAATGTTCAATTCAGAATTCATCTTCATTGAATCAGTGTTTAACCGGCGTGTAACGTCGAATTTGTTATCAGTTGATTCCAGTTATGGAGACATCTTCGCTCAAGAAAGCTAGATTATTATTTTTTTAGGTAAAAGTTAATTGCCTTCGATTACTTCAATAATGTCAGCAACAGTTTTTTCAAAGCTGCCACCCGTTTCTTTGTAGCCGCAAACTACTTTTACTGTATAAATTCTGATTCGCCGACTTTGGTAAAAAAAATCAACTCAAAATCTATCAAAAATCAAAAACTAATTATTGCCCTGCATCAATAGGACCCACATTTATTGAATCGTATTGTGCACTACTCCATTTGTTTCTAACTGGCCAATAACGAATTTTTGTGTTCCAATCAGTTTGTATAACTTGTTAATTTTTTTTTTTTGTAATTTACTCATAAGTGTTCATTGGCAATAAGAATTTTGTTTTCTCATTTTTTTAAAGCAATATTCTTGCCGTCCTTTTGTATTTATTTATTTTGTTTTAATAAAAACTCAGTGCACTCAAAAATAGACATAAATAAAATAAAAAATAAAAAAATATTGCATTTAAGTGTATTTTTATATTTTATTCCATTTTATTTAACATGAAGGGCAATGGTACTTTTTTCTTAAAATATTAAAAAAAAAAAGTATAATAAAGAATATTTGTATATCCAAAGCCAAAAACCAACTTTAAGCAAAAGAAAAAATTAAAAAAAATATATAAATCAATAGCTAAATATACTGTAAACCAAAATAGTATAATCTAAATAAAAACAAAACACGAAACCTATTTTAAAATAATTATAACAATAAATATGGTGACACAAAAGAAAACAAAAAGAAAAATCTAACAATAATAAAAACTCGAAATATCAATCATAGGAAATGTTTAGAAACAAAAAAACAACTTGTATCTCAAAGTAATTTTTTTTACGAAATCAAAATAAATATATATACACATACATAAACTTTTCCTACATAAACTAAAGTTAAAAAAAATACAGATAATAAAAATCAATAAACGAACCTTGATGTTTAAACAACAGAAAAACAAAATACATCAAAATTGTATCTAGTTTTCTAAGTATGTTATCGTAAAAGTAATAATTCAAAAAACAAAAAAACAAAAATATTTAATATAAGAACAAATAAACACGAAATATAAAATATAAAATAAAATCTAAATATCATGTGCAAAAAAAAACAAATATATAAACAATTCAAACCCCCATAAAATATGTAAAATGGGATCTAAAAAAAAAAGAAATAAATATAAGTAAGATGAAAAAATAATGTTTTCACAAAATAAAAAAGAAAGAAGAAGAATTTCAACTGTTTTATTAAATTTCCTTGTGATCGCTACTAAAAAATCAACAAAAAATTGACAAAAACCTTAAGAAAAGAACACAACATTGAAAACATTCAAAATTTCTAGACTAGACTTGTAGGCAATATTTCCTTCAAATTTTTTCCCATCGGCTATTGAAAAAGGAAACAAACTTAAATTTAACAATAAAAAATAAAAGTTTGTATAAATATTTTAGAAACGGGTAAAGAACTATGGTGAGTTGAAAAAGTTTTTTGTTTCAAAAAAAAAAAACTTGTTTACATATTTTAGTTTCATTTTATGTTAATGGATGTTTGTTAATTTTTATTTTTTCATTTTTTCAACTTTTTTTTTTGTAAGGATATTAACAAATTGCACTCGGGCGGTGGGACTTAATATTTCTGTTCCATTTCCCAAAAAAGACGTCTATCGAAAACTACATAAACATCCATTTAGAAAAAAAAAAGTTTTACTTATATTTTTTGTTTTCCTTCATTTTCACTTTTTCATGCTTAAACAAAAATATATTTTGACCTGATCGCACACATTCAAATGGTCTGGGAAATTAATTAAAATAATAAAAATCATTTTTGTAGTTTTTACCTGAAAGGAAGCGAAACAAGTTTATAATTTTACCCATTTATGGAAAATATAAATTTGCTTGCAAGAGCATCATGTTCCAGAGCGTACAATATTTTAAGAATTTCTTCTTTTTACACCAATAAAGTGTAAAACAATATTCATAAAATACATATGAAAACAAAAAATTAGATACATCTTAGAAATATTTGTTATATGTATTATGTTAACAATTTTGAAGATCTTTTCCATTTAAATTCGGAATCAAATGTTAAGTCGTAAGATCTTGGTGCTCAAGTTACAAACTCCAATATTAAATTACTCTATCGCCAAATTGGAATGAGTCGATGGTATTGATGGCAATAAGTTATATAATATAAAATTTCTTCTTCAAAATATATTTCTTCACCCTTAAAGTACTCCAATCCCGATATAATACACTTATGCCAACGGTTTTTTCGATTGTCGAAACAATTTTTAAAGTCGATTTCCGGAATGGTCTTCAAAGCGCCCAGCGATTCGGTTTGCAGATGCTTATGCGCCGCTTTTTAAAAATGGTCTGAACTGATGCATATGAGTTGTTAATAGTATTAGCGAGGTCTCTTATTATTTTGGGCACCAAATCAGTTGATCTTGATAGCGGTCTAGGGTGTAAAATTTGGCACCGAAATTAAAATTCTACCTTATTTTTTGATCACACTAGTACGTACTTTAAGAGCTTCAATTCTTCGAAAGTATGTCTTAGCCTCTTTGATCTGGCACAAGTAATTGAAACTAGTTAGGTACTCTGAGAAATCATCTATATCCTGGATCGCGTCAGTCACTGTATTTACATATTTATGTATGCTATGTACAGAACATCTTTGTTGTTAACGATGTTAACTTGTCTCGATGGACTTAATTTCACCGGATGCTCATAGATCCATGGGAACAACGACACGCCTTGCCATCGTTAATTCCTTTGATACCAATTTGGAACCGGTGTTGAGGGCACAGGTTTTACCATTGGCTTAAGTCGAATCCAATCTAAAAACTCTAACTGAACTTAGGATATCAACACCCTGTACCTACTTATTGCAACTCTACATCGAGTGGGACCAGAAGATGCACCCTTTCTGCATTTTTGGATTAAACCAAAGCCACTCTTCAAATTCCAACTTTTTGAAGCTAAGTGGTGATTCGACATCAACAATTTTTACAAACCAATGCCACAATCCTTCTGATGATGTTTTATTTATCCTTCGATATTGCTGTGAATTTTTTTCTCAATTTTTTCTGCTCGCATTTTCCACAATCTCCCTTAGTAAAAACTATAGAAACCATTAATTATCTTCTCTAACCCATTGCCACAAAGCATGTTTGCAGAATCTACCAATTAATAAAGAACAAAATAATTTACATACTTAACAATTTAACAACATTTGAAAAAAAAAGTTTTTCATATCAATTTTGGCGTCTTGTTTTTGAGTTGTGTTTTTGTGTTTTTTCGTTGTCCTTTACATTTTTTAGTAGCGAAAAGTCTTATTTTTAAAATTTGTTGTTTTTTTTTATATAAACTTTTATATTAATTTTTTTGTATTATGTTGTAATGTTTTGAAATAGAAAAAAAAAACAATGGACAAGGTAATTAGTTGACAAAAATGATGATAACGTCTTCCATTGTTATTTTGGTAGATTTGTAAACAAAAACAAAAAGAAAAAAAAAACATTTTCCTCCTACGCATGCATCAATTACTAAAACAATTTGTTGTGGATGGTTATACATATTTAGTTAGATTTTTTTTTTTCTTGCATACAAATTTTGGTTTATTGTTTAGTTCTTAGTTACTCATGTAATTTGCAGTAGTTTTAAAATTTTAGTTTAACGCTTATTTTTATTTCTGGAAAAAAATATTTAGTAAACTTACGAAATGGATACTGTATGGGAAATTTAAAAAAAAAGTTAGTTACGCATTATTTCAACTATATAAATCATACAACTTACTTTCCTTGTTTCAGAGTTGATTCAGTTGTCTTATAGCATTGCAAAGATCTATGCAGTGAAATCTTTCTACGAAAACGAAGAGGTCAAGTCGAGAGGAGAGTCCCTCCGAAGCAAGATAGTCTTCTTTGAAGTCGGGCACACTGTTTTTAGGGGGTCTTAAACGAGTGACTTTTTGTTATCCGAGGCTTTTATCTCTCACGTAACTAGTTCTTTTTTCCGTCCAATGAAGTTACCCCGACGGGACAACCCTGCACCTGGGAGATCAGTTTCATTGTATGATGAAAACTCCTATGACGACAGGCAACACGCTCTGAGGGGGTGAGCGCTGGTGATGGCCCATTAAGAATTTTTATTGACAATCCTTATCTGTCTGTGCTCCAAATATGACAAAATGGCAAGGTGTATGTTTTTCTTTTGTTTGCAGTCGTGTCGGCTACGTTAACTAAACTTAAGGAATCTGTCGCTGCTATATTCGTCGCTTGTTTAACACTCGGCCTTTTAAGCCCAGCAGTTCGGATCCAAATGGATACCAACCAGTACCACTTAGAGGAAAGATAAACACAATTGAAGTAAAGTACCAGTTACAGCATTGCACATTCCTAAGCCTACACCAGTCAGTGCATACTCTATTGCTAGAGCATCCAGACATTGAAAATACTGTGAACTCCCTTAAAATGTGTTTACGTAGAAATCCCTCTCTCGCTCTGGTAAGTTTTTTCCAACTAATTTATCCGGATAGTTCAGTTTCCAAACAAACCGATGATATGAGTCCAGAACAAGATTATCAATTTGCATAATCCGAAGTTGCAATTGTTGCCCAGAATTATCCTACACTAAGTTTATTTTAAAGTGGCACTTCTCTAAAGTAAAGCTGGACAACGAGCCTCTTCTTTAATCACCGTAAAGTGTTATATTAGTACAAGCTGCAAATGGGCCATAATATCTACGTCAATTGCGAATTCTAGTTGCTAGACTGATTTGAAGAGTTACTGGTTTCCACATCGATGTTCGCCCACGATACTATCTTATCTAAGCTCCGTCTCCTAAACGCCGTGAACTTTAGGAAGAGCTCGGAGGTTGTGTTTCCAAATTGCATGGTTCCTCACGTATTTTCCAATATTCTGTAACAATACCGAATTGTTATGATCTCGAATTTCACGCATTCTATTTACTGGGTCAAAAGATACCACTTTGATATTAACCAATTTGTATGATTGCATTATGGCTTTTTGTAAAATAAAGGGCCTTTCTCTAATTCCAGGCCTGCAGGCTTTTATTTTCTCGAATTCTGCAAATAATCACCAAAACAATGCCGTCAGCCCTACCGTAAGCTATCAAAATCACGGGCTTCTTGAGTTTTAATAATGACTAATAGATTTACTTAATATTAAATATTTCTACTATTGCCTGTAAATCGGTGGCGAGAAAGACCACCCTCACAATAATGGAGAGCCAGAGTGTCCTGCTGGCTTATATGACATCTGCGATTATCACAACTGTTGCGTAAGCATACATCGGCAACGAAACTTTTAACAGCTTAAGCTGGTAGTTTAAGCAAATTCCTTTTTAAAATTGTACGGAATTGAAAGCAGTAAGTAGTCCTGTAGGCTCATGTTATCCAAATAAAGCTACTCTACTCAATAACTGTTGTGTCTGGTAGATACATAACTCTGATTGTTTTAATGTTAAAATATTTTAAATAATCGTGCTAGTGTAGTGGAGCTTAAATGCTATTATTTATAAACTACACTGGCTGAAACATTCCTTCATTGACATGGCATGCCTGAATGCGTATCGTTCTTGATACTATTATACTTATATCATTATCATTGTATCTTCTGCTCCATATTTCCTTACTCTTTATGTTTAACGAGGCTAAAAACGCCATGAAATAGTTAAATTATACATTTCCATAAGCTCATGTAACATGGACATCCCGCTTAACTTAAGATTTGACCTCAAATGATCGTGCATGAAGCCATGTGTTGCTTGAAATATGCCTGATGTTGACCCAAGTATCAGTCATAGTAGTTGACCTCATTAGCACAAGCACAAGTTCGGTGTAATAATCGTCGAGTTAATTCAGTGTACTCCGTCACGGATAAAAAACAATCAGTACCATAATTTTACCATAATCAACAAGCACCAAAACAATATTCGATCACTGAGTTAAATTTGCATTTGATTGTATCCAATCCATGGTTACTTTAAAGTTTAAAAAAGCTACTAAGAAGATCAGAAAAGATTATAACTTTTTCATGCATCTAGGATTGATCTGGTTAAACCAGGTTTTTGGTAAATCCCTTTAATCCATTTCTTAAGTTTTACTAGATATATAATCCCTGGTATATGGAAGTAAACTTAAGCCTTTGCCGTCACAGCTTTTATTTTTAGATAAGTTATGTAAATAATTCCTAAATAACTAACGACATAACGTATCACCCTACATGCTTTACTTAACTTACCTAAATAATTTTTCGGTCTGAATTTAATAAAAAAAATTATGTTTTTCTTTAAACAGCTTGCGGTGAGCCAACGTTCCTCTACGACGGTCGATGCTTTACTCATTGTCCAGATCAAAGTTTCCCCGTAAGTGGAGAACCCTCCAGCGAAGATGATGCTCCAATGGATTTCACGAACTTAGACGAAACACAACAAATAATGAATGCTCGTTCATCATTTAATAATCCATTAACAAACATCGAGGACTCCCAAAAACTCTGCGCCGCATGTGACAAAAGCTGCCTCCGCTGCAATGGTCCAAGTACAGCGCATTGCACAGCTTGCTATCCTGGTAGCCAATTGAGAGTAATCAGTGAGCAAGAGTCCTACTGCTACGTCTTTGCTGAACGAAGTTCCGGAAATCAGGATGAATCTTCGAATGCGACAAGAACTTGGGTGAATGTACCAGTCATTTTCTTACTTATATTTGTACCATCTCTGGTTGTGATTGTTGTTGTGTTTCTTGCTATTGCTACTGGTAAACGATTGGGGTTTCGCAAAGATTATTCATACGGGAGAGTAGCGTTCAGTCCTATTAATGAGGAAACCTGTGCTTTAACAGCGGAAGAGGAGCCAGATCATGATGAACCAGGACCTAGTGGGCGCATGAATACAGAAGAACTTTTTATACCTAATCGAGAACAAGAAGTGCCACATCATAGATTAATTGTTGAAAGTGAATCTGACTCGGATTCAGACTCTGGTACAAGAAGTGGCCTTCTTTTATAAGACTAAGTTAAGTAGGATTATACGCAAATTCCATTAGTTAGGTAAATACTTTGGTTGTAATTTATTTAAAGCGCTGAACATGGTAAATAATTGTAACATTTGACGTCACAAACGGAACGCATCCAATACACAAATTGTTGTTTTTAACATTTCAACTTTATCTTTATCTTGTAAAATACTTATTATTTGTTTGTTTTTAGTTTAAAATTTAGACTAAGGAGAGTTAACATTTAAAATGATAATAAAGTTTGCATTTGTAGTTTAAATGGAGATTATCGTTTTAATTAAAAGTAAAGTGCTCACCAAACAAAAGTTGCACTATTCAGGTGAGCTTCAATGAAGAATTTTATTTTCTGTTTTTTCTTGCCAAGTCAATTGTTGCAAATGCAAAAATGCCGTTTATTATGGAAAGTACCAACAGTATTGTTTGGAGTGTCACAACTATAATCAGGAGAATAGATAATTTGATAGACGAAGCCATTGAGTGAGTTCATAAACATCAGCATTTCTGTCTTAGTATCTTATTCCAGCAAATGTTTTAATACAAGAAACAAACACATTCATTCTTAAGAAGCAATGAACGCATCCACTCCAACTTGACAGCTACTTGACGAGTGACAGTTATGCAAAATCCCCGCGTAAAAAGTTGTTCACGTCAGTTGTTTGCAATCATAGAACGGGGTTTGCTCGAAAATGGTGTTTTCATAATTAGCCTGCAAAAAAGCGACTAAGAAAATGTGAAATCTTTCGAAAATCGTGAGTCCAATCAGCAAGGACAGCATGTCGCGCATCTTAAAACGTGATTTTTCACTTAGTGGATAAGATACGTAAATATGCCGGTTAATTACTCACAGAAGCATTGAAACAAACGCATTCAAGTCAAAATCAAAAGCTTTTCCTTTGTACTGATGAAAAAATGTTCTTTGATGAAGAATAGTTCAGCAAACAGAAATATAGAGTACGCCCTGTCATCACGACATACGCCTGAACTCGTTCGCCCAATTTCGATGTTACTGGAAGCAAATAGGGGCCATTTCAAAAAAAAAAGTTTTCACAATTTGTAGTCATACGATATGTACATAGATATACAGCTCTATTCTGCTAAACAGCGGATCGAACGTTTGATTCACATCTTCGATTCATTTTCACTCAACTTTGCTATTCTGTTAGACGGTTGATCACTACCTTGCCGATATTAATTCGAAATTATTTCGAAAACGACTGTTCTGTGAAGTTTCACTTCAAGCATTTGTTTTTAGGAGATTTTGTTTGTGAAGATTAAAATAACTAGATTTAAATATGTATTTTAAAATGGGTAGTGTAGCTTTGTATTTCCGTTTTTAAATCAAACTCGGAAGGATGCAAATAGAAGGATACAAAGTAACCTCCGTAGAAAACGTCTAAATATAATGGATACACCAGATGAAACGCAAGAAACCCTTGATACAAGTTATAATATATGAATACAAAACAAGACTGTTTTTTAAAGATTTATTAAACCATTCACTAAACATTCAGCTCTCTTTTATTACATGTCGGTTATATATATATTCATTTTAAATTTGTAGTGGCTCCAAGTCTAACATTGAAAACGGTCAAAAAATATTTCAATACCTATACAAATAATTATTCCTCTTTTTTTAACTTTTTTCACTCAACAACTTCCTTGGTGAGTGGGCCTAAAATATTAATTTCTTTTGTAATTCTTCCCAATATTGTTTTTGTTTGCTCCGGAGTTCTTTTACTTCTATATTGCGCTATGTCTATGTTTTGTTTTATAAGCCCAAGCATCACATCGAATTGGTCATGGTTTGTTATTTTCTTCAACAAAACAATTTTAGTACTTTCAGATACATATTTTTTACTTACATTTTTCTACTTTCCACCGCAAATCACAAACTTACGGATGATTCGATGACAGACTTGTATGGACAATTCATTTCGATCGTTTAGTGTGATAGGAAACCAGCTTACCGACGGGGAATGATTCCCTTCCAATCTTTAGTTGAGTAGAAGTTTTCGATTTTCGATCGATCATTCCCGCCGATGTTTAGCAGAATAGGGCTGATATTTTTTTCGAGTATCCCAAAGCATTTGCTAGTACTCGGTACCAAATTTAAAATGTGATTTTGTAAAATGAAAAAGGTTCTTTATTTTTATTATATATTTTTTAATAGTTATTGCATCGTGTGTACAGAAGTTTTACAGAAATAATGGTTGGACGACTGTTGCACAAAGAAAATTTTGCATTCATCGTATTTGGTACAACACAAATAATGCGCCAAGTTGTATCCACATCAGGAAATAGGCTCATATACACGAATAAATGTCAAGTATCCCCTTTTATCAAGAAATTTGGTCATAAGTTCGAAGAAACTGGTTCAACAATTGATGAAGGTAAGTCTGAGCGAGCACTGTGATCAACAACTGACGAAAACGTATAGAATGTACAAAAATCTTTTCGTGAAATCCCCAATAAGTGCAACCATTATTTTATTTTTTCTCTAAAATGGTTGCGCTCATCCATATCCCTTCTATTCTACTCGTAGAGCTTACTTGCAGCTCTCATCGTTTAATTTTGCGCAGTTTTAAGTTTGATATACTTACTTACCTTATGTATTTCCTTGTGGGATCTTGGACCTCTATTACGCCTACGCGCCATCGTGTATGGTTTCTGGCAAGATGCCTGCGCCATGTTCTCCTTGGACCGCCGGCTATTCTGCCAACCTGGGTTAACGGGTACTATTGCATACCATGGTCAGCTGTGGAACTGCCACCTTTTCGGAAGGAGTGGCCAATTCACTGCTACTTTCGTCATTGAACGATCGTGCTTATAGGTTCCTGACTCGTACAAAAGTTTTGATTTTTTCCTTGATTCCTTGGACCAAAAAAATTTCTTCCGCTTTTTTTTGCGAACCAAAAACCCTTCATGAAGAACGAATAGAATCAAAGAGATATAGAAAAATAACGAACAAGGAGAGAAGAAACGTCAAAAAGTGTCATCGAAACTTTGTCCCACGACTCAAGGGTTGCTGGTTTTCTATCTCATCTTCTTTCTCTTTTGCGCTTGTGTGAGTCGTGACTCAAAAGTCACCGTGTAAAAGCGACATAGGGATTTTCGAAAATTTTATCTCGAGCGTTTGTTGGGAAATATAAACCAGACTAAATGGAACAAAATAAACCCTCGGCAATCCACTAATGATCAGACTAACTTCTTAGAAGTAACCAATATACTATCTGTTGCTTCAAGAAATATTCATCCTGTTCTGAAAAGCTCTCAACAATATAAACATCGAAATAATTTTTCACAATAACTTAATTTTCTGGAATTTAATACATACTATAATTAATAAAAATAAACTTAATAAATAATTTTTACATTGACATGAGCGAAAGGTAAGTTATATTCTTTCAGCAACCAGCCGCTTTCTCGAACAATCTCCAAAAGTAAACTTCGAGTCCCCTTTCACATAGACATGTGCTGAGCAGAGCAGATATATGTTCTTACAGTGGGTGAGAAAGAGAAAGCGAGTATTTTTCAAGGAATATCTTAGGAACAACTTTATAATTAAATCCGTGTTCTCATATAGTTGGAAAAAACCAAAATCATTCCCATAAACCCAAAAAATTAGCGGTGATGAAAATGATTTTCGGCCTAAAGCAATTCTGTCATTTCTTCAAGGCCTTTGACAATGTCAATTACAAACTAAGGGGTGAGCCAAGCTTATGCGGAAGTTTTCATTAAATTAAATACCGACACATTTATTGTCAAATCGATATAGAATTTTATTATAATGGTCTATGGCAATTATAATGGTATACAATATCGTTCATTTTACCACAACAGCTTCTATTGCAAGCGACCATCCGAAGGTCAAATTTATCGATGACTTTTTGAAGAGGCCGTCGCAAAACTTAGTTAAAACTCATCAGTTATGCTCGACTTATCAACACGTTACTTTCTTTGGCTCACCCCGGAAAATATTTGCCATTCACATAAAACTCCTGACCTACTCGTCTCTACTCGTATCTGGAACATTTATTATACCCTTTGACACTAGCGCCAAGAACCTAGGACTCATTTTTAATACATGGAAAGAACACATAAGCTCTACCCTTGGGACTATTTATAGAGAACTATCGACTACCCAAGATTCACACCAATATGCATTTGAATAATAATAAATTATAGTGCCAGTAACATTCTGCCCCTTTAAGCTCTTAACCGTAACAATCGTCTCGCTATGAATGCTCATAATTATACCCTCAAGTCTATTTTCGAACGTAATCGCAAATATTGTGATCTTTTTCTAAGACGAACAACTCTTTTGGGGAATACCTTACCGAGCTCTAGTAATTATAGCTTGCAAACATTCAAACCTTACATCGTTAGCCCTCTATTTTCTTCCTCCATAACTTTTTATCGCCCCTGCTGTGTGCAAACATTTCAAGGGTACTGACAATGCTTAGAGCGCGATTTTATTATAAAAAAGAAAATATTTTCAGCACTCCAAAACAGGGGTTTTTTGTCCAAACTTTCAGGCAATGCGTTTAATGGAATGATTCGTAAGCCTTTATGGTGCCATACAAATTTCCACCTTGTATCTCCCACACAAAGCACCCGGGTACTCAGTTGAGTTCTTAGTATTGTTCTCGTTCGTTGCATTTTACAGTTATGTTGGATAACGGTGCAATAAGTGTGCAAAACTTACGCGGCATGTGTATGCATTGTTATTTTTTATTTGAGCCATAGAAGTGAGCGTGTTAAGATCATAATTATGGAGGGAATACCGTGCAATTCCAGGGGATATATTCGCTTATATCGGTAAGTTGCACCATAATCGAGATAAAAATATGTGCGAATAAGTTTGGCTGCTTCTATTTACAATTTTCAATTGTTTTAGGTTAACTAAGGAGAAATAATTTATTTTTGAGGCTTACTCAGACGAGGAAGAGTTCGTGGATGACACTGACGGTGATGCAGAATGGTTGCCTCCAAATAATCAGGATTCTTTTTTTTTTTTTTATAATTTGCGGGCGAGTTATACTCGTAGTATCTACACCAGCCTTCACCAATCCACCACAAAATTCACAAAACACAGTCTTTATTGATGTAATTTAATAAAATAGTATATTTAAAATTGTAATTATTAGCGTTGTTCAATAATACGAGGGCGGGTCAATAAGTCCGTGACTTTTTGAATTTCTGACCTCTTTACTGAAACAGCAACACTGCTCCTGTCAACAGGCATCTGTCAGTTGACTCCTGTCAAAATTTAAACTTGCTGCGTCAGTTAGTTTGTGTTTGACAGCTATTTTTATCAGACTACTCACTAATTTGAGGAGAAAATGGAAAAAAGTGAATTTCGTGTGCTTATTAAGCATTATTTCTTGCGAAAAAAAACCATTACCGAGACCAAGGCTAAGCTTGATAAATACTATGGGGACACTGCACCATCGATTTCAATGGTAAAAAAGTGGTTTACTGAATTTCGTTGTGGCCGTACAAGCACTGAAGATGCCGAACGTCCTGGACGCCCAGTTGAGGTCTCTACACCCGAAACAATCGAAAAAATTCACGATATGGTGTTGGCCGACCGAAGATTGAAAGTGCGAGAGATTGTGGAAGCCGTAGGGATCTCGCATGGCTCAGTGGTTTCAATTTTGAATGATCACTTGGGCATGAGAAAGCTTTCCGCAAGATGGGTGCCGCGTTTGCTCACAGTCGACCACAAACGCAATCGTGTAACAACTTCACAGGAAGGTTTGGCGTTGTTTAATCGCAATATGGAGGAGTTTTTGCGCCGTTTTGTAACCGTGGACGAAACATGGATCCATCACAACACACCAGAGAACAAACAACAGTCAAAACAGTGGGTTTCTAAGGGTGAATCGGCGCCAAAGAAGGCCAAGGTGGGTTTGTCAGCCAATAAAGTTATGGCGACTGTTTTTTGGGATGCCCGCGGGATAATCCACATTGACTACCTTCAAAAGGGAAGAACAATCAATGGGGAATGTTATGCCAACTTATTGGACCGATTCAATGACGATTTGAAAAAAAAACGACCTCATTTGGCCAAGAAAAAAGTTCTTTTCCACCAAGAC
Organism: Volucella inflata; assembly: GCA_928272305.1. Taxonomy (NCBI): domain Eukaryota; kingdom Metazoa; phylum Arthropoda; class Insecta; order Diptera; family Syrphidae; genus Volucella; species Volucella inflata. The sequence continues at coordinate 43,537,824 of OV743716.1, read as the reverse complement.
AATGCAAGGGTGCACACATGTGCAGTTGCCATGGCAAAAATCCATGAATTGGGCTATGAATTGCTCCCTCATCCACCCTATTCTCCAGATTTGGCTCCGAGCGACTACTTCTTGTTCCAAACCTGAAGAAATGGCTTGGTGGAAAAAGATTTGACTCCAATGATGAAGTCATCTCGCAAACAAAGGCCTATTTTGAGGACCTCGACAAATCATTTTTTTTGAAAGGGATAAACAAATTGGAGAAGCGTTGGACAAAGTGTATAGAGCTCAAGAGAGACTACGTTGAAAAATAAAATTATTTTTTTATCAAAAAATCTGTGTTTTAATCCAAAAGTCACGGACTTATTGACCCGCCCTCATATATATCAATTTGTAATTGATAACTTTATTTAAATGTTAGTTCAGTTTATCACTTGGTGTTCTTTTCTTCACTGCCACTACCAGAATGAAATGAATGTTGTCCTTCTTGTTGTTGATCAGTCTTCAAACCTGCATTAGTAGAACTGTTAGCTGTTCGATGGCATGATCGTTGTTTATAAATTTAGAGAAGTGTTTATGAATGGCGTGATTGTTGTTTGTAAATGATATTAAGGTTTTTTGATATATGATATATGTATGTACATGTGTACATATGTAACGCCTCCCGCCGTGGAACGAACTAAGCGAATTTATGATCGAAGTTCGTTTGATGAGGTCGCTATGATGATGATGATGGTACTTGGATAATGGATTCATATGTTTTGATTTTATAGACGATGACGAAAATTGTTGGATACAGTCCTCCCCTTAGTCTATTTATTTATCGGTTCAGGGACAGGTTTTCAGTGGGATAGGTATTAGGATGGGTTAAATAGGAAACGGTGGAAAGGACAAACTCAAAACCAAAGTGAGAAAAAAAAAAAAAATTGTTCATATGTTACAATGTATTGGGTGACAGAAATTAATTATATAGAAACAACTTAAACGGCCCATTCCGTTGGCTCAAATTAACGAAAATCCATGTATTTTTTTTTTTTTAATATATATACATATGTATACACACAACCGACTGGGGTTTATATCAATCTGATATTTTGTTGACATAATAAGAACTACGTAAACTTTCTTTTATTTTTTATTTTTTGTTTATGTACTTTTCGTTTTTCAGTTTCTACGGTTATTTTATGATTTGCAACAACTTTGTGTTCGTTGAACCTTGAACCTAGGTGCTAACTTATTTCTTCTGTCGCCCTGTTCGTAGATTTGTTCATCTTGTATGTAGTTAGGTGGGTCTTTTCGTGTCTGATTGCGTTTGTTAATAATGTTTTGTTTAATACGTAAACTGTGCTCGTGAATCATTTTTGTTAATTTCGTATAATCCTCTATATGCTTCTTTATATAATCCTGTTCTGCCTTGTGATCCGTCTTAAAAGATAGAACGTTGTTTTCGTTGTTTTGGCGATGGCGTGATAGTTAGCTCATCGGACTATCACGCAGAGAGTCTGGGTTCGATTCCAGGCTGGGTCACCAACAATTTTTCAAATCGCCATCACCCTTTCGGCGGGCAATGGCAAACTCCCGAAAGTAAAATTGCCTACGAAAGAGCTTCTAAGGAGTGCCGTTCGGACTCGGCGATGAACCGTAGGCCCCGCTCAGATGTGACAAAAATGACAAAGTGAGCAACACAAATGAGTGTCAAGAAGCTAGGCCATGGCCCATAACGGGCTGCCAGCGCCACAGTGTTTTTGTTTTTGTGTTGTTTTTGGTAATATGGCCAGAGAGTAGTTCAAAAGGGGAATATTTAGTGGAAGAATGGATGCTATTATTGTATGTTATGACAGCTTCATCAACTATTTCAGCGATGGACTTATTTTGGTTTTGGCATTTAATAATTCTTATAAGTTCGGTTAACGTGGAATGGAATCTTTCTATAGACGAGTTGCCGTTTGAACTTTTAGCACTTATGTTATGTAATTGAATATTGTAAATCTTGAGAAAGTCTTTGAAAATCGTGGAGATGAATTCACTACCATTGTCCGCTATTACAAATTTTGGTACACCATGATGGGGAAAAAAAGTCTTTAGAGCTTTAATAATATTTATACTATTTCTAGAGGGTTTAGTACCCTCTAGACATAGTGTAGACACATGCTGATTTACTAAATTTATCAATGATTGTGAAAAAATTTTCTTTCTGCACCGAATAGATGTCGATGTGAACAATCTCTAATGGTTTACTTGGAGTCTGTGTTATTTCAAATTTTAATTTTTCCCTACCTCGGTCTTATTTGTTTTTTTGGCAAATGATGCAATTGTTGATAACACGTGTTACGATTTTACTGATATTTGGAAAATATATTTCTCTTTTTAAGTGTTCTACCGTTTCATTTATACCTCAATGATTTAAGTTACAATGGTAGTCACGTACAAGTTTTTCTTGTATATCAGGTTCGGCAATGTCTTTTAAAAAGGTAGTACATCACCAATTTCATATGGTTATTATTGAAATATTTGGAGTACGTTAATTGTACTTTTTTAAAAGTCATGTCGTCCGTGAATATAGCTGAGACTTTTTTTGTGTTTAGATAATTTTGAAATATATTCTTTATGACAGACTCACTATCTACGTTTTTGCGTTCAAATACAAATCTCTTTTTCCTTTAAATAGAATAGTTAATTTGGGCTGAATTTCATCTTGTTTATCATTGAACTTTAAAATGATTTGACTTGAAAATTCGTTTAAAGGTCGTTCCGAAATAGGTATACCATCATTCAAGTTTTCCTGTGCAGAATGAATTGTAGTCACGTTATCGCCTTCATCAAAATTGTTTTGAAGTGAGGCTAAATCTACGTTTTCTTCCTCGGCTAAAGTTTAGTGTGTCTTTTTCATATTAATTTCTATCCTAGATAGGGCATCTGCGTTAAGGTTTTGTTTTCCTTTTTTATGGGTTATGAAATAGTCAAACTCTTCTAGTTGCAATCTCCAACGAATTAATTTAGAATTTGGCTCCCTCAAAGAAAATAGCCATATAAGAGGCTTATGGTCTGTAACTATTTGAAACCTTCTACCATATAAATAGGGCCTAAAATATTTGGTAGCCCAAACGACCGCTAAAAGTTCTCTTTCAATAGTGCTATACTTTTCTTCGCTTTTGGATAAAGTACGACTGGCGTAACAATTCGGTTTATCCGAGCCGATCTGGCCTTGAGATAATATTGCGCCTATTGCAACATTACTAGCGTCGGTAGTAACGTTGAGTGGCTTGGTAAAATCTGGGAACCGAAGTATTGGATCGTTGCATAGGAGAGATTAGCATGTTTCGAAGCACTCTATATATCTCGCATCTAACTTTATTTTATTGTTCTTTCGAAGACATTCAGTCATTGGCTTCGTTAAATTCGCAAAATCTTGAATAAATTTTCGGTAATAACCAAGTAATCCAAGGAATGACTTGATTTGTCTATTGGTTCTTGGTATGGGGTAATTTCTAATAACACTTATTTTCTCGGGGTTGGGCTTAACGCCATCGCATGTTACAATATGCCCCAGAAAGGATACTTCTTTCTGTAAAAAGACAGATTTCTGAAGTTGAACTTTTAAATTGGCTACTCGGAGCTTATCAAATACCGCAGTCAAGCTATTTAAGTGTTCCTGGAGAGATGTTGAGAAGACAATTATGTCATCCATATACACAAGACACACCTTTCCTATCAAATCTTTTAAGACGTTATCCATGACTCTTTGGAACGTCGAGGGGGCGTTTCGCAAGCCAAAAGGCATGCGTACGAACTCGTAATGCCCATTATCCACTGAAAATGCTGTCTTTTGAATATCTTCCTCTTTTATCTGGATTTGGTGAAATCCTGACGCGAGATCTAATGTCGAGAAGTAAATACTTCTCCCAAGCTTATCAAGGATTTCGTTAATGTTCGGAAGTGGATATCTGTCCTCTACTGTCTTTTTGTTAAGTTTGCGGTAGTCAATGACTAGCCGCCACTTTTCTTTCCCGCTTTGGTCCTTTTTTTTTTAGAAACAATCCATATAGGGGAAGACCATGGAGAAAAACTGGAACAAATGATTCCCTGTTTTAGCATATCTGAAATTTGGTTTCGAATCTCTTCCTTATGTATATATAGATAGCGGTATGACTTTGTATAAATGGGTACATCGTCCTTAGTTTTTATTGTATGCTTAATTTGGTTAGAGAACGTTAAGTTCTGTCCCTCATTGAAAAATATGTCCTCATATCGCTTACAGAGTCTATATGTCATTTTTCTTTCCTCGGTGTTTAAATTGGAGGATGCTATGAAGTCGTAAATGTCTTTGTTCCCAAGAGTTTTGCTGTTCTTAATTGCAAGATGATGAACTTCAACATACTCGTCATGTTTTATAAGATCTGCTTTAATTGGTTGCTCGATTAAAAATGTCTGAGGTGACTCTGAAGTATTAATAACTTCGATAAAAGCATACCAATTTTGTGCATTGTATATACCCTCGGGAATAATTAAATTCGTCTTTACAATTGTTGGCTTTATGTGGATGCTACCGTGTTCGACATCAACTGGCAGATAAATGACCAACTTGCTTAGCTCTGGAACTGTGTATGTTTTAGACAATGTATTGCGTTTATAACTGAGAGGTATTTTACTGTTTTGAGTTTCTAAAAATGAATCTTTGAGATCTAATTTTATGCCAAGTTGTGCCATGATATCGATTCCAATCAAACCATCAAAATAATTGTGAAATTGGAAAACGAGAAATGATAAGGTTTCTTTAGTTTGAAACTCTGTCAGACCTTTTCTGATAATTTGTTTATTTACAGGTTTGGTATCAAATATTGTTTTAATTTGTATGGGTTTGGGTAGACGTATTTCTGTATGTTTTAGTATTCCCGGATTAATAAAGGACCTGTTACTACCTGTATCTATGAGAAATTTAAGCGTTTTTGTGTCTAAGCTTCTGATTTCAATATATGGTAAAGCGAAGGTGTTATGATTATTTAAGTCTATGTACCCTGTAGGTTGTCCGAGGCTTGCATATGAAAATTTCGGTCATCTATCTCACTAATTATTCCTCCACTTGAACTAGCAGAATTTCTTGTATTTTGGTTATGATTTAAATTGCTGCTTTCTAGGTTGTGTAGTTCCTGCTGTCTACTATGGGGAAAACTATGTCTGGAATTGGCACTGTATGTATCCATTGGTTCTTTGTCTGAACTTCTATTTGTTCGCCGATTGCGGCTTAAGCCAGATTTATTACTGTGTATAGGGTTATCGTTTCGTCTAATATTAGCATTGGTGAAATTATTTCGGTCTAGATCGTCAAACCTCTGATTAGTTTGTCTAATCTGACCACGTCCCCCAATATTATTAGAACGATAGTATTGTCTTGTAGGTTGATAAAAATTACCTATAGGGTTTTGTGGAGGACACTACCTACTATCGAAAGTGGGTCTAAGATTCTGATTAGTATATGTACTATATGTTCTCTCTTGATTTCTATCGAGTAAATTGTTGTCGATTGTTTGACGGTGGAAGGTATGTATGATTCTGCTCTTGCAGACAAAGATTTAGGGCGTCGGATAACTTCATTGGTTGCATAGACCTAACTGTGGACCCCAAAGGTTCCCTAAGTCCCGACAGGAATGAGTTAAGGCACATTTCCTGGTACAATGTTTGCTTTGCTGCAATTACATTTTGTTTTTTTTTTGTACTTACGAAAAGTATCACGATATTTCAGGGTGCATCCGAAAGTGGGTTTGAGGTTGTACTGATGAGCATTCATAGCGAGACGGGTGTTACGTTTCGAGGTTTGAAGGGGCGGAATGCTACTGGCAATTTCAGAGGAGCACTGGTGGTGAACAGGGTGAGACAGGAGACATTACGTCGGTGGTCGAGGATGCCAATCGACTGTGTAATATTAGCATCACCTATTAGTTTTATCGCACGGTTTTGAATCCGATCTAGTAGGCGTAAAGAAGTTTTGGGAGCACCTGACCAGATGTGAGCATTGTACTCCAATTTTGGGCGGATGAAAGCTTTATATATTGAAGCCAGATCAGAGGGGTTGAAATATTTCTTACATCGCTTAAGGAAACCTAGACATTTCGCAGCATTTTTGGCGACTTCGAATGTGTGGTCATTTCAACGTAAGTTGCCATTGACACACATACCAAGATTGGAAAGTTTTCGGTTTCAACGATGCAAGTGCCATTCATGGATAATGGCTGGGTATTTGAATTTTGCTTAAGCGACAACAGACCGCATTTTGCTTTGGAAGCATTACATTCCATTCTGTTGGTAGTTCTCCAATTGGTTATGCTGTTGATATCGGAATTTAATGAGCTTAACATCCAGTCCTACAGCCGAAGAGCAGGGACGTGATTTCGGGAACGAATATGAAAAGCGGAGAGTACTGTCGTCAGAAAAGGAGTAAATTGGATTAGAAGTAGCAGACAAGAGATCATTGATGAAAATAAAAAGATTGTCGGAGACTGAACGCAGCCCAGGAGCACGCCCGCATTTATTTTGTGAATATCAGACTTGAAACCATCTAAGACAACTTGAATTGAACGATTCGAAAAGTAATTTCTAATCCATAGAAGAAGAAAGTCATCGATCCCAAATGTACTCATTTTCGACAAAAGAGCCTGATGCCAAACTCTGTCAAATGCCTTAGAAATGTCAAGTACAACTATCTTGCTTTCGCCTGATTGATGTAGATGAGTGTTGGGATGCAAGACGAGGCAGAATTTCTAATGTTTTTGAAAAAAGAACCAAAAATTTTGATCATATCAGCAGCGGCATCCATGTCTTTATCGAGGAAACATAACGACCAGTTAAAATTCCTAAAGAAGGTGTTAAGTCCGCTCCAATTGGCTTTCTCGTATTGCCATACTGTTCATTTAGGAATTTTTTCTCTAACTGTTTGGTCAATGCACGAGAATTTAGCTGATATTACACAATGGTCCGACGAGCCTAGAGGTGAGAGCACATCAACAGTGTACTTATCAGGGTGAGAGGTTAGAAACAAGTCCAGGGTGTTGGCGGTATGACTTTCAACGTCTGAGTTTCGCGTGGGCTCATTTACAAGCTGGGTCAAGTTGTTTTCCGTAGCGAAGATCTCAACACACTATCCTTCGGGTGTTGTCTGTCCAGAATGTCGAAGCCACCCAGAATTGTGTATATTGAAATCGCCCGTAATAACGATTTCAGTATGAGAATACAGGGATACAATTCATTGTATGGAGTCAGACAGCGCATCAAACTCATTAAAAGTCGAATTGCTGTCTAGTTTGGGGCTTCTGTAAATAAAGCAGTAGTGGATAATTTTCTTACGGAGATGGAATTTTAACCACATGAAATTGAATACCGAATTGGAGCAAGGACTACATTGTGGTGGAGTTTGGTAAGCTACATCACTACGCACGCGGTGAGGGAAGAATAATGGCACTAGTTCTTAGCCAGGTAGCTTCAGACCAGAGTGATCTGAGAGGTGTGGACGGGGGTCTACCTGTGTTTCACTTAGCGCCAAAAAAGCTGGTCTGTATTTACAGACGTGGACGTACACAGAAAAATGATTATAATGATGAATATTTGCTATGTCCACTCTGAATTTCTGAGCCATTTCAAGAAAAACACAAAAAAAACACAAACCCCCACAATGCTAAGCGAGGCTGCGAAGTGAAAACCTTGTCGTTGGTTTACCGAAACAAATTGTTGTAGGTATTATGCCCTTACAACAATATGAGACAGTACACCAACAAAATTGTCATTCGCAACCTGCCATCCATCGGTTGTTACATACACTCAGTCATTGTCATTGCCATATAACAGCAACGGCAGTGACCGGGTGCAAGCAACGGCACTCCGACCGGGGGCAGGATAGAGGATGCCCCCACTATATATGTATTTATATATATATGTTTTTTTTTCCACCACTGCACTGCACAAATGTTTTTTTTTTGTTTTTTTTTCTGACATAGAAGACCTTGCAGAAATGAATACAATGCAAAACGTAATCGAAACCCACAATGAATCCGGTGAAAGCGATTCTGAGATTAACAGTGATACTTCAGCTCCGCTTGGATCATCAGGACAATACGTTTCTCGAGATCAAACTATTTGGAAGACGTCACCGCATCCATCATCGCAAATTAGATCACACAATATCATCCGCGAATCTGGTAGAACATAATCAATGAAGTCAATCCCCACAAACAAACAAAATGAACGTGGAAACCTTTGTCACTGGAGGAGCTGAGCGCTTTTTTCTTTGTGGTTTTAGTCGTCATCACTCAAATATGGAGCATGTCAATGAATTGTGGAAACCTAACTCTCTAAGTCAGAGGCAGATTTCAAAGCACTCAGCGATATATATATTCGCTTTGACAATGCAAACACACGTGCAGATCCGCAAGCAAGTGACAAAGCAGCTCTAATACGTGACTTATGGACTATGCTAAAATATAACCTCCGTGCCCACTACAAACCACATGAAAATCTGACTGTAGACGAACAGCTTTTTCCGTACCGGGATCGAACGAAATTTACACAGTAAATACCGTCCAAACCCGCCAAAGACGGCATAAAGCATTATATATACTCGTACACGTAATTTTTGCACACAGATACTGGAGTCTATTTACCGAAATACGAGTACTATGTCGATGTGTATTTTTATCACAGGCAAAGAAGCAAGCGGGGAACAGCAAACAAATATCGGCGAAAAAGTAGTGATGGAATAGAGTGAACACTACAAGGGATCAGGAAGAAATATCACCACAGATAATTTTTTTACTTCATTTCCATTGGCTAGGTGTCTCAGAGCTAATGGCCTTACATTAGTTGGGACGATCAGGAAAAATAAGGCTTGTATTCCCAAAGAGTTAGCCTTCCATGATCAAGCAACATTATGCTCATATGTTCCAAAGAAAAATAAACACTGTGATATTGTTGTCAAGTATGCATGCTTCTCCACAAATTGACCACACTGCAACCAAAAAACCGGAAATAATTCGCTATTATAACTCCACAAAATCCGGGGTCGGCCAAATGAATCAAATACTTTGACAATACTCAACTAAGAGAAGAACAAATCGTTGGCCGCCAGAATTTTTTTATAATATTTTGAATGTAGCATGCTTGGCAACAAACGTTATTCATTTTGAGAATAATCCGCAAATTGCTCAAAGAACAGATCAGAGCAGATTCTTTTTGAAAAACTGGGAGGGGAGTTATGTATTCCCTTAATTCGCCAAAGATGCCAAGAACCAATGGTGACGCGTTTCTACTTTAGTAAGACTCATATGGAGGCCGTATTGGGTAATAAACTACATTCTGCACCAACGCCGCAAACACCCACTTAGGACGGCGATAGCACTGGACGAAGGAAGTGTACAGGATACTGTCAGATGTGCAAATGTACAGACGAGAAGCGTAGATGGAAAACAAGGAAAGCTGCACAAAACGCCATTTTCCAACATGAGATGAGCTAACCAACCCCGAACTTGTTGTTTGCAAGGATTGCTCCGAATAATCTTTTGCGTAAGAAATGTTATTTATAAACGAATTAAATAATGAACACGTATCGAAAAAATGTTTTTGAAAATTGCATAATTACATGGGTACTCACATGTACTCCATTTGAGCGACAGGGGGTGTGTTTTAGACACGGAAACAAGACAGGTAGTACAAGATTAAATTTGTTGACCAATTGATATTTTTCTTTCTGTAAACAGTTTTTTTGAGGATGTTCCAAAACTTCAGAAAAATATATAAAGAAGTAGAAAAATTATGACGCTTCAAATTCAAAAAAGTATCCGGGTACTCTGTATGTCACCATAATGGTTAAAACACACATTAAAGTTATACATATAAAGCTCGTACTGTTCCTACCTTTAATGTCACTAAACTGAGAATTTCACAACCTTTCATTCATGTACAAACACAGTGCGAACAGCACATGCCATATAACTATGTACGTTGCACAAATGTACGAGTACACAGATAAATATATTGGCATACGAATTCCTTGGTTTCCCGAAAAACATAAATTTTCCAACACAAAATCAAAATCCAAGGATACTCGTAGTAGCACCACAGGAATTTTCTTTAACGAGTATTCATTCGAACAGCCTCCATACATACCTGTGCAACAACAAAATAATTTCTTTCCTTAAACACCTGGTTAACTGGTGGCTTTTGCTATGGTTACTGCATCATACATTGCCACCCTTCTCAACTTTGTTATTTAGTTAAGAAGTACAATTCCATGTGCATCCGCACTTTAGCCAGCCCACACTAACTTTGGTTTTGCTCAGAGATACATATTTTTAAAAAGGCCGTTAATAAACGTTGGTACGTAAAAGGCCTATGTCCTGGAAGCTAGTGCGCCTAGAGCACCTCTAATGAGATAATTACAACAATGATGCACTTTAGGGTGGTAATTAAATTTGCAATAGCAAATGTTTAAGTGGTGGCAATTATTTAATTATAAACGCCATTTAGTTGAAACACATTTCGACCGCATCTTCTTCTGTCTTCTATATTTTAAGTGTGATATAATTAAATTTCAAAGCGAAGCCCTAATTGAATTGTTTTTGATCAGTGGCACCTTTTGTTTAATGCTACTTTGATGTGGGTAGAAACAACATTAATTAGCTTAAGGGCTGGGGGAGTGTTTAGATCAATAATGTCTATTCAACTGTACAAATTTTCAAGCAATTATTGAAATATCGTATGCGCTTTAAGTCAACAAGAACAAAATTTTATCATCGTCAATTTGGTGGATGCATCTTCTACTCAAGAAATTTAGCAAATTAAGGACGAAGCGACACAAATTAATAAAATAAAACATACTAAATTTAACTAGACGGTTTTTGTTTTAAGCCAGTACTAACTTTGATTTTGAATAATCGGGGGAATACATTCTGCAATTAATTTGTAAACATAAGTGGAGGTGAAGAATATCACTCGAAGGTTTCTTTTTTCCCCCGGTGAGGGCATGTGAAACTCTTTCATCAGACACTATGAGTCGGAGTGTGAGATTCTTTCTCACTAAATACACCTCCCTTCGATAATCATGTTTGATACCGCAACTAAGTAAAACTTATCAAACAACTTCTTCATCACAATATAAGCTCGTTTGGTAGGTGCCTTTCCATTGAAAGATCCTACATGTTCCGCTTTTTTAATGCGGTTTAACCGGATCTTATGTTTTCTTGCGAAGTTTCTTGCTTCATCTTCGATAGAAGTAACTCCAAGGTCACGATGCAGGTCATTATTTCTTATAAACCACGGTGCATGTAGAATTTCTCGTAGGAGAAAGTTTGTAAAATACTAATATTTGTTTTCTTGGTACAACCCCAGAGTTGTATACTATAGGTATAAGTCCACACCGTTTTAGCACCTGCTTATAGAAAAGGAGCTTGTTTGCCACGATAAGCTTGGAATATTTACCAACTTGCTGTATTTAGTTTTTAGTTCTTTAAGTTTCTTTTTCACCCGAAGATTTTTGACCACTGTTTCAAGTATTTGTGGCCGTATGTCTACAATAACGAATAATGTTGACTTCCAATGCGTCGATTTTTGCTGGCTTCTTGGCGTAAAAAATACTCAAGATCTTAAAGGACATTTAGAGGCCCATTACGCGAAATAATGCTTTCATGGAATGCTTTCTTCAATAAGTTGATTGTTTCATTTGCTGTATGGCACGTAGCGCCATCCTGGTGAAACCACATGTTTTCCACATTCGTGCCATTCAATCGGGGGACGAAAAAGTAAGTATCGCTCTATAGCGAATTCTCTTGCCCGTAGCACGCTGATAAGCTTAATTTTTTTTTATGCAAACTAAACGGTTTTGCGGATGAAGGTTTCAGATGGTCGATTATATCAACTGTTATACAATCATAATTTTGGAATCTTATTTTTAAAATTTGCTATCGATGTTGAAATGTGAATGTCATCGCCATACAATTGCAAAACAACTGAATAAAAATGACACTGACAGTTTGGCAAGTGTAAATGTCTGAAGTAAGTACTGAGTTTAAAAAAACGCCTTTTATTATGATGTCGTACTATCGTACTATCAGGACAATGCTTTACATCATGTAAAGCATTGCATTCCAACCGATGTATACTTAGCCACCTTGGTCGCTGGAGCTTCACTCTTCTGGCTAAGTCGTTGTAGCAGTATAGCCCGCACAGTTCATCGTCGTATCTCATCCTGCATTCACCGAAAAACAAATTCTCACAAAGTAGCATGATCACCCATAATTATTGATTTTACTGGGATTATTAAGGTCTTATGTAGGGTCACTTTTATTGTTCGAGAGAGGGGTTTGCTAGTAAATTTCCTTTTAAGCCCAAGGAAGCAACGGTTATCGGAACGACAATTTTTCGTTTAATCTCAACGCTGGCGTCGTTGTCTAAATTGATAACGGAGCCTATATAGACAAAGTGGTGATCTTCTCCAAAATTATAACCGTCAAGGGTGATGTTCTGTCTGAGACGTCGATGTTAGGTATCCTTTCTTGTTGCCATCTTAAGCGATGAACACAATGTGAATCTGCGTCTGCTGCCGAATCTGAGATCTGCTATACTGTTAACCTATAAGAGTGACCACAATGTGCATCTACGTCTGCATCTGCTGCTCAAGTTGAATCCACTTCAACTTTTTGAAGCGGTTCAAATTGGACGTTTATAGCTTTTTTTACGTGTTTACGGAACTTTACAATTAAGCATAAACGAAATTTGAAAGTTTCTTTTTTTTTTATTGTTTTTTATGTGATCAATTTTATTATATTTTTTTTAAATGTTTGTTTGAATATGTATTGTGGAGCCCGAAGAAAGTACAAATGAATACGGAAAAACTAATTCCGTCCTAAGTAAAAGAAAAGGAATTTGACAAATCAACAGTACAAGAATGTTAGAAGGAAGGCGCTGGAGTGGGAAGAAGTGGCCAGTTGGTGCTTCTAGAAAGTATTAATCAAATATAAATTTTGCTTCTCCTTAGGCTGCAAAGCTGCAGTTGAAACTTGGAAGCGAAAATGGAAAACTCTTCGAGACAGTTTTAACAGGACTGTAACAAAAAGTTTGTCGGGTCAAGCAGCAGTAGAAATGTGCAGAAGATGTGCAATGGAAATACTCCCGTCTTATGGAGTTTTTGAGGAAGCGTTTGACGCCTCGGCGGAAAGTAAATTTATTTTGCTACATTGGTAGATGTGGTTCCAATGCATTTTATCAATATTCAGGTCAATCTGCAACTACTCATCTGAGGGGACATGCTGGTTCGACGTGGCTACTTCTCAAGTTCCAACCGAAGTGGAAATTTCTCCCAGCAGTCCGTCGACCTTCACTTTTGTTCATGCTTCCTTGTTATTCACCGAGGTGGCTTCTGATCACAGCACTTCAAGCTCATTAGACAATTCTTCTCGGATAACTCCAAGTAAAAGAGTAAGTTCTTTGGAGAGTGAGCAACTTGAAGAGCATTCTGTAAGAGCCTTGTTGGCACGGTTGAGAAATTTGCCAACCGAAACCAAAAACGAAGCTTTGCTTGCATTTTTTTCGCATGTTACTCAGCTTGAGGCCGAGTTGAAAGAAGAATAAAATTAAATTTAAAAAACAAAACTCGTTTTTTTTTTAACTGAACTACTTATTGTATTTATTACTAACTTTAAATTACAAACTACTACTACAAAGTATTACTTATACTATCTTATAACTACTTGCTTAAAACTAACTTCGCAGTTTTATGTTATTCTATTTTACATTACCTTCTAATTTCTTATTTGGATCCTGCCTTCGTAAAGAAAATATGAGGTGAGTAAATTTCGAACTTCGAAGGCATTTTGGGACCTGTTATTGCTGCCGCATCTGTGTATAGATGTCGCAATAATTCGGTGTGCAATATATATTAAGATTGTAGAGTATATCTGTAGTTTTAATGAAACTGTGCAAGATTGTACATGCCAAAACTATTTTGTCAGCGTTTTTAGGCTGATAATCTATGCACTTTCCGAGCATGCGCCACCGACTCACAAAAATTTTAAAATTGTTTTCAATAACCCTTCGAGCTCTTGAAAGTCTTGCATTGAAAGTGCCTTCTGGAATATCAAGCAAAACACAGGGATATGGCTATTGTTATTGATTTGCTGCCCAAATGTTGAATTTTTCAATACGTCACCATCACTTTGACTCCCATATGCCACAACATCGACAGCAATGAATGTGTAATTTGCATCACACACTCCTAGCAACACTGTGTTAATAAATTTTTTGGAAATTAAAAAATGTTGATCCAGATAGGTGGACACTTAATCTGGATATGTTTTCCGTCAATACTTACGACGCAGTTGGGCGCTTGCCACAAATTTCCAAAATCCTGCGATACGTTTTTCCAACCGTCGGGATTTAAAGGGGGCATATAAATAGGAGACAATGTCTGCCAAAGTATTTCGCAGACCTCAATTACAATTTTACGAACGGTTGAGACTCCCATTCGGAAAGTCTATGCCAAGTAGTTGGGTGAATCACCGTGCGACATATACCTGTAAGAGAAAGAAAGATTGAACTATATCTTAATTTAAAATGACTAAATGTTTATGGCGATGGCGCGATAGTTAGCTCATTGGACTATCACGCAGAGGGTCTGGGTTCGATTCCTGGCTGGGTCATCAACAATTTTCAAATCGTCATCACCCTTTCGGCGGTCAATGGCAAACTCCCGAAAGTAAAATTGCCTACGAAAAAGCTTCTAAGAAGTGCCGTTCGGACTCGGCGATAGACCATAGGCCCCGCTCAGATGTGACAAAAATGACAACATGAGCATCACAAATGAGTGTCCAGAAGCTAGGCCATGGCCCATATCTGGCAGCAACAACTACAGTGTTTTTTTTTTTGTTTTAGAATGACTAAATACAATAACATGAGCGTTAGCAGCAGCCTGTATTCCGGACTGATCGGCTTTCTTATAGATGTTTTTTCTAATTTGTTTCCCACGAGATTCAACAATAAATTAAATTGCGACTTGCTCATTCGGGTGCTCTTCAAAAATAATTCCTCGTCGTTTTTCTTTATGAATTTAAAAGTGGTTTCAAAATAACCACGTTGAAGTCTTGCTGAAGCCGCACCCACCACCTGCGTCTGTTTTTTAAAATAAATTTTGTTGCTAAAGGGCAAAACTTTACAACATTCAACAACAATTCGGCATCCATGTTGTACGATTGTGAAGTAAATTTCCAAATTAATCCCCCAGCTGACATTTGACATTCAATTGTATTGTGTTTGCTAGAGCAGCATGAGTCGCTTCATAATCTAGGACAGCGGCAGCAGACGCAGACGCAGATACAAATTGTGTTCTTCGCTTTATACTTGGTTTGGCTCTCATTAGTCGCAAACGCACCATTGACAACTCAATCTGTTTTCCCTATTATGGCAATGTTGTCTGCATATGCGAATAACTGAAAAGACTTTTAAAAGATTTTGACTCTGAAGTTGACTTGTGATTTTCTTACAATTCTTTCAAGAACGATGTTGAATAAATCACACAATAACGCATCGTCTTATTTAAGTACCATTCTGTCGATGAAGGTCTCAATCTCCATCGTCACCCTCTATAGTCGAATGTCATATGCGTCTTTGCGATCTATGAAGAGGTGTATGTATCGATTCCAAACACTTGTTTTTTTCCTAAATTTACCATAATGTCAAAATTAGATCTATAGTAATTTCCTGGCCTGAAATCAGGATGAAATCGGCCGATAAGTCCTTTTTACGAAGGTTCTTAAACGTTTACATAACACGACAGAGAGGATTTTATAGTCGATGTTGAGAATTATTATTTCATAGTAATTGGCGCAGTTCAGTGGATCACCTTCTCTTTACGATCGGACACACACTGTCCTCTCTCCACTCCACTCGTCGAGCATACTTTATAGACCTATATTTTAGTGATAAATTTATATATTTATGGTCTGTGTCCAATCGTCAAGTGTTGATTTTAGCAGCTCAGTACCTTTGCTGGAATTGAATCTAATTGAAATTGAAGTGAATCTAATTAAAATTCTTGTTTATAACCCGATGTGATTACCATTGAACAGATCTACTTAAATATTCCTTTGTACTAAGTTATTCCATTGTACTAAACTATGTTATATCAAATCAATCAATAATTATGGTTTTATTTAATTCAAATTGAAAAAAATTCAAAAATATTAATTTTCACGGATACAAATGCTGTCTGATTTTGCGCATTCAGTCTGACGGTAAGATATCGGTAATCATCTTTAAAAAATAAAATATTTATTCCAGATTCTCAGCACCGATTGAGGTTTCCCCTTCCTGCAGATTTACTTCGCACCTTACAGCTTTGACAAGTTCGATTAACCTTTAAGTAAAACTTCCAAACTAAACTCTTTTACTTAACAATTTTTTAAGGCCTCGATCAATTTTTTCTTTATTGCTCGTAGAGCACAATTCCTGTTCCCGTTCTTTTCTACGGGGCCTCTCTGTACATCTCACGTTTTTCTAGGTTATCGAACCAGGGGTTTCTTTATTGGGGAAGGTTGAAGTCTAATACAACAGAGCTAGCTCTATGATTCCACTTTGGGAATGATGCAACTATTGTTATATGTCCGACGGTGGGGCCATCGGACTATTCAGGGGGGTTAAGAATACTCGTTTGGAAAGGCCTTAAAGATATGTTGTGATTGTAGGCGTTCGGTATTAAATATTCTAACAATGGTGCGCTAGCTTTGAACTGTTATGAGCTACGGATATCCATATTTGTATTTTGTTTGCATCAAGATATTGATCCTAGTCAATGTTAGCTGTTTACAACATTCGAACATCCCAAACACTAGTCGAATAAACGATACGACTGCTGTTCTTGTCACGTCGGTTGTCTCTATTGTTTTTCATTATAGCTATCACAGTGTTTCATCCCCTTTCTGTCCACTTCATTGATGGTGATTATGTTTGCTTGGTAGCAGTCAAGGATGATCATACTAACTTAAAGGAAAGTCAGCGATTCATGATCAATCGGCCCGCAAATCCTACAGCTGAAGTTGGCAAAGCAATAAAAACAAACCAAGGGGTTTAGGATTGGCCGAGAGTGCATACCTTTTAAAGTATAGACGATCATCAGGAATCAAATGGCACGCCGCTCGATTCATCTGTATAAAATGATGAAAGGCGATTGAATCTTTTGCCAGCAGAGTTGGCATTCTTATTTCACAAGAGTAATTCTAAAAACTGTTGACAGGTGAAACTAATGTCTCAAACTATTAAAATATGCGAGAGAGCTCTAGTCGTCGATAGTCAACAAATATATTGTTAACCTTCATGACAGTTAATGCGGCTTTCTGTCAGGCAAGTCGGCATATAAAGATACTCCAAGCTAACAGACAGCCATGCAGAAATATGCGACCGATATTCATAGCGTCTTCACAGTTGCGTAAAAAAAAAATAAAAAAATTTCTTTAGCTTTGAACCTTATAAGTGTGGCTGGGAGAGGAATATTTGTGCTCCGAGCTTTCACAAGCCAATCGTTACACAATCTATCAAAATTGAAACCTTCGGTTTAGAAAACTTTTTTTTTCATTTTCATTGACATTCGATTGCCACTTTGTTAAAATATTTTCTTTTTTACGACGCTTGTGTTTTACCGATTTTGAATTTAGTCGCTAGTCTACAACGCTGAGTTTGAATTTATTATGGGCTTGAATAACTTCCACCTTTTTCTCAATAAGTGCTTAACTTTTCCCATTTTGATCCTTTTCACCCGAATTCTTATAAATCATTAATTTTTATCGCTTTGGCGTTCAAGTTACACATAGACACATTTTTAGCATTCATAAAATGCAACGGGATTAATAACTGTTACTCTTTTCAGATACTCGTTTCAATGCGTGCATGCTAAGCAGCCCACACACATGAAACAACTCTAAAACCTGACCATACGAAATACACGAAAAACATTGCTTGAGATTGCAAAAAGTGTCAAAAGTTTATTCATGTGTATGGGCTGCTTTACACAGTTATTTCTTGGTTTTCTTTCGTTGCTTCTTGAAAAGCGTGAAACAAATAAAATAAGACAGACAAAAACAGTTTTATGTTGTCCACTTTGGAGAAAGCGAAATTGTATTGCTGTTATGAAATTTGGTGTCCGCGTCCGGTTATAAGAGAGTCCGCTTATGAGAGACTTGTTACTATGGAAAACCATCTATTTTTTTCCGTTCTTTGAAATCTATCCGGTTATCAGAGGTGTCCGTTATGAGAGGTGTCCGTAAGGAGAGAGTACACTGTACTTAGGCTTAATCTTTTAAGGCTGGTTGGCGATGGTGTCATCATGTGGAGTGGCTTCGTAACTCATTTTCTCAGTGATCTTGTCGTTTTTTTGAAATGCTGGTGTTGGGGCAGGTGATCTAGCCTTATTTCTAATTGCTAGTTGATTTAAAACTGACGAAAGAATTGACGAGAGGGCTACAGAAACAACTTCTGAAAAACATTACTTAGTTTCTAGGAAAGTATTAATTTGCAAATGCTGTTGAGTACCATTATTTCTAGTCCAGTTAATAGATGAGGCAAAACTTTATCCAGAAACTAAGTTTTCATCTCCTTAACTTGGCACTCGAAACAAGCAACAAGCATCCACTGTTTTACTAAAAAGAATTTTATGATATCCGAAAAGGGGAAGCAACACGTTCCACTGAACACGAAGTAATTATCAGATGTACTCTGAACTCATCACTTCTATCTGAATCTTCATTCGTCACAGAATACGAGCCGAACAAGAAAACGAAAAGTAACCTCGACCCAAACCATAAAGTAAATACAGGTTGAACTCATGGATCAAAAGTTTCTTTTGTTCTTCATCTGTTGGATTGTACCCTTCACTTTCATATGCAGACACAAACACAACGACTATCTCTGAGAACTTTTGTTTTATGCGAATGCACTCTAACATTCTTAATTGGATTCAAAAACTTGTATCTAAAAGTTAACCTGTATAGAAGTTAGAAAAACCAAAAAGAATAATAACAAAAGCAACTTTCTAACAACACGGAATGGTTGTGGAAAAAAAATGCCAAAGGGGTCACACTAGCTGGGAAAAAGTTGACTTGGGGTCGATGGCAGTGTTATTTAAGCATGAACGCACCACCGATTCGAACATGTTTGATTGAATTTAGAGAGCTTAATTAATATTTCATTTTATCGGATCATGAAATGTAGAACTTCCGATTGGTGGCCAGAGCACAGAGTGCAAGTTGTACTGATTTCGTCATTATAAGCCCATTCATGTCGTATCCATATTCGAATTCCAATTTCATTGCGTATCCGTAATTTATTCGCATTTGAAATTTTAATGTTAATTTCGTATGATGGTGTGTTTGCACAATGTTACCAGATAATTGAGTCAGGATACTGTGGGGACTATACTGTGAATAATCAAAGTTAGAATCAGAAAATAATTTGTCGCCGTTTTTGGGGGTTGAGGGAGTAAGATTTTTGCAATTTGCTATTTTGGAAAATCTCCTAGTCGGGACCATCGATGATCCATCGGTTTTTGTGGTAGACGTGCGTGTGTATGCGGCCGGATTATGATGGAAAAAACATAACATATTTTATGGATTTTGGAATTTGTTGGTATTGTTGAATACAGAGTGTTGGCATTTGGCTACGCCATGGTGACATGTCGAAGTAATGTACTCGAAACTGTCAGTTGGGATACAATAAAAGTTTATCGCCTGCCACAGGAATATATCATTTGGGATAATAAAATGTATTCGTGGGGGGTTATAACCGAAACAGACAAATTGCTCTGATCGTTCAGGGGTTTTGCGTTTTATTTTCCGCATATCTATTACATAACAAACATCTTGGTCTCTCTATATGCTTTCTGGGGATTAAATTTTATTAATGGTCTCTAAGCCCAACCCTGACCAACATTTGATGGTGTGAAACTATGTTTCGCAGTGCTTTATGTAGATTTTGTGAAAGAAACGACTGGAGAGTCCAATCTTAGTATGCCAATATGTATATAGTTCTAGATATGTGTGCACTGTATACTCATATAAAGTATACTCGTATCAATCTTGCATAAACGCCCCTGAAACCTTTGGCAGAAGTGTTTAACTACTCCGAGCAAAACTGCAACAACCCATCCTCATCGAGAAATGGAGCAAGTTAAAATGTTTAAAACTTTTTCACTGAATGGTGATTAGTTTGTAGACAAAGTTTGTTTGTTGAATTCTTAGAACACTTCGTACGGCATAGTATGTTCATAACTTCCGCAAGCCATCGTATTCTAAGTAGCGAAAAATGTTGTTTATGTAGGTGCACAAATTCTACTTTGGATCTAAACAATCTCTGCATGATGCTCATATCGGATGCAGTTTTTGGTAAATTGATCCTGCTGCCCACGCCCAGATCTGTGCCTCCATCTTCCGGGACCATACTTACAAGTTAAAATAAGTTGATCACTTTCTCGACTTTCGTTTGAGTTTTAATTAATGTTTTTTAGTTCGAGATGCTTAGGATTATGTATTCGTATTTGCCGTGTTTTTGTTGTGTTGAACTTTATAAATCTCTGCTTCTAAGTAAAGGACCTCTTGGTGTAGGTCCATTGCCAAATGTAAAAGCAAGCAGTTGTCACCGGCAAGGCCTGGATGACTTAGATATGATGTCATTTTACCACTAAGCCCCATATTTATTATCAAAAATACTGCGCGGAGGTGGTTGGGTGTTGTAGAAATAGAGTAGCCACTGAGAGATGTCAACCTGGCGATATCCAGTGTTGCAACTATATTCTACACATCAATTGTGCTTATAATACCTCCACGTGGTAACCGCCGGGAACTGGTTAATGTCCATCCGGACTGTACGTGCTAAACTTATGAGTGCGAGTGCTGACCAGCAGACAAAAATAGCAGAACTATAAACGGGACAGATGGAATCAAAGGTGGGAATAATCGCGCAACAAATGAGACCTTATCCGTACTACTCCGACATATTTGGAGCTCAGCCCGGTAAGGATTCCGAAATTAAGTCAGAGATGGTGGTGGAAGAGCCCTTAATGGACCAACGGCAGCACTCATATCCCAAAACGGGTTACTGGCTTTCGGTCCAACCGATCCCTCGTCCTAGGGGTATCAAAACATGGAACTGGCCCTCCAGCTTGAGGGGTAACTGCCCGGCCATAGAAAAAAATACAAAAGTTACAAAGCAACAACAAGCCTCGGATACGGACGGATCTACTGTTGAAAACCCATTCAAAGTAACTAAGGACAATGAACTTCAGATATGCACGTGGAATATTATGTCCTTTAACAGGCCATGAGCAGCTGAAAAACTAGCAGAGGCTTTAAACTGCTGCAAAGCAGACATAACCGCCATACAAGAAGTGCGATTGGATGGGCCAGAGAAAAAGAGTATGAAAAACTGAGAGATCTACTACGGCGATTGTTATCGACGGAAAAACCACGTCTATTTAGATGCGGATTTGTTGTTGGAGGTAGACTTAGGCAAGAAGCCTTGTTTTTCCGGCATGTGAACAAGCGCCTCGTAGCAATCCATATCAAGGCAAAATTTACCAACTCAGAGGAGAAACATGATGACACCAAAGATGCCTTCTATGAGCTCTTGAATAAGACCTACGAGCAATGCCCTAACTATGACATTAAAATTGTCCTCGGCGATTTAAATGCAAAGCTAGGAAGAGAACGCATCTTTGGTAGCACTTGTCGGAAGATATAGCCTGCACGACACCACCTCCGATAACGGATTCAGGCATTTCGACTTTGCTGCGGGAAGCAAGTTCACACACGGTTCCCCCATCTCGATATTCACAAGGGGACTTGGAGAACTCTTGATCAATCATTGTCAACCAGATTGATCACATTGCGATCGACGAAAGACGCTTCCCCAGTATTATCGATGTCCGAAAGTTCCGAGGAACCAACATCGGACCACTACCTCGTTGAAGCCAAGGTACGGTTGCGGATATCCCGAACAACGCCAAGACAAACTAATATTGTGAGGAATTTCAACGACAGAGGGCTACAATCACAAGAGATCACCAAGTCCTTTCCCAATCAAATCTACCTTAATCTCTTAAGAGCTTCAAGTATCGAAGTCAGTGGCAACACTGCCAGAAGGCCGTGAGAGATGCCACTTCTGATGTGCTAGGTTTCACTCGACCACCTCAACGAAACCTCTGGTTTGATGCCGAATGTCGGGAGCATATGCAGCTTAGCAAAAAGCACGCAATGCGGAACTGCAAAAAAAGACTAGAGCTGCTTACGAGCTCTATGAGCAGAAGAAGAGAGACGAACACCGCCTTCTCAGGAGGAGAAAGAAAGAGCAAGAGAAGCGAGCGGTCAAAGGAATTGAGAGATGCTACTCCAGGAATGAGATTCGGAAGCTTACCAAAAAAATCTTCGAATCCACCCCCGAGGGACAGCGCAGTAGAGGAAGACCGAGACTCAAGTGGCGCCCGCAAGTGGAAGGGGACCTTAACCAACTTAGCGTGCGAAACTGGAGGTAGCTAGCCAGGGATCGAGTTGGCTGGAGAAGCTTGTTGACTGAGGCCCAGGTCCACCCTGGACTGTAGCGCCACCTAAAGTAAGCAAGGACAAGACTCTTGAAATGTGTCTTTGTCGCATTATCCAATATGCCTGTTTGCCTAAAACATCAACCACCTACCCTCTTCCGAGCTTACCCTACAGAATTAAAAAAATCGCTTAGAGAGTTTAGTTGGTTTCTTGTCATAGAATATGCGCATAACGCTGATCACACCCATTATCAAGATATATTCATAACATAGGAGTAGAGACTAGATATTGTAGTAAAAAACATGTTCAAGAACAGGGCAAAAACGCTTGGGAATGCTACAATCAACAAGAGTTATTAGGTTGCTTTCCGTGTGCAATGGTGCATTATATAAAATAACGAGGTTAACTGTATGTACTCCCTCGTTTAAGGATACTCCGGAATATTGCTATCCTATTTTTAGGTAAATTTTAAGAAATTTCAGATAATCTTCAAAGAGCACTTAACTTCCTAGCTCACTGGCTTAAGAACGGCTTAAGTTGCTCAAATTAGCATAAGTCAGTGGATCTTAGATCTTAGGCCTTATCCAATCCACTCTGAACTGTTGAATCAGCAGAATACCCATATCAAAAGCATAAACGAACACACAACAAAATTTGAAGAATCTGCTGTGGCCTCGACCTTGACCACGAGTTCGCGTTACAGTCTGAAGTTTAGCAGGCAATTCATCTGCACCTGCAACTTAATTAAAATTATGTTTCGATACTGCTACCTTTATTTCGTCTGTGTCAGGGAAAAGAAATTCTCAATCGTCTTTCTCCAGGGCAAATGCGGTTCACTTATCCTGACAGTGGTATATTGATCACCATCGCTATTAAGTATTTTTAGTAATATCTGCTTTTGCTCCCAAGCATGTGGTTTGTTAAAAATCTTAACATTTCATATGGATGGTGAAATTCTTTTCATTTAAAACATCAATGCTATATGCCTTTCGTATATAAAGGTATGACGTGAACAAAGACTCCGGTTAAGCAGTTTGATGATAGCAGCATCGCAAAGGTTATAAGAACCACCGTTTGTCAATTATGTCATCGTATTTACTCCAAGATCCCGACACAATCATGGAGTTTCATTTGAATCTGGACTCTGAATATTACGAAGTAGCTCTAACATAAGATGTGCGAACTTCTCCCCTCACCTTATCTTAATGACGCCAATGACGTCCCATAGGGGTTGAGTACTATGCCTTCAGTGAGGGTTCCATCAATTGTAGATGAGAGTAGAGAATGATGGACAGAGCTTAAGTGTAGGTGCTTTTGTCTTTATGAAACGCTTTACTATAATTGAAAGCATCGTATGTTTTTTTCTAAATTGCGTCAAATACAATGCATGGAAACAAGCTTAGTAAGTATCGCAGTTAACATATTTGCTCACGTACTTATTATATGTATAAAAGTCTAAAACCAATTACCAAAATCTATTTTAGTATGGTTTTATTCATTTCACGTAGATAATTGATCAAAAAGTTACTCTTGAGCAGATCATACTGTATTAAACGTCTACTCCGTCTTTCAAAGTCTTTGTACACTTATGTATTTCTATGACCCAAACACGGACGCATAACTTGAATAAATGAATTTTGAACATGGGGGTCATTTTTGGGAGACAAATTAGGAAATTAAATAAAAAGAGTTTGTGGCTGTGTGACATACCAAATGAAAGGGCTTGTTTTAAGGGTTTCAAATATTACCCCCCTTTTATCACCCAAACCACTGAGCCTGCAATTTTGAAAACAATACCGAAAATAGCCCTTTACTTATAGACTACAGAAAAACCCACAAGAAGTCTACGGTGCGTACAAATTTATGTATGCTATTTGAATGTAAGGGAAAACATGTTTTTTTTTCAACTAGAATGTTAAGTTTGTTCTTGGGATAAATTATTTTAGTTACTACAAAGAAATTTGAATCAGACTTAAAATAAAAACATGGGAAAATAGTCAACGTACGAAACCCTCTCCACGCGAGGTCAACTCGGACTTGTCCGCTTTTTTATTTAACATCTCGTTGACTTAGAACAATCACATCCCGTATTTTAGGTCCAAAATCTACGGAAACCCATAATATCTTATGACTGGGAGCATTTTACTACCCTCGATTCTAGCTCATGCAGAAAACCTAACACCATTTTTCTCCACGCACTTAAAAGATCCTCGGATACAGTTCAAGAATTCTTGTCAATTGTAAAACGCTCTGTCAACTTGAGCGAATTATTCACAACCGAAAGCTTAAGTATTTATATCACAATACAGGTTTTTCTCACTTTAGCCCCACTTTGACTTTAACTCCAAGCTGATAAGCATGTCTCACCTCACGTAAATAGTTCTTCGTTCATGCCATCACACTTTGGAATAATAACTAATTAACTAAACGGTGGTTCCTTCAAAGGTACTTCAATTTAAATTTTTTCCATTATTCTTTAAAAAAAAACCATTCTTTACATTAATTTGATGCCAGACTAAGTTTTTCCATCATGGAATACCAAATAATACCAAACAAAAGTGCAATATCAGTGTGACACGACGCATGCGTGATCTCACATGAAATGCCTATTGGGAAAATATACTTCAAAAAGTTTAATCATTTTAAGGTGAATTTCTTAACAAAAGAGTTTCTTGATAGCTGTCCTTTCCCACTAAAAGTAATCGAACTGTTTGATCCCACTTAGGTTCTTAATGATTTAAAGAACTTAATAAGTAGGTTAAGCTTAAATTATGGAACCAAAACTATTTAAGCTTCTGACTCAATAGGACTAGGATAGAAACATATAGTTTATTGTCCTTTAACAAGTATATTTTCCCTTAGACTTGCAGATTATTCTCACAACCAAATTACCTAGATACTTCAATTCCGAAACGCAAAAAGAGACAAAAGTCATTACCAAAAATTCAGTCCACGTAAACAGATTTATATTTTAAGTACCCTTCTTTCTATTAAAAGAGGGAAAAATACACACACAGCATTATAAGTAGCATACCACCGGAGTAACGAGTTCAAAAAACAAATTAACTACTTCCAGACTTAGTACTACATCCCCATCCAGCAAACACCATTATCCTGGCAAACTATGCTTGCATTAGTTTTAGTTTCTCTAAAAATTTACCATCAGACTTACCCTTATCCTTCCCAACTCCAACCATTATTTTTCTGTTAATATTCAGCACAAAA
Source organism: Volucella inflata (assembly GCA_928272305.1). Classification (NCBI taxonomy): domain Eukaryota; kingdom Metazoa; phylum Arthropoda; class Insecta; order Diptera; family Syrphidae; genus Volucella; species Volucella inflata. The sequence continues at coordinate 43,512,067 of OV743716.1, read as the reverse complement.
AGCCGCAAACTCATGGTACCATCCATACAGTATTCCCATATGCCCGACCCACTTATTTATTTAACTCAAAAAGGTCATTTCCGACTGACGAATTTGTTTCTAGAATTGTTGTCTGCCGAAATATTTGGCCTGCTGGATGCATTCATATAGCGATTTGAACCTTTGTTTGTGGTTTTCTATCTCAACTATATATGCATCTACCCATTTGTATAAATACGAAACGGTATGCACATTGCCAACTTGTGTGTATGGGTATTTAAAAAGTAAAAATTATTCTATTGCATTGCATCTCTCACATACACCAAAGATACTAACATTCTTCAAATATTCGTACATTCTCGGTTACTGTCGAAATTACAAACAGTGTTTCCAGATCTTCTTTTGATTTCTTTGTTTTTTCTATTTCACCATCGTTTCCTTATTTTAACAAAATTGTTTTATAAAATTCAAAACGTGCCATGGAATTTAAAAAAAAAATTGCTTTAAGATCTTCAGCGGTCGGAACCGGCTGATTTAGTTAGAAAACCATTGTCGTGGCTAGGTTAGGTAAGGTTATGTAAAAACCATAGCTATTTGTCCATGGTGATGCCACATGGATCTGTAGTAATAACACAGATAGATACGAGTAATACGAACAGTTTGCACATAGCGGTTAGTATACCCATGATACCGTTTCTTAGCCAAAAATAGTATATGTGTATCTGGTTCCAATTTTGGCGATTTTGTCGGCTCTATGGTTCTCTTGAATATCTCTATATTCCCCGGCACCCGGTGAATGTTGAACTGCTTTCCCATTTTCATGAAATGTGATCGGCAGTCAAGCGCGGTTTTAGAATTTAACATGCATCTGTCCAGGGATCTGGTGGCAGCCTGACTATCTCAAAAAATGCCTATATCCTATGTTTTGCAGCCAGAACAGGGCTGCTAATTCTTAATTTTATTTTTTCTGGAAAAGAGGACAAGAACAGCTTTATCCCAACGGGCTAATCCGGTAAGGTTCTGTTCTTGGAGTTCATATTTGGTCTTAAGATGCTAACCTGCGACGCCTTCAGCAACCTCATCAGCACAGGCCAGGTTGCTCCCACCCGTTTCCAGGTATATCAACAGTTCGTTAACCACTAAGTTCCACAAAAGGTGTAAGAGAATACTGCCTTCCGGCGTATCTTTGCTGACACGTCTTTTAGCAGAAGCCACCTAGCTTGGAGCTGATAACATCCCAGATGAGTCATAATCTATCAGAGTTGATGGCGCAGTTGAGATTGCCAATTTCTCGACGTTCTTAAATGCACCTTCTACGTCCAGGGACGCATTTATTGTATTATTTCTATAATGTAGGGATTATTCAATATCGCTAGCCATTGAATGTAGAGCTATTTCCACGGACTTTGCCTTACAGTAGGCATGTTGAGCCGTCGAAAAAAGCCGCGAATCAATTCTGGATATCAATCAGTCGTTCTAGAGTTTTCAGAAGGAAAGATGTAAATCTTATAGGTGTGTGAGATCAGTTGGGACACGAGAGCATTTCCCATTTTGAGATTGATAACTACATTAAATTCTCTCCATGAATAGGGAATATGGATCAGCTCCTCGTGATATTGGTACGGTCGATTTTTTTAGCCGCGATACCTTGGAGGTTTTCATTACTTTGCCACAGATAAGAATTACTTTCCGGATTGTCGCTTTTTTTTCTGTCACCTCTCTTGTGCTTTTTGCTTGGTTGAAAAGTTCCTAAGCGGCCACAATTCTGATGTACACCATTGTTGTTTTTTATCGATTCTATTGTAGATAGGTTACGTGGTTGGGTGCTGTAGAAATAGGGTGGACACTGGGAGATATATGCTTATAAAACCTTCACGTGGTTACCGCTGGGTCCTGGTCAATGCCCATTCGGACTGGACCTACTTATCGTATAAGTGCGACAACAATAGCAGCACTATAAACGGGACAGCGGATAGATTACCCAGATGGAATCAAGGGTAGAAATAATCCCGAAAGAAATGAGACCTTGTCCGTGCTACTTCGACATATCTGGAGCTCAGCCCGGTAAGGATTTCCGAGTCTAAGTCAGGATCTTGGAAAAGATATGGTGGCGTAAGAGCCCTTAATGGACCAACAGGGCATCAACAAATGGAACTGGCCCTCCAGCTTGGGGGTTGGCCGCCGGGGTAACTACCCGGCCACGGAAAAAATTTAAAAATTACTAAGCAACAACAAGCCTCGGATACGGACGGACCTACTGTTGACCACCCATGCAAATTAACTAAGGACAACGAACTTCGAATATACACGTGGAATATAAGGTCCCTTAACAGGCCACGAGCAACTGAACAACTAGCGGAGGCCCTACACTACTGCCATCAGAGATGCCGCTTCTAATGTACTGGGATTCACTCGACCACCACAACGAAACCCGTGGTTTAATGAGGAATATCGGCAAGCACTTTCATTCTTTTCCCATAACTTCATAACTTGGAGAGCCAGTTCCATTATATAGGTAGATAATCCTAGAAAAGGCAAGATTTAAAAAGAAAGTATTTTTGTCAAGTTTTAGCTGAGATATTGAAGTTCGACTTCCACATTTTGTTGTCAGATCTTTTTGGTGTTTATTAGAAATGGAAGCAGTTCTCTAGAGTGTGTGCGTGATGTAGGTTCTTCTTTCTTGCTTCTATTATATTGCCAACTTATGTGTTTTTTTTTTTTTAATTTCTGACTCGCTAGTAGCTTCGACCTAAGAAGATCTTTTGTGCTGGTTTGTCAGAATTGAGTTTAGACTAGTAGGGTTTCTACCTTTCGAATGAAGTAAGCAACTCTACCAGCAGGGGAATCCCTTAGTTCAGAGATGCCGAGATGTTCCGTCTGATTCCGTTGAGGGCTGGGCAGTCACATAAAATGTGTTCCGCTGTTTCTTCGCCTTCGAGACAGAGTCAGGAAGTCCTATTTTGGTTTGGTAATATCTTAAACCGTGGTGTCCTGTAAGGTTTCTGATATCATGCCGATTTAAATTCAAATATCTATTGGTATTGTTGTTAAAGGGTAGGATGAGTCTCCTCTCTGTATGAGATGTATTTTGAGTGCTCCTAGCGCTAAATGGCTAGATTTAATGCTGTTTCAGATGTGCAGCAGAAGGGTTCAGATTCGTTTTATTTCCGTCAATGCCCTCATGCCTCGGAACCCACCATAGTTTGGTCTTGTTCATTGAGCTTAGGTTTTGGAGGGTATTGAAGCAGCACATGACTGATTTGGAGTCAATGATGTGCGAGCTAAGGGCATTTAAGGCCCAAGCCCATAGAATCCGTCGCGTGCGTTGCATTTACAATCCACAAAAATCGTATTTGACGGATTGCAAAGAGGTGCCCAATGAATACGTACGTTGCGTCCGAAATCCATCTGTCAAATTTAAATTACTGTTTTGTGTGTTCGTTATTATTTAAGTCCATATTTCGAAAAGAATAGAAATAGAATTTATCAAATGTAGTGAATGTGCATAATTTTATTTTCGATGGATATAGCAGAAACAATTTAATAATAATAGTTCTAGCAACATGTGAAATAATCAAATGTCTCGAAATAATGGACAAAAGTCGTCGTTTCTGGGCACGTTCTTTGTACAAGAATCGCGACATACACGGATTTTTTGCACTTAATTTTAATCAAATGTACTATGACGATCCAGAACAAATTCATTTGGCCGTACGGATGAGAAAAGAAGTTTTTGATTTGTTGTTCGGCCTATTGGAGGATGATCTTACCAAACATTCGAACAGACCAGTTATATCAGCAAAATGTAGGCTGTTCCTCACGTTGGTGTAAGCATGTTCTCTCGTATTATTTTGCATGATAAAAAAATGTTTATCATTTCATCTTTTAGCTACTTGGCTCACGGAGGGAATAAACAAATGTTTTCAATGGCATTTAAGATGGGTCTGACCAGTGTTAGACGAATTGTAAACGAGACTTGTGACTTTATTTGGGACACTCTCAGCCACATTTATTTGTCAGTCACGAATACCACTGAATGGAAACACATAGCAGAAGATTTCAACACTATGTGGAATTTTCCAAACTGTGTTGGGGCAATTGATGGCAAGCATATAAATATTAAATGCCCGAATAATGCAGGTATCATATGCCATGATCAATGTTATATACTCGTACTTATAACAATATGCCATTCATTTATAGGGTCTCTGTTTTATAATTATAAAGGACATCACTCAATCATTCTGTTGGGGATTTGCGATGCCAACTATACATTTACGGGCATTGATATTGGAGCGTATGGTTCACAAAGTGACGGTGGAGTCCTTTGGAACTCGCCCTTTGGTAAATGCCTTTTTCAAGGCAACCTTGGACTTCCAGAGAATGCTGCATTACCAAATTCAAATGTGGAATTTCCATACTTTTTTGTCGGTGATGCAGCATTCCCCTTGAAAACTTTTTTAATGCGACCCTATCCAGGTAAACACAACTATTTTTTGATTTCATTATGCTTATCATCATTGGTTTTTAGGACAACGTCTTACATCGGACCGGGAGCTGTTCAACAAACGTTTGTCTCGAGCTAGGCGTGTCATTGAAAATGCCTTTGGGATATTGGCTGCTAGATGGAGGATTTTCTTGTCACCGTTGAATATGAGCCCGCAATCTGCCGAAAAGGTTGTCAAAGCTGCAGTTGTGTTGCACAATTTCGTGAAATTTCACGATGAAACTTATATTCCTATTGATTATGCCGATCTTTATGATGAGGACGATGTAATTCATGGATTATGGCGTAAAAAAGCCACCCCCTTGCAAAAAGCAAAGAAAATGTTTTCCAACAATGCATCCAAGAATGCATTTCACCTGAGAGTTCAATTAAAAGATTATTTACTTTATTAATATTCCATTTTATTATATTTATTATATTTAAATTAATTTTTACATGAAACAATAAAATTCGTTTATAAAAAACTAAGATTACTTCATTAAAAAAAAACAAACAAACTAAGAATACTTCATAAAAAAAAGAAAAAAAAAACAAAAAATTCACATTCTATATATCACATTACGTTATTTAAGTTATCACATTGCATGCATTGTACATCACATGAAATCACACTACGAGTATATTAAGTCACTTGGCTTGTGTTCTCGCAACTTCCTTGTATGCCAAGTCATACATTTTAAATTTGAGGTCTTCCTGCGTAGCTTCAGGTAATTACTTCAGAGGCCCATCCAGAACATCATAGAAAGGGTCATGGGCTGGAGTTTTAGTTTTCGTTGCCACTGCCGCCACAATCCCCATTAACTTGTCTATGCATTCTTGTGCATCTCTTTTTTGTTTTTTTAATGGGGGTTCTGGAGTCACTGGCAACGAAAATGAAACCTCCTCGAAAACATTTTCATTTATTTCCTCTGCCGACTGATTGTCGCCTTCAAAGGTTGAAAGGCTTATGTTTGATGAAGTTCTGCAAAAAAAGGATGTCATAAAATTAGGGTACAAATAGTGAAAAGGACAATTTCACCTACCCATGAGGAGCAACATACGTTTGCAAGAACGTCATGGCATTGAAAAATTCCCATTTCGATGAGCTTCCCGAAGCTGTTTTCCGTCCCATTTCCTTGACATAGCGGTCCCTTAAACTTCTCCATCGTTGTTGGCAGTAATCGGCTGAAAGGAAAAAAGTAATTAATAAATATAAAAAGCAATAAACATATTATATATATTTTGTTACCATCTGTGCCGACATCTTCTGCCTTCAATTTTTGTATTTTGTTCCGGTAGCTACGGCTAGATTTGTCATATATACATGGGTTGTTCCCGACGGCTTCAATAATGTGTTCATCCATCCATCCATTTTTGTTTTCTGTTGAATGAAATGAGTTGGTTAAATATATAATGTACATTTTAATTTATAACAAAATTTTCTTTCTTTTTTTTCACTAATTTTTCCTCTTTTGCCCTTTTAATTTTCAGCTTAAATTTTATGATTTTTTATTTTTTCAATACGAAAGCAACACAACCGCACTACGCAAACTTCAAGAATGATTTTAGGCGGGTAAAATACAAAGGAGCAACCGTAGGAGCATGGAAACATCTGTCAGACGCAAAAAAGTTAAAAGTTGACCAATTTCATCCGAAGTGATGCATTCCACTTGTGGGTCGCATTTGCTGTCTCTCTTCCTCTCATTAGGGCTTATGAGTTGTCAATTTTTTGACATGACGCAACGTACGCAACGGATTCTATGGGCTTGGGCCTTTATAACTGCTTATACGGCTGTTAGTCCTATTATTGCTTCTATAGCCGCTGATGGGCAAGTGCGAAAGGCTCCAAAGATGCCCAGGCTTGCTAAACGTTCCACTTTTTCAAGCTTGGCAATGGCTGTCTCTTGCGTAGTCTTAGTTCACCATACTACAGAAGCATATAGGATATAGCATAGGATATGTCTTACCATCATTGTATAGATGATCTTTGGTGATAAACTTATGTGTTTGTTTTTTACTAAATCTTCCCGCACAGATGCTGCCACATCATTTTGATATGACAAATAGAAGTTTTGGCTTTTCTCATCCATTTACTCTGCTAAAAACATTTGTTTACTTACGTATTTGAACAGATGTCTGAGTAAGTTTTTTGTCTTCTTGTGCACCCATTTTTTTTAGTTGTCTTCTTTTTTCCGTATTTCTGCTGCTTATTTAGTCTGGTAACCCTGTCCATAGAGAGTATCTATTAAGGAATAAAAATATCTGTCCCTAGTCTTTACTGATACTGGCGTGGTATGTGTCGGTTAGTATTTGCTATTTGCCGGCCACTTAGTGTGAAGTGGAATACACTTTACTGATTTGATTATGAAATAGCGTTTTATTTGGTTCTTGTTACCCGTACAATCCCTCGACGACATAGTGCCGGATGTGTTTTTATTTACCCAGGGTCACAGCTGACTGGCATCCCCTATCCATGTCGACCACATCCACCAGCTACAGCAACAGCAGCAGTAGCACCAGCAACATAAGCAAACGCAGAGTAAGAAAACAAAATTGCAAACGACAGTGGTGGTTGGGTGCACTCAGTGTTTTGAATTAATTACCGTCATATTGCTTGGTTGCCCTCTCAGTTAGAAAGCAGATTGTCATTCTCAAAACTGCTATGACTAAACCATTGGGCAAAATACGAATATGTACTCGTGCACACAGACCAAACGCCAACAGCCAGCTAGCATGAAGGGTAATACATATAGCGTATGCGACTTGAGGTTAAATGCACATCACCACTCATGTATGCATCTGTTACTTTCGCCAGGAAGTTTAAAGATGGGCAATTTGAGGGTAACACCGGAAGGGTTGCAGCAACCCCTTTTTTCTATTCATTCCTTCATTTGCTATCACTAAACGATGTCATTTCTAAGGACATTTATCTGAATCGTAAATTGAGTTCGAAAAGTCGTCTATAAAGTTGAACTTTTCGGAGCGTTTAATCGGAGCCAAAATTGATTGAGGTTGTGTGCACATTGTAAATATCACAAGCCATACCGTAGTACCTTTGGAATGTCGAATAAACTTCTTCACCCCTTATGAGCCAGCAAAGAGAAGTAAGCTTAAGACAGCAGCTATGCACATAGGAACCCAGAAACACAAGAGCATAGAAACCTCATAGTACTATAACTGGGAGCTATGGGGGACGGTCAACGGGACCGGGTCAATATTTATTACCAGTAATTCTGAGGAATCGAGTGCAAACTTGAATGACAGATATTGGAATTCTTGTGGCCGGTTTGCTATTGGGTTCAATCAATTTGCTCAAGGAACACAGTTAATTGGTTTTTGGAACTTGGGACGGCAATCGGAATGTATTTGATTTAGTATCTGGCAGTCGAATGAATGAGGTTCCAATGTTACTACAAAGGTATACTTTAAAATTGATGTACGAGTATATAAATTGATGGAAAGTTTATGGTGAAACGTAAATAGGCACACTGTTTAAATTGATTGGTGATGATAAGTTGACTCGTTGGTCGCCTGTGGTGTTATCGGATTTTAAGTGTTTATTTTCAATTTATCTATTTGAAAATTGATTTTTATATCTGATTTTTTTTTAACATGTTTTTAACCGATTGTTCGATAATCTGATGTAATTATATTCATTGGTATATACATAAAACAAGATGACAAACACTTCGTTTCATATGTACCAGAGTGTATGGAAAATTGCTCTAAGCACTTTATTTTCTGACGATTTTTTCATTTTGACCTGCGTTTTCTTGGTAAGTATGTTATACACTGGCTTAAACACTTGTTTGAATGGAAGTTCTCCAATACAGTAAACAACACATTTCTTAAGTATCATTCAGCCTCGTTTACGAATGGACTACAGACCAAGTTTATGAAAGTGTGAAACTTAGCCTTATTTCTGTAAGAAAAGTTTATTTGAATAGTTATGGTTTCATTGAGGGCAATCTTACAGGCCTTTGTCAATTCATCAATATTATCAGGAGAACTTTGTAGTTTAGCAGTTGTTCTTCGGAAGTAATACTGCAAGTATGTAGAATAGTATCATCAACAAACGTACCTAGAATTACCTCAATATCAGGGATATACAGTAGATATAGAGGCAAACCGAGGACACATCCTTGGATTCGCAGAAATTCGTATCGTGGTAGTCAGCTTAGGCCAGCAGACAAGCTAAAATATTTCTTTAGCTTTACCAAAGGGTGGTGTGAGTGCACTAAAGTGTGTTAAGCTGCGCCTAGGAATGCAAAGCTGGTGATTAAACCAGTCACAAACGACCTTCTTCAGATGTACCGGCACTGTCGATCATAATTTCGCTGTATACTGGTTAAACGGTAATCCTAGTAATATGGACTTTCTTCCAATCATTCTGACACAAAAACAAAATAAAAAAATAAACATCATCATCAAAGAGAGGTGATCATACTAAACAAGAAGATAGCATATATGCTGGCACTGAGGGCGAGCAGGATCACGAAGGCAAGGTGAAGTATTAGACTGTTGTTAAAGATTACAACAACTAAGAATCCACTGAGCAGAACATTGCCACACGAAAGTTCAGCCATCTGACCAGTGATAACATCTAAGTAGGACTTACAGAGGAGCTGTAAAAAACACGATAACATTGGTACCAGTGTGTGGTCCTGGAACATCTGCTGGAAAACGAAAGGATATCTTCACCCGGTTTTGATTCAACCAAAGTCGTCAGCGGATATTCGGTCGCTAAATGCTAGAATTCCGCAAATGCATCCCTAAGATAATCGGCGAAAAGGAAGGTTTGAAATTAAAGATCGTAAAAGCAAATAAGATCTTTAGAACACCTTAGGGCATCTTCGGTCGAATGTGGACTTTTCTGTTCTAAAACCGCACTGATAGGGACTTATCATGTCATTGAGGAAGGGTTTCAGACGTCTACACAATATGGCAGATAAGATCTTTTATGCGGTATACCGCATACAGTTGGCGCAGTTTAGTAGGTCTCCTTTATTGTTGACCGGGCAAACAATACTAAGATTCTATTCACCAGGCATACACTTTTCTGACCAGATTTGAAAAATGAGTTAATGTATACTCTGTATTAAAGTATTTCCAACAGATTTGCATATATTAGCCGCAGGCCCTCAGATCCATCTGTTATCTTTGATCTCAGCTTGGATATTATCATCTTTAGTTCACTTTATTCAGGTGGTTTATTCTGCCTGACACGAGGGCGGGATGTTGGGCTCCTTCGGTGTCTAATAGTTCGTAGAAATAGTTTTTTCATATTCCTAGTACCTACTGATTTTACTACAAGGTCTCATTTTCATTTCTTCAAGATCTCAATATCTTTAATAGCCCGCTTCTTGTGCTCTTTGTTATTTTGAAGAAGAAGTCGATGCTCTTCCCGTCTCTTCTGCTCGTAAAAATCAAAAGCGCCTTTGTCCTTCGCTGCAGCACCGCTTCATACCAAAGACGTCCTCCTTTCTTTTACTGGCTTGCATGGGCGCATATTAGGCTTATGTTAGCGGATTGACCTTTGATATGTATTGCCATAAGACTATCGCTCACGTGTCGGGAGCTCAAGACTTCTTGCCTAAGTCTCCTTAAATATGTATCGCAGGTTTTCATCCTTCTTATGCCCTTCCCATACCATCGTGCTTCCTGGATGGCGATGATATCTACATGAAAGATGCTGCATGTAGCCTGTTAAGTGTCCATATATTACACGCGCAAGTCCAAAGTTCGTTGTCCTTTAAACGTTTGCAAGGATTGTCAACAGAGAATCCAGTTAAATCCGAGACCATTAGTTGGTTTATCATTTTGATAATCTCTTTCGAGTTGACAGCCCTATGACGGCGTAGGCCAATATAATGCTACTGGTCGAGCACGTTCTTGCCCAGTTACCAGAGACATCCACGGGGAGATAAGGCAAGCACTTAGCTACTAATTTGATTATTGCGCTGCTGTGACAGTCCCAATCCAAATTGTTGGACAGCCAACAGTTTCTCGATCAATCGCCATGTGCTCAATGCTCAATGAAAAAATACATCTATGTAGGTATATTCCGGGAGATCTGCATATTTTCGTTTTATTGCTAATAATTAACTTGTGTTTCGTAAACCATAGTCATAGTATGTGGATGTCATAAATTATGTTAGGCAATAATAATCAATAGGCCAACGAAGCGATATACAATACCCAGAACATCGCCAATGGGCTACCCAGTGTTCAAGGTTTTCGACTTTCAACATTTTTGTATTTTTTTTGGAAAAAGCTGTAAGGGACACGCCCAAAGTTGCATACGTTTTTGAAAACAGGAAGAACTATGAAGAACAGTTTTATATTTCTACCCTCACCTTTGAAACTTGTTGACGTACTGCATATTGGATCGTAAAGTACAGTGAAGTTTTAAGAATGTTTAACTTTTGAAGGGTTTCAATGATTTTTAATTATTTTTAAATGAAATGAATTTCCACAAACCATCACTAGAGTGCAGTACCAAACCATGATCTATATTCAGCAATTCAGATTAACTCTTACGTAGAGTTCCAGCGGTATTGAGGCACAGCACACGCTCCAGAGATGACAATGGAGATTTTTTGAGGCTTTCGACTTATTTCAGAAAATACAGATTTCGCTTAGACTCCTTGTTCCCCAGATTTGACGGAGTTTGATATTTTTTTTGTCGGACTACTTATAGCTATGGGCTCACATAAACAAACCTAAAATAATTCATACAGAAATACAGAAATTTCTAATTCAGAGACCGAAAATTACATACTGCAATACAAGTTGGTGTAGAGAGAGCCATAATTTGTCAAAAGGGAAATGGAGGTCATATGTGCTATATGGTGAATACGAGTATCTGAAACATTTATCAAATTGCATTTCCATGTACCACGCTTATAAGCATTTTACATGAGCCAGTTTTAATTGGTCCACGCTATACTAAGGAACGCCAACTTAAATAATTAGCCAAATTGAAGCCCGGATCAACATAGTCCTTAAGAGGGTTTTTTTAATGTTTTCATTAAATATCCAATTCTTTATATTTAATCGAATATAAAAAATACAACTTCGGGCATATGCCCACCATGACTGAATCTGATGAATGTCATTCAAGATACAGTGTTTTCATCAATAACACGAATAATGTTGGCTTCTAACGCGTCGATTGTTATTGATATGTTAACGTAGACAAGCGAGTCCCCAAACAAAGCAATCAAGTCGTGAAAAATCACAAGGTTTTGGAGGCCAATTTGCAGGTCCATCACGCGAAATTACGCGTAAACGAATGTTTCCCTCAATGAGTTTATTGTTTCGTTTGCTATATGCCACGTACCACCATCCAGCTGGAACCACATCTGGAACCAAGTCTTTAATCATGGCTCTATAGCGATTACCATTAACCGTAACACTCTGATTGGCTTCATTTTAGAAAAACTTTGGTCAGTTGACTGCACCAGCCCACAAATCGCACCAAACTATGCATTTTTCGAGATGTTATCGTGTTTCGATAATCTCATTTGAATTATCTTCGCTCCAAATGCGACAATTTTGCTGATCCAAAGTGTATAAGAAAGAGTGTAATATGGTGCAAGTGCTCTATAAGATTAGCGCACAGAGCCATAATGTTGGAAGTAGATTTCTAAAATCTGGTAACGGTGTTAAAGCTTGTATATCATCACGATAAAGTTGCAATTCTACTGACTAAAAATGGCACTAGTAGTTTGCAATCTGACAGTTGGTTTGATAGATATACATAAATGTCTGAAATTAGTACAAGATGAACAATACCACCATTTACAAGCAAAAACTTTAGCAAATAAGTTAAATTTAACAAATTCGCTTTGTGATACGCGGGTGAAATACATATATGGTAAGACGAGGCATATAGGAAAAATAAAGGACAGTATTGAGCAGTAGAGGAAGGTGAAACGAAGATTTTAATGTCATCTGCATACTGAAATAAATGAATTAAAAAAGAAATACTTAACATTTTAAATTGTCAGGAGGACACTGTTACGTCTTTCTCTGAGGAAAAACGTAATCCACATAATGAAGTCAGATTGAAAGACGAGAGTCGTTCGTTTTAGGAGAACAACTTTTGGTGCATACCTTTGCCCCTTTGATTTTAGATGAATTTTAAAATGCTCCAATTAGGAATGCTACGAGTAAAATGTATAAAGCTTCAGGGGTAGACCGTGTGCCTTCGAATTCTATACGAACTGTGGCTCGTAGTTCCTAAGATCGCTAACATCTGAACTCAATCGGATCTTCGAAACTAAGTATGTCCCAGACAGTTTTTGAAAAGCAAATATACCCGTGAGACTACAAGGACCCAGCTCATTATGGGAGAATATTAATCCTGAACATTTTGACTTATTTATATGCCTCGTTAATTTTCACCAGGGATGAAAACAAGAAAATTTTGAACGAACGCCAAGCAGATTTTAGAACTATTGACCAAATACTTTCAATGCAAATATAGGGAAAAGGGGGAAAAGGCATATGTATTTTCCTTTAGATTTCCTAGGAGCTTTACTACACCGCGCGAAGCACCTTTCTTCCTTATACAAGAAAATCTGGAATATCGGACTCTCAACAGAAGTCATATACATTTGAAGGATTATGTACGAAAATAATGTGGCGTACAATTGGAATGGGATCCACTTATCTGAGAAGTTCCAAACGACACTGGGTGTAAAACAAGGATCCATCCTAAGCACATTGCTGTTTATTGGTAATTGGTTTCCTTTGGGGAAGTTGCATCAAACACAAAGACATATCCCATAGCAACAAGCAGCGTTTGGAAATTTTTAAAAATACTACTGAAATTCTGAGTCTGTGGTCGCAACTACGCGTGTACTTCAGTTGTCGGTTGTAATAATCATCCCACTAGACAGGCTGTGAGTGATATAATTGATTAAATATTCACTATTGAATATTCATGTATCAGTGACATAACGCACCGTTCAAAGTTACGAAAATATCGCAGTCGCAAGTGCTTCAGTTCAAAATAAACAAAATCAGTTGATTTCACCCGTTCACACGAATTGAATATCTCTCAGCACGAATTGTTGTGATTTATGTTCACAGAACTTGCCCTACACCCTTACAAGATCCACAAAATGTGACCGTTGGTAGCCAACAACGATAGAGGATTTGAGGAATAATATGGAACGGCAAACATGCTCCTGGTGATCGTATTACAGAGATCGAATTCAATACAGTTTCAGCTTCCTAATTATTCGGTGTTTTATTTAAATACAAAATTGCTATGCTCTTCTTGAGAACCTCATTATGTTCTTTATAAAAGTATTTTTCATATATATTTTTTTTTTTAAAGCAGCACACATCACCTTGATCAAAAGGTTCCCACCGTGTGGCGCTCTAATTGTTCCGATTTGAGTTCTGTTTTTTTTTTGTTAAGTTGGTAAATCTGTTGTTGATATTCCCTCTAAATCTTAGCATCATAGCATGACATTTGCAAAAGTTACGTAGCCAAGAGTACATCTATCTCTGTGAGTGTTAGCGATTTTTTTACAATTTTAGAAATGAATATAAATTTGCACCAACGAACTTGTATTAAATTTTACGTAAAAAACGGATTTAATGATGCGCGAACGTTGGAAAAGTGTTTCGGTAACGATTCTCTTAAGAGAACGGTCGTTTACCAGTGGCACGAGCGGTTCAAAAGTGGTCGTGAGTCAATCGAAGATGATGAACGCAATGGCAGACCATCGACATCGAAAACCGACGAAAACATTGATGAAATAAAAGAAATGTTGGTCAGTGACCGCAAATTAACCATCAGAGAGAAAGCGAAGTACTTGAACATTGCCTATGGATCCGTCCAAGACATTTTGATTAATGATTGTGGGCAGAAAACTCGTGGATCATTATCATCGCCATCATTATTCGTAATTATTTGAAGAAAAATGCGACATACCATCCAACAGCCACCGAATTCACCTGATTTGGCTCCCTGTGACTTTTTTCTGTTCAATCGAGTTAAAAAACCACTACGGGGAACGCGTTTCAGCAGCCCAGAGGAAGTAATGGCAAAATCGCAGGATGGACATACCGAAAACCGAATATAAAAAATGTTTCTAGTATTGGATCAAGCGCTGGCATAAGTGTATTGCAGTCGATGGAGATTACTTACTTACTAGGGGACAATATAGATTTAGATGAATAACTTTGTATTTTTAATTTTCTGAATAAATTCCAGGAACTTTTTATATCTAAAACCGTTTGGGAAATAGGGACAAAATAAAAAAAAAGTTATTCAATTAAGATAACTAATATCAAAACCAAACCCAAAAACTATAAAAAAAAACACGTTAAAATGAGAAAAAGATCTTGGATCAAAGAAGCTGCTCAAATTGTAGTCCCTTTCATGCATCTTATCCGATATCAGTGGCTGAAGTGGTCTTTCACTTGCTAACAGGTTTTCACTTCACATGCTTCTACAATCCTTACCATAGGCTCTTCTCTTGTTTTTGTATTTGCTACGTTAACTTTCTCTTTGACATATCCTTAGGCAAACAAATCAAGGGGCGTAAAGTTAGGAGATCTTGCCAAGCCACAGACACTTCTTAAACTGATGGCATCCACACTTATCATTTCAAAAACTTCTTAACAACATACGAGTAATTAAAGTTTTTTGAAAAAAAGCAAATCATTGGGATAAGCAAAAAATAAATAATTAGGAACATTCTAATCTTGAATTGCACATGAATAAATCTAAATTTCTGATACGAAAATTAATTCAAGGAGGTGAACAAGCGCTTCAAGATTTCCAATCAGTAAATCAAAGTTTTGTTTTGAACTACGAATATTTTGATGCAAAATGAAAAGGATGAATTTTAGCACATGAACTGTGATACAAACTTTGCCAATCTCCACATTGAATTTTCGTTGTATCTTTGCAATCTATTTTCCTTTACAAACCGGACAGTTGAATTCGTAAGTATAAAAATTTTCGTTAGATAAGAAAAACTAAGACGACTGTTAGTGCGCACCCCACGACACTTTTAAAAACACGTCCACACTCAATGAACACAGTGGTTGGCGCACGATTGACTAAATCACCGCGATTATCTGAAGGTTATCAGAGGATGTATTGGCGGGATTAATTATGGAAAACACCTTGTGGAATGGCACTGGATATGAGTTTGTTTTGTTGGAATTGATTTTTATCAACCTTAAAATTACAAAATGTCGGACTTGTTTTTTGAAATCAGAAACAAAATCGATTTGGGTGAAAACGGGTCAAGCTTTCAGCCAAAGGAATTTCAACTATAACTTTCTTTTTATGGACATGTCCTTGATTTCTCCATTAACTCTAATTGAGAGAATAACCAATCTAAATAGTAGGCAAAGGAATTAATTACCTTTCCTCTGTGATGGACTTTTTGGCTCCTAACCTAAACCCATATAAGCTAATGCTATTCATCTCCTTTAAATCACAAACATACGAGTACCAATAGAAAACTAAAAACCTATTCACCGGTATACATATTTATCTATGTTATGTTGGTACAGCTGGATGAGGCCACCGAAAGTCTGTCAATCACATTCCAATAATTAAAACGGTTTATCTTCCTTCGTGCCGATCATATATAGAGATACAGACAAATGAGGTTTCGGTCAATACCATACCATCACCACCATCACCCATACATATCCGGGTCCTGGTTCTGGCCCATTGACAGGAGGGTGCAAAATCGAATGTTGAATTTTGGTCAAACACTAGATTTCCTAGGTTTCGTGTATGGTTTTCACTCTGATTGAGTTTGGTTCGATTGCCAGTCCTCATTAACCGCCATGCGTCCGTATAACATATCAGTCATTGGCAATCACCGGTTCGCAATTGTGTATCTAAAAACAATTTCCAACCATTCGTCATGGATGAGTCGATTTAAAGAATTTACCACCCCAACCTATACCTGCTCGTTTTGGCGACAATCCAACAAATATACACACGTGGGCAGTTTCTGATATTTGTAAAGTGCTGGGTAAATGCGTGGTGCTGGATAAATGGCTGGTTTATACGACTTAAAAATGTATAAATGTATCTCATAAACATATTTAATGCTCATATGTCGACTAGCAGTTATGTTAAAGTCCCGCCCACAAGGTGTTAGAATTTAAAGAAGAATTTTTTTTTATGTTCTTATTAAATGGGGAATCGCCAATCTCTAATTGAGCAAGTAATGCGAGGTCATGCTCACAGGGTTAGAATTCGACACATTCCGATTCGGAGCATTGGTATAGTATCTATTTTTAATAATGCCCATGCTTCTGTGCCATAAAACAGGATTGAAATTACGAGTATTTAGGTCTTATTTAGATTAACTTTTGATGTTAGAGATGGAGCTTTGCTAGTCAGTTACCTTCTTAGCCCAAAGAAGCAACGATTGGCAAGAGTCATTCTTCATTTGAGCGCTGGTGTCGTTGCCATCGGCGAACTTTTGAAAGATTGTGCCTCTTGTGTTTGCGCGTAAGTTTTGCACTATTCTTTCAAGTATGACGTTAAAGAAATCGCATGACAGCGCATAGCCTTGTCTAAATCCTTTTTTGACATCGAAGGTCTCGGTGATATGTTTCCGACTTTGATGGAGCAGCGTGCATTCTCCATCGTCATCCTGCGCAGACGGATGAGTTTGGATGCTCTCATACACGGTCTTTAAATCGATAAATAGGTGGTGTGTATCAATTTGAAGCTCATTGGTTTTCTCCAAGATCTGCCGTAGTGTGACCATATTCTAGAGAGTTGGTGTATGCTCTTTACCAAGTCATCGCTTGCCGATTTGAAGGGCTCAGCAGTCAGGCCGTCCGCTCCAGCACCTTTGTTGTACTTAAGCTTAAATACTGCTATCTTCACTTTATCCCGCTTAGATGGGTGAAATTGTTGGTCTACATCGCCCATGTTGAAAAGTATTAGGTTCGTCATCGCCGCTGTATAGTCTACAGAAATGCTCTTTCTAAGTCCTTAACATCGACTGAGTGTCCACTACGATGTTCTCTTGTTCGTCTCTACAGGCTGCGGTTCGGAGTTTGTGTCCATGGCATGTTTTTTTATTTTTAGCTACAACAAGGTGATGGTCCGAACTGATATAGGTTCCTCAGAATGTTAGAACATCTATCTTGTCTTGTGCCAATCGCAGTATTGTCAATCAAGTTGGCAGTTACTTGATCAGGGTGCTAACCAGTTGCTAAATCCGACAATGTTTCGCCCGGCTGCAAAATCGTTTAACCTCAATCCGTTATCGGAGGTGATGTCGTGTTGGCTAAACCTTCTGGCATTGCTACCAAAGATGCTCTCTCTTACTATCCTTACATTTAAATCGTCGAGGACAATTTAAATGTCATAGCTAGACCTATGCTCTTAGGAATTTTTAAGAGCTCGCAGAAGCTATGTTCGGTGTCGCCGTCTTTTTCCTTTACGGGGGCGTGCGCGCATATAAGGCCAGTATTGGTAAATTTAGCCTTGATACGGATTGCTACGAGTCGCTCGTTCTCATGCCGACTTCTTGCCTAAATCTGCCTCCAACAACAAATCCACATCCAAATAGGCGCCACTTTTGCCATCAATAGCAAATGCCGTAGTACTAGATGTCGCAGCACAGTTTTCCATCTTTTTTTGTCCGGCCCATCCATCGAGTTTCTTGGATGGCAGCTTTGCAGCAGTCTAAGGTATCCGCTAGTTGTTCAGCTGAGCGTATTCTATTAATGGACCTAACATTCCACGTGCCTTTCTAAAACTCATTGTCCTTGAATAATTTGCAGAGGTTGTCAACAGTAGATCCATCCGTATCGGAGGCTTGTTTGGGCTTCGTAGCTTTCGTCTTTTTTCCATATCCGGGCAGCTACCCCAGCGGTATAACACCCAACCTGGTTAGACGCCAGTCAATAATCCGTTCGGCGATCTGAGAGCTGCCGTTGCTCCATAAAGGGCTCATCCACCACGGCTCTGAATATATCGGAACCGTGCTACTCCGATCTCATTTGATCCGAAATTTTACTTCACTCTTAATTCCATCTGGGGAATCCAACCACTGTCCCGTTTATGGTGCTGCTATTTCTGTCTGCTGGTGTATGTGTCTTCGACATCAAACGAAAGTGCATCTGACCACTATCTAGTCATAGGAATTTAAACTGGAAGTGGTCTTCATTAATACATTTCATATACAGAACCGAACATCACTGCCCTGGGGCTCGTACCTTGATAGATAAAATACAATCGTCTCTGTAAACTGATTGTAAATTTGTATCAAAACATTAAAGCTTACAACAAGCACTATCAAATAACCCCTGTAACAGTTCGCTGGTATGAATTACAACTTAAGCCTGTGCTGTTGAAGTACCACTCTAAAAATCAAAACAAATACTTGATTGTTAAGCCTCGGTATCTTGTGAAAAAAACAAACGATATGAAAGCTTAAAGAACCACTTAAGGCAAAAGCTCCTTTTATCTAGACTCTTACCCCACTTACTTCTACTTACCTTCTCCGATAACTCAAGATAAGCGGCCAAACATTCATTGCCACAAATTATTTTATTATGTTCATTGATTTTACGAATGTTTACCACGGATCCCGGCGATTATAGTAAATAACTTATTGGATAACAAGTCAAGTTCATGGAATGTTTGCAAGGCTCTTCACATCTGTTCGCGCATTGGACATCGAATCGATAATTATTGTACATATTTACGTTTTTAACCTGATTTCTCAAGTTTATTTTGTATGATGACATACGAGTATATTGTAGTATTATCCAAGCTGAAATGGAAAAATCTAATTCGACTGATTAAGTGAAACAGATGATACGAGTATTGTTCAAAAGAGTTGAATAAACTATTGCATGAATGGGTTTTGCGGTCGGTGGCATTTGCCCGATGTGTAACTATCCAAGTTTTTTCAATCAAATGACCAATCTAATGAACCTCCATGAATTTGATCTCAACATTTCGTCAACATAAGACAGCTTAAATTATACATAAACTGCCGAATTATCTGTATAAGTACTGCGATGCTTGTAGGGTTGCTTTTACTTTTTGTAACTGATTTTGCGAAGAATTTTGTAAATCATGGCAAAGCTCCTCTCATCAAAAAATACAGTGAAATTGTTTATAACTTTTAAAATCGTTATTTATTCTTCTAAATATATTTGGTCGCATTCAAGTACTCCCCTCCCGATACAAGATGTTGTTGTATTCTAGTCAACTAGACATCTCATTTGAGTTTTGTCGACTGAAAAAGTGCAAATCTTTCGGGCCTGGCTGGGACTCAAACAGCGAACCATCCAATTTGGAAGCTAGTTCACTACCACTTAAGCCACGGCCACCCGCAAATGCTTTTGAAACCAAACGAGGTTTAACTTTTTTCAGGCACAAATCATCTTACAAAATGGTCCGGACTGATCCAGATTCTTACTCACTAAAAACACCTTCCTACCATATTAACGCAACTAAATTTTGACTTTATTTGAAGCTAATGGTCGTTTAGACGAGATTTTTTCTCGCGATTATTTTAGTTTCTTCTCTGACAGTAGGAACTCCAAGGTCTCGGTGTAAGGCGTCGGTAATTATGTGCATTGACAATTTCTCTTAGCACTTATTACATTTCTCTGTATTTGTTTTTAAGTTCCTTGCGTTTTTTTTTAACGTGCGATTTTCACTTTAACTTTACATCGAGTGTTATTCCAAGATACTCGTATTTAGCCTCAATTGGAAATAAAATACAAACTGAGTTTATAAAGATAGGCAACTGTCTCGTTTTTCTGTATGTAAAATTTTCATGAACAGATTTGGTTTCATTGAGGGCTATCCGTCAAGGCCTTACCCAATATATTCGGGTATATATTCGTAGGAGATAGAGAAGTGGGCCGATAACACTTCCCTGCGATACTTCGTTTCCGAGTCTGCCACGAAAAATTCTCGAGATACTTTATCATTATATTATAATAGGTAAGTGGTAAGACTTGAAGTAATTTGAATTTTATTGCTTTATGGTATACCTTTTCAAATGCTTGCGAGACATCAAGGAGTATGCTTGAGTACTTTCTTTTTCCTCTAAAGCTTTCTGAATCACTTCGATGATTCTATGCACCTGATCAAAGGTGGAATTCTTACTTCAGAACCCAAATTGTTGATTAGGGATAAGATTTTTTCCATCGATAATAAGGTCTATTCCAGACGAGAAGCGAAGATTTCCGCTTTCTCTTCATCTTCCTTCGCCCGTTCGTTGTTATTTTTTCTAATTGGTGGCGCCGAGGCTTTAGGTCTTTTTGTACCTTTTAATGCTTCCCAAACCAAATAATTCGGTTTCTTTTTTTGATGTCAAGCTTTCTATCATAGATACGTCAATTTCTCTAGATACGTCTCTACTGAAGTTTTTAATTGTCTCTCTCAACAAGTTACACAGATTATTCAAACGTGTTTTACGCTGTGTAGCACGAATTTGTTGCCATTTCTTATGAGCTTTTCCTTGCTATTTCTCTTATCTCCGGTGAATAATTTAGACCTTAGTTTATAAATTTCTTGCTTTGATGGGGTGTGTTATGCAACGTCATATTGAATTATTTCAACGAAGTGATCAACCTTGACTTCTAGTTCATAGGGTTGATCACTGGTTGCTGGTTCTTGCGTTTTAATAAGAGTTTCACTCCTTGTCAAAATGACTGGGGAATGATCGGAGGAAAGGTTAAAGCTTTCGTCAATTTTTATAAAATTGTTATGCAGGGTGAGTTTTTCTGGCGTAATCTTCCGGCAAGCCCTACGTCAGAATAGGAGTTCCCATCGAAAATCAAAAGTGACCTTCGTTTGACCTTGAAAATGGGGCTCAAGTTAAAACTCGTGGTCACTATCTTATGTCCCCTTCAGAACCTTGTGACTTTTGTCTGAAACATTTTTCGCGATATCTTGTATTTTTCGAGTAATTTGGATGTCTCAAGTTAAAAAACTCACCCTGTATATTGCTTTTGAAGAGAAAAAATCGATGAGTTCGCATATTATTATGGTATTGACCAGTATGTCAGTTTGCCCGTCGCATGGAAGTCACAATTGTGCTCCTTACTAGCTTCAAAGAGCATTCTACCTTTTTGTGAGACGCATCTTAAACCCCTTAAGGTGTGTTTTGCATTAAAATCTCCGCCAATAATAAAACTAGATGTGAGTGATTTAAATATGTTTTTGAAGACAATCTTTTCGAGCACTGAATTTGGTGGGAAGTAGAAGGCTGAAATGGTAAGGAAATTTTATATATGAACATGAATATGTCAAGTGGAGACACAAAAATCCATGTCTAAACTAACATCAGGGCATTGATGTTCACTTTTATGTCTTGACATGAGAGTGGATGAAAATTCGGCCATGAATTTGACATTTCGTGTATATGAGAGTTCTATTCTGTTGAATGTAGTGGTAAACGTTTTGTTTTTCAGAATTTTTGACAAGCTAGATGTTTGATGTTTTTTCTGACATAATTTTATCTCGCAAAGCCTCTTATTTTTGCATAAAGTGAGAGCCTGAATTTGACTTCCGTTTTATCCGGATACCTGGCGACGTCTGGATTTGCTAGCCTTATCTGTACATAGCGGATCTCTGTGCATAGAGACCTTCTTTCTCCGCTACTCGTGGGATCACTCAGGGATAACCTAAACAAAACAACAAAACTGAGGCGGTGATACGGTGACTGCCGCGACTACTGGCAAAACTCCTGTAATGCCGAATAAAAGTACAACTGTGGCAGGCCATTGTGAATCTTTTAAAGGCAACGAGCCCAAAACAAAACTTTCAATGCGTGGAAAGACCGATGCAAGAAGACATAATCCTAACACTTCATCCACTCCTAGCAGCAGCAAGCCTGTGGCAAGCTATGGAGAAAACAGAGGCTCAACCCTGTCCGAATCCCCCGTTAAGGTGCGCTATGTTAGAAATGTGGTACGCATTATCAAAGCCTTCGGATCTATTCCGGAGGTTGAGAGAGTTGCGAAAACCAAAAGGAAAATGAAGTGGGCTAACAAAATCCTTAAAGACGGACTTCCCACGTTTCCGAAACGCTAAAAGACTTATCCAGGCGCCAGATATCGTTGGAGGAAACCGTGCCGGTTTCAAGAGGTTCAGAATGAAAACCCCTCCAGGACATTCCGATCGGCTCAGATGACGTAATCCTTATTCAGGAACCATGAATCGTTGAAGGCGTGGTTCGTGGACTTTGGGCACCTTACTACGCTCCGCTCTATTCAAAAGATAAAGTTAAGCTTGTTTACTTGCGAAGCGTAGCCGTAATGCATTTCTACTTAACCGTTGCCGGGCTGGAAATGAGCAATGAAACCTTCTGGCTGGTATCAGCATATCTGGCCCATGATTAAATGGGCCCTATCTCCTGGAAAGGGTGGTTCTGCCAGCTAGAAGACAAAAAACCTGACCTCATCTTTTTTTTTTTTTGATGCGGCGCAAACACGCTATTGGTATCGTCTGAGCACTCCATTTCAGATCATAGATACATCCAATTCAATTTGATCAATGCTCCCCCTATCGGAAACTATCGGAAAACTGACTGGCCCAAGTACAGAAATATACTCTTAAAATACATCTTCCCTGAACTTTCAAGCCCCCCGGGTAACACCAAGGATCTAGATTTGAAAATTGAAGCTCTCACAAGAGCTCTCAATCAAGCTCTGGCCGCCTCCTCGCTTATCTAACCTAGAGGCAAGAAAAAGCCATTCTGGTGGACACCCACACTGTGGTCGCTTAAATACGCCTGCAGGTAGCTTCTCAACAAGGCGAAAATCTCAAGACTGGGACTCATATAAAAAAAAGGAACTGAGGATAGCAGAGTGTCAATCCTGGAGGTCCTTATGCGCTAAAATAGATGAAACCTAAAAGGCATCCGGCCTTAAAAAATCATGATGAATCACTCAACCTGCTTCTGGACACTCACTCCAAGTAGCTCCCCATTCACGGCCAATAACAACCTCAATAGGACTGCTGTTGCCGCACAAAAAATGTATGGTCTAATCACAAGAGACAAACTGCTTTGGGCACTGCATACAAGTCTGTTGGGTCGGACGGTGTATATCCTGCCGAGCTACGAAGATTCTCTGATATAATCCTGCAATAGCTTGAGAATATAATGAAGTACCCCGTAGAACAAACTCACATTCCTCTGACATGGAGAAAAGTAAATGTTGTCTTCATCCCCAAAACCGGTAAATGTTCTTATGTTGTCCCAAAAGACCTAAGACCTATTAGTCTATCATCTTTCCTTCTAAAAACACTAGAATGATTGATCGATATTCATACACGATCTAGTCTTAATCCTAGACTTTTATCCACAGCACAACATGCCTACTGTAAAGGAAAGGCGGTGGAAAGAGCTCAACATTCATTAACTAGCCCCATCGCACGATCCCTGCATTATAAAGAATACAATGGTCGCTTTCCTGGACATAAAAGGCGTCTGCAACAAAGTCAGCACATCAGCAATCACGACTGCGCGCGGTTTCAGCTCCGAAGGTAGGTAACTCACATGGGGACTTGATCAGTCGTATGTTAAGGAACACGATAATCAACCCCAAACTGGGTGGGTTCTCTGCCAAAAGATGAGTCAGCAGAGGTACGCCGCATGCGGTGTAACACATTGGCCAAAACTAGACCTGAATCGCTCAAAGAGTTTGATCCTTCTACACAGAAAACATCTCAGCGCCATTATAGGTGTCATCACTGGATATTGCCTTCTAGATTAACATTCAAGAAGGCTTGCCATGTTTACCAACGACTTCTGCAGAAGCTGCATGGATGAGAAGGAGGAGGAGACAATTCTATACCTTCTTTGTACATGTCCAGCTCTCACCAAAGAAGGCACTTCCGCCTATTTATTTCTCCTTTTCATCGCCTCTTGCGGAGTACAAATTTTGCACTTGCGCTGTCAGCTGTTCATGTCGTCTTTTGTGCTATGCGTTGGCCCGATGTGCATTTATTTCGCTTTTCAACATAACAGTCGTCCTTCCAAATATGCCTTTTTAAGAACCCGGTCCACCTCATCGATTCTTTTTAATGAAATTGAGCTGTTTTTGTGATTGTAAAATCGAAATTGTTTGCCTTCTAAAATGCTTGTTAAACTACCAAGTAAAGTATTTAAAATTATCAAATACAATGCAACTGTTATCAAATGTGCACTTTAGGTTAAAGTTCTTATACAATCAATTTGTTGTTTACCCGATTCGATGCAGGAGACAAAACATTTCTCTGAAGAGCACTATAAAAGTCGAAATTCTAAGCAAATTTCTTTCAAAATACTTCCAACATTCTCCGTCGCAATGCGTGAAAGAATAACTCTTATTTTTGTCTTTTTGTGCACAATTTACCTACATTCGTCGCTATGCTGTCAAAGTGTCGAAAAAACTATTCAGTTTCCGAATTCCGATATCAACATCAAATTACTGCGTTCAAATAAGTTGAAATACACCATTTCGAAAGGTAAACAATGTTCTTAACCATTATGAACTTGAAAAAACCATTCAAAAAAATTTTCTCACTTTTAGGCAGCAAAACTCTGCAAACTGTCACTTTTGACAACTTCAACACAAACAGTGACCTTACTCAAAACTCTAATGGCAGCCTCACACTACGTACGTCAGATACATCCATCCTCTTCGAATTGATTTCAAAATCTGCCAAAGTCACACACATCCGAGTGTCAAGAAATTTTATCTCTCGTACAACTCGTCCGATGGACTGTGTCGACTTAGACATTGGTCGGGTGCATTGGTATGGTGGTCCCGAAGATCGTCATCAGTACTGGCCTATAGAACGTCTCACCTTCACCAATTATTCCTATTTAACGAAGGAAGATCATAACGCTGGTATTGCTGAACGTTATTGGTTAAACTCCCGGGGCACATTCATATATGTTGAAGATCAAACACCGTTATTTATCGATCAGAACTCTGAAAATCACTATAATCAACTCTGTTTCAGTGCCCAGAGCGAATTGCCTTACAGTCAAGAGATGCCTGCCATTACATTCCGCTATCATATCGGATTCAGTGTGGTGATGACTGTTAGTGATTCTCAAATTATGTGTAATAAGCTTTATTGATCTGTAGTTGTTGCAGTTTTTCCTGTTTGCCTTTATAAGTACAGTAGAACAAAATAACTTTCCCTTCAATAGTTCAGACTTCAGACTAAAATTGCGAGTTCCAATCCAAGATTTCAGTTGATCCCCCATACTTCAGAGGGTATGTTATCCGAATTGACTGCTGTCACTTAGGGCTATTGTTTGCCGATTTCCCAGTCAGATGTCCTCTTCTACCAACTGCTTTGGAAATAGTTATTTTCTTACATCTCAATCCACTTTTGTATTAAGCTATTTTTTTTGTTTTCCAAACATCTAAGTTCCATCTACGTACAAATCAAAATCCATTCAGGGCTTTCTATAGATCTCTAAATCGATAAGTCTCATGTACCATTTGTGTTTCCATTATGTAGGCTCAGAATCGAATAGACCAGTTATATAGTATTCGGCGATTAGCTTTCCATTTTATCACCTGGTTTATAAGACGTAAAGGGTTTATCAATTGGGACATAACAATTTTGTGATGTTAATGTAAACACGTCAGTTAAGGTTTACATTTTTATCGTGGTCAAGTTCAAGAACGAGCAACATTTGGAAGTTAATCAAAATTACTACCAACATTTTGAGTCGGTGATGGCAACTTTAAGAGCACTAAGTCCAATTTTCGGTCGTGATAGTTATCCCAGGCTGTGTGTGCTAAAGTGGATAAATTCGAGTCAACATATTCACTATTAGATGTTCGTGTGCCTATGAGATAACGCACCGGTCAAAGCATCGAAAGCATCGCAGCGATGGATGCTTCAGTTCAACATGAGTCATATCTTTCACAGAAACGATGTACACACTGTAGAGATTTTTGAGTAAATATCTTGGCCTATACTCTAACAAGATCAAATTAACCAAATTAGCTCAAGAACTGAACCCCTTTGATCATATAAAACGCCGAAACTCCTCCGATTCGGCTCTGCTAAAGTTTGAAGAAAACCTAAATCGAAAAATCATCTTCAGCGATGAAGCTCTTTTTTGGCCTAATGACTTTGTCAACAAGCAAAAAAGGCATTATTGGGCAGCAACAAACCCAGATGTGCTTCAGGCGATTTCAATGCATCCATGAAGGATGACCGTGAAGTGTGGATTTCATGCCGGAAGAGTGATGAGATCGTATTTCTTCGTCAATTAAAATGATCGCCATGTTAGGGTTAACGGAGTTCGCAACCGTGCCATGTTGGAAGACTATTTTTGGGCAGAATTGAATGGGCTTGACATCAGTCAATTAGAAGCACCCTTATAGGAAAGCCCGTCTCCGGAATTGCAACCTTTGTAGGCTGCTGCACCGGTTTTAACTAGAGCTTGTGAGCAGAGGAAACGTTCACCAGAGAGGATTTGATCCAAATTAAGCGACCTCCATTCACCAGAACTACGACCTTTGCTAATTATAAACAGGTTTCGTTCAGACATCACATGCAAATTAGGGCACAATTAATGTCCATCAACGCAGGGAAACCATTAAGAAAGTGAGTGCCAAAATTTGACCTCCGTTTTGTTCTCGTTCGCAATTGAAGAAAAAGCTTAATGGGGTTGTGTGTATAGCGACGCTTCCGCCGATTAATTTCTCCTTTTCATCGGCTCTTGCGGAGTACAAATTTTGCACTTGCGCTGTCAGCTGCTCATGTCGTCCCCTTGCGCTGTGCGTGGGCCCAATGTGTTTTTTTTTTGCTTCTTCACAGTCTACCTTTTAAATTTCCTACCAGTGAAATTGAAATATTTTTGTGATTTCTAAAATTGAAATAGTTTGCCTCCGAAAATCTCTGTTAAATTGTCAAGTAAAGTATTTAGATTATCGTATACAATCCAACTGTTAAAGTTCTGATACAATCTATTTGTTGTTTACCCGATTTGATGCAGGGGACAAAACATTTCCCTGAAGGCTACTATAAAAGTCGAAATTCTAAGTAAAGTTCTTTTAAAATACTTCCAATATTCTCCGTCAGAATGCGTGAAAGAATAACTCTTATTTTTGTCTTTTTGTGCACAATTTACCTACATTCGACGTTGTGCTCTCAAAGTGTCGAAAAAACTTATCAGTTTCCGAATTCCGATATCAACATCAAATTACTGCGTTCAACTAAGTTGAAATACGCCATTTCGAAAGGTAAACAATTCTCTAAACAATTCTCTTGACAAAACTGTTCATAAAAATATTCTCACTTTTAGGCAGTAAAACTCTGCAAACTGTCACTTTTGACAACTTCAACACAAACAGTGATTTTACTCAAAACTCTAATGGCAGCCTCACACTGCGTTCGTCTGATACATCCATCCTCTTCGAATTGATCTCAAAATCCGCCAAAGTTGCACACGTCCGAGTGTCAAGAAATTTTATGTCTCGTACAATTCGTCCGATGGACTGTGTCGACTTAGACATTGGTCGGACGCATTGGTATGGTGGTCCCGAAGATCGACATCAGTACTGGCCCATAGAACGTCTCACCTTTACCAATTACTCCTATTTAACGAAGGAGGATCATAATGCTGGTATTGCTGAACGTTATTGGTTAAACTCCCGAGGAACATTCATCTATGTTGAAGATCAAACACCGTTATTTATCGATCAAAACTCTGAAAATCACTATAATCAACTCTGTTTCAGTGCTCGAAGCGAATTGCCTTACAGTCCAGAATTGGATGTCATTACGTTCCGATATCATATCGGAATCGGTGACAACGCAAAGGATACTCATTTGTATGCGGTCCAAAATTTACTAGGCAAACCTACTGGCTATCCTGATGAACTTATGGTCAAACATCCTATTTGGTCAACCTGGGCTATCTACAAGACAAATATTAACGAAAGTGTTGTTAAAAATTTTGCAGAGTCGATATTAAAACACAATTTCAAAAACAGTCAGTTGGAGATCGATGATGATTGGGAGGATTGCTACGGCGCATTAACATTTCGAAAGAGCAAATTTCCAAACATCAAACGACTCACCGATGACTTGAAATCACAGGGATTCCGTGTCACTTTGTGGATTCATCCATTCATAAATAAAGACTGTACCGCCATCTATGCCTGGGCAAAGGGAAAAGGCTATCTTGTGACAGATCACATGAACAATCCCGACACAAGCTGGTGGAACAGCAAAGCTAATGAAGCTGCCTACATAGACTTTACCAAAAAAGCCGCAGTAGACTGGTATGTCTCACGACTTAAACGCATTCAAAAAGAGGCCGGCATTGATAGCTTTAAATTTGACGCAGGTGAAAGTAGTTGGGTGCCGTTAAATCCTATATTACAAGCATCACAAGAATTCCATCCCAGTGCGATCACAAGGAATTACGTTACGGCAGTCTCACAATTTGGCCCAATGGTTGAGGTACGATCTGGACAGGGCACTCAGAACTTACCGATTTTTGTTCGAATGCTTGACAAAGACTCCGAGTGGAATTGGAAGAACGGTCTTGTTACTCTTATAACCACTCTGTTACAGATGAATATGAATGGATATCCATTTGTACTTCCTGATATGGTTGGTGGAAATGGATATGATAACAAGCCGCCAACAAAGGAACTCTTCATTCGATGGCTACAGGCCAATGTTTTCATGCCAAGTTTGCAGTTTTCCTATGTCCCATGGCAGTTTGATGAAGAGACTGTCAAGATCAGTCAGAAATTTACTGCTTTGCATAGTGATTACACGCCTATGATAATGGAACGGTTTAAATTAGCTGTTAAGACCGGTGAGCCAGTAAATCCACCTCTGTGGTGGATTGATCCTGAGGATCAAGTGGCGCAGGGAATTTTTGATCGTAAGTGGTAAAGTATTTCTAACTCAATCAAGATTTAATGTCTAATATTTTGGCAGAGTTTCTTCTGGGGGATAAAATAATAGCAGCACCAGTTGTAGAAGATCAAGCACGACACCGTGATGTATACTTACCCAAGGGTAAATGGAAAGATGGAAATACCAATCGATTATATGACGGCCCGCTTTGGCTGATGGATTATCCAGCTCCGCTTGATGTATTGCCTTACTTTGTATGGCAAGATCAGTAAAATTCACTTACTTGATGTAAATTTATTCCTTTATACAAAAATGGTAAAAAATAAATGCCGTTATTAAAAAGATAAAAATTATCACTGGTTATTTGTTATTTGATATCACTTCTAGGACTCGTATCTGCTCTTCGAATCATCGCTCTCCGAGGCTAAGGCTTCTTTGACGCTTTTCAATTCGCAGCGATCAGAATCTAATGCTCTCCGTTCGCCGAAAATTAAATTCCGAAGCGCTGTTATATTATCAGCGCTGTAAGAAATGAATGAAAAGGCGAAAGATTATATACATCCATGTAAATAAAGGGAACAAGTTGTTTGGACTATTAACATTTCGGTGTAACATGAAACGCTGATAAATTTAGACTTAAATCCTTTCGGTTCGAAAGGTATACCTTGACCTCAACGGGAAGCCTTAGTACTCGTAAATTGTCTTTAATCTCCGGTCAACATTGGTGAAGAGAAGAATGAAGAGACGGTTCTGTTTTACGTTTGTTTTAAATGTTAGGTTTTTATATAGACTGAAAGAAAGAGCTTCGCATTTCATTTCATAGGCGAGCTTTGAAAAGAATCAAGGTCCTTCAGAGTACCTCTGAAGCTGAGCTTTAGAATATAGTGATGGAAATTCATGTTACGTTCGAAGTAATAAAATCTTAACAGCAGGTGTTGGTCGGGCGAAACTCAGTACATCAATTGCGGCGTCTTTGATCTCTCATTGGAATCGATGCCACTGGTCTACGGTACTTATTGTCGACGGTATAGGACTTGTTGAGAGATTTCGGGATGCGCGATCAGCCAATTTCTAGTAGTCTCTTGCTATTGCAGCACTTCACATTTGTTCTTCTTTGATGTTACACTTGAGAAATCCGCATTTGTATCTTGACTGCAGCAAAGTGGTGATCCGATTCAATGTTAACCCTCTAACCGTTTTTCCTTAAAAATAAACCCAAATGTACAGAAAATTTAAAATACCTATAGAAAAATTTAGATGTTCTAAACACAAATCTGGAGTCAAATTTCATTTACCTGTTATATTTTGAGCTCCAGGTATGAAAACAGATTGATCGTTTCCGGACGGTCATAACGGATTAGGGGAAAATAACAAGAATGGTCTTCAATGTTTATTACTCGTACAAAATAAGGGTGATTTTATTAACGAAAAAAACTAAATATAACACAATTAAAAGGCATTCAAACAAACGCAATTCATGGACAATTTTTAAATTATGTAATACGAGGGCGGGTCAATAAGTCCGTGACTTTTGGATTAAAACACAGATTTTTTGATAAAAAAATAATTTTATTTTTCAACGTAGTCTCCCTTGAGCTCTATACACTTTGTCCAACGCTTCTCCAATTTTTTTATCCCTTCCAAAAAAAATGATTTGCCGAGGTCCTCAAAATAGGCCTTTGTTTGCGAGATGACTTCATCATTGGAGTCAAATCTTTTTCCACCAAGCCATTTCTTCAGGTTTGGGAACAAGAAGTAGTCGCTCGGAACCAAATCTGGAGAATAGGGTGGATGAGGGAGCAATTCATAGCCCAATTCATGGATTTTTGCCATGGCAACTGCACATGTGTGCACCCTTGCATTGGCTTGGTGGAAAAGAACTTTTTTCTTGGCCAAATGAGGTCGTTTTTTTTCAAATCGTAATTGAATCAGTCCAATAAGTTGGCATAATATTCCCCATTGATTGTTCTTCCCTTTTGAAGGTAGTCAATGTGGATTATCCAGCGTGCATCCCAAAAAACAGTCGCCATAACTTTATTGGCTGACAAACCCACCTTGGCCTTCTTTGGCGCCGATTCACCCTTAGAAACCCATTGTTTTGACTGTTGTTTGTTCTCTGGTGTGTTGTGATGGATCCATGTTTCGTCCACGGTTACAAAACGGCGCAAAAACTCCTCCATATTGCGATTAAACAACGCCAAACCTTCATGTGAAGTTGTTACACGATTGCGTTTGTGGTCGACTGTGAGCAAACGCGGCACCCATCTTGCGGAAAGCTTTCTCATGCCCAAGTGATCATTCAAAATTGAAACCACTGAGCCATGCGAGATCCCTACGGCTTCCACAATCTCTCGCACTTTCAATCTTCGGTCGGCCAACACCATATCGTGAATTTTTTCGATTGTTTCGGGTGTAGAGACCTCAACTGGGCGTCCAGGACGTTCGGCATCTTCAGTGCTTGTACGGCCACAACGAAATTCAGTAAACCACTTTTTTACCATTGAAATCGATGGTGCAGAGTCCCCATAGTATTTATCAAGCTTAGCCTTGGTCTCGGTAATGGTTTTTTTTCGCAAGAAATAATGCTTAATAAGCACACGAAATTCACTTTTTTCCATTTTCTCCTCAATTAGTGAGTAGTCTGATAAAAATAGCTGTCAAACACAAACTAACTGACGCAGCAAGTTTAAATTTTGACAGGAGTCAACTGACAGATGCCTGTTGACAGGAGCAGTGTTGCTGTTTCAGTAAAGAGGTCAGAAATTCAAAAAGTCACGGACTTATTGACCCGCCCTCGTACATAGATGATTTATTAATGCTGATGAAAGTCTTTAAAACAATTTTTATGTGGTGTCAAGCATAAATTTAGGTTGCATTTTATGCAATAAATTTGGGTGTCTGAACTTTTGCAGTCGAAGCCAGTCGGACAACTGTTGTCCTTCCGTAAAACCGTGGATATATCCACACCATATGCTGCACAAGTACCTATATTCAACAGAGTGACCTCTTTCAGCTCTTTTGAACTCTTCGTCTCTCCCATTTGGTAGTTTACAGTTTGAAATTGAGTTAGAACGAATTGTACCTAGACTATAAATACAGTTAGCTTGCAGATATACAATAATAGGCAAAGATGTGTAAAAATTGTAGAAGTAAATTATATAATTTTTGAATTCTGAAACAGTTTGAGTAGGACGAACTACAATATTTGATGTGGCACCTAGGCCTGGTGCTCTTGGTAAAATAAGTTGTCTCCAGCACCATTATAGATTTCAAACCGATATGAATATCCATATGTATCGCATAGGACAAACAGTTTTCTTCCCCACTTGTGAGGTTTATTAGGCATATATTTTAGCTGCGCACATCTGTTCATCTACGCAAAGGCGTGCTGTTTTGGGAACAGAATCGAAGCTCTGATTCAAAAGAGTTGAGACTTTTCTTATGCGATACAAAGGATCATAGCCCGGCGCTCATTTTTCAATTCGTTGTTCCTCATCTGCAAAACTCAAATATCGTTTGATGTTTTCAAAATGTCTGCAAGACATGGTATTTCTTATCGGTTCAAAAACGTTTTTGCTCCAATAGCTTTCTAAATTCGGATATCTATACAAGGACATACGAGTATATAATAGATAGGCTATGAACTGGTGAATGTGATTTTCCGTGACTAAGAACGAAGTACTTATACCCTTTTGTCGAGCAGCACGATTAGTTTCCTCACTATATCCGAAGTAAAAGAGATATTGAAAACATCCCAATGGACTTTTCAAACTTTGTAAAGAGTTTGAAAGAGTACTGTTTCCTTGATTTGCAACTTCATTGACATGGAGTTACATTGATTTTTTCTTCCACAAAATATTTGAAAATTCTTTTGATTTAACGTATTCCTCCAGCGAAACCACCAACAGACGGAATTATACGAGGACCATCATTTTCTACTTCTGGTAGTGGTGACCGTGGTCATTTTGATGACCTGAAAGATAAAGGTGTTGATGTTGACTGAGCTGGTGTAATTGATGATGCAGTTGAAACTGATAAGCAATAAACAATTATTTAATAAAATTAGCTATAACAACAAAAATGGTACTAACTTGGACTGGCCAATGAAGTGTTGCTAATGTGTATAGACCAATTGAGAGCATCAACGAATATCGAACTTGAATCACATGCTTTCATTTTACGTAAGCATTGCGAAATTGCTAATGAATTTTGTTGTCTCATCAAATTTAATTTGAACTTCTACCTGAAAATCAGGGTCAAAGTCAGAATCATCACTATCGGAGTCGTCGTTGATAAACTCTTCATCAATTTCAAGCATAATTCTCTCAATTTTTTCCTCAGTCATTTTTGAAAGATTATACTTCCGATGCCTATCTTCCGGAGCTTTGACTATATTTGTATTGTCATTTTGATAAGCGCGACGGTCTCTATCCATTTCTTTACTAAAATTCGTATATATGTATAGAAAAATGAACATGAAAGCAAATTACACATACAAAAATCAAACAATCGTCTGCAGACGATCGTCAAGATACCCCATCAAAATTATATTACCTCATTTATTCTAAAAAAAATATTGATAGTTTATTGTAATAAAACATAGTAACTAACATCTACCCTAATTTTAACGATGAAAATAGATAAATAATTAATATTTTACAATATATATTTTTGAAAAATCACTTTTACACAAACTAATTAAGAGCACTCCCCGCAATGGATTATGGCATTCAACTTATAATAACTTTCACAAAACACAAAAAAAAAAAAAAAAAAAAAACACTGTGGCGCTGGCAACCCAGTATGGGCCATGGCTTAGCTTCTTGGCACTCATTTGTGTTGCTCATGTTGTCATTTTTGTCACATCTGAGCGGGGCCTACGGTTTATCGCCGAGTCCGAACGGCACTCCTCAGAAGCTTTTTCGTAGGCAATTTTACTTTCGGGAGTTTGCCATCGCCCGCCGAAAGGGTGATAGCGATTTGAAAAATTGTTGGTGACCCAGCCAGGAAATCGAACCCAGACTTTCTGCGTGATAGTCCAATGAGCTAACTATCGCGCCATCACCATCGCCAACACGTCACAAAACACATCAAAACTTAAAACAGTGTGAGCGTACGGTACTTGTAAGCGACAAAATAGCGGTTGCATCGATCATAATCAATTCTTCATCAAAATATCCTCATTTAAGAAGACACCGTTTGTAGACGGTCATAACGGTTAGAGGGTGCACCTACTCAGTGATTGATCGAAAATGTGCAGCGCAACAATCTAGCTCGTAGTAAAGTGTTTACCCTACGTCCCCGTGGTGTTCCCTGGTACATAACTGCATAAGTAAACCCTTACTCATGCAATGTGATGAACGGAATGATGGGCTCGCTAGCAGCAGTCAGCCAATGAAATAGTGTACAATACCTCTTGTATATTTTATTTTTAGAATTTTTACTCGCTTGTAGAAAGATCAGCAATTGGTTAAGTAATAAAGTGTCTAGAGAACCAGTTCTAATTGGAAAAGTGCCTAAATCTTTAGCCTAATGCAACCGTGAACGAGACATTCACCGAGGGAGTGCTCTTTATTGTAATTATCACTTTTACAGTGTGACCCCATTCTGATTTTTGACCCGAAAAAACAGAACTCAGTCTTCAGTCTTTCCTTTTCGAAGCTCTAAAGTAGTGACAAAGTTCAACATGGTCCTAGGCACAGCACTCCTAAGGCCCCGTTACGCCTCATCAACTCGTTCTTCGCAAATTACAGTAATTTTTCTCAGTAATTTCTCTGCCTGGAAGACTTCTTCTGAAATTTTATGGGTGTATTTTACTCGACAGTTCCAAAAAGTGGTCGATAATAATTCATTGTTGAGCATTTAACACCAAAAGAGATTGTTTAAATTTCTAACAATTATTTTAATAATTATTTAATTGCTTCCTACATTCTTAAATAAATATGGCTCAATTTTTCTGCTTATTCCTAAAATATGAACATAAGACAAATTTCTTACACTTGGGCTAAAGGAATGCTGATGCAGTAAATAGCGGTACATTAACTCTACTTCACAAAGCTGATATTCGCAGGATAGTTAAAATATGCCTCCATTTTAACATTCTTCTTTTCCTCCCACATATCTGCATTGCTACAACTCCGTTTATGGAATTGGGTGAATTAGCGGATCTTAGTACTATTCTTCTTCCCGTTAGTGATTTTGCGTTCGGCCTCTTTTTCGAGTTCGACTGAAACTTATGTCTGCTTTTGCTAAGGATTTTCCGCTGGCCTTCGTGCGAAACTACAAAAAAAGCTGATTCTCCAACCAGTTTGCCCATCACCGGTCTCCTAATATGAAAACTTCTGCAAATATGCAGACTTCTTTTCTATAAGTTAACATTTTGTTCCATGGCTCTCATTTCTCGGATTTTGTCCAACAATGCGATTCGTCTGACGTGTTTAACAAACCTAAAAGATAAAACAGCATTTGGGGTAGGTGCGTAATTTTGTAATAATTGTGTCCATGCATTAACAACTCCATTGTTAGAATCTAGACATCGATTTAATGTTCGCGCACATCAATGAACATGTATGGCCGTCAGATCTTCAAGAAGTCTTAAACTAAATCGAATGGTGAAACGGTGGACTCGCTGTTTGGATAAGAAGCGAAGGGCGTTTCGAAAACTGAAAAGATTTCAAAGGACTCGAGCCACTAACGCTGATAACTTGGTTCAGTTGCATACACGAATACAAATGTGTGATTGTGATATTCCAGCAGTGTAATGGAAGTCCGAGCGTTCTGAGAAGCTAACATCGATTCAAACCATTACCTTGTTGTAACCAAGGTGCGGTTGGGGATACCCCAAATAGCGCAAAGCCAAGCTAATGCTATTAAAAGTTAGAAAAATTTTGACGTCAGACGGCTACAATCGCAAGAGATCGCCAAATCCTTTACCTATCAAATGTCTCTTAGTCTCGCAAGAGGTCCATTACTGCCAGCATCAAGTATCGAAGACCAGTGGTAACACTGCCAAAAAGCCATCAGAGATGCCGCTTCTAATGGACTGGGTGTCTTTTGGCATATCCTGGTCGTTTATGCTTCAATTGTCGGTTCAATTTTTTAAGTTGTCGGCGGTAGCGATCCTCAGTAATCGTTTTACCAGATTTTATCAGCTCATAGCACATCATTACCTTCTAGTCCCAGCAAATACTTGGGATTATTGATCGACAGATCGACTTTTCATTGTGAGTAACAATTCGATGCAAACAAGCCGATCAAGCAAAATTTCTAAAACGCTTTTCCGCCATTCGATGTCTCTTTTTTTTACGCTTTTAATGCTTCTGCCAACTGTTCTTGTGTTTGAGTCGAGTCTTCGTTTAAGATTGCTTGCAATTCGACATCAGGAATATTTTTCTCTGGTCTTTCACGATCTTTGTTGTTGATGCCAAAATTGCAACTTTTGAAACGAACAAACTAATTCCTTTGAGTTGCAGCATGCTCACCTTAAACTTCAATTTACAATCAATGACTTTCACCAGCAGTTTTTTTTGAGAAAAAATTAACGAAATAAAGCTGCCACCAATTGGTCCTTATTTGGCACAAAATTCATAATTTTCAAGGTGATATACCTACTGTATATGTTAATATGTAAAGGGTGTTTTTAAGCCAGTACTAACTTCGATTATGAGCAGAACATGAGCTTATGCCCACGACGGCGGGGTTAGATGAATATCGAAAGTTTTCGACCACTTTCCCAAGCATTTGTGGCCGTACTTATGTTCTCAACAACAGAAAAAATGTTGACTACGAGTACTAATGGGTCGATTGTTGTTGGTTTGTCAGCTTCGACTAGCGACTTAAATTCGACTTATATTCTCAAAGAAAGTAATCAAGGGGCGTCAAATCACAAGAACTTAGAGGTTTATTACGCGAAATATGCATTCATCGAATGTTTCCTTTAATCAGTTGATTATTTCATTTGCTGTTAGGCACGTAGCGCCATCCTGCTGAAACCACATTTTTGCAAATTCATGCGATTCATTTGGGGAACGAAAAAGTCATTAATCATGGCTCTATAGCGAATAGTCTTGATCGAAACACACTGTTTAGCTTCATTTTAAAAAAAATATGATCTCATGACTTGACCAGCCCACAGACCATACCAAACTGTGCATTTTCCGGGATATAATGGCGATTCGATAACTTAATGTGGATTATCTTCGCTACAAATGCGACAATTTTGATTTTGGGCCAATTCATCGAAATTTTAACGCAAACAATGGTCATCCAACTTCAATCCTTGCACGAGATGGATCTTGTCACCCTTCAAACTGAGATGCAGATGCCCATTGCGGGCATGGTTTCAAATATAAGTGAACAGAATAACAGTTCTTCGCTGCAGTAGACAATGCAGACTTTTTTCACGGTGCCACTGCATGTTCCAAAGAAAATGTGCGAAAACTGTCAACAATACGGCGAATACCGGTCTCAAATTGTTGGGTTTGCCAATTGTAATATGGTGCAAATGCTCTATAAGTTTGACGCACAGAATCATAGTTTTGAAAGCAAAATTTGTTAACAACAACGTGTATGTCATCACGATAAAATTGCAAAAAGTGATGAAATAAAGTGACACTGACAGTTTTCAGATTCGTACCTTGATAGATACAATACATTCGTTAACTGTGAACTGATTATAAATTTGTATCAAGCTATTAAAGATTACAATAAGCACTTTAAAATATTCCATGCAACAATTCCGCTAGCCTGAAATACAACTAAAGCCTATGTTGTTAAAGTACCACTTTAAAAATCACAACAAACACTTGATAAACCTCGTTATCTTGCCTAAGGCCAAATCTGCTTTTATGCAAACTCATCCCCCACATACTCCTTCATATCTTTGTGACAACCCAAGATAATCGGCCAAACATTTTGTTATCTTGTGTATTGATTTCACGAATCTTTACTAGCGATCCCGATGATTAATTTGAATGAATGTTGTCTAAGTGCAAGCACATGAAAAAATTTCAACGTTCTTCGTATCCGTGACGCATTGGACTCCGAATCAACAACTTTTTTTTTTTGTACGTTTTTAACGTTATATCTCAAGTTTATTTTTATGATTACTTATTATAATGTGTGATTTCTTAAGTGTCTGATTTTTAATTGTCAAAAAACATACAGGAAAATTGCAAAAATGTGTAAATTTTTTATTTGAATTGATAAGTCATTCCAAAGGCGTCAAATCGCATGATTTTATCGCCCAATTCAGCGGTCCAAAAACAGAGATAAATTGCTTATCAAACTCCTTTCTCAATTGGTCCATGTCACGCGTGCTGTGTGACATGTCTTTCTGGAAACACATAGATATCGACCAGGTTCAGGTCGTGCATTTTATGGAGAAATAAGTTCGACATCATTGAACGATAGCGGGCGCCAATAACGGAAACGTCGTTCTCACGTTCATCTTTGAAAAAAATACATGCCAGTGATTCCGCCGGAGCACAAACCGCACCAAAAAGCATTGGTGAACATTGTGAACATCCGGGAGCATTGGCAGCTCTTGTATTGCCTGAGGTTGCTCATTGCCCCCAATACGGTAGCTTTATTTATTGACATACCTATTTAAGCAGAAATGAGCTTTGTCGCTGAACAAATTTTTTCAATAAAAACCAAATGTTCCTAAGGCCCACTCACCCTGTGGCAGAACTCTCAAAAATATTGTACAACATTGAAAGACCAAAAAGCAAACAATCAGTGGCATTTGCCTGAAGTTTGGATAAATGTCTGCATGCGATCAAACTACAATATCTAATTTTGTGGTGATGACTGTTAGTGATTCTCAAATTATGTGTAATAAGCTTTATTGATCTGTAGTTGTTGCAGTTTTTCCTGTTTGCCTTTATAAGTACAGTAGAACAAAATAACTTTCCCTTCAATAGTTCAGACTTCAGACTAAAATTGCGAGTTCCAATCCAAGATTTCAGTTGATCCCCCATACTTCAGAGGGTATGTTATCCGAATTGACTGCTGTCACTTAGGGCTATTGTTTGCCGATTTCCCAGTCAGATGTCCTCTTCTACCAACTGCTTTGGAAATAGTTATTTTCTTACATCTCAATCCACTTTTGTATTAAGCTATTTTTTTTGTTTTCCAAACATCTAAGTTCCATCTACGTACAAATCAAAATCCATTCAGGGCTTTCTATAGATCTCTAAATCGATAAGTCTCATGTACCATTTGTGTTTCCATTATGTAGGCTCAGAATCGAATAGACCAGTTATATAGTATTCGGCGATTAGCTTTCCATTTTATCACCTGGTTTATAAGACGTAAAGGGTTTATCAATTGGGACATAACAATTTTGTGATGTTAATGTAAACACGTCAGTTAAGGTTTACATTTTTATCGTGGTCAAGTTCAAGAACAAGCAACATTTGGAAGTTAATCAAAATTACTACCAACATTTTGAGTCGGTGATGGCAACTTTAAGAGCACTAAGTCCAATTTTCGGTCGTGATAGTTATCCCAGGCTGTGTGTGCTAAAGTGGATAAATTCGAGTCAACATATTCACTATTAGATGTTCGTGTGCCTATGAGATAACGCACCGGTCAAAGCATCGAAAGCATCGCAGCGATGGATGCTTCAGTTCAACATGAGTCATATCTTTCACAGAAACGATGTACACACTGTAGAGATTTTTGAGTAAATATCTTGGCCTATACTCTAACAAGATCAAATTAACCAAATTAGCTCAAGAACTGAACCCCCTTGATCATATAAAACGCCGAAACTCCTCCGATTCGGCTCTGCTAAAGTTTGAAGAAAACCTAAATCGAAAAATCATCTTCAGCGATGAAGCTCTTTTTTGGCCTAATGACTTTGTCAACAAGCAAAAAAGGCATTATTGGGCAGCAACAAACCCAGATGTGCTTCAGGCGATTTCAATGCATCCATGAAGGATGACCGTGAAGTGTGGATTTCATGCCGGAAGAGTGATGAGATCGTATTTCTTCGTCAATTAAAATGATCGCCATGTTAGGGTTAACGGAGTTCGCAACCGTGCCATGTTGGAAGACTATTTTTGGGCAGAATTGAATGGGCTTGACATCAGTCAATT
This sequence comes from Volucella inflata, assembly GCA_928272305.1. NCBI lineage: Eukaryota > Metazoa > Arthropoda > Insecta > Diptera > Syrphidae > Volucella > Volucella inflata. The sequence continues at coordinate 43,471,623 of OV743716.1, read as the reverse complement.
AGAAGCACCCTTATAGGAAAGCCCGTCTCCGGAATTGCAACCTTTGTAGGCTGCTGCACCGGTTTTAACTAGAGCTTGTGAGCAGAGGAAACGTTCACCAGAGAGGATTTGATCCAAATTAAGCGACCTCCATTCACCAGAACTACGACCGTTGCTAATTATAAACAGGTTTCGTTCAGACATCACATGCAAATTAGGGCACAATTAATGTCCATCAACGCAGGGAAACCATTAAGAAAGTGAGTGCCAAAATTTGACCTCCGTTTTGTTCTCGTTCGCAATTGAAGAAAAAGCTTAATGGGGTTGTGTGTATAGCGACGCTTCCGCCGATTAATTTCTCCTTTTCATCGGCTCTTGCGGAGTACAAATTTTGCACTTGCGCTGTCAGCTGCTCATGTCGTCCCCTTGCGCTGAGCGTGGGCCCAATGTGTTTTTTTTTTTGCTTCTTCACAGTCTACCTTTTAAATTTCCTACCAGTGAAATTGAAATATTTTTGTGATTTCTAAAATTGAAATAGTTTGCCTCCGAAAATCTCTGTTAAATTGTCAAGTAAAGTATTTAGATTATCGTATACAATCCAACTGTTAAAGTTCTGATACAATCTATTTGTTGTTTACCCGATTTGATGCAGGGGACAAAACATTTCCCTGAAGGGTACTATAAAAGTCGAAATTCTAAGTAAAGTTCTTTTAAAATACTTCCAATATTCTCCGTCAGAATGCGTGAAAGAATAACTCTTATTTTTGTCTTTTTGTGCACAATTTACCTACATTCGACGTTGTGCTCTCAAAGTGTCGAAAAAACTTATCAGTTTCCGAATTCCGATATCAACATCAAATTACTGCGTTCAACTAAGTTGAAATACGCCATTTCGAAAGGTAAACAATTCTCTAAACAATTCTCTTGACAAAACTGTTCATAAAAATATTCTCACTTTTAGGCAGTAAAACTCTGCAAACTGTCACTTTTGACAACTTCAACACAAACAGTGATTTTACTCCAAACTCTAATGGCAGCCTCACACTGCGTTCGTCTGATACATCCATCCTCTTCGAATTGATCTCAAAATCCGCCAAAGTTGCACACGTCCGAGTGTCAAGAAATTTTATGTCTCGTACAATTCGTCCGATGGACTGTGTCGACTTAGACATTGGTCGGACGCATTGGTATGGTGGTCCCGAAGATCGACATCAGTACTGGCCCATAGAACGTCTCACCTTTACCAATTACTCCTATTTAACGAAGGAGGATCATAATGCTGGTATTGCTGAACGTTATTGGTTAAACTCCCGAGGAACATTCATCTATGTTGAAGATCAAACACCGTTATTTATCGATCAAAACTCTGAAAATCACTATAATCAACTCTGTTTCAGTGCTCGAAGCGAATTGCCTTACAGTCCAGAATTGGATGTCATTACGTTCCGATATCATATCGGAATCGGTGACAACGCAAAGGATACTCATTTGTATGCGGTCCAAAATTTACTAGGCAAACCTACTGGCTATCCTGATGAACTTATGGTCAAACATCCTATTTGGTCAACCTGGGCTATCTACAAGACAAATATTAACGAAAGTGTTGTTAAAAATTTTGCAGAGTCGATATTAAAACACAATTTCAAAAACAGTCAGTTGGAGATCGATGATGATTGGGAGGATTGCTACGGCGCATTAACATTTCGAAAGAGCAAATTTCCAAACATCAAACGACTCACCGATGACTTGAAATCACAGGGATTCCGTGTCACTTTGTGGATTCATCCATTCATAAATAAAGACTGTACCGCCATCTATGCCTGGGCAAAGGGAAAAGGCTATCTTGTGACAGATCACATGAACAATCCCGACACAAGCTGGTGGAACAGCAAAGCTAATGAAGCTGCCTACATAGACTTTACCAAGAAAGCCGCAGTAGACTGGTATGTCTCACGACTAAAATGCCTTCAAAAAGAGGCCGGCATTGATAGCTTTAAATTTGACGCAGGTGAAAGTAGTTGGGTGCCATTAAATCCTATATTACAAGCATCACAAGAATTCCATCCCAGTGCGATCACAAGGAATTACGTTACGGCAGTCTCACAATTTGGCCCAATGGTTGAGGTACGATCTGGACAGGGCACTCAGAACTTACCGATTTTTGTTCGAATGCTTGACAAAGACTCCGAGTGGAATTGGAAGAACGGTCTTGTTACTCTTATAACCACTCTGTTACAGATGAATATGAATGGATATCCATTTGTACTTCCTGATATGGTTGGTGGAAATGGATATGATAACAAGCCGCCAACAAAGGAACTCTTCATTCGATGGCTACAGGCCAATGTTTTCATGCCAAGTTTGCAGTTTTCCTATGTCCCATGGCAGTTTGATGAAGAGACTGTCAAGATCAGTCAGAAATTTACTGCTTTGCATAGTGATTACACGCCTATGATAATGGAACGGTTTAAATTAGCTGTTAAGACCGGTGAGCCAGTAAATCCACCCCTGTGGTGGATTGATCCTGAGGATCAAGTGGCGCAGGGAATTTTCGATCGTAAGTGGTAAAGTATTTCTAACTCAATCAAGATTTAATGTCTAATATTTTGGCAGAGTTTCTTCTGGGGGATAAAATAATAGCTGCACCAGTTGTAGAAGATCAAGCACGACAACGTGATGTATACTTACCCAAGGGTAAATGGAAAGATGGAAATACCAATCGATTATATGACGGCCCGCTTTGGCTGATGGATTATCCAGCTCCGCTTGATGTATTGCCTTACTTTGTATGGCAAGATCAGTAAAATTCACTTACTTGATGTAAATTTATTCCTTTATACAAAAATGGTAAAAAATAAATGCCGTTATTAAGAAGAGAAAAATTATCACAGGTTATTTGTTATATGATATCACTTTTAGGACTCGTAACTGCTCTTCGAATCATCGCTCTCCGAGGCTAAGGCTTCTTTGACGCTTTTCAGTTCGCAGCGATCAGAATCTAATGCTTTCCGTTCGCCGAAAATTAAATTCCGAAGCGCTGTTATATTATCGGCGCTGTAAGAAATGAATGAAAAGGCGAAAGATTATATACATCCATGTAAATAAAGGGAACAAGTTGTTTGGACTATTAACATTTCGGTGTAACATGAAACGCTGATAAATTTAGACTTAAATCCTTTCGGTTCGAAAGGTATACCTTGACCTCAACGGGAAGCCTTAGTACTCGTAAATTGTCTTTAATCTCCGGTCAACATTGGTAAAGAGAAGAATGAAGAGACGGTTCTGTTTTACGTTTGTTTTAAATGTTAGGTTTTTATATAGACTGAAAGAAAGAGCTTCGCATTTCATTTCATAGGCGAGCTTTGAAAAGAATCAAGGTCCTTCAGAGTACCTCTGAAGCTGAGCTTTAGAATATAGTGATGGACATTCATAGCGAGACAGGTGTTACGTTCGCAGTAGCAAAATCTAAACAGCAGGTATTGGTCGGGCGAAACTCAGTACATCAGTTGCAGTGTATTTGATGTCACATTGGAATCGATGCCACTGGTCTACGGTACTTGATGCCGGCGGTATAGGACTTCTTGAGAGATTTCGGGATGCGCGTTCAGCCAATCATTCATACACTTTCCTTCACATTTCTTCTTTTTGATGTTACACTTGAGAAATCCGCATTTGTATCTTGACTGCAACAAAGTGGTGATCCGATTCAATGTTAACCCTCTAAACGTTTTTCCTTAAAAAATAAACCCAAATGTACAGAAAATTTAAAATACCTATAGAAAAATTTAGATGTTCTAAACACAAATCTGGAGTCAAATTTCATTTACCTGTTATATTTTGAGCTCCAGGTATGAAAACAGATTGATCGTTTCCGGACGGTCATAACGAATTAGGGGAAAATAACAAGAATGGTCTTCAATGTTTATTACTCGTACAAAATAAGGGTGATTTTATTAACGAAAAAAACTAAATATAACACAATTAAAAGGCATTCAAACAAACGCAATTCATGGACAATTTTTAAATTATGTAATACGAGTACATAGATGATTTATTAATGCTGATGAAAGTCTTTAAAACAATTTTTATGTGGTGTCAAGCATAAATTTAGGTTGCATTTTATGCAATAAATTTGGGTGTCTGAACTTTTGCAGTCGAATCCAGTCGGACAACTGTTATCCTTCCGTAAAACCGTGGATATATCCACACCATATGCTGCACAAGTACCTATATTCAACAGAGTGACCTCTTTCAGCTCTTTTGAACTCTTCGTCTCTCCCATTTGGTAGTTTACAGTTTGAAATTGAGTTAGAACGAATTGTACCTAGACTATAAATACAGTTAGCTTGCAGATATACAATAATAGGCAAAGATGTGTAAAAATTGTAGAAGTAAATTATATAATTTTTGAATTCTGAAACAGTTTGAGTAGGACGAACTACAATATTTGATGTGGCACCTAGGCCTGGTGCTCTTGGTAAAATAAGTTGTCTCCAGCACCATTATAGATTTCAAACCGATATGAATATCCATATGTATCGCATAGGACAAACAGTTTTCTTCCCCACTTGTGAGGTTTATTAGGCATATATTTTAGCTGCGCACATCTGTTCATCTACGCAAAGGCGTGCTGTTTTGGGAACAGAATCGAAGCTCTGATTCAAAAGAGTTGAGACTTTTCTTATGCGATACAAAGGATCATAGCCCGGCGCTCATTTTTCAATTCGTTGTTCCTCATCTGCAAAACTCAAATATCGTTTGATGTTTTCAAAATGTCTGCAAGACATGGTATTTCTTATCGGTTCAAAAACGTTTTTGCTCCAATAGCTTTCTAAATTCGGATATCTATACAAGGACATACGAGTATATAATAGATAGGCTATGAACTGGTGAATGTGATTTTCCGTGACTAAGAACGAAGTACTTATACCCTTTTGTCGAGCAGCACGATTAGTTTCCTCACTATATCCGAAGTAAAAGAGATATTGAAAACATCCCAATGGACTTTTCAAACTTTGTAAAGAGTTTGAAAGAGTACTGTTTCCTTGATTTGCAACTTCATTGACATGGAGTTACATTGATTTTTTCTTCCACAAAATATTTGAAAATTCTTTTGATTTAACGTATTCCTCCAGCGAAACCACCAACAGACGGAATTATACGAGGACCATCATTTTCTACTTCTGGTAGTGGTGACCGTGGTCATTTTGATGACCTGAAAGATAAAGGTGTTGATGTTGACTGAGCTGGTGTAATTGATGATGCAGTTGAAACTGATAAGCAATAAACAATTATTTAATAAAATTAGCTATAACAACAAAAATGGTACTAACTTGGACTGGCCAATGAAGTGTTGCTAATGTGTATAGACCAATTGAGAGCATCAACGAATATCGAACTTGAATCACATGCTTTCATTTTACGTAAGCATTGCGAAATTGCTAATGAATTTTGTTGTCTCATCAAATTTAATTTGAACTTCTACCTGAAAATCAGGGTCAAAGTCAGAATCATCACTATCGGAGTCGTCGTTGATAAACTCTTCATCAATTTCAAGCATAATTCTCTCAATTTTTTCCTCAGTCATTTTTGAAAGATTATACTTCCGATGCCTATCTTCCGGAGCTTTGACTATATTTGTATTGTCATTTTGATAAGCGCGACGGTCTCTATCCATTTCTTTACTAAAATTCGTATATATGTATAGAAAAATGAACATGAAAGCAAATTACACATACAAAAATCAAACAATCGTCTGCAGACGATCGTCAAGATACCCCATCAAAATTATATTACCTCATTTATTCTAAAAAAAATATTGATAGTTTATTGTAATAAAACATAGTAACTAACATCTACCCTAATTTTAACGATGAAAATAGATAAATAATTAATATTTTACAATATATATTTTTGAAAAATCACTTTTACACAAACTAATTAAGAGCACTCCCCGCAATGGATTATGGCATTCAACTTATAATAACTTTCACAAAACACAAAAAAAAAAAAAAAAAAAAAACACTGTGGCGCTGGCAACCCAGTATGGGCCATGGCTTAGCTTCTTGGCACTCATTTGTGTTGCTCATGTTGTCATTTTTGTCACATCTGAGCGGGGCCTACGGTTTATCGCCGAGTCCGAACGGCACTCCTCAGAAGCTTTTTCGTAGGCAATTTTACTTTCGGGAGTTTGCCATCGCCCGCCGAAAGGGTGATAGCGATTTGAAAAATTGTTGGTGACCCAGCCAGGAAATCGAACCCAGACTTTCTGCGTGATAGTCCAATGAGCTAACTATCGCGCCATCACCATCGCCAACACGTCACAAAACACATCAAAACTTAAAACAGTGTGAGCGTACGGTACTTGTAAGCGACAAAATAGCGGTTGCATCGATCATAATCAATTCTTCATCAAAATATCCTCATTTAAGAAGACACCGTTTGTAGACGGTCATAACGGTTAGAGGGTGCACCTACTCAGTGATTGATCGAAAATGTGCAGCGCAACAATCTAGCTCGTAGTAAAGTGTTTACCCTACGTCCCCGTGGTGTTCCCTGGTACATAACTGCATAAGTAAACCCTTACTCATGCAATGTGATGAACGGAATGATGGGCTCGCTAGCAGCAGTCAGCCAATGAAATAGTGTACAATACCTCTTGTATATTTTATTTTTAGAATTTTTACTCGCTTGTAGAAAGATCAGCAATTGGTTAAGTAATAAAGTGTCTAGAGAACCAGTTCTAATTGGAAAAGTGCCTAAATCTTTAGCCTAATGCAACCGTGAACGAGACATTCACCGAGGGAGTGCTCTTTATTGTAATTATCACTTTTACAGTGTGACCCCATTCTGATTTTTGACCCGAAAAAACAGAACTCAGTCTTCAGTCTTTCCTTTTCGAAGCTCTAAAGTAGTGACAAAGTTCAACATGGTCCTAGGCACAGCACTCCTAAGGCCCCGTTACGCCTCATCAACTCGTTCTTCGCAAATTACAGTAATTTTTCTCAGTAATTTCTCTGCCTGGAAGACTTCTTCTGAAATTTTATGGGTGTATTTTACTCGACAGTTCCAAAAAGTGGTCGATAATAATTCATTGTTGAGCATTTAACACCAAAAGAGATTGTTTAAATTTCTAACAATTATTTTAATAATTATTTAATTGCTTCCTACATTCTCAAATAAATATGGCTCAATTTTTCTGCTTATTCCTAAAATATGAACATAAGACAAATTTCTTACACTTGGGCTAAAGGAATGCTGATGCAGTAAATAGCGGTACATTAACTCTACTTCACAAAGCTGATATTCGCAGGATAGTTAAAATATGCCTCCATTTTAACATTCTTCTTTTCCTCCCACATATCTGCATTGCTACAACTCCGTTTATGGAATTGGGTGAATTAGCGGATCTTAGTACTATTCTTCTTCCCGTTAGTGATTTTGCGTTCGGCCTCTTTTTCGAGTTCGACTGAAACTTATGTCTGCTTTTGCTAAGGATTTTCCGCTGGCCTTCGTGCGAAACTACAAAAAAAGCTGATTCTCCAACCAGTTTGCCCATCACCGGTCTCCTAATATGAAAACTTCTGCAAATATGCAGACTTCTTTTCTATAAGTTAACATTTTGTTCCATGGCTCTCATTTCTCGGATTTTGTCCAACAATGCGATTCGTCTGACGTGTTTAACAAACCTAAAAGATAAAACAGCATTTGGGGTAGGTGCGTAATTTTGTAATAATTGTGTCCATGCATTAACAACTCCATTGTTAGAATCTAGACATCGATTTAATGTTCGCGCACATCAATGAACATGTATGGCCGTCAGATCTTCAAGAAGTCTTAAACTAAATCGAATGGTGAAACGGTGGACTCGCTGTTTGGATAAGAAGCGAAGGGCGTTTCGAAAACTGAAAAGATTTCAAAGGACTCGAGCCACTAACGCTGATAACTTGGTTCAGTTGCATACACGAATACAAATGTGTGATTGTGATATTCCAGCAGTGTAATGGAAGTCCGAGCGTTCTGAGAAGCTAACATCGATTCAAACCATTACCTTGTTGTAACCAAGGTGCGGTTGGGGATACCCCAAATAGCGCAAAGCCAAGCTAATGCTATTAAAAGTTAGAAAAATTTTGACGTCAGACGGCTACAATCGCAAGAGATCGCCAAATCCTTTACCTATCAAATGTCTCTTAGTCTCGCAAGAGGTCCATTACTGCCAGCATCAAGTATCGAAGACCAGTGGTAACACTGCCAAAAAGCCATCAGAGATGCCGCTTCTAATGGACTGGGTGTCTTTTGGCATATCCTGGTCGTTTATGCTTCAATTGTCGGTTCAATTTTTTAAGTTGTCGGCGGTAGCGATCCTCAGTAATCGTTTTACCAGATTTTATCAGCTCATAGCACATCATTACCTTCTAGTCCCAGCAAATACTTGGGATTATTGATCGACAGATCGACTTTTCATTGTGAGTAACAATTCGATGCAAACAAGCCGATCAAGCAAAATTTCTAAAACGCTTTTCCGCCATTCGATGTCTCTTTTTTTTACGCTTTTAATGCTTCTGCCAACTGTTCTTGTGTTTGAGTCGAGTCTTCGTTTAAGATTGCTTGCAATTCGACATCAGGAATATTTTTCTCTGGTCTTTCACGATCTTTGTTGTTGATGCCAAAATTGCAACTTTTGAAACGAACAAACTAATTCCTTTGAGTTGCAGCATGCTCACCTTAAACTTCAATTTACAATCAATGACTTTCACCAGCAGTTTTTTTTGAGAAAAAATTAACGAAATAAAGCTGCCACCAATTGGTCCTTATTTGGCACAAAATTCATAATTTTCAAGGTGATATACCTACTGTATATGTTAATATGTAAAGGGTGTTTTTAAGCCAGTACTAACTTCGATTATGAGCAGAACATGAGCTTATGCCCACGACGGCGGGGTTAGATGAATATCGAAAGTTTTCGACCACTTTCCCAAGCATTTGTGGCCGTACTTATGTTCTCAACAACAGAAAAAATGTTGACTACGAGTACTAATGGGTCGATTGTTGTTGGTTTGTCAGCTTCGACTAGCGACTTAAATTCGACTTATATTCTCAAAGAAAGTAATCAAGGGGCGTCAAATCACAAGAACTTAGAGGTTTATTACGCGAAATATGCATTCATCGAATGTTTCCTTTAATCAGTTGATTATTTCATTTGCTGTTAGGCACGTAGCGCCATCCTGCTGAAACCACATTTTTGCAAATTCATGCGATTCATTTGGGGAACGAAAAAGTCATTAATCATGGCTCTATAGCGAATAGTCTTGATCGAAACACACTGTTTAGCTTCATTTTAAAAAAAATATGATCTCATGACTTGACCAGCCCACAGACCATACCAAACTGTGCATTTTCCGGGATATAATGGCGATTCGATAACTTAATGTGGATTATCTTCGCTACAAATGCGACAATTTTGATTTTGGGCCAATTCATCGAAATTTTAACGCAAACAATGGTCATCCAACTTCAATCCTTGCACGAGATGGATCTTGTCACCCTTCAAACTGAGATGCAGATGCCCATTGCGGGCATGGTTTCAAATATAAGTGAACAGAATAACAGTTCTTCGCTGCAGTAGACAATGCAGACTTTTTTCACGGTGCCACTGCATGTTCCAAAGAAAATGTGCGAAAACTGTCAACAATACGGCGAATACCGGTCTCAAATTGTTGGGTTTGCCAATTGTAATATGGTGCAAATGCTCTATAAGTTTGACGCACAGAATCATAGTTTTGAAAGCAAAATTTGTTAACAACAACGTGTATGTCATCACGATAAAATTGCAAAAAGTGATGAAATAAAGTGACACTGACAGTTTTCAGATTCGTACCTTGATAGATACAATACATTCGTTAACTGTGAACTGATTATAAATTTGTATCAAGCTATTAAAGATTACAATAAGCACTTTAAAATATTCCATGCAACAATTCCGCTAGCCTGAAATACAACTAAAGCCTATGTTGTTAAAGTACCACTTTAAAAATCACAACAAACACTTGATAAACCTCGTTATCTTGCCTAAGGCCAAATCTGCTTTTATGCAAACTCATCCCCCACATACTCCTTCATATCTTTGTGACAACCCAAGATAATCGGCCAAACATTTTGTTATCTTGTGTATTGATTTCACGAATCTTTACTAGCGATCCCGATGATTAATTTGAATGAATGTTGTCTAAGTGCAAGCACATGAAAAAATTTCAACGTTCTTCGTATCCGTGACGCATTGGACTCCGAATCAACAACTTTTTTTTTTTGTACGTTTTTAACGTTATATCTCAAGTTTATTTTTATGATTACTTATTATAATGTGTGATTTCTTAAGTGTCTGATTTTTAATTGTCAAAAAACATACAGGAAAATTGCAAAAATGTGTAAATTTTTTATTTGAATTGATAAGTCATTCCAAAGGCGTCAAATCGCATGATTTTATCGCCCAATTCAGCGGTCCAAAAACAGAGATAAATTGCTTATCAAACTCCTTTCTCAATTGGTCCATGTCACGCGTGCTGTGTGACATGTCTTTCTGGAAACACATAGATATCGACCAGGTTCAGGTCGTGCATTTTATGGAGAAATAAGTTCGACATCATTGAACGATAGCGGGCGCCAATAACGGAAACGTCGTTCTCACGTTCATCTTTGAAAAAAATACATGCCAGTGATTCCGCCGGAGCACAAACCGCACCAAAAAGCATTGGTGAACATTGTGAACATCCGGGAGCATTGGCAGCTCTTGTATTGCCTGAGGTTGCTCATTGCCCCCAATACGGTAGCTTTATTTATTGACATACCTATTTAAGCAGAAATGAGCTTTGTCGCTGAACAAATTTTTTCAATAAAAACCAAATGTTCCTAAGGCCCACTCACCCTGTGGCAGAACTCTCAAAAATATTGTACAACATTGAAAGACCAAAAAGCAAACAATCAGTGGCATTTGCCTGAAGTTTGGATAAATGTCTGCATGCGATCAAACTACAATATCTAATTTTGTGGTGATGACTGTTAGTGATTCTCAAATTATGTGTAATAAGCTTTATTGATCTGTAGTTGTTGCAGTTTTTCCTGTTTGCCTTTATAAGTACAGTAGAACAAAATAACTTTCCCTTCAATAGTTCAGACTTCAGACTAAAATTGCGAGTTCCAATCCAAGATTTCAGTTGATCCCCCATACTTCAGAGGGTATGTTATCCGAATTGACTGCTGTCACTTAGGGCTATTGTTTGCCGATTTCCCAGTCAGATGTCCTCTTCTACCAACTGCTTTGGAAATAGTTATTTTCTTACATCTCAATCCACTTTTGTATTAAGCTATTTTTTTTGTTTTCCAAACATCTAAGTTCCATCTACGTACAAATCAAAATCCATTCAGGGCTTTCTATAGATCTCTAAATCGATAAGTCTCATGTACCATTTGTGTTTCCATTATGTAGGCTCAGAATCGAATAGACCAGTTATATAGTATTCGGCGATTAGCTTTCCATTTTATCACCTGGTTTATAAGACGTAAAGGGTTTATCAATTGGGACATAACAATTTTGTGATGTTAATGTAAACACGTCAGTTAAGGTTTACATTTTTATCGTGGTCAAGTTCAAGAACAAGCAACATTTGGAAGTTAATCAAAATTACTACCAACATTTTGAGTCGGTGATGGCAACTTTAAGAGCACTAAGTCCAATTTTCGGTCGTGATAGTTATCCCAGGCTGTGTGTGCTAAAGTGGATAAATTCGAGTCAACATATTCACTATTAGATGTTCGTGTGCCTATGAGATAACGCACCGGTCAAAGCATCGAAAGCATCGCAGCGATGGATGCTTCAGTTCAACATGAGTCATATCTTTCACAGAAACGATGTACACACTGTAGAGATTTTTGAGTAAATATCTTGGCCTATACTCTAACAAGATCAAATTAACCAAATTAGCTCAAGAACTGAACCCCCTTGATCATATAAAAAGCCGAAACTCCTCCGATTCGGCTCTGCTAAAGTTTGAAGAAAACCTAAATCGAAAAATCATCTTCAGCGATGAAGCTCTTTTTTGGCCTAATGACTTTGTCAACAAGCAAAAAAGGCATTATTGGGCAGCAACAAACCCAGATGTGCTTCAGGCGATTTCAATGCATCCATGAAGGATGACCGTGAAGTGTGGATTTCATGCCGGAAGAGTGATGAGATCGTATTTCTTCGTCAATTAAAATGATCGCCATGTTAGGGTTAACGGAGTTCGCAACCGTGCCATGTTGGAAGACTATTTTTGGGCAGAATTGAATGGGCTTGACATCAGTCAATTAGAAGCACCCTTATAGGAAAGCCCGTCTCCGGAATTGCAACCTTTGTAGGCTGCTGCACCGGTTTTAACTAGAGCTTGTGAGCAGAGGAAACGTTCACCAGAGAGGATTTGATCCAAATTAAGCGACCTCCATTCACCAGAACTACAACCTTTGCTAATTATAAACAGGTTTCGTTCAGACATCACATGCAAATTAGGGCACAATTAATGTCCATCAACGCAGGGAAACCATTAAGAAAGTGAGTGCCAAAATTTGACCTCCGTTTTGTTCTCGTTCGCAATTGAAGAAAAAGCTTAATGGGGTTGTGTGTATAGCGACGCTTCCGCCGATTAATTTCTCCTTTTCATCGGCTCTTGCGGAGTACAAATTTTGCACTTGCACTGTCAGCTGCTCATGTCGTCCCCTTGCGCTGAGCGTGGGCCCAATGTGTTTTTTTTTTTGCTTCTTCACAGTCTACCTTTTAAATTTCCTACCAGTGAAATTGAAATATTTTTGTGATTTCTAAAATTGAAATAGTTTGCCTCCGAAAATCTCTGTTAAATTGTCAAGTAAAGTATTTAGATTATCGTATACAATCCAACTGTTAAAGTTCTGATACAATCTATTTGTTGTTTACCCGATTTGATGCAGGGGACAAAACATTTCCCTGAAGGGTACTATAAAAGTCGAAATTCTAAGTAAAGTTCTTTTAAAATACTTCCAATATTCTCCGTCAGAATGCGTGAAAGAATAACTCTTATTTTTGTCTTTTTGTGCACAATTTACCTACATTCGACGTTGTGCTCTCAAAGTGTCGAAAAAACTTATCAGTTTCCGAATTCCGATATCAACATCAAATTACTGCGTTCAACTAAGTTGAAATACGCCATTTCGATAGGTAAACAATTCTCTAAACAATTCTCTTGACAAAACTGTTCATAAAAATATTCTCACTTTTAGGCAGTAAAACTCTGCAAACTGTCACTTTTGACAACTTCAACACAAACAGTGATTTTACTCAAAACTCTAATGGCAGCCTCACACTGCGTTCGTCTGATACATCCATCCTCTTCGAATTGATCTCAAAATCCGCCAAAGTTGCACACGTCCGAGTGTCAAGAAATTTTATGTCTCGTACAATTCGTCCGATGGACTGTGTCGACTTAGACATTGGTCGGACGCATTGGTATGGTGGTCCCGAAGATCGACATCAGTACTGGCCCATAGAACGTCTCACCTTTACCAATTACTCCTATTTAACGAAGGAGGATCATAATGCTGGTATTGCTGAACGTTATTGGTTAAACTCCCGAGGAACATTCATCTATGTTGAAGATCAAACACCGTTATTTATCGATCAAAACTCTGAAAATCACTATAATCAACTCTGTTTCAGTGCTCGAAGCGAATTGCCTTACAGTCCAGAATTGGATGTCATTACGTTCCGATATCATATCGGAATCGGTGACAACGCAAAGGACACTCATTTGTATGCGGTCCAAAATTTACTAGGCAAACCTACTGGCTATCCTGATGAACTTATGGTCAAACATCCTATTTGGTCAACCTGGGCTATCTACAAGACAAATATTAACGAAAGTGTTGTTAAAAATTTTGCAGAGTCGATATTAAAACACAATTTCAAAAACAGTCAGTTGGAGATCGATGATGATTGGGAGGATTGCTACGGCGCATTAACATTTCGAAAGAGCAAATTTCCAAACATCAAACGACTCACCGATGACTTGAAATCACAGGGATTCCGTGTCACTTTGTGGATTCATCCATTCATAAATAAAGACTGTACCGCCATCTATGCCTGGGCAAAGGGAAAAGGCTATCTTGTGACAGATCACATGAACAATCCCGACACAAGCTGGTGGAACAGCAAAGCTAATGAAGCTGCCTACATAGACTTTACCAAAAAAGCCGCAGTAGACTGGTATGTCTCACGACTTAAACGCATTCAAAAAGAGGCCGGCATTGATAGCTTTAAATTTGACGCAGGTGAAAGTAGTTGGGTGCCGTTAAATCCTATATTACAAGCATCACAAGAATTCCATCCCAGTGCGATCACAAGGAATTACGTTACGGCAGTCTCACAATTTGGCCCAATGGTTGAGGTACGATCTGGACAGGGCACTCAGAACTTACCGATTTTTGTTCGAATGCTTGACAAAGACTCCGAGTGGAATTGGAAGAACGGTCTTGTTACTCTTATAACCACTCTGTTACAGATGAATATGAATGGATATCCATTTGTACTTCCTGATATGGTTGGTGGAAATGGATATGATAACAAGCCGCCAACA